>CM057342.1:748493431-749743431 GCA_030015575.1 Agapanthus africanus | reverse complement strand
GACGGAGTGTCCGTGGTAGACTTTTCCCTGGCCCGGAGCGATTTGGTTCCCGATTTGTGGGAAGCCCGCACTGCCTTTTTTACGATATGGACGGTCGACGCTTGACGCGTCTCCGAGACGGAGTGTCTGTGGTAGACGTTTCCCTGGCCCGGAGTGATTTAGTCGACGTGTCCCTGGCACAGAGTGTCGCTGGTCAACGTTTCCCCGAGGCGGAGTGTCTGTAGTCGATGTGCCCCCGGCACGGAGTGTCTGCTTGACGTTTCCCCATTACGGAGTGTCTGTGTTGGACGTTTCCCCGAGACGGAGTGTCGGTGTGTGACGTTTCCCCGACACGGAGTGTCGCTGGTCGACATTTCCCTGGCACGGAGTGTCGCTGGTCGACGTTTCCTCGGCATGGAGTGTCTGTGTTGGACGTTTTCCTGAGACGGAGTGTCGCTGGTTGACGTGTCCCCAGTATGGAGTGTCTGCTTGACGTTTCCCCACACGGAGTGTCGCTGCTTGACGTTTCCCTGGTGCGGAGTGTCTGCTTGACGTTTCCCCGGCACGGAGTGTCTGCTTGACGTTTCCCCGGCACGGAGTATCGCTGGTTGATGTGTCCCCAGCACGGAGTGTCTGTTTGACGTTTCCCCGAGACGGAGTGTCTGCGTTGGACGATTCCCCAAGATGGAGTGTCTGCTTATTGACGTGTCCCCGGCACGGAGTGTCGCTGGTTGATGTGTCCCCAGTACGGAGTGTCTGTTTGTTAACGTGTCCCCGGCACGGAGTGTCTGTTTGTGATGTTTCCCCGGCACGGAGTGTCGCTGGTCGACGTTTCCCCGGTATGGAGTGTCACTGGTTGACTTGTCTCCGAAACGGAGTGTCGCTGGTCGACGTTTCCTCGGTATGGAGTGTCGCTGGTTGACTTGATTCCGAGGCGGAGCATAATTCCGGCAGGGAAGGTAGATATCCCGAGGCGAAGCGCGATTCCGCCGCAGAGATTGTTGGTTTGATTTGGGTTGACATCAGCGCCGCTACACTGGAATATGGTACCAGGAGCGAATCATCATTTGCCATGACTGGATTTGGGGGTTGGTTTTTTGTCGGCATATGCATTGCTGCACTGGAATAATGCCAGGAGCAATTCATCATTTGTCCCAGGAGGATTTAGGAATTGGTTTTTGGGTCGGCATCAGCACCGCTTGTCACGCTCCACTTCTCAGAGTGCGCTAAGATCGGCACGTGACAGAGCCAATCATGTTACCTGTGGTTAGGAAACATCCCCCCACAGTCACATTACGACTGTCTATAAGATATCAAGAACAGTAAAAATAAAATAAACTATCTAGTACATGTCCATATGCCAGAATAAACGAGTCAAGAAATATAAATGTGCGGAAGCAATAAATCCAATAAGCAATAACATCTGGAAAGTACGTCCCAAAATACGGGCTCACATCAGGAAATGAAAGTACGGAAATAAAACTAAACTAACTAGTTACTAACAGGATCCTCATTGCTCGGTCTGTCGGCTGAAATACTCCTGATCGGCCTGCGACAAAGATAGAGGATCTGGGCCATGTAAAACCCAGACGTCAGTGCGTCATAATATCAAACAATAAAATATAATCAGGAGGTAACAAGATATGCATGTATGAATTATAAATAGTAACATGAATGTAATAAGTAAACACGGATATAGAACAGTGAAGTGTATCAGTATATGTGACGTGCGGTGAGTAATCTGAACTAAACTACTGGGTTAATTACTTTCAAGTCTTTGAAATCAATTTAATGAATCGTTGATGTAACTCAATAGTATCCCGTGCGTGCCCGGGACCACGGTCCAGATTCTCGGGCTGAAATCCGAGACATGCCGCTAGGCATTAAACAGTAAACATGTACAGATGAATGATGTCAGCAGCAGCATCCCGGGGCTGGCCTAGCCCGTAAAACTGATCAGTATAAGCGTCGAACTGTTGAGTTACAACTCAGGTTTCATCATTGATTTCCCCTTACCCCCAAGTTATGTGTTCAAGTCAGGTATTGATAAATGTAGAGCTAATGCCAACACAGGATCAAGCAGGTACAGGTTTGTCTAAAATAGACAATAGGATATGTCCATCAGGACAACATGTCAGGATTGTCGGCATTAGAAACATGATCAGGTAACAGGTCAAGTAGTGGTGTATCAGGTCATGACAGTTAGTGCACGGGTATCAAACGGATGCTCAAGTGTTTATCAGGGTTCACATCTATAACTCCATGACTATGTAGGATGCACATTATCAAGCATGTGGTGCTAATATAACAGTAACATAAAATAATATGATATGTAGATTCAACTAGATATATAGTTAATGATATGGATGCACAATAAAACACAGATGCACATATATCTATCAGGGGTTACATCTACAACTCCATGACTACGTAGGATGCACATTATCAAGCATGGGGTGTTAATACAACGGTAACATGAAATAATGTGACATGGCATACAGCTGGATATATAATTAATGATATGGATGCGTACGGATATCGAAAAACTGTAAAACAGTAACATGGATGTACAATACAGTTAACATGTGATATTTTTATTCATATGGATGCAAAATATATATCATAGCATGTAGCATAGATAAACTTGCCTGAACGGATCTCACGACGGGATGCGTACGTCGCGTCCGACGTCGGGTAAACGTTGCAATGCACACACAGCGCACAGAACTGAACTACTCAAAGAAAGAACACGACCACGCTGGCTGGGAACGTCCACTAGGTCGCCTGGATCGTCAGCGACGAGCACAGCTCCGGTGGCGATCGCCGGGGAAAACCAAGAATCGAGAAAAGAGAAGAAGAAGAAGAAGAAGAAAGAAAAGAAGAGAAGAGAAGGAATGGAGTATGGCTCGGCTTGGTTGGGTTCTGGGACAGAGGAGAAGATGACGAGGTCAGGGTGATCTCTGGCGATGAGGGGTGCCGACGTCGGGGTGTAACGACAAGGCAGCGGGATTCTTGGGTTGTGGGTGTTGGGCTTGTAGGATGTTCTCGGGTCTGCAGGGGTTTGTGGGTAGGTCGAGGGTGTAGTGACGAAGGCAAGGAGGTGGTGAAGGTGAGGTTTGGGGTTGCGACGAAGTCGACGGTGGGGTCTAGGGTTTGAGACAGTGAGTGGTTTCTTGGTTGTCGGGGAGTTACAGGTGGGGTGGTGATGAAGGGAAGTGGAGGAGAAGGTCGAGGAGATGGGGATGCCGGCGGTGAGGAGACGGCGACGAGCGCGGGCGCGGGCGCGGACGCGGGCGCAGGCGCGGGTTCGAGCTCGCGACGAAGAAAAAAGGAGAAGAAGGAAGGTGAGAATAGTGGGTGAGGAGGTGACGGTATCCTCGCGGTGGGGAGTTAAAGAAAATATCTAGAAGAGAGAGAGAGAGCGAGCTGTTGAGATCCGTTTAAAAAATATTTTTAATAATAAAAAATAGAGAGAGTGTGTATGAGGTGGTCTGTTGCTTTAGGATTTGATTTAAAATATTATTTTTAGTTAGAAAAAAAGTAGAATCGTATATATAATATATATTATATGTTTATATATTATATTAACAGTGAAGAATATATTATTGAATATTATTTTGAGATTTTGGCTAATACAAAAATTGTCCAAAATACGTCCGGGTCCGGTCTAAAAATTTAGTTTTAAAATACGGATGATATACGTATCAACCAAAACCAAAGTAAGATATCCGGGTCACGAAAATGTATACCCCCAAGAATGGATACACGTAGCGTGTACGTAGCTATCCAAACGAGTCCGTTTCACTGAACGGGACGAGAACATGATGCACGGATGCTACCACAGGATTAGGGATATGATGTAGGCCATGCTAGATTTTTTTAAAAATATTTTATTTGACTTTATTAGTTTTATTGAAAAAAATGTTGATACCAGATATAATGCAGATGAACAGGATATACAACAGGAAAGTGTACGGATTCACATAACTAGCTGGAAAAATCATAAACAGGAATCAAGACGGGTTTTCAGAAAGCGGGTTGGGTCGGATGAAAATACAGATACCAATTACACTATTCGCACCCAAAACACAATAAATTAAGAAATAGCCATAAATAAATAAAGAAATACCCAAAAATAGAATTGGTATAAATGAACTAGGGTGTTACACCGCTACACTGGAATATGGTATCAGGAGCGAATCATCATTTGTCTTTCCCTGTTGGGAAGCGATGGCTTAGGAGACAGATTTAGATCCCTATCACCTAAGACTTTTCAATTTTATGGGCCGTAAGGGTCCCATAAAAGCATTTTCTCCCTACGAGTCGTAAGGATCCCGTAGGTGCATTTTCTCCTTAAGAGTCGTGAGGACCCCCAAGTGTGTTTTTCCTTTGTAAGTCGTAAGGATCCCACGAAGGCGTTTTCTTACGAGTCGTAAGGATCTCGCAAGTTTTGTTCTCCTCATGCATCGTGAGGACACATGAGTGGATTTCCCTCGTTCATAGTTTAATGACTTATGGGTCATCTGTTCCCAGTTTAACGACTTAGAGGTTATCTGTTCCCAGTTTAAAGACTTAGGGTCTATTGGATTGGAGTTTGGAATTTTGGGGTTAGGGTAGGCATCAGCGTTGCTCACACCGAAGCACATGTGCCAGGAGCAATTCATCATTTGCCTTTCCCTGTCGGCGAGCGATGGATTAGGAGACAGGTTTAGGTCCCTATCACCAAAGACTTTTCAATTTTGTGGGCCGTAAGGGTCCTATAAAAGCATTTCTCCCTACGAGTCGAAAAGATCCCGCAGGTGCATTTTCTCCTTAGGAATCGTGAGGACTCCCAAGTTTGTTTTTCCTTTGTGAGTCGTAAGGATCCCACGAAGGTTTGTTCTCTTCATGCATCGTGAGGACACATGAGTGGGTCTTCCTAATGGAGCGTAATTCCAAGGGTGGAGACCGACCGCGTGACTGGTGGTTGCTGTGGGGCATGGGTATGGTGAGAATTATTTAAGCCCGTGGATTGTATACTGTAGTCAGTTTGGGGACCACCCGTAGGGCTGGGAGACTTTTGGGAGATTGGATTTTGGTTGGCGTCTGCATCGCTGCACTGGAATATGGTACCAGGAGCGACTCATCATTCGCCGTTGGGGTATGTAATTTGGAATTTGGTTGGCGTCTGCATCGCTGCACTGGAATATGGTACCAGGAGCGATTCATCATTCACCGGTTTTTTTACCGCGATTGCTCTATCATTTCAGCTTTTTTTTATCGCGAAAGTCGCGATTGCCCTATCATTTCGGCTATTTATTCGCGGTTGCCCCAACATTTCGGCTTTATTTTTCATCTTTATTTTTTACTCGCTGATTTTTATTGCGAGTTGCCCCATCATTTCGGCATTTTATTATTATTATTTTTTTGTTTTATTTACACATTTTTACACCCCCAGTTTACCGACTTAGAGGTCGACATTCCCAGTTTAACGACGTGGTGGTTGGTCTGTTTCCAGTTTAACGACGTGGTGGTCGGTCTGTTTCTAGTTTAAAGACTTAGAGGTCATCTGTTTCTAGTTTAACGACGTGATTGTCATCTGTTCCCAGTTTAAAGACTTAGGGGTCTACTGTTTCCAGTTTAACAACTTAGAGGTCATCTGTTTCCAGTTTAATGACGTGGTGGTCATCTGTTTCCAGTTTAAAGACTTAGAGGTCTATTGGATCGGAACCTTAGAGAAGATACCCGATTGAGCAGTTGTCAGGGGCACCGCTGGAGCTTGCCCAAAATGCCTTATTACTTTGTCGGTGTTGATGGCCTTGCCCCCAGTTAGGGCCAAGGAAAGTCGTTCAAATACCGACTTGCGTTCGAAGATGGCAATTGAAAATTGTCAACCCCTACAAATAGAAACATGATTTCAGTACAGGCAATCGATATATACATTGATTGAGCTCGCATGAACATTTAGCCCGAAATATGGGAGGAGAGATCGGTCCAACCAGGCGTGCCAGAATCTGTAGGGTGTTTTTCGTCACCCCATTGAGATGGGAATACGCGCGCGCTGGTCAGGCGCAGTACAGATTCTCCCTGTCTGGGGTAGGCTGGGGTCTATTGAATGTGGGGATTCGAATCTCCGGCAGTCGCGGACTAACCTGCCGTTAATTACCCCTCGGATTTGGAGCGAGAGAACTTCCGATTGACAGGTCAAACTTGACATGCGAACTCAATGCGATGCGTTGGTGTTTTTTTTGTTCCATTTGTTAAAAAAAAGGATATATATATTTTTCTATATATATAAAAAACAAAAATAAATATTTAGAGAAACGTTTTTTTATTTATAATTTTAAAATATTATTTATATTTTATTTTTATTTATTTAATATTTATTTTTGTAAATAAAAAAAGATTAAAATAAAGAAAAATAGGAAGACAGAAGAAAAGAAAAGAAAGAAAAAATTAAAATAAAAAAATAAGGGGTGGAACCTGGGCTCCCATTAAATGGCCTCCCCTCACATGCTAGAGGGGGTCAAAAGGGCTCCCATTAAATGGGAGCCCTCCACCTCACGTGCTAGCATGTGATGGGGGCAAAAAGGGCTAAAAAAATGATTTTTTTTTGTGTGGAGTTAAACTCCAAAAGAATTTTAAATATGGAGTTCAATTCCAAAAACATTTTAAATGGAGTTTAACTCCAAAAAGATTTTTATTGTGGAGTTGAACTCCGAAAAGAGTTTTAAATGGAGTTGAACTCCAAAAAGAGTTTATTGTGGAGTTGAACATCAAAAAGAGTTTTAAATGGAGTTCAACTCCAAAAAAAGAATTTTAAATGGAGTAAAACTCCTAAAAAATTTTAAATGGAGTTTAACTCCGAAAAGATTTTTATTGCGGAGTTAAACTCCAAAAGAATTTTAAATGGAGTTCAATTCCAAAAATATTTAATGTGGAGTTAAACTCCCCCCAAAAGAGTTTTAAATGGAGTTTAACTCTGAAACGATTTTTATTGCGGAGTTAAACTCCAAAAGAATTTTATTTGTGGAGTTAAACTCCGAAGGAATTTTTATTGTGAAGTTGAACTCCGAAGGAATTTTAAATGTGGAGTTAAACTCCAAAAGAATTTTAAATGGAGTTTAACTCCAAAAAGTTTTTTATTGTGGAGTTAAACTCCTAAAAAGATTTATTATGGTGAGGAGATAAACTCAACTAAATGGGGGGCCTTCCCCTCACGTGAGAAGGAGGGAAAGCTCCCACTTAGTGGGAGCTCCCCTCTCCCTCACGTGAGAGAAAACAGTAGCTCCAAAAAGAATTTTTTTTTCTGTGATGGAGTTAAACTCCAAAAAAATATTTATTTGGAGTTAAACTTTCAAGACAATTTTATTCGGAGTTAAACTCCAAAAAAAAAGTTTTTATTATAGAGTCAAACTCCAAAATAATTTTATTTGTGAAGTTAAACTCCAAAAGATTTTCTCGTTTCTCTTTTGAGAAGAAAACCAAAATTGGTTCTTTTGAAACTCCATGATCTAGATCTTGGATGATAAAAAAAGAGACCCTTTTTCTTCTCTTGATGGAGTCTTGGGAGATGGGTTTATGGTAAAACTTTATTTAGTTTTAAAAAAAGGAGAGTTAAACTCTTGATTTATTTGGAAAATGAAAAGGAAGAGGTAGAACTTGAAAAAGAGAGAGTGAAGGCACAAACCCTAGTTTTTTTTTGAGAGAATGAAAAGTCTATGTTTTATTCATCATCATGTTGCCTTATATAGGCTTACACATTTACATATAGCTCCTTGGGCTTTACAAAATGTCATTTTGCCCATCCCATGCCTCACGTGCTCATTTCTTTTGCACATAAGCCATGGGCTTTACAAAAATTTGGCTTTATGCCCATTTTGTTTACATTCATGCATAAAAAATTATATCAAAATTATTTATTACATGATTTTTATTTTGGCATGGAGGAGGGCCGGCCGCTTCATGTTCGGACTCGACCTGGAAATGGGCCCACTTGATCTGGGTTTGGGCCTACTTGGCTTGGGGTTGACCTTGACTTTGACTTGGTTAAGCGGGGTACAATTTTCGACCCCAACAGCAACATCTACGTCTACGTCTGAGAGGCCAAACAACGATGTTGAGGGCGAGGGTGACATCAGGGGTTCTCTAGACACTCGAGACGAGCAAAAAGAGGTCCGAGGGACCCCGGTGGAGCCACTGACAAAGGTCCCCCTCGTAGAAGGGGACGACGAACGGACCGTTCAGATCGGATCGTTTCTGACGGGGACTCAGCGTGACGACCTGGTTCACTTCCTCAGAAACAACTCTGACGTGTTCGCCTGGGCACCTGCCGACATGCCGGGGATCAACCCCAAAATCATATCTCACAAGCTCGGGGGAGACCCTGCGGCCCGACCCGTCCGGCAGAAAAAGCGAAGTTTTGCCCCGATCAAACAAAAGGCGATCGAGGACAAGGTGGATAGGCTCTTTGCCGCCAACTTCATTCGGAATGTACCTTACTCCGAATGGTTGGCAAATGTGGTCATGGTCAAAAAGTCAAGCAGAAAGTGGCGCATGTGCGTCGACTTCACCGACCTCAACAAGGCCTGTCTAAAAGACAACTATTCCCTCCCTCGAATAGATCAACTCGTCGACAGCTCGGCAGGCCATGAGCTACTTAGCTTCATGGATGCTTTTTCCGGTTACAACCAGATCCGTATGAATCCGGCAGACAAGGATCTCACCGTATTCACAACGGAACGGGGGGGGGGGGATTTTGCTACAAGGTGATGCCTTTCGGCCTCAAAAACACCGGAGCTACGTATCAACGCTTGGTCAATCGCATGTTCAAGCCGCAAATCGGCAGGAACATGGAAGTTTACGTCGACGACATGCCTGTCAAATCGATCTCATCGGACGAGCATGCCAAGGGTCTTGGCGAGCCGTTCGACGTCCTTCGCAAATACAAGATGAAATTGAATCCCGCCCAGTGCGCATTCGGGGTCACCGGTGGAAAGTTCCTCGATTTCATGGTCACCCACCGTGGGATCGAACCTAACCCTGAGAAAATCAACGCCATCCTCAATATGGCCGCGCCCAAGGCTAACGTCGAAATCATGCGGCTGACAGGGCGGGTAGCCACTCTGAGCCGTTTCATGTCGAGGACTGGGGAGAAGTGCCTCCCGTTCTTCAAGGCTCTAAGGAAAATTCCAAGGTTTGAGTGGTCGGAGTAGTGCCAGACTGCCTTTGACCAATTAAAGAGGCACCTTGCGACTCCACCGCTGCTCACCCGGCCAGTTGAAGGGGATGGGCTATCGCTATATCTGGGGGTATCCGACCAAGCTGTAGGCTCGGTGCTCGTCCGCGAGGTCGAGGGAGTCTAGAAGCCAGCATACTATGTGAGCCACGTCTTCAAGGATGCAGAAACGAGGTACCCGGCCATAGAGAAGATCGTCTTGGCACTCATCGTGGCTTCTAGAAAACTACGACACTATTTCCAGGCGCACACCATCCTCGTTCTTACCGAGCGGCCTTTGGGAGCTATCCTCGCCTCCCCCGAGTCCTCTAGCCGCTTAGAGAAATGGAGACAGGAGTTGTCCCAGTTCGACATAAAATACCGCCCGAGGCAGGCTATCAATGCACAAGCCCTGGCCGATTTTATGGTCGAGTACACCATCCCCAGCAAAGAGCCGGAATCAACGCCGGCCCCCACAAATCCACCCTCAGTCGGTGGGAAGCCCGACTCCGTCCCTGATTGGATCCTTTATGTCGACGGGTCATCGACCGAGGAAGCCTGTGGTGCCGGCCTCATCATTCGGGGCCCGAACGAGGCAGAAATGGAGTATTCTTTGAAGCTCGGGTTCAAAGCCTCAAATAACGCGGCAGAATACGAGGCATTGCTGGCCAGACTGCGCATAGCCTTCGGACTGAGGCTGAAAACGATCTGGGTCTGCAGCGACTCCGCCCTAGTCGTTGGCCAAGTGACCGGCCGATTCGAAGAACGGGAGCCTTTGATGGTGAAGTACCTGGCCGAGGTAAGAATATTGCGAAAAGACTTTGATGAAGTCTAGGTGGAGCAAATCCCTAGACAGCTCAACACCCAAGCCGACGTCTTGAGTAAGCTGGCTTCATCTTATACGGCCAACAACAAGAGGAACATCCTCTTCGAGGTCTTGCCACGGCTCAGCGTGGAAGATGGGGCAATAATACTTCAAGAGTATACAGCTAGGGAAGAAGACCGGGACTGGAGAAAGCCCCTTGTGGAATTCCTGAGGGAAGGTACGCTCCCAGAAGATCGGGGAGAAGCCCGCCGTCTCCGAGCCAAAACTCGCCATTTCGTCTGGAGCAATGGGAACCTCTATAAGAAGTCCTTCGCCCCCTGCTCCGGTGCGTCGACCCCCATGAAGCCGACTACATCCTCCGAGAGATCCACGAAGAGGTCGGCGGTGCGCACCAAGGGGCCCGCACCTTAATCTAGAAAGCATTGCTCCAGGGGTACTACTAGCCGACAATTCATTAGGAGGCCCAAATTCTCGTTAGGAGATGCAAGAGATACCAACTCCATGGAAGCATACCCCTCCTTTCTGCTACCAAGCTAACCGCCCTAACCTTCCCGTGGCCGTTGGCCCAGTGGGGAATGGACATGATAGGCCAGTTCCCTACCGGTACGGGCATGCACCAGTACGTCCTCGTCGCAGTGGACTATTTCAAGAAGTGGATCGAGGCCATTCCCATCAGGAAACCGGACGCCACCACGACTATTAAGTTCTTGCATAACAACGTGATACTCCGGTTCGGCATCCGAAGGTGTATCATCACCGAGCATGGGACAAATTTCGAAAACGAAAGATGTAACACCCTAATTCATTTATACCAGTTCCTTTTTGGGTATTTCTTTATTTATGGCTATTTCTTGATTTATTGTTGTTTAGGTGTGAATAGTATAATTGGCATCTGTATTTGCATCCGACCTGACTCGCTTGCTGGAAACCCGTCTTGATTCCTGTTTATGATTTATCCCGGTTTGTTATGAGAATCCGTGCACTTTCATATTGTTTATACTGCATACTTGCATTATATCTGGCATCTGCATTTTTTTAATAAAATAAATAAAGTCAAATAAAATATTTTAAAAATATCTAGCATGGCCTGCATCATACCCCTGACCCTGTGGTAGCATCCGCACCTCATGTTCTCGTCTTGTTCAGTGAAACGAACCTGGTTGGATTGCTACGTGTACGCTACGTGCATCCGTTCTTGGGGGTATGCATTTTCGTTACCCGGATATCGTATTTTGGTTTTGATTAACATGCATGTTATCTGTATTTTCAAACCGTAATTTTAAACCCAAGCCGGGCATATTTTGGAGAAGTTTTGTATTAGCCAAAAAAACCCCAAAATATATATTATAAAATATTTTCATAACCTTAAATCTAAACTTCTGTTATATTCTAAATATATTTTTCAATATCAACAAATCTCTGCCCCTCTCTCCCTCCCTTCCACAAATATCCACAAATATATATATATATATATTTTTTTGAATACCCATATTTTTCCTCACCTGCCTCCTCTGTCTCCCTTCTCCTTCTTCTTCCCGCCTCCGAGTTCGAACCTACGTCCCAGCCTCGCTGTCACCACCACCCTCGCTCTCGTCGTCACCACCTCCTCCTCCTCACCTCCACCTTTGCCTGCATCTTCTCTTTCCTCTCTCCAAACCCCGCGACGACCTAACCGTGCAACCCTCGCCGCGCCTCACCACCGTCGCCGCCTCAACCTTCACCTCCGTCTCCTCACACCGTCGACTTCCTCTCCTCGACCTCTTTCTTCTCCCCTGCACACCTACCGCAACACTCCCCAACGACAACTTTCCCTGCACACCAAGAACCCCGGCACCCATCGCCCCCACCGCCGGAACCCCGTCGACGACCGTACCCCGTCATCCTCATCACCACCTTCGACTCCTGACACCATCACTCCCTCTTCCCAAAAGCCCGAGCTTTCCCTGCACAGAACCCACGCCTGAACCCCGACCTTGTTGCCGTTCCCTCACCTCCGGTGACCCCAGCTTCGTCCCGTCATCATCATCTCCCTCTCGTCTTCCTCTCTGAACCCAGAGCGCCAAACCACCACAGCTTCTTCTCTCTTCTTCTTCTTCTTCTACTTCTTATTATTCTCTTTTTCTTGGTTCTTGATTCCGGTGATCACCGCCGGAGCCGTGCTCGACGCCGATGATCTGGGCGACCCAGTGGACGTCCCCAGCCAGCGTGGTCGCATTCTTGCTTTGCCTGGTTCAGTTATGTATGCCGTGTGTGCATTGCGACGTTTACCCGATGTCGGACGCAGCGTACGCACCCCGTCGTGAGATCCGATCATGCAAGTTTATCTTGCTACATACTATGATACATATGTTGCATCCATATGAATAAAAATATTACATGTTTATTACATTGTGCATCCATATTACAAATTTACAGTTTTTCGATACCCGTATGCATCCATACCGTTATTTACATATCTAGTCACATGCAAGTTTATCTTGCTATATGCCATGTTATATATTTTGCATCCATATGAATAAAAATATCACATGTTGACTGTATTGTACATCCATATTATTGTTTTACTGTTTTCGGATATCCGTACGCATCCATATCATTAAGTACATATCTGGTTGCATTCAAGTTAGCTTGATACATGCTATATTATTATACTTGCATCTATATTAATAAAAATATTGCATATTTATTGTATTGTGCATCCATGTTACAGTTTTACCGTTTTTCTGATATCTGTTCGCATCCGTATCATTTATTGCATATCTAGCTGCATGTCATATCCTATTATTTCATATTACTGTTATATTAACACCCCATGCTTGATAATATGCATCATGCGTAGTCATGGAGTTGTAGATGTAATCCCTGATAGATATTTGTGCATCCGTGTTTTACTGTGCATCCGTATTTTTATCGTGCATCCGTACTTACTACAGTTTTATTATGAGCATCCGTTTGATACATGTGCACTAGCTAACATGACCTGTTATACCACTGCTTGACTTGATACCTGATCCTGTTCCTAATGCCGACAATCCTGACTTGTTGTCCTGATGGACGTATCCTGTTGTCTATTTCAGACAAACCTGTACCCGCTTGATCCTGTATTGGCATTAGTTCCAGATTATCAATACCCGACTTGAACATATAACCTCGGGGGTATGGGGAAATCAAAAGTATAACTGAAGTGTAGCTTAAAAGGGTATTACTTGATCCATGGTCTTGGGGGATAACGGGACAGAATCATTCATGATTCTTACTTGATCCGTGGTCCTGGAGGATAACGGGACAGAATTATTCGTGACTCCCACTACCTGATCCGTGGTCCCAGAGGATAACGGGACATATTCTTTAAGTTACATGGAGGAGTACACTAATTGATTTCAAACAAACTTTAGAATAGAAAACCCAGTAGCACAGTTTAGATTGATCACTGCACGTCACATATACTGATACACTTCACTGTTCTATATCCGTGTTTACTTATTACATTCATGTTACTATTTATTATTCATGCTGCATATCTCGTTACATCCTGGTTGCTTATTATTATTGCTATTATGACGCACTGACGTCTGGGTTTTGCATGGCCCAGATTCTCTTTCTTTGACGCAGGCTGATCAGGAGTATTTCCGCAGTCAGGCCGAGCAGTGAGGATCCTGTTAGTATCTAGTTTAGTTTAGTTTTATTTCCGTATTTTCATTTCCTGATGTGAACCCGTATTTGGGACGTACTTTCCAGATTGTTATTTTTATTTGGATTTATTGCTTCCGCATATTATTTCGTGACTTGTTTATTCTGGTATATGGACATGTACTAGATAGTTTATTTTTATTTTCCTGTTCTTGATATCTTATAGACAGCCGTAATGTGACTGTGGAGGAATGTTTCCTAGCCACAGGTAGCATGGTTGGCTCTGTCACGTGCCGATCTTAGCGCACTCTGGGAAGCGGGGCATAACAAAGGAGTTAAGGAATTCTGCAGCGAATATCGTATTCTCATGAAGTTTTCCGCGGTCGCACATCCCCAATGCAACGGGCAAGCCGAAGTCGCTAATCGGGACGTTCTCCGAGGTCTCCGGACATGCTTAGAAGGACGCCAAGGCAGTTGGGTCGAGAAATTACCCCGGGTCTTATGAGCCCTGCGCACGTCGAAGAAAACCCCTACCGGGAAGACCCCTTTTAGCCTCTGCTACGGTACCGAGGCAATGGTCCCAGCGGAGATCGGGCTCCCCAATTACCGGGTCGAGCATTTCGACGACGAAGCGAATACCTCAGCCCTCCGAACTAACCTGGACATCTTGTTAGAAAAACGAGACCGAGCTCAGATCGGAGCTGCCGCTTATCAGTAACAAACCGCCCGCTACTACAATGCGCGAGTCAAACGTCGCTTCTTCATGACCGGAGATCTAGTCCTAAGGTGGAACGAGTTCATCGATCAAGGAAAACTGCATAAGTTTTCCCCAAAATGGGATGGTCCTTTTCTCGTCTCCGAGGTCCTGCCCGGCGGAGCCTACCGCGTACAAGATGCGGATGGTCGCAAGTTTCCACGACCTTACAACGTTGAGAAACTCAAGCTGTATCTCTAAAAAGAGTATATATGTATATTTCTTCTTTCGCAAAGACGATGTAAACTTTTCTAAAATTTTTTCTATTTAAATAATAAAAAGAGAACAATGGGGCATCGCAAAAAGGAGAATTCTATTCATTCAAAGGTATTATAGGCTCCTCAGCCTTACAAAAGGAAGAAAAAGGAAAAATTTACAACAGAGAGGGAATGTGATCGAGGAAGTACTCCTGGTGATACTCAGAGTAGATTTCCGCTAGCCGGGCCCTAGCCTCTGCAGCCTGTTTCTGCCGATGCTACGCGCGAACCCGGGACGCCATGGAGACACCCGACGCTCCGCCTTCTGCGCCTTGGCTCATGATGTACCTCATTTTGAAGCACTCCAGAATGAGGGCCAAGGATCGGCCGTGCCTGGATTTCGAGATGAGGCCGAGCAGGAAGATCGAACGCACCTTGTCGAGCGCCTCATCCAGAAGCTCCTCGGTGAAGGGGTTGTCCAACCCCGTGGATCTCCTCTAAATCGCGTACATCAGCTACTGAAGCAGGGACGACCGCCGAGGGAGAAGACGGCCGACATGACCCTCGAGGCTCTAAACCACTCCCTTGTACCCATCCTCAGCCAGGGATTGACCATACAAGGAGACGTCGTCAAAGGCGATGATCTCTTCGATCAAATACATGCGCCCAGTCATCTCAAAAGAAAACGGTGCCGAAGGGGTTGCCATCTCCTTCTCTATTTATACCCCCAAACAGAATCCTTAAAGGCCCAGATTCGCACGCGAATCCTGGGATCCTCCAAGATTAATCCAATACCCAGCCGCCACGTGGCAAAAGTGATGCGGCTCCCCGAAGCATTACGCCTCCCCCAAGCATTCCTGGCACGTGCCGCCTGTGATGGTCGCCCCTCCCAATGTTCACAAACCAGGGAAGGTCGGGCTGAACCTCCGGATCCACCGAGCAGCCACCCTGCTCGGTCCATCCTTAGCAGACCACTACTTGGGTTCTTCAACGAAGCAATGTAAATTCGTCTAAGTTCTTTTTATTTAAACAACAAGAAGGATACGAAAGAGCATTGCATAAAAGAAGAATTTTATTGATTCAAAAAGGTATTGTAGGCTCCTCAGCCGTACATTGAAAAAAGAAAAAAAAGAAAAATTACAGTAGCGGGGGGAGGGGGTGCAAGAAGCATTCCTCGTGATACTCCGAGGATATCGCCGCTAGCCAGGCCCTTACTGCCTCGGACCTCTGCCTCTGATGCTGCCCGCGAACCCTCATGGCCACTGACGGGCCAGGAAGCTCCTCGGGCGGGCACCTATCGGCGAGATGCCTCAATTGGTAACACTTGAGGATGAGTGCCACCGAGCGATCCCGCCAACTCTTCGAGATCAGGACGAGACGACATAACGACCTCAGCTTCCCAACCGCCTCGTCTTTCAGCTTCTCGGTCAAGGGGTTGTGCAGCCCCGGCGATGCCCTCCAGATGGAGTACATAAGCAACTGAAGAAGGGGTGACCACCGGGGGAGTAGGCGGCCAATGTGATCCTCGACCCGCCGGATCACCGCCTGCCGCGTCTCCTCGAAGCAGTTCTGGTCGTATAGGTACACGTCCTTGAAAGAGATGATATCAGGGATGGTAAAAAAAAAGTGTCCATTATTAAGTTTTGGGTATGAAGAAAGGGGTGATCAACATGCCCTCCGTTTTATAGCCCCATAGCGACCCAAGAGTCCAACAGTCGCTCGTTTCTTCCACAACTGTACCGCCACGAGGCGGACATCCCGCCTTTCTCGGCAAAATCGGAACGACATGGCTCTTACGCTTCGCCTCCCCCCGCGCGTTCATAACACATGTCGACCGCGACGGTCACTCTTCCCGATGTTCAAACATCGAGGAAGGTCAGACAGAACCTCACGAATCAATCGAGCGGCTGCCCTGCTCGGTCCACCCCTGGCTGGTAATTTCTTACCCACCGACGCCAGGGATCAAAGCCCTCACCAAGAGGCCACCGGGCAGCAACCCTGCTCGGTCCATCCTTGGCTGGTAATTTCTTACCAACCGACACCGGAGATCAAAGTCCTCACCAAGAGGCCACCGAGCAGCAACCCTGCTCGGTCCATCCTTGGCTGGTAATTTCTTACCCACGGACGCCAAGGATCAAAGCCCTCACCAAGAGGCCACCGAGCAGCAACCCTGCTCGGTCCATCCTTAGCAGGCCTCCCAATGCCCTCCCGCGCTAAGGATCAAAGCCCTCATCAAGAGGCCACCCGGCAGCAACCCTGCTCGGTCCATCCCTGGCTGGTAATTTCTTACCTACCGAAGCCAGGGATCAAAGCCCTCACAAAAAAGCCACCGGGCAGCAACCCTGCTCGGTCCATCCTTGGCTGGTAATTTCTTATCCACCGACGCCAAGGATCAAAGCCCTCACCAAGAGGCCACCGAGTAGCAACCTTGCTCGGTCCATCCTTAGCAGGCCTCCCAATGCCCTCTCGTGCTAAGGATCAAAGCCCTCATCAAGAGGCCACCGGGCAGCAACCCTGCTCGGTCCATCCTTGGCTAGTAATTTCTTACCCACCGACGCCAAGAATCAAAACCCTCACCAATAGACAACCGGGCAGCAACCCTACTCGGTCCATCCTTGGCTGGTAATTTCTTACCCCACGACGCCAAGGATCCAAGCTCTCACCAAGAGGCCACCGAGCGGCTGCCCTGCTCGATCCATCCTTGACTGGTAATTTCTTACCCACCGACGCCAGGGATCAAAGCCCTTACCAAGAGGCCACCGAGCAGTTACCCTGCTCGGTCCATCCCTGGCTGGTAATTTCTTACCCACCGACTCCAGGGATCAAATCCATCACCAAGAGGCCACTGAGAAGCTACCCTGCTCGGTCCATCCTTGGCTGGTAATTTCTTACCCCATGACGCCAAAGGTCAAAGCCCTCACCAAGAGGCCATCGAGCAGCTACCCTGCTCGGTCCATCCTTGGTTGGTAATTTCCTACTCACCGACGCTAAGGATCAAAGCTGTCATCAAGAAGCCACCGAACAGCTGCCCTGCTCGGTCAATCCATGTCTAAGCGATCTCCACCTCGACTTCAGGGCCATGGAGATACCAACCTTTCACCGGTCTTTGCACACTTGGCAAATGGTCGACTTCAACTCTCAACTCGACGTGCAATCGCTAGACGAAAAACCAACCTAACATGGAAGAAGTACTGCGCAAATAAAAATGTTTACCACAAACAAAAGAACACTGCAAAATGGATTTTCTATTCATAAAAATCAGAAGTCTCTACAGAGGTATTTTGGGCTCCCCAGCCTTACCAAAACGCCTGGAGGCTTACAAAATTTTGGCGCAAAGAAAATAAGGAAGCGAGGAAGTTCAGGCCTCAGGGCCGGGGAGAACCTCGATGAGCCGCGTGTCCACTGCGACCGCCGGGGCGGCATCTTCAGGGTCGGCACCCACGGTAGGAACCTCGGTGCCGGTAGCCGGGGCGACTGAATTATCCCCCATGCTCCCACCGGAGGCCTCTTCCCCTGTAGCATTTCCAGGGATATTCCCCTGCACGTCATCCTCGATAGGGTACTCCTCCTGGAGCTTGCCGTCAGGGAACTCCAGCATCTGGGCTTTGACGGCGTCAAGGGCGTCGTGCCAAACGACGACGGCGGCTCCAGAGAGGTCGGCGTAGAACTGGTCCGACTTCTTATAGCTCTCTACCGCCTTCGACGCCAGAAGCTCAGCCTTCGACGTCCGAAACTCGGTATGCCTCGTCCCCTCCTTCGCCGCCTTATTCTCCCTTCGGAGGGTGTTCGCCGTCTTCTTCAAGGTGGCGACGAGCACCTTGGAGTCTTCCAACTGGGCCTCGGCGGCTCGGGCGGCCTCTCGGCACCTAGCGATCTCCCGATTCCCGGCCGCCACCCGGTCTTCAAGGGCGACGACCCTCTCCATCGCCACATCCAGCTCCAGTCTTGAGCTCTCCTTCCGCAAGGAGAACTCGCCCGCGGCCCGCATCGCCGGGGCAATTTCCTCGTCCTTTATGTTGACGACGAGGGCGACGTGCTGGAGGACCTGGAGAAAAGAAGGAGGGTTAAAAAGGAAAGGGAGGCACCTAATCACGCAAACAAAAATGCTGAATGAAGAACCAAGTGGGGTGCGAACACTAACCTGCACGGCCTCTTGGGCTATCGCAGCCATTTGGGCCCGGAGGGTCCCCCGAGGGATTCTTCCCCTGGCCGACCTGTCCATCTTCGAGAGCAGGCTATCGGCGATGGAAAGCCCCGAGGGCACCTCAAAGCGAAGCTCCCCATTGTCCACGACGATCGGGGAAGCCGGGGAGTGGGGCGCCGTCCTATGAAACCTCTTGAGGAGCGACGCGGGAGAACCAGTCTCACCTCCCACCTCGGGAGCCCGGGGCTCTTGCTCCCGAGCACGCTTTCGGCTCGGCGCACGACTAGACTCGGGGGTCCGGGACGTGCTTGGGGGCCTGGATGGAGCGGCCGCCGGTGGAGTCGGGGCCGACGATGGTCGAGAAGGGCCGGTGTCTCCGGCCTTCTTCCCCTTCTTCGTGTCAATCAGGGCTGCCCAGAACTTGCCTAGGTCCATGGGTCCTGTGTAAGACAAAAATACAAGGAGTCAGTAATGCCAGAAAAAATGAAAGAATGCACAAGTCTAAATAGGTCACCTGAAAGCTCCTAACTTACCCGTGAACTGGGCGGGGCAGAGCCCGGTCCAACTGAGGGCCCGCTCAGACAGCAGCACATCAGCCTGAGGGAGGGACTCCCACTTCGACACCGCCACCGCGTCGGGATCATTCGACCGGCTCACCCGCGGACAGCTGGCCCCTTTCTACTGGGTGGGCACAGGATAATCCTCACCCTCGGACGGCGCAGCAAACAAAAACTTCTTTTTCCATTCGTGAATAGAATAAGGTACTACGATGATCCTCGACCCGGCAGCGTCCCCCCATTGTTTCCTAAAAGAGATGTATACCCAGCTCGGCTCGCCCCTGCGAGCGCCACGGTGGTTTTTGTAGCAAAGAGAAGAAACGAGAAGGCTCAGAGTGAAAGGGATCAGACTCAATTTCAACCGGACCAGGAACCCAAGGAGGATCCTCCAAGAGTTTGGCACTAATTGGCCCGTGGCTAACCCAAAACAATTCAACGCTGCACTCACCTCGGAGGAGAAGGGCAGACGCATCCCGGCCCAAAAGGCTTCCAGGTACAAAGCAATCTCTTTGCCCCATACCTGGTCCGCCCTCTCCCCCTCCTCGGCCAGACGAAGCGAATAGCCAGGAGGAATGAGGAAACGAGTCCGGATGTTGGCGAGCTCATCCGCATGTTACACCGTGGATGGCACACCAAGAACACCCGTGACCTGCACTCTGGGGACCGCCCCCGTCGCACGACCCCGGGGAGCATTTCTAACCTTAACTTCCCGGGGGGACTTTGAATCAGAGGAGGACGAGAAAGAAGTAGAAGAGGAAGCTTCAAAAGACTCCCTAGACTCTACCCGGACTACATCTACAGACTTCTCGGAAGAAGACATCTACCCTGATCAAAGGGTCATCGGGAGATCAAACACAAGGAATCCGACCTGAGAAGAAGAGCGCCAAGCTAACACGACTAGGGACGAGGAAATTATGAAGAGGTATGAGCCTTGATGGGGATCCCACCTCTATTTATAGCTGCCGACGTACGCATCCTACGGCTCCGATCGCCTCCCGCCAAAACAACGTTTCGCAACTAACGGCCGACAACGTTCCACCTGTCACACTCACATCGGGCGCGTCCCATCGGGCGCGGGAACGCCTGTGGCATATCTCGCCAGCCAAACAGCACCAGACACGTGGGCTGTCGCTTTGACTAACGTACGCACAAACCGGCGCTTCTTCTTTAACACGAGATCTCTCCCCTGATCCGCTGACATCATCAAGAAAACACTACTCTTTGCCCGGGAATGCGCGCCGACGATATCTTCGAGTGAGAGCTCACCCCAGGTGATCGGTCAGACCACTCTCGACCCGACCGAGGAACAGGTCGAGATGAGAGTGGGGGGCTAATGATGATGCTCGATATCGGTGACTCTCCAGATGCTGACATGTTGCAGATGATGTGTCCCAGAACCTACAAGAAAGGATCAAGAACTTCAGTTGGGATCACACCTCGGGCCTCCGGCCCGAGGATTATCCCGACCTTCAGTGGCCTTCCAGACCACCCCCCGGCTCACCTCCGAGCTATCACAGAACCAAGATGCCTCGGCCTCCCGCTCGTTCCCGAGCCTCCCACCGAGCTTATATTCCTCGGTCTCATCGACCGACCTACAACACCGATCACAGGTGCCTCCACCACGGCTCAGCGAATCTCGCCAAGCACGAGATATCCGCCGCCTATGATCCCGCGTTCCACGCCATCATGATTCCCCATTAACGAGCCTGTCTCGTCATTAATGCGGGATCCCGCCTATCACGCAGGCATGGCGCCAGGGGCGTAACAGCTGACGTGAATATCGCGCTCGCCTGCCCATTACTGCCGCTATATAAACCCCTCTCTCAGATGACTCAGGTAAGCCATTTTTACTCCAATAGGCCGTTACTCGACCAAAATATCCCGTCTAACTTGATCGT
This sequence comes from Agapanthus africanus, assembly GCA_030015575.1. Lineage (NCBI taxonomy): Eukaryota > Viridiplantae > Streptophyta > Magnoliopsida > Asparagales > Amaryllidaceae > Agapanthus > Agapanthus africanus. The sequence continues at coordinate 749,722,250 of CM057342.1, read as the reverse complement.
CGGAGGGTCCTCGGTGGCGCAACCACCCCGGGACTTCTTTGCAGGTAGCTCGGCCTCAACCACACCAAACCCATTGAGATTGCGCCATCGGGTTATAAAATCTGTGCTGCTTTCTTTGTTCTTTGGCTTGGTCCTTACGAGGTCGGCGATGGTGATCTTATCGCTAACGCTCATGAACCTCTGCCGAAACAGAGACCCCATTTGGACGAAAGTTGTGACGGAGCCATCCGGTATGCTCGCGTACCGGTCGAAAGCAATATCGGGTAAGCTATTAACGAACTGGCAGAGGAGAAGCGCGTCATTGCCCCCAGTATTCCCGCATGAGGCTTTAAAGTGGGCGATGTGCTGATTCGCATTTCCCGTCCTATCGAATCATCTGAATTTGGGGATGACATAGCCGCTAGGAAATTCTACCAGATCATACTGAGAAGGATATGGTCTTCCACTACAGCTGATATCTTTTTGTGCTTCGGCTTCAGCTACCAATGATTTGACTTTGTTGGCAACCAAATCCATGATTTGATCTTGAGTTAGCGGGCTACTTTCATCGGTAGCCAAGACATTTCTTGAGATAGGATGCGACTGGCTTTCGTGCGGTTCGCCCACCTTTGGATTTGGGGGAATATGTGTCGGCTGTCTCGGGACACCGTTTCCCGGTTCATGAGCAGAGCCCTGCGCTTGATTGGGCGGATGAGAGGCAATTTGGTCCGTAAGCCGTAGGACGACATTTGTCAAGTTGTCGATCTTTGAGTAGAGCTTGGCCATCTCCTTGTCTTTGCTTCTGAGCTGTTTTCGGAGCTCTTGAAGAAGCTGCTGCTCTGCGGTCTTAGGATGGAAAGTTGGCTCATCTTCGCTTTCCGAGCCCGACTCCTCATGAACTGAGGGCTCTCTCTGCCTATCAGTCTCATTGGGAGGATTTTCATCACCCTCCGGAGGATGCTGGTCTTGAGAAGTGACAGCTATATTCACATCAGGTTGGATTTGAGATGTGGTGGCCTCACCCTTGCTTTTGCTGCGAAGGTTGTCGCTGGGACGCGTGCCCACCATGTAGACGGTGTGGATAACATATTCAACCATCCCCTCATCTTTGGCGGGGTAACCCTGTTCCTCAAACCTCATGAGGTTCAGTCTAGCAGGAGCCCTAGCCCTTTTGTTGGCTCTATATCTGAGCCTTTTCTGCCTTAGCTTCTCAATTTTAAGGGCTTGGCGGGCATTTGTTTCCTGAGGAACCACCGTGAGTCGATTAGCGGGGAGCTTAGAGAAGACACCCGATCGAGCAGTTGCTAGGGGCACCGTCGGAGCTTGCTCAAGACGCGTTGTAGCTTTGTTGGTGTTGATGGCCTTGCCTCCAGCTGGGGCCAAGGAGAGTCGTTCAAACACCGACTTGCGTTTGAGTTGGGACACCTTCGAGACCACCACATTTGGCATCTTGCCTTTCGAGACCGGTTTGTCTGTCATCGGGGATTGAGGAGCTAGGATGGCGTTAGCTGACGCGAATAGAATATAGCCAAATGGTAGCGGAGGCTCCTCCCATTGTCGCCCGAGACTGGCCGGAAGGACCGTCCTGGAGTCTATCTTCATCGTGTAGGAGATGGGAGCCATGCTGAGAGCTGAGTTCATCTTTGGAGATATTGTTGAAAGGTGATTGCTTGAAAACCTGCATGAAAGAGTATTATTTTAGTATAAATATAGATATGTATATTGATTGAGTTCGCATGAACGTTTAACCCGAAATATGGGAGGAGAGATAGGGCCCCACCGGGCGTGCCAGAATCTGTAGGGTGTTTTTCGTCACCCCATTGAGATGGAAATACGTGCGCGCTTGTCAGGCGTATTACAGATTCCCCCTGCCTAGGGTAGGCTGGGGTTTATTAATCGTGGGGATCCAAATCTCCGGCAGCCGCGGACTAAGCTGCCGTTAATTACCCCTCGCCTTTGGAGCGAGGGAACCTCCGATTGACGAGTTAAACTGGTCATGCGAACTCAACGTGCAGTGTACGTGTGTTTTTGTTTTAGGGGGGCATGGATATATCGGGAGCCACGCAGAGTTTTTACGGGGGTCCCGCTACCCGGTTAGCGGGCTGGGGGTCAAGGGGGCTAGCAACCCCCTTGCGGGGAGCGGGGCAGCACCCCGGCCCAAAATTTTTTTTTGGGAAGGACAGTGTTGTAGAGTATGTGTATGTGTGTGTGTATATACATATATGTAAAAAAAAGAAAGGGCATCCAGAGGATGCGTGGGGAAAAGCGCCAGCGCTTTGGGCGCTAGTGCTCCACGTATCAGCATGTGGGCGCTCGGGCGTAGCACTTTAGACGCTAGTGCTCTGAGCGCAAGAGCGCTAGCGCTCCACGTGTCAGCACGTGGGCGCTTGGGCGCTAGCGCTCCATGCGTTAGCACGTGGGTGCTCGGACGCTAGTGCTCTGAGCGCAAAAGCGCTAGCGCTGGCGCTCCACGTGTCAGCACGGGGGGTGCTCGGGCGTTAGCGCTCTGAGCGCAAGAGCGCTAGCGCTCTGAGCGCAAGCGCTCCACGTGTCAGCACGTGGACGCTCGGTGCGCTAGCGCTTTGGGCGCTAGCGCCCTGAGCGCAAGAGCGCTAGCGTTCCACATGTCAGCATGTGGGCGCTCGGTGCGCTAGCGCCCTGAGCGCAAGAGCGCCAGCGCTCCACGTGTCAGCACGTGGGTGCTCGGGCGCAAAAAGTGACTTGGTCCCTGCAATGTGAGTTGTAGTCCCAGAAAAGAGCACTTATTATTATTATTTTTTTTTTTTGTGTGTGTGTGTGTATGGGGAGTTAAACTCCAAGGATGTTTTGAAGCTGATGAAGGGGCTTCTCCCCTTTGAGCCCCTAGTTCTTCCCCAAAGTGGGGTTTCTGGAGATGGGTCTCCTTCTTCTTCCTGTTGTTTAGCCGGATCTTGAAGATCAAGAGATGTGAGATTTTAAAAATCTCTTCTTTTTGAGATCTAATGACGGATCAAAGTTCCTCTTTGTGGGTCTTGTGGTGAAAAACTATTTAGTTTTGGAAAAGGAAGAGTAAAACTCTTGATTTAATTCAAAAGAAAGAAGAAGGTTTGGAACCTTCAGAAAGGGGGAAAAGGCACAAACCCTAGGTTTTTGAGAGAATGAAAAGGTCTATCTTTTATTCATCATCATGTTGCCTTATATAGGCTTACATATTTACACATAGTCTCTTGGGCTTTACAAAATAGCATTTTGCCCATCCCATGGCTCATGTGACATTTCTTTTTTGCACATAAGCCATGGGCTTACAAAATATTGGCTTTATGCCCATTTTGCATACATTCATGCATAAAAAATTACATAAAAATTATTTATTACATGATCTATATTTTGGCATGGAGGAGGCTGGCCGCGGGCTCGACTTAGGCATGGGCCCGCTTGACCTGGGCTTGGGCCCACCTGGCTTGGGGTTGATCTTGAGTTTGATTCGGTCAACCGGGGGTGCAAATTTTGACCCCAACAATAGGCAGCCCCGGTATTATCACAGTATCGAGAGGGCGGTTTTCACAGAATTACTCTGAGTTCATACAGAAGATTTTTCACCCAAAGTACATCGGCCATGGCATTTGCAAGGGCTTTATATTCAGCTTCGGAGGAGCAAGAAACGGTTTTTTTGTCGGGCCGATTTCCTTGATATGGGATTCAAGCCTAGGTAGAGAATATAGACAGTGGTATAACGTGAAAGTATTTATTACCACCACCACTGGGTTTTACTAGCATCAAGCATGCCATTTTAAATTTTTTTGGGGTGCTAATTAACACTAACCTAGAATCTAAACTAGATGATTAGGGTTTTAGCTTGATATAAAGAAAACTATACTAAGAGAAAGAGGCTACAATCTTTGTAAACCGTGTCCTTCTCTTCTCAAGCTTTGTGTAGTAGTCTACGTGAATCCACTAGACTCCACTTGAAGTTAGATCGAGCTTCCTTTGCGATCTTCGTACCGAAGATGATCCACCCGAAGCTCCGCTAATCCAAGCTACATCTTCACTAAACTCTTTAGTGAAAGAAACACACTACACTTAATTTCTAATCAAGTGTAAGATGGTGAAGTAGGGGTTTTGTTTGCTTACTAGGGTTCTCACAAGCTCATGGTTTCACAACTCATGTGAGGGATTGAACTTGGAGGAGGCGAGGAAGAAGATCGAGACAGCTAGAGAGGAGAACTCATCATATGAGCTTAAGTGAGGAAAAATCACAAGTGTTGTGAAGAATGAATGAGTGTAGAATGGCTACACACTTAACCTCACTTATTCAAGCATGGAATAAATTGCAATAATAAATTGCAACCATACTTGAATGGTGAGTCAATAGTAATAAACTAATGATAAAAGCCATGCTTTGCCCATCCCTCAAAAGTCTCCCCATTTTTCACTTCATTTTCTATTTTCACGAAATAGAAAATCCAACCATATTTCATAATATATATATATATCATATATCATATATATATATATATTAATATATATATTATGAAGAAAATAATTAGTGAGCTAATAATATTAGTTAATATATAATTATATCAAATATAAATATATATCATATTATTAAATCAACACTTAATTTAATAATCCGGTTATATCACATATAACCGACTAATATTATTTATCTGTATATCATATTATCAAATCAACACTTGATTCAATAATCCGGCTATATCACATATAACCTAACCGATATCAAATAACCGCCAGATTAGAATACGATATCATATACTCGTATTTAATCAGGCCCCCCGCACATATCAGCATATGTGCCCTACTTCGTTTCGCTTGAACTATGAAACTTCTGTGTGGGACTCAAAAGACTCGTCAATACATCAACAGTAGGTAATGATCACATCAGTTACCCACAAACCGTCAGCGGTACTAGCTGGATGTAACGGCTACCTAGGTATTGAGCGAATAGAAGATCAACAAGCAAGCTTGTCCAAACTCCCATGAAGATTATAAGTAACACTTACCGTACAGTCCGGTCTTTTCGTCTGATATGTCGCATATCGAGTCTAGGGACCCAAGTAACTTGATAAGTCATGCCGATGTATGGCCCATAACGGTTCAAGAAACTACTGATAACTCTTACTAATAAATCTCATCAGCCATGGCCAGGGACTTACTGTTATAGCCAATTGAGTATAGCGCAACATCAACTCCCAATACCGAGAGAGACGAAACCCCTCCTATCGCTCACTGCCTCCATGCAACTTAGGACTATACCCAAAATCCACCTGTTTGCATGACTCCTTTGAGCCGTGGTAGGGAGGAAATCAAAGCAAAGTGGGAATCACACAAGAATCTATGACGATCTCAGGTCTACAAACTAATCTGTATCAGTATTACCAGAGAACTGCTATCTGACGATAGGTATAGTACCAACTAGGAGTTCTCGGCGGGTCCTGTTCGGTGTACCCATTTTTTAATGAGCACCTGTGTACAATCTTTGATGTTAAACACCAATGTATATAGGATCAACCATCGTCCCATACAGGGTCAAGAAACGTACACACTAGTCTGCTCTGGAATATCAATGCCCTATCTCGATCGACTAGGAGCAATTTAAAAGATATGCTTGTGGACTACACAAGTCCCAGTAGTATGATCCGCATTATAGTCCTGGTAGTCAAGAAAACATCCTAAGAGCTTTATCAACATGTATCAGAGAGACATTATAATAATACAAGTGTACATGTTAAGATAAAGAGCAACCAGATAGCATACTATTATGCCGAGAAAGAAAGTCCTCTATATATATGTCCAAGCATTCACTATATCATACAATAATGGCCTCTAGGGCATACATATTCTTAACAATCTTCCACTTGCACTAAGACCATGTGTTGTAGTATCTCATACCCAACATCCCAAAAAGTCTCTCAAATTGCTTCTGGGGGAGGGATGAGACAGCTGATATCGAACTACCGCTTGCGTATTTAGTCCTTCGGAACCTTTAAGTGTCCTTCGGACCTTGGAAAGTTTTTGAGATAGGGTTGGGGAGAGAGAGAGTGCTTTAGGGCCTATGTAACGCTTTAGTCCTGTCTCGGTCGGTAGGCAAGTAAAGTTGGTAAGCCCAAAGTTCGTAAGGCAGTTCAGTGCAAGTGGCTCGTAGATGAAACCTGCCTGTCGAGTTCCCAACTTTGCCCAAAGTGTCTTTTAGAAAGAACTTACGAATTTGACATCTCTGTCGGACACAATTGTTTTAGGAACTCCATGCAACTTCACCATATGTTTGAAGAAGAGATCAGCAATATGCAAAGCATCAGAGGTTTTCCTACAAGATAGTTGACTTGAGCAAGAAAACGGATTAGGCAAGAAAACGCTCAAAGAACATGTATTGTGAGCCTTTTAAATCTCATTCCTTACGTTGTCCTTCGTGTCAACTCTCCTGACCTCGATCTCCCGTCGATCTACTATCTCCTGGATCAGGTGATACCGCCTAAGAATATGTCTGGATCTCTGATGGGACCGGGGTTCCTTGACCAAAACCACAGCTCCATTGTTATCACAATACACAGGTATTGGATGCTCAATGGATGGAAGCACACCAAGTTCATCAATGAAATTCTTCATCCAGACAGCCTCTTTGGCAGCATCGTTGGCAACGATGTATTCAGCCTCCATCGTCGAGTCTACTACGATATCTTGCCTGGAACTCTTCCAACATACTGCCCCTCCATTAAGGGTGAAGACAAAACCCGAGACCAACTTACTGTCGTCCTTTTCACTCTGGAAGCTCGAATCGGTAAATGACTCCACCTGGAGTTCACCGTTACCATACACCAAGAACATTTCTTTAGTCATTCTTAAGTACTTAAGAATGTTCTTCACAGCTGTCCAGTGCTTTTCTCCAGGATCTGATTGATACCTGCTCACTGCACCTAGTGAGTAAGCTACATCCGGTCTGGTACATAATATCGCATACATGATAAACTCGACTGCCGAAGCATAGAGTATCCCTTGCATGCGAGCCCCCTCCAAATCAGTCTTGGGAGACATCTCTTTGGAGAGAGTGGTTCCTGAGCAAGTGGATAAATTACCACACTTATTCCATACTAAATCTCTTTAGTATGGTGTCTATGTACCTGGATTGGGACAATCCCAACATCCGCCTAGATCTATCTCTATAGATCTTTATCCCCAGGATGTAGGAGGCATCACCTAAATCTTTCATGGAGAACTTTTGTGATAAGAAGAGCTTGACCGAGTGTAACATAGGAACATCGTTTCCTATCAAGAATCTGTCATCCACGTACAATACGAGAAAGACAACCTTACTCTCTACTACCTTCTTATATATACATGGTTCATCTACATTTTTGATGAAGTCAAACTCTTTGATAGCTTCATCAAAACAGATGTTCCAGCTCCGCGATGCCTGCTTTAATCCATAGATGGATTTAAGCAGCTTGCATACCTTTCCGCTGCTCCCACTGTCTATGAAGCCCTCTGGCTGTGTCATGTACACACTCTCTTCTAAATCACTATTTAGAAAAGCGGTCTTGATGTCCATCTGCCCGATTTCGTAGTCATGGTATGCAGCAATGGCAAGTAGAATCCTGATGGACTTAAGCATAGTGACAGGAGAAAAGGTTTCATCATAGTCGACACCTGGTCGTTGACGAAAATCTTTTGCTATAAGTCTAGGTTTGAAAGTCCCAACTTTTCCATCTACACCAAGTTTCTTCTTAAAGATTCACTTGCTCCCGATGGGTTTTACCCTTTCAGGAGCAATTTCCAAAGTTTATACTTTGTTGGTGTATATGAATTCCATCTCAGTCGCATAGCATCCATCCATTTCACAGAGTCCCCATTTGTGATGGCCTGCTCGAAACTAGTTGGGTCATCATCTTCCATAATGTAATCTTCGCACCCACCGTCTACGAGAAAACCGTAGTATCTCTCAGGTGGATGAGGAACCCTACTAGATCTGCGGAGAGTGGCTGAAATTCGTCAGGGACTATTGAATCTTTCGGTTCTACCAAATTGTCAGTTATAGTTTGTATAGCTGGAACTTCTTCCAGCTCTACCTCATGACCACTAATTTCTTTCACAAGAAATTCCTTTTCTAAAAAGGTGGCATGTCGAGAAACAAACACCTTTTGTTCCTTGGTGTGGTAGAAGATATACCCTCGCGAATGTTTAGGATATCCTATAAACTTGCACAGAACTGACCTTGCCTCGAGCTTATCCGGATTTTGTGTTTTCACATAAACCGGACAACCCCATATCTTAAAATAATTAAGGCATGGTCTCTTTTCTTTCCATATCTCATATGGAGTGGTAGGCACGAATTTGGTGGGAACCATATTCAATAGGTCTGCAGCTGTCCCAAGTGCATGACCCCAAAAGGAAATAGGTAATTCAGCAACACTCATCATAGAGCGCACCATATTTAATAGGGTGCAATTCCTTCGCTCCGATACTCCATTGTGCTGTGGTGTATACGGAGGAGTAAGCTGAGAGAGAATCCCATTCTCTTTTAAATAGTCGCGGAATTCCGTACTCAAGTATTCTCCTCCTCGATCGGATCGTAAGATTTTAATACTTTTACCCGTTTGGTTCTCAACTTCGTATTTATATTTCTTGAATTTCTCAAAAGCTTCAGATTTGTGTTTCATCAGGAACATATGTCCGAATCTTAAGAGATCATCGGTGAATGTAATGAAGTATGAGGAACCATTCCTGGCATGTGTAGACATAGGACCGCATACATAACAATGTATCAGTCCCAAGAGTTCAGTAGCTCTTTCTCCGTATCCAGTAAATGGAGTTTTGGTCATTTTACCTTTGAGACATGACTGGCTTGTTTCATAAGATGTAATTTGAACGGATTCAAATATCCATCTTTATGCAACTTAGCTAGTCTTGTCGTATTGATATGACCTAGTCTATAATGCCACAAGAAGGCATCGTTCATTTCTGAACGTTTCCTCTTGTGTGTTTTCTGTATGCACAGAACTGTGGTTTGATTCAGAATGTATATACCATTACATTGCATACCAAACCCAATCATACTTGATTTAGGAAAATGTTCATAACATTATCCTCTAATGCAAAGTTATATTCTTCTTTATGCAACAAAGAAATTGATATAATATTACACATCATATTCGGTACGTAATAACAGTCGTTCAGAATCAGCGTATTACCATTTGATAACATTAGGTGATATTCGCCAAATGTTTTGGCCGCAACAATTGCTCAATTCCCTACTTTTAGAGACATATTACTGTTCCCTTATAAAAAAGGATGAAGGAAAGTGCACCACTAAAAGAGCCCCATGTGTTTAATACATGAGTGCCTATATGCAACGCATATAGGCACTGCAATTAAAACAATTGCTAAAAGAGCCCTACGTGTTTAACACGTGAGTGCCTATATGCAACGCATATAGGCACTGCAATTAAAACAATTGTTAGGCTAAAACAGCCCCACGTGTTTAAAACGTGAGTGCCTATATGCAACGCATATAAGCACAGCAATAAAAACAATTGCTAAGCTAAAACAGTCCCACGTGTTTAACACGTGAGTGCCTATATGCAATGCATATAGCCACAACAATTAAAATAATTGCTAGGCTAAAACGGCCCCACGTGTTTAACACGTGAGTGCCTATATGCAACACATATAGGCACAGCAATTAAAACAATTGTTAGGATAAAACAGCCCCACGTGTTTAACACGTGCGTGCTTATATGTAACACATATATGCACTGCAATTGAAACAATGGCCAGGCTAATAAGCATCGCGTGTTAAATTCTACTCAACAAGAAACCGTTGGATCAAATATTCAATGATGATAGAATTAAATTTTATCGAACTTTTAAATGGGAAATGATATTTTCTGTTAAACAGAAAGTTAGCAGATCAAAGATCTCATGAGTTAGAAAATATTTTTGATCTCTCTTTAAAACAAAGAAAATTTGTGCTTCGTTAAACCAAGCACACTTGGATTAAAAATCCAACGGTGATTAAAAATCATCAATCTACAGAATAAATTCTGTACGAGAAAATATTTTCCTAATCTTGTTTAAGAAATAAGAAAATATGTTCTGTAAGACAGAAACCCTTGGATCAAAAATCCAACAGCGGGTTAAACCCCTAAATCAATTGAAGTCTCTCAATAAGAGATTTTCTAAAACTAATTAACAAACTTCTCTCCATTATATAAACAACCTAAGATTCCAAGTTAAAAAAAAAGGAACAGAAGAGAGGATACAAAAAAAGGAGGAAAAAAGAGAGAAAGAGAATTCAATTCTCTAAAAGAAGAAGATTTCCTTCTTAAACAAAAAAAACTAGGTAAGAAGAAAATACAGAGATTATCCTATCCCTCCTTCTCCTCTTTAAGGGTTTAACCCTTCATACAAGAACTTAATTCTTCCTCTGGTTGAGGTCTGCAGAAGTAGATCCCCCCACAAGTTAAGAATTTAATTCTCATCGGAGAGATTCTGTTATGCAGATTCAAAACTTAGGAGAAAGAACCAAGTTCAAAAAATTTAATTCTTACATAAGTATATAAGAATTTAATTCCTTTGATAAAACTAGGGTTTAACCCTGTAAAGAATTTAATTCTTATATGACAAGAGATTTGAAATTCTCTAAACTCATATCCCAGTATCGTTAATATGAGATCAAGATCTTCATGCACATAGAAGGAAAGACTGGTGATTCATTCGTGTTCAACACTATAATGAAACCTCACGTGTTTCACCACGTGAGCACCTCTGATGAACAAAAAAGAATGGCTGAGACCGAATCACGTGTTTCACACGTGAGCATTTAAAAAGAACAAGAAGTGCCTCTTAGGGCAGTCACGTGTTTTCCACGCGATCCCAATCAAGTGCTTAACACTTATATAAAAAAAAGGAATAGACCCCAAAACAGCGCTCACATTTTGAAAGGCGCCTCACGTGTTCACATGTGAGCACCACAGGGTCCAAGTGCTTAGCACTTATAAAGAAAGAGAAATAAAATTCAGAGAACAGTTCCCATTTCGGGCTCCTCACGTGCTCACACGTGAGCCGAATGCTTAGCACTTAGAAAAGAAGAGGGAAATAAAATCCAAAAATGTAGTATCCAACTTTGGGGTGCCTCACGTGTTCACACGTGAATGTCACAAGAATTAAGTGTTTTAACACTTATATATAAACGGGGACTTGAACCCAATGTACAACGCCAGCTTTGAGATGCCCCACGTGCCCCACGTGAGTGCCCCCAGAATCTAGTGTTTAACACTGCTTTAGAACCTCACATGGGAACACGTGAGTGCTGAACGTATAATAGTGCTTAACACTATGGGAAATCAACTCCAGCCTCAAGTTGGCTAAGTCTTCTTGAGATTAAAACATTTTCGATCTCCAAATAGACCGAGCCTCTATGCTCATGACTTTCCGCAAGCCTCAGTCGGCAGTAGGAAGAAGCGCCCTACTAATTTGGTTCCATCGTCATCTACCCTGCCGGAAGTGCTCATTTGGCGGAAATTCAGGAAAACTAGGTGGCTAAGCCGGTCTCAACGGGCAAGAGACCGAATGTTGTGATCGCTAAGGCACCACAACCCAAACGTTTAACGGTGTTCGAACGACTCTCTGGTGCTCCAGCTGGGGGCAAGACTGCCGGAATAAAGAGCATCATCAAACGTCGCTGTTTACACCGGTTTAAGTTTCGTTTACAGTTATGTATGAAAGAAGGCTCATTCATACATGCACGTGGAAGGTTGCAAAATTAGGATCAGAAGAAGAACAGGTGTTAGAAATGAAGCACTCAGTGGTCAACGATAAAAGGAAAACATTTTATGCTACAAGAAATAGATCACCAAAGATGGGATCAAAAGTACAAGGGTTTACAAAACTATGAATAAAGTTTTCTAAAGTCCTCTCAGCCTTCTCCACCATGTCGAAGCGGCGATCTTCACGAGGAGTTGCTCCCTATCGGATAGCGCCGTGCCCATCGGCGAAGGCAGACATAATGGTCCGTTGAGCCCGTATCTGGCTTAGCAGCTGAATAGAGCGATCCCTTAGAGGCTTAGTAATCAAAAGCGCCTCATGAAAGCACTCGATCTTATCCTCAGCTGCATCGAGCATCGCTGGAGTTATCTCCGCTGGATGAGGGGGAATGTCATCGAGCACGGACAGGAAGATCATCCGGAGCCAAATGGTACCGACGCAGAGAGGAGATCCTCCACGAGTCAAGAGTTCTTGCAGCACCGTATCACATTGGTCATCCGTGAGAGCAGAATTCACCAAGCGCACAACAAAACGAGGAACTATTTCCTCAATGGGCATCTCCCATGACTACCGATTAGCATGCGGATGATTGCAAACCATGACTCTTCTCTGTTAAAATGATTCTTTGAAAGTGAGAGAGAAGAGAAACATTTCTTAGATTATAAAGGGAGGCATTTAAATCTCAGCACAGAAAATGTTGTGCATGGTGGAACTATTTCCAAGCTCTGACAAAAGAAGGTATTGGAAAAGAAAGTTTAACTCAGGAAAAGCAGAGAAAGAAGGTGAAAAGAAACCTTCATTAATGGGGCAGCGTCCCACGTGCTTCTCACGAGGGTGCCAGCGCCAATGTGCAAAGCACAGAAAATCTTCTGGGTAAGAATTAAATTCTTATACGGCGTTGCACGTACTCCTCACGCGGGCGCCAATGTGCAAAGCACAAAAAATTTTATTACATAAGAGTTAAACTCTTAGACGGCGCCGCATGTGCTCCTCACGCATGCGCTAATATGCAAAGTATATAAGTACTTATCATAAGAATTAAATTCTTAAGCAGCGCCCATGTGTACAACACGTGAGTGCCGGCGCCCAAGTAGAATTAAATTCTACATTTCCTTAAAGCTGGGATACTCTCTGATTCTAGAGCCGTTGGATCAAAAATCTAACGGAGATGATAAATCATCAAAATATATGAGTAGGAGAAATCATCTCCCAAATCTTTCTAAATAAGAAAGATACTCTCGGTTGGATCAATGATCCAACAATAGAATAAAATTCTATTTTTGGGAATATATTCTCTCAATCTTTTCAAACAAAAAGATTGCTTTCTGTAAAACAGAGAACTCTTGGATTAAAAATCCAATGGTGATTAAAAAATCACCATTTTACAGAATAAATTCTGTATATGGGAAAATATTTCTCCAATCTTGTTAAAGACAAGAGAATATATTCTGTAAAAACAGAAGTTCTTGGATCAAAGATCGAATAGTGGGTAAAATTTTCCAACTCAATTTTGGGTCCAATTAAATCAATTGGAATCTCTCAATGAGACATTTTCTCAAAATTAAGTAACAAACTTGTCTCCACTACATAAAAGCCCCGAGACTTCAAGTCTCATAAAAGAAAAACCCCCCATAAGCTTCTGAAAAATACAGAAAGCTTCCAAAAACAATAGAGAATTCAATCATCAAAGAAGAAGACTTCCCTTTCAAAAAAAAACCTAGGTAAAAGAAATTCAGAGATCAAAATATCTCTTTTTACTATTTTAAAGGTTTAACCCTTCTTAAAGAACTTAGTTCTTTCTCTGGATCAAAGATCCACAAGACAAGTCTCATACAAGTTAAGAATTTAATTCTCTTCGGGAGGATCTTATTCTTAAGAATCAAAATTCAGAAAAGATTAGGTCCAAAAGAAAAACAAAAGGAAAAAAAACCTATAAAAGAACTTAGTTCTTAAAGAAAAATCTGATCCCAGATCTTAAAATACGAAGATTTTGGTGATCATTAATGGTCAAAATGCCATTAACAGAGATTTAATCTTTAAAAAAGGAAAAAAAAACTAGCGCCTCACGTGCTTCTCACGTGGGCGCCCCCCTTTAACAGCGCCTAGCACCTCACGTGAAAAACACGCGGGTGCCCAAAACAGAAGGCCAGCGCCTCACGTAAAACACACGTGGACGCTGAATAAAAGTACTCAGCACTCCATATGCAGCCGAAGACAGTTAAGTACTTAGCACTGATTGGGCAACACCACATATGCTCCTCACGTGGGCGCCATACAAAAAGTGCTGAGCACTTCATATGTAGATAAAACAGTTGAGTGCTTAGCACTGATTGGGCAGCGCCCAGCGTCGCACGTGCACCACGCGTGGACGCCATATAAAAAGTGCTTAGCAAATCACATTTAGTCAAAATGACTAAAAGTGTTCAAATTTATTAGGCAGCATCCATGAATGAATGCTTCACATAACATATATGTGAGTGTCAGAGCTTAAATAAGTGCTTAGCACTTTTATATGAAAAGAAAAGGGCTGAACAAACCGAGCCCAAATAAGTGCTTAGCACTTTTGAATAAAAAAAGATTAACTAGACTAAGCCCAAATTGGCTAAGTCTCTAAAATTTTCTTGCAGCTGAGCCCAAATTCTCTTTTGCTGGATCTTAAACAAAAATGATCTTAGAATGTTGTTAAGATCTTAGTCTCAAATAAGACTAACGCATCCTTAGAAAGAACAAACTGGGCCCAAATGCTCACATGTAGATTTAAGTTGATTTTAATCTCAAACTAGATTAACGGTCCTTAAAAAGAAAACAAAAATATTTCTGAACTGTAGGAATATACAACCTAAGTTCAAAACCCCGTCGAGAAAATCCTTGACCCAAGCCCAAATATAAAATAGCTTCTAAATCCCAGAGATTTCCTTTCTTGTTCCTCGTATATTTTTGTAGAAAGGTGGTAGCTTGAATTCTAATATTTATATTTTTCCAAACCCTAAAAATCAAAACCCAAGATTTAAATCAAAGCTAAAGTAAACTAAAACCAAAATGTTACTAATAAAATCCTAACCCAAACTATACTTAAACCCTAAGCCCACACACCAAATTTTAAAATAAAGTGAATTTCCCCAATTAAAACCCAGCCCGTTTCCCTTTCTCAGCCCACGATTTTTTTTAATAAGGAATTCTTTTAAAACCCCGGCCCGTTCAAACCCTCAGCCCACGAAAACAAAACTAAAAGAATTTAATTAATAAAAACCCTTCCCAAGCCCAGCCCACTCCTCCAGCCCGCCTCCTCAGCGACCCGACCCGACCCGCTACTGTTCACCTTTCTCCTCCAACGGCTCCTTCTTCATTTCTCGCTCGCGATCCGCGCTTCTTGCCTCCGCTCGCGCCCATGCCCACGCCTCCGCTCTTGCGACGTTACACCCACGACGCGCTCCTCTCGTCTCCATTATCTCCTTCACACTCGCTCTCCCCCTCGTTTTTCCAAATCCCTCATCTCTCTCTCTCCCTCTCGAAACCCACATCGACCCAACTTCACTTGACCCCTCCGACGACGACAACCCCCTCGGCGATCCCTCATTCATCCTCCTTCACTCTCTTCCCTCAAGAAACTCACCCCCACGAGCCCCTGCACCCTCCATCAACCGAGCTCCCCTGCACACCCGAACTCGGCCACCTTGCACCCTCGACGCCGGCGATCTCCACACCATACCGTCGACCTCTACACCCTCTCCTCCTCGTCATCTGCATCGTCACCAACGCCCCTAAGCCTGTCAACCGAGCCCACTATCTCTCTCTCTCTCTCTATCTTTCTCTCAAAACCCATAACGCACCCACGCCCCACTGTTGCTCTTCGCCGGAGCACCGTCATCGACCCCAGCACGTCCCAGGCCAACCACAGAGCACCACCTCCGCTTCCAGCAAGCACTTGACGGCTCCGGGCAACTCCGACACAAATTCCGTATCGCGAGCCAAGCTCGCGCAAATCGTTTCACGGCGTACATCGCGCGTTCGTGACGCCGCTGCTGCCGTGCGACCCCGAGACGTTTCCAGGCAAGTGTTTTACTTGCTACATGCTAAGATAATTGTGATACAAAGTTAAATCATTTAGTTTATAAATTACCGATTCCCGATATATTATGCGACCTATGTGTTTGATGCTAGACCCCAATGAAAATACTTGTTTAATTTGACGGAAACAGATGTTTTCTGTTTGCCCATATGATGACGAATATCGTGTATAAATCTCACTGCAAAATACGACTGTTAGTGACTAAAATTGATACCCCAAATATACCGTTAAAACTAGAAATTTCCCGTATCTGAAAATGATTAAAATCACTGTAAATTATATACATACTGGAATGATGCGTTCAAGAGCTTAAATCGAAGCCGACTCGACGAATTTTAACCCTATGTAAACTTATAATGTTTTCTGTACAGTAACTGCAACAATATTTAGATCGGAATGCGACTCTGAACTGCAGTCCAGAGCGACTCTGATTACTGTGTACTGTCCCAAAATGTGTGTCACTTTGTTTCCTGAATTCATATGTTACGGAACTCTACAGTGGATTAAAGATGGATCTGTTAGCTAAACAAAACAAGTGGTTTCATTCCGCTTCATTGCCGTTTGCTATTTAAATTGTAAATAAAAGGGGAGAACGTATAACTGTCCAGAATAGATTCAGAAATGATATACTGATGTTAAACTGTGTGTAACTTTCGACGTACAGATGTGATTGAGGATCCGTCTGTTGCATTGAATACTCTATCGAAAACCCTAGATTTTATTCAACCGTAATATCGCTAAATTCTGAACCCAACTGGGTGTAATTCGTGTAGCGAAACGGACGTTCAGTTCTGAAACTGAATTTCCAGCCGCGAGCACTTAAAATGAAACAGCTGTATCTTGAAAACCGGAATCCCGACTGAACTGAAACTAATTTTGATGAATTTCTGACTGAGTGTTCTATTTATCGTATTTGTATCATTTCGTTAAAATTCTAAACCTATGAATTTATACAATTTTTGTAAGTTAATAACGTGCACATTGGTTCATAACATACTTAGCTCATTGATGGCATACATACATATATCATACCCCTTTTGCCATATACTTAGTGTTAGTGCGTGTTAGAGTTAGTGGACATTGCATTATCGTGCGTGATTGATGTTGGTTTAGGAGTGACGAGCACACCAATGGAAAGTGAATATTCGTGACAGTGATTGATATAGTGAACAGTGATAAAACCTTGCCATTGGTATACTCGTACATGACTAAATCAAGATCATAAATAGCGTAAATCTGGGGATAAAGGGGAAATCGAAGTGGAAAGAGAATCGTTTTTAGCGGGACCGTGTTTTAGAGGATGATCATTCGAGCAGCGATATATATATTAGGTAGGATCTAGCGATCCGGCTGACAGGGTTATGTCCCGAGCATGTGGGCCGTTGTCTCGGGTATGTACGAGACTCCTGTTAAACATGATCCTCCTTCCACTATACGATTTCAAACATGAGCTAGAGACCGATAGGGACACAGATCACATTCTGCATCATATAGTGACATAGTGATTACTCGCATTGTACTTTCACTAGTATCACCTCTTTTACTTGTTTCATCTTATTATAATAATATTGTCATTGTGTTGCTCTGACGACCTGAGTATGCATGCTCAGATTCCGTGGAAGGACCAGCGCAGGAGACGGATCTACCCTTCGAGTTCACGGAGATATAGTCTGGTGTACTTTCTTTCTTTACCGCTTTCCATAAAAGTGATCGTGAGATTGAACTTGGTTAGTAACTGTTCTTGTTATTTGCAATTTGTGAACAATAAATTTTAATGTAATAAATTAGTGATGTGATTCCTTTACTACTGTGCTTTATTTACTGAATACCATGTAATGCTAGAAACCGAAGTGTGACTACGGCGGGATGATTCCTTGACCGTAGGAGCATGGCTGGCCTAGTCATCCCTCGTTTTCCGTATTTTGGGAAGCGGGGCGTGACATGGTTTAGTTGGTATCAGAGCCGTGTTTAGTATCAAGGGATAACATTAACTATACTGTATTACGTTATTCTCGTTTCACTACTCTTGATCTGCATCCTTGAATCTTATCTTATCCTTTTGAATCTTCCAGTGATATGACGTCCCCGAACGACCCCTCCTCGGACTCCAGCACTCAGGACCGCACGGAAAGAATACTTAGTGCACTGACCTCTCTCGCGGAAGCTCAGGAAAGGAAGACAGATTTACTCGTTGAGGGACTCAGGGCGATTACCGCCGCAGGAGGACCCTCCGCACTCATTACCGCCCCCGAGGGCGCTACTCCACCAGCTTATCATGCTAGGGCTGGTACCGTATCCGACTTCCGACGGCTACATCCAGCTGCATTCACAGGGCTAGCTGAACCCCTTGAGGCTGAGCAATGGCTGGTGAACATGGAGAACTTATTGACAGCCGCCAGGGTTCCAGAGGAAGATAGGGTGGACGTGATAAAGATACAATTGGAAGATGAAACCCGTAGATGGTGGTCGGTGGAAGAAAGCAGGCTAGACGGGCCGATTGAATGGGGCAAGTTTAAAGAGTGCTTCCTAGATCATTATTTTCCTTCCACAGCTAAGGCAGAAATGGAGGAAAGATTTATTCTTTTGAAGCAGAATGGACGCCCAGTGGACGTATATGCGGCAGAGTTCAACCGTCTGAGCCGCTTTGCTCCATACATGGTCGACTCAGAGGCCACCAGGGCTAGACGCTTCCTTCAGGGGTTAGATTTCGAGTTGCAGCAGTTGATTGCATCGTTGGATTTGCAGACTTTCACACAGGTACTCAACGCGGCGAGAGTTCAGGAGCAATTGATTAACAAGTTCAGGAGACCTCCAGTCGTTCCAGCACGTACCCACGCGCCATCTCGAGGAGCCATACCGGTTCACAGGCCAGGAACAAAACAAATGAAGCGCCCGTTCGTACCACAGCATCGCCCCCAGAGACAGGGCGTAGTTTGCGGCTATTGCGGTAGAGGTGGGCATACCCAGAAGGACTGTCGCTATGCCAAGGGACAGTGCTTGATTTGCGGATCCAGTTAGCACAAGATTAACAGTTGCCCTAAGCGAGCAGAGATACAGGGAGGTTCTGGACCGCCACAGCAGAGGCCACAGGAGCAGAGGCAACCCTTTACAGGTCGCGGTCAGGGACGGGCTTTCACTTTGACCGCCGAGCAGGCAGAGGCGTCAGGAGACGTTGTTACAGGTACTCTACTCGTACATTCCTTACCAGCTAGAGTACTATTTGATTCGGGAACATCGCATTGTTTCTTGTCTGAGCATTTCACTGATACACACTCAATACCACATGAACCACTAACCAAGGGATAGGAAATTCATACGGGTAATGGCATTATAATATCTAGTCGAGAATGTAGGTTATGCCCAGTTGTAGTGTGTGGCAGGGAATTCTATGCGAATTTCCTTCTGATTGGGACAGGCAGTTACGACGCAATTCTCGGGATGGATTGGATGAGCACTTTCTATGCAGTTATCGATTGTCGTGCAAAGAATGTGATCTTCCGCATTGCCAATCAGCCGGAGTTTATTTTTGAGGGCGGAAGCAAATCTTTGGAGCCAGCTAAGTACAGAGCAAAGCCTAAGGAGCTGACAGCTATGGAGATTGATAAGAGCCCAATCCCAGTAATTGTTCGGGACTTTCTGAACGTATTTCCTGAAGATCTACCAAGTCTACCACCTCCTCGAATCTTGGAGTTCTCGATCGATTTGACTCCAGGTACGGCCCCAGTATCCAGAGCCCCATACAGAATGGCACCAGTTGAGTTGGCGGAATTGAAGAAGCAGGTTGAAGAACTATTGGAGAAGGGATTTATTCGGCCAAGCGCTTCACCGTGGGGTGCACCAGTTCTGTTAGTAAAGAAGAAGGATGGATCGCTGCGAATGTGCATAGATTATCGGGAGCTGAACAAGGTCACAATAAAGAACAAGTACCCAATCCCGCGCATTGACGACCTATTCGATCAGCTAAGTGGAGCCAAGGTATTCTCGAAGTTGGACCTCCGTTCTGGATACGTCAAATCAGAGTAGCAGCTGAGGATGTATGCAAGACGGCTTTCATGACCCGATACGGACATTACGAGTTCCTTGTGATGCCGTTCGGTGTTACCAATGTCCCAGCAATATTCATGGACTTGATGAACAGGGTGTTCGCGAAGTACTTGGACACATTTGTCGTTGTGTTTATCGACGACATACTTGTCTACTCGAAGACCCGGGAAGAGCACGCTGAACATTTACGCACGGTCCTACAAATTCTTCAGGAAGAGAAGTTGTATGCGAAGCTAAGCAAGTGTGAATTCTGGCTTGATAAGGTTCAGTTTTTGGGACATATTGTTTCGGGCGAAGGCATCTCAGTAGACCCGGCAAAGATAGAATCTGTCAGAGATTGGCTAACGCCGAAGTCAGTGGCTGAGATTAGGAGTTTTCTGGGATTGGCAGGTTATTATCGGAGATTCGTCCAAGATTTCTCAAGAATCGCTGAACCATTGACGAGGCTAACATGGAAGGACGTACCGTTTACGTGGATAGAGGAGTGCACTCAGGCATTTGACACACTGAAGCAGAAGTTAACCACGGCGCCTATTCTTACAGTACCAGATGATTCCGGTGGTTTGGTGATACACAATGATGCCTCAGGGAAGGGTTTAGGCTGTGTTCTAATGCAGCACGGCCGAGTGGTTGCTTACGCCTCTCGACAACTGAGAAACCACGAGAAGAACTACCCTATACATGACTTGGAGTTAGCTGCGGTAGTTTTTGCGTTGAAGATTTGGAGGCACTATCTATTGGGTGAGAAAGTAGAGGTGTACACAGACCACAAAAGTTTGAAGTATGTTTTCACTCAGAAAGAACTAAACATGAGGCAGCGCCGATGGCTAGAACTGATGGCAGATTATGACTTGGACCTTCAGTATCACCCGGGGAAGGTGAATGTTGTACCAGATGCGTTCAGTCGCAAGCCAGCGGTCATGATGTTGACCGATCAGAGGAGCATTATTGAGGACTTTCAGAAACTCGAACTTGAAGTCGTTACGCCGAACGCACTCAGTCAACTTTGGCAACTACAGGTGCAATCTTCCCTGGTGGATTGCATCAAGATTGCACAAGCGGATGATCCCCGATTGCAAAAGTTCAGAGAGCAAGTGGAAGACGGACTGAGAATGGATTTGATTATACATGAAGATGGCTCTTTGAGATTCGATAGCAGACTCTGCGTACCCAAGGGAGATGTTCGAGAAGAAGTATTGGCTGAAGCACACAGTTCAGCTTATTCTGTGCATCCAGGAGGTACAAAAGTGTATCAGGACCTAAAGCAGCACTTTTGGTGGAACAGAATGAAGCGGGAAATTGTGCGGTTCGTATCTAGGTGCTTGGTTTGTCATCAGGTGAAGGCGGAACATCAGAGGACAGCAGGATTATTACAACTACTGCCGATACTAGAATGGAAGTGGGAGCACATTACCATGGATTTTGTGACGGCCTTACCACGGAGCCCTAGGGGCAATAACGCCATTTGGGTTATCATCGATCGCCTCACAAAAGCTGCACACTTCCTACCTTTTCGAGTGGGACAGTCGACAGAATCACTGGCAGAAAGATATATGCAGGAGATTGTACGACTTCACGGTGTTCCAGTCGGCATTGTGTCTGACCGGGACACCCGATTCTTGTCACACTTTTGGAAGAGCTTACAGGAGAGTTTAGGAACCCGCCTTAAATTCAGCACAACTTATCACCCGCAGACGGATGGACAATCCGAGCGTACGATTCAGATGCTCGAGGATATGTTGAGAGCCTGTATGTTGGACTTTCAGGGTTCCTGGGAGGACCATCTGCATCTAGTCGAGTTCTCTTATAATAATAGTTATCAGGCTAGTATTCAGATGGCTCCTTTTGAAGCACTATACGGGCGGAAGTGTCGATCCCCAGTATGTTGGGATGATGTGGGAGAACGAAGATTACTGGGCCCCGAACTCATTGTTCAGACAGTCGACAAAGTCCAAATGATCAGGCAGCGTATTAAGACGGCTCAGGATCGACATAAGAGTTGGGCAGATACCAGCAGGAGGGCACTAGAATTCGAAGTCGGAGATCATGTGTTCTTAAAGATTTCCCCTACTCGTGGAGTTATCAGGTTCGGAGGTCGGGGAAAGCTCAGTCCCCGTTTTATCGGACCTTATGAGGTGCTAGAGCGAGTAGGAGAGGTGGCCTATCGACTTGCCCTGCCTCCATCGCTAGCTGGTGTGTACAATACCTTCCACGTGTCACAGTTGCGGCGTTATGTTCGGGATGAGAGCCATGTCCTGGACCATTCGGAGCTAGTTTTGGGTACCGACCTATCGTACGAGGAGCAGCCCACTACCATCCTCGACCGCAGAGAGAAAGCGCGGAAGAATAATGTCATTCCATTAGTCCGAGTGTCTTGGGGCGGTCGTTCCCCAGGAGAATCCACCTGGGAGCGGGAGGAAGATATCCGTGATCGTTATCCACATCTCTTTGTTTAGTACATTGTTTCCTTGTATCCTTGTTAAATTTCGAGGACGAAATTTTTGTTAAGGGGGGTTATGATGTAAATCCCCGTTACCATCTTAATAAAAGTTTTCCTAGTTTCTAAATCCCAGAGATTTCCTTTCTTGTTCCTCGTATATTTTTGTAGAAAGGTGGTAGCTTGAATTCTAATATTTATATTTTTCCAAACCCTAAAAATCAAAACCCAAGATTTAAATCAAAGCTAAAGTAAACTAAAACCAAAATGTTACTAATAAAATCCTAACCCAAACTATACTTAAACCCTAAGCCCACACACCAAATTTTAAAATAAAGTGAATTTCCCCAATTAAAACCCAGCCCGTTTCCCTTTCTCAGCCCACGATTTTTTTTAATAAGGAATTCTTTTAAAACCCCGGCCCGTTCAAACCCTCAGCCCACGAAAACAAAACTAAAAGAATTTAATTAATAAAAACCCTTCCCAAGCCCAGCCCACTCCTCCAGCCCGCCTCCTCAGCGACCCGACCCGACCCGCTACTGTTCACCTTTCTCCTCCAACGGCTCCTTCCTCATTTCCCGCTCGCGATCCGCGCTTCTCGCCTCCGCTCGCGCCCACACCCATGCCTCCGCTCTTGCGACGTTACACCCACGACGCGCTCCTCTCGTCTCCATTATCTCCTTCACACTCGCTCTCCCCCTCGTTTTTCCAAATCCCTCATCTCTCTCTCTCCCTCTCGAAACCCACATCGACCCAACTAAACTCGACCCCTCCGACGACGACAACCCCCTCGGCGATCCCTCATTCATCCTCCTTCACTCTCATCCCTCAAGAAACTCACCCCCACGAGCCCCTACACCCTCCATCAACCGAGCTCCCCTGCACACCCGAACTCGGCCACCTTGCACCCTCGACGCCGACGATCTCCATACCACACTGTCGACCTCTACACCCTCTCCTCCTCGTCATCTGCATCGTCACCAACACCCCTAAGCCTGTCAACCGAGCCCACTATCTCTCTCTCTCTCTCTCTCTCTCTCTCTAAACCCATAACGCACCCACTGTTGCTCTTCGCCGGAGCACCGTCATCGACCCCAGCACATCCCAGGCCAACCACAGAGCACCACCTCCGCTTCCAGCAAGCACTTGACGGCTCCGGGCAACTCTGACATAAATTCCGTATCGCGAGCCAAGCTCGCGCAAATCGTTTCACGGCGTACATCGCGCGTTCGTGACGCCGCTGCTGCCGTGCGACCCCGAGACATTTCCAGGCAAGTGTTTTACTTGCTACATGCTAAGATAATTGTGATACAAAGTTAAATCATTTAGTTTATAAATTACCGATTCCCGATATATTATGCGACCTATGTGTTTGATGCTAGACCCCAATGAAAATACTTGTTTAATTTGACGGAAACAGATGTTTTCTGTTGGCCCATATGATGACGAATATCATGTATAAATCTCACTGGAAAATACGACTGTTAGTGACTAAAATTGATACCCCAAATATACCGTTAAAACTAGAAATTTCCCGTATCTGAAAATGATTAAAATCGCTGTAAATTATATACATACTGGAATGATGAGTTCGAGGGCTTAAATCGAAGCCGACTCGACGAACCTTAACCCTATGTAAACTTATAATGTTTTATGTACAGTAACTGCGACAATATTTAGATTGGAATGCGACTCTGGACTGCAGTCCAGAGCGACTCTGATTACTGTGTACTGTCCCAAAATGTGTGTCACTTTGTTTCCTGAATTCATATGTTACGGAACTCTGCAGTGGATTAAAGATGGATCTGTTATCTAAACAAAACAAGTGGTTTCATTCCGTTTCATTGCCGTTTGCTATTTAAATTGTAAATAAAAGGGGAGAACGCATAACTGTCCAGAATAGATTCAGAAATGACATACTGATGTTAAACTGTGTGTAACTTTCGACGTACAGACGTGATTGAGGATCCGTCTGTTGCGTTGAATACTCTATCGAAAACCCTAGATTTTATTCAACTGTAATATCGCTAAATTCTGAACCCAACTGGGTGCAATTCATGTCGCGAAACGGACGTTCAGTTCTGAAACTGAATTTCCAGCCGCGAGCACTTAATATGAAACAGCTGTATCTTGAAAACCGGAATCCCGATTGAACTGAAACTAATTTTGATGAATTTCTGACTGAGTGTTCTATTTATCGTATTTGTATCATTTCGTTAAAATTCTAAACCTATGAATTTATGCAATTTTTGTAAGTTAATAACGTGCACATTGGTTCATAACATACTTAGCTCATTGATGGCATACATACATATATCATACCCCTTTTGCCATATACTTAGTGTTAGTGCGTGTTAGAGTTAGTGGACATTGCATTATCATGCGTGATTGATATTGGTTTAGGAGTGACGAGCACACCAATGGAAAGTGAATATTCGTGACATTGATTGATATAGTGAACAGTGATAAAACCGTGTCATTGGTATACTCGTACATGACTAAATCAAGATCATAAATAGCGTAAACCTGGGGATAAAGGGGAAATCGAAGTGGAAAGAGAATCGTTTTTAGCGGGACCGTGTTTTAGAGGATGATCATTCGAGCAGCGATATATATATTAGGTAGGATCTAGCGATCCGGCTGACAGGGTTATGTCCCGAGCATGTGGGCCGTTGTCTCGGGTATGTACGAGACTCCTGTTAAACATGATCCTACTTCCACTATACGATTTCAAACATGACCTAGAGACCGATAGGGACACAGATCACATTCTGCATCATATAGTGACATAGTGATTACTCGCATTGTACTTTCACTAGTATCACCTCTTTTACTTGTTTCATCTTATTATAATAATATTGTCATTGTGTCGCTCTGGCGACCTGAGTATGCATGCTCAGATTCCGTGGAAGGACCAGCGCAGGAGACGGATCTACCCTTCGAGTTCACGGAGATATAATCTGGTGTACTTTCTTTCTTTACTGCTTTCCATAAAAGTGATCGTGAGATTGAACTTGGTTAGTAACTGTTCTTGTTATTTGCAATTTGTGAACAATGAATTTTAATGTAATAAATTAGTGATGTGATTCCTTTACTACCGTGCTTTATTTCCTGAATACCATGTAATGCTAGAAGCCAAAGTGTGACTACGGCGGGATGATTCCTTGACCGTAGAAGCATGGCTGGCCTAGTCATCCCTCGTTTTCCGTATTTTGGGAAGCGGGGCGTGACACACATTGTGAGAACCAAGCTGGGAAAGAATGAAAGCAATACAGACTTTATCGTCCGATGGAGCAATCTCACTGTCAAGTGCGAGCCACCGTTGGAGCAGGACCAATCCATCAGCCTCCTCATCGGGAACCTTAGCAATTGGATGGTCCCATTCCTATGTACTGCGGGCCTCAAAACATTCTGGAGCTGACCAAGAAAGTTCAAATGTTGGAACGCTCAAAGCAAGAGTTTATCCCAGACTCTCAGAGTGACAAGTCTTGGAAGAGCAAGAGATACGACAACTATAGAAGCGGGAATTCCAGCAATACCAATGTATTTAATGTGTCTAACAGTTAAGACAAGCGAAAGGCAGGCGAAACTAAAACAAACCGGTCTCGAAAGCCAGTGCTGGAAAGAGAAGGGACTTCCCTGGAAGATAAAGAGAATAAGGTCTACTCTTTCAAGAGAGACAAAGTCCGCAAGATATTCAAAAATGCTTTGAACAACGGCCTATAATTGCTCGAGTCGAAAAGGCCTCATGAAGCAAAGATGACCGATAACCTTTTATATTGCCCATACCACCGAGTAGTGAGCCATGCGATCGAGAATTGCTATATTTTCAAAGACTCGGTCGAAAAGCAATATAAGACCGGAGATATCGAACTGTCTAAAAGCGTGTTGGTGAACAATTAAGTTGTGACCACCAACTTTATACAGACAGAAGATGAAGCTTGATGATGAGTGTATACTATGGGCACAGGAGAACGGCCAGGGGAAAGAGAGAGCTCTCTATTATTTGAGTCGAGTTCTTCTAGGGGCAGAAAATAACTACTCTCCCATCGAAAAGCATTGCCTGGCACTGATTTTCGCAGTAACGAAGCTCTAACATTACGCATTGGCACATAAGGTCCATCTCACGTCAAAGGTGGATCCTCTCATGTATTTGATGTCAAGAGCCATGCTAACAGGAAGGATTGCCAAATGGGCCCTCCTCATGATGGAGTTCTCGATAGTATATCGACCCCTCAAGGCAATAAAAGGCCAGGCCATCGCCGACTTTCTTGCTGAGCATCCGATACCTGCCGACTCTCCCTTGAACTGTGAGTTGCCGGACGAACATGCGTTTGGCGCAATTGACAGGGAGAAAGAAGGGAATGATACCCGATGGGAACTCTACTTCGATGGAGCGTCCTCCTTGAAGAAGCGAAAGCAAAACACCTCATGATTAAAGCCGGGATGGGCCTTATCTTCGTGACTCCACAAGGAGGGATTATGTGTTTTGCCCTTTCCTTAACGGAGCCAAGAACAAACAATGAAGCTGAGTATGAAGCTTTGATAGCAGGTCTCGAGATTGCTGTTAACATGGGGATCGAAAACCTCCTCATATATGAAGACTCCTAGCTGGTCGTTAGCTAAGTAAATGGCGACTACCAAACGTGTAAACCAGAACTGATCAGGTATGGTGAGAGAGTGCAGCAATTGCTGATGCAAATCCCCTCCTACACCCTGGAAAGCATACCGCGTGCGGAAAATAGCAAGGTGGATGCGTTAGCCAAGCTCGCTAAAGAGCTGGCCGACGAAATCCTCGATGACGTAAAGATCATTATGCAAAGTTGCCAGATTCTCGCACTAGCAGAAATATCTCCGAAGACGTCTAAAGGAGAGGAAGCAAACGAACAAGGGGCCTACCAATTGGAGGATGTAGAAAGGGCGAAGGATCGGAGAAAATTCTTCATAGACTACTTCAAATCCCATCGAACGCCCGAAGACGCGTCGTCAAGACATCAGCTCATGAAGCGAGCCATGTCTTTCGCCTTCGTCAATGGTACTCTTTATAAGAGATCATTCGATTGTCTATGGCTGAGATGCCTGGGACCAGAAGAAGCAAAAATGGTCGTTCAAGAAACTCATGACGGACTCTGCGGTTCCCAACAAGCTGGGCCAAAGATGAAGCTAAAGATCAAAAGAATGGGTTACTATTGGCCCACAATAGTTCGGGACTGTCTCGAATATGCAAAGCAGTTTCACTCATGCCAAATTCACGGGGACTTCGTCCATCAGCATCCAAATCCACTACATCCGACATTGGCTAATTGGCCGTTCGAAATGAGAGGAACCGATATAATCGGGCCCATCGAGCCAGCATCGTCCAGGGGACATCGGTTCATATTGGCAACAACCAATTACTTCTCTAAGTGGACAGAAGCAATACCGCTGAGAGAGGTGAAGACGGAGAACATCCTCCATTTTTTCAAAACACAAGTCCTCTACCGGTTCGGCACTCCGCGACGGATTATCTCTGATAACGGGCCGGCCTTCAGAAGTCATAAAATCAGCTGCTTCGCACAGCAATATAAAATAGATTGGAAATATTCTTCAGTTTATAATTCCCGAGCTAACGGTCTAGCTGATGCTTTCAACAATACCTTGACAAAGATCATAAAGAAAACGGTGTCTGGAAATAAAAAGGACTGGCACGAGAGATTGCATGAAGCTCTCTGGGCCTATCGGATTACGTTCAAGATGGCCACGAACACAACGCCATTAGCATTAGTATTCGGCACGGAAGCAGTACTTCTCTTGGAGATAGAGCTACCCTCTCTACGAGTGGCGGTTCGGTATGAACCAACGGACAAAGAGAATGCCCATCTTCGACTTGAGGAGCTCGATGCCTTCGATGAAACTCGTCTCATGGCGCAACAAAACCTAGAAGCTTACAAAGTAAGGATGACGCACTCATATGAAAGATTGACTAGGCCGAGAACATTCCACCAAGGCGAACTCGTACTAGTCGTAAAAAGACCTATGATCCCCAACTGTGCCAAACGGGGGAAATTTGAGCCGAACTATAAGGGCCCGTATATCATAGACAAGGTCTACCGAGGTGGGGCCTACTTGCTCATGGATATGCATGGCGAAAGACCCTTCCGGCCAATAAACGGCCGGTTCCTTAAGAAATACTACGCTTGACAAGTCACGGCTCAGGTTAATGATGGATGACGACGCTCGTGTCCGCTCGCTATCTTCCTGAAACTATTCTTAAGAGTTTCATCGTGCAAAAAAAAAAAGGTATGCCCACAAGCGAAATGGCCATGGATGAAAACTGTTAGTTATATGTATGCCCTAGAGGCCATTACTGTACATAGGATGTATATTGTAGTGGATACTGGGACACATATAGGTAGGACTTTCTTGCTCGACATGATAGTACGCTATCTGGTTACTCTTTATCTTAACATGTATACTTGCTGTCTCTCTATTACACGTTGATAAAACTCTTAGGATATGTGCTCGACTTGCAGGACTATGATGTAGATCATACTAGTGGGGCCTGGGTAGTCCATGAGTACATTCTTCAATGTTCCTAGTCGTGGGAATATCGAGACGGGGCATCGATATTCCAGAGTAGACTAGCGTATATCTTCTCGACCCATGTGATGGGCGATGGATGATCCTATATCCATTGGTGTTTGACATCAGAGATGATATGCGGGTGCTCAGTGGAGACTGGGTACACTGAACGGACTCGCCGAGAACTCCCAGATGGTATTATACCTCACGTCAGATGGCAGTTCTCTGGTGACACTGGTACAGCTTAATCTGTTGACCCGAGATCGCCATAGAGTCTTGTGTGTCTCCCACTGTGCTTTGATTTCCACCCTACCACGGCTCTACTGAGTCATGCAAACAGGTTGTTTTTGGGTACAGTCCCGATTCACACGGAGGCAATGAGCGATAGGAGGGGATTCGTCTCTCCCGGTATTGGGGGTTGATGTTGCGCTATGCTCGACTGGCCATAACTGAAAATCCCTGGCCAGGGTTGCACTGATTTACTGGTAAGTGTTATCAGTAGTTTCATGCTTGTTATGGACCTTACATCGGCATGACTTATCAAGCTACTGGGGTCTGACGTTTACCACCCCTAGGCGAGATATGCGACATATCAGACGAACAGACCGGACTATGAGGTAAGTGTTACTGATTGGATTCGCAGGAGTGTGAGCAGGCTTGCTCGTTGATCTTCTGATCGCTCAATACCCGGGTGGCCGTTACGTTTAGCAGACCGCTTGCGGTTTGTGGGTGTTTGATATGATCATCACCTACTGCCGGCATATTGACGAGTCTTTAGAGTCCTACACAGGGGTTTCCTGGCTCAAGCGAAACGAAATAGGAGCGCATATGAGATATGTGCGGGACCGAAATTAATACGATATGAGATACCGTATTCTATTCTCGTGATTCGTGACATTGATCGGTTGTATGCGATATAGCCGGGTTATCGGATCAAGTGTTGATTCGATAAGTTGTTACACATGATATTAGTCGGTTATGACCGGATCGTTAAATCAAGTGTTGATTTAATGATTTAATTTATAATTATATATTTGATATATTACTTTACATTAATTAGTATTGGTTCACTTAAGATTGATTTTCTCACTAGATTGTGCACATTGTTTATATGTGATATATGCAAGTGTACATGTTTGTATCATGTTTGATGATACATACAAGATGTGTGTATGAGACTTAAACCAAATCAAGATTAAATTAGGGTTTACTAATTTCCTAACAAATAACAAAAGAGATGGGACTTTGGTCAAACTTATCAAGCTTCATGAAACTTGAAGAAACATTGACAAAGTCAACTCCTTTGTCATTTCCTTAGGATATTAGTTAACCCAACCCTTAACCTAATACTTTGGTTAATTCTCTACATGAGTTAAGCATGAGGGTTTAACTCAACCATGGTGCCATAATTAAAAGGATAAGTTTCTTTTTGGATTCATTTTTTCTTTATTCTTTTCTACTTCTTCTTCTTCATCAAGCTTCATCAAAAGCTTGCTAGCTCCAATGGTGCCATGAGAAAAAGTGTGAGAAAAACAATTCTAAAGTGAGCCCACTTCCTATTTCTTCATCCTCTACTACTTGCCATGTAGTATAGGGTGTTCTCTTCACAAAGTTCTTGACCAAGTGAAGGAATAGCTTGAGTTTGAGTCTCCCCGACGTAGATCATCTTCGGCCTCGAAGTCAATGACCTAGCCCGCTCATTTTTTCGAAGAAACCATCGCTAGAGTCCGGGATCCCGATGATCGCAGTGAAGAGACGTCAACACGGAGCTTTAGAAGTGAATGACCGGATCTACAAAGGTTGTAATCCCTTTCACTTAGTAGCAAAGTAGTTTGCTTGCTTTTAGTTTCGCCTTACCTCAAGTATACGATCTTCCATAGGGTTGTTCGGCACATAAAAAAAAATTTGATTTTGGCATGGTTGATGCCTTGTAGAACCTCATGAGTATGCCTAGTAACCCTACAGTGGTATCAGAGCCTGGCTAGAGCTTTAGGCGATGTGTAGACGAAGTTAGAAACCCGATCGAACCCCGAAACCCTAATCAAAACCCTTCTCTGTACATTTTTTGAAACTGTGGATTTTTGTGAGTTAAAAATGCTCAAAAAAATCAGCAGGGATTTCTAGGAATTACTGTGTAGCACGTGTCCCTAACCCCACCAAGGCGTCGCGGAACCGCGGCCGTACCCTAGGTCGTGCGGCGGTTCCGCGGCCAAGATGTAACCTCTTGCTTCACTCTTTGCACAGTAATGTCCCTAAGTGATTCCTGTGTTTTCTGGGTATTTTTAATTTATACTCAAGAGTTGAGTTTTCTGGGTTGTATTGGGGACTCGATGATTCGATCGGATTATTTAACTTTGTTTATTTTGTTTTTCCGGGTAATTTAGAACGTGTTAAAAAGTTCGACCGGGTATCAATATCTCACTTTTTCCCGACCCGGAAAATTTCCAAGTGTTGGATTTTTCCGTAGTTTAAGAACATTCAAAGTATTGCAAGTAACGCGATGGACCCTCTAGAAGATAACAAACCTTAACTCGATTATGTGACCGTCTTGAACAGCCCTTTGAACCTTAGGGTTTGGAGCAGTACGGCGTGCCACATGTGAGGCGTTGGCTTGACCCTTCTACGGCTGGACCGTTGGTACTGTGGCATGAAATGGATGTTTTTTAAACTCCCCTCAAGTGTTGAGCTATTGGGAAAACTTGGATGTTTGATTATTCGATCGGAAAGTTTAACATTGTCTATTTATCTGGAATATGATACAATATTTGGA
Organism: Agapanthus africanus; assembly: GCA_030015575.1. Lineage (NCBI taxonomy): Eukaryota > Viridiplantae > Streptophyta > Magnoliopsida > Asparagales > Amaryllidaceae > Agapanthus > Agapanthus africanus. Next base: position 749,690,633 of record CM057342.1, on the reverse strand, counting down.
ATCCACAAATTGTTATGAGATAACTGATTTGAATGCTATAAATCTAGCAGTTTAGTCTCACTTGATCGGTTGCCATGGGATTTTGATGTGATCAAAAGTCCGTTGCAATCACGTTGCATACGCGGATACTCGCCGGTAAACTTAATAGATAGCCACGCCCCATAGCCCCGACCAAGTGACTGTAGGAGAACCCCGTCGCCAAAAGCATCCGTTCGGGTGCTCGCGGCAGCGGTGTTCCGCCTTAGTGCACTTCGTCGACGGCATCCGGGGGTGCGGCCGTCTACTAAAGTTTGCGACGAGCATTTTTTCAGGATGTCGGGAATCTTGTTGAATTGCCCGACTTGATATTGAAAAGAGTTTTCGATAATGAGACTAAAATGCGGGGTTTATAATTGGTAAGGCATGCGATGTCTATGCAGGTTGCGGATTCCAACTGTTGTAGTTGTACACTTTCTTTTCTGCGACCGTAAGTGTAATATGTGATATCGCCGGTTTCGTTGCTATATGTCAACGAAAATTGGGATGGGCATATTTACTTACGTTGATGACATGTCATGTTATGTGTTGCTGGATATGTTATATTGGATCGTCGTGTTTGAATAGCCGAGGTTTTTTATGTGAGATGAGTGTTTTTCATTTTCATTCATGTAAAAACTTGTATGTAATATTCCTTTATTGGGGCACTTCCGGGTTGAGGATGATGTCACCATTGTATATTATTTACTTTTCCGCATTAGGATAGACCCAAGGAGGGGAGCACAAGTAACCGGGTTCTAGGGTCCAGTGGGAGACCATCTCGAGGAGCCGAGTCCGGGTCTCCTAACTCTAGAATTGGTAGGGTTGCTTGCCGCTCTCGTAGGGGTCTAGGGGTGTGGGATTGGCTATTCATCACGACCGTGGAATTCGTGTTTTATACAGGCTCAAAATAAAACACGGACGTCCTAGTATATCCAATATTTCATACGATATTTTCTGCTGCGTTATCTGTGATGTGATCATGTGATATGTTCAGATAGATATTGTATATAGTATATATGATATATTATATAAACGTTGCTTATGTTTTACACCCGCACTAGCCCTGTCCCGCTCTGCCGTTAGTTACCTAACCTAACGGTGCAGACGGGACATCGAGGCGAATGCGGATGGCATAAGCGTACGTTGTATTTATCTGTGATGTTTAGGTGGACTTAAATGATGGGACATTCATTAATGAGATTAATGAAAGAAAATAAACCTAAAAGATATTGTGGGATCGAATTTCAAAAATTAGGTAGCTCTAGTGGTTGCTTTGCATAGCGGTGTTCCTTGTAGAACATCCAGCATCTTATTCGATGAGGAAAGAGCCTACGATCCCTTCACCGGGAGTGACCTCTTTAGCAATAATTAGCAGATGCTACAACTCTCGGTTTGTCTTTTGATTGCTTCTATAGTTTTTGCTTTGCACAGCGGTATATATGATATATCCTGCACCTTATTCGATGAGGAAAGGGCCGACGATCCCTTCACCAGGAGTGACCCCTTTAGCAAAACTAGAAAAGCCTAAAAAACACTCCATTTAAAAACCATTTGATTCCGCAACGACATCAAGTTCAAAGCGTTAAAGGTTTTCTTAAAAACCATCCGCAACCCTCCGTCATTTTAGGAAGTAGAGTACTTAGTATTCGTGCTGTGTTTGTTGACCATAGTCAAGGCACAGTGTACGGTAGCTAAGTGATGTCTTCCTACACCGCATATGATGCGATTAGTTAGGACAGTCGCGTGACTTTGTTGACCTTAGTTAAGGGTCATGTGGGTAGGCCTAATTAATCACGAAATGACGGGTAGAACTTGACCAGTACTTATGATTTGTTGACCATAGTTAAGGTCATAAGTGCTAGGGGTAAAAACATTTTTCGGGAGTTTCAAGTGTTGAAATTTGCAATGAGATTGCATACCTTCTATATGATAGTTGGATCCCGATACCCACTGCGAGTAATTGTTACTCCTGGGAGAGTTTTGCACTTTGCAATTAGCTGATCAAGTAGGTGTCTAGAAAGGTGTCAACGGGGTTACGCCCCTGGGAAAACGAGGTTTATTTTAATTAGGTCCGTGCGAAAGCACGGGGAACCTCCCTCAAAGTACCGGCACTGGCCTGGCTGAAAGATTGGCGAACTTGTAGAGTGTAATTAATCCCGGCTAGTCTTTCCTTTTAAGGTTTGAAGGAGGATTTGATAAAAATAGTGGGAGCCATCCTGATTAGATAAAATATATAACCAATCTAATCTTGCAAGAGCGCACGCAGAGTGTTTTCTTCTCTCTCTCTCTCCAGGTAGCGACCATGTCACGCCTTAATCAAGATAATAATATGGATGTATTGACCGAACCCGCTTGTTATACTGAGCTGGGGAACGTTGGTCCCGCTCCAACTTATAATTGTTATAAGACAGAGCAGGAAATAGGGGAATACCAGGATTCCCATGCCGCCCAAACGAAGAAAGTGCATGATGATGCATCTTCTTCGGGTGTTTTCATTACAAAGAACTATTTCTCTGTATCCTCTACGTCCTGGGTATTAGATACCGGATCAGGATCCCGCATATGAAATCTGTTACATGGGCTACAGAAAGGTAGAGAACTGAGAACGGGTGATACGTTTCATGAGACAGAAAACGGTGCAAGTGTTGCAGCCAAGTCTGTCGGTCACTATCACCCTGTATTTCCAAATACATTGATTCTAAACGAATGTTATTAGATACCGAACCTGATATACAACATCATATCAGTCTCTTTATTTATTAAAGAAGGATATAATTTTGTATTGTTGGATAATGTTTTGAACATTTCCTATATCAAAAGTTGATCGGTTCAGGCACGTTATCTAAAAGCATTGACGTTCTAAATCAAACTACAGTTCTTAGTATACAGAACACACACAAGAGGAAGAGTTCAGAAATGAACGAATTCTTCTTGAGGCATTGTAGACTAGGTCATGTCAATGTGACCCGACTAGCTAAGTTACATTTAGATGCATATTTAAATCAGTTTGAATTTACATCTTGTGAAACTTGCCAGTCATGTCACAAAGATAAGATGACCATAGCTCCGTTTACTGGAAACAGAGAAAGAGTTAGTGAACTCTTGGGACTGATACATAGTGATGTATAAAGGTCTCTAGTCTACATATGCCAGGACCGATTCTTTGTACTTCATTACATTCACTGATGATCTCTCTAGATTCAGACATATGTTCCTGTTGGAACACAAGTCCGAAACTTTTGAGATAATCACCGAATATAAGTTAGAAGTAGAGAACCAAAAACGGGTATAAGTATTATGTCCTTTGATGTGATCAGGGAGGAGAATACTTGAGCACGGGATTCCTGGACTATTCTAAAGGAGAATGAGATTCTCTCTCAGCATTACTCCTCCGCCACAGCACGTCGGTGTATCGGGGCGGAGCAATCGCATCCTATGAGATATGGTGTGCTCTATGATGAGTATTACTGAGTTACCTGTTTCCTTTTGGGAGTTATGCACTTAAGAAGCTGCATACCTATTGAATTAGGTTCGAATTAGATCACTGCCTACCACTCCATATGAGATATGGTATGGGAAGAGCCCATCTCTTAAGCAAGTTAATATTTGGGGTTGTCCGGCCTATGTCAAAAGAAAAATCCGGACAAGCTCGAGGCAAGGTCAGTTCTGTAGAACTGGAAGGAGTTCCAGCTATACAAACTACAGCTGATGATTTGATAGAACCAAAGGATTCAATGGTCCCCGACGAACCTCAGCCTCTCCGCCGATCTGGTAGGGTTCCTCATCCGCCTGAGAGATACTTCGGTTTCTCGATGACAGTGGGAGCGAGAATTGCATCATGAGATGATGACCCAACTAGTTTCGAGCAGGCCATCAAGAGTGGGGACTCTGTAAGAATGGCTGGATGCTTAGCGATCTGAGATGGAATCCATGTATACCAACAAAGTATGGACTTTGGTTGCCATATCTGAAGGGTTAAATCCCCATCAGGAGCAAGTATATCTTGAGAAGATTACTTGGTGTAGATGGAAAAGTTGAGACTTTTAAAGCTAGACTTGTTAAAGTTTTTCGCCATCGACCAGGCGTAGATAATGATGAAACCTTTTCCAAGTGGCTATGCTTAAGTCCATCCGGATCCTACTTGCTATTGCTACACACCATGACTATGATATTTGGTGGTTGGGTGTCATGACTATTTTTCTAAATATTGATTTAGAAGAGTACGTCTATAAGTACACAGCCAGAAGGCTTCGTAAACAGTGGGAGCAGCGGAAACGTGTGCAAGTTGCTTTACAGAATAAAGCATGCATCGCGGAGTTGGAACATCTGTTTTGATATGGTAGTCAAAGAGTTTGACTTCATCAAAATGGTAGATGAACCTTGTATATACAAAAGGGTTGTAGAGAGTAAGGTGGTCATCCTCGTATTGTACATGGACAACACACTCTTGATAGGAAAAGAGTTTCCTATGCTACGCTCGGTCAATCTCCTCTTATCACATAGATTCTCCATATAGGATCAAAGTGGTACCTCCTAAATCCTGGGTTTTGGATCTATGAGATAGATCTAATTGGATGTTAGATTTCTCACTAGTTGTAGTGAGATGGTATAAATCGATCCTAGGGAGAATGACTGGAAAGGTTCCAGGGTGATAAGGACGACTGAATGTCAGTCGCAGGCATTGTCTTTACCCTCAGTAGAGGGACGGTATGTTGGAAGAGTTCCAAGCTAGATACCGTGGCAAACTAGACGATAAAGGCTAGTGACATCGCTATCAAAGATACTACCAAAGAGGCAGTTTGGGTGTATATTAGTTCATGAGATGAACTAGGTTCCCACCATTGTGAGACAATGGAAGTGTGGCTTTGGCCCATGAACCCTGGTCCCATCAGTGACCCAGACATATTCTGAGGCAGCATCACCTGGTCAAGGAGATAGTTGATCTCCAGGGTGATCGAGGTTAGGAGAGTAGACTCAGAGGACAACACGGCGGATCCACTCACAAAGGCCTTTTCCTAGAGAGAGACTTTTATGGGATGGTTGAGTATTAGATACTGCAACCACTGCTACAGATGACCCTAGTGAAAGTGGGAGATTGTTAGTTATATGTATGCCCAAGAGGCCATTACTGTACATAGGATGTATATTGTAGTGGATGCTGGGACACATATAGGTAGGACTTTCTTGCTCGACATGATAGTACGCTATCTGGTTACTCTTTATCTTAATATGTATACTTGCTGTCTCTCTATTACATGTTGATAAAGCCCTTAGGATATGTGCTCGACTTGCAGGAATATGATGTAGATCATACTAGTAGGGCCTGGGTAGTCCATGAGTACATCCTTCAATGTTCCTAGTCGTGGGAATATCGAGACGGGGTATCGATATTCCAGAGTAGACTAGCGTATATCTTCTCGACCCATGTGATGGGCGATGGATGATCCCATATCCATTGGTGTTTGACATCAGAGATGGTATGCGGGTGCTCAGTGGAGACTGGGTACACTGAACGGACTGGCCGAGAACTCCCAGATGGTATTATACCTCAGGTCAGATGGCAGTTCTCTGGTGACACTGGTACAGCTTAGTCTGTTGACCCGAGATCGTCATAGAGTCTTGTGTGTCTCCCACTGTGCTTTGATTTCCACCCTACCACGGCTCTACTGAGTCATGCAAACAGGTGGTTTTTGGGTACAGTCCCGATTCACATGGATGCAATGAGCGATAGGAGGGGATTCGTCTCTCCCGGTATTGGGGGTTGATATTGCGCTATGCTCGACTGGCCATAACTGAAAATCCCTGGCCAGGGTTGCACTGATTTACTGGTAAGTGTTATCAGTAGTTTCATGCTTATTATGGACCTTACATCGGTATGACTTATCAAGCTACTGGGGTTTGACGTTTACCACCCCTAGGCGAGATATGCGACATATCAGACGAACAGACCGGACTGTGCGGTAAGTGTTACTGATTGGATTCGCAGGAGTGTGAGCAGGATTGCTCGTTGATCTTCTGATCGCTCAATACCTGGGTGGCCGTTACGTTTAGCAGACCGCTTGTGGGTGTTTGATATGATCATCACCTATTGCCGGCGTATTGACGAGTCTTTAGAGTCCTACACAGGGGTTTCCTGGCTCAAGCGAAACGAAATAGGAGCGTATATGAGATATGTGCGGGACCGAGATTAATACGATATGAGATACCGTATTTTATTCTCGCGATTCGTGACATTGATCGGTTGTATGCGATATAGCCGGGTTATCGGATCAAGTGTTGATTCGATAAGTTGTTACACATGATATTAGTCGGTTATGACCGGATCGTTAAATCAAGTGTTGATTTAATAATTTAATTTATAATTATATATTTGATATATTACTTTACATTAATTAGTATTGGTTCACTTAAGATTGATTTTCTCACTAGATTGTGCACATTATTTATATGTGATATATGCAAGTGTACATGTTTGTATCATGTTTGATGATACATACAAGATGTGTGTATGAGACTTAAACCAAATCAAGGTTAAATTAGGGTTTACTAATTTCCTAACAAATAACAAAAGAGATGGGACTTTGGTCAAACTTATCAAGCTTCATGAAGCTTGAAGAAACATTGACAAAGTCAACTCCTTTGTCATTTCCTTAGGATATTAGTTAACCCAACCCTTAACCTAATACTTTGGTTAATTCTCTACATGAGTTAAGCATTAGGGCTTAACTCAACCATGGTGCCATAATTAAAAGGATAAGTTTCTTTTTGGATTCATTTTTTTCTTTATTCTTTTCTTCTTCTTCTTCTTCATCAAGCTTCATCAAAAGCTTGCTAGCTCCAATGGTGCCATGAGAAAAAGTGTGAGAAAAACAATTCTAAAGTGAGCCCACTTCCTATTTCTTCATTCTCTACTACTTGCCATGTAGTATAAGGTGTTCTCTTCACAAAGTTCTTGACCAAGTGAAGGAATAGCTTGAGTTTGAGTCTCCCCGACGTAGATCATCTTCGGCCTCGAAGTCAATGACCTAGCCCGCTCATTTCTTTGAAGAAACCATCGCTAGGGTCCGGGATCCCGATGATCGCAGCGAAGGGACGTCAACACGGAGCTTTAGAAGTGAGGGACCGGATCTACAAAGGTTGTAATCCCTTTCACTTAGTACCAAAGTAGTTTGCTTGCTTTTAGTTTCGCCTTACCTCTAGTATACGATCTTGCATAGGGTTGTTCGGCACATAAAAAAAAATTGATTTTGGCATGGTTGATGCCTTGTAGAACCTCATGAGTGTGCCTAGTAACCCTACAAAAACCCGAAAAGGCGCCGTGAGTAAAAACAGTAGGACTACCGGCGAGTTTGTGAAAACCCGAAAGGGTGCAATCTCGTTAAAATAAAAACACCTGCAAGGTCCTCTCGACCTTGTGAGGAGAAAATACCTGCGTGAGATCCTTACGACTCACAAGAGAGCAATACACTTAAGGATCCCCACGATTCCTAAGGAGAAATTTCACTTACGGGATCCTCACGACTCGTAAGGAAGATTCCCCCTATGAGACCATCACGGCTCGTAGGATTCAAAAGCCTTAAGCTACAGGGATCTGAATCTATTCTTAAGCCGTCACACTCACCAAATTTGCCCTACAAGGAGTTCAATATTGAACCTTGTATACAATCCATGGGCACAAATAAACGTTTCTCTCACCAAGTCCCACCAACGACGAGGAATGTCTTCATGTGGTGAACGACACTTGTAAGTCTTCTCGACTTATAAGGAGAAAATACTCTTGTAAGATCCTTACGACTTATAAGAGAACATACACTTAGGACTCCTCACGATTCCTAAGGAGAAAAATGCACCTACGAGATCCTCACGACTCGTAGGGAGAAACATCTTTATGAGACCCTTATAGCTCATAAAGTCAAAAGCCTTAGTCAACGGGATCCTAACCCTGTTTGCTAAACCACCTTTGTTCGAACCGACAAAAGCAAATGATGATTCGCTCCTGGCAATGTCCCAGTGGTAGCGATACTGATGCTTAAGTCGGTATCAAATTCCAAGTCCTTTCACGGCAAATGATGATTCGCTCCTGGCAATATTCCAGTAGTAGCGATGCTGATGCTAAGATTGGTATCAAGTCTTGAGTTCCATACTCGCAGCAAAAAATTAGTGGGTCATAAATGCACAAGAAATAGCCGAAATGATAGGGCAACTTGCAACAAAAATCAGCAAGTAAAATATATGCATACAAAAATAGCCGAAATGATAGGGCAACTTGCAAAAAAAATCCGCAAGTAAAATATATGCATACAAAAATAGCCGAAATGATTAGGCAACTCGCAATAAAAAGCAGCGAGTAAAGAAAAAGAAAAATAGCCGAAATGATTGGGCACCGCGAAAAATAGCCGAAATGATTGGGCAATCGCGACTTTCGCGATATAAAAGGCTGAAATGATAGAGCATCGCGGAAAGAAATACAAAAAAATGAAATGAAACTCTGCCCTGCAGGTGAGATCATATTGACCCCTGTAAACAATCTATGTGCACAAACAAAAAAGGGAACCATATCATCCCACCAGGCTTCGTAAAAGGGAAGCCAGATCTCAATGGCTGCATCTACAGCCTAGAAATCAACAACAGCGTTCTTCTTCTCGTTCCAACCGGAAGCAGATACGACGTCAGCGAAACGGAGCCACGACAAAATCTCCTAGTTCTAAACCTCGATGGTTCACAGACAACCTAGAGACTACCTCAGAGCCACGACCAAGTCCCCTAGTTTCAAATCTCGACGGTTCACGGAAAACCTAGAAACTACCTCAGAGCCATGGCAGAGCCCCTAGTTCCAAATCTCGACGGCAGCATCCACAGCCTAAAGATCAACAACAGCGTTCTTCCACCCTCCAGCAGGATACAGGCACGACATCAACAAACGGAGCCATGGCAAAGTCTCTAGTTCCAAATCTTGACGGTTCACAGACAGCCTAGAGACTACCTCGGAGCCACGGCAAAGTCCCCTAGTTCCAAATCTCAACGGTTCATAGACAGTCTAGAGACTACCTCGGAGCCACGGCAAAGTCCCCTAGTTCCAAATCTCGACGGTTCATTGACAACATAGAGACTACCTCGGAGACACGGCAAAGTCCCCTAGTTCCAAATCTCGACGGTTCACAGATAACCCAGATACAACCTCGACATTCGTCGCAATATTGCAGACACAATGTCAACCAACGAAGCAAAGGAAGATCCCTAACTTCATGATCTTGACGACAACCCAAATGAGACCTGAAAGACTATCGGAGACCATCCTACACCGGCGCGGAGTGGTTATGACTCATCGGGGCTCTCAAACTGAGCCTAACCTCAAGTAAAAAGCGACATGGAATATCCCTAACGTTTGCTCTTCCGATGGTAATATTACCTGAAAGATTACTTGAAGACGTCTTGTCCAGCCCCCGAAGGGATCAGAGACATGACAGTCGCGGAGCTACCCGAACAGTAAGATTGCATATCGGGGAATATATCGGCCAATGCGACGGTGCGACGGGTAAAAAACCATAGTACCACAGACCCTAACGGACTTCGATTAGCAGGAGTTAACTGTGACGTTAGGAAACCCTTGCGAGAACTTCTCAATTCGTCTCGACTCGTGAGGAAATTAGTGTTCTTGCGAGAACAGCTCGATTCATCTCGACTCGTAGGGAAAAGCCATAGGCAATGGGGATAAGGACTTGTTTCTTAAGCACTGCGGCCCTGCAAGTCGGTCCAAGATAGACTACTGCATACTATTCACGGGCCATACTCTCCAAAGTCGAATATCGATAAGGAGGGGAACAACCACATACGAGTCCACTCGACTTGTAGGGGGAAAATTCTCTTGTGAGATCCTTGCGACTCTCAAGAGAAAACGCACTGAGGAGTCCTCACGGCTCTTAAGAAGAAAATACACCTATGGGATCCTCTCGACTCGTAAGGAGAAAAGTCTTTATGAGACCCTCACAACTCATGAAGTTGAAAAGTCTTAGGCAGCAGATCCAAACCTGTTTTCTAAGCTATCGCTGCCCTACAAGGAGGTCAAGATGGACTATCTATAGTCCACATTTTCTAAAGCCACATTCGCCAATGAAATAAAAAAGCTACTTACGGATCTTCACGATTCGTAAGGAAAAATACCCGAATGAGATCTTTGCAACTCATGGAGGCGATGAACACTTAGAAATCCTCACGATTTCTAGGGAGAAAATACATCTACGGGATCCTCTCGACTCATAGGGAGAAAAACCTTCTTGACACCCTCACGGCTTATGAATATGGAAAAAGACTTAGTCTACAAGGACCCTAAACTTGTCTTCTAAGCCTTCAATCCTATGGCCATGCATAACTCTGCACTACTTCACCCACGAACATACTTACGTGGGCAAAGTAGTGGGGGGCATTTGTTCCCACCAAAATCTTTGGCCAAGAGCTATTTTTTCCTGTTTATACCGGTTTAAGTTTCGTTTACGGATATATGTGAAATCGGGCTCATTCATATACGCACATGCACACGTCAGAGGAAGAACAAGAGTTAGAAAGGGAGCACTTGGTGGTCAACAACAAAAAGAAAGTATTTAATTGAACATTTTATTATACAGAAAATAGATCACCAAACATGGGATCGAAAGTACAGGGATTCACAAAACTATGGATAAAATTTTCTAACTCCCTTTCTACCTTCTCCACCATATCAAAGCGGCGATCTTCACGAGGAGTCGCTTCCCATCGGTCAGCACCGTGCCCATCAGCGAAGGCAGACATGATGGCCCGCTGAGCCCGTATCTGGCTTAGCAGCTAAACAGAGCGATCCCTCAGAGCCGTGATAATCAAAAGCGCCTCATGAAAGCACTCGAACTTTTCCTCCGCTGCGTCGAGTATCGCTGGAGTTATCTCCGCTAGATGAGCGGGAATGTCATCAAGCACGGACAAGAAGACCATCCGGAGCCAAATGGAGCCGATGGGGAGAGGAGATCCTCTACAAGTCAAGAGCTCGTACAACACCGTATCACATTGATCATCTGTAAGAGAAGGGTTCACCAAGCGTGCAGCAAAACGAGGAACAATTTCCTCAATAGGCACCTCCCATGGCAGCTGGCGAGCATGTGGAAGATTACAAACCATAGCTCTTCTCTGTTAAAATGATTCTCTAAAAGTGAGAGAGAAGAGAAGTATTGCTTCACATTATGAAGGAAGACATTTAAGTCTAGGCACAGAAAATGTTGTGCATGATGGAACTATTTCCAAGCATTGGAAAAGAAAAGTCTGACTCAGGAAAAGCAAAGAAGGAAGGCGAAAAGACACCTTCAGTAAAAAGGCAGCGCCTTACGTGCCTTGCACGAGGGCGCCAGCGCTGAGAGTTAAAAACTCTGAGGCAGCGCCTCACGTGCTTTGCATGAGGACGCCAGCGCCGAGAGTTAAAAACTCTGAGGCAGCGCCTCACGTGCCTTGTACGAGGGCGCCAGCGCTGAGAGTTAAAAACTCTGAGGCAGCACCTCACGTGCCCCGCACGAGAGCGCTGGCGCCAGAATTAAAAGTTCTCTGCCATTGGATCAAAGATCCAACGGAGATGATAAATCATCAAAACATTCTGATTGAGGAAATACTCCTCAAATCTTTCTAAACAAGAAAGATTACGCTCTGTAAAACAGAGCACTATTGGATTAAAGATCCAATGGTGATTAAAAATTATCAAGCTACAGAATAAGTTCTGTAGAGGAAAATATTTTCCCAATCTTCCTAAACAAGAAAGATTATACTCTGTAAAACAGAGCACCGTTGGATTAAAAATCCAATGGTGATTAAAAATCACCAAGCTACAGAATAAGCTCTGTAGGGGAAAATATTTTCCCAATATTTCTAAACAAGAAAGATTATGCTCTGTAAAACAGAGCACCGTTGGATTAAAGATCCAATGGTGATTAAAAATCATCAAGTTACAGAATAAGCTCTGTAGGGAAAATATTTTCCCCAATCTTTCTAAACAATAAAGATTATGCTCTGTAAAACAGAGCACCGTTGGATTAAAGATCCAATGGTGATTAAAAATCACCAAATTACAGAATAAGCTCTGTATGGGAAAATATTTTCCCAATCTTATTAAAAACAAGAAAAATATTTTCTGTAAAATAGAAGTTCTTGGATCAAAGATCCAGCGGTACATAAAATCCCCAAATCAATTAAGAAATCCCTCAATGAGAGATTTCCTTAACTGAATCAACAAATCTGCCTCCACTATATAAAGGCCCCAAGACTTCAAAGTCTTGTAGAGAGGAACCTCCCCCCCATAAACTTCAAGTTCAAAAAGAAGAGCAAACAAAAAAAGAGCTTTAAAAGAGAAGAAGGAAGAAGAACTTTCTTCAAGGTAAATAGAGATCATAGTATCTCATCTGCATACCCAAGGGATTAACCCTCATAAAAGAATATAGTTTTTTCCCTGGATCTGAGATCCATGAGACAAGTCTCCACAAATGAGAATTTAATTCTCATGGGGATGAATTTATTCTTGGGGATTGAAGATCCAGGGGAGAAAAAAGAATTGAACTCTTCAGAAAAATACACAAAGAAAGAGACGGCGCCAAGCGCTTCACGTGCCCCTCACGTAGCCGCTGCTCAAATAAAGAGTGCTTAGCACTCAGTGGTGGGCACTCAGCGCCAAGCGCCCCACGTGCCCCTCACGTGGGCACTGCTAAAATAAAGAGTGCTCTGCACTCAGTGGTTGGCGCCTATCGCCAGGCGCCTCACGTGTCCCTCACGTGGGCACTGCTAAAATAAAGAGTGCTCTGCACTCAGTGGTCGGTGCTCAGCACCAAGCGCCTCACGTGCCCCTCATGTGGGCGCTGTTTAACATAAAGCGCTCTGCAAATAGAGCCCAGCGCCATAAAGAGTGTTTAACACTCCATAAAAAACAAAAAAATAGGGTGAGCGTCAGAGCCCATATCAATGCTCAACACTGTTGCACAGAAAAAGAGACCGAGCCCAAATAAGTGTTTAACACTTTATTCAAAAACTGAGTGGGCTGAGTCCAAGTTGACCAAAAGTCCCTACTTCAGATCAAGCGAGCCCATGTGCTCACATTTTTTCCAAATTGGTCTTAGTCCCAAACCCAACTACAGATCTCCCAACTGATATTGGTTCAAGGGTACATCTCTCCACACCTCTGATATATGTCGTTGTAATTCTTCAACGTCTTCAGAGAGATGACGGGTCCCGACAACCAATAATTCTACGGACCGTAATGTCCTTAAACTAGTCATGGACCGTAATGTACTTAAACTAACTGTGGACTGAAATATCCTTAAACTAAACCCTCATACCAAAAATGGTGATCTACGGACCGTAATGTCCCTAAACTAAAACGATAGAGCCCAAATGCTCTTTCTTTGGATCAAAAATGATCCTGAACCCCCGTTAAGTTGATCTTAGTCCAATATCGGGCTAACGTATCCTTAAAAAATATTTAAGTCGATCTTAACCTCAAACAAGGTTAACGATCCTTAAATCAAACCCAAATCTAAGAAAATACGGATTTGGACTAATCCACGCCCTACGGGCGACAACACAAATTAGTCTCCGTATACAATTCACGGGCAACCAAAAAATAAAACAAACATACACGACATGAAGTGACCTTCTGGAGCAGGAGAAAGTGGTTACAGCGATGCTGTAACGTAATTAACTACAAGGGCTTGCGCCTGCTGGGAAGAGCGTCCCCATAATAAAAAACCTCTTATAACGAGGGGGAATCTGACGAAGTCTGCTACAACGGCCGCATCCGTCCAGACCACTGATACACGGTGCCATAAATCAGCTTAGCATCTTCGGAGAGGTGGACGGATAAAACCAAATAGCATCTGCCCCCGAATTCGACTACGGAGAATTCGGCGGTAAACACATTAGTCTCATCATATAAAGTGATCACATCACAGAATATCAGCAGCAGAAGTCCACATATGAAATATTGGATATACTAGAAATTCCGTGTTTTAAATTAAACCAGTAAAAAACACGGATTCTACGGTCGTGATGAATAGCCAATCCCACATCTCTAGACCCCTACGAGAGCGGCAAGCAACCCTACCAATTCTAGAGTTAGGAGACCCGGTCTCGACTCCTCGAGATGGTCTGCCACTGGACTCTACAACCCGGTTACTTGTGCTCCCCACCTTGGGTCTATCCTAATACGGAAAAGTAAATAATATATATCAATGGTGACATCATCCTCAACCCGAAAGTGTCCCAATAAAAGAATATTACATACAAGTTTTTACATGAATGAAAATGAAAAACTCTCATCTCACGCAAAAACCCCCGGTTATTCAAATACGACGATCCAATATAACATATCACAACAACACATAATATTACATGTCATCAACGTAAGTAAATGTGCGTATCCTAATTGTCGTTGACATATAGCAACGAAACCGGCGATATACCATATATTACACTTACGGTCGCAGAAAAAAGTGAAAACCACAACAATTGGAATCCGCAACTACCTTAGACATCATAAACCTGAAATATCATATACTTCGGATTTCATGCCTAACCATATGAATTTCTTAGACATCATAAACCCGAAATATCTCATATTCCGAATTTTATGCCTAACAATTATAAACCCCGCATTTTAGTCTCGTCATTGAAAACACTTTCCAATAATAAGTCGGGCAATTCAACAAGATTCCCGACATCCTGATCGAATGCTCGTCAGAAACTTTAGTAGACGGCCGCACCCCCGATGCCGTCGACAAAGTGCACTTAGACGGAACACCGCGACCGCGAGCACCCGAACGGATGCTTCAGGCAACGGGGTTGTTCTGCAGTCACTTGGTCGGGGCTATGGGGTGTGGCTATCTAGTAATGTTACCCGGCGAGTATCCACATACGCTACGTAATTGCGAGGGAGTTTTGATCCATATCAAAATCCCATGGCAACCGATCAAATGAGACTAAATTTCTAGATTTATAAAATTCAAACCAATTTTCACAAAACCGATTATTATGGATACCAAATATTGTATCACAATACACAGATAACTAGACGATGTTAAACATTTCGATCGAATCAACAAACACCCAAAATTTCCCAGAGAGCTCAACACTTGAGCACAGTTAAAAAATACCTAGAACATACCACAGTACCTATGGACCAACCTTAGAAGGCCCGACCATTGTCTCACCTATAGCGCCGCGGAACCGCCGCAAACCCTAGGGTTTGGCCGCGGTTCCGCGGTCATAGTGTCGAGATATGGTTTCCTTCTTCTAGACGGTCCATAGAATTACCTGCATGATTTTTTGAATATTTTTAATTTGAAAAATTCCAACATTTCGAAAAATTTCCAGAAAAGGGTGAAAATCAGGTATTCGGAGTTCGTTTCGAATTTTTAATTTCGCCTAGACAACACCTAATGCTCTAGCTTGGCTCTGATACCACTGCTGGGTTTCTTAGCATCCTCACTACGATTTATAGGGTATCAAGTATGCAATTTTAAAAAAACCTAGAGAGCTAAGCAACCCTTGCCAAGGATCTAACAAGAAAATTAGGAGTAAACAAGCATGTAATCAAATATTACACTAAGTAAATGAGGAATACAACCTTTGTAGACCCTTCGCTTCTAAAGCCCCGTGTAGTAGTCCTTTTGCTCCAAGTAGTGATCTTCCGGACTCTAGTAAGGGTTCACAAGGCGAAAAGAACAAGCTTGCTTGAAGTTTTCGAGGCCGAAAATGATCTACGTTGAGAAATCTCCAACTCAAGTTACCTCTTCACTAATTAGGAATTAGTGAAGCAAACAACCTAAATTAAATGGCAAATCTAGTGTAGATTGATGAAGTAGGATTTTTGCTTAGAATAATTTTTCTTACTATATTTCTTCACTTTCCAAAAAGCTAGAGAGCAAAAATTGGAATGAAGAAGAAGATGAAGATGAGAATGGAATGAGAGTGAGAATCGCAACCATGGGTAAGAAAATATCATATATTAACTCTTGTAGAGACTTAATCATGACTAATGACAATGGTTGGGTTAATAAATATCTAATGTAAGACAAAATTTGTGGACTAAGTCAATGGGTTCTACAAGCTTCCACTGAGTATCAACCATGACTAATTTCCATCTAATTTTGATTTACTTTAAATAAATAAAACCCTTCATTATCATAAGCATGGTGTGAGTCTCATACACCCATGTACTATGTATCAACAAGCATGACACAATAATATATATCACATATATATTAAATGTGCGCAAGTGAGAAAAAGAAATGCTTAAGTGAGCTAATATTAGTTAATTTAAAATTAATATATCAAATATATATAATCATACATTAAATTATTAAATCAACTCTTGATTTAATAATCCGGTTATATCACATATAACCGACTAATATTATTTATATCAATTTATCGAATCAACACTTGATTCGATAACCCGGTTATATCACATATAACCGACCGATATCACATATCACGAGATTAGAATACGGTATCACATACTCGTATTAATCTCGGTCCTGCACATATCACATATGTGCTCCTACTTCGTTTTGCCTGAGCCAGGAATCCTCTGTGTAGGACTCTAAAGACTCATCAATATGCCGGCAGTAGATGATGATCATATCAGTCACCCACAAGCCGTCAGCGGTACTAGCTGGACGTAACGACTATCCGAATATTGAGCGATCAGAAGATCAACAAGCAAGCCTGTTCATACTCCTGCGAATCCAATAAGTAACACTACCGTACAGTCCGGTCTCATCGTCTGATATATTGCATATCCAGCCTGGGGGTGGTAAATGTCAGACCCCAATAGCCTGATAAGTCATGCCGATGTGAGGCCCATAACGGTTCGAGAAACTACTGATAACACTTACTAGTAAATCTCAGTAATTCTGACCAGGAATTTCCCGTTATGGCTAATCAAGCATAGCGCAACATCAGCCCCCAATACCGGGAGAGACGAAATCCCCTCCTATCGCTCATTGCGTCCATGTGATTCGGGACTGTACCCGAAAACCACCGTTTTGCATGTTCTCTTAAACGTGGTAAGGTAGAAATCAAAGCACAGTGGGAATCACACAAGGCTCTATGACGATCTCGGATCTACAGACTAATCTGTACCAGTGTCACCAGAGAACTGCCATCTGACGTAAGATATAATACCATCTAGGAGTTCTCGGCGAGTCCTTTTCAGTGTACCCAGTCTCCACTGAGCACCCATATACAATTTTTGATGTTAAACACCAATGGATGTGGGATCATCCATCGCCCATCATATGTGTCAAGAAACGTATACGCTAGTCTAATCTGGAATATCGATGTCCCGTCTCGATACTCTCACGACTAGAAACAATTGAAGGATGTACTTATAGACTACCCTGACCCCACTAGTATGATCCGCATCATAATCCTGGTAGTCAAGTACACATCCTAAGGGTTTTATCAACATGTAACAGAGAGACAATAAGTGTACATGTCAAGATAAAGAGCAATCAGATAGCATACTATCATGTCGAGGAAGAAAGTCCTCTCTATACATGTCCAAGGATCCACTATAATACACATCATATGTACAATAATGGCCTTTAGGGCATACATACAACTAACACTTTTAATCATAAGGCTCTGATACTATATAAAAATTTGAAGAAGATGAGGTTTAGGATTTTTGAACTTGATTGATCTGTATTGAATATCAACGGTGTATATAAATTACACTTTACATGATACAGTATAAAATAAAATAGAATCTTTCATAAACAAATAAATCACAGGATTTATGAAAAGATTTTTATGATTGAAATATGCAATAGCTGCGTCCACTATAGACGATGTGATGAGTGAATGATTAGACGTCTGCGTGTTCTCTGGTATTTCTGAAGATTAATTGCCAGACGTCTAGACCTCCTTTTTCAGACGTCTGAATTAGCTCTGTTATCTTGCCAGACTTCTAGCAGACGTCTGCACGTGACATCCAGACGTCTGCTGTTGTTTTGTGTGCTAATAATATCAGTCCCAATCATATCCACCTATCGGTCTATCCCTCCTTTGTGGTGGGGGACTCCTTTTATTTTGTTTGGGGGAATGAAGAAGAAATGACTCATAATCATCAAATTGAGGAGAGAAGAAGATAGCTAGAGGAGTGAGGTCACCCTCTCCTCTCTTTCCTCCCTTGACAATGACATCATGAATGAATGAATCCATAAACTCATTACCAAGTGCTTTAAAAATCACTTAACAGCAAAGACAAGGTAAACTAACATTTTAGGATGTCTACTGTGTAGTTTGACGAGGATGCAGTACGATATAAGATTGGTCGTTCGACTCGTATTCAAGTTTATATATATGGATAGAAATAAATATAATTATGATTGGCGACAAGCAACTTGACTGGGTCAGCACATAAAAATAAGAGGAATTGGTTCGGGTTTGAGGGCATAACCAAGTGGGCCCACATCCACTTGTTTGCCCCATTTTGTGCATCGCCAACAGGGGCATTATGCTCCATATGAATATTATAATAAGTTTTCGGTAATGATACAATATTTCACAGTAGCTCTAATGGTTTTACTTTTTCGAATTCTTCTTCTAACCTAATCTTTTTTAATTATTAATGCTAAAGAGGAGTTGAAATTACCAATTTGGTTTAACAATGACACACTGAAACAAAAATTCTCATGATTCAAGAACCATTAATAAAAAATATTACAAATTTCCAACATGTTTTCAAATCTTTTGAATTAATTAATTAATAACAAGTAACCAAATAAAGATAATCTCTTTATTTTATGATATATTATTTTTATAAATTCAATCAATGTGTATCATAAGGGCTAAAATGCTAGCAAACTATGGTACGGGAGGGGACTGTCTCCAAACAATCCTTCCAACCAACCGGTCTAAAATTCTTTATCCACATTTTATGATACCCCATTAGATGATGTGTTTAATCAGTAGACGAGAGTCAAACATTTTTTAGACCGCACAGTTTATTTTATCATACCAATTGAACAGTTATATTTATCCATAAAAATAAAAATAGCCAAACCAAAAGGGGTTCATAAAAACATCATGTGCGAGGAAAAGAAAGTAGAAGATTGCATCCATTCCGTCCTCTTTTATAAGCACACCATCTCTCCCTCCCCTTCACCCATTCGCTCTCTCAGTATACTCTCTCTCTCTCCCCCCACCATATGTTTTAAATTCTAATCCCATTAATAAAATCCAAAATTCTATATATTTTATATTAAAAAAATTTTGTATAAAAAAAAACACTACTCACATGATGATGCTCAATATTGGGGACCCGTAGGATCAGGACACGTGGCGGATAGCACGTCCCAGAACTCAGAAGGAAGGGCCCACAGAGGTCGACCGGGCCACCCCTGTACCCGACCTGCCGGCGCAAGCCAGCCCTTCTCAGGGCTCTCTGGAGATTGGCCTCCTCGGCCCCTCAGCTCGTCCTGAGCTGCCACAAGACCAAATATCTTCGGCCTTCTCGCTCGTCTACGAGCCCCCCGATCGAGGAGATCTTCCTCGGTCCTCCGCCCAGCTCCACCGCTCACAGGCGTAACCGCCGCTCCGCGAATCTCGCCATGCGCGGATTCTCCGCCCGCAACATCCCATGTTCCACGCCTCCACGATCCCCATCAATGGGCGATCCGCTCTCTACGCGGGCGTGACGTCGGGAGCGTAACTGCCAGCGAGATTCTCGCGCCTGCTGCTGCATGCCTCCACCACTATATAAACTCCCATCACAGAGGGGTCAAGTAAGCCATTTTTGACTCCACTTAGCCGTTACGCTGCTCGGATCCAATACTAACTTGAT
This sequence comes from Agapanthus africanus, assembly GCA_030015575.1. Lineage (NCBI taxonomy): Eukaryota > Viridiplantae > Streptophyta > Magnoliopsida > Asparagales > Amaryllidaceae > Agapanthus > Agapanthus africanus. The sequence goes on along the minus strand of CM057342.1, from coordinate 749,670,766 downwards.
CGTCGGAGGGTCCTCGGTAGTATCCAACCACCCCGGGACTTCTTTGTAGGTACTTGGCGCCAACTCCTCCAATCACCGAATTTTCTCTACACCCATTGAGACCCACACATAATAGGGAATCCCCTCCAGAATCTACCAGGAGATCGACGGAAGACAACATCTGAGGGAGATCTGAAAAGGACCTCCATCAGCCGGCGCCGTCTGTGGGAAACGCAAACTCCACAAAAACAAAGTTGGCTTTCTGATCTCCGTCCACATGGCAAGCGACCATCCTGAAGATTTGGCTACCAGCCGCCGCCTCCCCCTCACCGGAGGCGCGGATGAACCCCCTCCGGCGACCATCATCCATGCCCTCGCCAGCCGAATAGATCGGCTACAGTCGCTCGTGGAGGCGCTCGTCCGTGCCCAAACGGCCGGGCCTGGGCCCCAGATCGCCGCCCCTCCGCCTCCGGAATGCTCTGCCCCCGTCGGCGCGGCCGACCACCAGCGGGCTGCGACTCCCGACCACGGATCCCACGAACCGATACTCCCTGAGGCCCGCTGGGCGCCTCACGGCTCCACCCCCAGGCCCGCCGCCGGAGAACCACGCCTCGAACCTCTTAGCGACCCTTGCCCCCCTGAGGAGATGTCGGTCAGCTCGCCTGCCTACAAGCATGACCGACACCCACTCCCCTGACGGGGTCACACAGAAGGGGCTCGCCACGACGGCTCGAGAGCCACCGCGCCCGGGGATCTGAGGAACCACATCAAGAGGAACCGGAGCCGTGCCCAGACGCAGGTCTCCTACAGCAGGGGCCAGGGATCATGAGGCGCCGAGTCCTCGAGGTACTACGGCCGACTCGACGCCCTCGAAAAGAAGATCGATGGCATACGCCGGGAAGGGCACCTCTTGGCCGACGGGGCCGAGTACGCCGCCGAATCGCTCACCAAACCGTTCACCGAGGAACTGCCCGCTGTCCACGTCTCCTCGTGTAACAAACCCCCGAAGGTCTCTCTGTTCGACGGGAAAACCGACCCCAAAGACCATTTGGATGCTTTCACCGTGGGAATGAGCTTCCAGGACCATTCCGATGCCGCCCAGTGCAGGGCCTTTCCTGCCACCCTCATCCGTTCTGGTCGGGACTGGTTCCGAGGACTCAAGCCTCGCTGAATCTCGACCTTCGACGAGCTGGCTACTCAGTTCCTCGGCCACTTCGTTGGGAACCGTCGGCAGAAGCGCACTGTCGACTACCTCTTCACAATTAAGAGTAGAGACAAGGAGATGTTCAAGGCTTACATCACTCGCTTTTACAACGCCCTCCTCGAGGTTCCTGAGCACCGGGACGAGACCGTCATCACGGCGCTCAGATCTGGTCTAAGGCACAAGGAGTGGTTGCGCTCCTTTGCGTTGGCACAGCCTAAGACCATGGCCAAGGTCAAGGCGTGGACCGAGCGCGAGGTTCATCCCTGGAGGGTAGCTCCCCTACCGCAACGCCGGGGATCAGAAAGGCCTCCCAGAGGCAGTCGGGCCCAACCATCGCTCGGCTATCCCTGGCGGGTAGCTTCCCTACCGCAACGCCAGGGATCAGAAAGTCCTCCCAGAGGCAGTCGAGCACAACCATCGCTCGGTTATCCATGGAGGATAGCTTCCCTACCTCAACGCCAAGGATCAGAAAGCCCTCCCAGAGGCGGTCAAGCCTGAGAATCCCTCGCTCGGCTATCCTTCAGGACAAAAGCCCTCTCCAAGAGGCACCGGGCAGTGACCCTACCCAGCCAAGGGTCCTTGGTAGGCTTCTACAGCCCCTCCCATGCCAAGGACCAAAGTCCTTCCAGAGGCAGTCGAGTCCTTGCTCGGCTATCCCCGGCTGGTAGCATCCTACCACAACCGACAGGGATCAAAGTCCTCGCCAAGAGGAACTGAGTAGTAACCCTTCTCGGTCCCCGTCCTGAAGGATCAAAGCCCTCGCAAGAGGCAACCGGGCAGCTACCCTGCTCGGTCATCTTCGGCTGGTAGCTCCCTACCTATGAAGCCAGGGATCGGACCCCTCGCAAGAGGCATCCGAGCGGCTACCCCGCTCGGTCATCCCAGGCCGGTACTTGCCTACCCACGACACCAGAGATCGAAGCCTCCATCCATCCTCGGCCCAAATAAGGCGGACAACCCTCCGCCTTCTACACACAGACGGTCCGAGCTGCCAACTAGGGGCATCAGGTCCATCCAAGTCTCGAGCGATCTCCCCTTGACTTCGGGGCTATGGAGACGCCTTCTCCTCAGCAGCGCTTGGATCAACTCGACGGACGATCGCTTGGCAGATAGCCGACCTGACATGGAGGCCCAACAGCGCAAAAAGAAAAATTTTATAAATATTCTTCATGAACAAAAGACCAAATCGCAAATCAATGAAACCAAAGAAAGAAAAAGTTTTATTACTAAAAGGCGGTCTTTACAGAGGGTATTTTTGACTCCCCAGCCTAACAAAATGCCCGGAGGCTTAGAAAGTTCCAGACACAGCAAAATAAAAAGGAGGTGGAAGACGAGGGCTTTAGGCCTCGGAGCCAGGAGCGACCTCAAGGCTCTCGACATCCACCACGAGGCGAGCTGGGTCCTCGGCGACATCCTCGTCATTAATCTCTTGCCCCTACCCACTGGTGTCCGTGAGGAGGTATTGGGCCCAGAGCTCTTCATCGGCGAACCCCAGCACCCGGGCCTTAACAGCGTCGAGGGCCTCGTGCCAGATGAGGGTCGTGGCGACGGGAGGTCATCATAGTAGTCTTTCGACTTCTTGTAGCCCTCCATCGCCTTCGCCGCCGAGAGGTCGGCCAACTTGGCCGCCCTCAGGTCGGCCGACTTCTCCCACTCAGCCGCCGCCCCCAGCTCCTTCCGGAGGGTTTTCACTGTCTTCTTCAGGTTGCCGGCCAGCACCTGAGCGTCTTCAAGCTTGGCCGCAGCAACCACGGCGGCCTCGCGGTGCCGGGCGACCTCTTGCTTCCCGGCCTCCATCTCGCCTTCCAAGGCGACAACCCTCGCCTTCATCGCCTCCAGCTCCCGCTTGGAGCTCTCTTCCAGCGAGGCGAGCTGTCCCTCAGCTTTCATCGCCGGGGCTACCACCTCGGCCTCCATGCGCAAGGCGAGGGCGACATGCTGAAGGACCTGAAAAGCAGAAGAGAGATCAGGAAGATGAGAGAGGCATCGAACCTCGAAAATAATAATAATGAAAGACAAGCGCTTACCTGAACGGACTCCTGGGCGATGGACGCCAGCTGAGCCCTAAAGGTCCCCCGGGGACTCTACCCTCGGCCGATGCCTCTATCTCATGCAGCAGGCTATCCGCGATGGATAGCCCCGAAGGCACGGCGAACTGGAGACCGCCTTCCTCCACCGTGATCGGCGAAGACGGTCCCCGGGTAGATCTTCTCTTGAGCGGCCTTGTGGGAGAGCCGGTCTCCTCCTCCGAGGCCGGGTCCTCCAGAATCCGAGCCCGCCTCCGACCCGACGCTTTGCTGGGCCCCGGGGCGAGATCCGCCTTTGAGCGCTCGTGGGGCGCTACCACCGGGGGAGAAGGAGCCGGGGCGGGCTGTGAACGGGAGGAGCCGGGGCGGGCTGTGAACGGGAGGAGCCGGCGCCCCCAACCTTCGCGACTGGCCTCGGCTGGCGCATGGAATTTCTGAGCGAGTCCATATCCATGGGTCTTGCACAAAACCGAGTGCAAAGGAGTCAGCGACACAGGCAATATACAAGCCAGAAAAGCAAACCTAAACTCACCGACGAACTCAACGGGGCTGAGTCCGGGCTAACTCAGAACGCTCTCAGACAACAGCACGTCGTAGCGGGGGATGGGCTCCTACAACGCCACTCTCACTGCGACGGGATCACTGGACTGGTTCCCCGGTAAGTGCTTCTCTCTCGACCACTCTGTAGGTACGGGCCAGTCCTCGCCCTCGGGAGGGGAAACGAAGAAGAACTTCTTCTTTCAATCGTGAATGGAAGAAGGCAGGGCCACAACCCCCGTCCCGGCGGCGCCCCCTGGTCGCTTTCTGAAAGAGAGATAAACCCACCTCGGGTCGCCCGCTCGACCACTGGGATGATTTTTGAAGATGAGGGAGGAATCAAAGAGGGAAAGGCTGAAGGGGATCGCCTGTAAGTTCAGGCGGATCAGGAACCCGAGGAGAATCCTCCACGAGTTCGGCACCAACTGACCGGGAGCTAACTCGAAGAAGTTCAACGCTCCCACGACCTCAGGAGAGAAGGGCAGACGCATTCCACCCCAGAATGCTTCCAAATACAGGGCGATCTCCCTGTCCCATACTTGGTCTGCCCTCTTTCCCTCCTTGGCCAGACGGAGTGTATAGCATGAAGGGATGTGGAAACGAGCCCGAGCGTTGGCAAGGTCGTCCTCATGCCTTATCCAACACGAGGCGCCAGGGGTAGCATCTATCGCCTCCTCCCTGGGGGCTGCCCCCGCCGCACGATCCATGGAAGAGGGGCCGACCCCTGCCCCCCAGGAGGACTCAGACTCACCTAAAGGGTTCCTAGAACCTACCTCAACGACATCTACTGACTCGAAAAGAGAAGACATCTAACCTTAGGAAGAATGATCCTCAGGAAACGAAAGTGGAAGGAAGGAGATGAGCGCCGAGCAACCGAGGACTAGAACGAGAAATATGAAGAAGTAGGGGCCCTAGAACGGGCCCTACCCCTATTTACCGTCACAAGCGACCTCATCCAACGGTGCCCTTCATCTCCCGCCAAGACGCCTCCTCGCGTCCAACGGTTTCGATTGCTCCACTTGTCGTCCCCGCACTGGACCGCGCCCTTTCAGACGTCGCAGGTCTACACACATTGCGTCAGCCAACCGACGCTTGACACGTGGGCCATCACTTCAAAGCGACACGAACCGGCGCACCCTCCTTAAATGCAGAGATTCCCCCGATTCGCTAGCAGAAAAGACAGCTGACGGCCCGGGGACGCATCCCGACGAAACCATAGGAGAGAGCTCACCCTAGGAGGCTCGACAGTCCACTCCTGACCCGACTCTCTCACCAGTCGGGACAGGAGTGGGGGGATAATGATGATGCTCAATATTGGGGATCCCTAGGATCAGGACACGTGGCGGATAGCACGTCCCAGAACTCAGAAGGAAGGGCCCACAGAGGCCGACCAGGCCACCCCTGTACCCAACCGCCGGCGCAAGCCAGCTCTCCTCGGGGCTCCCTGCAGATTGGCCTCCTCGGCCCCTCAGCTTGCTCTGACCTGCCACAAGACCAAGTATCCTCGGCCTTCTCGCTCGTCCACGAGTCCCCCGACCGAGGCCGTCTTTCTCGGTCCTCCGCCCAGCTCCACCGCTCATATGCGTAACCGCCGCTCCATGAATCTCGCCATGCGCGGATTCTCCGCCCGCAACATCCCACGTTCCACGCCTCCACGATCCCCATTAATGGACGATCCGCTCTCTACACGGGCGTGACGTCGGGAGCGTAACCGTCGGCGAGATTCTCACGCTTGCTGCTGCGTGCCTCCACCACTATATAAACTCCTATCACAGAGGGGTCAAGTAAGCCATTTTTGACTCCACTTAGCCGTTACGCTGCTCGGATCCAGTATTAACTTGATCGTCGGAGGGTCGTCGGTGGTATTCAACCATCCCGGGACTTCTTTGCATGGACTTGGCGCCAACTCCTCCAATCACCGAATTTCCTCTACACCCATTGAGACCCACACACAATAGGGAATCCCCTCCAGAATTTATCAGAAGATCGACGGAAGACAACATCTGAGGGAGAGTCAAACATTTTCTAGACCGCACGGTTCATTTTATCATACCAATTGAAGTGTTATATTTATCCATAAAAATAAAAATAACTAAACCAAAAGGGGTTCATAAAAACATCATGTCCTAGGAAAAGAAAGTAGAAGATTGCATCCATTCCCTCCTCTTTTAAAAGCACTCCATCTCTCCCTCCCCTTCACCCATTCGCTCTCTCATTATACTCTCTCTCTCTCCCCCGACCATATGTTTTAAATTCTAATCCCATTATTTTCCAAATAAAATCCAAAATTCAATATATTTTATATTAAAAAAAATATTATATATAAAAAAAACACTACTCACAAGATGAAAGAGAGCATCCGGTGCTGCATCGCCTGCATCCTCCCCTGCGGTGCCCTCGACGTCGTCCGCATCGTCCACGTCACCGGCCGCGTCGAGGAGCTCGTGGGGCCCGTCTCTGCCGCAGACGTCCTGCGGTCCCACCCCAACCACGTGCTCCGGAAGCCGCCCTCGGCCCCGCCCTTCGACAGCCCCGCCGTCCTGCCCCCGGCCGCGGAGCTGCGGCGGGGGAAGATTTACTTCCTCGTGCCAATGAATAATAATAATTCGGCGAAAACAGAGGCACCGCCAGCGAGGAGGCGGAGGAAGAAGAGGGCCGAGGATGCAGCCGGAGCCGCGGAGGACCGGATCACGAGGCTGCTTGTATCGGATAGGTATTTGTCGGAGATTTTATCGGAGAGCAAAGTTCCGTCGATGGCGGAGAGAGATCGCCGGAGACGGGGGAGGGTCAGGGTTTGGCGGCCGCGCCTCGAGAGTATTTCTGAGATTCCCTCTGATTTTTAATATTTTATTTTTATTTTTATTTTCATTTTCTTGGCTAAATTTTTAGGAAGAAAACTATTTAGTTTTGATGTTTCCCCCGATAAATATCGGGAATTTTGTTGATCGAAGATGAAAGCTTGGTAAACCGAAAAACCCGATATCTTGTACATTCAGCAACCGTCGGTTTAGTATTGATGAGTTTTCGTATCGAAATCATTTAGTCATAGAGGATCGGATCTAGCTTCTTCTTCTTTTAAGCTCAGCTTTTGAACCTGTTTGAAAGAAGGAGATGACATGTTGGTAAAGAGAGACATCATGCATCTTTTTTGGTACATTTATCTTTCTTTCTTTCTTTTTTTGCCCTTTTTGCTTTGTATGGTTTCTATAGTTTTCTTTACACCAAAGCATTATTGGAGGAAAATGGCTTTAAATTTTTTTTTCGTCAAAAAAAGAGAGATTATTGAGGAATGTAGGGTTGGTTTTTGTTTTTTGCAACTTATTCCTATCTTTTTCATTATCATTATTTTTTGTGATAAACATCTCATTGTTCAGCATCATCATGCAATAAATGAATGAAGCAATGATTGATTCAAGAATTGATTCAAGAATGGTCCCAGGTTTCAACAAATTTTAACTATTTGTAGCAGAGTTTATTGTGGTTTTGATGGAGCTTTGGATCTTCTAGAGATGTCGTCCTCCATCGATCCAGCGATGGTGATCTTGGACGGCAGAGATTTTGTTTTGGAGTTGTTAGGTATGGATCTCAATGGGTTTGTGTTGGACGCCAAGCCACCTGCAAAGAAGTCTTGGGATGGGTGACCACCGTGGGACCCTCCGACGATCAGATTAGAACCGAGGAATAGGAGCAGAGTAGCGGCGTACTGAGATAATTCCAGTTATCTGAGTCGTCTGAGAGAGTGGTTTTTATAGTGGTCGCATGGAGCGAGCATGTGCGAGATCTTCGCCGTCAGTTACTGTAATACCCGGTTCATTTATATACGCCTGTATCCGTATTTCTTTTTTTAACCTATAAAATTTTATTTATAATTAATTATTATTTTAAAACTCCCAATCTATTTTAGTTCTTCCCCTCTTCTTTCTCAGACCCTAATCCCAATTCCTCATGTTCTTGTCCCATTTATATAAACCTCAATTTATATACGCCCATCTCTTTTCATATTTTTATTTAAACTCAAAACCCTAATTTTTCTCTTCAACCCATTTCTTTTATTTATTTAAGACTAAACCCTAAAACCTAACAAATTCCCTCAGCCCATTCTTATAATAAACTTAGTCCAATTCTTAAAAATCTCCCAGCCTTTTCAGCCGAGCCCAACCCCTCTTCTCTCCTCAAATTTCCCTTATATATTCCTTCAGCCCATTGGTTTTAAATTAAAATCTTTAAGCCCAGCCTTTTATTTTCCCCATTTTATAAATCTCAAGCCGGCCCTTTTAATTTTCTCATCCCTTTATTTCATTCTTTGCCCTGGCCTAACCCGAGTTTTTCCCAAACCGAGCCCATCCCCTCAGCCACCTTTTTAAAAGGAATTCTTTTTTTCGTTGGCCCGGCCCTTTCCCTTCAGCCCACGCCCGCTTCACAACCCGACCCGCCACCTACAGTGCCGTCTCCTCCAACGGCTCTTTCCGCCTTCCCCGCTCGCCATCCACGATCTCCGCCGCCTTCGTCGCCAACGCTCGCAAGCGTTACCCACGACGCGCGCTTAGTCGCTCTTTCTCTCTCCTTTCCCCCTCTCTCTGTTTTCTCCCTCTACTCCTTCACCCAACCCACAGCACCCTCGAGCTCCTCCTCCTCCACACACAACCCCATTCCTCTCAAACTCCACCGGAGCCTCGACGCTGACAAGCCACCACCGCACACCACCATGATCGACTCCTCCAATGAACTCCCATCTCCTTTCGCCGCCAACCTCTAACTTTCTCCCTGCCACCGTCGATCACCCCCTACGCCGTAGTCGAGGCCTCCTCTCTCTCTCCACGCACCCGAGCTCCCCGCTCCTCAACCGTCACCATCTCACCGCAGTTGCACCCTACCACCGGTCAAGACCACCGCCGGCGAGCCTCCCCTGCACCCTCCTCGCAGCATCTTCATCATCACCATCGCCATCATCTATCTCTCTTTCTCAATCTCTCTCTCGGTTCCCTCTCATCTCACTCTCTCACTCTCTGTCTCTATCTCCCTTTACTCTCTCTTTCCCTCCGTCCTCTCTCTCTCACTCTCTGAAATCTCTCTCTCTACACTTTTCTCCTTCTCTCTCAACACTCCTCCCTCTCTCTATATCTCTTCCTCACTCTCTATTGATCTCTCTCAAACCCTAGACGGCGAATTCATCTCCCGCTACACCACTGCCCTCCATATCGACTACCAACAGCACGAGCCCAAACACCCACGAGCCTCGGCTGCATCCTATCCGACCCAAGCTCATTCCGAGACGCTACCGTCGCCGTTCGTCGCGCGTTTGTGACGTTACCGTCACCGTACATCCCCGAGACGTGTCCAGGCAAGTTCTATACTTTTTAAATGCTACTTTATGATAATTACAAATTACAATCATGTATATCCCATGTTTTACTTTCTGTTAAATATTACGACGCAATTGTTCGATACATGTTCTCAAAGGAAATCATCATTTAATTTGGCGGAACTCAATTGTATAATCTGGCCCGTATGGCTGTGAATCTAGTGTGTGAATTTCGTTGGAAAATATGATCGTTAACGACTAAAACGACTACCCCCAAGTTTACCTGTAAAACTGGAAATTTTCTGTACCTGAAAACCGTTAAAATCACCATAAATTATATATATACCGGAATGATGCGTTCGAGGGCTTAAATCGAATCCGACTCGACGAACTATAACCCTATGCAAGTTTCTAATGATTTCTGTACTTCAATTGTGACGATACTTGGATCGGAGTGCGACTCTGGACTGCAGTCCAGAGCGACTCTAGTTGTTGTTTACTGTCCCGTAATGGGTACCGCACTGTTTCCTTAATTCGTAGGTTGCGGAACTCCACTTTCTGTTAAAGTTGAATCTGTTAGCTAGACAACGCAAGTGGTTTCATGCTATTTCGTTGTCGTTTGTTATTTAATCTGTAATTTAATAGATGGATACGTATAACAGTCCCAACAGAATCAGAATTGACATACTAGTATTGAACAGTGTATATCTCCTGACGTACGGACGGGATTGAAGATCCGTCTATTGCGTTGAAAAACTTGTTGAAAACCCTAGATTTCATTAAACTGTAGTGTCGCTAAAATCTGATCCCAATTGGGATTAAAATGCGTTGCGAAACGGACTTCCGATTCTGAAACCGGATTTCCAGCCGTGAACGCTTAAAAGGAAATGGCCATAACTAATGATCCCGAAACCCGATTTCCGTGAAACCAAATTCGCTGAATAGATAACTGAACATACTCTTTATTCCCCATTTGTCGTTTCGCTAAACTATACACGTTTAATTTATGATAAATATTGCAAGTAGTAGATTACTGATTCATGACATCTTAATCGTGCTTTACATACTGTTTACGCATCATATCATACATATGTCACTGCATTGATAACTTAGTGATAATGTGCATTGCCCAGTGTTAGGTATTAGTGATGATTGTGGCAAGTACGTTAGTGTTCGTGTATAAGTGAATAAGTGAAAGTGACACGTACTTGTACACAATCAGTGAACTTTATGATTCTTTTGCATTGTCGACATCTGTGGGACGCGTGTACGTGTAACTATAAGTGGTATGGGACACTTATGGAAACTCTTGCATGGGTGTCACAGATAATGCACCAGACACTGCCATTTATCTTAGGTATTAGTCGGGACGTGCTTGATGGAGGTCCTGCCTCCAGTTCTCGCGCAGACTTGTCACAGACCGATTTATATATTATATTGCTATTGTGTCGCTCCGACGACCTGAGTATGCATGCTCAGTGTGAGGAGAGGATTTAGCCTGGATCAGGACTCGACGTACATCACGGACATCTTGATTAGCTATCCAGGGTTATACCCTTTTGTTTCTCATCAGGTCAGTTCTTTACATTGTTTTGTTCCAGTTACTGCATTTCTCATTACCTGCGCATTATTTACTGATTACTACTTAAAGCTAGAAGCCGAAGTGTGACTATGGCAGGAAATTTCCTTGACCGTAGGAGCATGGCTGGCCTTGTTAACCTCTCGTATTCCGTATTTTAGGAAGCGGGGCGTGACATGGTTTAGTTGGTATCAGAGCCCAGGTTTTGTTTCGATCGGGATTGCAGTTTTCCGTATAGAGTTTGACAATCTAAGACATCCCTCGGTCTAGATTGTAAACTTGATATCCTTGATCCATATTCACATTGTGTGTTCCGCTATCCATTCGCTAGGGTTTTGGGTGACTTAGAAAAGTTACGTGGTTGTAATTGTGAACTACATCACGGTTACACTACCATACTCTGTTTAAGTGACTTAGAGTCATACAGTTGATTTTCCACTTGAAATGAATTTCATCACATCTGATATTCTTGGACCCTTGTCCAGCCCATATTATATTTTGATTCTTATAGCTTGCGTCTTATATCGTTCCCAAAATTATTGTTTCAGGATCATGTCTTCTAACGACTCTTCCTCCATCTCCACTCCCCAGAATCAGACCGTTGAGGTTCTGGGTGTACTGCAAGGTCTGAAGGAAACCCAGGAGCGGACGAACGACTTGTTAACTGAAGGACTGAGAAGGCAGGTGAATCAAGCACCAATGGGAGTCTCAAATTGTAAAGGGATCCCTGTTAGACGAGGAAAAGAGAAGAAGATGAAGCGCCAATTTGTTTCACCGCGACAGAAGCAGCAGAAGACCCCATGTTGTGGGTACTGTAAGAGGCCAGGACACCTTCAGAGGGATTGTCGCCGCGCCCAAGGGAAATGTCTGATTTGCGGATCCAACGAACATCTTATCAACGGTTGCCCCAAAAGGAAGGAGCTACAAGGAGGAGACTCATCCACACTCTCCACTTCTGCCAAGTGATGATTACTGCGTAGTTCAAACTTCGAGGATAAAGCGGACCCAACACAGGATTCAACTCGCGTGACGAGAATGCAGCGGTCTAACAATCAAAGAAGAATTTTCATGTTTTCTACTTTCAGTAATAATGTTGTCATCCTCTTATAAATATTTCTTTCCGTTTGAAATTTTGTATCCGTCGAACTTTTAGTTGAATGCAATAAAACTTGAATCGTAATATATGTATCATTCGATTGTCCTTCCCCTTATTCATACTATTCATTATCACAACATTTTAATCTTGATTTTTCAGTTCCTGCCACCGCATATCTTTCTATGCTTCGTACACTTAGCTATTTTCTTGAGGTATTCCACTGTCTAATCATGACTCTTTATTTTCAGGCCATGGCCCACCCTGGAGTAGCGCCGCATTTGGATGAGTATGCACAGTCATGCGTTTCCTTAGACCGCACGCTGATGAGTTCTGACGATGAGATCAACGGTCCCCAGGTCAATTTCGGAAACAATGATTCAGAGAACGAAGGAGCAGCCGCCCCAGAGTTTGACATGATAGGCGATTCCGATGAAGAGGAAGGAGACCCTGAAGAGAACCCGATAGAGGAAGATCTCGATGGAGACCCGATAGAAGAAGATCCAGTGGAGGAAAATCCCATAGAAGAGAATCCCGTGGAATCAGACCTCGATGAAGAAGCTCCAGCCGAGGAAGAAGGACCAGAAGATCAAGACCCTGCTGTGGAAAAACTCCCAATGGCGGTCCCCGCGAGGCGCTATGGGAATGGACGTCCCTACCTGAGTGCGCGAGCCTACCGCAACCTGCTGAACCTCCATAACCACGACTGACGGGATTTTAACTGTTGTCCTTGCTGGCCAAATAAATCTGTGTATAGTTTAGGGCCACCTTTCGTTTTTGGGAATGCCTTGTTTAGAATTTTCTAGAATGAAATAAATGGTTGAGTTCGCTAATCTACATTGTTTTAACCCTCACTGAGATTAACTTGTACCACACCCGATCTTTTTGAGGTCCACCCTCCATCCTTCATCTGTGCCTCGTTTGAGATCCTTCTGGGAGGAGAAAATTTTAGAGAAACTTCCGAGTTCGCTAACCCTTCAAATTCTTGATTCATAGAATGTACCGACCGAAATCCTCCCCATACTTTTTCCCTTGTAGTCCTTTGTTGTTCACCCTTACTTCCTGTACTGACTCGATCCCGATCTCTTTGACCTTCAGTCTCAAGCCGTCACACCTCGACCTTCTGAATGAGCCACACTTCCTTGTAATCCCTACCCTAGCTAGCCCTATATCTCTTTGTGTTTTTTCCTGTTACCCTAACTACATTTAGGGATACTGTTATTCGAAAATTTAGTTTTCATTATTTTGTATTTATCAAAGAGTGCGTGTTATTGATTACTCCGTCTTATGTATTTTAAGTATATTACTATTATCCCCATTTTCAGTAGCGCAACCATACACCGCGCATATTTTGTTCCATATTCCTCATTTTCATTATGTGAGTTTTCTAAGTTATTTTAAAACTATTTAATCGATACATCGTCCTAAAATGCTTTAACCTATCGACTAATCTTTCACTACTTTATTGTCATTCTTTTATTTTTCGGGTATTGTGCCTATGTTTACTATTATAAACGATTGTGCCTTATACTTATTATTTCTGATGTGCTACTTTTGAGATACTTATATATGCATATATCTGAGTTTCGATTTTATCGAGTACGCCTCGAATATCATTGTTCGTTATTGTTGTTATTGCTATTCTCGTATACATATAGGTTGCCTTTGTAGTTGTTCTTGTCTTTTACTTATTTAAACCTATATTTTTGTATGTTGTTCTTACATATATAAACCTTCAAATTTCTCTATCCGCCTAGTTCAAGTAAATCTTTATGTGTTAGTTTGCAATATAATAGCTTTCGCCTATGTTTGTATTACTTATCGTTTGTTTTAAATTTCGAGGACGAAATTTTTGTAAGGGTGGTATGATATAATACCCGGTTCATTTATATACGCCTGTATCCGTATTTCTTTTTTTAACCTATAAAATTTTATTTATAATTAATTATTATTTTAAAACTCCCAATCTATTTTAGTTCTTCCCCTCTTCTTTCTCAGACCCTAATCCCAATTCCTCATGTTCTTGTCCCATTTATATAAACCTCAATTTATATACGCCCATCTCTTTTCATATTTTTATTTAAACTCAAAACCCTAATTTTTCTCTTCAACCCATTTCTTTTATTTATTTAACACTAAACCCTAAAACCTAACAAATTCCCTCAGCCCATTCTTATAATAAACTTAGTCCAATTCTTAAAAATCTCCCAGCCTTTTCAGCCGAGCCCAACCCCTCTTCTCTCCTCAAATTTCCCTTATATATTCCTTCAGCCCATTGGTTTTAAATTAAAATCTTTAAGCCCAGCCTTTTATTTTCCCCATTTTATAAATCCCAAGCCGACCCTTTTAATTTTCTCATCCCTTTATTTCATTCTTTGCCCTGGCCCAACCCGAGTTTTTCCCAAACCGAGCCCATCTCCTCAGCCACCTTTTTAAAAGGAATTCTTTTTTTCGTTGGCCCGGCCCTTTCCCTTCAGCCCACGCCCGCTTCACAACCCGACCCACCACCTACAGTGCCGTCTCCTCCAACGGCTCTTTCCGCCTTCCCCGTTCGCGATCCACGATCTCCGCCGCCTTCGTCGCCAACGCTCGTGAGCGTTACCCACGACGTGCGCCTCGTCGCTCTTTCTCTCTCCCATCACTTTCCCTCTATCACTCTCTCTCTCCTTTCCCCCTCTCTCTGTTTTCTCCCTCTACTCCCTCACCCAACCCACAGCACCCCCGAGCTCCTCCTCCTCCTCACACAACCCCACTCCTCTCAAACTCCACCGGAGCCTCGACGCCGACAAGCCACCACCTCACACCACCATGATCGACTCCTCCAATGAACTCCCATCTCCTTTCGCCGACAACCTCTAGCTTCCTCCCTGCCACCGTCGATCACCCCCTTCGCCGTAGTCGAGGCCTCCTCTCTCTCTCTACGCACCCGAGCTCCCCGCTCTTCAACCGTCACCATCTCACCGCAGTTGCACCCTACCACCGGTCAAGACCACCGCCGGCGAGCCTCCCTTGCACCCTCCTCGCAGCATCATCATCATCACCATCGCTATCATCTATCTCTCTTTCTCAATCTCTCTCTCGGTTCCCTCTCATCTCACTCTCTCACTCTCTGTCTCTATCTCCCTCTACTCTCTCTTTCCCTCTGTCCTCTCTCTCTCTCACTCTCTGAAATCTCTCTCTCTACACTTTTCTCTCTCTCTCTCAACACTCCTCCCTCTCTCTATATCTGTTCCTCACTCTCTATTGATCTCTCTCAAACCCTAGACGGCGAATTCATCTTCCGCTACACCACTGCCCTCCATATCGACTACCAACAGCACGAGCCCCAACACCCACGAGCCTCGGCTGCATCCTATCCGACCCAAGCTCATTCCGAGACGCTGCCGTCGCCGTTCGTCGCGCGTTCGTGACGTTACCGTCACCGTACATCCCCGAGACGTGTCCAGGAAAGTTCTATACTTGCTACATGCTACTTTATGATAATTACAAATTACAATCGTGTATATCCCATGTTTTACTTTCTGTTAAATATTACGACGCAACTGTTCGATACATGTTCTCAAAGGAAATCATCATTTAATTTGGCGGAACTCAATTGTATAATCTGGCCCGTATGGCTATGAATCTAGTGTGTGAATTTCGTTGGAAAATATGACCGTTAACGACTAAAACGACCACCCCCAAGTTTACCTGTAAAACTGGAAATTTCCTGTACCTGAAAACCGTTAAAATCACCATAAATTATATATATACTGGAATGATGCGTTCGAGGGCTTAAATCGAAGCCGACTCAACGAACTATAACCCTATGCAAGTTTCTAATGATTTCTGTACTTAAATTATGACGATACTTGGATCGGAGTGCGACTCTGGACTGCAGTCCAGAGCGACTCTAGTTGTTGTTAACTGTCCCGTAATGAGTACCACACTGTTTCCTTAATTCGTAGGTTGCGGAACTCCACTGTATATTAAAGGTGAATCTGTTATCTAGACAACGCAAGTGGTTTCATGCTATTTCGTTGTCGTTTGTTATTTAATCTGTAATTTAATAGATGGGTACGTATAACAGTCCCAACAGAATCAGAATTGACATACTAGTATTGAACAGTGTATATCTCCTGACGTACGGACGCGATTGAAGATCCGTCTGTTGCGTTGAAAAACTTGCTGAAAACCCTAGATTTTATTAAACTGTAGCTTCGCTAAAATCTGATCCCAATTGGGATTAAAATGCGTTGCGAAACGGACTTCCGATTCTGAAACCGGGTTTCCAGCCGTGAACGCTTAAAAGGAAATGGCCATAACTAATGATCCCGAAACCCGATTGCCGTGAAACCAAATTCGCTGAATAGATAACTGAACATACTCTTTATTCCCCATTTTTCGTTTCGCTAAACTATACACGTTTAATTTATGATAAATATTGCAAGTAGTAGATTACTGATTCATGACATCTTAATCGTGCTTTACATACTGTTTACGCATCATATCATACATATGTCACTGCATTGATAACTTAGTGATAATGTGCATTGCCCAGTGTTAGGTATTAGTGATGATTGTGGTAAGTACGTTAGTGTTCGTGTATAAGTGAATAAGTGAAAGTGACACGTACTTGTACACAATCAGTGAACTTTATGATTCTTTTGCATTGTCGACGTCTGTGGGACGCGTGTACGTGTAACTATAAGTGGTATGCGACACTTATGGAAACTCTTGCATGGGTGTCACAGATAAGGCACCAGACACTGCCATTTATCTTAGGTATTAGTCGGGACGTGCTTGATGGAGGTCCTGCCTCCAGTTCTCGCGCAGACTTGTCACAGACCGATTGATATTTAAGGTTATGGTTAGCGTTTGATGTAGACCACGGGGTGTGGGGTAGTTTGAGTGTGAGTTCAACAGAATCTCGGGAGTCCCATGCCGACTTATATATATGGAGATATATGGAGATTTACAGGGTACATGATTATTACCGTGAGTTACATGTTGGGCCCGTGGTCCCTTGTCCTTGGGTTCTATCCTTGGGTGGAGGACACTCGCGAGTGGTTGATTCTCATATTTGGACTGACGGTAGGCTTAGTGACCTGTACAGTGAGACTCAAAGACAGGTAGGGATGATAGCATCGATATACATACTTACTGTGTTGACATACTTGGCATATCACTTTACTGCTTTTACTGTTTCACTGTATTGATTACTGCATGTTCATACCTATACCGTCATTGATTTACTGTTATATATAATTATTATCACTGTTAGAGTTGTCACTTGGATTTATATATTATATTGCTATTGTGTCGCTCCGACGACCTGAGTATGCATGCTCAGTGTGAGGAGAGGATTTAGCCTGGATCAGGACTAGACGTACATTACGGACATCTTGATTAGCTATCCAGGGTTATACCCTTTTGTTTCCCATCAGGTCAGTTTTTTACATTGTTTTGTTCCAGTTACTGCATTTCTCATTACCTGCGCATTATTTACTGATTACTACTTAAAGCTAGAAGCTGAAGTGTGACTACGGCAGGAAATTTCCTTGACCGTAGGAGCATGGCTGGCCTTGTTAACCCCTCGTATTCCGTATTTTGGGAAGCGGGGCGTGACAGTTACGCCCCTGACGTTACGCTTGCGTGAATGATGGGATCCCTCCATTAATGACGGGATACGCTCATTAATAGGGGGATACGCCAGCGTGGGACGCGGGACGTGGGGCGGCGGATATCTCGCACTGGCGATATACGCGGAGCCGTTGTGGGACGCATGAGATCTGCGTCCCTGGAAGGTCGGGGGAGGCCGAGGAAGCTCGGCACGCCGGAGGCTCAGAGACGAGCCGGGAGGCCAAGGATGCTCGGTACGCCAGACGGCTCAAAAACGAGCCGGGAGTCTGAGATAGCTCGGAGACGAGCCGTTGGTAGTTTCCTGGGTGAAGGTGGAATGTATTTAGGGAGGCCTCCTGGAAGGTCGGACACGTTCTTCGAGACGAAGTCCCGAGGAATCCCCATAGTGCGACTCATTTATTCCACCCTCGTAGCCTTCGGGACACGTCATCGGGCCCGTGTCGTAATCCTGAGGAGATACCACTCGTGAGCATCATCATTAGCCCCCCGCTCTTGTTCGGACCTATCCAAGGGTTGGGGTGAGAGTGGTCTGCTCGGTTTCTCTTCTGTTCAATTTGGCGCCAAGAATCATAATGCGGAATGCCTAGGAACGGCACAACGTTTGGCGGTCGCGTCGTTTCGATCTTTTGGGCCTACTTGTTGTCACGCCCCGCTTCCCAGAGTACGCTAAAATGGGCACGTGACATAACCAACCATGCTACCTGTGGGTTGGAAGTATCCATCCACAGTCACATTACGGTTGTAGAGATATCAAGAACCAAATAAAACTATCTAAAACATGTCCATAATCCAAGATAACATGAGTCAAGAATAAATAAATGCGGAAGCGAAAGATCCAATACAAAATAACTGGAATATATGTCCCATAATGCGGGCTCACATCAGGAATAAAATGCAGTAAAGAAAAGCTAACTACTGCTAACACTCACAGCTCAGCCTGTCGGCTGAAGTACTCCTGCTCGGGCTGCGACAGCGGTACAGAATCTGGGCCATGCAAAACCCAGACGTCAGCACGTCAAGTCATCAAGTAATAACATAATAAACAGGAGATGCGAATATAAACATGAATAAAGCAAGGGTAACAATACAATGAATCAGAGCAGTGCAGGGTAGTGTGCAGTGGGTAAACTAGACTGTTCTATCAGGTTCTCTGTTCTAAAGTCTTTGAAACCAAATTGATGAATCATCGATGTAACTCAATAGTATCCCGTACATATCCGGGACCACGGCCTCAATATTCTCGGCTGAAACCGAGACATGCCGCTAGGCACCAAACAGGAATGTGTACACTCAGTAGTATCCCGTACATACCCGGGAACACGGCCTCAATATTCTCGGCTGAAACCGAGACATGCCGCTAGGCACCAAACAGGAATATGTACACTCAATAGTATCCCGTACATACCCGGGAACACGGCCTCAATATTCTCGGCTGAAACCGAGACATGCCGCTAGGCACCAAACAGGAATGTGAACTGTTGAGTTACAAGTCAGGTTTCACCTTTGATTTCCCCATACCCCCAAGTTATATGTGTAAGTCAAGTCAGGTATCCCGAAATCAAGAAAACTAATGCCAACACAGGATCAGGTAAACAGGTTTGTCTGGATAGACAACAGGAACGGTTCATGAGGACTACATGTCAGGTCTGTTGGCATTAGACACAAGATCAGGTAACGGGTCAGGTTATGGTACATCAGGTCAAGTCAATAGTATACGGTACCATGTCGGATCAAGCACTATTTATGTAGCAAGTCAGGTCAAGATGTAAACGATAACATAGGTGTGCTCACAATCAGTTATATAATCAAGCATGGTTATCAACACATGATATAAGCAAAGAATTAAGCAATAGGCAGATTCACTCAATTTACAGTACAGTTATCAGTTGTGTCACAGAGATGATTTCAACATTATAAGAATGCAGTAAGACAATTATAGCCATTTAATCATGTTAACAAGTTTAAGACTTCATGGATGTAATGTTATATGTGTATATAGGTTCCACGAACGAAATCACAGTTTAAGCAGGTTGAATGTATACGAGTGTCCGAAAGAAGTAAAATGGTAGAAAAGGTGCCATAGGCTACATCATCAATGAAAGTGTAATTAAAACATGTAAATGTGATTATTGGGTTCCAAAACAGTAATTGCAACAGGTAGGTTACAAGTTTGAAAGATAAATGATATATAACAATCTTGAAACACGAAGAATGGGAAATTATAATACCAAAGTTAAATTTATAGGTTTAGGGTGTCATTAATATGTATGTAAATATTGTTTAGCATGTAGCAAGGGGTACTTGCCTCGACGGGTCGCGGATCGGGAAAACGGAACGTAAAACATCGGCGGGGAAAACTCGCGACGGGCGCACGGTTCACGGAATGAACCCAAACGACGAACAGTGAAGCCACACGGGTCGGGGTACCTCGCTGGAACGTCGGGACGCGTCGCCGACACGGCCGGAATCCGGCGAGATACAAAACAGTGAATGTCAAGAGTTGCAACAAGAAAAGAAAGGGAAATAAAGAAGAAAGGGAAGGAGGATGGAGAAGGGAAGGCTTACAATGGTCTGTGGGACGGGTGGTGACGGTCGACCACGTCGACGGAGCTCCGGCGGTGGCCTACGACGAAAAGAAGTTTCCAGATCAAGAACCAGATCAGTGAAAGAAAAGAAGAAAGGAGGAGGTGAGGGGATGTGAAACTCACCGAGGGGGTGCTTGCGAGGCCGGGGGCACGGGGACGGGGTCACCGGCGGCGACTCACGGTGACGCGAACGCGTGCAGGGGGTGCAGGTGGCCGCGGTGAAGGTGCAGGGTGCACGGGAAGAAGGGAAATGAGGAAGGAGGCACGGTGGATTGGTTGAGAGCGAGGAGGCGACGAGGCTGGTGATGGTGGTGTCGGCGTTGGGCTACGGCGGCGAGAGGTGCGCGGCGGTAGAGTTCGCTGGGGTTGGGTTCTCGTGAAAAGAAAATGAAGAAGAGGGAAAAAGGTATATATAGAGGAGAGAGAGAAGGATGGGGAGAGAGAGAGAGACGGGGGAGAGAGGAGAGAGATAGAGAGCGACGGGGAGAGAGAGAGTAATGAGGAGGGGCCCACGGGATAAAATGGATTGTGATTGGTTGGGGTAAATATTAGAAAGATTTATAAAAATATTATATGGTTTAGAATATATATTCGACGGTTTAAAGAATGTTAGAAATTTGGGATTTTGGCGCAAAGTAAAACATTTCCAAATTGCGTCCGGGTCGGGTTCAAAAATTTGAATTTGAAATAATAAAATTTTAGGCGGGATCCAAAATTTAAAATGAAGTGTTTTACAGTCAAAAAGCATACCCCCAAGACGGACACACGTACGTGCGCGTAGCCGTCCAAACTCGCCCGTTTCACTGAACGGGACGAGAACACGATGCACGGACGCTACCACAGGGCTAGGGGTGTCAAGCAGGTCAAGATGAATATTTTTAATTTTATTTTAGATGCCTTAAATTGTTATATGCAGAAACGAATTTACGGGAGTAAAATTACAATAAGTAACAATCAAGCAAGATAAATGAAATAAGAGCCATACTACGTTCAAACGGTAACTGAAATTAGTAGCATTGGGCTCGGGTGTTACACTTGTCGTCTCGTCGTGCGCCTGAATCTTCGCGCGTATCCTCAATGACGTCAGTGGATCAAATGAAATGATCGTGCTTTAAAGAAGGGGCGCCATTTCAGTCGGTCGCCAATTAGGATATTGGCCACGTGTCAGTCGTCGGTTGGCGGACGCGACAGGCTGTCTCTATCACCTGCAACCAAAGGGATATCCCCAATGGCCGATCGCCACGTGGAGCTCTGACGGCAGACAGGCGCGACTTTTCGTTTTGGCGGGTATCGATCTGGGCCGTCGGATGCTTTCTTTGGAGTGTATAAATAGGAGGGGACCCCCCTTAGGCAACACATCCAAAGTAATTTACTTTCGTGGTCGAAAAT
This sequence comes from Agapanthus africanus, assembly GCA_030015575.1. Classification (NCBI taxonomy): domain Eukaryota; kingdom Viridiplantae; phylum Streptophyta; class Magnoliopsida; order Asparagales; family Amaryllidaceae; genus Agapanthus; species Agapanthus africanus. Next base: position 749,649,449 of record CM057342.1, on the reverse strand, counting down.
TGCTCGGCGCTCCTTCCTTTTAGATCGGATCACCCGTGATTTTTCGTCGGCGAGCCCATTCTCTTGAATCAGGTTAGATGTCTTCATCTGAGGAGTCTGTAAAGATAGTTAGGGTTGAGTCGGACGATGAGGCTCTAGTTGTTGGAGCCGAGTCCAGCGGGTCTTCCTCCCCCCGGCTTCAGATAGCCGAGAGGGTTCTTCTGCTGCGTCATTTGTGTCAGGATCGCCCCCTAGAGCCAGGGCCGCTCGTGTCGTTCGCCGTCGAGTAGCGACAAGGGCCTCTAAGGCGCGCATCAGGAACGCCTACGATGCGCCCTCTATTTTGAGGAATGTGGACGAGCTAACCGAGATTCGGGCTCGATTCCATATTCCCTCCAACTATTCGCTTCACTTAGCTAAAGAGGGTGAGCGGGCGGACCAGGTGTAGGACAAGGAGATTGTCCTGTATTTGGAAGCATTCTGGGCCGGAATGCGTCTGCCCTTCTCAACCGAGGTATGTGGGTTGCTTCGCTGCTTCCATATTGCCCCGGGCCAGCTAGCGCTGAACTCGTGGAGAATCCTCCTCGAGTTTCTGGTCCGGTTGAAACTTGAAAATATCCCCTTCAGTTTGACCCTTCTCGTTTCCTTCCTCTGTTATAAGTATCACCGTGGCACCAGCAAGGATGAGCCGAGCTGGGTGTATTTTTCCATCAAAATACGTAAGGGCGGGGTGGCCGGATCGGGCGTGGTAGCTGTCCCTTCTTCCATCCATGATTGGAAGGAGAAGTTCATATTCGTCGGGCCACCCGAGGGCGAGAATTGTCCCGTGCCTACACAGTGGCATACGGCCGACTGCCCGAAAGCGAAACAGTCATCTTCACCCGAGGAAAAGGTGGTGTCTTTATGGGAGCCGATCCAGCAGGCCGATGTCTTGCTTTCTGAGCAGGCTCGGAGCTGGGCTGGGCTCAGCCCCGCGCGCTTTCTGGGTAAGTTAGGGAAGTAGACGGTCCATTTAGATTTTGATGAATTTTCTTTGCCCTTTTCAGCGTCACTAAATCTCTTTTGTGTATTCTCCATTTTGCAGAGTAAATGGACCGATCCAAGTTCTTAGCTGCTACGGTCACGAAGGCCCAAACGAAGTCTGGGGGCGGAAGCTCATCCAGGCCTGCCCCAAGCTCGGCCCCAAAGCCAACTCCACCGGCAAAGCCTTCCAATGCGCCCCGATCCCCGGAAGACAGCCGCGGGGGGAGCCAGAAGCATGCGCGGGATACGGCGTCCCGGGCGAGAGAGGATGAGGAGGAAGCCAGAGACGTTCCTCTTAAAAGGCTAAAAGGACGGTTTCTCAGGCGCCCTCTACCGGAATTCCAGTGCAGGAGGGGGACTTCTGCTTCGGGGTGCCATCAGGGCTCTCCGTCGCCGGCAGGTTGCTCTCCGGCATGGAGCAAGCAGCTGGGGGCAAGATTCCCCGCAGGACCCTGAAGGCCCAGGTGGCCGCCATTGCTTAGGAGACGGTTCAGGTCGGTATCTGTTTCCCTTTAAGAATTTTCTTAAGTATATATATTTTTTTCAGTTTGAACATTGCTATCTCCTTTTGCTGCTTTCCACAGGTCCTCCACCACTGCACCCTCATTGTAAATATGGAATCCGAGGAGACAGCCCCGGCCATGAAGAAGGAGGGCGAATCGTCCTCACGGGAGGAGGATCTGTGCCTTCGGCTGCAACAGATGGAGGAGAATATAGCCGCCCTCGAAACCCGGGTGGTCGCCGAGGTGCTGACGAACTCCAAGTATAAGGAATCTCACCGACTTCTGAGTGAATTCAACCGGGCTATCCAGACCATGTTGGAGGAGGTTGGTAACCTCTATAACGCAATGAAGAAATCAAGGGACGTCAGCAGGAAGGATGCCCGGGAGGCGCTCGAGGCCGTAAAGCTCGCCGAGGTCCGAGCGGTGAAGTCCGTGGAGAGGTATAAGGTATCGGACCAGTTCTACGCCGACCTCGCCGAAGCTTCGGCCATCGTTTGGCACGAAGCTCTCGACGCCGTCAAGATTTCAATGCCGGATTTTGCCGACGGTGAGCTCCGCGCTAAGTACCCGCTTTCCGAGGATGTCTCATAGGAGCGGGCGTCGAGGTGGCCGCAGGGGGCGAAGCCATCTTAAAGACCGTGTAGGGTGTTTTTCGTCACCCCATTGAGATGGGAATACGCGCGCGCTTGTCAGGCGTACTACAGATTCCCCCTGCCTAGGGTAGGCCGGGGTTTAATGATTGTGGGGATCCGAATCTTCGGCAGCCGCGGACTAAGCTGCCGTTAATTACCCCTCCTTTTCTTAGCTGCCGTTAATTATCAGCCGCCTTCTAACAGGGACAGTGTCGTGGGGTACATGTGTGTGTAAATATGTATACATATGTGTATATATATATATATGTATGTACATAAGAAGAGGGGGAAAAGGCATCCAAAGGATGCGTGGGGGCAGCACTTTGGGCACTGTGCGCCTAGGTGCTGTGCGCTCAGGCGCTAGAGTGCCACGTGTCGGCACATGGGCGCTCTGCGCTTGAGCGTTGGGCGCTTGAGCGCAAGTGCGCCACGTGTCGGCACGGGGGCGACTAGCGCCCGAGCGCTTGCGCTTGAGTGTAAGCGCGCCACGTGTCGGCACGGGGGCGACTTGCGCTCGAGCGCTTGCGCTGGAGCGCAAGCGCTCCACGTGTCGGCACCGGGGCGACTTGCGCTCGAGCGCTTGCGCTGGAGCGCAAGCGCGCCACGTGTCAGCACGTGGGCGCTTTGCGCTTGAGCACAGGGGGCTGTAGTGCAAACGCGCCACGTGTCGGCACGCGGGCGCTTTGCGCTCGAGCGCTGAGCGCTTGAGCGCAAGCGCGCCACGTGTCGGCACGCGGGCGCTCTGCGCTTGAGAGCCGGCGAGAAAAGGAGGCTTTTAGACTAAGAAACAGAAGCTATGCTTTAGAAAGGGAATATTTATTATATATATATATATATATATATATATATATATGTAAATATATGGAGTTAAACTCCTAAAATGTTTTGGTTGATGAAAGGGGTTCTTCCTCTTCCTCCTCTGTTGGCTGGATCTTGATGATCAAGAGATGTGAGATCTAAAAATCTCTCCTTTCTGAGATCTAATGGTAGATCCAAGTTCCCCTTTGTGAGTTTTGTGGTGGAAGACTTCTTAGTTTTTGAAAAGAAAGAGTAAAACTCTTGATTTAATTCAAAAGAAATGAGAAGGTTTAGAACCTTGGAGAAGGAGCAGGAGGCACAAAAGATCTCAGATCTAAAAATTTTGTGGAGAGAATGAAAGGTATGTTTTATCCATCATCATGTTGCCTTTTATAGGCTTACATATTTACATATAGCCCCTTGGGCTCTACAAAATGGCATTTTTCCCATCTCATGGGTCATGTGCCATTTCTTTTTTGCACATAAGCCATGGGCTTACAAAATATTGGCTTTATGCCCATTTTGCATACACTCATGTATAAAAAAATTATTTATTACATGATCTATATTTTGGCATGGAGGAGGTTGGCCGCAGGCTCGACGTGGGGATGGGCCCGCTTGACCTGGGTTTGGGCCCACCTGGTTTGGGGTTGACCTTGACTTTGACTCGGTCAACGGGGGTGTAAATTTTTACCCCAACAAAGTGCCCCCCATCAATAAATGCATACAGCACATTTGAGTTGTGTGCATGAAATTGATGGATCTTTAAGCTGAACTTCGAGGTGGAACATCATTCCGGAGGCGAAGCATCATCCCGGGAAGCATGATTCCCGGGGATCGGAGCATCATTCTGATTCGCAGAGCATAATTCCAGGGTCGGAGTATCCCTCGGGGAGCATGATTTCCGAGGATCGGAGCATCATTCCGATGAGCGGAGCATGATTCCAGGGATCGGAGCATCATTCCGATGAGCGGAGCATGATTCCAGGGTTGGAGTATCCCTCGGGGAGCATGATTCCCGGGGATCGGAGCATCATTCCGATGAGCGGAGCATGATTCCAGGGATCGGAGCATCATTTCGATGAGCGGAGCATGATTCCAGGGTTCGGAGCATCATTCCGAAGTGCGGAGCATGATTCCAAGGATCGGAGCATCATTCCGATGAGCGGAGCATGATTCCAGAGTTCGGAGCAACTTTCCGAAGAGCGGAGCATAATTCCAGAGATCGGAGCATCGTTCCAATGGGCGGAGCATAATTCCAGAGATCAGAGCATCTTTCCGAAGAGCGGAGCATAATTCCAGAGATCAGAGCATCGTTCCGATGGGCGGAGCATAATTCCAGAGATCGGAGCATCGTTCCGCTGGGCGGAGCATAATTCCAGAGTTCGGAGCATCATTCCAAAGTGCGGAGCATGATTCCAAGGGTTCGGAGCATCATTCCGAAGTGCGGAGCATGATTCCAAGTATCAGAGCATCATTCCGATGAGCGGAGTATAATTCCAGAGATCGGAGCATCGTTCCGATGGGCGGAGCATAATTCCAGAGATCGGAGCATCGTTCCGATGATCGGAGCATGATTCCAGGATTCGGAGCATCATTCCAAAGGGCGGAGCATAATTCCAGGGTTCGGAGCATCATTCCGAAGTGCGGAGCATGATTCCATAGATCGGAGCATCGTTCCAGAGATCGGAGCATCTTTCCGAAGAGCGGAGCATGATTCCAAGGGTTCGGAGCATCATTCCGAAGTGCGGAGCATGATTCCAGAGATCGGAGCATCGTTCCGATGGGCGGAGCATCGTTCCAGAGATCGGAGCATCGTTCCGATGATCGGAGCATGATTCCAGGATTCGGAGCATCATTCCGAAGTGCGGAGCATGATTCCCAGGTTCGGAGCATCATTCCGAAGTGCGGAGCATGATTCCAAGGATCGGAGCATCATTCCGATGAGCGAAGCATAATTCCAGAGTTCGGAGCATCTTTTCGAAGAGCGGAGCATGATTCCAAGGGTTCGGAGCATCATTCCGAAGTGCGGAGCATGATTCCAGAGATCGGAGCATCGTTCCGATGGGCGGAGCATCGTTCCAGAGATCGGAGCATGATTCCAGGATTCGGAGCATCATTCCGAAGTGCGGAGCATGATTCCAAGGGTTCGGAGCATCATTCCGAAGTGCGGAGCATGATTCCAAGGATCGGAGCATCGTTCCGATGAGCGGAGCATAATTCCAGAGATCGGAGCATCGTTCCGATAGGCGGAGCATAATTCCAGAGATCGGAGCATCGTTCCGATGATCGGAGCATGATTCCAGGATTCGGAGCATCATTCCGAAGGGCGGAGCATAATTCCAGGGTTCGGAGCATCATTCCGAAGTGCGGAGCATGATTCCAAGGATCGGAGCATCATTCCGATGAGCGGAGCATAATTCCAGAGTTCGGAGCATCTTTCCGAAGAGCGGAGCATGATTCCAAGGGTTCGGAGCATCATTCCGAAGTGCGGAGCATAATTCCAGAGATCGGAGCATCGTTCCGATGGGCGGAGCATAATTCCAGAGATCGGAGCATCGTTCCGATGATCGGAGCATGATTCCAGGATTCGGAGCATCATTCCGAAGGGCGGAGCATAATTCCAGAGATCGGAGCATCGTTCCAATGAGCGGCAGACGTTCTGACCGAAGCATGATTTCGATGCAGAGGTAGATTCCTAGGCGAAGTATAATTCCGACAAGGGAGGCAAATATTCCGAGGCGAAGCATTGATTTCGACACGGGGTATATTCTGAGACGGAGCATGATTCCGGCGCAGAGCTTGTTGGCTGACTTGATTCCGAGATGAAACATAATTTCGACAGGGAAGGCAGGTACACCGAGGCGAAGCATCATTTCGACACGGGGTGCATTCTGAGACGAAGCATAATTCCGACACAGAGCTTGCTGGTTGACTTGATTCCGAGGCGGAGCATAATTCCGATGAGGAGGTCGTTGGTTGATTCCGAGCCAAAGCATGATTTCGACACAGGGTAAATTCTGGGATAGAGCATGATTCCGCCGTAGAATTTTTTGGTTTGATTTGATTTGGGTTGACATCAGCATCGCTATACTGGAATGTGGTACCGGGAGCGAAGCATCAATTATCATGAGAGGATTTGGGAATTGGGTTTTTTTTGTTGGCATCAGCATCGCTACACTGGAATATGGTACCAGGAGCGAATCATCATTTGCGTTTGCTTATTAGGAAACGATGGCTTAGGAGACAGGTTTTAGGTACCTATCACCTAAGACTTTTCAATTTTGTGAGTCGTAAGGGTCTCACAAAGCATTTTCTCCCTACGGGTCGTAAGGATCCCGTAAGTGTATTTTCTCTTCGGGAGTCGTGGGGACTCCCAAGTGTGTTGCTCCATTGTGAGTCGTAAGGATCTCACGCGGGAATTTTCTCCTCACAAAGTCGAGGGGACCTTGTGAGTGCATTTCATCTTTTTCTCACGAGTTTGTGCCCTTTCGGGTTTTCACAAACTCGCCGGCAGTCCTACTGTTTTTACTCACGGAGCCCTTTCGGGTTTTCATCCGTGCCCATTTTGCTTGTGGACATACCTTTTTTTTATTTTTATTTTATTATTTTTTTTTGGAGAGATTGGGATTGTTTTACGCCCGTGGATTATATACGGTTTTGCAGGACGTATGATCTAGACCGTAGGGCCATAAAAATTTTTAGGACTTTGTTGGCGTCTGCATCGCTGCACTGGAATATGGTACCAGGAGCGACTCATCATTCACCCTTGGGGTATGGGATTTGGAATTTGGTTGGCGTCTGCATCGCTGCACTGGAATATGGTACCAGGAGCGACTCATCATTCGCCGCTTGGGGATTTGGATTTGGAATTTGGTTGGCGTCTGCATCGCTGCACTGGAATATGGTACCAGGAGTGACTCATCATTCGCCGTTGGGATATGGGATTTGGAATTTGGTTGGCGTCTGCATCGCTGCACTGGAATATGGTACCAGGAGCGACTCATCATTCGCCACTTGGGGATTTGGATTTGGAATTTGGCCAGCGTCTGCATTGCTGCACTGGAATATGGTACCAGGAGCGACTCATCATTCGCCGTTGGGGTATGGATTTGGAATTTGGCTGGCGTCTGCATCGCTGCACTGGAATATGGTACCAGGAGCGACTCATCATTCGCCACTTGGGGATTGGGGAGCGATGTCTTAGGAGACAGGTTTAGATCCCTACCACCTAAGACTTTTCAATTTTATGGGCCGTGAGGGTCCCATAAAAGCATTTTCTCCCTGCGAGTCGTAAGGATCTCGCAGGTGTATTTTCTCCTTAGGAGTCGTGGGGACTCTTAAGTGTGTTTTTCCTTTATGAGTCATAAGGATCCCACAAAGATTTGTTCTCCTCGTGTATCGTGAGGACACATGAGTGGGTCTTCTTAATGGAGCATAATTCCAAAGACGGAGACAAGCCGCGTAACTAGTGGTTGTGGTGGGGCATGGGTATGCTGAGAATTATTTGAGCCCGTGGATTGTATACGGTAGTCAATTTGGGGACTAATCGTAGGGCTAAAAGAATTTTGGGAAACTGGATTTTTTTTTTTTTTGGTTTTGTTTTTGTTTTACCGCGATTGCTCTATCATTTCAGCTTTTCTTATCGCGAAGATCGTGATTGCCGTATCATTTCGGCTATTTATTCGCGGTTGCCCCATCATTTCGGTTTTATTCTCATTTTTATTTTCACTCGCTGATTTTTATTGCGAGTTGCCCAATCATTTCGGCTTTATTTATTTATTTTTCTTTTATTTACACATTTTTTTGTTTATTCACATATTTCTTTTTACATTCCCAGTTTAACGACTTAGAGGTCGATTGTTCCCAGTTTAATGACGTGGTGGTCGATTGTTTTCAGAGAAAGGCAGATGTCTGAGAGAATCCGTTTCACGAAGAACTTCAGTCTCCGTTTTTATGAAATTGGCGGTCGCGTCTTGACTGTTTACTAACATGCCTTTGGACAGTTCTATCTCTCCTGCCTTATATTGCTTTTCGACCCAATCTTTGAAGACGAAGCAGTCCTCAATGGCATGGCCTATCACTCTGTGATAGGGGCAGTATTTGGGGTCGTCGGTCCTATTCGCTTCCTGCGGTCTTTTTGACTCTGGCAGTTGTAGACCGTTCTTCAGGGCGTCTTTGAATATTTTACGGATTTTGTCCCTTCTGAAGGAATATACCTTATCCAGCTTCTCTTTCAGTGGAGATTCTCCTCCCTCTCCGAACACTGGCTTCCGAGGCTGGTTGGCGCTAGGCCTGCTCATCCCTTGCTTATTTCGGTTAGTCGAAGTGTTGAAAGATTCAGAATCATCGGAGTTTCCGCCTTTGCGATTATCGTCCTTTCGGTTTCTCCCGGACCTATTATTATTTTGGGAATCCGAGGAGGACTCCTGTTTTGAGCGCTCCAGCATCTGAACTTTCCTGGTCAGCTCTTGGAATGTTTTGAGACCCGCGGTGCATAGAAACGGGGCCATCCAATTGTTGAGATTTCCGACGAGGAGACTGACAGATTGGTCCTGCTCTATCGGCGGTTCATATTTGACGGAGAGATTGCGCCATCGGGTTATAAAATCCGTGCTGCTTTCGTTGTTCTCGGGCTTGGTCCTTACGAGCTCGGCAATGGTGATCTTATCGCTGACGCTCATGAATCTTTGTCGAAACAAAGACTCCATTTGGACGAAAGTAGTAACGGAGCCATCCGGTATGCTTGCGTACCAGTCAAAAGCAACATCGGTCAAGCTATTAACGAACTGGCGGAGGAGAAGCGCATCATTGCCCCCAGTATTCCCGCATGAGGCTTTGAAGTGGGCGATGTGCTGATTCGCATTTCCTGTCCCATCGAATCTTCCGAATTTGGGGATGACATAGCCGCTAGGAAATTCTACCAGATCATACTGAGCAGGATATGGTCTCCCACTACTGCTGATATCTTTTTGCGCTTCGGCTTCGGCTACCAAGGTTTTGACTTTGTTGGCAACCAAATCCATGATTTGATCTTGAGTTAGCGGGCTACTGTCATCGGTAGCCAAGACATTTGCTGAAATAGGATGCGACTGATTTTCATGCGGTCCGCCCACTTTTGGATTTGAGGGAACGGGCGTCGGCTGTCTCGGGACACCGTTTCCCGGTTCATGAGCTGAGCCCTGTGCTTGATTGGGCGGCTGAGAGGCAAGTTGGGCCGTAAGCCGTAAGACGACATTTGTCAAGTCGTCGATCTTTGAGTAGGGCTTGGCCATCTCCTTATCTTTGCTTCTGAGCTGTTTTCGGAGCTCTTGGAGAAGTTGCTGCTCTGCGGTCTTAGGACGGAAAGTTGGCTCATCTTCGCTTTCCGAGCCAGACTCCTCATGAATTGAGGGCTCTCTCTGCCTATCAGCCTCATCGAGAGGGTTTTCATCATCCAGCGGAGGCGGCTGTTCTTGGGAAGTGGCAACCACATTCAAGCCAGATTGGATTTGAGATGTGGTGGCCCCGTCCTTGCTCTTGCTGCGCATGCCCACCACGTAGACAGTGTGGATAACACATTCAGCCATCCCCTCATCTTTGGCGGGGTAACCCTGTTCTTCGGACCTCATGAGGTATAGCCTGGCAGTAGCCCTAGCCCTTTTGTTGGCTCTATATCTGAGCCTTTTCTCCCTCAGCTTCTCGATTTTGAAGGCTTGGCGGGCATCTGCTACCCGGGAAGCCATTGTGAGTTGATCAGAGGGGAGCTTAGAGAAGACACCCAATTGAGCAGTGGTCAAGGGCACCGCTGGAGCTTGATCGGGATGCGTTGTAGCTTTATTGGTGTTGATGGCCTTGCCCCCAGCTGGGTCCAAGGAAATTCGTTCAGACACCGACTTGCGTTTGGGTTGGGGCGCCCTTGAGATCACCACATTTGGTCTCCTGCCTTTCGAGACCGGTTTGTCTGCCACCGGGGCTTGAGGAGCTAGGATGGCGCCAACTGGCATGAACACAATAGAGCCGAATGGTAGCAGCGGCTCCTCCTATTGTCGCCCGAGACTGGCCGGAAGGACCGTCCTGGAGTCTATCTTCATTGTGTAGGAGACGGGAGCTGAGTTCATCATCGAAGACATCGTCGGAAGGTGATTGCTTGAAAATCTGCATGAAAGAGCATCATTTTAGTATAAATACAGGTATGTATAATGATTGAGTTCGCATGAATGCTTAACACGAAATATGGGAGGAGAGATTGGTCCCACCGGGCGTGCCAGAATCTGTAGGGTGTTTTTCGTCACCCCATTGAGATGGGAATACGCGCGCTCTTGTCAGGCGTACTACAGATTCCCCCTGCCTAGGGTAGGCCGGGGTTTAATGATTGTGGGGATCCGAATCTTCGGCAGCCGCGGACTAAGCTGCTGTTAATTACCCCTCGCCTTTGGAACGAGGGAACCTCCGATTGACGGGTTAAACTGGCCATGCGAACTCAATGTGCAGTGTACGTGTGTTGTGTTTTGAAAGGGGGTTTTGGATATATCGGGAGCCACGCAGAGTTTTTACGGGGGTCCCGCTACCCGGATAGCGGGCTGGGGGTCAAGGGGGCTAGCAGCCCCCTTGCGGTGTGCGGGGCAGCGCCCCGTTAGAAATTTTTTTCTAACAGGGACAGTGTCGTAGGGTACATGTGTGTGTAAATATGTATACATATGTGTATATATATATATATGTATGTACATAAGAAGAGGGGGAAAAGGCATCCAAAGGATGCGTGGGGGCAGCACTTTGGGCGCTGTGCGCCTAGGTGCTGTGCGCTCAGGCGCTAGAGTGCCACGTGTCGGCACATGGGCGCTCTGCGCTTGAGCGTTGGGCGCTTGAGCACAAGTGCGCCACGTGACGGCACGGGGGCGACTTGTGCCTGAGCGCTTGCGCTTGAGCGCAAGCGCGCCACGTGTCGGCACGGGGGCGACTTGCGCTCGAGCGCTTGCGCTGGAGCGCAAACGCTCCACGTGTCGGCACCGGGGCGACTTGCGCTCGAGCGCTTGCGCTGGAGCGCAAGCGAGCCACGTGTCAGCACGTGGGCACTTTGCGCTTGAGCGCAGGGGGCTGGAGCGCAAGCGCGCCACATGTCGGAACGTGGGCGCTTTGCGCTTGAGCGCAGGGGGCTGTGGTGCAAGCGCGCCACGTGTCGGCACGCGGGCGCTTTGCGCTCGAGCGCAAGCGCGCCACGTGTCGGCACGCGGGCGCTCTGCGCTTGAGAGCCGGCGAGAAAAGGAGGCTTTTAGCCTAAGAAACAGAAGCTATGCTTTAGAAAGGGAATATTTATTATATATATATATATGTAAATATATGGAGTTAAACTCCTAAAATGTTTTGGTTGATGAAAGGGGTTCTTCCTCTTCCTCCTCTGTTGGCTGGATCTTGATGATCAAGAGATGTGAGATCTAAAAATCTCTCCTTTCTGAGATCTAATGGTAGATCCAAATTCCCCTTTGTGGGTTTTGTGGTGGAAGACTTCTTAGTTTTTGAAAAGAAAGAGTAAAACTCTTGATTTAATTCAAAAGAAATGAGAAGGTTTAGAACCTTGGAGAAGGAGCAGGAGGCACAAAAGATCTCAGATCTAAAAATTTTGTGGAGAGAATGAAAGGTATGTTTTATCCATCATCATGTTGCCTTTTATAGGCTTACATATTTACATATAGCCCCTTGGGCTCTACAAAATGGCATTTTGCCCATCCCATGGCTCATGTGCCATTTTTTTTTGCACATAAGCCAAGGGCTTACAAAATATTGGCTTTATGCCCATTTTGCATACACTCATGTATAAAACAATTATTTATTACATGATCTATATTTTGGCATGGAGGAGGTTGGCCGCGGGCTCGACTTGGTGATGGGCCCGCTTGACCTGGGCTTGGGCCCACCTGGTTTGGGGTTGATCTTGACTTTGACTCGGTCAACGGGGGTGTAAATTTTTACCCCAACAGACCGAAGCTCCGGCCCCCGAGGGAGGTGTCAAGCAGGAAGAGATCCCGGCGAAGCCCACGGCCTGAGCTTTCTTCCTTTGGGAGCTTTTGTTTTCTTTTCAAAATCTTGTAAACCTCCGGGCATTTTTTGTACCTTGTAAAATTTTGGAATATAAATAAAGTTGAGCTCATTTTCCTCTGCACTGTCTGCTTTCTGCGTGAGTATTTTAGCTCGTCTGCTTCTTCTTGTTTGAATTTTCATTCTGCTGCAAGTGTTAGGTCATAGGCTGTTGCCCGGCTTTTTAGATGACAGTCGCGCGTCGAGTGTAAGTCGAATAATAGCCAAGTGTATGAAGGTCGGTACCTTCCCGCTCTCCGGAATCGAGGTGGCGATCGTTCATTTAGGATGAATCAAAAGGCATCCCAAGGCAAAGAAGGTCGGTATCGGTCCATACCTCGGAGTCGAGGTGACGACAACGTGTTTTAGCATGAGTAAAAAATCAGCCAAGCAAGAATAGATCGGCCATAACTGATTCTTCCTCAATGTGTGTCACGACCCGAATATGTGGAACGTGACTGGCACTTAAATTACGCATCGTCTAGAGGCGTAACGTAATCTAAGTAAGCCAAAGCCCAGAAATCTAAACCATTTAAAGAAATAGATTGAAGGAAAACTCGTTAAAAAGTTAAGTTAATATAAAAAAAAAAGTCACTTTGAAAGTATTTATAATGTGCTCAAGTTTTTATAAAAATTTTGGCAGAGTTTCCTTTGTAAATACTGGCCCCAAACGGGTACAAATATGAATATATACAAGTAATGAATAAAAGTATCTCCAAGCAGGAGCTAGTTCTTCGCCAATGGCGGAATCACAACCACATGCAACATATATATCATCGTAATATGGGATAAGCATCTGAAAACAAGAAATAAGAAAATACCACGTCGGCTCAAGTGAGCATCGACACCAGAAATAGAATACATACAAATCTCACAAGCTCACCATCTAAGTTCAATATACAACTAGTGGAAAATGGTAGATAAGGTAGATGGAGTATACTAGATACAATAATAATACATAAAGTGAGAACAAAATATTCTCGTAACCCACCTACGAGCAAGCCGCAAGTCAAAGCAAAAGAAGCAAAATGAGGAAGTACGCCCGCCGCTACTGTGTTGACGGGTCAGACCTGCAAGTTACTGTGGCACAACGGGGTGAGATGCCAACTCGTGAGTGGTAAGTAACATCTAATAAGGCTATCGTAAGCATGCACGCAAATGCGTCACAAACAACATGTGCAATTATGATACAATGTACTAGTATGAATGCAAGATGAATGAATATTCAACCACGAAATCTGGATATATCTGGTATGAGAAAATCTGTGTCTTTATCTTAATAAAACTTTTGTATAATAATATGGGAGTATCATCTGAGAAATCGACAGAAAATCCATGTCAAACATCGATACAATATGTGTATATCTCAATATCTCAATGCCTCAATATCTCAATATCTCAATAGCCGTCTCTCAGATCGGCTCTCAAATTTGTCACATCCCATGACTTCGGTCGGTATCCTCTGGATAACCGCCGAGTCAAAAATAATCGGTAGGCAATGCTCCCCTGCCGGGCTCAACGCCTTCTTAATACGTCCATCTTGCCCCGGGGTACCTTACCGAGTCCACCATGTACCCGCAGACAGTGCATCCCCCTCTTCGAATCGGGTATATGATACAGCTCAAGAACCGAGAAAACTCATGGTGGACGCCACACACATCATATCATTGAGAAAACTGCAAATTTTTAAATGTAAAATAATAATGGGTTTATAAAATTTTTGCGGTTTTCCCCAAAATCCAGAAAGCTCATCAATACTGAAATCTCCAAGAAGAATCATAATATATGAGCATGTCGGTAATGATGGATGTCTATGATATCGATAATATGTGATGCGATGTACGATTAGAAAACTATGTATGAATGATGATGCAATGAAGTATATATTTGACTAGAAATCCTACATATCCATCCTGATGAAATGAATATACAACTACAAGTTACATATTATATATGAAGAAATGCTCAGATACTGATTTAAGAAAGTTTTATAGTGTTCGTGACATAGTAATTACCAATGGCATGTGTGTTCACAATAATAATGCACGTGCGGCATAATAATGCACGTGCGGCGTGAACCAATGGTAATGGTGCAAGTGTTCTAAGTAATAGCATCATGTGTAAGAAGATGCAATGCCATGCTATGAAATGCTTTGAGACTACGCGTATAGATGTAAGAACTACTAAAAATTCCTAACCATCGGGCGCTTTGCGCCATCCAGACGATCCCCCCATAGATGTGTACATCTACTCACCGGGGCATCTCGGCTAGTCCGATTCAATCACAGCCTTTCCTTTCCGTACCGCGTCCGACATCTCCGCAACCGATCCTAGAATCGCACAATAATTATATATGAGGGTAGATATTTAAATAGACGCGGACACACAACGATACAAGACAACCAACGCGCACAAGAAAGACGAGCGTGCAGTTAGTGCACAAAACACGCGCGACATCGTCTCAAACCATAACTAAGGGTTGCTATGCATAGCAAACACCAAACTTATAATCTAATCAAACTAATCGCGCAATCACATCACACAGATATTTTGGAAAAATAGTTTTTAGATCATCACAACTTCAAACTTAACTAAAATCTTTTTATTCTAAAATCCTAGTAAGCAACACTTAACAATTTTAGTGCAAAACTAAATGTTTTAGCAAACCTAGTGGCCACAAATTTCACTTAATATTCTAACCAAGCCATGCAACACCTACCTAATTTTAACCTCACCTTTTTAAACACTAAACTTGAAATTAGTTTGCATATACACATAATTAAGACAATTTAAAAATTAAGATCATCAAGCTAACAACTAGATTATGTTTGAAAAACTACTAGATGCTAAACTACACTTAGCTAACATAACCAAGTGATAAAAACCTTAATTTAAACCCAAAACCTTCTTTAATATTCAAAACATGAAATTAAACTATATTAACACCTAATTAAAATTAGATTTAAAGCAATAATTAACAAAGTAATAATTAGATTAAGATTTATACCTCACAATGGTTTAGGAAAAGATCCAAGCTTGCAACCAAAATGTAGACTTGATCCAAAGAACCATGCTTAGATTGAACAAGGAATTTTTTTTGTAAAGGATTAACTAAAAATTTGTGTTGATTTTATTGTGGATTTTGAGTGAGTTTTGTGGGTTTTAAATCAAGTGAAGAAGAATGGAGAGAGAGGGGCTGCAGCAGAATGCTCGGCCAGAGCAAGAGGGGAGAGGGGATAGAAAAAAAAGAGTGTGACAAAGTCAAAGTTTCACCCATACCTCAAATTGACATGCACCATACCTCAATTATCCATTCATATTATTTTATTTCAATATTCCCTTTATCTTTTCTATGCAAATAGACTAGAACCAACCAATTTTTTTTTTTGAAAGAACATGTTACAATATGTGTTTAGATGTGTCAGGTGTACTAAACTTGTATTAACCTATACTGATTTGTAATTAAAACTAATTTAGTATGTAAGTGTATGATTAAAATAATAATTAAAAATAATTAATAAAGGAAAATATTTAAGTAAACTAGCAGTTAATAGGTGACTAATTAAATACCAATACTAGCAATTACATAGTTAAAATAGGTATATTTAAATCTATATGGAAAAATAATTATATTTTGGTTTTAACGGAAAACACGTATTATCAGTAATTATCAAACAATTAACCTAAACGAATTTTCAGAACGTCACAATCTTCCCCCTTTAAAGAAATTCGGTCTCCGAATTTAAAATTTAGCTACACGTATCTTCGAAGAGATGGGAATATTTCTTTCTCATCTCGCCCTCAGTTTCCCGCATGACCTCTTTCGCTGTTCGGGCCATACCAAAGAACCTTTATGGACGGTATAACCTTTGACCTCAACTTCTTCACCTGCCGATCCAGAATGACCATCGGCTGCTCGGTGAAAGAAAGGTCACGCTCCAGCTGGATTGTCTAAAACTGAATCACGTGAGAGGGGTCATGAAACACGGGGTGAACATCACGACCCGAATATGTGGAACGTGACTGGCACTTAAATTACGCATCGTCTAGAGGCGTAATATAATCTAAGTAAGCCAAAGCCCAGAAATCTAAACCATTTAAATAAATAAAAACTCGTTTAAAATTTAAGTTAATATAAAAAAAAAGTCACTTTGAAGTCTTTGTAATAAGTTCAAGTTTTTATAAAAATTTCGGCAGAGTTTCCTTTGTAAATACTTGCCCCAAACGAGTACAAACATGAATATATATAAGTAATGAATAAAAGCATCCCCAAGCGGGAGCTAGCTCTTCGTCAATGGCGGAATCACAACTACAGACAACATATATATCATCATAATATGATATAAGTATCTGAAAATAAGAAATAAGAAAACACCACGTCGGCTCAAGTGAGCATCGACACCAGAAATAGATTACATATAAGTCTCATAAGCTCACCATCTAAGTCCAATATACAACTGGTGGAAAATGGTAGATAAGGTAGATGGAGTATACTAGATACAATAATAATACACAAACTGGAAACAAAATACCCTCGCAACCCACCTACGAGCAAGCCGCAAGTCAAAGCAAAAGAAGCAAAATGAGGAAGTACGCCCGCCGCTACTGTGCTGACGGATCAGACCTGCAAGATACTGTGGCACAACGGGAGTGAGTTACCAACTCATGAGTGATAAGTAACATCTAATAAAGCTATCGTAAGTATGCACGCAAATGTGTCACAAACTACATGTGCAATTATGATACAATGCACTAGTATGAATGCAAGATGAATGAATATTCAACCACGAAATCTGGATATATCTGGTATGAGAAAATCTGTGTCCTTATCTTAATAAAACTTTTGTATAATAATACAGGAGTATCATCTGGGAAATCGACAGAAAATCCATGTCAAATATCGATACAATATGTGTATATCTCAATATCTCAATAGCCGTCTCTCAGACCGGCTCTCAAATCTGTCACATCCCATGACTTCTGTTGGTATCTTCCGGATAACAGCCGAGTCAAAAATAACTGGTAGGTAATGCTCCCCTGCCAGGCTCAACGCCTTCTCAATATGTCCATCTTGCCCCGGGGTATCTCACCGGGTCCATCATGTACCCGCAGACGGTGCATTCCCCTCCTCGAATCGGGTATATGATACTGCTCAAGAACCGAGAAAACTCATGGTGAACAACACACACATCATATCATTAAGAAAACCTCAAATTTCTATATTTAAAATGATAATGGGTTTATAAAATTCTTGCGGTTTTCCCCAAAATCTAGAAATCTCATCAATACTGAAATCTCCAAGAAAAATCACAATATATCAGCATGTCGGTAATGATGGATGTCTATGATATCGATTATATATGATGCGATGTATGACTAGAAAACTATGTATAAATGATGATGCAATGAAATATATATGTGACTAGAAATCTGACATATCCATTCCGATGAAATGAATATACAACTACAAGTTACATATCATATATGAAGAAATGCTCAGATACTGATTTAAGCAAGTTCTATGGTGTTCGTGACATAGCAATTACCAATGGCATGTGTGTTCGCAATAATAGTGCACGTATGACATGAACCAATGGTAATGGTGCAAGTGTCCTAAGTAATAACATCATGTGTAAGAAGATACAATGTCATGCAATGAAATGCTTTGAGACTACGCGTATAGATGCAAGAACTACTAAAAATTCCTAACTATCGGGCGCCTTGCGCCATCTAGACTATTCCCCATAGATGTGTACATCTACTCACCGGGACGCCTCGGCTAGTCCGATCCAATCACAGCCTTTTCTTTCCGTGCCGCGTCCGACGTCTCCGCAACCGATCCTAGAATCGCACAATAATTATATATGAGGATAGATATTTAAATAAACGCGGACACATAATGATACAAGACAACCAACGCGCACAAGCAAGACGCGCGTGCACTTAGTGCACAAAACGTGCACGACATCGTCTCAAACCACAACTAGGGGTTGCTACATATAGCAAACACCAAACCTATAATCTAATCGATCTAATCGCGCAATCATATCACACTAATATTTTGGAAAAATAGTTTGTAGATCATCACAACTTCAAACTTAAATCTTTTTATTCTAAAAACGTAGTAAGCAACACTTAACCATTTTAATGCAAAACTAAATGTTTTAGCAAACCTAGTGGCCACAAATTTCACTTAATATTCTAACCAAGTCATGCAACACCTACCTAATTTTAACCTCACCTTTTTAAACACTAAACTTGAAATTAATTTACATATACACATAATTAAGATAATTTAAAAGTTAGGATTATCAAGTTAACAACTAGATTATGTTTGAAAAACCACTAGATACTAAACTACATTTAGCTAACATAACTAAGTGATAAAAACCTTAATTTAAACCCAAAACCTTCTCTTTAATATTCAAAACATAAAATTAAACTATATTAACACCTAATTAAAATTAGATTTAAAGCAATAATTAGATTAGGATGTATACCTCACAATGGTTTAGAAAAAGATCCAAGCTTGCAACCAAAATGTAGACTTGATTCAAAGAACCATGCTAAGATTGAACAAGGAATTTTTTTGTAAAGGATTAACTAAAAATTTGTGTTGATTTTATTATGGATTTTGAGTGAGTTTTGTGGGTTTTAAATCAAGTGAAGAAGAATGGAGAGAGGGGGGCTGAAGCAGAATGCTCGGCCAGAGCAAAAGGGGAGAGGGGAGAGGAAAAAAAGAGTGTGACAAGGTCAAAGTTTCACCCATACCTCAAATTGACATGCACCATAGCTCAATTATCCATTCATTTTATTTTATTTCAATATTCCCTTTATCTTTTCTATACAAATAGACTAGAACCAACCATTTTTTTTTTGAAAGAACATGTTACAATATGTGTTTAGATGTGTCATGGTGCACTAAACTTGTATTAACCTATACTAATTTGTAATTAACATTAATTTAGTGTGTAAGTGTATGATTAAAATAATAATTAAAAATAATTAATTAAGGAAAATATTTAAATAAACTAACAATTAATAGGTGACTAATTAAATATCAATACTAGCAATTACATAGTTAAAATATGTATATTTAAGTCTATATGAAAAAATAATTATATCTTGATTTTTTCGGAAAACACGTATTATCAATAATTATCAGACAATTAACCTAAACGAATTTTCAGAATGTCATAATATGGGTCCTAGATCCATGTCTTCGTAGGGTAGGAATCTACCCCCCGGAGTTTAGCCGAGCAGGAATCTGCACTGTGGCCTCTGTAGGAAGGCTTTAGATCCTTAGCGTTGATGGGTAGGAACCTACCTCTTAGGGATGGACCGGATAGGTAAGCTGCACGGTGGCCTCTGTATAAAGGCTTTAGATCCATAGCGTTGTTGGGCAGGAGGCTACCCGCTGGTGGATGAGCCAGCAGGAGGTTGCTCAGTGGTCTCTTGATGAGGGCTTTAGATCCACAACGTTGATGGATTGGAAGCTACTCGTTTGTGGATGACCGAGCAGGAAGCTACTCGGTTGCCTCGTGAGGAGGGCTTTGGATCCACAGCGTTGTTGGGCAGGAGGCTACCCGCTGGTGGATGACCGAGCAGGAAGCTACTCGGTTGCTCGCGAGGAAGGCTTGGATCCTTAGCGTAGTTGGGCAGAAAGCTACCTACCGCGGATGGATCGGGAAGGGAAGCTGCTCGGTGGCATCGAGAGGAGGGCTTTTGATCTTTAGCGTTGTTGGGTAGGAAGCTACCCGCTAGGGATGACCGAGCAGGAAGCTACTCGGTCGCCTCGCGAGGAGAGCTTCGATCCACAGCGTAGTTGGGCAGGAAGCTACCCACTGCGGATGGACCGGGAAGGGAAGCTGCTCGATGGCCTCAAGAGAAGGCTTTTGATCCTTAGCGTTGTTGGGTAGGAAGCAACCCGCTAGGGATGACCGAGCAGGAAGCTACTTGGTCGCCTCTTGATGAGGGCTTTGATTCACAACGTAGTTGGACAGGAACCTACCCACTGCGGATGGACCGGGCAGGGAAGATGCTCGGTGGCCTCGAGAGGAGGGCTTTTGATCCTTAGCATTGTTGGGTAGGAAGCTACCCGCTAGGGATGACCAAGCAGGAAGCTACTCGGTTGCCTCGTGAGGAGGGTTTAGATCCACAACATAGTTGGACAGGAACCTACCCATTGCGGATGGACCGGGTAGAGAAGCTGCTCGGTGACGTCGAGAGGAGGACTTTTGATACTTAGCGTTGTTGGGTAGGAAGCTGCCCGCTAGGGATGACCGAGCAGGAAGCTACTCAGTCGCCTTGCGAGGAGGGCTTCGATCCACAACATAGTTGGGTAAGAAGCTACCCACTGTGGAAGGACCAGACAGGGAAGCTGCTTGGTGGCCTCGAGATGAGGGCTTTTGATCCCTAGCGTTGTTGGGTAGGAAGCTACCTACTAGGGATGACCGAGCAGGAAGTTACTCGGTCGCCTCGCGGGGAGGGCTTCGATCCACAGCGTAGTTTGGCAGGAAGCTACCACTGCGGATAGACCGGACATGGAAGCTACTCGGTGTCCACAAGGGGAGGGCTTTTGATCCTTAGCATTATTGGGTAGGAAGCTACCCGCGAGGGATGACCAAGCAGGAAGCTACTCGGTCGCCTCGCGAGGAGGGATTCAATCCACAGCGTAGTTGAGCAGGAAGCTACCCACAGCGGATGGACCGGGCAGGGAAGCTACTCGATGGCCTCGAGAGGAGGGCTTTTGATCCTGAGCGTTGTTAGGTAGGAAGCTACCCGCTAGGGATGACCGAGCAGGAAGCTATTCGTCGGCCCTGCAGGGAGTTTTAGCACGAAAGCAAAGAGAAGTAGTTCAAATTGCATTGAAGCGAGAATCATTATTATTGAATAAATTACAGATTATGTGATTCAATTTAAATTCTCCTGTATTGAATATAAATTTTGGTAGGTGTCCTTGTTGCTCGGATTTGGCTCAGTCGGCGATGACCATGATCTGTCCGATCGTCAGTTCTCCATCTTTAAGTTGATCGGCTTGACGTTTATCTCGCAGGTACTTTGCTAAGTGACCGGAGTGGATCAACTCCTCGATGTAATCGCGCAGCTGTTTACAATCCTCGATCGGATATCCTTGCGTCCGGTGATAGGCACAATACGGGCCTCGGAGCCGCTTGCCCGTGCTTCGGGTAGCCGGCGGGAACCTGAAGAACCTCTCGCCCTTTGCTTCCTCTAGCAGCTCATTCTGGGAGATGTTAAGAGGAGTGTACTTTTAGAACTTCGGAGAATAAGGTTTTGGTCGGTCAACTCACTTTTTCTCTTCTCTGCCCTGCTTCTTTTGGTCAGTTTGGTCGCCTCTGGGCAGATTCGAGTTCACCTCGGACTCGAGTTGGATCTCCCGCTCGGCCCAGGCTTTTACCTCGGCCGTGGTCTTAGGTTGCGCTAATGCAAAAGAGCGGAGCCACTCTTTGTGCCTAAGACCTGCTCCAGCGCGGTGACGACTGTTTCATCGCGGTGCTCGGAGACCTCGAGGAGCGCGTTGTAGAAGCGGATGACATATCCTTTGAAGGATTCTTTGTCTCCACTCTTGATGGTGAACAAATAGTCGACCGTCCTCTTCTGCCGTTGATTCCCGATGAACTGACCGAGGAATTAGATGGTCAGCTCATCAAAGGTCGAGATGGAGCGGGGCTCCAGCCCCCGGAACCAGTCCTGACCTACCGGAATTAGGGTGGTTGGAAAAGCGCGACATTGGGCTGCATCTGAGTTATCTTGGTAGCTCATGCTCGCTGTAAATGCATCCATGTGATCTTTGGGTCGAAATTCCCATCAAAGAGCGCCACCTTGGGTGGTTTGTTCTTGGATGAGACACGTTCGGCTAGCAATTCCTAGGTGAAGGGCTTCGTGAGAGAATCCACGAAATACCTAGCCCCTTCGCTGGACGGATGGTCGTCTCTCCATATGCCCTCGATCTTCTTTTCGAGGGCCTCGAGTCGGTGGTGGTAACCCGAGGATTCCGCACAATCGGGGTAATGGCTATCCCCACTCTGGGTCCTTGCCAGGGTGCGGCTTCGATTCCGCTCTATCAGGTGTCTCAAATCCTCGGACAAAGCCCTTCTCGAGTGGTCCTTGCGCTCGTCGTTCGCACGATCCCGGTGAGAGTGGGGGCGTCGGTCATGCCTGAAAGCAAGCGAGCTGATCGACACCTCCTCGGGAGGAGAGAACGTGCGACGGGCATTGGGGCGATGGCCCGGTCTTCCCTTAGACCGTGACATAGAGATGTCTGGCGCCCAGCGGGTCATGGAATCAGTCACCGCATGTGATTTAAGGTGGCCAAAGTCAGCCCCTCAGCGCTCAGTGGCGCTGTGACGGGGGTGAGTGTCACGACTCGAAAGTACGGAACGTGACTGACACTTAAATTACGAAACGTCTCAAGGCGTACGTAATCTAAGTAAGCTAAAGCCCAGAAATAAAAACCATGTAAAGAAATAGAGTGAAGGAAAACTTATCTAAAGAAAGCGAATTTTAACTAAATAAGTCGCATTAATCATTTTAAAAGCAACATCGAAATTTCCCAAAAATTTCGGCAGAGTCTCCTTTGTATATACAGGCCCCCAAATGGGTACAACACATGAAAATACATATATATAATGAATAAAGGCATCCCCAAACGGGAGCTAGCTCTTCGCCAAAGGCGGAATCACAACCACATGCACAATGAGCATCAGAAAGCAAGAAATAAGAAAATACCACGTCGTCTCAAGTGAGCATCGACACCAAACACCACAAATACAAATCTCACGAGTCTCACCATCTAGTCAAATATACAAGGGTAGATAGAGTATACTAGATACAATAAAATACATGATGGGATAACATATCCTCGCAACCCACCTATGAGCACTCCTGCAAGTCCAAGCAAAGGAACAAAAAGAGGAAGTGCGCCCGCCGCTACTGTACTGACGGGTCGGACCTGCAAGATACTGTGGCACAACAGGGGTGAGTTGCCAACTCGTGAGTAGTAAGTAACATCTAATAAGGCTATCGTAAGCATGCACGCAAATGCGTTTCAACCTACGCATATCGATATGATACGATGCACTAACATGAATGCATAATCAAAACGAAACCTGAACAAGTCTGGTATGAGAAAATCTTTGTTCTTATCTTAGAAAAACCTCTGTGTACTAACTGAAGTACCCTCAATAAAATCAACAGAAAATCCATGTCAAGCATCGACACAAAATATATCCCAATATCTCAATGTCTCAATATCTTAATATCTCAATATTTCGGGCTCCGTCAGTCCGGATCGACCCATATCATCAAATCTCACGACTACATCGGTATCCTCCGGATATCCGCCACGTCACAAATAACCGGTCGGTAGTGCTCCCCTGCCGGGCTCAACGCCATCATCTGCGATACCGTACCGGGTCCACCATGCACCCGCAGACGGTCCCTCCCCTACCTCGAATCGGGTGTATGATACCGCTCAAGAACTGAGAAAATCTATGGTGGACACCACACACATTATATCACGAGAAAACCGCAACTTACATTTTTAAAATGGTAATACGTTCTTAAAATCCTTGCGGTTTCTCCAAATCCATAAATCTCATAAATACTGAAATTCTCGAGAAGAATCACAATATGTAAATATGTTGGTGATGATGGATGTCTATGATATGATAGTATATACCATACAAAGTACGACCAGAAGCTATGCATGAATCATGATGCAATGAGGTATGTATATATGACTAATAATCCTATGTATCCATCCTGATGAAATGACTATATAGGTTTACAGATCATATATCATGCAATGCACAGATACCGAGTCTAAGCAAGTTCTATAGTGTTCGTGACATAGCAATTACCAAAGGCGTGTGTGTTCGCATGAATAATGCGCGTGGCATGAACCAATGGTAATGGTGCAAGTGTCCTATGAGATAATATTATATATATTTATAATGATGCAATGTAATGAGATGAATGACTAAAAGACTACGCATATAAGTACAAGCACCACTAGTAATCCTGACTATCGGGCGCCTTGCGCCATCCAGACGATTCCCCCGTAGATGTGTACATCTACTCACCGGGACGCCTCGGCTAATCTGATCCGATTTCAGCTCTGTCATTTCCGCGCCACATCCGATGCCTCTGCTCCCGATCCTAGAAACGTACATAAGGAAATAAAAGAATAAATATATAAATAATCGCGAACACAAACAATACAAGTCCCACGCGCACTAACTAAACGCGTACGCACTTGGTGCACAAAACACGCTCGCGACAACGCCACAAACCACAACTAGGGTCGCTATACGTGGTAATTACCAAACCAAAAACCCAATCTCACCAATCGCGCGTTCACAACACACTAAATATATATGAAATAGATTGTATAACATCAAAACCTCAAACCTAATTTAAAATCGATTTATTCCAAAAACCTAGTAAGCATCAATTAACCGTTTTAGTACAAAACTTAATATTTTAACAAAACTAGTGGCCACAATAATCACTTAATAACCTAATTAGGCCACACAAAACATAACTAAATTTTAATTTCATCTAATTACACACTAATTAAAAACTTAGTTTGCTAAATTATATAATTAAGACAATTTAAAAATAACAATTTACAATTTAGCAACTAGCCTAGATTTTTGCATGTCTTAAGATGTGAAACTACACATTGTAACCATAACTAATGATAAAAACCCTAACTTGATCTCAAACCCCTCTCTTGAATTTCATAAACTTGCAATTAAAAACAAATTAACACCTAAATAGTTTAGATTAGAGCAATTAACCAACAAAGTAACAATTGGGTTAAGATTTATACCTCAATTTTTTTAGAGATCTAATCTTGCAAACTTAGCCTCCAAGGATGGTTTCTTGCTTCAAGATTCATGCTAGTTTGGCCAAAGAAAATTGGTTAATGGTTAAATGAAGGATTTTGTGAGACTTTGTATTGATTTTTGATGAATTTAGGAGAATTTTTTTGAAGAGAATGAGGTAGGGAAAATATGGGGGAGGCTGCTGCTCATGGCTCGGCCAAGGTGAAGGAAAAGAGAGAGTGAGGTGAGTGTAGAAATTTTCAAGACAAGAAAACCCCCATACCTCAATTATTAAGCCACATGCCTTCTTTCTTTAATCTTTCATTCTATTTTCTTTCTTTTTTGATGAGATAAAGTGAAGTTTGAAGGAGAGGGGGTTGTGCAAATTTCGGCTAGATCAAAGGGGTGTAGGGGGGGGGGGTGAGGGAAAAAATAAACATCATACCCCATGTCAACATGCACCATACCTCTTTTGTTTATTATATTCTATTAAATTTTCTTTTCTATTTAACCCTACATTTTCTAGAACCATGGAAAACAAAATGGGAAAAAGAGAACATGTTACAAACTAGGTTCTAAGTTGTCATGGTTCATATTTATGTAATTAACCCATTTTCATTTGTAATTTGCACTAATTAAATGTATAAGTGAAGGCTTAAAATAATATTTAAAAATAATTAATTAAGGAAAATATTTAAGTAAACTAACAATTCATAAGCGACTAATTAAATATCAATACTAGCCATTACATAGCTATAATAGGTATATTTAAATCTATATTGAAAAATAATTATATCGTGGTTTTTACGGAAAAACACGTATTATCAATAATTACTACACAATTAACCTAATCGATTTTCAGAATGTTACAATCTTCCCCCCTTAAAGATATTCGGTCCCCAAATTTAAAATCTAACTACGCGTACCCTCAAAAAGATGGGAATATTCCTTCCGCATCTCGTCCTTGGCTTCCCACATGACCTTTTTGCTGTTCGGGCCATGCCAAAGAACCTACACGGACGGTTTGATCTCGGACCTCAGTTTCTTCACCTGCCGATCTAGAATGACTATTGGCTGCTTGGTGAAAGAAAGATCGCACTCCAGCCTGATGTTGCATCACGCGATAGGGGTCATGAAGGTACTTGTGGAGCCTTGATACATGAAACACGGGATGAATATCTGGAAAGCTGGATGGAAGAGCCAAACGATAAGCAACTGCGCCGACACGCTCGAGAATCACAAAGAACCCACATATCTGGAACTAAGCCTTCATTTTCTTTCCGAATCTTGACACGCCCTTCATTGGAGAAACCTTCAAGAGAACATGATCTACAACAACGAACTCAAGTCTGCGCCGATGTCGGTCTGTATAAGATTTCTGCCTGCTCTGGGCCGCTCTCATTCTATCCCAAATCAACTGAATCTTTTCAATCGTCTCTTGCACAATCTGTGGTCCCAAAATACTGCTCTCACAGAGCTCTGTCCAACAAACTGGTGATCGACATTTCCTCTCATATAATGCCTCGAAGGGTGCCATCTGAATCTTCTCCTGAAAGCTGTTATTATAGGAAAACTCTATCAAAGGCACGTGGCGATCCCAATTACCACAAAAATCTAGAACGCACGCTCGGAGCATATCCTTAAGAGTCTGAATGGTCCGCTCTGAATGACTGTCGGTCTATGGATAGAATGCTGTACTGAACTCAATCAGGTGTCTAAAGTCTCTTAAAGCTTCTACAATAGTCGACTGGTGAACTGGGTGCCTCTGTTGGACACAATACAAGTCGGAATTCCATGTAGTCGCACAATCTCATCAACATATATCTAAGCATACGGAACGAATCCGAAAGTGGTCTTGACTGGCAGAAGGTGTGCTGCTTTCTTCATTCGGTCTACGATCACACAAATAAATCCATACTCTTGACTGGTCCTAGGTACACCCACAATAAATTCCATAGAAATCTGCTCTTATTTC
Source organism: Agapanthus africanus (assembly GCA_030015575.1). Classification (NCBI taxonomy): domain Eukaryota; kingdom Viridiplantae; phylum Streptophyta; class Magnoliopsida; order Asparagales; family Amaryllidaceae; genus Agapanthus; species Agapanthus africanus. The sequence continues at coordinate 749,622,634 of CM057342.1, read as the reverse complement.
TACTCCGGAATGGGCAAAGGTTGTAACTCTCGAGCTGGCCTCTGATGCTCAGCCTTGACTTTGCTGACAAGGTAACATCCCGAAACAGAATCTGTGACATCTCTCTTCATCCCTTAATACTACTAGACTTCTCTCAAATTATGATATATCTTGGTGGAACCCGGATGAACACTATATACTGACTGATGCGCCTCCTCTAAGATCTCGCGTCTCAATCCCTCGGAATCTTGCACACATAGTCGAGTCCCAATCATAGTACTCCCTAATTATAAATCACGAATTCTGTATCTCTGCCCTATCGAACCTGCTCCATGATCTCTGACAAACGAACGTCATCGGACTATGCCTCACGGATATGATCAAATAACAGTGGATGTCGGACACAGACAAGTTGTCCCCTGGTCGACGTAAACTCGAACTGTACTCGGCTGGCACAAAGAATATGCTAATCTGCCATCGACTGTCTCTGAACTGTGCTCAAACAAGAAAAGCTACCTCCGGGCTTCCGACTCAAGGCATCTACCACAACATTCTCCTTGCCTGGACAATAAAGAATCTCGCGGTCATAATCTTTCACTAGCGCTATCCATATGTGCTTTCTTAAATTCAAATCTCGCTGCTGAAAGTTATAATGTCTCCAGATCTTAATTGTAAAGACCACCGTAGCCATCTTTAAGTCATGCATGGAATAGTTCTGCTTGTGCTTCTTCAACTGCCGAGAAGTATAGCAATAACCAAGAAAACCGCCTCATCCTAAAGGCAAAGATAATACTGGCGCCGTAATAAAACGATTCTTCACTACTAAAAGCTCTGCTCGCATACTTCAGTCCAAAGAAAAGGAACTCTCTTCCAGGTCAACCCGGTTAACGTTGCAGCTATCTGTGAAAAATCCTGTACGAAATATCAATAGCATCCGTCCAAACCCAAAATGTTGCGAACCTCCATCACTGATACAGGTCTGGGCCAGTGTTGAACGGTCTCGATCTTTTTCAGTTCCATACCTACCATCTTTCATAACTACGTGACCCAAGAAGTCAACATCATCCAACCAGAAAATACACTTGGATACTTTAGCGAATAGCTGGTGCTCCCTCAAAATCTGCAACGAAAACCTCAATTACTGCCTAGGCTCCACTCAGCTCCAAAAGTATACTAGGATGTCCTCAATGAACACGATGATAGACTCATCAAGAAACGGCCTGAATATACGGTTCATCAAATTCATAAACGCTGTTGGGGCATTGGTGAGTTCGAACGACATCACCAAGACTCATAACGCCCGTATCGTGTGTGAAAAACAGTCTTCGGAATATCATCCTCTCGAACTCGCAACCAATGGTAACCTGATCGCAAATCAATCTCCAAAAAATGTCCCGCACCCTGGAACTAATCAAATAAATCGTCGATACGAGTTAAGGGATATCTGTTCCGCACTGTAACCTGATTCAATTGACAAAAATCGAAGCACAAATACAACTGCCGTCTTTCTTCTTGGCGGTCTGGACAGGAGCTCCCTAAAGTGACGCACTCGGACGAACAAGCCCCTTTATCCAACAAATCTTGCAACTGATCCTTCAGTTCTTTACGCTCCGCCGGGTCCATCCGATATGACGGTATAGAAAAAGGCTCCATGCTGGGAATCAATTCAAAGCAGAACTCAATATCGCGCTCTGGCGACACACTAAGCAACTTGTTAGGAAAGACATCTGGAAACTCTCTCACTATCGGGACCTGGTCTAACGGGACCTCTGCGGCTCTAACATCACAACATACGTCAAGAATTTCTGACATCCTTTTCTTAAAAGATGACTAGAGCGAAAAGAAGAAATCAAACCGGAAAGGGTGGCGCTAAGGTCTCCCCAAAAACAAACAAGAACTGGCTTACCCGGAAAAACTAAATCTCACTGCCTTCTTACGGTAGTCCACGAATGCATAACACGCGGCCAATCAATCCTTGCTCTGAAGAACTTCGAAGTCAAACATATCGAGAAGCATCAAATTGACAGAAGAACCCCTATCTCCGATGCGAACAAAACAAACACGAATGAGAAATATATCGAGCGACAAAAGATTAGCCTACGAAAGAAATCACAACGAGCGGCTGATTTAGCAAAGACTACTATCGGCTAGAGTTCGATACAAATTGTGTGGATACTAATTCAAACGACACCAGACAGAAATACGCATCAGAAGAAAACACCGAAGGAATGCCTGTCACAACGGCGTCTATCTAACTGCCTGTGAGCTGGCATACCGGTACGAGTCCGCTTCGATCCAGAAACGACCGAAGTCTCAGAAATGCGCTCCTCTAGCAGTAAGGCTGCATCTATCGCGGCTGCATAAGTGTCAAAATGCTGGGTGCCGATGGTAAGAAATAACTACATGTCTAGTCCCCGCACGACCCTCTTCACGTGTTTCTCTTCAGTGTCCACCAGGTAAGGAGCATAGCGGACCACTAAGTAAACTGAATGTCGTACCCGGACACTGTCATCCCTGAAGTCTTACGTCAAGGCTCGAAACTACGAGCTCGGGCATCTCGAACGCTCTCCGGAAGGAAACGAGCAAGTTCAATCCATATCTCGTCAGAACATCTCTGTGAACGACAAATCCTAGCCATCCTGTCGAGGATTGTCTATGGATCCTCTGCATGCATCTGTGCCAGTAAAAACTGGAGGCTTCGGCCTCAAAAAACATCCAGTAAAGATACATAAATAATGTTGGTAACAACAGAAACAGCTGCCTGAGCAGCAGGTACAATCACCGTCCCTGCAGTAGGAGGGATATCATCGGCTCTCGGAGCTCGGCTATGCTCAACTAACAATCCAGCCATCTGTCGCAAGTCCCGAATACTCGACTCAAGCCTAGCTATCCGGCCTGGAAAAAGCGGACCACTCTGTCTCTGAGGGGTAGGCGTACCGCCCTGATCGGTCCTCGTCTCAAATGAGCCTGCTCTAATCTCATCTCTGGCGGCAGCCCTCTGGCCCTCGTAGTCTCCGGCGGCATAGTGGATGGAACAAGAAACAGGATTGATAGGAACATTGCGATCGAATCAAATGATTTCCGAAATCAAGGAAGGAAATACAAGCAAATATATATATCCTAAGGTCATTTAGGCGGAGTACCGTATCGTAAGTATGCCGCGGAATATACACACGCTATATCACTCTGCCTAAGTCACCTACTCCATCTACCAAGGGTCATCTTACACTCAGAAAAGTAAAACATATAGCTCTGATACCAATTTTGTCACGACCCGAAGGTACGGAACGTGACTAGCACTTAAATTACGAAACGTCTCAAGGCGTACGTAATCTAAGTAAGCCAAAGCCCAGAAATCAAAACCATGTAAAGAAATAAAGTGAAGGAAAACTTATCTAAAGAAAGCGAATTTTAACCAAATAAGTCGCATTAATCATTTTAAAAGCAACATCGAAATTTCTTGAAAATTTCGGCAGAGTCTCCTTTGTATATACAGGCCCCCAAACAGGTACAACACATGAAAATACATATATATAATGAATAAAGGCATCCCCAAATGGGAGCTAGCTCTTCGCCAAAGGCGGAATCACAACCACATGCATATATATATATCAAAAGTGCACAATGAGCATCAGAAAGCAAGAAATAAGAAAATACCATGTCGGCTCAAGTGAGCATTGACACCAAACACCATAAATACAAATCTCACGAGTCTCACCGTCTAGTCAAATATACAAGGGTAGATGGAGTATACTAGATACAATAAAATACATGATGGGATAACATATCCTCGCAACCTACCTACGAGCACTGCTGCAAGTCTAAGCAAAGGAACAAAAAGAGGAAGAGCGCCCGCCGCTACTGCGCCGACGGGTCGGACCTGTAAGATACTGTGGCACAACGGGGGTGAGTTGCCAACTCGTGAGTAGTAAGTAACATTTAATAAGGTTATCGTAAGCATGCACGCAAATGCGTCTCAACCTACGCATATCGATATGATACGATGCACTAACATGAATGCATAATCAAAACGAAACCTGAACAAGTCTGTGTTCCCCTCCGAACACAAAGACGCGGCCGTGTAGGCTCGTCTTGCCTGAGATTCGGGGCAGATGCTATTTGGTTTTATTCGTCCACCTCTCCGAAGATGCCAAGTTGATTTATGGCACCGTGCATCGGAGGTTTAGACGGATGCGGCCGATGTAGCAGACTTTGTCAGATTCCCCCTCACTTGAGGGGTTTTTGATTGTGGGGACACTCTTCCCTACAGGCGCAAGCCCCTGCAGTTAATTACGCTACCGCATCGCGGTAACAACTTTCTTCTTCTCCAGAATTTCACTTCGTGTCGTGTGTGTTTGTTTTGTTTGTGGATGCCCGTGGATTGTATACGGAGACTAAGTTATGCCATCGCCCGTAGGACGTGGATTAGTCCAAATCCGTATTTACTTAGATTTGGGTTTGGGGTTTTAGTTTAAGGATACGTTAGCCCTATTGAGGCTAAGATCAACTTAAATGTTCATTAAGGATACGTGAGCCTAATCTCCAAACTCAGATCAACTTAACGGGATCATTTGGATCCGTCAAGAGAGTAATTGGCTCTGTTGTTTAGTTCAATGACATTGCGGTCGATTTCCAGTTTAGGGACATGGTGGTCCATTACATGTATGGCCGTCGGGACCCATCACCTCTCTGACGACGTTGAAAGATTACAACGACATATGTCAAAGGAGTTCAGAGATGTACCCTTGAACCAAAGTTGATTGGAGGGATCTATAGTCCAATTTGGGACTAAAGTCTGTTTGAGGGTTTAAGACTACATTAGCCATATTTGAGGCTAAGATCAACTTAAACGGGATCGTTTAGATCCCACAAAAGAGCATTTGGGCTCTGTTGTTCCAGTTTAGGGACATAGTAGTCCAACATTCCCATTTTGGGGACGGATATTACTTTAAGGACACGTTAGCCATATTTGAGGCTAAGATCAACTTAAACGTTTGTTAAGGATACGTTAGCCTAATCTCCAGACTAAGATCAACTTAACGGGATCGTTTGGATCCGACAAGAGAGCAATTGGCTCTATTGTTCCAGTTTAGGGACATAGTGGTCTATTGCCAGTTTAGGGACATGGTGGTCCATATTCCCAATGTGTGGTTGTCGGGACCCATCACCTCTCTGACGCCGTTGAGGGATTACAATGACAGATGTCAGAGGAGTTTAGAGATGTACCCTTGAACCGGATGTGAATTGATTTAAGAGAGCAGTCGTGCTCAGTCAATTTAATTTGAGGACTTACGGTCAGAATTGGGCTAAGTCCAGTTGAGAATGTTCAACATTTTTATTTGTGGTTGGCCTGTTAGGACTTGGCTTGGGCTTTACCCTTTGTTTAATAATGCATAGCATTAATCTTGGTCTCTGTTGGACCTTTATTTGGGCTCTGCCTCTTTTTAAATGATGCACAACATCTGTTTTGGTCTGATAGACCTTTGTTTGGGCTCTGCCCTTTTTTTAAAAATAATGCATGGCATTTTATTGGGCCTGTTAGGCCTTTTTTAATTGGGCTCAGCCCTTCTTTAAATAATGCAGAGCATTAAATCTCCTGACAGTGTGCCATGTGGCTTGTCAAGCGCTTTGCGCCAATTAATGAGCGCAAGCGCATGTGGAGGTGACACGTGTCACGCTCTGGTGAGCTCAAGCTCAGTATGCTGCGCCAATGTGCCGCGCTGTTGCGCCGCTGACACGTGGCGCGCTCTGGTGAGTGCAAGCGCAGTGCGCTGCGTCAATGCGCTGCTGATACGTGGCGCGTTCCGGTGAGTTGCGCCAATTTAAGAGAGCAGTGCTTTATTTAAAAGCGCATAGCGCAAGTTGTTCTGGAGCTGACACGTGGCGCTCTCTGGTGGCTTGTGCCAACCCAAGAGCGCAACAGTGCAGATTTACAAGTGCAAGGCACTGTTTTAATATCTTGATCCAATTTTGGATTCAAGAAAAGAATCTTTTTAAGATTCCAGAACCAGTGGTTCATCAAAAGGCAATGCCTTTGTGTAGATCAAATGATCTAATAGAGAAGTATCTTCCTTCTTATTTTATTCTTATTATTTGATCTTTTTCTTTTATTTTAAGATCTTGATCTTGTTCTTAGATCATTGATCTTTTCAGAAGAAATTCTTCTTTTCAAAGGTTTACCTTTTTTCTTCGTTCTTGAATTCTTCTCAAACTTTCTTTTTTAGGAGTTCTCTGAATTCTCTCTCTGTTTTTTTCTCTGTGTGTTTTAGACTTGGGGTCTAGGGGTCTTTATATAGTGCCAATTAGTTTGTTAAATTAGTTAAAGAGATCTTTCTCTGAGTGATTTAGGGACTTTTCCCTACCGTTGGATCTTTGATCAAAAGGCTTCTGTTTTATAGAAGACAATCTTCTTATTTTAACAAGAACAGAAAAATCTTACTGGAATTTTAATTCTGTTTGGCGCAAACGCACCTACGCTTGACACGTGTCGCGCAGCGTTGACCGCAGCGCAACTGAAGCGTTGCTTCCTTTAATTTTATTTTAAATAGAGCCTTACTCTGATTGGGTGCGCTGTCTCGGGCGCTGCGCTGGCCTGCCAGCTTTTGACACGTGGCACGTTGCGTGCAGCACAAGGAATTTGAAGCGTTGCTTCAATTTTTGAATTTTCCAAATTCAAACAGTGCTTTGCTCTGATTGGGGGAAACAAATGCCCCCCCACCGTTGCGCTCATGTGGCACACACGTAAGTGCAGCGGTGGCAAGATCCCAACGGTCAGATCAACTCAAGAGTTGAAGGGGCGCAAGCGCCTATAAATAGGACCCTTGGTCCTCAGTAGATAATTACCATCTTCAAGAATCTTTTATTTTCAGAGCCCTGCTCTTGCTTTTAAGAACTTTAGAGCCTTGCTCTTGTTTTTCAAGAATTTCAGAGCTCAAACTCTAGAACATCTTAGGTAAAATTTTAATCAACAGAGCCTTGCTCTCATAGATCTTTGATCTAAAAAAAACCCTTTGGGGTTTCACCAACAGAGCCTTGCTCTCAAGAATCCATAGATCTAAAGAGACCTTGTTTCAGGGTTTTTAACCCATGAACAGAGCTTTGCTCATCGACCAAATGTAGATCTTTTTTGATCTAAAAAAATGTAGAACTCTTAAGAGTTTTCATGGATCTTTAAGATCCCAGAATTTTCTTAATTTTTAAGAGTTAAATTTTTCTTTTGATGGATTTTTCCATCATTATTACAGAGCTAGGCTCTTTCAGGGAATTTTATCCCTTCGAGACCAGAATTTGACAAGTGTCACTCTGTGACAGAGGTTTGCCCTGAAAGAGGAGATTTTCTCCTTATCTCTAGGGATTTCTCATTAATGAGAATATTCTTTTGGGGATCTCCTCATTAATTGGCAGTCTCATCCAATGATGGGACTGTCTTATTAACCGATGCACTGTCATCCAGATTCTGTGGGTCCCCCTTTGGTCCCCTACCCACTGTATTGCAGTGTGGTATAAATTTTAAAATGCCAAGCGCTGGTATTACAACACTGACGGCTGATTTTTGTCCCTCCGCAGGAAACATGTCTGCTGACTTGTCTTTCCCGTTTGTTCGCTCGGAGGAAGGATTTCCCGAGGCGCCGGTAGACCGAGAGGTGCTCGCTCTCATCAAGGATCATGACCCCGAGCACAAGAACCTTCACCTGTGGGGTAGGTGGTATATTGACATCATCAAGGGTCGCCGAAGCTTCGGTTTTGCGACGCCGTCTGAGCCCATCTCGTCGATCCTCTATGCGGATGACCCCCCGGTGAAGTATGCCGTGGAGGTCAAGAATTGGAATTCGGAGGATCTTCTCCAGCCTACGATTGGCGCCATTCTCGTGCAGCCGCCGCCGGCCGTGGACATTAGACGAATATATCAGGGTGAGGCACACCCTTGGAGAAAGGCTTACAATATTGGATTGACCCCGCGACAACCGGCTGGATATTTGCAGTGGGCCAGGTACATCCTATCGGCGAAGAGGACTCATCTGATGAAGATTGGTTTGTACTTGGCAATTTACGTCTCGCTTTTTGAGTACCCCGCTCCTCCAACGTGGTGGATTAAGGCTTTCATCGAACAATGGAATATCCCCACCCACACCTTCCTTATGACGAACAGGGAAGTCTCCATCTCCCTGGAAGAGTTCGCTGAGATCTCGGGTTTGCCGGTGAGGGAGGAGCATTACGAAGAGCTGCTTCCTCCTGACGAGTACGTCTTCACCACCAAGCCGCTGGTGTTTGACTTGACGCCGGAGAATGCTATTCAGCACCAGTTTCCGGGCTTGGTGAAGGTGTTGACCATATACGAAGGGCTCTATCTGGAATCAGGAGTCCGGGGAGTCGGTTTCGCAGAATTTATCACCCGCTTCCTTCGACCGGAGTTCCTATCGGAGCGGAGCGAGAAGTTCGCCAAGCTCAATGACCCTTTCGGCTTCGGCTTGGACCGTCGACCAATATCGGAAGACGATCAAAAGGATTTTTATCTCCCTGGCGTCGCCATCATGCCCTTGTCAGAAATCGTCGTCCCGGGTATGGATGAGGAGACCTTATTTTTGGGGTTCCTGGGATTGAGGCTGTGCAGCTTCGCGCTCCCCATGCACCCGCGTTACATGCGGCCGTCCGTTTTCTACCCAGCGCATCGGATGGTGGCTGGCCTGCAGTTATCAGTAGGAATCGCCGGGTTGGCTCACCTATACAATGGACTTAGCGTGGCGGCGGACGCTAATGAACCTGGGGTGCAGCCTGCTAATTTCCCGATGCATTACTTCACCTCATGGATGGAAATGCATGTACACGGGGTGTTCGGCGTCCATAAGAGCCCTTCATTTTTTGAGAGGTGCAGACTCCCAAGAGTCATGCGGCTGATCGGCGCCTTGATCGTGACTGTGCCTCCGTGGGAGGCTAGGGGGTTGCTCCTTCGTCCATACCTGGTCGGAGCGAAGATTTCTTCTGTGGATAAAGTCATAACTATCGGCTCAGAAACCACCAAGTCGGTGATCTCGCTGCGTGACGACTTCAAGGACGGAGCTTCCGTACTGAAAGCCCGGGAGATCCTTCACCTCTACTCCATCCGGCCGGGCTACCCGGTGTTCAGGCAGAACGAGATAGCGCTTTTCATAAGGTACAACCCCCACCGGTTCGCCCAACAATCAAACTATAACCAGGGGATCCCGCTGGAAGCGTTTTTGGATGAGCCCGCGGCCAGCAGGGAGGGGATACGGAGCGCGATGCACCATTTCATGTGGCTGAATATGGGCTCCTACTTCTTCATCAGCAAGCCAAGCTGCGTTCCCCGGGTCCTTAACGCGTACGTGGCTTGGTACGCGCACGCAATGGGTGCAGTCATCCAAATGGAGAAGCGCATGTCGGTTGACTGCAAGGGTGCGCCTCCCGGCGGTGACCGCAAGGCTCCCCTGAAGCCAAGGACCCCGGTCGTTCCTCCGCTGAAAGATGCCGGAGCTGGGCTACCGCGCGTACTGAGCCCTCCGCGCGGATTGCCGCTCCGTGATACTGTGGATGTGCCACCAGCGCCCCGTGCTCCAGTGGAGACGGTAAATGTGGTTTCGCCGGAGTCTAGCGTGGGCGCGGATATCGGGACCCGCCGCCCTAAGGTGCCTGCAAAGCGCAAGTCGATCTCGGGTGCACCCAGGGCTGGCGGGCAAAAGAAGAAGAAGAAGTCGCTCCTCTCTCTCGATGCTATCCTCGGTTTAGAGCCTCAGGCCCCTTTTACCGAAGGTATAAGCGAGTACGGAAGCAATAAGGGCTTCTCGGTAGATCCAGCAGACACCGATCTGGCGGCCGCCATTGCGGCTTCTGAGCGATCATCCAGGCTCGAAGCGATGTTGACTAAACTCACTCAGTCAGGTAATCATTAGCTGCACTCTTCGTCATTTCATCGCATTTTATCATTATCTTTGACTAATGCTTTTCCCTTTTTTAACAGGTGTCACTACTGAAGAAGCCATCGCTGCTTCTTTAAAAACCTTCCAGGAGGAGGAAAGGAAGCGCACTTTATTGGGCGTTGGTACGTCTCGGCTCGTTGAGTCTTTATTTCCTTTCTCTTTTTTTTATATAGCCTATCTGATCTTCTCTTTGTTTCTTTGCAGGGACCGTGCAAGCCGATGCGGGGACTCTTCCTGAGCCAGCTACCGAAGTCCCTGCCTCTTCGGGGCTACCGCGAGAGTCTCAACTCGAAAAGTCGGTGAAGGATGCCTTGAAGGATTTGGAGGCATCCCTGTACATGGACGATGACGCCTCAATAAAGGAAGCTTCGAAGAGGTCAGTCTTGACGGCTCGGGAGGAGAGAAAGCGGTTGAGGCGCGAGGCGAAGGCATGCAGAGCTACTTTGGCCGTGGGAGCGGGCCCAAGCACCGTCCCTCGTGCTGATACTCCCTCGGAAGAGCCCCCGGTCGCCTTGTCTACCGCTCACAGACAGGCGGTGCGTGCAGCTCGGGAGGCTTACGATCAGTCCACCTCAGGTAATGTGTCTTTCAAGATTTTGTTGTAAGAATTGTAAACCTGTCGGTTCTCATATATCTTGTCCTGCAGGGCCAAGTCCACCCGAAGGGGAGGCAGGAACCGTCGAACCTAAGGGGATAGAAGAAGAGGCACCGGCTGAACCCGAGCCGACGATGGGCGACGTCGCCGGGGTGGCTGGACCTGAGCTGGGGGCTGAGGAAACTGCGCCAGAGAAGGTCGTCGATGCCGAGCCCGAGGTAGCGGCAAATGAGATGACTTCTACAACTGAGCCTGGGGCAGCGACGGACGGAGGGCCTGAGACCGGCGACCCTATGGCGACGGCTGATGAGACGGCAGCGAATGCCGAGCCCGAAGGAGTAGCGGGTGAGACGGGCATAACTCCTGGGGACAAGCCAGCCGCTCTTTCTCAAGAGTCTGGCAATGCTCCAATCATTGCTCTCCCCGTCTACGGTCCTCCGCCATCTCCTGGCCGTGCGAGCATGACGACAGCCCCCGTAGAGTCGGGTGATGAGGCCACGGGAGGTGGACTCATGTCGATGGAGGAAAGAGATGCCTCCGTTTCGGCTGGCGGCTCATCAGGTAAATTTCGCGTTACTGTCTTTTTTCTTTATCTTGCAATCCTTCCTGACAAGTTTATCCTTGTTTTTAACGCAGGTGCGGCCAGTGCTGACGCTCCATTGCTCGAGGGAGCATCGTCAGCTACTGCCTTGGCGGTGGCCACCTCTCAGCCTTCTCTCCTACCATCGCAGATGCTGGAAGGTATGGATTTGCAACCCATTAGTTTTATCTTTCGACCGCATAATTTATGTACTAATGTCGTACTATTGCGTCTTTACAGGAGTGCTTTTTGATCACCTCTACCAGGTGTTGCACCCGCACTTCTCCTTCCCATCTGAACTCGCTTCTTCCTCCAGTGGCACTGGTGAGTATAGTTTCCAATCGATGACTTTCTTTTTCCAATAATGGAATTATTTCTGACTCTTCCTCGTCCTGATTGCAGTGCTACAAATCGAAGGAGGAGATGAAAGATCTACCGCGCCACCGGCCCTCCTGGCTTTACCGCCTGTTGCAGTTGGTATAGTAAACTATCCCATCGATGACTTTTTCATATTTCTTGAACCGTCATCTGATCGTATTTTGTTTTTTCAGCTATCGTTCCGGTTTCGGCGCCCTTCGAGTCTCGCATCGTAATACCGGCGGGCCCCTTCTTGAGACGTCCATCTTCAAAGGGTGCCGCAATGAGCTTGGGCATGCTGAGCGGATACGTCGAAGAGCTTGACGCAGACGCTCTCCCATGTGCTGTAGATTTCGCTGCGGAGGTTAACCTGATGCTGGCAGCGCTTGTAAATTTTCATATTGAAGGCGTCGTCGAGTCTTGGGTTAATCACTGCAGGGAAATCGGGGCCCGCCTGCATCAGCTGGAGCTTACGCGTCCTGCCCCTGAGACCTTGGCCGCGAGCACTCAACGGGCAGTATGGATTGAGCAAAGCGCTTCTTACTTTCGCCATTTGGAACAAGAAGCAGCTTTAAGGCTTAGGGAATGTCAAGAGTCTTCAAGCGAGACTGCTCGCCTGCGTGCTGAAGTTGACGCGAATGCTGCTCGGGTGAAGGCTATCTTCGAGGGCCTTCTGCAAAGTCCTTCTGATGGGCTAGCACTGAAGCAGAACCTCGATGCCGCTGAGCGTGATGCCCAAGGTCGCAACGCAGCTCAGCAAGTAGTTGAGGAGCAGCTCTCAACCTTCCTACAGCAGCAGGCTCAAGTGGAAGCAGAACCGGCGGTGGCAGCCGATCAGGAGAAGGTATGGAAGGAAGTGCGCGAGCAATTGATAGGGCTATTTAAGACGCTTCCTTCCCAGTAGCTGCCTTTGTATCAGTCATACACTTGTAATAATTTTTTTTTTGAATAAAATGTATACATTCTTTATTCTTTTATACGATTCGCCTTGTACTTAATTGAATTCATGAATAAAGATATACACATTTCCTTTTGCAATGTCTTGTGTCATCTCTGCTCCTTCTTCCTTCTTTTATTATCAGTACGCTGCCTTAGTAACATGGTTGACAGATGATAGAGTGAGCATCTTGTCTTGGCTTCTTCAAGAGGTAGCGATGGCTTAGGAGGCAGGTTTAGATATGCTGTCTAAGACTTTTCAACTTTATGAGCCGTGAGGGTCTCATAAAGACTTTTCTCCTTACGGATCGAGAGGATCTCGTAGGTGTATTTTCTCCTTAGGAATCGTGAGGATTCCTAAGTGCATTTTCTCTTATAAGTCGTAAGGATCTTATAAGAGAATTTTCCCTCTTACGAGTCGGGAGAACTCGTAAGCGGTTGTTTCCCTCCTTATCGAGATTCGACTTTGGAGACTGGGACCCGTGGATAGTATGTAAGAGACCGTTTTAGACCGACTTGCAGGGTCCCAGTGCTTAGGAAACAAGTTTTTTAATCCCTTCTGCCTAAGGCTTTATCTTGCAAGTCGAGATGAATCGAGAAGTCCTCGCGAAGACACTAATTTCCTCACGAGTCAAGACAAATCGAGCAGCTCTTGTCAGGGACACTAATTTCCCTGAGTCGAAGTATTTTGCCGAGGACACCGGTTTCCTCGAGGTTGAAACGAATCGGAGTGTTCCTGCAAAGACACTGGTTTCTCTGCGGGCTGACGCGAATCAAGAAGCTCTCATCAAGGATGCTAGTTTCCCTGAATTGAGGTATTTGCCAAGGACACTGATTTCCCTGGGGTTGAAACGAATCGGGGTATTCCTACAAAAACGCTAGTTTCTCTGCGGGCCGACGCGAATCAAGATGTTCTCGCCAAGGACACTGGTTTCCCTGAGTCGAAGTATTTTGCCGAGGATACTGGTTTTCTCAAGGTTGAAACGAATCGGAGTGTTCCTGCAAAGACACTGGTTTCTATACGGGCCGACGCGAATCAAGATGTTCTCGTCAAGGACACTGGTTTCCCTGAGTCGAAGTATTTACCGAGGACACTGGTTTCCTCGAGGTTGAAACGAATCAGAGTGTTCCTGCAAAGACACTAGTTTCTCTGCGGGCCGACGCGAATCAAGACGTTCTCGTCAAGGACACTGGTTTCCCTGAGTCGAAGTATTTGCCAAGGACACTGATTTCCCTGGGGTTGAAACGAATCGAGGTGCTCCTGCAAAGATGCTGGTTTCTCTGTGGGCCGACGCGAATCAAGATGTTCTCGTCAAGGACACTGGTTTCCCTGAGTCGAAGTATTTTGCCGAGGACACTGGTTTCCTCGAAGTTGAAACGAATCGGAGTGTTACTGCAAAGACACTAGTTTCTCTGCGGGCCGACGCGAATCAAGATGTTCTCGTCAAGGACACTGGTTTCCCTGAGTCGAAGTATTTGCCGAGGACACTGGTTTCCTCGAGGTTGAAACGAATCGGAGTGTTCCTGCAAAGACACTAGTTTCTCTACGGGCCGACGCGAATCAAGATGTTCTCGTCAAGGACATTGGTTTTCCTGAGTCAAAGTATTTGCCAAGGACACTGATTTCCCTGGGGTTGAAACGAATCGAGGTGTTCCTGCAAAGACGCTGGTTTCTCTGCGGGTCGACGCGAATCGAGGTGCTCTCGTCAAGGACACTGGTTTCCTTGAGTCGAGGAGGTTGCCAAGGACACTGATTTCCCTGGGGTTGAAACAAATCGGAGTGTTCCTGCAAAGACACTGGTTTCTCTGCGGGCCGACGCGAATCAAGATGTTCTCGTCAAGGACACTGGTTTCCCTGAGTCGAGATGATCTCTGGTAGTCTTTCAGGTTTTATATGAGTTGCCGTCAAGACCCTGAAGCTAAGAATTTGGCCTTCGCTTCGCTTGCTGTGGTGTGTCCGAATCCTGTTGGAGGAGGGACGCTGTAGTGACATTTCGTATGTTGTGTAGAGATGAACGATGAAGTGGTGATCACTCCACGCTGGGGTGAGATGATCTCCGATTGTTTTCACGCTTTATATGAGTTGCCGTCAAGACTTGGCTCCGTTTCCTGATGGAGCATAGGGAGGAAAGATGTGTTTCCTTCTTTGTTTGCACCCGTGGATTGTATACAGGGATTGCTGTGATATCGCCTGTAGGGCAAAAGTTTCATTCATTTTCTTTATATCATTTTACTTCCGCGATGCTCTATCATTTCAGCTTTTATATCACGAAGTTCGCGATTGCCCAATCATTTCGGCTATTTTTCGCTGTACCCAATCATTTCGGCTATTTATTTTATTTTTACTCGCTGCTTTTTATTGCGAGTTGCCTAATCATTTCGGCTATTTTGTGTGCATACGTTTTTACTTGTTGCTTTTTATTGCAAGTTGCCCCCATCATTTCGGCTATTTCGTATGCATGCGCGGCTTGCTGGCTTTTCGCCGTAAACCTGGAATTGGACACCGATTTTGGCATCAGCACCGCTACAACTGGGATGTTGCCAGGAGCGAATCATCATTTGCCTCTGTCGATGTCGAACAAAGGTGGCTTAGTGAACAGGGTTAGGGTCCTGTCGACTAAGGCTTTTGACTTCATGAGCCGTAAGGGTCTCACAAAGGTATTTCTCCCTACAAGTCGTGAGGATCTTGTAGGTGTATTTTCTCCTTAGGAATCGTGAGGATTCCTAAGTGCATGTTCCTCTGTAATTCGTAAGGATCCTACAAGAGTGTTTTCTCCTTATAAGTCGAGAGGACTCACAAGGTTTTTTTTACCATATGGACATATCCCTAGTTACGGGTGGGACTTTGTTAGGGAAATGTTTATTCGCGCCCGTGGATTATATGCAAAGGTCAGTATTGAGCCACTTGTAGGGCAATATCGAAGGTTGTGGGGGGGGGGTTGCTTAAGAACAGGTTCAGGTTTCTGTAACTTAAGACTTTCAAATCTTACGAGCCGTGAGGGTCTCATAAGAGAGTTCTCCTTACGAGTCGTGAGGATTTCGCATGTGTAATTTCTCCTTAGGAATCGTGAGGACTCCTAAGTGTGTTGCACCCTTGTGAGTCGTAAGGATCTCATGCAGGTGGTTTCTCCTTGCAAGGTCGTGAGGACCCTGCAAGTGTCCTTTAACGAGGTTACGTCCTTTCGGGTTTTCACAAACACTCGCCGGTAGCCCTGCTGTTTTTACTCACGGAGCCCTTTCGGGTTTTCATCCGTGCCCATTTTGCTTATGGACATACCGTTTTCCCCCTTTTTTTTATTTTTCTTACGAGGTTGCGCCCTTTCAGGTTTTCACAAACACTCGCCGGTAGCCCTACTGTTTTTACTCACGGAGCCCTTTCGGGTTTTCATCCATGCCCATTTTGCTTATGGACATACCGTTTTTATTTTTGTTATTTTTTTTATTCTTTTTTTTTATCGGTTTTGAGATGTTGCAACCCACCGTAGTTTATCGATATCTCGGTCAACGACTAGTTTAGGACATAGTGGTCCGTTGTTAGTTTAAGAACGTTTCGGTCCGTTGTTGAAGAAGGCCGGTTACTACTTATAGAGTTCAGGCTTAGGAAGATAGCGAGCGGACATAGTCGTTGTCATCTATCATTGACCTAGGCCTTGACCCGTTAAGCGTGGTATTTCTTCAGGAAGCGACCGTTTATTGGTCTGAAAGGTCTTTCACCATGCATATCCATGAGTAGATAGGCTCCACCCTGGTAGACCTTGTCTATGATGTACGGGCCTTCATAGCTCGGCTCAAATTTTCCCCGTTTGGCGCGATTGGGGATCATAGGTCTTTTAACCACTAGCACAAGTTCACCTTGGCGGAATGTCGTTGGCCTGGTCAATCTTTCGTATGAGCGCGTCATCTTTGCTTTGTAAGCCTCCAGATTTTGTTGCGCTATGAGCCGGGTTTCATCAAGAGAATCAAGCTCCTCAAGCCGAAGGTGAGCATTTTCTTCGTCCGTCAGCTCGTAGTAGACTGCCACCCGTAGAGAAGGTAACTCTATTTCGAGAGGGAGTACAACTTCCATACCGAATACCAACGTGTATGGCGTTGTGTTTGTGGCCGTCTTGAACGTAGTTCGATACGCCCAAAGAGCTTCTGGAAGTCTCTCGTGCTAGTCTTTCTTGTTTCGGGACACCGTCTTCTTTACGATCTTCGTCAAGGTCTTGTTGAAAGCCTCGGCTAGACCGTTAGCTCGGGGATTATAAACTGAGGAATATCTCCAGTCTATGTTGTGTTGCTTTGCGAAGCGGCTGATCTTGTGGCTTCTGTAGGCTGGCCCGTTATCGGAGATGATCCGTCGCGGAGTTCCAAACTGATAAATAACGTGCGTCTTGAAGAAATGGAGGATATTCTCCGTCTTCACTTCTCTCAGCGGTACTGCTTCTGCCCATTTGGAGAAGTAGTCAGTCGTCGCCAAGATGAATCGATGTCCCCTGAACGATGCTGGTTCGATGGGACCGATTATGTCAGTTCCTCACATTTCAAACGGCCAGCTAGCCACTGTTGGATATAGAGGATTTGGGTGTTGATGGATAAAGTTCCCATGAATCTGGCATGAGTGGCATTGCTTCGCATACTCGAGGCAGTCCTGAATCATCATGGGCCAATAGTAGCCCATCCGTTTAATTTTCAACTTCATCTTCAGGCCTGCTTGGTGAGAACCACAGAGTCCGTCATAAACTTCTTGAACGACTCTTTTCGCTTCGTCAGGTCCCAGGCATCTCAACTACAGAGAATCAAACGACCTCTTGTACAGAGTATCGTTGACGAAGGCGAAAGACAGAGTTCGTTTCATAAGCTGATGTCTTGAGGACGCATATTCAGGCGTTCGACTGGATTTGAAGTAGTCTATAAAGATTTCTCTCCAATTCTCAGCCTTTTCCTGGTCTTTTATTTGCATAGCCATTTGCTCAGTCAGTCCCTTTTCTCCGGATGATTCCGCAGATATTTCTGCGGGGGCAAGCACCCGACGGCTTTGTACCACGATCTTTACGTCATCGAGGTTCTCATCGGCCAGTTCTTTAGCGAGCTTAGCTAGTGCATTTGCTTTGCTGTTTTCCGCGCGCGGTATGCTTTCCAGCATATAGGAGGAGATTTGAGTCAGTAATTGCTGTACTCTCTCGCCATACTTTACCAATTCGGGTTTGTACGTTTGGTAATCGCCATTTACTTGACTGACGACCAGTTGAGAATCTCCGTATATAAGGAGGTTTTCAATTCTCATGTCGATGGCGATCTCGAAGCCTGCTATCAAAGCTTCGTATTCGGCTTCATTGTTCGTCCTCGACTCCGTTAAGGAGAAAGCAAAGTGCATTATCCCTCCTTGTGGAGTTACGAAGATGAGGCCTACCCCTAATTTGATTATAGGGATGCTTTGTTTGCGCTTCTTCATGGAAGACGCTCCATCGAAATAGAGTTCCCATCGGGTATCACTACCGTCGATCGCGTCAAACGCATGTTCGTCTGGCAGCTCGTAATTCAAAGGGGAATCAGCCGGTATCGGATGCTCAGCGAGAAAGTTGGTGATGGCCTGGCCTTTCACTGCTTTAAGAGGCTGATAGGTTATAGAAAACTCCATTAAGAGCAAGGCCCATTTAGCGAGTCTCCCTGTCAATATGGCCTTCGACATTAAATATTTAAGGGGGTCCACCTTCGAAATGAGACGGACTTCATGCGCCAACGCATAGTGCCTGAGCTTTGTTATCGCGAAGATCAACGCTAAACAGTGTTTTTCGATGGGGGAGTAGTTACTTTTTGCCCCCAGGAGAACTCGACTTAAGTAATAAAGAGCTCTTTCTTTCTCTTGGTCGTTTTCTTGTGCCCATAATGCGTCTAGGGAACCTTCGAGGGCGGTTGTATAAAGAATGAGAGGCTTTCCCTTGACCGGAGCAGCCAGCACTGGTGGATTCTGCAGATACTGCTTGATTTTGTCCAACGCGTCTTGGCATTTATGATCCCAGACGAACGGGGTTCCCTTCTTCATCAGGTGACTGTAAGGACGACACTTGCCTGAAAGGTTGGCTATAAATCGCCGTATGTACGCGAGCTTCCCTTGCAGAGACCGCAATTGCTTGAAAGTCCTTGGCGGAGGCATTTCCATGATCGCCTTGATCTTTGACGGATCTATCTCGATACCTCGGTGTCGGACGATGAATCCTAGGAATTTGCCCGAGAAAACTCCGAATGCGCACTTGAGAGGATTCATCTTCAACTTGTATTGTCGAAGGCGTTGAAATACGGTCTTAAGATGCTCGAGATGTTCCTTGTATGATTTACTTTTAACCACAAGGTCATCGATATAGCATTCGACGATTTCATGTATAAGATCATCGAAGATCTTTGTCACGGCCCTCTGATAGGTGGCACCGGCGTTCTTTAGACCGAAGGGCATCACCTTGTAGCAGAATATTCCCAGAGGGGTCCGGAAAGCGGTGTGCTTCTGGTCTTCGGGATGCATCTTTATCTGATTATACTCTGATGAGCCGTCCATGAAGGAGAAAACCTCGTGAGTGGACGTATTATCTATCATCAGCTCGGTGACTGGCACTGGGAAATCATCCTTCGGGCAGGCTTTATTGAGATCCCGGAAGTCCACGCATATGCGCACTGTCCCATTTTTCTTCATCACCAGGACGATGTTGGCGATCCAGTCGGGATATTGAACTTCTTGGATGAAGCCAGAGTCGATTAACTTCTTGACCTCGGCATTGATACTCATCTCGAGCTCGAGCCGTATTCTTCTCGGCGCCTGTTTGACTGGCTTGACGTCCAGGGATATCGCCAGTTTATGCACAGCGATTTCTGGATCTAGTCCTGGCATTTCGGAGTAGTCCCACGCGAAGCAATCTCTATACTGCATAAGCACGTCTTTTAACGCAGCCACCCTTTCTTCAGATAGCAACTCGCTGACGAATGCCGGTCGCGGGTCGTTCGCCGTCCCCAACTCAATTTTCTTGAGGTTATCTGCAGTAGTATGTATTCCATCCTCCAGCTCTTTCGGTGCTGGTGGAAATTCTGAGACCACCTCGTCGCTGCTATTTGCGAAGCACCAGGGAAGGTCATCCATGTTCTCGGACCCTTCTTTTGATATTGTTATCATGTGACAAGTACGAGCTCGCTTCCAGGACCGATGTGGATCTGGTTCTGCTCTCGTAGCTTTGGGTTCGTGCTTCTGTGGCAGCGTTACCCTCCAGCTGTCAGACAGAGCGAACTTGCCGAACTGATATTGATCTTCGACCCAATTCTTGAAGGTGAAGCAATCTTCGAGAGGATGGCTTATTACTCGATGATAAGAGCAATAGTTCGGGTGTGCGACTTCGCCTTCTTGCTCAGGGTGCTTGGACTCCGGCAGTGTAAGCATCTGGTACTTTATAGCTCGGTCAAGTTTCTTCTTCGTCTTGTCCCAAGGAAAAGAGTATGCTCGACTCATCTTCTTTACAAGGGAGAGATCTGGACCGCTCGGTTCCCACTTGCGTGGCTTCCTAGTCCCGCTTTGTTGCTGTCGAGCGCCTTTTTCGCTTTTCGACTTGTTTATGCCTCTGTGCCGAGCCTTTTTTACCACAGGTTGATAGGGAGCGGCACTTTCATCTTTCGCGGCCTATTGTAAGAGGCGTTGCGTTTTGGCTTTCTCGTAGATGGCCATTTCACGGTTGTGGTCGTCTCGGACTTTTTGACCAGCTTCCCTTATAAGCATGTTCATTTGTTCTTCGAATGACGGACTGGGCACCTTTGCATCAGGAACTTTTTCTGATTTAGGATTAGCGTCCTCTCATTGAGCATCCCCTTCTTCATTGAAGTCATGCACGACGTAGCAATCGCGGAGCAGCTCTCGTTTCTTTGATCGAATGTATCCAAGCCCGATTGTTTCCATCCTTCTACTAGGCAACTTGTGCTGAGTTCCGGGGACGTTCCAGACCCTGTCATAGAATTTGGCTTTTCGAGCGGTCTGTTTAAAGGGTATCCCTTGACGCTTCAAAAGTTTCTTTAGTCCGTCCGTGTAGTATCTGGGTAAACGGATGGGCTGGAGCCTGTCAAGCGTAGGATCCGCACCGTGCCAGATTTCTTTTTTCACTTTGGTTTCTTCAGAGCGGTAAAATAGAATTGCCTTTTCACCTTCTCGTCTGGGAGGGACATAGAACGTCCGCAGCTCCTCTACACTGTAGATACTGAGCGCATCCAGTTCTTTGTGATGTTTAAGTGGAACCATGGCGACTTGCAGACTTTGCTCTTCATCAGCGGATGCTCGTATTGAAGGCCGAGCAGAGAATATAGTATGGACCTCATCTTCCGAGTCACTACCAAAGATCAACATGGGAGCGGACGGTCCTAGCTTGTTGTGCTGGGATGGATCTGAATAAACTATCTCCTCTTCTTCCTCGGTATCACTCCCGAAGACGGGGATGGTAGAGTTAGCTTTGTTCTCCGGCTTGTGACACCTCTCCGTGTCTTCGAAATCCGGTAAGAAGTATTTGGCATCTTCATATTTGTGGACTTCGCTCATGGAGAACGGGTTTAGTTCTCCCGTCACGGTATACTCGAGACCATCCTTAAAATATTTCATACACTGATGCTGTGTAGAAGGGATGATGTTGTACTCGTGTAACCATGGTCGGCCGAGCAGAGCATTGTAGCATGTCTTGGCGTCTATGACGTGGAATTTAATGTCCGTGACGAGTAGCCCAAAGCGTAACGTCAGTATCACAGACCCGAGAGTTCTTGATGATTGAGAGTCGAATCCGGAGATGGTGATCTTATCCCGAGCGAGGTGCTGGACGCTCATGCAGATTTCCTTCAATACCCGGACATTGAGGAGATTAACGGAGGATCCATTGTCGACCAGGATTTTGCCTATCTTTATATCATGGAAGTATCCTGAGACATAGAGGGGGCGGTTGTGTTCGCACGTCCCAAGGATGAGGTCTTCATCACCGAAAGTGACATCGGCTGTGTGCACTTCTTCCAGCTCGTCCTTCATCTTTTCTTCGGCGAGAAAAGCTTGGAATTGCTCCGGCTCTTGTAGCGCTTTGATCAATGATTCTCTTGCTTCTTTTGATAGTAAAAGAGCGTCAAGAATGCTGAGCTGCGAGAGTAACTTCCTCAGATGCGCTAGAACGTTGTAATCCACCTTATTTTTCTTCGGCGGGTCCTTGGCGGTTAACTCTTCCACAACTTGGTCATCTAGGGCGATATCCTTAGAGACCTTCTTTTTTCCCTTATCTTTTTTGTTTGAGGGTCAGAGATTCTTTTCGGGTAGCGTACGACGACGCAGCCGGATATTTTCGCAGGCTTTTGGCTCTTCCTCTTTTCCCGAGGTGGACTCTTTAAAGAGAGGGCTAAGAGCCATTTCTTCGTCAGAGTCGCTCCCGAATGTGAGAACTTGCGCTTTCCCGACGTTAACCATGCAACAATCGCCGGTAGTTCTTCAAGGCTCCTTGGTCGTACCTTTCCGCTCCCGACGAGTTTTGCGCTTCTCCCGCTTAAAATGTTGCTGGTGAGCGACATACCCCTGCCACCATTTATTGAAAGCTTTGCACTCTTCGGTGGGGTGCGAAACCTTTCGATGATATAAGCAATAGGAGGGGTGCATTTCTGCTTTGCCGGTACTGTTTTCTTGAGAAGGTGGTAGCTTCATCCCCAGTGATACGGCTTTAGCAAACCTTTTCCTCGTCTTGAATTTGATTTTGTCCGCAATGGATGTATTTTGACTTGACAGGAGTGCCTCAATCCTTTCGTCTAATCGCCGGCGCTTGGCCTTTTCAAATAGGACCGTCTCGCGTTCCCGATCATCCTTACTTTTCAACAGAGCTTCATTGAGGAATGCATCAATGGTTTCATCTGATGGCCCCAGAAGTTTCGGTTCAGGATCTTCCCCCAGCTTCTCAATGCAAAGAGTTTCCTCATCGTCTGTAAACGAGTGGGAGATCATATGACAGCTCGCCACGTATTCCTCGGATTCATCCGACGAGCTCTCCCCCTCATCTTCCTCTTGAAAGACGTGGTTGAGGAACTCTTGGAGTGTGATGGGAGTTCGTGCTTTCTGGTTGTACTCCTCCAGTGCGTCAATTTGTTTTTGTAAGTCTGTGCGCTTGTCACCAGGCTTCACGGGCTTCTTGGATTTCTTCTTCTTCTTCTTTGAAGATTTTGACGGCTGGTTGTGAGTGCTTGGGCCACCACCATGGATCTTTGGAGTTGGGCGCGGCTTCAACATCCCTTCATTGATCTGAGGTTCCAACGGGTTCTTCCACCTGATCGCTGGGCATGTTTGAAGATCGTTCGGCATCCTCTTTGTTTTGGCTGATAGCACAACCTCCCATGGAGCTTCTTCAACGAGGGAGCACGTTGCCCCCGGCGTATTCACCTTTTTAGAGGTATGAGGTTGCGGCGGGTTCACCTTCCATCTTTCGGATAACGCGAACTTGCCTTGCTGATATTGATCTTCAATCCAGTTTTTGAAGACGTAGCAATCTTCAATCGGATGACCCAATACTCCGTGATAGGGACAGTAATTGGGATCATTGACGTCATTTGGCTGTGACGGACGTCTTGACTCCGGCAGATTAATGAGTCTGTTACGCAGTGCCAATTCAAACAGTCTTCTCGTTTTATTTTGAGGAAACGAGTAAGGACGTCCCAGCCTCTCCTCGAGGGATAGGTGTGGACGCATATTGTTTTGACGAACAACTGGCTTCAAGTTGCTCAGCTGTTGTTGAGCATTGGCGACGACGATCGCTTTCCCTTTCCCCTTCTCATTTCGAGAGTCCGGCTTTGGAAGAGACGGTCTGTGACCCATCTGGTCCATTTGAGCTAACTTGTCGATCAGGGCCTGGAACGCGGTTGGTTTAAAGAACATTACGAACTGTGAGATAGTTGCATGAGGATCTAGGGTGCCCACGAACATGCCCACCGCCGGCGCTTCTTCAATGCGTTGTTCGCACTTTGACCACAAGTTCTGCCATCGGATTGCATATTGAACCCAGGTCTCGCCCGGCTTTACTCTCGCATTAATCAAAGCTGTTATTGGAGTACGCTCACTGGCACTTGCGAAGCGCCGGGTAAACAACAACTCCATTTTAGCGAAGGTCTTGACGGAGTCATTTGGGAGTTCGGAGTACCACTCAAATGCCGTCTCCGATAAGCTACCGACGAAATGGCAAAGCAATAATTTATCATCACCGCCGGTGTTACTACAAAGAGCCCTGAACTGGGCAACATATTGATGGGGATTGCCAGTCCTCTTATAGACATGGAATTTCGGTATTGTATAGCCCGGCGGGTACTTGATCTGATCATACCAGCTTGGATATAGCCGCCCTGTTCTAACAACTTGACCGGCTGCCTCAGTCGCCTGATGAACCCGTATCTGCTGAGCTATATATTCGTCCAAGTCAGCTTTGGAGATTGTCTCCTCCTTAGCTGTTGACAGAGCCGGTGGAGGATTTGACGTTTCTCCCCTGTCATCTTCAAGGACGATCGGAGGATCTTCAGCAGGAGGATCTTGTTGGATCATCATACCCACCATGTCCTGGAACAGAAGGGCCATTCGCTTTATATTGGCTGCTTGTTCCGCAGCCTCTTTATCCTTCTTTTCCAGTATCCTGCGAAGGAATTCAGCGTCAGTTTCTTGCTCTGGGCGCTGATCCGAGGACGCTTCGGGGCTTTCTTTTGGCCCAGTGAGTGCGGCCATCGCATTCATCATTTCTTGGAGCTTCTGCTGCTGCTCCTGAGCTTTAGTCACCGATCGCGTAAGCGATCTATGACCTGTAGATGTACGGCTGTCCTCTTTCCCGGACGCCATGTAGACGGTATGGACCACAATGCCCCCGGACTTAGGACGTTTGGGCTCACCGCCTTTGACATTTGCCACAGGCGTGGGGATTTTCTCCGGCCTTCTTCTTTTGTGGGCCGTCGAAGTTGAGGGGGCCGTTGCCGCGGGCACCCAAGTAGTTGTCGTCCTTTGCTGTTTGACAGGACGGCTCTTTTCTTCCTGAGCCTTCACCCACTTCTGCCGGCGAGAGTGATCTTGGTCGATTACTGAGTCCTGGACCCATAGCCAGACCCTGTAAATCTTGGAGGACAGCCGTTGAGGGGGCTGCTCCGGCTTTGTTCCCGCAGCACTCTCCGCAGGTGGAGGAGATCTTTTCAGCGTGGCAGTTGGAGAGTTCTTGCGTACCCTCTTTAACGGTTCAAAGCTGTTCCCAGTCGGAACAGCAGCATTGACTTCCACCATTGGAGCCGGTGGAGTTAATGTCACGCCCCGCTTCCCAAAATACGGAAAACGAGGATGACTAGGCCAGCCATGCTCCTACGGTCAGGGAATCATCCTGCCGTAGTCACACTTCGGCTTCTAGCACTACATGGTAATTAGTAAATAAAGCACAGTATTAAAGGAATCACATCACTAATTTATTACATTAAAATCCCATTGTTCACAAATTACAGATAATAAGAACAATAACTAACCAAGTTCAATCTCACAATCTCTTTTATGGAAAGCAGTAAATGAAGAAGGTACACCAAACTATATCTCCGTGAACTCAAAGGATAGATCCGTCTCTTGTGCTGGTCCTCCCGCGGAATCTGAGCATGCATACTCAGGTCGTCAGAGCGACACAAATAATAATATTATTATAATCAGTTGGAACAGGTAAATGAGGTAATACTGGTATGAGAATAATGCAAGTAGTCACTATGTCACAATATGATGCAGAATATGTTATGTGTCCCTATCGGTCTCTAAGTCATGTTTGAAATCACATAGTGGAAGGAGGATCGTGTTTAACAGGAGTCTCGTACATACCCGAGACAACGGCCCACATGCCCGGGACATAACCCTGTCAGCCGGATCGCTAGATCCTGTCCTACACGTATAAGTATCACGGTTCGAATGATCATCCTCTAAACACGGTCCCGCTAAATACGATACTCTTTCCACTTTGATTTCCCCTTTTTCCCCAGGTCACACTATTTAAGATATTGATCTAGTTGTGTACGAGTATACCAATGGCACGGTTTCATCACTGTCCACTGTATCAATCACTGTCACGAATATTCACTTCCCATTGGTGTACTCGTCATTCCTAAACCAACATCTATCACGCACGATAATGCAATATCCACACGCACTAACACTGTGTAAATGACAAGGGTATGATATACGTATTGTATGCTACCAATAAGCATGGTATGTTATGAATTAGCATGCATGTCAGGAATTGAAATAAATTGCACAAATTAATATGTTACGAATTCAGCAAAAATGATGTAGGTAAGATATATAGAACAATCAGTCAATAATTCATCAAAATTTGTTTCAGATCAATCGGAGTTTCGGTTTTCAAGATATAACTGTTTCAGTTTAAGTGTTCGCGGCTGGACTTTCAATTTCAGAACTGAACGTCTGTTTCGCGACACGAATTTTACCCAGTTGGGCTCAGAATTTAGCGATGTCACAGTTAAATGAAATTTAGGGTTCTCGATAAAGTATTCAACGCAACAGACGGATCTTCAATCGCATCTGTACGTTGAAAGTTATACACAGTTCAATTTCAAATGTCATTTCAGAAAGTGTTCTGGACAGCTTTACGTTCTACCTTTTTAAAATAAGTTTAAAATAACAAACTGCAATGAATCGGAATGAAACCACTTGTTTTCTTTCACTAACAGGTATATCTTATAACTACTGTAAAGTTCCGTATCACACGAATTCAAGAAACACGGGGACGCAGGACTTTAGACAGAACATACTAATCAGAAACGCTCTGGACTGCAGTCCAGAGTCGTGTTCTGATCCAATTATCTTCATGGTTACAAAACAGAAATGATCAGAAATTTATGTAGGATTAAAGTTCGTCAAGTCGGCTTCGATTTAAGCCCTTGAACGCATCTTTTCAATATGTGTATGATTTATGGTGTTTTTATTCGTTTTCAGTTACGAGAGAATTCTAGTTTTAACGACATGTTTGGGGGTATCGATTTTTGTTACAAACAATCGTGTTTTCCAGCAAATTTCACACACGTTATATATCATTCAAAGGGCCAACAGAACGTATCGGTTGCCGTCAAATTAGACAATTATTTCTATTGGTAACTAATATCGAGCACTTAGGTTTTAACACGTATAGGAAATCGGAAAGTTGTAAACTACATAATCTAGATGGGTAACACTATTATTATAGCATGAAGCAAGTAAATACTTGCCTAGACACGTCTCGGTGTCGTATGGCAGCAGTGGCGTCACGTACGCGTGATATGCGCCGGGTATCGGATTCCCGCGAGCCTAGTTCGAAACACGAGTTTTACGTCGGAGTTTCCCGGAGTCGTCTTGCGTGCGCTGGAAGCTTAGGGGTGCTCTGTGGTTCGCCTGAGATGTGTTGGGGTTGCCGACGGTCGACGGCGTCGCTCCGGCAACGCGCACAGTGCACACACAGTGAGGAAATGTTAGCAATTTGGGTTTTGGAGTTTATGGAGAAGGAAAAGGTTAAATAGTGGGCTGGGGATCGTGGTGATGGTGATGATGCTGAGGAGATGGAGGTCGTTGGGAGGCCGGCGATGTGTTGGGGAGTTCGCCGGCGTCGAGGGGTAAGGTGGCCGAGTTAAGTTGAGGTGGGTTTGTGTGCAGGTGAGGATTGGCGGGGCTCGGGTGATGAATGTGGAGTCGTAGAGGGTGAAGGAGGGAGGCTGAGAGAGGGTCGTCGAGGATTGTTGAGGTGTTGTCGAGGTGTTGTCGTCGTCGATAGGGCGACGAGTGGTCGGGCAAAATGGGTTCGAGAGGAATTTTGAGAGGGATGGGAGTATTTTTCCCTGCGATGGAGTTGGTGAGAGAGAGAGAGAGAGAGAGAGGGCGACGGTTAAGAGAGAGGAGTGCTAGGGGGGTAACGTCGCACGACGTGTGCGTGGGCGCGGGCGTGAGCGACGGCGGAGGAGGCGGGTCGCGCGCGCAAGTTTGGGGTTACCGTTGGGGAAAAATTTGAAGGAAGAAGAACAGTGAGGGGTCGGGGAGCGGGCTTGGGTTAATGGGAGTGGGCTGCGAAAAGAATTCATTTTTCTTTTATAAATTTCGTGGGCTTCAGGCGAGGAAACGGGCCGGTTATAAAAACAATTTATTTCCCAAAAGAAGTGGGCTGAGAGTAAAACTTGGGTTAAGGATTTATTTATAAAATAGGATTTGGGCTGAGAGCAGAGACGGGCCGGCTCAAAAATTTGGTTAAAAAAATTTATTTGAAGATGGGATGTGGACTGGTGGGTTTAAGAAATTAGTTTGTTAGTTTAAATTCGGCTTTTAGGTTGTTGGGAAAAATTATAAATACTGGAATTCAAACTACTACCTTCTACAGAATAATTACGAGGAAAAGTAAGTCTCGGGAATTTAGAAAAATACAAAGAAAATTCTTGTAGATGGAGAATGGGGATTTACATCATACCCCCCTTAACAAAAATTTCGTCCTCGAAATTTAACAAGGATACAGAGAAACAAAGTACTAAACAAAGAGATGTGGATAACGATCACGGATGTCTTCCTCCCGCTCCCAGGTGGATTCTCCTGGGGAACGACCGCCCCAAGACACTCGGACTAACGGAATGACCTTATTCTTCAGCACTTTCTCTCTGCGGTCGAGGATGGTGGTAGGCTGCTCTTCGTACGATAAGTCGGTACCCAAGACTAGCTCTGAATGGTCCAGGACATGGCTCTCATCCCGGACATAACGCCGCAACTGTGACACGTGGAAGGTATTGTGCACACCAGCTAGCGATGGAGGCAAGGCCAGTCGATAGGCCACCTCTCCTACTCGCTCTAGCACCTCAAAAGGTCCGATAAAACGGGGACTAAGCTTTCCCCGACTTCCGAACCTGATAACTCCACGAGTAGGGGAAATCTTTAAGAACACATGATCTCCAACTTCGAACTCAAGTACCCTTCTGCTGGTATCTGCCCAACTCTTCTGTCGATCTTGAGCCGTCTTGATATGTTGTCTGATCATTTGAACCTTGTCGACTGTCTGAACAATGAGTTCGGGGCCCAGTAATCTTCGTTCTCCCACATCATCCCAACATACTGGGGATCGACACTTCCGCCCATATAGAGCTTCAAAAGGAGCCATCTGAATACTAGCCTGATAACTATTGTTATAGGAGAACTCGACTAAATGCAGATGGTCCTCCCAGGAGCCCTGAAAGTCCAACATACAGGCTCTCAACATATCCTCAAGCGTCTGAATTGTACGCTCAGATTGTCCATCCGTCTGTGGGTGATAAGCTGTGCTGAATTTGAGGCGGGTTCCCAAACTCTCCTGTAAGCTCTTCCAAAAGTGTGACAAGAATCTCGTGTCCCGGTCTGACACAATACTGACTGGAACACCGTGAAGTCGCACAATCTCCTGCATATATCTTTCTGCCAGTGATTCTGTCGACTGTCCCACTCGGAAAGGTAGAAAGTGTGCAGCTTTTGTGAGGCGATCGACGATAACCCAAATAGCGTTATTGCCTCTAGGGCTTCGTGGTAAGGCCGTCACAAAGTCCATAGTAATGTGCTCCCACTTCCATTCAGGTATCGGCAATGGTTGTAATAATCCTGCTGTTCTCTGATGTTCCGCCTTCACCTGCTGACATACCAAGCATCTGGATACGAACCTCGCAATTTCCGCTTCATTCCGTTCCACCAAAAGTGCTGCTTTAGGTCCTGATACATTTTTGTACCTCCTGGATGCACAGAATAAGCTGAACTGTGTGCTTCAGCCAAAACTTCTTCTCGTACGTCTCCTTTAGGTACGCAGAGTCTGCTACCGAATCTCAAAGAGCCATCTTCATGTATAATCAAATCCGTTCTCAGTCCAGCTTCCACTTGCTCTCTGAACTTTTGCAATCGAGGATCACCCGCTTGTGCAATCTTGATACGATCCACTAGGGAAGATTGCACCTGTAGTTGCCAAAATTGACTTAGTGCGTTCGGCGTAACGACCTCAAGTTCAAGTCTCTGGAAATCCTCAATAATGCTCCTCTGATCGGTCAACATCATGACCTCTGGTTTGCGACTGAGCGCATCTGGTACAACATTGACCTTCCCCGGATGATACTGAAGGTCCAGATCATAATCTGCCATTAGCTCTAGCCATCGGCGCTGCCTCATGTTCAGTTCCTTCTGAGTGAATACATATTTCAAGCTCTTATGATCCGTGTATACCTCCACTTTCTCACCCAAAAGATAGTGCCTCCAAATCTTCAATGCAAAAACTACCGCAGCTAACTCCAAGTCGTGCGTAGGGTAGTTCTTCTCGTGGTTTCTCAGTTGTCGAGAGGCGTAAGCAACCACTCGGCCGTGCTGCATCAAAACACAGCCTAAACCCTTCCCCGAGGCATCACTGTGTATCACCATACCACCGGAATTATCTGGTACTGTAAGTATAGGTGCTGTGGTTAACTTCTGCTTCAGAGTGTCGAATGCCTGAGTGCACTCTTCTGTCCATGTAAACGGCACGTCCTTCCTTGTCAGCTTCGTCAATGGTTCCGCGATCCTTGAGAAATCTTGAACGAATCTCCGATAATAACCTGCCAATCCCAGAAAGCTCCTGATCTCTGCTACTGATTTCGGCGTCGGCCAATCTCTGACAGATTCTATCTTTGCCGGGTCCGCTGAGATGCCTTCGCCTGAAACAATATGTCCTAAAAACTGTACCTTGTCGAGCCAGAATTCACACTTGCTTAGCTTTGCATACAGCTTCTCTTCCCGAAGAACCTGCAGTACCGTGCGCAAATGCTCAACATGCTCTTCCCGGGTCTTCGAATAGACAAGTATGTCGTCGATAAACACAACGACAAACGTGTCCAAGTATTTTGCGAACACCCTGTTCATTAAATCCATGAATATTGCTGGGGCATTGGTAACACCGAACGGCATCACAAGGAACTCGTAATGTCCGTACCGGGTCCTGAAAGCCGTCTTGCATACATCCTCGGCTGCTACTCTGATTTGATGATATCCAGAACGGAGGTCCAACTTCGAGAAAACCTTGGCTCCACTTAGCTGATCGAATAGGTCATCGATACGCGGGATTGGGTACTTGTTCTTTATTGTGACCTTGTTCAGCTCCCGATAATCTATACACATTCGCAACGATCCATCCTTCTTCTTTACTAATAGAACTGGTGCACCCCACGGTGAAGCGCTTGGCCGAATAAATCCTTTCTCCGATAGTTCTTCAACCTGCTTCTTCAATTCCGCCAATTCCACCGGTGCCATTCTGTATGGGGCTCTGGATACTGGGGCTGTACCTGGAATCAAATCGATTGAGAACTCCAAAATTCGAGGAGGTGGTAGACCTGGTAGATCTTCAGGAAATACGTCTAGAAAGTCCCGAACAATTTCTGGAACTGGGCTCTTATCAATCTCCATGGCTGTCAATTCCTTAGGCTTTGCTCTGTACTTAGCTGGTTCCAAAGATTCGCTTCCGCCCTCGAAAATGAACTCCGGGTGATTAGGAATGCGGAAGATCACCTTCTTAGCACGGCAATCGATAACTGCGTGGAAAGTGCTCATCCAATCCATCCCAAGAATTGCGTCGTAACTGCCTGTCCCAATTAGGAGGAAATTCGCATAGAATTCCCTGCCACACACTACAACCGGGCATAATCTACATTCTCGACTAGATATAATAATGCCATTACCCGTATGAATTTCCCATCCCTTGGTTAGTGGTTCATGTGGTATTGAGTGTGTATTTGTGAAATGCTCAAACAAGAAACAATGCGATGCTCCTGAATCAAATAGTACTCTAGCTGGTAAGGCATGTACGAGTAGAGTACCTGTAACCACGTCTCCTGACGCCTCTGCCTGCTCGGCGGTCAAGGTGAAAGCCCGTCCCTGACCGCGACCTGTAAATGGTTGCCTCTGCTCCTGCGGCCTCTGCTGTGACGGCCCAGAACTTCCCTGTATTTCTGCTCGCTCAGGACAACTGTTAATCCTGTGTTGACTGGAACCGCAAATCAGGCACTGTCCCTTGGCACGGCGACAGTCCTTCTGAGTATGTCCTCCTCTACCGCAATAGCCGCAAGTTACGCCTTGTCTCTGGGGGCGATGCTGTGGTACAAACGGGCGCTTCATTTGCGTCGTCCCTGCTCTGTGAACCGGTATAGCTCCTCGAGAAGGCGTGTGGGTACGTGCTGGAACGACTGGGGGTCTCCTGAACTTGTTAATCAATTGCTCCTGAACTCTCGCCGCGTTGAGTACCTGTGCGAAAGTCTGTAGATCCAACGATGCAATCAGCTGCTGCAACTCAAAATCTAACCCCTGAAGGAAACGCCTGGCCCTGGTGACTTCTGATTTGACCATGTATGGAGCAAAGCGGCTCAGACGGTTGAACTCTGCCGCATAAACGTCCACTGGGCGTCCATTCTGCTTCAAAAGAATAAACCTTTCTTCCATTTCTGCCTTGGCTGTGGGAGGAAAATAGTGATCTAAGAAGCACTCCTTAAACTTGTTCCATTCAATCGGCTCTTCAAGTCTGCTTTCTTCTACCGACCACCATGTACGAGCCTCGTCTTCTAATTGTATCTTTATCACATTCACTCTGTCTTCCTCTGGAACCCTGGCGGCTGCCAATAAATTCTCCATGTTTACCAGCCATTGCTCATCTTCAAGTGGTTCAGCTAGCCCTGTGAACGCAGCTGGGTGTAACCGTCGGAAGTCTGACACGGTACCGGCCCTAGCCTGATAAGCTGGTGGAGTAGCGCCCTCGGAGGTGGTAATCAGTGCGGAGGGTCCTCCTGCGGCGGTAATCGCCCTGAGTCCCTCAGTAAGCAAATCTGTCTTCCTCTCCTGAGCTTCCGCGAGAGTGGTCAGTGCACTGAGTATTCTTTCCGTGCGATCCTGAGAGCTGGAGTCCGAGGAGGGGTCGTTCGGGGACGTCATATCACTGGAAGATTCAAAAGAATAGGATCAGATTCAAGGATAGAAATCAAGAGTAGTGAAACAAGAATAACGTAATATCGCCTAGTGAATGTTATCCCTTGATGCTAAACCTGTCTCTGATACCAACTAAACCATGTCACGACCCGCTTCCCAAAATACGGAAAACGAGGATGACTAGGCCAGCCATGCTCCTACGGTCAGGGAATCATCCTGCCGTAGTCACACTTCGGCTTCTAGCACTACATGGTAATTAGTAAATAAAGCACAGTATTAAAGGAATCACATCACTAATTTATTACATTAAAATCCCATTGTTCACAAATTACAGATAATAAGAACAATAACTAACCAAGTTCAATCTCACAATCTCTTTTATGGAAAGCAGTAAATGAAGAAGGTACACCAAACTATATCTCCGTGAACTCAAAGGATAGATCCGTCTCTTGTGCTGGTCCTCCCGCGGAATCTGAGCATGCATACTCAGGTCGTCAGAGCGACACAAATAATAATATTATTATAATCAGTTGGAACAGGTAAATGAGGTAATACTGGTATGAGAATAATGCAAGTAGTCACTATGTCACAATATGATGCAGAATATGTTATGTGTCCCTATCGGTCTCTAAGTCATGTTTGAAATCACATAGTGGAAGGAGGATCGTGTTTAACAGGAGTCTCGTACATACCCGAGACAACGGCCCACATGCCCGGGACATAACCCTGTCAGCCGGATCGCTAGATCCTGTCCTACACGTATAAGTATCACGGTTCGAATGATCATCCTCTAAACACGGTCCCGCTAAATACGATACTCTTTCCACTTTGATTTCCCCTTTTTCCCCAGGTCACACTATTTAAGATATTGATCTAGTTGTGTACGAGTATACCAATGGCACGGTTTCATCACTGTCCACTGTATCAATCACTGTCACGAATATTCACTTCCCATTGGTGTACTCGTCATTCCTAAACCAACATCTATCACGCACGATAATGCAATATCCACACGCACTAACACTGTGTAAATGACAAGGGTATGATATACGTATTGTATGCTACCAATAAGCACGGTATGTTATGAATTAGCATGCATGTCAGGAATTGAAATAAATTGCACAAATTAATATGTTACGAATTCAGCAAAAATGATGTAGGTAAGATATATAGAAAAATCAGTCAATAATTCATCAAAATTTGTTTCAGATCAATCGGAGTTTCGGTTTTCAAGATATAACTGTTTCAGTTTAAGTGTTCGCGGCTGGACTTTCAATTTCAGAACTGAACGTCTGTTTCGCGACACGAATTTCACCCAGTTGGGCTCAGAATTTAGCGATGTCACAGTTAAATGAAATTTAGGGTTCTCGATAAAGTATTCAACGCAACAGACGGATCTTCAATCGCATCTGTACGTTGAAAGTTATACACAGTTCAATTTCAAATGTCATTTCAGAAAGTGTTCTGGACAGCTTTACGTTCTACCTTTTTAAAATAAGTTTAAAATAACAAACTGCGATGAATCGGAATGAAACCACTTGTTTTCTTTCACTAACAGGTATATCTTATAACTACTGTAAAGTTCCGTATCACACGAATTCAAGAAACACGGGGACGCAGGACTTTAGACAGAACATACTAATCAGAAACGCTCTGGACTGCAGTCCAGAGTCGTGTTCTGATCCAATTATCTTCATGGTTACAAAACAGAAATGATCAGAAATTTATGTAGGATTAAAGTTCGTCAAGTCGGCTTCGATTTAATCCCTTGAACGCATCTTTTCAATATGTGTATGATTTATGGTGTTTTTATTCGTTTTCAGTTACGAGAGAATTCTAGTTTTAACGACATGTTTGGGGGTATCGATTTTTGTTACAAACAATCGTGTTTTCCAGCAAATTTCACACACGTTATATATCATTCAAAGGGCCAACAGAACGTATCGGTTGCCGTCAAATTAGACAATTATTTCTATTGGTAACTAACATCGAGCACTTAGGTTTTAACACGTATAGGAAATCGGAAAGTTGTAAACTACATAATCTAGATGGGTAACACTATTATTATAGCATGAAGCAAGTAAATACTTGCCTAGACACGTCTCGGTGTCGTATGGCAGCAGTGGCGTCACGTACGTGTGATATGCGCCGGGTATCGGATTCCCGCGAGCCTAGTTCGAAACACGAGTTTTACGTCGGAGTTTCCCGGAGTCGTCTTGCGTGCGCTGGAAGCTTAGGGGTGCTCTGTGGTTCGCCTGAGATGTGTTGGGGTTGCCGACGGTCGACGGCGTCGCTCCGGCAACGCGCACAGTGCACACACAGTGAGGAAATGTTAGCAATTTGGGTTTTGGAGTTTATGGAGAAGGAAAAGGTTAAACAGTGGGCTGGGGATCGTGGTGATGGTGATGATGCTGAGGAGATGGAGGTCGTTGGGACGCCGGCGATGTGTTGGGGAGTTCGCCGGCGTCGAGGGGTAAGGTGGCCGAGTTAAGTTGAGGTGGGTTTGTGTGCAGGTGAGGATTGGCGGGGCTCGGGTGATGAATGTGGAGTCGTAGAGGGTGAAGGAGGGAGGCTGAGAGAGGGTCGTCGAGGATTGTTGAGGTGTTGTCGAGGTGTTGTCGTCGTCGATGGGGCGACGAGTGGTCGGGAAAAATGGGTTCGAGAGGAATTTTGAGAGGGATGGGAGTATTTTTCCCTGCGATGGAGTTGGTGAGAGAGAGAGAGAGAGGGAGACGGTTAAGAGAGAGGAGTGCTAGGGGGTAACGTCGCACGACGTGTGCGTGGGCGCGGGCGTGAGCGACGGCGGAGGAGGCGGGTCGCGCGCGCAAGTTTGGGGTTACCGTTGGGGAAAAATTTGAAGGAAGAAGAACAGTGAGGGGTCGGGGAGCGGGCTTGGGTTAATGGGAGTGGGCTGCGAAAAGAATTCATTTTTCTTTTATAAATTTCGTGGGCTTCAGGCGAGGAAACGGGCCGGTTATAAAAACAATTTATTTCCCAAAAGAAGTGGGCTGAGAGTAAAACTTGGGTTAAGGATTTATTTATAAAATAGGATTTGGGCTGAGAGCAGAGACGGGCCGGCTCAAAAATTTGGTTAAAAAAATTTATTTGAAGATGGGATGTGGACTGGTGGGTTTAAGAAATTAGTTTGTTAGTTTAAATTCGGCTTTTAGGTTGTTGGGAAAAATTATAAATACTGGAATTCAAACTACTACCTTCTACAGAATAATTACGAGGAAAAGTAAGTCTCGGGAATTTAGAAAAATACAAAGAAAATTCTTGTAGATGGAGAACGGGGATTTACAGTTAACCCAGAGGGGGAGTTGCCCCCGGCCTTCCTTACTCGGCGCCTGTGGCGACGTCGAGCATGACGAGCTGTTGGGGCTGGCTCGGCGATAGGGATAGTTTCGTCTAGCCCTCTGTCCGGATGAGGCGCCGCTGGTGCCAGCCTCTTAAAGACTGATGTTGTCTTTTCAGTAGCGGTATCCAATCTGTCAAAGACAGACCTTCGAGCAGGAACGGGAGACGGAACAGTCAGCCTTGAAAAGACCGACTCTCTAGCAGGAGAAGCCGCCTTGACGACTTCAGGAATAGAGATGGCTGTCTTCTTCGCGATGGCCACGTCAGGGGTCATGGGCTTCTTGGCAGGCCCATCAGAGTTCAGGTTCAGCCTGGTAAAGACCGAGGCTGCCGGCTTGACATTGGACGACCCGTTGAGAGGGGTCGTGGTAGTAGTGAGCCGATCGAAGACCAACTTATTCTGCGCTTCCGGTACAGGCACTAGGACGTTAACGTTCACCGGCGGGAGCATGGTCCCGAAGAACAGACCGGTGGTAGCCTGAGTTACTTGTTCCACCGGCATAGCAAAGATGGAGGCCGCTCGAGGCCCGTAAGCCACACCTCCAGGTGAGGCGGAGCGCTGGTTGCAGTTGCACATGGAGCAGTTTGAGCAGTTGGATGCCATTGATGCTTGATTTCTGCGCCAGGTAAAAGACCACATCTTAGTAACTTGAAACCCAAAGGCAAGCATTAACAAACCACGATTCGTTCGCGAAGACGACACACGAAGTGTGGAGTGGAAAGAGGAAAAGGTCCTACCGGGCGTGCCAGAATCTGTTCCCCTCCGAACACAGAGACGCGACAGCGTAAGCTCGTTTTGCCTGAGATTCGGGGCAGATGCTATTTGGTTTTATCCGTCCACCTCTCCGAAAATGCCAAGTTGATTTTTGGTACCGTGCATCGGAGGTTTAGACGGATGCGGCCGATGTAGCAGACTTTGTCAGATTCCCCCTCACTTGAGGGATTTTTGATTGTGGGGACGCTCTTCCCTACAGGCGCAAGCCCCTGCAGTTAATTACGCTACCGCATCGCGGTAACAACTTTCTCCTTCTCCAGAATTTCACTTCGTGTCGTGTGTGTTTGTTTTATTTGTGGATGCCCGTGGATTGTATACGGAGACTAAGTTATGCCGTCGCCCGTAGGATGTGGATTAGTCCAAATCCGTATTTACTTAGATTTGGGTTTGGGGTTTTAGTTTAAGGATACGTTAGCCCTATTGAGGATAAGATCAACTTAAACGTTCGTTAAGGATACGTGAGCCTAATCTCCAGACTCAGATCAACTTAACGGGATCATTTGGATCCGTCAAGAGAGCAATTGGCTCTGTTGTTTAGTTCAATGACAATGCGGTCGATTTCCAGTTTAGGGACATGGTGGTCCATTACATGTATGGCCGTCGGGACCCATCACCTCTCTGACGACGTTGAAAGATTACAACGACAGATGTCAAAGGAGTTCAGAGATGTACCCTTGAACCAATGTTGATTGGAGGGATCTATAGTCCAATTTGGGACTAAAGTCTGTTTGAGAGTTTAAGGCTACATTAGCCATATATGAGGCTAAGATCAACTTAAACGGGATCGTTTAGATCCGACAAAAGAGCATTTGGGCTCTGTTGTTCCAGTTTAGAGACATAGTGGTCCAACATTCCCATTTTGGGGACGGATATTAGTTTAAGAACACGTTAGCCATATTTGAAGCTAAGATCAACTTAAACGTTTGTTAAGGATACGTTAGCCTAATCTCCAGACTAAGATCAACTTAACGGGATTGTTTGGATCCGACAAGAGAGCAATTGGCTCTATTGTTCCAGTTTAGGGACATAGTGGTTCATTGCCAGTTTAGGGACATGGTGGTCCATGTTCCCAATGTGTGGTTGTCGGGACCCATCACCTCTCTAACGCCGTTGAGGGATTACAACGACAGATATCAGAGGAGTTCAGAGATGTACCCTTGAACCGGATGTGAATTGATTTAAGAGAGCAGTCGTGCTCAGTCAATTTAATTGGAGGACTTACGGCCAGGATTGGGTTAAGTCCAGTTGAGAATGTTCAACATTTTTATTTGTGGTTGCCCTGCTAGGCCTTGGCTTGGACTTTACCCTTTGTTTAATAATGCATAGCATTAATCTTGGTCTCTGTTGGACCTTTATTTGGGATCTGCCTCTTTCTAAATGATGCACAGCATCTGTTTTGGTCTGATAGACCTTTGTTTGGGCTCTGTCCTTTTTTTTAAAATAATGCATGGCATTTTATTGGGCCTGTTAGGCCTTTTTTAATTGGGCTCAGCCCTTCTTTAAATAATGCAGAGCATTAAATCTCCTGACAGTATGCCACGTGGCTTGTCAGGCGCTTTGCGCCAATTAATGAGCGCAAGCGCATGTGGAGGTGACACGTGTCATGCTCTGGTGAGCGCAAGCGCAGTGCGCTGCGCTGTTGCGCTGCTGACACGTGGCGCGCTCTGGTGAGCGCAAGCGCAGTGCGCTGCGCTGTTGCGCTGCTGACACGTGGCGCGTTCCGGTGAGTTGCGCCAATTTAAGAGAGCAGTGCTCTATTTAAAAGCGCATAGCGCAAGTTGTTCTGGAGCTGACACGTGGCGCTCTCTGGTGGCTTGCGCCAACCCAAGAGCGCAACATTGCAGATTTACAAGTGTAAGGCGCTGTTTTAATATCTTGATCCAATTTTGGATTCAAGAAAAGAATCTTTTTAAGATTCCAGAACCAGTGGTTCATCAAAAGGCAATGCCTTTGTGTAGATCGAATGATCTAATAAAGAAGTATCTTCCTTCTTATTTTATTCTTATTATTTGATCTTTTCCTTTTATTTTAAGATCTTGATCTTGTTCTTAGATCATTGATCTTTTCAGAAGAAATTCTTCTTTTCAAAGGTTTACCTTTTTTCTTCTTTCTTGAATTCTTCTCAAACTTTCTTTTTTAGGAGTTCTCTGAATTCTCTCTCTGTTTTTTCTCTGTGTGTTTTAGACTTGGGGTCTAGGGGCCTTTATATAGTGCCAATTAGTTTGTTAAATTAGTTAAAGAGATTTTTCTCTGAGTGATTTAGGGATTTTTCCCTACCGTTGGATTTTTTATTCAAGGGCTTCTGTTTTACAGAAGACAATCTTCTTGTTTTAATAAGAACAGAAAGTTTTTACTGGAATTTTAATTCTGTTTGGCGCAAACGCACCTGTGCTTGACACGTGTCGTGCAGCGCAGAGCGCAGCGCAACTACGCTAGCGCAACTGCGCTGACGCGTGTCGCGCAGCGCAGAGCGCTGCGCAACTGCGCTGACACGTGTCGCGCAGCGCAGAGCGCAGCGCAACTGAAGCGTTACTTCCTTTAATTTTATTTTAAATAGAGCCTTGCTCTGATTGGGTGCGCTGCCTCGGGCGCTGCGCTGGCGTGCCAGCATTTGACACGTGGCGCGTTGCGCACAGCGCAAGGAATTTGAAGTGTTGCTTCAATTTTTGAATTTTCGAAATTCAAACAGAGCTTTGCTCTGATTGGGGGAAACAGTCCGATATGAGAAAATATTTGTTCTTATATTAGAAAAACCTCTGTGTACTAATTGAAGTATCCTAAATGAAATCAACAGAAAATCCGTGTCAAGTATCGACACAAAATATATCCCAATATCTCAATGTCTCAATATCTCAATGTCTCAATATCTCAATATCTCGGGCTCCGTCAGTCCGGGTCGGCCTATATCATCAAATCTCATGACTACGTCGGTATCCTCCGGATATCCGCCGCGTCATAAATAACCGGTCGGTAGTACTCCCCTGCAGGGCTCAACGCCATCATCTGTGACTCTCTTGCCCCGAGGTACCGTACCGGGTCTACCATGCACCAGTAGACGGTCCCTACTCCTACCTTGAATTGGGTGTATGATACCGCTCAAGAACCGAGAAAACCCATGGTGGACACCACACACATCATATCACGAGAAAACCGCAACTTACATTTTTAAAATGGTAATACGTTCTTAAAATTCTTGCAGTTTCTCTAAATCCATAAATTTCATAAATACTGAAATACTCGAGAAGAATCACAATATATAAACATGTCGGTGATGATGGATGTCTATAATACGATAGTATATACCATGCGAAATACGGCCAGAAGCTATGCATGAACAATGATGCAATGAGATATGTATATATGACTAACAATCCTACGTATCCATCCTGATGAAATGACTACAGGTTTACAGATCATATATCATGCAATGCACAGATACCGATTTTAAGCAAGTTCTATAGTGTTCGTGATATAGCAATTACCAAAGGCGTGCGTGTTCGCATGAATAGTGCACGTGGCATGAACCAATGGTAATGGTGCAAGTGTCCTATGAGATAATATCATATATATTTATGATGATGCAATGCAATAAGATACATGACTAGGAGACTACGCATATAAATACAATCACTACTAGTAATCCTGACTATCGGGCGCCTTGCGCCATCCAAACGATTCCCCCGTAGATGTGTACATCTACTCACCGGGACGCCTCGGCTAATCTGATCCAATTTCAGCTCTGCCATTTCCGCGCCATATCCGACGCCTCTGCACCCGATCCTAGAAACGTACAGAAGGAAATAAGAGAATAAATATATAAATAGTTGCGGACACAAACAATACAGGTCCCATGCGCACTAACTAAACGCGCACGCACTTGGTGCACAAAACGCACTCGCGACAACGCCACAAACCACAACTAGGGTCGCTATACGTGACAACTACTAAACCAAAAACCCAATCGCATCAATCGCGTGTTCACAACACACTAAATATATATAAAATAGATTGTATAACATCAAAACCTCAAATTTAATTTAAAATCGATTTATTCCAAAAACCTAGTAAGCATCAATTAACCGTTGTAGTACAAAACTTGATGTTTTAACAAAACTAGTGGTCACAATAATCACTTAATAACCTAATTAAGCCACACAAATCTTAACTAAATTTTAATTTCATCTAATTACATACTAATTAAATGTGGGGGAGGCTGCTGCTCATGGCTCGGTCAAGGTGAAGGAAAAGAGAGAGTAAGGTGAGTGTAGAAAT
Source organism: Agapanthus africanus (assembly GCA_030015575.1). Classification (NCBI taxonomy): domain Eukaryota; kingdom Viridiplantae; phylum Streptophyta; class Magnoliopsida; order Asparagales; family Amaryllidaceae; genus Agapanthus; species Agapanthus africanus. The sequence continues at coordinate 749,581,915 of CM057342.1, read as the reverse complement.
TTCAAAGACATGAAAACCCCCATACCTCAATTATTAAGCCCTATGCATTCTTTCTTTAATTTTTCATTCTATTTCCTTTCTTTTTTGATGAGATAAAGTGAAGTTTGAAGGAGAGGGGGCTATGCAAATTTCGGCCAGATCAAGGGGGTGTGGGGGGGGGGGGGGGGGTGAGGGAAAAAATAAACATCATACCCCAAGTCAACATGCACCATACCTCTTTTTTTTATTATATTCTATTAAATTTTCTTTTCTATTTAACCCTAGATTTTCTAGAACAATGGAAAACAAAATGAGAAAAAGAGAACATGTTACAAACTAGGTTCTAGGTTGTCATGGTTCACATTTGTATAATTAACCCATTTTCATTTGTAATTTGCACTAATTAAATGTATAAGTGAAGACTTAAAATAATATTTAAAAATAATTAATTAAGAAAAATATTGAAGTAAACTAACAATTCATAAGCGACTAATTAAATATCAATACTAGCCATTACAAGGTTAGAATAGATATATTTAAGTTTATATTGAAAAATAATTATATCGTAGTTTTTACGGAAAAACACGTATTATCAATAATTACTACATAATTAATCTAATCGAATTTTCAGAACATTACAGTGAGGTAGATCGAGGGCTTGAGTGTGCCCGTCCGTCCTTCGGCGGATGTCGTTATCCTGAGGAAGGAGAGTCGCGCTCTGGTGGGTAGGGCCAGCCGCTTTAACACGGACGAGGGCATCTATCAGCGTCGTAAGCCGTTCTATACAGACGAACAAGGTGTGGATGGCATTAGGAGGGGGAGGCGAGCCGCTCCTGCCTCCATTGTGATGGCTCGTGTTTGGGTCGTTGCGGTCGTCGCTCGCCATTGGATCGAGAGCGGAAGATCAACTTTTTTTGGTGGAACAAAATAAGTCTTTAGTTCCCACAGACGGCCCCAACTGATGGAGCTTCGGATCTCCTTCAGATGCTGTCCTCCGTCGATCCTGCGATGGTGACCTTGGACGGCTGAGATTTGGTTTTAGAGTTGTTTGGTGTGGATCTCAATGAGTTGGTGTTAGATGCCGAGCTACCTGCAAAGAAGTCCCGGGGTGGGTGCCCACCGTGGGACCCTCCGACGATCAAGTTAGAGCCGAGGAATAGGATGTCATGACCCAAAATATTAGCTCATGACCAGCACTTAAATCACGCAACGTTTAAAAACGTAACGTAATTTAAGTATGCTGAAACCCAGAAATCTAAACCTTTTTAATGAAAATAAAAAAGGTAGGGTTTTGAAATAAGGTATAATGAAATCAATTTTTCTTAAATGCATAGGAAAGGAACATGAATAATGCAAGTGAAATTTACTAGTTTGAAAACATGTTTCGTCTTTTGAAAAATTTGGGCAGCACCTCCTTTGTATTTTTTTGGTCCAAAACCACAATACATGATAATAATAAAAAGCATCCCCAAGCGGGAGCTAGCTCTTCGCCAAACGGCGGATCCACAACCACGCAAAGTATAAATATAAGTATACGATGCCCAACGGCAAAGTTCACTACAAAAGATAAAGAAGTAAGCAAGATATCAACACCACAAGTAGCGGAATACACCTCGCTCTAAGTCTCGCAACCACAAATCTCACTAAGTCTCGTTACTTATACAAATACTAGTTTGATTGATGGAGTTGACAAGATACAATATGAATAATGAATACAATAGTGGTACGATCCAACATATACCACATATGAAAGCAATCACCCGAAAGCAACTGCGTGCCAACGATGCCGCTACTGATCCAAGCGCTCAACCTGCAAGAACTGTGGCACAACGGGGGTGAGTTGCCAACTCGTGAGTAGAAAAACATCAACAAGTAGAAATCGAATAAAATAACGATTTCCTAGGTCAACTATATCATAAAGGTAATACTATGATATCTATGGTGACCATATCTGTATATGTGTCAGCACTATAAGTAAATGCCTACAGCATGTGGATATCATCCAACAATATAATCAATGTATGTATGCATGTGGATCTCGTCCAACCATATGATCAATGTATGTATGCAAGTGGATCCCGTCCACGTGTCAACCAATGACACAACAATATCATGCATGTAAATATCATAAAAGTATATGCATGAAAATATGAGAATATAAATCAACGTGTGTCCCTCGTGACACAACAAATCATGGAACCAGATGTTTACCCTAATCAGAGCAAAGCTCTGTTCAAATTCCAAGGCGGGAAACGAAGCAACGCTTCTGTTTCCCCCAATCAGAGCAAGACTCTATTTAAAATAAAAATAAAGGAAGCAACGCTTCAGATGATCTGCGCTCTGCGCTGCGCGACACGTGTCAGCGCAGTTGCACTGCGCTCTGCGCTGCGCGACACGTGTCAGCGCAGTTGCGCTACGCGACACGTGTCAGGCGCAGGTGCGCTTGCGCCAACTGTGCCAGCACTTAAAACAGAATTAAAATTCCAGAAAGATCTTTCTGATCTTATTAAAACAATAAGATTCTCTTCTGTAAAACAAGAGCCCTTGGATCAAAGATCCAACTGTGGGGAAAAATCCCTAAATCACTCAGAGAAAGATCTCTTTAACTGATTTAACAAATCAATTGGCCCTATATAAAGGCCCCTAAACTCCAAGTCTAAAACACAGAGACAGAGAGAGAACTCAGAGAAATCTTCTGCAAACTTTGAACTCAGAAAAAGAACAAAGGTAAAACCTTTGGAAAAAAGAAGAATTTTCTTCTAAAAAGATCAATGATCTAAGAACAAGATCAAAGATTTTCAATAAAAAATGATAATATTAATAAAAAGAAGTAATTTACTTCTTTAGATCATTTGATCTACATAAAGGCATTGCTTTTTGATGAACCATTGGTTCTGGAATTTTAAAAGATTCTTTTCTTTGATCCAAAATTGGATCAAGAGATCAAGCAGTGCCCTGCACTTGTAAAATTTGCACTGTTGCGCTCTTAGGTTGGCGCAAGCCACCAGAGAGCGCCGCGTGTCAGCCCCAGAACAAACTGCGCCTTGCGCTTTAAAAGAAGAGCACTGCTCTTTTAAATTGGCGCAAGTCATCAGAGCGCGCCACGTGTCAGCAGCGCAACAGCGCAGCGCATTGTCGCAGCGCACTGCGCTTGCGCTCACCAGAGCGTGACACGTGTCACCTCCACATGCGCTTGCGCCTTGCGCTCCTCAGTCAGCGCAAAGCATCTGACAGGCCACGTGGCGCACTGACAGAATAATAAATGCAGCGCATTATTAAAGGGCAGAGCCCAATTAAGAGGTCCAATGGACCAAAACAAATGCTCTGCATTATAAAAAAAAGGGGACAGAGCCCAATTAAAAGGGCCTAATAGGCCAGAAAAAAATGCACTGCATTATTAAATAAAGGGCAGAGCCCAATCAAAGTCCTAACAGGCCAGACACAAATAAAGAAATGTTGAACATTTTCAACTAGACTTAGCCCAATTCTGGCCGTAAGTCCTCAAATTAAATTGACTGAGCATGACTGCTCTCTTAAATCAATTTACACCCGGTTCAAGGGTACATCTCCGAACCCCTCTGACATCTGTCGTTGTAATCCTTCAACGTCGTCAGAGAGGTGACGGGTCCCGACAACCACACATCAATATGGACTGTAGGGTCCTTAAACTCATGGACTGACGCGTCCTTAAACTCATGGACTAATGAGCCCCTAAACTAACATCCGTCCCCAAAATGGGAATGTTGGACCACTATGTCCCTAAACTGGAACAATAGAGACCAAATGCTCTTTTGTCGGATCTAAACGATCCTATTAAGTTGATCTTAGTCTCAAATTGGACTAACATGTCCTTAACAAACGTTTAAGTTGATCTTAGCCTCAAATATGGCTAACGTATCCTTAAACCAAAACCCCAAACCAAAATCTAAGAAAATACGGATTTGGACTAATCCACGTCCTACGGGCGACGACATAAATTAGTCTCCGTATACAATCCACGGGCAACCACAAACAAAACAAACACCCACGACACGAAGTGAACATCTGGAGAAGGAGAAAATTGTTACCGTGATGCGGTAGCGTAATTAACTGCAGGGGCTTGCGCCTGCAGGGAAGAGCGTCCCCACAATCAAAAACCCTTCGAATGAGGGGGAATCTGACGAAGTCTGCTATATCGGCCGCATCCATTTAAACCTATGATACACGGTGCCATAAATCAACTTGGCATCTTCGGAGAGGTAGACGGATAAAACCTATTAGCATCTGCCCCGAATCTCAGGCAAGACGTCTCTCGTCGCGCCGCCATTCAGAGGGGAACAGATTCTGGCACGCCCGGTGGGACCTCTTCCTCTTTCCACTCCACACTTCGTGTGTCGTGTTCGCGAACGAATCGCGGTTTGCTGTGGTTGCCTGTGGATTCGAGGTACTAAGATTTGGTGTCTTGCTCCGTGCAGAAAACAGAAGATCAATGGCTTCAAACTGCATACCTGCAACTGCAATTCTCGCCCGTCCTTGCTGGAGGAGTGACTTATGGGCCCCAAGCGGCCTCCCTTTTCAAGATGCCAGTGGAGCAGGTAACTCAAGCCACCGCTGGACTATTCTTCGGGACCGTGCTCCCACCGATGAGCTTCAATGCCCCAATTACGTTGCAAGAAGCCCCAAAGAAGTCGGTCTTTGATCGACTTACCACTACCGCGGCCCCTCTCAACGGGTCGCCCAACTTCAATACTTCAGTTTTCAACAGACTGGGCCAGAACGTCTACAAGCCCGCGATACCCGAAGCTGTCATCCCAAAGAGGATAGCCGTCTCGGCTCAAGCAGACGAAATCATTGGAAAGGCTCCTCCTTCCAAGAAGTCAGTTTTTACAAGGCTGGTCATTCCGATTGCTGCTCTAGGCGAGGTCCTCAAAGCTGCTTCCCCTGCCCAGAGGTCTGTCATTAACAGATTAGACATTGCTTCTCAACGAGTGCCAGTCTTCGACAGGCTAGCATCAATAACAGTCTCTCCTCAAAGCAGGGGGCACGACGAAGTCACCCTTTATAGCTGAAACAACTCCATCCGCAAGACACGCTCGACATCGCCACTGGCGCCGAGTGAGGAAGGCTGGGGGCAACTCCCCCTCTGGGATAATTCCGCCAACTCCAACGGTGGGGATCGATGCTGCTGTTCCAACCGGGAACAGCTTTGAATTGCTGAACACGGTGCGCAGAAACTCTCCTACTGCGGTGCTAAAGAGAACTCCTTCACCTGTGGAGAATACTCCAGAGAAGAAGCTGGAGCAGCCCCCTCAACGGCTGTCCTCTAAAATTTACAAGGTCTGGCGACAGGTCCAGGAGTCAGTGGTTGATCAAGACTATCCCCGCCGGCAGAAGAAGCTGAAGGCTCGACAGGAAGAAAACCGTCCTGTTAAGCCGCAGAAAGCAACAGCTACTTGGGTGCCCACTACAACGGCCCCCTCAACTTTGACCACTCAAAAAAGAAGGAGGTCGGGAAAGATCCTTGTGTCTTTGGCAAATCGCAAAGACACTGAATCTAAACACCCCAAACCTGGGGGCATAGTGGTGCACACTGTCTATATGGCATCCGGGAAAGAGGACAGCCGCGCTGCGACGGGTCACCGACCACTCACCCGATCCGTGACAAAAGCCCAGGAGCAACAACAGAAGCTTCAGGAAATGATGACTGCAATGGCCGCACTCACCGGGCCAAAAGAAAGCCCGGAAGCATCATCAGAGCAGCGTCACGAACAAGAAACTGACGCTGACTTCTTACGCAAAGTCCTTGAAAAGAAGGACAAAGAAGCCGTAGAGCAAGCGGCTAACATAAAACAAATGGCGCTCCTCTTCCAAGATATGGTAGGGATGATGTTACAGCCGGACCCTCCAGCTGATGACCCTCCGATCATTGTTGAAGACGATAGAAGGGAGGCATCTAATCCTCCTCCGGCTCTTTCAGCAGCCAAGGAAGAAACCGTTTCCAAGGCCGCATTGGATGACTATATAGCTCAGCAAATACGAGCTCATCAGACGAGTGAAGCGGCTGGGCAAGTTGTTAAAACTGGACGACCCTATCCGGGCTGGTATGACCAAATCAGTTACCCGCCGGGATACACGATCCCTAAGTTACACGTATATAAAGGAACGGGGAATCCCCATCAGCATGTCGCTCAATTCAGGGCCTTAAGCGGCAACACTGGAGGCGACGACAAACTGCTGCTTCGCCAATTCGTCGGCAGCCTATCAGAAATAGCCTTTGAATGGTATTCGGAGCTACCTAACAACTCTATCAAAACATTTGCGGAGATGGAGCTGCTGTTTACACAAAGATTTGCAAGCACTAGCGAACGCACCCCGATAACAGCACTGATTAATGCCAGGGTGAAGCCAGGCGAGACGTGGGTTCAATACACAACACGGTGGCGGAATCTGTGGTCGAAATGCGAACAACGGATCGAAGAAGCACCTGTGGTAGGCATGTTCGTGGGCACCCTAGACCCTCATGCAACTGTTTCACAGTTCATGATGTTCTTTAAACCGACCATGTTCCAGGCTTTAATTGATAAGCTAGCTCAAATGGACCAGATGGGTCACAGACCGTCTCCCCCGAAGCCAGAACCGCGGAACGACAAGGGTAAAGGGAAGGCGACCTTCGTTGCGAACACCCAACAGCAGCCCAGTGCTCCAAAACTAGCGGATAAACTGGAAGAGAGACGGCGGTATTATAATGAGAAAATGAAGCGCCCTTACTCATTTCCGCGGGATAAAACGAAGAGGCTGTTCGACCTGGCGATGCGCAATAGGCTTATCTATCTCCCGAATCCAAGGAGACCACCGCAACCCAGCGAGGTCAATAATCCCAATTATTGCCCTTACCACCAAACGGTAAGTCACCCGATCAAGGATTGCTTCATCTTTAAGGGATGGATTGAAGATCAAAACCTACAAGGCAAGTTTGCGCTGTCTGAAAAGTGGAAAGTAAACCCACTACAGCCACACGCTCCAAAGAGGACGGACACGCCGGGGGCAACTTGTTCTTTTGTTGAGGACGAAAACGATAGAGAAGACTCATCAGCTGAATTTGAGAACTACGTAGCAAGTTGTCATGTGATCTCTCACTCATTGATAGATGATAAAGAGGCTCCTTGCACCAAGAAACCGGGGACAGGTCCTGAACCAGAACTTCTGTGGCCGTCAGACGAGATGATCGATGCCTTCCTGAATGAGATTGTCTGAAAAGTAAAGCAAATCAGGAGCGTGAGATGACCATATTGGAAAGAGCCAAACGCCGGCAACTAGACGAAAGAGTCGAGGCACTCCCGTCAAATCAAAAGACATCCATTGCGGATAAAAACAAATTCAAGACAAGGGAAAGGTTTGCTAAGGCCATATCAATAGGAATAAAGCTACCACCCTCTGAAGAAAACACTCTCAGTGGAGTAGATATGCATCCTAACTACTGCTTATATCATCAGAAGATCGCACATCCTACTGAAGACTGCGACTCCTTTAAGTGTCGGTGTCAAGGGTATGTCGCTCACAGGCAACACGTCAACAGAACAAAGCGGGAAGCTCGTAGACAGCGAAAAAATACGACGGATGAGCATAAAAGAGTTGCCGGCAATTGTCATAGGGATGAGCCCGGGGGATCACGAGTTCTCACCTTCGGGAGCGAATCCGACGAAAAAGTAGCCCTCGGCCCTTTCTTCAAGGAGTCCATCTCTGAAGAATTAAAGAATTGCGGGAACATTCAGCCGTGTGATTGCACGATACCCGGAGAGAATCTCGGACCCACAAACAACGGAACGAACAAAAAGGATAAAGGAAAGAGGAAAACGGCCTTCATCGCTAACACTCAATAACAATCGAGTGGCCCTAAGACGGTTGTTCGCCAAAACAACAAGCGGCAACCCCTCTATGAGAGGTTGAAACATTCTTATTCATTCCCCCAGGATGAAATAAGGAGACTGTTCGAAGCGGCAGTGCACAATAGGCTTATCACTCTACCGGAGCCGAAACACCAGCTACAAATGAATGATGTCGACAATCCTAATTATTGCCCTTACCACCAAGTATTGGGTCATCTGATCGAAAACTGCTACGTTTTCAAAAACTCAGTTGAAGACCAATACCAACAAGGCAAGTTCGCATTGTCCGAAAACTGGAAGGTGAGCCCGCCACAACCACACGCTCCGAGAAAGATGGATATGCCGGGGGCATCATGCTCATTCATGGGGAAAGCCCCATAGACCGAAAAGTCAGTAAACTAGAGATTCGCCTCAAATATGGCGACGGCGGACCGAAACGTCCTTAAACTAACGACGGGCCACTACGTCCTAAAACTAGCTGATGACCGAAACGTCTTTAAACTACTACCGCAGCATCCTCAGGCTGACGCGAATATAAAAAAAAAGAAAGAGAATAAAAAATAATAATAAATAAATAAAAACGGTATGTCCATAAGCAAAATGGGCACGGATGAAAACCCGAAAGGGCTCCGTGAGTAAAAACAGCAGGGCTACCAGCGAGTGTTCGTGAAAACCCGAAAGGGCGTGACCTCGTTAGGAAAAAAAAGAATAAAAAGAATAAAAAAAAGAGACGGTATGTCCATAAGAGAAATGGGCACAGATGAAAACCCGAAAGGGCTCCGTGAGTAAAAATAGCAGGGCTACCGGCGAGTGTTTGTGAAATCCCGAAAGGGCGCAACCTCGTTCAAAGACACTTACAAGGTCCTCTCGACCTTGTAAGGAAAAACCACCCGCGTGAGATCCTTACGACTCACAGGGAAGCAACACACTTAGGGATCCTCACAATTCCTAAGGAGAAATTACACTTACGAGATCCTCACGACTCGTAAGGAGAACTCTCTTTTGGGACCCTCACGGCTCATAAGATTTGAAAGTTTTAAGTTACAGAGACCCGAACCTATTCTTAAGCAACCCCCACAACCTTCGATAGTGCCCTACAAGCGGCTCAATACTGACCCTTGTATACAATCTACGGGCGCGAATAAATATTTCCCTAGCCAAGTCCCACCCGTGACTGGGGATATGTCCATATGGTGAACAACCCTTGTAAGTCCTCTCGACTTATAAGGAGAAAACCCTTTTGTAAGATCCTTACGACTTACAGAGGAACACACATTTAGGAATCCTCACGATTCCTAAGGAGAAAACGCACCTACGAGATCCTCACGACTCGTAGGGAGAAACACCTTTATGAGACCCTTACGGCTCATGAAGTCAAAAGCCTTAGTTGACGGGATCCTAAACCTGTTTGCTAAGCCACCTTTGTTCGATATCGACAGAGGCAAATGATGATTCGCTCCTGACAATATTCCAGTTGTAGCGGTGCTGATGCCGAAATCGGTGTCTAATCCCAAGCTTGCAGTAAGAAGCTAGCGAGCCACACATGCGTACAAAACAGCCGAAATGATGGGGCAACTTGCAAACAAAATCAGCAAGTAAAAATGTGTGCATGCCAAATAGCCGAAATGATTGGGCAACTCGCAATAAAAGCAGCGATTGAAAATAAAGTAAATAGCCGAAATGATAGGGCAACTCGCAATAAAAAGCAGCGAGTGAAAATAAAATAAATAGCCGAAATGATTGGGCACCGCGAAAAAATAGCCGAAATGATTGGGCAATCGCGACCATCACGATATAAAAGCTGAAATGATAGAGCATCGCGGAAATAAAATAATAATATAAAAAAATGAATGAAACTTTTGCCCTACAGGTGAGATCACATCGATCCCTGTATACAATCCAGGGGCACAAACAAAGAGAGAACCATACCTTCCCAACAGGCTCCACCAGAAAGCGAAACCAAATATCGACGGTTCATAGAAAACCTAGAGATAACCTCGACATTTGTCGCAATATTGCAGACACAACGTCAACAAACGAAGAAAAGGCAGGTCCCTAGCTTCAGGGTCTCGACGTCAACATCGACAATTTAGAGATCAACACCGGCATTCTTCGTCCCTCCAATCAGATGCAGACGTGACGTCAACAACCGACCTCAGAGTTGCAATAAAACGGAGCCATGGCAAAGTCCCTAATTCCAAATCTCAATGGCCACATCTACGACCTGGAGACCAACAACGGTGTGCCTCCTCATTCCAGCAGGACATAGATGCTACACCATCAAACGGAGCCACGACATAGTCCTTAGTTCCAAATCTCGACGGTTCACAGACAACCTAGAGACCATCTCAGCATTCGTCTCGTTACAGCAGACGAGATATCAACGACGGTATTCCTCCGCGGTCCAGCAGGATGCAGATACAACGTCAACAAAAGACCTCATGGTCGAAACAATGCGGAGTGACGGCAAAATCCCAGCTCCACCTCAGCGTTCGTCTCGATACAGCAGACACAACGTCAAAGCAAACGAAGCAAAGGCCAAATTCCTAGCTTCAGGGTCTTGATGGTAACTCATATAAAACCTGAAAGACTACCGGAGATCACCCCACATGGAGTGGTCACCACCTCGATGTTCGTCTCATCACACCAGACGAGATGTCACTACAGCGTCCTTCCTCCAACAGGATTTGGACATGCCAACAAACGAAGCGAAGGCCAAATTCCTAGCTTCAGGGTCTTAACGGTAACTCATATAAAACCTGAAAGACCACCAGAGATCATCTCACACCAGCGCGGAGTGGTCACCACCTCGGCGTCCATCTCAATACAACAGACGAGATGTCACGACAGCGTTCTTCCTCCAAAAAGGACTCGGACGTGACAAAGCAAATGAAGCGAAGGCCAAATTCCTAGCTTCAGGGTCTTAACGGCAAGTCATATAAAGCCTGAAAGACAACCGGAGATCATCTCGCACCAGTGTGGAGTGGTCACCACCTCGACGTTCGTTTCGATACAGCAGACAAGATGTTACCCCAGCGTTCTTCTTCCAACAGGATTCGGACGTGACAAAGCAAACGAAGCGAAGGCCAAATTCCTAGCTTCAGGTTCTTGAAGGTAACTCATATAAAACCTAAAAGACTACCGGAGATCATCCCACATGGAGTGGTCATCACCTCGACATTCATCTCGATACAGTAGACGAGATGTCACCCCAGCGTTCTTCCTCCAACAGGATTCAGACGCAACAATCAAACAGCGGAGCCACGGCAAAGTCCCTAGTTCCAAACCTCGACGGTTCACCAACAACCTAGAGACAACCGCGGCATTCGTCTCGATATAGAGGACGCAATGCCAGCAAACGAAGCAAAGGCCAAATTCCTAGCTTCAGGGTCTTAACGGCAAGTCATATAAAGTCTGAAAGACTATCGGAGATCATCCCACACCAGCGCGGAGTGGTTATGACTCATCGAGGTTCTCCAAAATGAGCCTAACCTCAAGTAAAAAGTGACATGGAATATCCCTACGCTTGCTCTTTCGACGGTAATACTACCTGGAAGATTACTTGAAGACGTCTTGTTCAGCCCCCGAAGGGATCAGAGACATGACAATCGTAAGGCTACTCGAACAGCAAGATTGCATATCAAGGAATATATTAGCCGACACGACGGTATGACGGCCAAAACCCTAAGTACCACAAACCCTAACGGACCTTTGTCGTAAAGAGCAGAGGTTAACTGTGACGTTAGGATATTCTTGCGAGGAGTGCTCGATTCGGCTCGACTCGTGAGGAAAAGCCTTAGGCAGCGGGGATTAAAAAACCTGTTTCCTAAGCACTGGGACCCTGAAAATCGGTCCAAAATGGAGTCTTGTATACTATTCACGGGTCTCACTCTCCGAAATCAAATCTTGATAAGGAAGGAAACAACCGCTTACGGGTCCTCTCGACTCGTAAGAGGGAAAATTCTCTTATAAGATCCTTACGACTTATAAGAGAAAACGCACTTAGGAATCCTCACGATTCCTAAGGAGAAAATACACCTACGAGATCCTCTCGATCCGTAGGGAGAAAATTCTTTATGAGACCCTCACGGCTCATAGAGTTTAAAAGTCTTAGGTAGTAGATCTGAACCTGCGGCCTAAGCCATCACTATCTCTTGAAGAAGCCAATACAGGATGCTCGCTCTACCATCCGTCGACCATGTTTACTAAGGTAACATGTTGATAATAAAAGAAAGAAGAAAGCGACAGAAAGAATATCCGATTTGCATTTGATCAAGCGTTCGAGACACCTCCATTCATGCATGTGCAAAAGACTCAGAACGAGAAATAAGACAAGCTGAAATGAAAAATTTTCCATTCATATTGCAAAGGGTTCTTACAATCATAAAGGAATAGACAAAGACATTATTCAAATGATTACAACGGCAGAACCTCAGATCCTGGACAGGGATTGAGGAACTTGAAAGTGACCTTGTCCAAGACTTTCCAAGCTTGGCGAACCATCCTGGTGTGCTTCCTTTCGCGAGCACGGGCGTCGGGATCCCCACTGATGTCCTCCACCCTCCGATAGGAAACAAGAATGGAGGACTGTTGAAAGGCCTGGTGCAAGAGATCGACAAGATTGTCTTGCCGTCTCTTCGAGATTAAGTTTATTAGGTACACTGAGTGCACCTTGTTCTCGGCGGCGTCCAATGCTTTAAGCGGCACGCTGGTAAAGAATAGGGGAAGCACTTCCCAAATTGCTCCCACAATAAGCTTCAGGAGAGGGGAGCGCCGAAGAAGCAGTTGACCGTGGTATGCGTCGAAGCGACTCATGATTTCAGCACACTCGGCGTTGGTAAATTCTCGGTTCTGAGAACGGCCGAGTCGGCGGATGTCTCCATAAGAAATAATCTCGTCGAGATCGTACATGTGGGCGTCCATTACTCCTATAAAAGAGAATCACCAAAATTATCAGACAGACTGATTAAGTAATTTCTTATTCAAGACATGCATAGGAAGTTAAAATCCTCGAGGGCAATACTCTACAGACAGGAGTGACACCTGTCAAAGTCAATTATGAAGGGAAGTTAAAGAAGGCCCCCGAGAACATGGAGAGCTATGCTCTAAAAAGATGATATAATTCATCAAAAATAAAGTTCCATCTTTAACCTCCAAGATTCATGAAAAACACTTAAGAGTTCTTCTATATGATTTGGAAGGAGCAAAGCCCCATTAATGAATTAAGAAAATACAAGGAAAATCTTTTAGAGAGAAGAGCTCTATTAATGGAACCCTAATAGGGTTCCCTTTAGTTCTCTTTAGATCCCTTTAGACCTATAGAGCAAAACTCTGCTAAGTGAAACCCTAAATGGGTTTTCTTTAGATCAGGGATCTATTGAGAGCAAGGCTCTGAAAATTGATTTAATTCAATCTAATTTAATTTTTACCTAAAAAGTTTTCAGAGTTTCAACTCTCAAAAGTGCTTGAACAAAATAGCAAGGCTTTGAATAAAAATTCTTATGAAGAGTTGAAAATCATCTAAGGGACCAAAGGTCCTATTTATAGACATTGAGAGCCGTTTCAACTTCCAAAAGGTGGCGCAACGATTGGAATTCGGCCACCGCTGCGCTCACGTTTGGGGCCACGTAAGCGCAACGGTGGGGCGGCATTTGTTTACCCCAATCAGAGCAAACATCTGTTCAAATGGAAAGGTGACGGGTCTCCGAACTCCTCTGACATCTGTCGTTGTAATCCTTCAACGTCGTCAGAGAGGTGACGGGTCCCGACAACCACACATCAATATGGACTGTGGGGTCCTTATACTCATGGACTGACGCGTCCTTAAACTCATGGACTAATGCATCCCTAAACTAACATCCGTCCCCAAAATGGGAATGTTGGACCACTATGTCCCTAAACTGGAACAATAGAGCCCAAATGCTCTTTTGTCGGATCTAAACGATCCTGTTAAGTTAATCTTAGTCTCAAATTGGACTAACATATCCTTAACAAACGTTTAAGTTGATCTTAGTCTCAAATATGGCTAACGTATCCTTAAACTAAAACCCCAAACCCAAATCTAAGAAAATATGGATTTGAACTAATCCACGTCCTACGGGTGACGACATAAATTAGTCTCCGTATACAATCCACGGGCAATCACAAACAAAACAAACACCCACGACACGAAGTGAACATCTGGAGAAGGAGAAAGTTGTTACCGTGATGCGGTAGCGTAATTAACTGCAGGGGCTTGCGCCTGCAAGGAAGAGTGTCCCCACAATCAAAAAACCCTCGAACGAGGGGGAATCTGACGAAGTCTGCTACATCGGCCGCATCCGTTTAAACCTCCGATACACAGTGCCATAAATCAACTTAGCATCTTCGGAGAGGTAGACGGATAAAATCTATTAGCATCTGCCCCGAATCTCAGGCAAGACGTCTCTCGTCGTGCCGTCATTCGGAGGGGAACACCTGAGTGTCCAGCATCGACACTCGAAACATCATGAAACCCGTGCCCAGCATCGGCACGTAAATCTTCATATCACTTGGGCTCCGTCAGTCTGGATCGGCCCATATCATCTCTCGACTCTGGTCGGTATCCTCCGGATAGCCGCCAGATCCAACCAATCACCGGTAGGTACTAGACACCCTGCCAGGCTCATCGTCTACTCCACGAAAAACATTTCCCGCCCCGGAGAACCATACCGGGTCCACCATGAACCCGCAAACGGATCATCCGCCTCCTCGAATCGGGTTTCACATATCACACGTCTCAGAACCGAGAAAACGCATGGTGGACACACTGAAATATCATATCAAGAGAAATCGGGTTTTTAAAACAATACATACTTTCTTTTGAAATAACCATGGTTCTCAAATCCAGAAATCTCATGAAAACAGCATATCTCAATGCGTATAATCGTAAAGCATGATGTATGCGACATATAAAAGAAATGTAAGCATATTAGTATATCATGCAACATGGAATCTGTAATATGCACATGTCGAGAGAAAGCCGCCTTTTTAAATGAATCCAGTTTTAAAATATATCTTGCGGTTCCCAATTTCTCCCAAGTCAAATACAACATCGTATAAGGTGCATATGTAACTATAGCAAGTAAACTATGTAAGGGGGTCATATCATGATGCAGCAATCCTACTGTGTAGTGACATGGCAATTATCGATAATGAAGTGTGCGAGCCGGCAAATCTGTGTAAGTGTAACATACGCATCATCGATAATAGTGTAAGTGTACTAGCACAGGTATAAGCAATGCCATGAGAATAACATGAATGCATCATAATATAAATCATCATCTAAAAGCTATAGGGTATACGTATCTACATGATCGAGTCGGTGAATCAAACAATCGGCACCCAGCCACAACACCACGTACGGTATAATCCATCGTACGGTAACCTCTAGTCAAGGGTATGGATCAATCATCAAGTCAAATTCATCACGTACGGAAAATCATCGTACGGCGGCATTAAACCGATAGGGATCCTATCGACCTTTACAAAAAAGAGGGTACGGACCTAACGTCACGTACAACAATCACTCATGATTCACAGCATTATATATATATATATATATGTATCTAAATACCTATGTCCCAGGTCACAACCATAACAATCTCATATCAAGGGACCGGCAAGATATCAATCATCTCAATCGACTCACATCCGTATACCAACATATTATCAAATCATCATATATTCTTTTAATCGCATTTATATCCCCCATCAAATCATTTTCATCTATACATTCACACACGAACCATACGATCAGTTTTTAAATGATGCT
The DNA here is from genome assembly GCA_030015575.1 of Agapanthus africanus. Lineage (NCBI taxonomy): Eukaryota > Viridiplantae > Streptophyta > Magnoliopsida > Asparagales > Amaryllidaceae > Agapanthus > Agapanthus africanus. Next base: position 749,566,279 of record CM057342.1, on the reverse strand, counting down.
AGTCATAGTTTTGAAAGTAGGGGCTACGGTGTTTTTAAGAAAAAAGATATCATTTGAAAATACGTAACGTCCCTCAAGTTATCCTTTTAGAAAAATGCATACGATTCATCAGTTTGGAAAAAGGTATGGTTCGCATGACACATTTACGTCGGCTATCTAATCTTACAGTATCCAATACAACAATATCATCGAACATTATCCTTGAATCTCGTCATCACGTATTAATCGTATCATATCACTTCTAGCTATCCTTAAGTTTCTAATATGGTTTCTCTAACTATCTTTTAACTATCCATAGATTTCTATTAAAGGTTTCCTTAACCATATACGATGAATCGGTTTCCATCAAAAACTTACGGGAGTGCTATGCGCCATCCACCCGACTTCCCCCATGGATATAGATCCACTCATCTTGATCCTCGCTTACTGGAGTCGATGACGCCACGCTCTCCCCGTCGTCTCGAATTCCATATGGGGTACCTACAATCAATACACAATCGCAAATGTGTATTAAAAATCAAGGCGGAAAACCAAAACGGCACACGTTTCGCTCATAGGTTAAAACCTATGGTCTTTTTACGGAAATCAACCAAATAACACTCGATATAAACGTACAAACGTCAAGTGAACGAATACAATTCCAAATAATAAAATCAAGAATTTAAAATACGCAAAACATATTCCCGAATCAAAACAGCAACTCAAGAAAGTGGTCCCAGATTTTATTTCAGGCAAAAACAAGGTGCACAAACAGTACTGGGGTGATATATAGGATGAATATGAGCTACTAAGGAACCTGGACCCCATTTCCCACCACATAGCCGGCCACTTCCTCCAAAATTCCGGCCTGCCTTGCCCCTATAGGTCAGAATGGGTTCGTCTTGGTAAGGTAACCTCCCAGTGTCCAATATAGGTCAATGGTATTGTTTGCTTTCCTAGTAATGGCCCCGGATCACTCCAGATTCCCTGTAGTCACTAAAACATACACAAACCGACATTAGAAAGTTTCAGATTTAGGTTTCAGGTTTCAGTTCGTGATTGGTCTGGGTTTTTGACATTAGGGGGGTTTAAAGTCACCACTAAAGCTCATTAGCACAAACACAGCTCAAGAATTCCACATCCCTCTTCTAGGAAATTTCAAAGTTCACTAAACCGCAATAAAACACTTTTAAACTTGTATGGTTGCTAAGATAATAGAAATACAATGCTAATGGTAAAGAAAATACTTTATTTGGCAACTCAAGAATTTTCTTGAGTTGTCCCAAGTGCTCAAAATCCGATTCTTCTCGGTCCAAAGTGCTTGTGAGAACCTTGTGCATATTTTTTGTGAAATGGAGATGAAGTTTTGAATTGTTTTTGGTGTTTTAATGAAGAGGTAGAGGAGGGGGATGAGGTGTGCTGCCATGGAGCTGAAGAAGGGAGGAAAGAATGATGAAGATGATGGAGGGAACAATGTGGTATGGTCCAAGGTTGACCCCTCACCTCTCTCTCTCATGCCCATCCCTTTTTCTTTATTTTTTTCTTTTTCTTTTTCTTTTCTTTTCTATTTTCTTTTGTTCTCTTTTTTAAAAACAACAACCATGCAAAGAAAAGAGAAGAAAAGCCATGTAGGAAAATTTAACAAGTGTGAAAAAAAGACTTGGTGCATATCATGTGCACAAATCAAGCTCAATGCGCGATTAGCGATATTTAATCGCGATTAGCATTAAAATATAGTATAATTAATTATAAAATTTCATAATTTGCTTAATTCATTTAAAACATCCTCATTTCAGTAATTTCTATAATTTTTCAAATATTTCCCAATTTATCGGTATTTAATTATACCGCCATATTAAAATATTCATAAAAATTATTATTAAATTGTAAAAATTCCCAAAAATAATATTTTATTTTTTCTGAAATGTTATATAGGAGCAGAGTAGCGGTGTATTGAGATAATTGCAGTTACCCGAGTCATCTGATTCGCCGTCAGTTACGCCCCTAATGGAATCTCTCCATTAATGATGGGATACGCTCATTAATGGAGGGATGCGCCAGCGTGGGACGCGGGACGTGGGACGGCGGATATCTCGTCCTGGCGATATACGCAGAGCCGTTGTGGGACGTATGGGAACTGCGTCCCTGGAAGGTCGGGAGAGGCCGAGAAAGCTCAGCACGTCGGAGGCTCGGAGACGAGCCGGGAGGCCGAGAAAGCTCAGCATGCCAGACGGCTCGAAAACAAGCCGGGAGGACGAGATAGCTCTGAGACGAGCTGTTGGTGGTTTCCTGGGTGAAGGTAGAATGTATTTAGGGAGGCCCCCTGAAAGGCCGGACATGTTCCTCGAGACGAAGTCCCGAGGAATCCCTATAGTGCGACTTATTTATTCTACTTCCGTAGCATTCGGGACACGTCATCAGGCATGTATCGTAATCCTAAGAAGATACCACTCGTGAGCATCATCAGGTTTGCATCATATTCATATTATACACACATAAATGCTGCAATGATGCAAGGAATGGAGGTCTGTTAATTCAATAATGTGCACCCCAGCTTGGTGTCCACAAGGAGGATTGAATACACAACTTATTTATTTTTTCTCTTGAATATATAACAGTCCGGAACCATATACAGGTGGGTAAGAACCACAAACCTTCCGCTCAGCTACAAGAAGTCATACAACTGGGCTGTGGTGGCAATTGTGGATTGATACACTGGTTAACAAACCAATTAAACATAAAAAAAACGTCAGTAATGATGAGAGAGGAATTTTGACCTAGTTTTTTTTATTGAGATTAGAACCACGTCAGAAAGAACGGTTTTCTAACTCATAATTACTTTAAAGTTTGTAGCACATCTGTGACCGAAAAAATAATATGAGACACACGGCAGGACTCTATCGGAAAGTTTAGGACTGTTTTTCCTTTATCCAGATGCATTGCATCCGAAATATCCTATGATTCCTTGGACAAACCTCATGTTTGCAAGCGGCTCTCTGTTTGCATCATCCTGAAACAAATATGGCTAATGCAACTATGTGGAATGCCTATGAATATGCCAACACATCATACTAGAAATTGATTTGCTAATAACTTGTGCATGCATTGATTGGGAATCCAAATTTGTAGCCTCGAGTTTTCCCACATTAGATACTTTTTTGCCCACCAATTATAGAATATATATATGTTCATATTCTACCAAGGCCTTTTATAGACATAGTTTAGAAGATATGGAGTTATGGGGATTATGATCATAAGTATTTGTTGGATATATTGTCCTCAAAGTCAATTATTGGATCGCAGGCACGCGATTGCAATTATTGAGAGATGACCTATACCGGAAGGACAGTCTTACTCAAGATGATAGTATGCTATATTGTTGGAGATTGTGCCCTCAGAGTCAATTATTGGATCACAGGCACGTGATTACAATGATTGAGGGAGGACCTGTCCCAGTAGGACAGTTTTACTCGAGATGATAGTATGCTATCTAGTTTATCTTTTTCATCGTGTACTGCTTTAGGTGACCTGACATGTCGCTATTACACGTTGATAGAGCCCCTAGGATTCTTGCTTGACCACCAGCAGTATGAGGGCGATCATATAAGTGGGAGCTGGGGTCTATAAGCACATCCTTAAAAGGTCCCTAGTCGTAGGAGTTTCGAGACAGGGCATCGATACTCCAGAGTAGACTAGTGTATACAGTCGAGACCCCGACGAGGGGCGGTGGCTGGTCTCAAAAGCCATTGGTGTCAGTTGGTTCACCTAAGATGTATACAGGTGCTCATTGGGTTATGAGTACACCAGACAGGACTCGCCGGGAACATGCTAGTTGGTCTTATATCTGACGTCAGATAGCAGTTCCCTGGTGACATGTGTACAGGTTAGTTCATCGACCTGGAGATCGTCATTTGTCTCGTGTGAGTTCCCACTGTACTTTGATTACTACCCTACCACGCTCAAAGGAGACGTGCAAACAGGTTTTAGTTGGGTACAGTCCCGAGCCACATGGAGGCAGTGAGCGGATCTTCAGGGGTTCGTCTCTCCCGGTATTGGGGGTGAGGTCGCGCTGTGTCTAGGAGAGCCATTACACGAAGCCCTCGGTCGAGGCAAGAGATTTACTGGTAGGTATTCCAGTAGTATCTCAGGGTGTTCTGGGCTACACTCCGACACAACTTGTACCGCTTTTGGGGGTCTGACTTTTACCAACCCCCTAGGCCCGTCATGCGATGCTCATAGACGAACGGACCGGACTGTACGGATATTGTCACTGACAGGCTCAGCAGAGTGTCAGGATGAGTTCGCTCATCGACGTCCCTTTTGGTTAATACCTGGTAGCCCGTTACGTATTGGCTTATACCTCTGACGTGCTAGTGGTTAAATCCACAACCAAGGTGTTGACGAGTCTTTAGAGTCCCCCACATTCAGTTGCTCAAGTTTTCGGGCGAAAAACTGTAGAGGCCGTATGGAGATATGGCAGGGTTCGATCAGATACGTGCGGTATTGCACGGATCAGGATCGGACGGATAATACTAGCAGGCTTTGGTTTAAGCCGGATCCTAGTATAGTACAGTGGAGATTTTGTCTCATTACATTTGTATTTCGGTCGGAATACAAATGCGGGTGTGTATACACAGTATCGGGGTTTTCCTGTAATTTATTACGGGACCAGTTTTCTGGAGTTACCAGTTTGCTTTCCGTTTCGGCCAATTTCCTTTGTATCGTTCATTGGCCGAAGATTGGTGGAGGAGGGCTTATTTGCATTTGTGCAAATAAGCAATTTGGAAGGGGGTCTTTGCATATTATTGTATCATGATACTTGCACCATCACTTGACTTTCTTTGTTCATGATGGCTTGACCTTTTGGAGTCATCATGCTTGAGATGATGGTTGTGTTGGAGTGTTGGTTTAGCCTAGTGATCATATCTTTGTATGATGGCCTTTTCTCTCTCTTGCATTATTCTTGTGGCTACCTCTTGGTTACACTCCCTCACTCTCTCACTCTCTTGAAAATGCTTGGCCGGCCAAGGAAGAAGGGGAGGGCTGTCCCAATTTTTGGTGAGGGGTTTTTTGTTCATTTGTATTGCACAAAATCCATTTAGCTCCATCTCCAAAACTCCATTCCTCCACCATCTCAAAAGGCGACTCCGTACAAACCCCAAATGAGATATAGATCTCTTCACTATTCTACAGCAAATCTTGGGCACGTCGACTCGCCAGCTTCGTGCCCGAGTTGCCTCGGTATAGAGGTGGGAGCCCGTAAAAGAAGCCGGCGACGTGGTGCTCTTCCGGCGACGAGGTGGAGACCGGAGCTTCCGCGGGAGATCGGAACGACGACGAGAAGACCGGAGGACACGGATCAGTCGGTATATCTCTCTTCCCCATCTTGTAGTTAGTTAGGACTAGTTAATGGCCCGATCCGGGTTTTAGTACGCGGTGGTGCCGGTTCAAGAAAAATTAAAGTCAACCATCGCTTCCGCATTTGGCCTCGAGATGGAGGCCGGGACGCCGCCGTGCACTTACAGTGGTATCAGAGCCTCGCCATTAACATAGTCTAGCTTTGTCTAATGTGTTTTACATTTCCGATCGAACAATTTTCCAAAAACCGTGTTTTTCTTCACATCAGTTTCTGTCGAAATTTTTTGGAGTCCAAAAATTTTTCTGGTTGTCTCAGAATGATGTGCAGGGAATTATAAGAATTCTGTAGAAATTTGATCACGTGATCGCTCCATACGACCGCGGAACCGCGGCCAAACCCATGCTTGGGCCGCGGTTCCGCCGCAGTATATGCAGATCAGTGTGCCAAATTTTTACAGAGGCCTCCTGAGTGGAAAATAGGTTTTCTGGAATGTTATTTTTTGGGCCCAGATTTCTTGATGTGCTACAGTAGTACTTGGGGGCCTACTTGGTAAATTTGATCGATCGGATATTTTAAACACATTAGTTCACAGTATTTACATTATATCTGCGACCGTGAATGTCACTTGATCGGTAAATCCTGTCTAACTGCTATAGCCCGGTTAGACGGATTTGCGAACGTGATTTTCACGTTGATGTTCTGTGTATTGCTGTGATGTTGCGGATCGGTCGTGGGGGATAGCGTGGATGCAATGCTAGTACAAGTTTTGTTGTATTATATACATTTGATATTGCGGGGCGAGCGTCCGACATGTGGACTGCCGTCACTGCCTGTTTGTATTATTATTTTGGGGCACGACCAGGTTGCGGTCGATGTACCCGTTGTATGTATATTTTACTTTCTGTACTAGGATTGCCCCGCGGAGGGGTGCACGGATAGCCGGGTTTTAGAGAGCAACGAGCCCGCATCTCATGGCATTGAGACGGAGGGGGCTTCACTCTAGAATTGGCGGGCTATTCGCCGCACTCGTAGGGGGTACAGGTTGACCCAGGAGGGGTGCCCAAGTTACCGGATTCCGTGAAGTGCTGGGTGGTCCATTCACGTTGCTGAAGGGGGCTTCCTCGCTTCAGGTTTTGGCGGGTAACTTGCCGCGCCCGTAGGGGTCTAGGATTTCATTGCACAGGCTATCCACACGACCAGGGGAACGTCGGGTTTCAGTAGTGGCTCTGTGAAACCCGGGGATCCCAGATATCTGTATTGTTCTGTGATGCTGTACATTTCTGTGATGTTTCATTTTATCACGCCTTGAGCGAAATATTATATATTGGTATGTATATTAGTAGATGTTGTATATGTTTTGCATCCGCGCTAGTCCAGTCCCCGCTCTGTCGGTAGTTAGCTAACCTAACGGGTAATGACGGGACCCAGTGGCGAATGCGGATGGCATATACGTACATCAGTATATTTTCGTTCTTTTTGGTGTAATCAATTGATGGGACTGCGTTGATTCGGATCAATGCAAGTTAAAAACAAACCTATTCTGAAGTTGTTGGAACACTTTTCAAAAAGCTGTTATTGTAAGGACGTTCACTTTTGTTTTGCATCGTGGTATTCAGTTGGAATATCCTGCTCCTCAGTCGACGAGGCAAGGGCCGAGATCCTTTCACCGGGAGTGACCCCTTGAACAAAAAGTTTGCGTCAGGGCAATGACTTCACTATAGCCGATTACTTTTGCTTTGCATCGTGGTATTCAGTTGGAATATCCTGCACCTCATTCTACGGGGAAAGAGCCGAGATCCCTTCACCGGGAGTGACCTCTTTAGCAATGGTTTTCGTCACTATATTTTTATAAAGCTATCCGTTCCTTCAACGATATCAAGTTCATTACGTTAAAGGTTTTCGCCAGAAACCATTCGTAGCCCTCCGTCGTTTCAGACGGGTAGCACGTAGTATTCATGCTATGTTTGTTGACCTTCGTTAAGGCATAGTGTATGGTAGCTGCTTGTTGCCTTTCTGTTGCATAGATAGATGTGTTGGTTTGGGACAGTCGTATAGCCTTGTTGACCTTCATCAAGGACTTGTACGGGTGGGTTCAAATTAACCTGGACAATGACGGGTAGAACTTGACATGTGACTTATGATTTGTTGACCTTCATCAATGTCATAAGAGCATGGGGCAAAAATCACATCGGGAGTTTCAAAAGAACTGAAACTTGCCAGATATGCGCATACCTTCTGAAGTGTGATATCGTGAGCGGATTCCGTCACGTTATCATGCGATGATAGTTGGATCCCGATTCCCACTGATGAGTTAGTTTACTCCTCGGGTGACCCCGACTAATTCTTCTTTCAGGTTTGGAGAAGAATTTGAGGTGACAGTGGGAGGTTTCCAGATTAGATAAATTGGTAACCATTCTGATCTAGGTTAGAGTGCACGCTGAGTGTTTCTTTTCTCTCTCTCTTCGGCTGTGACCATTGACCCGACCCTAAGACTATGACTCAGTAACTAAAATTAACCGAACCTTCTTAAACACTGGCTTTTGGATTGTCAGAGTTGCAGACCTCATTGCCACTCCTACTTTTACCCTTTTCTCCAGGACACCCCGTATTACTACGAACGTCCACTTCCATTGGACAAAACCATCGTATGGTTAGATACGAACTCGAAAGAATTTATTCGAGGATGGTTTCAGGTTCTGGAGGAAACGGATAGGACTATTCGGTTGTCTTTTCCTTTTACCTTCTCTCGGGTTGCGAGTACTCCTTGGTTTAGGAGATAGTACACCTATTACGCAAATTGGATAGTCTTCTTCCAAACTTTAGGCTGGTGCCGAACGGTGGGGAATGAAGAAAACCAATTAGTATAACAATGGTGTGCAGAAGGTATTAAGTTAAGACAAAGTAAGGGATTAGTAAGAGGGCAAAGTAAATCGCAACTGATATTCATGACCAAACCAGGTATTTCATTACCACTCCCAAATCACCTTTGTATTTCTCCAGGACACTCCGTATCACTACGAAGATCCACAGTTTATTGGATAATCTATCGTATGGTTATATACGAACTCGAAAGGAACTTGTTCCAGTTCGGGGATGGATTCTGGTTCAGGAGAAATAGGAATAAGATTTATTCAGGTGTCTTTTATCTTCACCTTCTCTCGCATTGCGAGTGCTCCTAGGATTAGGACAGTACACCCATTACGCTTATTGGATAGTCTTCTTCCAAACCATAGGCTGGTACCGAACGGTAGGGAAGGAAGAAAACCATTTGGCCTAAGGGGTGTGCAGAAGGTAATGACTAAAGACATATAAATGGATTTGGAGAGGTGGCAAAGAATTATACGGTTACAGTCGTGAATCTGGAAGAGGCATTACTAGGAATACCGAGATACCCCATCGAAACATTTCAATGTTTCAGTTTCACTGTGTACTGTTAAAGGAAAACTGATTTCCCGATTAGATACTTACTCCAGGGTATGTATTTACCAGGTATGATTCTCACATCCGTATGGTTTTACAGATGATGAGTGGGAGTAAGTTATTGGAAATTAGGCGATCTTCCTCATTATATCGGAATTCGTCGTAATTGGTGATAGTTGAGGAAATCGCCTGGGTTGTTTGCCGGTCGGCAAATATTTGGTTTTGAATATCCGCTGTTATGCACCAATTTCAAATCGATATATCTGTACGTCTATTTTCATAGAGTGAGATATACCCTTTTGAAATTATGTCTATGACATTTACCTATATCAGTGGATAGTTAGGTAAGGAGTATTAAACAGCGGTGTAATTCTTCTTAACCATAAGTACAGTTTTCAACCTACGACACACAGTGAATGAGTTATCAGACTCAAGGGACTTATACAGAGTATTGTATGTTGTCCAGTGTCCATCAGGACAGAGGGGTTGGTCCTCGTACTATATTCGGTTTACTTATGACTTCTCTAGTTTTTAGACAAGTGTTTCGCGGAAACATAGGGTCTGAATTTTGAGAAGTTATAGGTATTTGAATAAAGTAGAGAACCAGGTGTTGCAAGTATCGGGATTCTTCAAGTTGATCGAAGATGTAGATACTTGTGTATGGTATTCAGTTGATAGTAATGATTAAGAGATCTTGCTTCTCTTTCAGGTTACTCATGATTGGAAGCATTCCTAAGTTGAGTAACGCTGATCGGCCTTCTTCCATTTAGTTGACATGCACTGGAGACAGCTGCATGATTTGAATCTGGTTCAATTAAATCAGTGCCTCTGGTCCTATATTGGATATAGAACAGTTCGTATTTTAACGATATTAAGGTACGGGGAGTTGTCCGGCTTATGATTAAAACCAGACACTGGACAACTCAAGGCACGTTTCTGTAATGGCTGTTTGTGGGTTGACCCAGGCTATGACGAGGGTTGACTTTCTACCATCTGGAAGATCAATAGCGATATTGTTCTAGACTCGCCACAGTTTTATTAAAAATGGATTTTTTCAGAAAACAGTAGTGGGAGTATGGTAGAACTGGAAGTGATTCCAGAACCACAAACGATTACTGAAAATTTCATAGGAACCTAAAGATTCAATCTGGTTTGACATTCCATTGGCCACTCCGCAGATAAGGTGGGTAACTTCAGGCACCCGAGAGGTACTCCGGTAGCCTCAAGGACGGTGACAGGGAAGTTCTTGTTTACCCACACTTGCCATTGCTGTTGTTCCAAGTTGCGGGACCCGGCGGGAGGATGAGTATAGCGTCGTTCTAAACTAGCTTTAGAAGTGTACGTGTATATGACTCTGCCAGAGGGTTGTCGTAGTCAGTGGGAGCAGCGGAAGCATTGGTGGACAGGTTGCTTATGTCTATTTATAGACTAAAGCAGATATAGCGGAGATAGATCATCAATTTCTGATGTGACAGTCATAGGTTTGACTTCATCAGAATAGGGGATGGATCTGTTGAGAAGGTAGTAGGGAGTGATGTCATGGTATTTGGATGACATACACAGAATAGAAAGTGAAACTCCTATACTACGATCGGTTATACTTTGGTCGTCACACAGTGGTTTCTCCACAAAGGAAATGGATTTTATATCTGACATACTGGTTACTAGATTTATGGCTTTAGATCTAGATTTGGGTGGTTTCCCAATCAGGGTACTCAGACAGCATTCTAAGAGTATTTAGAATTGACGACTCCTGGCACGGTAGTATACCTGCAGGTGATGGAGTCACCCTCTCTAAAGGTGTCTTACAGACTAAAGGGGAGAGGGATGTGCATGATTGGCAAATCACTTGCTCAGGCAATTGAGTCAATCATGAGATGTCAAGTACCACACCAGATGTTGTTCTTGCACCAGATGCAATAAGTTGACATTGATCCTATCCTAGAGAAACAGTCGGAAGCAATTTTAGAACATAAGTAGATGTTCTAGGGATATGATAACGACAGCCTCATTCGGGAGACAGTTATCATTCCAGGCTTCCAAGATGACCTGTACGACAAGGAGGTTTTCAGAGTTATAGTTTTTCCTTCTGACGAGGGACAGTATTTTGGACAGGTGGTCCAAGGCAATACTGAGGGAGGCATGGCGCAGGATACTGATTGAGTTCAGTTGACGATACAGTCTAAGAAGTTTGGATTTGGAGTTCATTTATGAGCTAGCTCCCATCAGACATCCAGACACATTCTAAGACAGGTATTGCTCATTTCGGGAGATGGGTTTCTCCGCGAACTTGAGATATAGAGAGACATAGAAAGAGACATCAAAGCGGATCCACTCACTGAGGCTATTCCTCGAACGCAATAGTTTCGCAAACGAGCTTTGTGAGACGGACTAGTAGAGGAGTTGGGTGTTCGGTATCACACGGGCTGTGAGTATGCGACATCGCAATAATTAGCCTTGAGTGCAAGTGGGAGATTGTTGGAGATTGTGCCCTCAGAGTCAATTATTGGATCACAGGCACGTGATTGCAATGATTGAGGGAGGACCTGTCTCAGTAGGACAGTCTTACTCGAGATTATAGTATGCTATCTGGTTTATCTTTTTCATCGTGTACTGCTTTAGGTGACCTGACATGTCGCTATTACACGTTGATAGAGCCCTTAGGATTCTTGCTTGACCACCAGCAGTATGAGGGCGATCATATAAGTGGGAGCTGGGGTCTATAAGCACATCCTTAAAAGGTCCCTAGTCGTAGGAGTTTCGAGACAGGGCATCGATACTCCAGAGTAGACTAGTGTATACAGTCGAGACCCCGACGAGGGACGGTGGCCGGTCTCACAAGCCATTGGTGTCAGTTGGTTCACCTAAGATGTATACAGGTGCTCATTGGGTTATGAGTACACCGGACAGGACTCGCCGGGAACATGCTAGTTGGTCTTATACCTGACGTCAGATAGCAGTTCCCTGGTGACATGTGTACAGGTTAGTTCATCGACCTGGGGATCGTCATTTGTCTCGTGTGAGTTCCCACTGTACTTTGATTACTACCCTACCACGCTCAAAGGAGACGTGCAAACAGGTTTTAGTTGGGTACAGTTCCGAGCCACATGAAGGCAGTGAGCGGATCTTCAGGGGTTCGTCTCTCCCGGTATTGGGGGTGAGGTCGCGCTGTGTCTAGGAGAGCCATTACACGAAGCCCTCGGCCGAGGCAGGAGATTTACTGGTAGGTATTCCAGTAGTATCTCAGGGTGTTCTGGGCTACACTCCGACACGACTTGTACCGCTTTTGGGGGTCTGACTTTTACCACGCCCCTAGGCCCGCTATGCGATGCTCATAGACGAACGGACCGGACTGTACGGATATTGTCACTGACAGGCTCAGTAGGGTGTCAGGATGAGTTCGCTCATCGACGTCCCTTTTGGTCAATACCTGGTAGCCCGTTACGTATTGGCTTATACCTCTGACGTGCTAGTGGTTAAATCCACAACCAAGGTGTTGACGAGTCTTTAGAGTCCCCCACATTCAGTTGCTCAAGTTTTCGAGCGAAAAGCTGTAGAGGCCGTATGGAGATATGGCAAGGTTCGATCAGATACGTGCGGTATTGCACGGATCAGGATCGGACGGATAATACTAGCAGGCTTTGGTTTAAGCCGGATCCTAGTATAGTACAGTGGAGATTTTGTCTCATTACATTTGTATTTCGGTCGGAATACAAATGCGGGTGTGTATACACAGTATCGGGGTTTTCCTGTAATTTATTACGGGACCAGTTTTCTGGAGTTGCCAGTTTGCTTTCCATTTCGGCCAATTTCCTTTGTTTCGTTCATTGGCCGAAGATTGGTGGAGGAGGGCTTATTTGCATTTGTGCAAATAAGCAATTTGGAAGGGGTCTTTACATATTATTGTATCATGATACTTGCACCATCACTTGACTTTCTTTGTTCATGATGGCTTGACCTTTTGGAGTCATCATGCTTGAGATGATGGTTGTGTTGGAGTGTTGGTTTAGCCTAGTGATCATTTCTTTGTATGATGGCCTTTTCTCTCTCTTGCATTATTCTTGTGGCTACCTCTTGGTTACACTCCCTCACTCTCTCACTCTCTTGAAAATGCTTGGTCGGCCAAGGAAGAAGGGGAGGGCTGTCCCAATTTTTGGTGAGGGGTTTTTTGTTCATTTGTATTGCACAAAATCCATTTAGCTCCATCTCCAAAACTCCATTCCTCCACCATCTCAAAAGGCGACTCCGTACAAACCCCAAATGAGATATAGATCTCTTCACTATTCTACAGCAAATCTTGGGCACGTCGACTCGCCAGCTTCGTGCCCGAGTTTCCTCGGTATAGAGGTGGGAGCCCGTAAAAGAAGCCGGCGACGTGGTGCTCTTCCTACGACGAGGTGGAGACCGGAGCTTCCGCGGGAGATCGGGACGACGACGAGAAGACCGGAGGACACGGATCAGTCGGTATATCTCTCTTCCCCATCTTGTAGTTAGCTAGGACTAGTTAATGGCCCGATCCGGGTTTTAGTATGCGGTGGTGCCGGTTCAAGAAAAATTAAGGTCAACCATCGCTTCCGCATTTGGCCTCGGGATGGAGGCCGGGGCGCCGCCGTGCACTTACAATATGGTTTATCTTTATCATCGTGTACATGCTTTAGATGACATTACAGCTCACTATCGCACGTTGATAGAGCCCTTAGGATTCTTGCTTGACGACCAGCAGTATGATGGCGATCATATACGTGGGAGCTGGGGTCTATAAGCACATCCTTAAAAGGTCCCTAGTCGAGAGAGTTTCGAGACAGGGTATCGATACTCCGGAGTAGACTAGTGTATACGGGTCGAGATCCCGACGAGGGGCGGTGACTGGTCTCATAAGCCATTGGTGTCAGTTGGTTCACCTAAGATGTATACAGGTGCTAATTGGGTTATGAGTACACCGGACAGGACTCGCCGGGAACATACTAGTTGGTTTTATACCTAGCGTCAGATAGCAGTTCCCTGGTAACATGTGTACAGGTTAGTTCATCGACCTGAGATCGTCATTTGTCTCGTGTGAGTTCCCACTGTGCTTTGTTTACTACCCTACCACGGCTCAAAGGGGTCATGCATATAGGTTTTAGTTGGGTATAGTACCTAACCGCATAGAGGCAGTGAGCGGATCGACAGGGGTTTCGTCTCTCCCGGTATTGGGGGTGAGATCGCGCTGTGTCTGGGAGAGCCATTATACGAAGTCCTTGGCCAAGGCAGGAGATTTACTGGTAGGTATTCCAGTAGTATCTCAGGGTGTTCTGGGCTACACTCCGACACGACTTGTACCGCTTTTGGGGGTTTGACTTTTACCAACCCCCTAGGCCCGACATGCGATACTCATAGACGAACGGACCGGACTGTACGGATATTGTCACTGACAGGCTCAGTAGGGTGTCAGGATGAGTTCGCTCATCGACCTCCCTTTTGGTCAATACTTGGTAGCTCGTTACGTACAGCTAGTACCACTGACGTGCTAGTGTTTAAATCCACAGCCAAAATATTGACGAGTCTTTAGAGTCCCCCACAGACAGATTCTCAAGTTTCGGGCGAAACTTTGTAGAGGCCGTATGGTATTATGGCAGTGTTCGATTATATACGTGCAGTCATGCACGAATCATGATCGGACGGATCATACTAGTGGGCTTTGGTTTAAGCCGGATCCTAGTATTAGATTTGTTGGATTACTTTAGTCTCATCGCATTCGTATTCAGTCGTGTAGGGTGTTTTTCGTCACCCCATTGAGATGGGAATACGCGCGCGCTTGTCAGGCATACTACAGATTCCCCCTGCCTAGGGTAGGCCGGGGTTTATTGATTATGGGGATCCGAATCTCCGGCAGCCGCGGACTAAGCTGCCATTAATTACCCCCCCCCCCCCGCTTTTGGGGCGAGGGAACCTCCGATTGACGGGTTAAACTGGTCATGCGAACTCGATGTGCAGTGTACGTGTGTTTTGTTTTGGAGGGGGGTTTAAATATATCGGAAGCCACGCAAAGTTTTTACGGGGGTCCCGCTGCCCGGCTGTCGTCCCGCTTGCTTTTCCAAGTTTTGTCTCTCTGAGAGTCCGGCGGGGACTCTTGCTTCGAGCGTTCCAGCATTTGGACTTTCTTGGTTAGCTTTTGAAACGTCTTGAGGCCTGCTGTACACAAGAATGGGACCATCCGATTGCTGAGGTTCCCAATGAGAAGGCTGACGGACTGGTCCTGCTCCAGCGGCGGTTCGCACTTGACCGTGAGATTACGCCATCGGGCAATAAAGTCGGTGTTGCTTTCATTCTTCCCCGACTTGGTCCTCACAAGGTCGGCAATGGAGATTTTATCACTGACACTCATGAACCTTTGCCGAAACAGGGACTCCATTTGGGCAAAGGTAATGACGGACCCGTCCGGTATACTCGCATACCAGTCGAAGGCGACGCCGGTCAGGCTATTGACAAACTGACGAAGAAGGAGCGCGTCATTGCCCCCTGTATTTCCGCACGATGCTTTGAAGTGGGCGACGTGCTGATTTGCATTCCCCGTTCCATCAAATCTTCCGAACTTAGGAATAACGTAGCCGCTTAGGAACTCAATCAGATCGTACTGCGCGGGATATGGCCGCCCGCTACTGCCGATTTCTTTCTGAGCTTCAGCTTCGGCCACCAATGTTTTAACCTTGCTGGTGACCAAATCCATTATCCGATCCTGTGTTAGCGGGATAGTGTTATCTGGGGCCAAGGCATCCCCAGAAGCGGAATGTGGCCGGCTTTCATGCGGCTCGACCAGTCTTGGTCCCAAAGGAACAGGCATTGGCTGCCTTGGATTGTCATCACCCGGCTGATTAGTAGAGGCTTGTGCTTGATTGGGAGGCGCTCGAGCAATTTGAGCCGTAAGCTGCATCACCACGTTCGTTAAGTCGTCAATCTTCGAATAGAGCTTGGCCATCTCTTTATCTTTGCTCCTGAGCTGTTTTCGAAGCTCTTGAAGTAGCTCTTACTCCGCAGTCCTGGGGCGGAAAGTTGGCTCTTCCTCGCTGTCCGAGCTTGACTCTGCATGGACCGAGGGGTCTTTCTGCCTATCATCCTCATCGAGAGGGTTTTCTTCATCCAGCGGGGGCGGCTGTTCTTGGGCAGCGGCAACCACATTCAGGCTAGATTGGGCTTGGGATGTGGTGGCCCCATCCTTGCTTTTGCTGCGAAGGTTGTCGCTGGGGCGCCCGCCCGCCATATAGACCGTATGGATGATATATCTGGCCGTCTTTCTATCATTGGCAGCTGATTTCACGGATCGCTGTCTTGACCCCCTTGTTTCGGTAGCTGGTAGTCGATTGAAGGCGGCTGGCCTAACCAGGTTCTTGAATGGTGCTGGCGCTTCTTTTCTGGGTTTGCCCCACTGCTTTCGTGCAGCACAGAGCGCTTGATAGACTCTTGAAGAGACAGTTTCATACTTCTTCTGTTGGGGCCGGGACACGTCTCTTTGTGGCACTATTCGGACCGCTGTCTTCTTGATTCTGGCGGTCATGGCATTTTTCTGAACCCACTTCAGAGGCTCGAAGGAATTGCTGATTCTTACGTCCGACTCAGCTGTCGTCGCGGGGCAACCCTGCGCTTGGAACTTCACATGATTGGCCCTCTTGTTGGCTCGATACCTGAGCCACTTCTGCCTTAACTTTTCTGTTCTAAGCACCTGGCAGACTTCGGCTCTTTGGGAAGATACCGCAGACCGGGCGATGGAGGGCCTTGGAGATACGCTCGATTGTGCATTTGTTAGAGTCATTGCCTGAGCTCGTCCGCAACATTTGATTTTGCCCTTTGTACCGAAGTTCTTGCACCCCGCTGGAGCACCAGAGAATCGTTCAGATACCGTCTTAAGTTTCGGTTGTGGTGCCTTGGCGATCACGACATTCGGCCTCTTACCCCTTGAGACCGGCTTGTCCACCTGTTCCGCCGGGATCTCCGCCAGATGAGCGCTTCCGGCAGGGCAGATGATGACGGAGCCAAACTGGCGGGGCGGTTCCTCCCACTGTCGACTGAGGCTCGCGGGGAGAACCATACGAGCGTTGATCTTGACCACGTACGGAATCGGGGTCATGTTGGAAGCTGAATTCGTCTGGGGAGACATTGTCGTCGAAGGTTGATTGCTGCATGGAAAAAAAGAACATCATTTCAGTATGGGCAATCGATATGTATATTGATTGAGTTCGTATGAACGTTTAACCCGAAATATGGGAGGAGAGATTGGTCCCACCGGGCGTGCCAGGATCTGTAGGGTGTTTTTCGTCACCCCATTGAGATGGGAATACGTGCGCGCTTGTCAGGCGTACTACAGATTCCCCCTGCCTAGGGTAGGCCGGGGTTTATTGATTGTGGGGATCCGAATCTCCGGCAGCCGCGGACTAAGCTGCCGTTAATTACCCCCCCCCCGGCCTTTGGGGTGAGGGAACCTCCGATTGACGGGTTAAACTGGTCATGCGAACTCGATGTGCAGTGTACGTTTGTTTTTGTTTTGGAGAGGGGGTTTAAATATATCGGGAGCCACGCAGAGTTTTTACGGGGGTCCCGCTATCCGGATAGCGGGCTGGGGGTCAAGAGGGCTAGCAGCCCCCTTGTGGGGTGCGGGGCAGCGCCCCGTTAGAAATTTTTTTCTAACAGGGACAGTGTCGTGGAGTATGTGTGTATGTAAATATGTATACATATGTACAGATATACATGTATATATATAAAAAGGGGGAAAGACATCCAAAGGATGCGTGGGGACAGCACCTTGGGCGCTGTGCGCCTAGGTGCTGTGCGCTGAGGCGTTAGAGTGCCACGTGTCCGTACGTGGGCGCTCTGCGCTTGAGCGATGGGCGCTGGAGCGCAAGCGCGCCACGTGTCGGCACGGGGACGACTTGCGCTCGAGCGCTTGCGCTTGAGCGCAAGCGCGCCACGTGTCGGCACGGGGCCGACTTGCGCTCGAGCGCTTGCGCTGGAGCGTAAGCGCGCCACGTGTCGGCACGCGGGGGCTCTGCGCTTGAGCGCCGGCGAGAAAAAGAGGTTTTTAGCCTAAAAAAATTTCTCAGAAGAGAAATCAGAAAGGAGTTGGACTCCTGAGTGTGTGTTTTTTTTTTGGTTTAGTGAACGATGTTCTTCCTCCTCCTCCTCTGTTAGCTGGATCTTGAAGATCAAGAGATATGGGATTTCTAAAAATCTCTTCTTTTTGAGATCTAATGGTAGATCTGAGTTCCCCTTTATGGGTTTTGTGGTGAAAAACTAATTTGTTTTATAAAAAGAAGAGTAAAACTCTTGGTTTAATTCAGGAGAAAAAAGAAGGTTTTGGAACCTTGAAGAAGGAGAAAAGATCTCAGATCTGAAGAAAATTTTTGAGAGAGAGAAAAATTTGTTGAGATATTTCATTATCTTTGCCTTTATAGGCTGTACACTTTACACATAGCCCCTTGGGCTTCACAAAATGGCATTTTGCCCATCCCATGGCTCATGTGCCACTTCTTTTTGCACATAAGCCATGGGCTTTACAAAAATTTGGCTTTATGCCTATTTTTCTTACATTTATCCATAAAATAAAATAAAAGAAATACAACAAAATTGTTTATTACAAAATTTTTATCTTGGCGTGGGGGGAGGCCGGCCGCTTCATGTTCGGGCTCGACCCGGGCATGGGCCCACTGGATCTGGGCTTGGGCCCACTTAGCTTGGAGTTGACTTGGATTTTGACTTGGTCAACCGGGGTGTAAATTTTTACCCTAACAAATTGCCCCCATCAATAAATGCACACCACATATGTGGGTCGTGTGCATGAAATTGATGGATCATCTTTCACGTGGAGGCGACCTGATTTGGTTCCCGCTTTTTGGGAAGCTGGCACTGCCCTTTTTACGACATGGACGGTCGTTGCTTGACATGTCTCCGAGACGGAGTGTCCGTGATAGACATTTTCCCTGGCCCGGAGTGATCTGGTTCCCGCTTTATAGGAATCCTGCGCTGCCCTTTTTGCGACTTGGACGGTCGATGCTGCCCTTTTTGCGACTTGGACGGTCGATGCTGCCCTTTTTCCGACTTGGACGGTCGATACTGCCCTTTTTGCGACTTGGACGGTCGGTTCTGCCCTTTTTGCGACGTGGACGGTCGGTGCTGCCATTTTAGCGACGTGGACGGTCGGTGCTGCCCTTTTTGCGACGTGGACGGTCGGTGCTGCCATTTTAGCGACGTGGACGGTCGGTTCTACCATTTTAGTGACGTGGACGGTCGGTGCTGCCATTTTAGCGATGTGGAAGGTCGATGCTGCCCTTTTTGCGACTTGGACTGTCGGTGCTGCCATTTTAGCGACGTGGACGGTCGGTTCTGCCATTTTAGTGACGTGGACGGTCGGTGCTGCCATTTTAGCGACGTGGACGGTCGATGCTGCCATTTTAGCGACGTGGACGGTCGGTTCTGCCATTTTAGCGACGTGGACTGTCGGTTCTGCCCTTTTAGCGACTTGGACGGTCGGTGCTTGATTTGACTTGCTCTGCTTCTTGCAGTGTCAGGGGTAGACTTGACTTGCCCCGCCTCTTGCGGTGTCGAGATTGGATTCTGACTTGCTCCGCTTCATGCAGTGTCGGAGTGGAAGTTGACTTGTTGATTTTGATTTGGGTTGACATCAGCATCGCTATACTGAAATATGGTACCAGGAGCGAATCATCATCTGTCATTGAGAGGATTTTGGGATTTTGGTTTTTGTTTGGCATCTGCATTGCTGCACTGGAATAATGCCAGGAGCAACTCATCATTTGCCCCGGGAGCATTTGGGAATTGGTTTTTTTTGTTTTTTTTTTTTTTTGGGGACTTTGAATGTGGTCTCACCGGTAGGACTTGGGAGAGGTTGGGATTGTTTTACGCCCGTGGATTGTATACGGTTTTGCAGGATGTATGATCCAGACCGTAGGGCCGGAAAAATTTCGGAACTTGGTCGGTGTCTGCATCGCTGCACGGGAATATGGTACCAGGAGCGACTCATCATTCGCCGTTGGGGTATGGGATTTAGAATTTGGTTGGCGTCTGCATCGCTGCACTGGAGTATGGTGCCAGGAGCGACTCATCATTCGCCATTTGGGGATTGGGGAGCGATGGCTTAAGAGACAGGTTTAGATCCCTATCGCCTAAGGCTTTTCAATTTTATGGGCCGTGAGGGTCCCATAAAAGCATTTTCTCCCTACGAGTCGTAAGGATCCCGCAGGTGTATTTTCTCCTTAGGAGTCATGAGGACTCCTAAGTGTGTTTTTCCTTTATGAGTCGTAAGGATCCCACAAAGGTTTGTTCTCCTCATATATCGTGAGGACACATGAGTGGGTCTTATCAATGGAGCATCATTCCCAAAGCGGAGACCAGCCGCGTAACTGGTGATTACGGTGGGGCATGGGTATGATGAGAATTATTTGAGCCCGTGGATTGTATACGATGGTCAACTCGGGGACCCACCGTAGGGCCAGAAAACTTTGAGAAATTAGATTTTGGTTGGCGTCTGCATCGCTACACCGGAATATGGTATCAGGAGCGACTCATCATTCGCCGTTTGGGGACTTAGAATTTGGATCTTATTTAGCATCAGCATTGCTGCACTGGAATAATGGCAGGAGCAACTCATCATTTGCCTTGGGAGGACTTGGGATTTGGGTTTTTGGTCGGTATCAGCACCTCTAACACTGAAGCGAAATGCCAGGAGCGACTCATCATTTGCCGTTGCCCGTTGGGGAACGATGGCTTAGGAGACAGGTTTGGGTCCCTATTAAGGCTTTTCAATTTTATGGGCCGTGAGGGTCCCATAAGAGCATTTTCTCCCTACGAGTCGTAAGGATCCCGCAGGTGTATTTTCTCCTTAGGAATCGTGAGGATTCTTAAGTGTGTTGCTCCTTTGTGAGTCGTAAGGATCTCAAGCAGGGGTTTTCTCCTCATAAGGTCGAGAGGACTTTGCGAGTGTATTTCATCTCTTTTCATGAGTTTGCGCCCTTTCGGGTTTTCACAGACTCGCCGGTAGTCCTGCTGTTTTTACTCACGGAGCCCTTTCGGGTTTTCATCCGTGCCCGTTTTGCTTGTGGACATACCGTTTATTTTTTTTTTATTTCTTTCCTTTTTTTTCTTTTCTTCTTTTTTTTGCCGCTGGTGGGACTTTAAAAGTAGTCTCACCGGCAAGATTTGGGAGAGATAGGGGTCATTTACGCCCGTGGATTGTATACGGCTTTGCAGGATGTATGATCCAGACCGTAGGGCTAATGTGCTCAATTCGCCTGCGACTTGGAGCATTCACGTGTAGTATTTCTTGAGATATCGGCCATTGATGGGTGGCATGGGCCTTTCTCCCTCGGCACTTATCAGTTGGTAGGATCCTCCGTCGAACACTTTCTCAATGACGTATGGTCATTCCCAGTTTGGCTCGAATTTTCCCTTAGCATGTCGATTGGGGATGATCGGTCTTTTGAGGACCAACATCAATTCACCTTTCTTGAAAGCGCGGAGACGAGTTATCTTGTCATAGGCCCGTGACATTTGGGCTCGGTATAGCTCCAGATTTTGCTGCACATGTTCCCCTCCGAAAGGCGGCGCACAAGACTGCGATGTCCTGACGCTGAGATTCGGGGCAGATGCTATTTGGTTTTATCCGTCCACCTCTCCGAAGATGCCAAGTTGATTTATGGCACCGTGTATCGGAGGTTTAGACGGATGCGGCCGATATAGCAGACTTTGTCAGATTCCCCCTCGCTTGAGGGGTTTTTGATTGTGGGGACGCTCTTCCCTGCAGGCGCAAGCCCCTGCATTTAATTACGCTACCGCATCGCGGTAACAACTTTCTCCTTCTCCAGAATTTCACTTCGTGTCGTGTGTGTTTGTTTTGTTTGTGGTTGCCCGTGGATTGTATACGGAGACTGAGTAATAACGTCGCCCGTAGGACGTGGATTAGTCCAAATCCGTATTTACTTAGATTTGGGTTTGGTGTTTTTAGTTTAAGGATGCCTTAGTCGCGTTGCGGCTAAGATCAACTTAAACGTTCGTTAAGGATACGATAGTCCTGTTTAAGACTAAGATCAACTTAACGTGATAGTCCATTTAATATATGGCCGTCGGGACTCGTCACCTCTCTGACGTCGTTGAAGGATTACAACGATAAGTGTCAGAGGAGTTCGGAGATGTACCCTTGAACCAAAGTCGATTTGGAGTTTTATAATCCATTTGGATATTTAAGGATACGTTAGCCGTGTTTGGGGCTAAGATCAACTTAAACGGGATCGTTTAGATCCGGCAAAAGAGCATTTGGAGGCTCTATTGTTCTAGTTTAGGGACGTGGTGGTCCATTGCCAGTTTAGGGACGTGGTGGTCCATTATTAGTTTAGGGATGTCTCGGTCCGATATTAGTTTAGGGACGTTTCGGTCCAACATTAGTTTAGGGACGTTTAGGTCCAATGTTAGTTTAAGGACGTCTCGGTCCACGAGTTTAAGGACCCCGCAGTCCGCATTGATGTGTGGTCATTGGGACCCATCACCTCTTTGACGTCGTTGAGGAATTACAACGATGGTTGTCAAAGGAGTTCGAAGATGTACCCTCGAACCGGATATAAATTGATTTGAGAGAGAGAGCATTTGTGCTCAGTTCAATTTAATTTAAGGACTTACGGCCAGAATTGGGCTAAGACCAGTTGAAAATGTTCAACATTTTATTTATTTTTTAGTCCATTAGACCTGTGCTAGGGCCTTGCCCACACTTAAATAATGCATTGCATTACTTCTACTTTCTTGTTTGGGCTCTGCCCATAAAGGATGCAGAGCATCAATTTATTTTGGGCCCTGCAAGACATCTGCATAGCATTTTATTATTTTTGTTTGGGCTTTGCCCATTTATAAATGATGCAGAGCATCAATTTAATTAGGCATGTTTGGTCTTTTAATTGGGCTTGGCCCTGTATTGCATTTGTTAGGCGGTTTGCGCCACTCACTGAGCGCAAGCGCTTGTGGTGTGAGCGCAAGCGCAACAGTGCAGTGCGCTGCGCTAGTGCGCTGCGCTGTTGCGCTGCTGACACGTGGCGCGCTCTGGTGAGCGCAAGAGCAACAGTGCAGTGCGCTGCGCTGTTGCGCTGCTGACACGTGGCGCGCTCTGGTGAGCGCAAGCGCAACAGTGCAGTGCGCTGCGCTGTTGCGCTGCTGACACGTGGCGCGCCCTGGTGAGTTGCGCCAACTCCAAAGAGCAAAGCTCTCATTTTAAGAGCGCATAGCGCAAGTGGTTTAGATGCTGACACGTGGCGCTCTCCCAAGAGTGCAACAGCGCAGTTTGCAAGTGCAAAGCACCAAGAATCTTTTAGATTCAAGAACAGAAGTGCAAAGCACTATTTGATTTCTTGATCTAATTTAGATCAAAGAAAAATAAGTTTTTTCTTGTTTT
The DNA here is from genome assembly GCA_030015575.1 of Agapanthus africanus. Taxonomy (NCBI): domain Eukaryota; kingdom Viridiplantae; phylum Streptophyta; class Magnoliopsida; order Asparagales; family Amaryllidaceae; genus Agapanthus; species Agapanthus africanus. Next base: position 749,543,105 of record CM057342.1, on the reverse strand, counting down.
TCTTATCTCAGAGAACCAAAGGTTCATGAAAAGTGCAAAGCACTATTTTTATTTTATTTTTATTAAAGATCATTGATCTTGTTTTTAGATCTATGATCTGTTTCTAAGAGAACTTTCTCTTTTTTCTAAAGGTTTTTACCTTTTTTTTTTTGAGGAGTTTCTCAGAGTTCTCTTCTCTCCTTCTTCTTTTTTTTTTTAGAAAGATGTTGATGCCTTTTAATTGAGGCCTAGGGTCCTTTTTATAGTGCCCATAAATTAGTTAAATTTGTTAAAGAGATCTTTCTCGGAGTGATTTGGGGAATTTTCCCCACCGTTGGATCTTTGATCCAAGGGCTTCTGCTTTGCAGAAGAAAATCTTCTTGTTTTAACAAGAACAGAAAAGATTTCTTAAAATTTTAATTCTGTTTGGCGCAGATACCCTAGCGCGTGACACGTGTCGCGCAGCGCACAGCGCAGCGCAACTGCGCTAGCGCATCTGTGCTGACACGTGTCTTGCATCGCACAGCGCAGCGCACAGCGCAACTGCGCTAGCGCATCTGCGCTGACACGTGTCGCGCAGCGCAGCGCCTGCGCAACTGAAGCGTTGCTTCTTTTAATAGAGCTTTGCTCTGATTGGGTGCGCCTTCTTGAGCGCTGTGCTGACGTATCAGCGCCTGACATGTGGCGCGTTGCGCCCGAGACTTGAAGCGTTGCTTCAGAATTTTGAATTTTGAATTTCAACAGAGTTTTGCTCTGATTGGGCGAAACAAATGCCCCCCCACCGTTGCGCTCACGTGGCGCACACTTGAGTGCAGCGGTGGCAAACTCCTGATCGTTGGATCAAGGGGTGAGCTCAAGGGGCGCAAGCGCCTTATAAATAGGACCTTTGGCCCTTAGAAAAATCTTACCATTTTAAGATTTTTTGATTTCAACAGAGCTTTGCTCTTTCTTAAGAACTTCAGAGCTTTGCTCCTTCCCAAAGTTAAAAACTTTAGGTAAAAATTAACTTAAATCAAATTAATTTAAATTAATCTTATCCAAAGAGCTTTGCTCTCACAGATCTTTTGATCTAAAGAAATCCCCATTGGGGTTTCATAAACAGAGCTCTGCTCTTAAGAACTTATAGATCTGTAGAGATCTTGTTCATGGGTTCTAACCCATGAACAGAGTTTTGCTCTTTGAATCATCTGTAGATCTTTTAGATCTGAAAAAAATGAAAAAAAATTCACAAGTTTTTTCATGGATTTTCCAAGATTCCAAAAATTCTAATTCTTTTAGGTGTAACATTTTCTGATGGACCATAGAGCTATGCTCTTTTAAGGAATCTTATTTCTCTGAGACCAGAGTTTGACAAGTGTCACTCTGTGACAGAGCTTTGCTATGAAAGAGGAGATTTTCTCCTTGTCTCTAGGGATTCCCCCCCCCCTTTTTATAAATAGGAATGTTTTCCTGGGGACCAACTGACAATCTCATCCAATGATGAGGTTGTCTTATTAACTGACGTATTGTCATCCAGATTTTGTGGGTACCCCTTCGGTCTCCTATCCACTGCACTGCTGTGTGGTGTAATTAATTAATTTTAATTTAATTAATGCATTCCCTTCTCCTTTTTTTTAAACGCCAAACGTTGGAATTACAACACTAACGACTAAATTGTTCTTTTGCAGCGATCATGTCTCTAGACACTTCATTCCCGTTCGTCCGCTCGGAGGAGGGATTTCCTGAGGCACCCTCGGACCGTGAGGTCCTGACCATGATTAAGGAGTATGACCCGGAATACAAGAGTCTCCACCTTTGGGGATCGTGGTATAATCAGATCATCATGGGCCGCCGGAGCTTCACATGCGCGGTGCCGTCGGAACCCATCACGGCGATTCACTATGCCACCCCACCCCCGGTGCAGTACGCCGTGGAGATGGTTGATTGGACATCAAAGGGCTTCCTACATCCCGCCATAGATGCGATTCCGGTTCAGCGTCCCATGGTTTTGGATATCCTGGGGCGCCGCATCTGTCAAGGCCAGGCGCAACCTTGGGGACAATCATATAATATCGGTTTGATCCCCCGCCACCCAATCGGCTATCTGCCGTGGGCCCGGTATATCCTGTCGACGAAGAAGTCGCAGTTGATAAGATTAGGATTGTATACCGCAGTCTATGTTTCCCTCTTCCAGTATCCCACGCTTCCCACCTGGTGGTTCAAGGCCTTCCTGGAGCAGTGGAACATTCCTACCCACACTTTCCTTACCATGGATCGGGAAGTGTCAATCTCTTTGGAAGAGTTTACGGAGGTATCCGGTCTACCGGTCATGGGGGAACATTATGAAGAGTTGCTCCCGCCGGATGAGTACGTCTTTGGTGCTAAGCCGGTGATAAGAGGGCTCACGCCGGAGAACGCTGTTCAACATCAATTTCCAAGTCTGATCAAGGTGTTGAACATCTACGAGGCCCTTTTCATTGAGCGTGGGAGCCGCGGAGTTAATTTTGAGGATTTCATTGCTCGGTTCCTTCATCCAAACGTCCTCTCGGCGGAAGCTGCCAAGTTTGCCAACCTTGAGGACCCTTTTGGTTTAGGTTTGGATAACCTGCCAGCGAAAGACATAGACCAAAAGAACTTTTTTCTTCCTAACTCCCCAACCATGTCTTTTGCAGAAGTCGCAGCCCCCGAGATGGACGAGGAGGCCTTCTTTTTAGGATTTCTTGGGCTTTGGCTGAGTTGGTTTGCGCTCCCAATGCACTCTTACCGTATGCGGCCCTCTGTTTTTTACCCGGCCCACCGAATGACTATCGGGGTAAAGGTGGCCGTTGGGATCGCCGGTTTGGCGGCTTATATCATAGCCTCAGTCAAGCAGCGGATGCTAATGAGCCTGGGGTGTTGCACGTGGTCTTCCCGATGCACTACTTTATGTCGTGGCTCGAGCTACATACAGCGGGTGTCTTCGGCATGCATAAAAAGCCCTCGTTCTACGAAAGGTGCAGTTTTCCTCGCATTCTACAGTTGATCGGCGCATCAATTGTAAATCCATCGCCACGAGATGCCAGGTGTTTACTCCTTCGCTCCCACACCGTTGGAACCGGTGTGTCTTTCATTGACAAGGTGTTGACTATTGGAAAAACGTCCACCACCGCAGTGCGGCCATTGCAAGACACTTTCAAGGATGGAGCTTCAGTTTTAACGGCCCGGGAGACCCTTCACCTATATTCCATCAGACCGGGATTCTTGGTGTTTAGGCAGGACGGGGCAGCGATCTTCATGAGATATAGCCCGCATCGTTTCGTCCAACAGCTGAGCTATAATCAAGGGGTACCGCTGGAGGCTTTTTTATCGGAACCTGCCGCGACTGAAGAAGGGATGGAGAGGGCACTGCATCACTTCATGCGTCTAAACACGGGCTCTCACTTCTTTATCAGTGAGCCGGCTTGCGCCCCCCGACTTCTTACGGTATACACAGAATGGTATAGTCATTCGACGGGAGCGGTCATAAAGGAGGAAAGGCGGTTGCTGATCGATCGTAAGGGTGCACCTCCAGGTAGCGATCGCAACGCTCCTCTGGTGCCAAGGACCCCGGTGATCCCCCCTTTAAAAGATGCCAAAGCCGGACCCTCGCGTGCACAAAGTCCTCCACATGAGTTGCCGCTCCCTGATATCACGGATGCACCTCCCGCACCCTGTGCTCCAGTGGAGACAGTGGTTGTACCCTCGCCGGAGTCTGGCATGGGTGCGGACATCGGGACCCGTCGTCCCAAAGTGGCTGCTAAACGGAAGTTGATCCCCCGTGAGCCTAGGGTCGGAGGGCAAAAGAAAAAGAAGTCGCTCTTCGCTGCGGACGTCGTGTTCGGTCAGGAACCCCATGCTCCCTATGCCGAGGGCCTGATCGAATACGGGACGAACGAAGGACTAGTGATGCCGCCGCCGGACGATACAGACTTGGAAGCCGCTCTCGAAACTTCGGCATGGTTGGCAAAGCGTGACGCGTGGCTGGCCAAGCTTGCGCAATCAGGTAACTATTAGTCGCTTTTTCTTTATTGCAACATATCCTCTTCATTGCCTTTGACTAACGCTTTTCTTTCTTTCCTTTCGACAGGCATCACTGACGAAGAAGCCATTGCCGCTTCTCTGAAGACTTTCCAGGAGGAGGAACGTCTTAGAGCATCTATGGGTCTTAGTAAGTTTCGACTCATCAAGTTTTCATTTTCCTTGCGTTATGGTCGATCTAACCTTTCCCTTTTAATCACAGGAACCTCAATGCCGTTCCCTCCAAGTGACGCAGATGTTCTCCCGGCTGCCGATGTTCCTGCTTCTTCAGGGTTACCGCAAGAAGTCCGTCTTGAGGAGCCGATGAGAGACGCCTTAAAGGCTCTGGAGGTTTCTTTGTTTACGGATGACGATGCCGCGGTGAAAGAGGCGTCACAGAGGTCCATTGTGACAGCTCGGGAGGAAAGAAAGCGGCAAAGGCGTGAGGCGAAGGCGCGCCGGTCTGCCTTGGCTGCGGGAGCGGGTCCCAGCACCGTCCCTCGTGCTGACACTCCATCTGAAGAGCCCCCTGTCGCCCTATCCACTGTCCGCAGGGAGGTGGCGCGCGCGGTTCGGAGCGCAAACGGTAAATCCGCTTCAGGTAATATTTCTCTCAGAGTTTTTGTTATAAGGATTTTTAATGTCATTGGTCCTTATATCCCTTATCTTGCAGGGCCAAGTCCGATCGAGGGGGAGGCGGAAATCGTTGATCCCAAAGAAACAGAGGAGGCGGTACCTGCTGAACTCGAGCCGACGGTGGGCAACGTCGTTGTGGCTTCGGAGCCTGAGGTGGAGGTCGAGGGGCCTGCAGCCGAGAAGGTCATTGATGTGGAACCTGAAGCGGTGGCAGATGATATGATCATTATAACTGAACCGAGGGTGGTGGCGGACGAGGCGCTCGAGGCCGGCGATCTCGTGGTGATAGTGGACGATACAACCGCGACTACTGAACCTGAGAGAGTAGTGGGTGAGGTAGCCATGATTCCCGAGGACGAGTCAACCGCTCCTTCTCTGGAATCTGGCAATACTCCCGTCATAGCCCTCCCCGTCTATGGTCCTCCGCCGTCTCCAGGTCTCGTGAGCACCACGACGGTTCCCATTGAGTCAGGTGATGAGTCCACGGGCGGTGGTCTCATGTCAATAGAGGAGGGAATCGCCTCTGTTTCAGCCGGCAGCTCATCAGGTAAATCCCAAGTTGCTATCCTTTTTTTATCTTACAATCCTTTCTGACAAATTCGCATTTGTTGTAATGCAGGTGCAGCCAGTGCCGATGCCCCACTGCTCGAGGGAGCGCCTTCAACGACTGCCTTGGCGGTGGTCACCTCCCAACCCTCTCTCATACCCTCGAAGATGTTGGAAGGTATGGGTTTGTAATTTATTAATCTTATCTTCCAGACGCATAATTCGTGTACTAAAGTTATACCGTTGCGTCTTTCAGGAGTGCTTTTTGACCATCTTTATCAAGTGTTGCTCCCACACTTCTCCTTCCCATCTGAATTCGCCTCCCCCTCTGGTGGCGCTGGTGAGTACCGTTCCCGATTGATATCTTTGTTTTTCAGTGGTAGAATTATTTCTAACTCTCTCTTGTCCTGACCGCAGTGTTACAAATCGAAGGGGAAGAAGGAAGATCGATTGCGCCACCGGCCCTTCCGGCCTTGCCACCTGCTTCAACCGGTATAGTAAAATATTTTATCAATGACTTTCTCTGTATCTATTGAATCATCATCTAATCACATTTTGTCCTTTTCAGTTGTCGTTCCAGTCTCGGTGCCTTTTGAGTCTCGTATTACAATACCGGACGGCCCTTCCCAGGGACGTCCGTCCTCAAAAGGTGCGGCGAATAGTCTGCGCATGTTGAGTGACTACATCGAGGAACTCGACGTTGAGGCTCCTACATCTGCTGAGGACTTCGCTACGACGGTTAACCCGATGTTGGTGATATTTGCCACCTTCCATGACGAGGGCATTGTTGCCTCTTGGGTTAACCATTGTCGGGAGATTGAGGCTTGCCTTCATTAGCTGGAGTCGATGCGCCCATCCCCAGAGACTTTGGCCGTGAGGACTCAACGGGGAGCATGGCTCGAGCAAAGCACTTCCCATTTCCGTCATTTGGAACAAGAAGTAGCTTTGAGGCTGAAGGAGTGCCAAGAATCTTCAAGCGAAACTGCTCGCCTGCGTGCTGAAGTTGAGGCAAACGCCACTGAGGTGAAGGCCATCTTCGAGGGCCTTCTGGAGCGCATCTCACATGGGCTAAGACTGAAGCGGGCACTTGATATCGCCGAGCATGACACTCCAGGCCGTGAAGCTGCTCATCAGGCCGTTAGGGATCAGCTTGCATCTGTCGCACAGCAACGGGCCCAAGTGGAGGCGGAGTTGGCAGTGGTGGACAATCAGGAAAAGGCATGGAAGGAAGTGTACGAACAACTGATAAAGGTACTTAAGACGCTTCCTTCCCAATAGCTGCCTTTGTATCAATGTATTTGTTAAAATTTCCTTTTAAATAATATGTATCCATTCTTTATTCTTTTGTACGATTCATCTTGTATTTGATTGAAGTCAATGAATAAAGATACACATTTTCTTTTGCAATGTCTTGTATGCTCTTTTGCTTTCTGCCTTCTCTTATTATCAGCATGTTATCTTTGATAAACATAATTGGCAGATAACTTAGTTTTTTTTTTAAGAGATAGCGATGGCTTAGGCCGCAGGTTCAGATCTGCTGCCTAAGACTTTTCAACTCTATGAGCCGTGAGGGTCTCATAGAGACTTTTCTCCCTACGGATCGAGAGGATCTCGTAGGTGGGTTTTCTCCTTAGGAATCGTGAGGATTCCTAAGTGTGGTTTTCTCTTACAAGTCGTAAGGATCTCATAAGAGAATTTTTCCCGCTTACGAGTCGAAAGGACCCACAAGCGGTTGTTTCCCTCCTCGTCGAAATTCGACTTTGGAGAGTGAGACCCGTGAATAGTATGCAAGAGACCATTTTGGATTGACTTGCAGGGTCCCATTGTTCAGGAAGCAAGTTTTTTAGTCCTTGCTGCCTGAGGCTTCATTTGCATGTTGAGACGAATCGGGAATTTCCCGCGGAGACACCGTTTCTCTGCGAACCGACGCAAATCAGGAGGCTCTCGTCAAAGAGTGTTTGTATCCGTGAGTCGAGGAATTTGCTAGGGATTATTTGTTTCCCAAGCGCCAAGGATTATTTGTTTCCTTGGGGTTTGAAACGAGTCGAAGATTTCCCACGGAGGCACTGGTGGCTCTGCGAGTCGACGCGGATCAGGAGGCTCTCGTCAAGGAGTGTTTGTATCCGTGAGTCGAGGAGTTTGCTAGGGATTATTTGTTTCCCAAGCGCCAAGGATTATTTGTTTCCTTGGGGTTTGAAACGAGTCGAGAATTTCACACGGAGGCACTGGTGGCTCTGCGAGTCGACGCGAATCAGGAGACTCTCGTCAAGGAGTGTTTGTATTCGTGAGTCGAGGAGTTTGCTAGGGATTATTTGTTTCCCAAGCGCCAAGGATTATTTGTTTCCTTGGGGTTTGAAACGAGTCGAGAATTTCCCACGGAGGCACTGGTGGCTCTGCGAGTCGACACGGATCAGGAGGCTCTCGTCAAGGAGTGTTTGTATCCGTGAGTCGAGGAATTTGCTGAAGACATTTGTTTCTTCGAAGTTAGACTGAACCGTCGAGATTTGGCTTCGTCTTCTGGCGGAGCCTGTTGGGAAAGTATGGTTCCCTCTTTGTTTACGCCCTTGGATTGTATACAGGGATCGATGTGATCTTAACTGTAGGGCCAAAGTTTTATCATCATTTTTTTTTATCTCCGTGATGCTCTATCATTTCAGCTTTTATATCGCGAAGGTCGCGATTGCCCAATCATTTCGGCTATTTTTCGCGGTGCCCAATCATTTCGGCTATTTATTTTATTTTTACTCGCTGCTTTTTATTGCGAGTTGCCCAATCATTTCGGCTATTTTGCAGGCATACATTTTTACTTGCTGTTTTTTATTGCAAGTTGCCCTATCATTTCGGCTATTTCGTATGCATGTGCGGCCTATTGGCTTTTCGCTGTAAACCGATTTCGACATCAGCACCGCTACAACTGGGATATTACCAGGAGCGAATCATCATTTGCCTCTGTCGATGTCGAACAAAGGTGGCTTAGCGACCAGGGTTAGGGTCCTGTCGGCTAAGGCTTTTGACTTTGCGAGCCGTAAGGGTCTCACAAAGTTATTTCTCCCTACAAGTCGTGAGGATCTTGTAGGTGTATTTTCTCCTTAGGGATCATGAGGATTCCTAAGTGTTTTGTTCCTCTGTAAGTCGTAAGGATCCTACAAGAGGATTTTCTCCTCATAAATCGAGAGGATTTATAAGGGTTGTTCATCATGCGTACATATCCCCAATTACGGATGAAATTTGGTTAGGGAAATGTTTATTCGCGCCCGTGGATTGTATACAAGGGTCAGTATTGAGCCACTTGTAGGGCAATATCGAAAGTTGTGGGGGTTGCTTAAGCACAGGTTTAGGTCTCTGTAACTTAAGACTTTCAACTCTTATGAGCCGTGAGGGTCCTATAAGAGAGTTCTCCTTACGAGTCGTGAGGATCTCGCAAGTGTATTTTCTCCTTAGGAATCGTGGGGATCCCTAAGTGTGCTGCTCCCTTGTGAGTCGTAAGGATCTCACGTGGGTGGTTTCTCCTTATAAGGTCGAGAGGACCCTATAAGCGTTCTTTAACGAGGTTGCGCCCTTTCGGATTTTCACAAACACTCGCTGGTAGCCCTGCTGTTTTTACTCACGGAGCCCTTTCGGGTTTTCATCCGTGCCCTTTTTGCTTATGGACATACCGTTTTTTTTTATTCTTTTTATTTTTATATATTTTTTTTACGAGGTCGTGCCCTTTCGGTTTTTCACGAACACTCGCCGGTAGCCCTGCTGTTTTTACTCACGGAGCCCTTTCGGGTTTTCATCCATGCCCTTTTTGCTTATGGACAGACCTTTTTTTTATTTTATTTTTATATGTTTTTTTTTACATCTCGTCAGCCTAAAGATGTTGCGGTAGTAGTTTAAACACGTTTCGGTCTGCTATTAGTTTAAGGACATTTCGGTCCGACATGGAGAAGGCTGGCTACTGCTTATGAAGCTTGAGCTTAGGAAGATAGCGAGCGGACATAGTCGTCGTCATCTACCATTGACCTAGGCTGTGGCTCATTAAACATAGTAATTCTTTAGGAAGCGACCGTTTATTGGCCTGAAAGGGCTTTCACCGTGCATGTCTATGAGTAGATAGGCCCCGCCCTGGTAGACCTTATCTATGACGTACGGGCCTTCATAGTTTGGCTCGAATTTTCCCCGCTTGGCGCGATTGGGGATCATAGGCCTTTTGACCACTAGCACAAGCTCGCCTTGGCAGAATGTCCTCGGTCGGGTCAGTCTTTCATATGAGCACGTCATCTTTGCTTTATAGGCCTCCAGATTTTGTTGCGCCATGAGTCGTGTTTCTTCAAGGGCGTCAAGCTCCTCAAGCCGAAGGTGAGCATTTTCTTCGTCTGTCAGCTCGTAATGGACTGCCACTCGTAGAGAGGGTAACTCTATCTCGAGGGGGAGTACTGCTTCTGTCCCGAATACTAACGCATATGGTGTTGCGTTCGTGGCCGTTTTAAACGTAGTTCGATATGCCCAGAGAGCCTCTTGCAGTCTTTCGTGCCAGTCTTTCTTATTTCGCGACACTGTTTTCTTCATGATCTTCGTCAAGGTCTTGTTGAAGGCCTCAGCTAGACCGTTAGCTCGCGGATTATAAACCGAGGAATATCTCCAATCTATATTGTGTTGTTGTGCGAAGCGACTGATCTTGTGGCTTCTGTAGGCCGGCCCGTTATCGGAGATGATCCGTCTTGGCGTTCCAAACCGGTATATGATGTGCGTCTTGAAGAAGTGGAGGATATTTTCCGTCTTCACTTCTCTTAACGGTACTGCTTCTGCCCATTTGGAGAAGTAGTCAGTCGTCGCCAGGATGAAACGATGTCCTCTAGACGATGCTGGTTCGATGGGGCCGACTATGTCAGTTCCCCACATTTCGAACTGCCAGCTAGTCACCGTTGGATATAATGGGTTTGGATGCTGATGGATGAAGTCCCCATGAATTTGGCATGAGTGGCACTGCTTCGCATATTCGAGGCAATCCTGAATCATCGTGGGCCAATAGTAGCCCATCCGTTTGATCTTCAACTTCATCTTTGGGCCCGCTTGGTGAGAACCGCAGAGTCCGTCGTGAACTTCCTGAACGACTCTTTTCGCCTCGTCGGGTCCTAAACATCTCAGCCATAGAGAATCAAACGACCTCTTGTACAGAGTGTCATTGACAAAGGCGAAAGACAGAGCTCGTTTCATAAGCTGATGTCTTGTGGACGCTTCTTCGGGCATTCGGTGGGACTTAAAGTAGTCTATGAAGATTTCCCTCCAATCCTCAGCCTTTTCCCGGTCTTTTATTTGTAGAGCCATCTGCTCGCTCGCTCCTTTTTCTTCGGATGATTCCGGAGATATTTCTATTGGGGCAAGCACCCGACGGCTTTGCACCATGATTCTAACGTCATCGAGGTTGTCGTCAGCCAGTTCTTTAGCAAGTTTGGCCAATGCGTCTGCTTTGCTGTTTTCCGCGCGCGGTATGTTTTCCAAAGTATAGGAGGGAATTTGAGTCAACAGTTGTTGCACTTTTTCGCCGTACTTTACCAATTCTGGTTTGCATGTTTGGTAGTCGCCGTTTATTTGATTAACGACCAGTTGAGAATCCCCGTATATGAGGAGGTTTTCAATTCCCATGTCAATGGCGATCTCGAGGCCTGCTATCAGAGCTTCGTATTCGGCTTCATTATTTGTCCTCGGTTCTGTTAGGGAGAAAGCAAAGCGCATTATCCCTCCTTGTGGAGTCACAAAGATGAGTCCTACCCCCGATTTGATTATAGGGGTACTTTGTTTGCGCTTCTTTACGGAAGATGCTCCATCGAAATAAAGCTCCCATCGGGTGTCACCACCGTCGATCGCATCAAATGCATGTTCGTCTGGAAGATCGCAATTTAGAGGAGAATCGGCGGGTATGGGATGCTCAGCGAGGAAGTCGGCGATGGCCTGGCCTTTCACTGCCTTGAGAGGTTGATACGTGATCGAGAACTCCATCAAGAGTAGGGCCCATTTAGCGAGTCGTCCCGTCAATATGGCCTTTGACATCAAGTATTTAAGGGGGTCCACCTTTGAAATGAGACGGACCTCATGCGCCAATGCGTAGTGCCTGAGCTTTGTTATCGCGAAGATCAACGCCAGGCAGTGTTTTTCGATGGGGGGTAGTTGCTTTCTGCCCCCAGTAGAACTCGACTTAAGTAGTAGAGTGCTCTTTCTTTCCCTTGATCGTTCTCTTGTGCCCATAATGCGCCTAAAGAACCTTCGAGGGCGGCTGTATAAAGAATGAGAGGCTTTCCCTTAACCGGAGCAGCCAACACTGGAGGGTTCTGCAGGTATTGCTTGATCTCATCCAGTGCGCCTTGGCATTTGTGATCCCAGACGAACGGGGTTCCCTTCTTCATCAGGTGGCTGTAAGAACGGCACTTGCCTGAAAGATTGGCTATAAATCGCCGTATGTATGCGAGTTTCCCTTGGAGAGACCGCAACTGTTTAAGAGTCCTCGGCGGAGGCATTTCCATAATCGCCTTGATCTTGGACGGATCTATTTCAATACCTCGATGTCGAACAATGAATCCCAGGAATTTGCCTGAGGAAACTCTGAATGCACACTTAAGCGGGTTCATCTTCAAGTTGTATTGCCGAAGACGTTGAAATACGGTCTTCAGATGCTCGAGATGTTCCTCATATGATTTGCTTTTAATAACGAGGTCGTCGATATAGCATTCAACGATTTCGTGTATAAGGTCATCGAAGATCTTCGTCATGGTCCTCTGATAGGTGGCACCGGCGTTCTTTAAACCGAAGGGCATCACCTTGTAGCAGAATATACCCAAAGGAGTCCTGAAGGCAGTGTGCTTCTGGTCTTCGGGATGCATCTTTATTTGATTATACCCTGATGAGCCGTCCATAAAGGAGAAAACTTCATGAGTGGACGTGTTGTCTATCATCAGCTCGGTGACTGGCACTGGGAAATCGTCCTTCGGGCAAGCTTTATTAAGATCGCGGAAGTCTACGCATATGCGCACCGTCCCATTTTTCTTCATCACCGGGATGATGTTAGCGATCCATTCGGGGTATTGAACCTCCTGGATAAAGCCAGAGTCGATCAGCTTCTTGACCTCGGCGTTGATACTCATCTCGAGCTCGAGTCGCATTCTCCTCGGTGCCTGTTTGACTGGCTTGACGTCCGGGGATATCGCCAATTTATGCACGGCAATTTCTGGATCTAGTCCCGGCATTTCGGAATAATTCCACGCGAAGCAATCTCTATGCTGTAGAAGCACGTCTTTTAACGCAACTACCCTTTCTTCAGATAGTAGCTCGCTGATGAATGTCAGTCGCGGATCGTCTGCTGATCCCAACTCAATTTTCTTAAGGTTATCTGCAGTGGTATGGATTCCATCTTCCAGTTCTTTCGGCGCTGGTGGGAAATCTGAGATTACCTCATCGTTGTTGTTTTTGAAGCACCAGGGAAGGTCATCCATGTTCTCGGGCTCTTCTTTTGATATCGTTATCACGTGACAAGTACGAATTCGCTTCCAATCCCAATGCGGAACTGGCTCTTCTTTCGTGGCCTTGGGCTCGTGCTTCTGTGGCGGCGTTACCTTCCAGTTGTCAGACAGAGCGAACTTGCCGAGCTGGTACTGATCTTCGACCCAATTCTTAAAGGTGAAGCAGTCTTCGAGCGGGTGCCCTATTACTCGGTGGTAAGAGCAATAGTTTGGGTCAGAGACTTCGCTTGCTTGTTCGGGGTGTTTGGACTCCGGCAGCGCGAGCATCTGATGTTTTAGAGCAAGCTCAAATATCCTCCTCGTCTTATCCCGAGGAAAAGAGTATGCTCGACTCAGTTTCTTCATGAGGGATAAATCAATAACGCTCGCCTCCCGTTTGCGTGACTTCTTAGCCCTGCTTTGTTGCTGTTGAGTGCCTTTTTGGCCTTTCGACTTATTTCTGCTTTTGCGCTGAGCCTTCTTTATAACAGGTTGACAAGGAGCGGCATTTTCATCCTTTACGGCCTGTTGGAGAAGGCGTTGCGTCTTGGCTTTCTCGTAGATGACCATTTCGCGGTTATGATCGTCTCGGACTTTTTGACCAGCTTTCTTTATAAGTTCGTCCATTTGTTCCTCGAACGACGGACTGGGCTCCTTTGCATCTGGAACTTTCACTGGCTTAGGATTAGCGTCCTCCCATTGAGCATCCGTCGCTTCATCAAGGTTATACACGACGTAGCAGCCGGGTAGTAACTCTCGTTTCCTTGACCTGATGTATCCAAGCCCAATTGTTTCCATTTTCCCATTAGGCAGTTTGCGTTGAGTCCCGGGAACGTTCCAGACTTTGTCATAGAACTTGGCTTTCTGAACGGTCTGCTTGAAGGATATCCCCTGGCGTTTCAGCAGCTTCTTCAAACCCTCTGTATAATATCTGGGAAGACGGATAGGCTGAAGCCTATCGAGCGTGGGATCCGCGCCATGCCAGGTTTCTTTTTCCACCTTGGTTTCTTCAGAGCGGTAGAACAAAATTGCTTTCTCGCTTTCTCGCCTGGGAGGGATATAGAATGTTTGTAGCTCTTCTATACTGTAGATATTAAGTGCGTCCAGCTCTTTATGGTGTTTAAGCGGCACTATGGCGATTTGTAGACTTTGCTCTTCGTCAACGGACGTTCGTATTGAAGGTCGAGCAGAGAATACAGCATGGACTTCATCTTCCAAATCGCTACCAAAGATCAATGCAGGAGCCGGTGGTTCCGGCTTGGTGTATTGGGGAGGACCCGAATAAACTCTCTCCTCTTCCTCCTCGGTATCACTGCTGAAGACAGGGATGGTGGCATTAGCTTTATTCTCCGGCTTGTGACACTTCTCCGTATCTTCGAAATCCGGTAAGAAGTATTTGGCGTCTTCATATTTGCGGATCTCGTTTACAGAGAACGGGTTCAGTTCTCCCGTCATGGTATACTCGAAACCATCCTTAAAATATTTCATACACTGATGCTGTGTAGAAGGGATGATGTTGTACTCGTGTAACCATGGTCGGCCGAGCAAAGCGTTGTAGCATGTCTTGGCGTCTATGACGTGGAATTTAATGTCTGTGACGAGCAGCCCGAAGCGTAGTGTCAGTATCACAGATCCAAGAGTTTTTGACAATTGGGAGTCGAACCCGGAGATGGTGATCTTGTCCCGAGCAAGGTGCTAGACGCTCATGCAGATTTCCTTCAACACCCGCACGTTGAGTAGGTTAACAGACGACCCGTTATCGATCAGGATTTTGCCTATCTTTATATCATGGCAGTATCCCGAGACATAGAGAGGGCGATTGTGTTCGCACGTCCCAAGTAGAAGGTCTTCATTGCCAAAAGTGACATCGGCCGTGTGCACTTCCTCCAATTCATCCTTCATCTTTTCCTCGGCCAAGCATGCTTGGAATTGTTCTGGGTCTTGGAGCGCCTTAATCAACGAATCTCTCGCCTCTTTTGATAGCAAAAGGGCGTCAAGAATGCTGAGCTGTGAAGGCAGCTTCCTCAGATGTGCTAAGACGTTGTAATCCACCTTATTCTTCTTTGGTGGGTCTTTGGCAGCTAGCTCTTCCACCACTTGGTCATCTAAGACGATATCTTCAGAGACCTTTTCTTTCCCTTTATCTTTCCTGTTCGAGGGTCCGAGGTTCTTTTCGGGCAGCGTGCGATTACGTAGCCGGATATTTTCGTAAACCTTCGGTTCTTCTTCTTTTCTCGAATCGGACTCTTTAAAGAGGGGGGCAAGTTCTAGCTCTTCATCAGAATCACTCCCGAATGTAGGCACTTGTGATTTACCGGTGTTAATCATGCAACAATCGCCAGCAGTTCTTTTAAGCCCTTCGGTCGTATTTCTTTGCTCCCGACGAGTTTTACGCTTTTCCCGCTTAAAGCGTTGTCGATGAGCAACATATCCTTGCCACCATCTATTGAAAGCTTTGCACTCTTTAGTGGGGTGCGAAATCTTCCGATGATATAAGCAATACGAGGGGTGCGTTTCCACTTCACCGGCGATGTTTCCTTCAGAGGATGGTAGCTTCATGCCCATTGATATGGCCTTAGCAAACTTTTTCCTTATCTTGAATTGGCTTTTGTCGGTAGCGGGGGTGTTTTGCTCCAGCGGGATCGTCTCGGCTCCTTCATCAAGTCGCTGGCGCTTGGCTCTTTCAAATATAGCCGCCTCGCGCTCCCGATCAGCTTTACTTTTCAACCGAGCTTCATTAAGGAATGCGTCGATTATTTCCTCTGGTGGCCCTAGAACTTTTGGTTCAGGATCTGCCCCTAGCTTTTCGGTGCAAGGAGTCTCCTCATCATTCGTGATCGAATGGGAAATCATATGACAGCTCGCCACGCATTCTTCAGCTTCATCTGACGAACTTTCTCCCTCTCCTTCCTCTTGAAAGACGTGGTTGAGGAACTCTTGGAGCGTAATGGGAGTCCGTGCCTTTTGGTTGTATTCATCCAGCGCGTCAATTCGCTTTTGTAAGTCCGTGCGCTTGTCGCCAGGCTTCACGGGCTTCTTAGATTTCTTCTTCTTCTTTTTCGAAGATTTTGACGGCGGGTTGCAAGTGCTTGAACTACCACTATCGGTCTTTGGAGTTAGACTTGGCTTCAACATCCCTTCAATGACCTGCGGTTCCAACGGGTTCTTCCACTCAATCGCTGGACATGTCTGAAGATCATTTAGCATCCTCTTCGTTTTAGCTGATAATACAACCTCCCAAGGAGCTTCTTCAACGACGGAGCATGTTGCCCCCGGCGTATTCGTCCCCTTAGAGGTGTGGGGCTGCGGGGGATTCACCTTCCATTTGTCAGATAACGCGAACTTGCCCTGTCGGTACTGGTTTTCAAGCCAATTTTTGAAAACGTAGCAATCTTCGATCGGATGGCCTAGTACTCGATGATAAGGACAGTAGTTGGGCTCGTTGACGTCACTTGGTTGCAACGGACGTTTTGGATCCGGCAAATTTATGAGTCTGTTGCGCAACGCCAGCTCAAATAACCTCCTCGTTTTATCGCGGGGAAAGGAATAAGGACGTCCCATCCTATCCTCAAGGGGTACGTACGGGCGCATATTATTTTGACGAGCAACCGGCTTCGAGTCGCTCGGTTGTTGTTGAGCATTAGCGACGACGATCGCTTTTCGCTTCCCCTTGTCATTTCGGGAGTCCGGCTTTGGGAGAGGAGGTTTATGGCCCATCTGATCCATCTGTGCTAACTTGTCAATCAAGGCCTGGAAGGTAGTCGGCTTGAAAAACATCATAAACTGCGAGATGGTTGCTTGTGGATCGAGGGTTCCCATAAACATACCCATCGCGGGAGCTTCTTCAATGCGCTGCTCACACTTTGACCATAAGTTCCGCCATCGTATAGCGTACTGAACCCACGTCTCGCCTAGCTTTACCCTGGCGTTAATCAGTGCTGTCATCGGGGTACGTTCACTGGCGCTTGCAAAACGCTGAGTAAACAACAGCTCCATCTCCGCGAAGGTTTTAATAGAGTCGTTCGGGAGCTCAGAGTACCATTCAAACGCCGTATCTGATAAGCTTCCAACAAATTGGCGAAGCAACAGCTTGTCATCACCGCCGGTGTTGCCGCAGAGTGCCCTGAACTGGGCAACATGCTGATGAGGATTGCCCGTCCCTTTGTAGACATGGAACTTGGGAATTGTATAACCGGGTGGGTACTTGATTTGATCATACCAACTTGGATATGGCCGTCCCGTTTTTATGACCTGACCGGCTGTTTCGGTTGCATGATGAACCCGTATTTGTTGGGTGATGTACTCATCCAAATCAGCTTTGGAGATTGTATCCTCCTTAGCCATCGACAGAGCTGGTGGAGGATTTGATGTTTCTCCCCTATCGTCTCCAAGAACGATCAGGGGCTCTTCGGCCGGAGGATCTTGTTGTATCATCATCCCTATCATGTCTTGGAAGAGGAGGCCCATACGCTGTATGTTGGCTGCTTGTTCAGCAGCCTCTTTGTCCTTCTTCTCCAATATCCGACGAAGGAATTCAGCGTCGGTTTCTTCCTCCTGACGTTCGTCCGAGGACGTTTCAGGGCTTTCTTTTGGTCCGGTAAGTGCAGCCATAGCATTCATCATTTCTTGGAGCTTTTGCTGTTGCTCTTGTGCCTTGGTCACTGATCGGGTGAGCGGTCGATGACCCGTAGACATGCGGCTATCTTCTTTACCAGATGCTACGTAGACGGTATGAACTATCATGCCCCCGGACTTAGGGCGTTTAGGCTCACCACCTTTGGCATTTGCCGCGCGTGCGGGGGTTTTCTCCGGCCTTCTTCTTTTGTGGGCCGTTGAAGTTGAAGGGGCCGTTGCAGTGGGCATCTTGGTGATCGTTGTCCTCTGCTGTTTAATAGGACGGTCCTTTTCTTTTTGCACTTTTATCTTCTTTCTTTGACGGGAGTGATCCGTATCGATCACGGAGTCTTGAACCCTCCTCCAAACTCTATAAATTCTTGAGGACAGCCGTTGAGGGGGCTGTTCTTGCTTTGTTTCTGGGACTCTCTCCGTAGGCGGAGGAGATCTCTTCAGTGTAGCGGTTGGAGAGTTCTTCCGTACCCTCCTCAGCAGTTCAAAGCTGTTCCCAGTTGGAACAGCAGTGTTGATTTCCACCACTGGAGCTGGTAGAGTTATCCCTGAGGGGGAGTTGCCCCCTGCCTTCCTCACTCGTTGCCAATGGCGACGTCGAGCATGACGAGCCGTTGGGACTGGTTCGGAGATTGAGACATCTTCTTTTTGCCTCCTGTCTGAATGGGGCGCCGCCGGTGTTAACCTCTTAAAGACTGAGGTTGTCTTCCGAGGTGTGATATCCAACCTATCGAAGACAGATCTTCGAGCAGGGACAGGAGCAGGAATCGTCAGCCTTGAAAAGACTGACTCTTTGACAGGGGAAACCGCCTTGACGACTTCTGAAGCAGCAGTCATTGCCTTCCTTGGGACAGCCAGTTTAGAGTTCTGATTTAGCCTGGTGAAAACAGAGGCTGTCGGTTTGGTAGTGGGCGACCAGTTGACAGGGGTCGTAGTAGCAGTAAGCCGGTCGAAGACCGACTTCTTGTTCACTTCCGGTGCAGGTATTGGCTCAGGGAAGCTTGTAGATGGGATCATGGTCCCGAAGAACAGACCAGTGGTGGCTTGGGTCACCTGATCTACCGGCAGAGTGAGGAAGGAGGCCGCTTGGGGCCCATATGCTACACCTCCCGGTGAGGTGGAGCGTCCGTTACAGTGGCACTTCGAGCAGTTGGTGCAGTTAGAGGCCATTGAATCTTGAGTTCTGCGCCAGGCAAAAGACCAAATCTTAGTAACTTGAAATCCGAAGGCAACCATTAACAAACCGCGATTGGTTCGCGAAGACGACACACGAAGTGTGGAGTGGAAAGAGGAAGAGGTCCCACCGGGCGTTCGAGAATCTGTTCCCCTCCGAAAGGCGGCGCACAAGACTGCGATGTCCTGACACTGAGATTCGGGGCAGATGCTATTTGGTTTTATCCGTCCACCTCTCCGAAGATGCCAAGTTGATTTATGGCACCGTGTATCGGAGGTTTAGACGTATGCGGCCGATGTAGCAGACTTTGTCAGATTCCCCCTCGCTTGAGGGGTTTTTGATTGTGGGGATGCTCTTCCCTGCAGGCGCAAGCCCCTGCAGTTAATTACGCTATCGCGGTAACAACTTTCTCCTTCTCCAGAATTTCACTTTGTGTCGTGTGTGTTTGTTTTGTTTGTGGTTGCCCGTGGATTGTATACGGAGACTGAGTAATAACGTCGTCCATAGGACGTGGATTAGTCCAAATCCGTATTTACTTAGATTTGGGTTTGGTGTTTTTAGTTTAAGGATGCCTTAGACGCGTTGCGGCTAAGATCAACTTAAACGTTCGTTAAGGATACGATAGTTCTGTTTAAGACTAAGATCAACTTAACGTGATAGTCCATTTAATATATAGCCGTCGGGGCTCATTACCTCTCTGACGTCGTTGAAGGATTACAACGATAAGTGTCAGAGGAGTTCGGAGATGTACCCTTGAACCAAAGTCGATTTGGAGTTTTATAATCCATTTGGATATTTAAGGATACGTTAGCCGTGCTTGGGGCTAAGATCAACTTAAACGGGATCGTTTAGATCCGGCAAAAGAGCATTTGGAGGCTCTATTGTTCTAGTTTAGGGACGTGGTGGTCCATTGCCAATTTAGGGACGTGGTGGTCCATTATTAGTTTAAGGACGTCTCGGTCCGATATTAGTTTAGGGACGTTTCGGTCCATTGTCCAATATTAGTTTAGGGACGTTTCGGTCCAATGTTAGTTTAAGGACGTCTCGGTCCACGAGTTTAAGGACCCCGCAGTCCGCATTGATGTGTGGTCGTTGGGACCCGTCACCTCTTTGACGTCGTTGAGGAATTACAACGATGGATGTCAAATGAGTTCGGAGATGTACCCTCGAACCGGATATAAATTGATTTGTGAGAGAGAGCATTTGTGCTCAGTTCAATTTAATTTAAGGACTTACGGCCGGAATTGGGCTAAGTCCAGTTGAAAATGTTCAACATTTTATTTATTTTTTAGTCCATTAGACCTGTGCTAGGGCATTGCCCACACTTAAATAATGCATTGCATTACTTCTACTTTCTTGTTTGGGCTCTGCCCATAAAGGATGCAGAGCATCAATTTATTTTGGGCCCTACAAGACATCTGCATAGCATTTTATTATTTTTGTTTGGGCTTTGCCCATTTATAAATCATGCAGAGTATCAATTTAATTAGGCATGTTTGGTCTTTTAATTGGGCTTGGCCCTGTATTGCATTTGTTAGGCGCTTTGCGCCACTCACTGAGCGCAAGCGCTTGTGGTGCAGACACGTGTCATGCTCTGGTGAGCGCAAGCGCAACAGTGCAGTGCGCTACGCTAGTGCGCTGCGCTGTTGCGCTGCTGACACGTGGCGCACTCTGGTGAGCGCAAGCGCAACAGTGCAGTGCGCTGCGCTGTTGCGCTGCTCTGTTGCGCTGCTGACACGTGGCGCGCTCTGGTGAGCGCAAGCGCAACAATGCAGTGGGCTGCGCTAGTGCGCTACGCTGTTGCGCTGCTGACACGTGGCGCGTTCTGGTGAGTTGCGCCAACTCCAGAGAGCAAAGCTCTCATTTCAAGAGCGCATAGCGCAAGTGGTTTAGATGCTGACACGTGGCGCTCTCCCAAGAGCGCAACAGCGCAGTTTGTAAGTGCAAAGCACCAAGAATCTTTTAGATTCAAGAACAGAAGTGCAAAGCACTATTTGATTTCTTGATCTAATTTAGATCAAAGAAAAATAAGTTTTTTCTTGTTTTTCTTATCTCAGAGAACCAAAGGTTCATGAAAAGTGCAAAGCACTATTTTTATTTTATTTTTATTAAAGATCATTGATCTTGTTTTTAGATCTATGATCTGTTTCTAAGAGAACTTTCTCTTTTTTCTAAAGGTTTTTACCTTTTTTTTTGAGGAGTTTCTCAGAGTTCTCTTCTCTCCTTCTTTTTTTTTTTTAGAAAGATGTTGATGCCTTTTAATTGAGGCCTAGGGTCCTTTTTATAGTGCCCATAAATTAGTTAAATTTGTTAAAGAGATCTTTCTTTGAGTGATTTGGGGAATTTTCCCCACCGTTGGATCTTTGATCCAAGGGCTTATCTTCTTGTTTTAATAAGAACAGAAAAGATTTCTTAAAATTTTAATTCTGTTTGGCGCAGATGCCCCAGCGCGTGACACGTGTCGCGCAGCGCACAGCGCAGCGTAACTGCGCTAGCGCATCTGCGCTGATACGTGTCGCGCAGCGCAGCGCCTGCGCAACTGAAGCGTTGCTTCCTTTAATAGAGCTTTGCTCTGATTGAGTGCGCCTTCTTGGGCGCTGTGCTGACGTATCAGCGCCTGACATGTGGCGCGTTGCGCCCGAGACTTGAAGCGTTGCTTCAGAATTTTGAATTTTGAATTTCAACAGAGCTTTGCTCTGATTGGGCGAAACAGCACCGCGAGCCTCTTTTCTTCGAGGGCATCGAGCTCTTCAAGTCGAAGGAGCACGTTTTCCTCCTCCGTCAACTCGTGCTGAACGGCCATTCTTAAGCTTGGAACTTCGACTTCGAGGGGGAGGACCGCCTCCACTCCGAAGAGCAATGAGTATGGAGTGGACTGAGTTGGAGTACGGTGCGTGGTACGATATGCCCACAACGCCTCGTGAAGTTTGAGATTCCAGTCTCTCTTGTTGGCTGAAGCATTTTTCCTCAGGAGCTTGCATAGAGTCTTATTGAAGGCTTCGGCTAGCCCGTTGGCTCTTGGATTATAGATGGAGGAATATCTCCAGTCTATCTTGTGCTGAGTAGCGAACCTTGAGACATTGAAGCTCTTGAAAGAAGGCCCGTTGTCAGAAATGATTCTTCTTGGTGTACCGAAGCGGTATAGAATATTATGCTGGAAGAATGTCAGAATATCTTTTGTCTTGACTTCTTTTAGCGGGACAGCTTCAGCCCATCTGGAGAAGTAGTCTGTCGCGGCCAGTATGAACCGATGGCCTTTGGATGACGGAGGATCAATTGGGCCAACAATGTCGGTGCCCCAGACTTCGAAGGGCCACGACGCCACCATAGGATGCAATGGATTGGGATGCTTGTGAATAAAATCACCGTGAATTTGGCAGATATAATATTTCTTTGCATGCTCTCCGCAATCCCGTATCATGGTGGGCCAGAAATACCCAAGCCGTTTAATCTGCAGTCGCATCTTGGGGCCAGATTGGTGAGCACCGCAAACGCCTGAGTGAATTTCTTTCATGACTTTTTGGGCTTCGGCCGATGACAGGCACCTGAGCCAGAGTTGGTCATATGACCTGCGGTATAACGTATCATTTACAAACACGTATCGGAGAGCTCTCTTCTTCAGCTGAATCCTCGCAGATTTTTCTTCGGGCAGCCTGTCGTATCGGAGGTACTCTATGAAGGGTTCTCTCCAATCGGGCTCATCTTGGATGATCGAAGCTTCTTCGGCAGGACTGCTCTTCTGTTCCGCGCTTTCCTCTTCTCATAGAGAGACTGGGGGTAGAATTTGTCGGTTCCTGACTGTGATCAGAATTTCGTCCATGTCAGGATCAGCCAGCTCCTTGGCTAAGCGAGCGAGTACGTCAGCCTTTCCATTCAACGCTCTAGGGACTCTCATTAGTTCAATGTGAGTGAACTGTTTCATGAGTTCCACCACTCGGCCTCTGTACCGAGCTAACTCGGGTTTGTATATTTTATAATCACCGCTTACTTGGTTGATGACGAGCTGGGAGTCACCGTAAACTCGTAGCCGACGGATTTCCATTTCTATGGCGAGCTCCAAACCGGCTATCAGAGCTTCATACTCAGCTTCATTGTTTGTCCGGGGCTCGGTGAGAGCGAAAGAACGCCGTAGGGTTCCCATTGATGGTGTGATGAACACCAATCCTATCCCTGCTTTTATCTCCGGGACGCTTGATTTACTGGAGGTCCTTATCGATGAGGCCCCATCGAAGTTGAGCTCCCAACATGGCTCATCTCCCTCGAGGTGCAGCACTTGTTCGTCGGGTAACTCACAATTTAGCGGCGACCTTTCTGGTATAGGATGAGCGGCGAGGAAGTCTGCAAGAGCTTGCCCTTTCACTGCTTTCTGAGGAGTATAAACTATGTCAAACTCAAGTAACATGACAGCCCATCTTGCCATTCTGCCGGCTAGGCTCGCTCTGGTCATCAAGTGTTTGAGCGGGTCGACCTTGGAGATCAGCATAACCCGATGAGCAAGCAGATAGTGCCTCAGCTTCTTCACTGCAAATATCAGAGCCAGGCATTGCTTTTCGATTGGGGAATAGTTGTGTTCCGTCCCGACTAGAGTTCGACTAAGGTAGTAGAGGGCATTTTCTTTTCCCTCCTCGCTATTCTGGGCAAGGAGCGCACCGAGTGACTCATCCAGTGCGGCAGTGTAGAGAATCAGCGGTTTATTTGGAATGGGAGCGGCCAGTAATGGAGGGTGCAACAAGTATTGTTTGATACTTTCGAACGCTGCTTGACATTCGGCATCCCAGATAAAAAGAGCTCCTTTCTTCATGAGCTTTGAGAAGGGCCTACATCTCCCCGATAAATTTGAGATAAACCTCCGTATATAAGCAAGCTTGCCTTGAAAAGATCTTAGCTGCGTCAGACTCTTCGGAGGGGGCATCTCCATGATGGCCTTTATCTTTGATGGGTCAACTTCGATCCCTCGATGTCGGACTATGAAGCCCAGGAATTTTCCCGGTGACACGCCAAAAGCGCACTTCAGAGGATTCATCTTCAGATCGTATTCCCTCAGTCTGGTGAGAACAATCCTAAGATCTTGGATGTGGTCGGCCTTGGCTTTAGTTTTGACGACCAGATCATCAACATAACATTCGACGACTTTATGGATTAGGTCATCAAAGATATTAGTCATTACCCTTTGATATGTAGCACCTGCGTTCTTCAGTCCGAACGGCATCACCTTGTTGCAATATATTCCGATCGGGGTTCGAAATGATGTGTGTTTCACATCCTCAGGCGACATCTTGATCTGATTGTATCCAGACGAGCCATCCATAAAGGTGAACAGCTCGTAATTTGAGGTGTCATCGACCATCATTTCCATGACCGGTAGCGGGAAGTCGTCTTTAGGACATGCCTTGTTGAGGTCCCTGAAATCAACACAAACTCGGATCTGCCCATTTTTCTTCTTCACTGGGACTATGCATGCGATCCAGTCCGCATATTTCTCTTCCCTGATGAAGCCGGCGTCGATGAGCTTCTTGGTTTCCTCGATGACTTTTTCTTCTAGTTCCCTTCTCATTCTTCGAGGAGCTTGTTCTACTGGCTTAGCATCAGGAGATATAGCCAGCTTATGTACAGCCACTTCAGGGGAAAGGCCTGGCATTTCTTTGTATGTCCACGCGAAGCAATCGACGAACTCATGCAGCAGGGCAATTATCTGCGCTTTCATTTCCTCTGACAAGAGCGAGCTGATGTAGGTCGGCCTTGGATTATCGGGCGTTCCTAAGTCAATCTTGGTTAGCTCGTCAAAGGTTGCTTGTCCACCATCTTCGAGCTCTTGAGGAGCTTCTTCTGGCTCGGCTATCTCGTCATTATCATTTGATCTTTCGCTGGCCTCACCAACATGGATCATGTAGCACGCTTTGGAATCAGGTTGAATGTAGCCTATGCCCCGTCTATCTGGAATTCGTCCATCGATGAGTGCTCGGACCTGGGGCGGATACCATAGCCCTTCGTAAAACTTTGCTTCGGACTCCGTTTGATATAACTGGCATCCGCACTTCTTAAAGTATTCCCGCATCTCGGGCGCATAGTATCTGGGATTGAGGACGGCTCCTATGCCTCTCTCATAGGGAAGGCACGCGACAGAAAGATCGTCCGGGTTCACAACGGGGGTTGACCCGTAAAACAGGATGCCCTTCTGTCCATTTTTCCTCCCGGGGACGTAGAAAGTTTTCAACTGGTCCACGGTGGAGACTGACAACGCATCGAGCTCTTTGCACATCTGGTCCGGCACCCTTGTGACGGCTAGGGACCCTTCTGCGACTTCGAAGGTCTCTCGTAGTTTCGCTTGCTGCATGGGGGGCCAATCTGCACAGCTGTTGCACGGCAGGTCCTCTTCTTCTGACTCTTCAGTGTCACTGCCAAGATGAGGGCGGACTTTGCTGCCAGATGGGCCTTCAGTAACAGATTCGTCCGTATCGCTGCCGAAATGAGGGCGAGTTTTACGGAAGGACGGGCTTCCAGCATCGGACTCATCAGTGTCGCTACCAAAACGGGGGCGAACTTAGGCGTTTTTGCTTTTGAAAGTGATAGCCAGCTCAGATTTGCTTTTGAGTCTTGGGGCCGGTCTATCCTCAGTCAGTTGTGGCTTAGCATTTTGGTGGTTCATAAAGTACCGAGAATCTTCATATCGGACTTCATGCACACCGAACGGCTGGATGTCTCCGTCAATGCGTCTTTCTTCGCCATTTTTAGTATACTTCATGCATTGATGGAGAGTTGACGGAATGATGCCGTAATCGTGGAGCCACGGCCGCCGTAATCGTGGAGCCACGGCCGCCCCAAGAGAATCATATAAGATGTGTCGGCGTCGATCACATATATCTTAGCTTCAGTTTGCAAATCCCCAAATTTGATTGGCAAAGCTATAGACCCCAGAACTTGCTGGCAATTTTGGTTGAAGCCTTGAATGACAATCCTTTCCCTTGACAGGTGTCGGACGTCCATTGACAAACTCTTCAGAGTTCGCAAGTTCATGATGTTCACTGAGGACCCCGGATCAATCAATATGCGATTAATTCGATCTCCGTCGCTGTACCCGGTCACATAAAGCGGCCGATTATGCTCAGCCGTTCCCAGTAGCAAGTCTTCATCCTTAAATGTGACTGCGGCGGCATGCAAAGCGTGCTGGGCTTCTTTCATATTAATTTCAGCAAAGTGAGCCTGATACCGCTCGGGGTTTTGTAGAGCGTGAATGAGAACATCTCTAAGCTCCTTAGATAGGACCAAGGCGTCGTAGATGCTCAGGAGAGACGGAAGCTTCCGGAGATGTGCCAAGACATTATAGTCCACCGAGGAAGGACTTATGTTTTCATCAACCGGTTCTCTGCCATCTTCTTCATTAGCGACTTGTTTTTCCTTCCCTTTTGGGGCGTTGCCCTGATTTGGCGGTAGAGCCATGCCGCTTCTGAGCTGGATTTGATTGGCCTTTGTGGTGAGCTCCTCGTCCTCTTCGGGAAAACAGAGCTCATCCTCGGAGTCGCTGCCAAGATAGATGGCGTAGCAGGTCACTACTGGGATCTCTTCATTGGAGTCTTCTTCTAACTCCTCCAGAATTTCAGCCGCTTGTACAGGGAAGAACTCCTTCAATTGAATCAATGTTCTTTCCCTTTGTTCATATTCTTCGAGGGAATCGATATATTTTTGAATGGTTGATCTCCCTGCAGACTCTTTTTCGCGCCGAGCTGCACTTTTCTTCTTCTTGAGCTTCTTGGATTTTGAGCCTGATGGAGCCGCATTGGCAGCTGGACTGGTAGGCTTCTTCTGCCCTTCCCATTCCGTCCTGGGTTCCTTCCGAAGTAGCTTTATCATCTTCTTCGTCTTATTAGATATGTGCGTACTCCACGGAGGCCGCGATGAGTCCGTTTCATTTCTCAGGGCAGCGGGTTCGGCTGTCTGCTCCCAGAAGGCTTCAGTTTCTGTCTGTATAAAGTTGGAGGTTGCAACTTGATTGTTCACCAACACACTTTTGGACAGTTCGATCTCTCCAGCCTTGTACTGCTTCTCGACCCAATCTTTGAAGATATAGCAATCCTCGATCGCATGGCTCACTACTCGGTGGTACGGGCAATACAGAAGATTGTCGGTCATTTTTGCTTCTTGGGGTCTTTTCGACTCCGGCAATTGGAGGCCGTTGTTCAAGGCATCTTTAAATATCTTGCAGACTTTGTCCTTTCTGAAAGAGTAAACCTTGTTCTTTTTCTCCTCTAGGGAAGGCCTATCTCCTCCCAACAATGGCTTTCGAGACCGGTTAGTTTTGGATTCGGCCGCCCTTCGCTTTTCTTTATTGTCGGACGCATTGAAGACATTGGTACTGCTGGAACTCCCGCTTTTACGGCTGTCGTCCCGCTTGCTTTTCCAAGTTTTGTCTCTCTGAGAGTCCGGCGGGGACTCTTGCTTCGAGCGTTCCAGCATTTGGACTTTCTTGGTTAGCTCTTGAAACGTCTTGAGGCCTGCTGTACACAAGAATGGGACCATCCAATTGCTGAGGTTCCTAATGAGAAGGCTGACGGACTGGTCCTGCTCCAGCGGCGGTTCGCACTTGACCGTGAGATTACGCCATCGGGCAATAAAGTCGGTGTTGCTTTCATTCTTCCCCGGCTTGGTCCTCACAAGGTCGGCAATGGAGATTTTATCACTGACACTCATGAACCTTTGCCGAAACAGGGACTCCATTTGGGCAAAGGTAATGAAGGACCCGTCCGGTATACTCGCATACCAGTCGAAGGCGACGCCGGTCAAGCTATTGACAAACTGACGAAGAAGGAGCGCGTCATTGCCCCCTGTACTTCCGCACGATGCTTTGAAGTGGGCGACGTGCTGATTTGCATTCCCCGTTCCATCAAATCTTCCGAACTTAGGAATAACGTAGCCGCTTGGGAACTCAATCAGATCGTCTTGCGCGGGATATGGCCGCCCGCTACTGCCGATTTCTTTCTGAGCTTCAGCTTCGGCCACCAATGTTTTAACCTTGCTGGTGACCAAATCCATTATCCGATCCTGTGTTAGCGGGATAGTGTTATCTGGGGCCAAGGCGTCCCCAGAAGCGGAATGTGGCCGGCTTTCATGCGGCTCGACCAGTCTTGGTCCCAAAGGAACAGGCATTGGCTGCCTTGGATTGTCATCACCCGGCTGATTAGTAGTGGCTTGTGCTTGATTGGGAGGCGCTCGAGCAATTTGAGCCGTAAGCTGCATCACCACGTTCGTTAAGTCGTCAATCTTCGAATAGAGCTTGGCCATCTCTTTATCTTTGCTCCTGAGCTGTTTTCGAAGCTCTTGAAGCAGCTCTTGCTCCGCAGTCCTGGGGCGGAAAGTTGGCTCTTCCTCACTGTTCGAGATTGACTCTGCGTGGACCGAGGGGTCTTTCTGCCTATCATCCTCATCGAGAGGGTTTTCTTCATCCAGCGGGGGCGGCTGTTCTTGGGCAGCGGCAACCACATTCAGGCTAGATTGGGCTTGGGATGTGGTGGCCCCATCCTTGCTTTTGCTGCGAAGGTTGTCGCTGGGGCGCCCGCCCGCCATATAGACCGTATGGATGATATATCTGGCCGTCTTTCTATCATTGGCAGCTGATTTCATGGATCGCTGTCTTGACCCCCTTGTTTCGGTAGCTGGTAGTCGATTGAAGGTGGCTGGCCTAACCAGATTCTTGAATGGTGCTGGCGCTTCTTTTCTGGGTTTGCCCCACTGCTTTCGTGCAGCACAGAGTGCTTGATAGACTCTTGAAGAAACAGTGTCATACTTCTTCTGTTGGGGCCGGGACACGTCTCTTTGTGGCACTATTCGGACCGCTGTCTTCTTGATTCTGGCGGTCATGGCATTTTTCTGAACCCACTTCAGAGGCTTGAAGGAATTGCTGATTCTTACGTCCGACTCAGCTGTCGTCGCGAGGCAACCCTGCACTTGGAACTTCACATGATTCCATTTGGCCGAAGCCTTGGCCCTCTTGTTGGCTCGATACCTGAGCCGCTTCTGCCTTAACTTTTCTGTTCTAAGCACCTGGCAGACTTCGGCTCTTTGGGAAGATGCCGCAGACCGGGCGATGGAGGGCCTTGGAGATACGCTCGATTGTGCATTTGTTGGAGTCATTGCCTGAGCTCGTCCGCAACATTTGATTTTGCCCTTTGTACCGAAGTTCTTGCACCCCGCTGGAGCACCAGAGAATCGTTCAGATACCGTCTTAAGTTTCGGTTGTGGTGCCTTGGCGATCATGACATTCGGCCTCTTACCCCTTGAGACCGGCTTGGCCACCTGTTCCGCCGGGATCTCCGCCAGATGAGCGCTTCCGGCAGGGCAGATGATGATGGAGCCAAACTGGCGGGGCGGTTCCTCCCACTGTCGACTGAGGCTCGCGGGGAAAACCACACGAGCGTTGATCTTGACCACGTACGGAATCGGGGTCATGTTGGAAGCTGAATTCGTCTGGGGAGACATTGTCATCGAAGGTTGATTGCTGCATGGAAAAAAAGAACATCATTTCAGTATGGGCAATTGATATGTATATTGATTGAGTTCGTATGAACGTTTAACCCGAAATATGGGAGGAGAGATTGGTCCCACCGGGCGTGCCAGGATCTGTAGGGTGTTTTTCGTCACCCCATTGAGATGGGAATACGCGCGCGCTTGTCAGGCGTACTACAGATTCCCCCTGCCTAGGGTAGGCCGGGGTTTATTGATTGTGGGGATCCGAATCTCCGGCAGCCGCGGACTAAGCTGTCGTTAATTACCCCCCGCCTTTGGGGCGAGAGAACCTCCGATTGACGGGTTAAACTGGTCATGCGAACTCGATGTGCAGTGTACGTGTGTTTTGTTTTGGAGGGGGGTTTAAATATATCGGGAGCCACGCAGAGTTTTTACGGGGGTCCCGCTACCCGGATAGCGGGCTGGGGGTCAAGAAGGCTAGCAGCCCCCTTGTGGGGTGTGGGGCAGCGCCCCGTTAGAAATTTTTTTCTAACAGGGACAGTGTCGTAGAGTATGTGTGTATGTAAATATGTATACATATGTACAGATATACATGTATATATATAAAAAGGGGAAAATACATCCAAAGGATGCGTGGGGACAGCACCTTGGGCGCTGTGCACTTAGGTGCTGTGCGCTCAGGCGCTAGAGTGCCACGTGTCGGTACGTGGCCCCTCTACGCTTGAGCGCTGGGCGCTGGAGCGCAAGCACGCCACGTGTCGGCACGGGGGCGGCTTGCGCTGGAGCGCAAGCGCGCCACGTGTCGATACGGGGGCGACTTGCGCTCGAGCGCTTGCGCTGGAGCGCAAGCAGCGCCACGTGTCGGCACGGGGGCGACTTGCGCTCGAGCGCTTGCGCTGGAGCGCAAGCGCGCCACGTGTCGGCATGGTGGCGACTTGCGCTCGAGCTCGAGCGCAAGCGCGCCACGTGTCGGCACGGGGGTGACTTGCGCTTGCGCTGGAGCGCAAGCGCGCAACGTGTCGGCACGGGGGCGACTTACACTCGAGCGCTTGCGCTGGAGCGCAAGCGCGCCACGTGTCGGCACGCGGGCGCTCTGCGCTTAAGCGCCGGCGAGAAAAAGAGGCTTTTAGCCTAAAAAAATTTCTCAGAAGAGAAATCAGTGAGGAGTTGGACTCCTGAATGTGTTTTTTTTGGGGGGGTTTAGTGAACGATGTTCTTCCTCCTCCTCCTCTGTTAGCTGGATCTTGAAGATCAAGAGATATGGGATTTCTAAAAATCTCTTCTTTTTGAGATCTAATGGAAGATCTGAGTTCCCCTTTATGGGTTTTGCGGTGAAAAACTTATTTGTTTTATAAAAAGAAGAGTAAAACTCTTGGTTTAATTCAAGAGAAAAAGGAAGGTTTTGGAACCTTGAAGAAGGAGAAAAGATCTCAGATCTGAAAAAAAAATTTGAGAGAGAGAAAAAGTTGTTGAGATATTTCATTATCTTTGCCTTTATAGGCTGTACACTTTACACATAGCCCCTTGGGCTTCACAAAATGGCATTTTGCCCATCCCATGGCTCATGTGCCACTTCTTTTTGCACATAAGCCATGGGCTTTACAAAAATTTGGCTTTATGCCTATTTTTCTTACATTTATCCATAAAATAAAATAAAAGAAATACAACAAAATTGTTTATTACAAAATTTTTATCTTGGCGTGGGGGGAGGCCGGCCGCTTCATGTTCGGGCTCGACCCGGGCATGGGCCCACTGGATCTGGGCTTGGGCCCACTTAGCTTGGAGTTGACTTGGATTTTGACTTGGTCAACCGGGGTGTAAATTTTTACCCCAACAAATTGCCCCCCATCAATAAATGCACACCACATATATGGGTCGTGTGCATGAAATTGATGGATCTTCTTTCACGTGGAGGCGACCTGATTTGGTTCCAGCTTTTTGGGAAGCTGGCACTGCCCTTTTTACGACATGGACGGTCGTTGCTTGACATGTCTCCGAGACGGAGTGTCCGTGATAGACGTTTTCCCTGGCCCGGAGTGATCTGGTTCCCGCTTTGTAGGAATCCTGCGCTGCCCTTTTTGCAACTTGGACGGTCGATGCTGCCCTTTTTGCGACTTGGACGGTCGATGCTGCCCTTTTTGCGACTTGGACGGTCGATGCTGCCCTTTTTGCGACTTGGACGGTCGGTTCTGCCCTTTTTGCGACGTGGACGGTCGGTGCTGCCATTTTAGCGACGTGGACGGTCGGTGCTGCCCTTTTTGCGACTTGGACGGTCGGTGCTGCCATTTTAGCGACGTGGACGGTCGGTTCTGCCATTTTAGTGACGTGGACGGTCGGTGCTGCCATTTTAGCGACGTGGACGGTCAATGCTGCCCTTTTTGCGACTTGGACGGTCGGTGCTGCCATTTTAGCGACGTGGACGGTCGGTTCTGCCATTTTAGTGACGTGGACGGTCAGTGCTGCCATTTTAGCGACGTGGACGGTCGATGCTGCCCTTTTTGCGACTTGGACGGTCGGTTCTGCCATTTTAGCGACGTGGACGGTCGGTTCTGCCATTTTAGCGACTTGGACGGTCGGTGCTTGATTTGACTTGCTCTGCTTCTTGCAGTGTCAGGGGTAGACTTGACTTGCCCCGCCTCTTGCGGTGTCGAGATTGGATTCTGACTTGCTCCGCTTCATGCGGTGTCGGAGTGGAAGTTGACTTGTTGATTTTGATTTGGGTTGACATCAGCATCGCTATACTGAAATATGGTACCAGGAGCGAATCATCATCTGTCATTGAGAGAATTTTGGGATTTTGGTTTTTGTTTGGCATCTGCATTGCTGCACTGGAATAATGCCAGGAGCAACTCATCATTTGCCCCGGGAGCATTTGGGAATTGGTTTTTTTTTGTTTTTTTGTTTTTGTTTTTTGGGGACTTTGAATGTGGTCTCACCGGTAGGACTTGGGAGAGGTTGGGATTGTTTTACGCCCGTGGATTGTATACGGTTTTGCAGGATGTATGATCCAGACCGTAGGGCCAGAAAAATTTCGGAACTTGGTCGGTGTCTGCATCGCTGCACGGGAATATGGTACCAGGAGCGACTCATCATTCGCCGTTGGGGTATGGGATTTAGAATTTGGTTGGCATCTGCATCGCTGCACTGGAGTATGGTGCCAGGAGCGACTCATCATTCGCCATTTGGGGATTGGGGAGCGATGGCTTAAGAGACAGGTTTAGATCCCTATCGCCTAAGGCTTTTCAATTTTATGGGCCGTGAGGGTCCCATAAAAGCATTTTCTCCCTACGAGCCGTAAGGATCCCGCAGGTGTATTTTCTCCTTAGGAGTCGTGAGGACTCCTAAGTGTGTTTTTCCTTTATGAGTCGTAAGGATCCCACAAAGGTTTGTTCTCCTCATATATCGTGAGGACACATGAGTAGGTCTTATCAATGGAGCATCATTCCCAAAGCGGAGACCAGCCGCATAACTGGTGATTACGGTGGGGCATGGGTATGATGAGAATTATTTGAGCCCGTGGATTGTATACGATGGTCAACTTGGGGACCCACCGTAGGGCCAGAAAACTTTGAGAAATTGGATTTTAGTTGGCGTCTGCATCGCTACACCGAAATATGGTATCAGGAGCGACTCATCATTCGCCGTTTGGGGACTTGGAATTTGGATCTTATTTAGCATCAGTATTGCTGCACTGGAATAATGGCAGGAGCAACTCATCATTTGCCTTGGGAGGACTTGGGATTTGGGTTTTTGGTCGGCATCAGCACCGCTAACACTGAAGCGAAATGCCAGGAGCGACTCATCATTTGCCGTTGCCCGTTGGGGAACGATGGCTTAGGAGACAGGTTTGGGTCCCTATCACCTAAGGCTTTTCAATTTTATGAGCCGTGAGGGTCCCATAAAAGCATTTTCTCCCTACGAGTCGTAACGATCCCGCAGGTGTATTTTCTCCATAGGAATCGTGAGGATTCTTAAGTGTGTTGCTCCTTTGTGAGTCGTAAGGATCTCACGCAGGGGTTTTCTCCTCATAAGGTCGAGAGGACTTTGCGAGTGTATTTCATCTCTTTTCACGAGTTTGCGCCCTTTCGGGTTTTCACAGATTCGCCGGTAGTCCTGCTGTTTTTACTCACGGAGCCCTTTCGGGTTTTCATCCGTGCCCGTTTTGCTTGTGGACATACCGTTTATTTTTTTTTATTTCTTTCCTTTTTTTTCTTTTCTTCTTTTTTTTGCCGCTGGTGGGACTTTAAAAGTAGTCTCACCGGCAAGATTTTTACGGGGGTCCCGCTATCCGGATAGCGGGCTGGGGGTCAAGAGGGCTAGCAGCCCCTTTGCGGGATGCGGGGCAGCGCCCCGTTAGAAATTTTTTTCTAAGAGGGACAGTGTCGTGGAGTATGTGTATATGTAAATATGTATACATATGTACAGATATACATGTATATATATAAAAAGGGGAAAAGACATCCAAATGATGCGTGGGGACAGCACCTTGGGCGCTGTGCGCCTAGGTGCTGTGCGCTCAGGCGCTAGAGTGCCACGTGTCGGTACGTGGGCGCTCTGCGCTGGGCGCTGGAGCGCAAGCGCGCCACGTGTCGGCACGGGGGCGACTTGCGCTCGAGCGCTTGCGCTGGAGCGCAAGCTCGCCACGTGTTGGCACGCGGGCGCTCTACGCTTGAGCGCCGACGAGAGAAAGAGGCTTTTAGCCTAAAAAAATTTCTCAGAAGAGAAATCAGAGAGGAGTTGGACTCCTGAGTGTGTGTTTTTTTTTTTGGGTTTAGCGAACGATGTTCTTCTTCCTCCTCCTCTGTGAGCTGGATCTTGAAGATCAAGAGATATGGGATTTCTAAAAATCTTTTCTTTTTGAGATCTAATGGAAGATCTGAGTTCCCCTTTATGGGTTTTGTGGTGAAAAACTAATTTGTTTTATAAAAAGAAGAGTAAAACTCTTGGTTTAATTTAAGAGAAAAAAGATGGTTTTGGAACCTTAAAGAAGGAGAAAAGATCTCAGATCTGAAGAAAATTTTTGAGAGAGAGAAAAAGTTGTTGAGATGTTTCATTATCTTTGCCTTTATAGGCTGTACACTTTACACATAGCTTCTTGGGCTTCTCAAAATGGCATTTTGCCCATCTCATGGCTCATGTGCCACTTCTTTTTGCACATAAGCCATGAGCTTTACAAAAATTTGGCTTTATGCCTATTTTTCTTACATTTATCCATAAAATAAAATAAAAGAAATACAACAAAATTGTTTATTACAAAATTTTTATCTTGGCGTGGGGGCAGGCCGGCCGCTTCATGTTCGGGCTCGACCCGGGGCATGGGCCCACTAGATCTGGGCTTGGGCCCACTTAGCTTGGAGTTGACTTGGTCAACCGGGGTGTAAATTTTTACCCCAACAAGTCGGAATGCGGATGCAGCTATGTATAACAGGTGAGGGGTATTCTTGTGATCCGTCACGAGTTTACTTTAGATGTTGCCATATCTTTTTATTATTGTAAACATTTGGGTTAATATTTATTTTGGTGGAAATTATGAGCTTAGTTCATGATGAGGTGCATTAAATGTGACATGGACATGTTTAGTGACTCATGGTCTCTTTTATTGTGCAAATGTCACATTAGTGTTTGATTAAGGGTGTGAAATAATGGATGGAGAGAGAGAGGGCAGCCATAGGCTTAGGGTTGGCTCTTAGATTATCATTCTAGTGCTCTCATCTTTTATCTCACATAATAACAAAAGAAAGCCTTTTCTTTTTCTTCCTCTAACTCACCATTTCCACTAATGGCATCATCTTCAACCTCCATCCATACACTCTCATGTGTTGAGAATCAATGGATGTTTGAGACAAAATTATCACACACATTCTTTACATCACCTTGGACACGTCGGCTAGTAAACTTCGTGTCCGAATTGCTTCGGATGAAGCGGGAGCCCGTAAGAAAACTCATTGATGTCGTGCCCTTTCCGACGAGAAGACCGGAGACCGGAGATGCCGCGAGAAGCTTGGGATGGTGGACAAAGACCGAAGGATACAGATCGATCGGTATAGCCACTCTCACTTCTTAGTAGTTTGTTAGTTTAGCGTTAATGGTTCGATCCGGGTGAAAGAATACGATAGCGCCGGTTTTCTAAAAAGTTTTTGTTTCCGCATTTGGTCTCGGATTGACGGTCGGGACGCTACCGTAGACTTACAGTATCTACCTCACCTTCTAAAGATGAGTGTGAGTGGAAAACAGAGGGCCCATAAATATTGTGTTTTCCTGATGGATGATGTGTGGCTTGGATTCTCTAACTATAGAAAATTATGGCACCAATCCTCAATCTGGAAGGACCCAGCGTTGTGGGCCATGTTAGTTTTATCATATCAAGCATAAGCCCATTCCTTCCATTCCTTCGTTATATTCATTATATGGATATTTTTTCACAAATCCCATACCACTTATATATAATTTTGGAGCATACATATGCTTTTAAGCAATTGTAATTTATGCTAGAGTTGTAAATTTAGATTGCTTTGATACCATATCGACTTATAATTACCAGATTCTAGCAAGAGAGGTCATCCAAAGTTGGTTTGTTTCGGTCTCCTATGGAAACCTTATGATTTGGTTAATTCAAAGGATGAGGATTTCAAGGTATTCGTTGATGGTCATCGATCTTGACTTTCGTTTTATGGTTCGATTTGTTGGGAGTGCGCACAGCAGATGAACGACAACCAAGCCTTATAGATCTAAATTAAGATCTATTTAAAATGAATAACAATACTAGAATAAATGCAAATCAAATAACACAAGAATTTAGGGGAAAAGGGAAGAATTCTTTATTAGAACTTTTAAGGAAAAGAAAAAGGCTTAGAACCTGCTATTGGTTCTGAATTCTTAAGCGCTAATAGAACAATTGTCCTAATAGGACTTTTACTTGGACTTGGATTTTTTCTTGAACTTTGATTTTTTATTGAACTTGAATTTGGACAATATTGTAGATCTTTATATAACATAGAATTATTCTTTTATTTTAATTTTATGATATAAAATTATTCTTATAATAAAAACTGAGAATATTAAATAAATTTTATATTTAAATAATAGTATTTATGATACATTATTATTTAATGCATATTATTAAATGAAGAAATAACACAAAAAATAAATAGCATCATCTCCAATATTAAATTACAAATTACTAATGTTCGGTAAATTAATAAATAAGATCATAAGTTTTAATACAAAATCAGACCCCTTGAGAAACACGTGTCCCATCATTCCACATATTTTCTGCCATGGAATCTCGCCAAGCTTCTGCTGCTATCCGTTGTGTTTGCAGAGTTTGTAGGTCATTCTCTTCATCGGTGTCGACATTCATAGGAGCAATATTGCGTGGTGTCTCAGGAGAAAGGTCCAAGATTTCAAAATCATCATTTGAACTCTCTAGTCTCAAGAAGTTTGATTCTTGAAAATAGTGATGTGTGATTTAAAAACATCGAAGATATGCACAATACAGTTCTTGAGAGATGAGTGACGGTGGTTGAACAACTCGCGTAGATTCCATGGACGAACTCTATTATTGCCAAACTCTTGCAGATGGTACCTCGCACCTCGATATGGAGCTACGAACTGAAGCCTATTTGGATAACCACAATCTGCAAGATAGAATTTATCTGCAACAACAAACGGTTAAACAACTAAAACAATGTCAACTTAAAAATTAAATGTCATATAAATGATAAAAAAAAATTACTATCTGAAAATGAACCTGAGATCAAATGTACATACTGCTGAAACATTCTGAGAGAACCCACCATGACGGTTGCGATAAGAGGCTTGGTCCTCGCCATAAACCATGCATTGTATGTGGGTCCCATCGATTGCACCAATACAATCCTGAAAGTGCATTAAATACATTTAATTATAATTTCATGACCTTACACTCTGATATTACTACAAGGTGTTGGAATTTTAATTACCTTGAAATAAGGCCAGAATCGACGATTACTTGTGGCCTTTTCTGGAGGGTCGATTGGAAGCGAAGCCATTAGAGAAGAGGACAAATCTACGAGGGCTTACAATGTCTTATTGAAGCAAATGCTAATTGCAAACCGAGACCTATTAAATCTATCACATGGAATGCTATACCGTTGGTTCTGACAAACGGTGAGGAGAAAAACTGCAATCATCTCCTCAACACTGATGTAACATGTGTCTTGAATGTGCCCAGTTTCTCACAATACCATGCAAAGTTTTAGGAAACAATAAGGATACTTGAGATATATTTTATGAAATTCAACAGGGCCGTTCTCCATTTTGGCCATGACCAAGATCTATAATGTTACGACGGATATCTAAGTAGGGGTTTACTTCTCTTGCCAACTCATCCTTTGTAAGAAAATACAAGATTTTTGTAAGAACACTAACTACTT
Organism: Agapanthus africanus; assembly: GCA_030015575.1. Lineage (NCBI taxonomy): Eukaryota > Viridiplantae > Streptophyta > Magnoliopsida > Asparagales > Amaryllidaceae > Agapanthus > Agapanthus africanus. The sequence goes on along the minus strand of CM057342.1, from coordinate 749,505,783 downwards.
GTGCAACTTCAGTAATTATTCCTATCAATATAGTCATCACAATCCTCTTGAAAATTCAAAGTGAGTTCGTTGTCCGTGTAATCCATCTTCCTGTAATAAATATCTTCTACAATTTAGATAATTAAAGAAACATAATTCACTGAAGAAAACCACATTGGAGAAATCCAAAATATAATAATCTCACATTAACATTTCCAAAACATAATAAAAGTTCTCATTTCCAAAACATAATAATATCACATTAATATTGATGATGCTCAATATTGGCGTGGCGATGCGAGATCAGGACACGTGGCGAATGACATGTCCCAAGACCCGGAAGGAAGAGCCCACAGAGCCCGACCAGGCCACCCTTGTATCCGACCTGCAAGCACAAGTTGGCCCTCCTCGGCCCCTTAGCACGTCCCGGGCTGCCACAGGACCAAGACTCCTCAGCCCTCTTGCTCGGTTCCGAGCTCCCCAGCCGAGGCCGTCTTCCTCAGCCCCTCCGACCGACCAACTCCACCACTCGCAGGCGTAACCGCCGCTCCGCAAATCTCGCCACGTGCAGATTCTCCGCCAGCAACGTCCCACGTTCCACGCCATCCCGATCCCCATTAATGGGCGATCCGCTCTTCACGCGGACGTGACGTCGGGAGCGTAACGGCCGGCGAGACTCTCGCGCCTACTGCTGCGTGCCGCCGCCACTATATAAACCCCCATTGCAAAGGGGTCAAGTAAGCTATTTTTATTCCACTTAGCCGTTACTCTGCTCGGATCTAACACTAACTTGATCGTAGGAGGGTTTTCGGTGGTACCAAACCACCCCGGGACTTCATTGCAGGTATTCGACGCTAAACCCCTCAAATCACCAATCTCATCAAAACTCATTGAGATCCACACACAACAGAAGATCGCCACCAAAATCCACCGAGAGATCAACGGAAGACAACATCTGACGGAGACCCGAAAAGGACCTCCATCAGTTGGCGCCGTCTGTAGGAAAACAAACTCCACAAAAACAAAGTTGGCCTTCCGATCTCCGTCCGCATGGCGAGCAACCATCCTGAAGATCCCGGTACCAGCCGTCGCCTTCCCCTCACCGAAGGCGTGGATGGGCCTCCTCCAGTGACCATCATCAACGCCCTCGCCGGCCGGATAGATCGGCTACAGTCCCTCGTGGAGGCGCTCGTCCGCGTCCAAGCGGCCGGGCCTAGGCCCCAGATCGCCGCTCCACCGCCTCCAGAAGGCTCTGCCCCCGTCGAGACGGCTGACCACCGGCAAGCTACGACTCCTGGCCATAGATCTCTCGGGCCGGTACTCCCTGAGGCCAGTTGGGCGCCCCACGACTCCACACCAAGGTCCGCCGCCAGAACGCCTCGCCTCGAGCCTCCTCACAACCCTTATCCCCCTGAGGAGATGTCAGTCACCTCGCCTGTCCACAGGCATGGTCGACACCACTTCCCTCGGCGGGGCTACACAGAAGGGGTTCACCTTGGCGGCTCGAGAGCCACCTCGCCCAGGGATCTGAGGCACCTCATCGAGAGGAACCGAAGCCGCTCCCAGACGCAGGTCACCCGCAGCAGAGGCCAGGGATCCCAAGACGCCGATTCCTCGGGATACCACGGTCGACTCGACGCCCTCGAGAAGAAGATCGAGGGCATGCGCCGGGAGGCTCACCTCTCAAGCGACGGGGCTAAGTACGCCTCTGATTCGCTCACAAAGCCGTTCACCGAGGAATTGCTCGCCGTCCACGTCTCCTCGCGCAACAAGCCCCCAAAGGTCTCTCTGTTCGACGGGAAAACCGACCCGAAGGACCATTTGGACGCTTTCACCGCGGGGATGAGCTTCTAGGACCACTCCGACGCCACCCGGTGCAGGGCCTTCCCGGCCACCCTCATCCACGCAGGTCGGGACTGGTTCCGGAGGCTCGAGCCCCGCTCAATCTCAACCTTCGACAAGCTGGCTACTCAGTTCCTCGGCCACTTCGTTGGGAACCGTCGGCAGAAGCGCACGGCCGACTACCTCTTCACGGTTAAAAGTGAGGACAAGGAGACGTTCAAGGCCTACATCATCCGCTTCTACAATGCCCTTCTCGAGGTCCCCGAGCACTGGGACGAGACCGTCATCACGACGCTCAGATCTGGTCTGAGGCACAAGGAGTGGTTACACTCCTTTGCGTTGGCACAACCTAAGACCATGGCCGAGGTCAAAGCGTGGACCGAGCGCGAGGTTCAGCTGGAATCCGAGGTGAACGCAAACCTACCCCGAGCAGAACGATCCGACCAGAAGAAGAGGGCTCGGGAGGAGAGGCCGGAGCATCAGCAGCCCTATCACCCGAAGTTCCTGGAGTATACCCCACTCAACGTCTCCCTCGCAGTATTGCTAGAGGAGGCCCAGAACGAGGGGTTCTTCAAGTTCCCTCTAATCCCGCGTCAGGCCGCGAAGCGAACCCGGGGCTCTGACCGCGCTTTCCACCAGACACTGGGCCACGCCACGGAGGATTGCGAGCAACTCAGGGACTACATCGAAGAGCTCATCCGATCGGGACACCTCGCCGCATACTTGAGGGATAAACGGCAGGCCGACCGCGAGCAGGAGCAGCATCGCCCTCCCGCTAACCTGACCATCGGTCAGATCATGCTCGTTTCGGCGGACAGCCAGCACGGAACTCAGGGAGCCCCGTACCCTGTGCCAAGCACGGAGGCCAACAATCCTCTAGGGAGCTCGGGCCGAGCCAATAAAGTTGTCTACTAGCATATACTTTTCTTTTAGGGCAATGTAAACTCTTCCTAGGGTCTGTTGTTAATTTAATAAAGATCAATGGATCATTGCGAAAAAGAGAAAAACCTTGTTTATTCAAAAGGTATTATGGGCTCCTCAGCCATACACGCAAAAAGGAAAAGGAAATTACAACAGTGGGGGAAGGGGGTGCAAGTAGCACTGCTCGTGATACTTGGTAAAGATCTCCGCCAGCCAGGGCCTCGCGAGGTCCAGCCTCTGCCCCCGGTTCCCCTCGCGCGCGTTGATCCCGAGCCTCAGCTCGTAGCACTCGCGAACGAGCGCCTCTGAGCGACCCAGCCGGTTCGCGGAGATCAGACCGAAGCGCCTCAGAAACCGCAGCTTGCCCACAGCCTCGTCATAAAGCTGCTCGGACAGGGGGTTGTAAAGCCCCGGCGACGCCCTCCAGATGGAGTACATCAGCAGCTGCAGCAGGGAGGAGCGTCGGGAGAGCAGCCGGCCGAAGTGGTCTTCGATGCTCCCGTAGACCAACTGCACCGTGTCCTCGGTGCAGTTCTGGTCGTAGAGGTATACGTCTTCGAAATGGATGATGTCGGGGATAGTAAAGGGGAAGTCTTGCATCTTCAACAATCTCTTTATGAAGAATAGAAGGACCAGTGCTCCTTCAGCCTTATATAGCCCACTGCATCCTAACAAAACTCAACAGTCGCCCGCCTTCGCCCAAAAATTCGCTGCCATGCGACGATCAACGAGCCTTCCCTGGCGGAATTGAAACGACGCGACCCTGGTGCTTCGCCTCCCCCCACATTCAACACGCATGCTGCGCGCGCGATCGCCGCGACCGCTCCTGATGGAGGTCCTTTTCGGGTCTCCATCAGATGTTGTCTTCCGTTGATCTCCCGGTGAATTTTGGTGGCGATCTTCTGTTGCGTGTGGATCTCAATGGGTTTTGATGAGATTGGTAATTTGAGGGGTTTAGCGCCGAATACCTGCAAAGAAGTCCCGGGGTGGTTTGGTACCAGCGAGGACCCTCCTACGATCAAGTTAGTGTTAGGTCCGAGCAGAGTAACGGCTAAGTGGAATAAAATGGCTTACTTGACCCCTCTGCGATGGGGATTTATATAGCGGCGGCGGCACGCAGCAGTAGGCGCGAGAGTCTCGCCGGCCGTTACGCTCCCGACGTCACGCCCGCGTGAAGAGCGGATCGCCCATTAATGGGGATCGGGATGGCGTGGAACGTGGGACGTTGCTGGCGGAGAATCTGCGCGTGGCGAGATTTTCGGAGCGGCGATTACGCCTGCGAGTGGTGGAGTTGGTCGGTCGGAGGGGCCGAGGAAGACGGCCTCGGCTGGGGAGCTCGGAACCGAGCAAGAGGACTGAGGAGTCTTAGTCCTGTGGCAGCCCGGGGCGTGCTGAGGGGCCGAGAAGGCAAATTTGCAGGGGGGGCCTAGGAGGGCCAGCTTGTGCTTGCAGGTCGGGAACAAATGTGGCATGTTCGGCCTCTGTGGGCTCTTCCTTCCGGGTCTTGGGACATGTCATTCGCCACCTGTCCTGATCTCGCATCGCCAATATTGAGCATCATCAGTTCCTGTTCCCTATCCCTGCGACTGGATGGTCGGGCGAAACCTCATGAAGAATCAGCCGAGCAGCTACCCTGCTCGGGTATCCCTGGCGGGTAGCTTCCCTACCGCAACGCCAAGGACCAGAAAGTCCTCTTTAGAGGCAGCTCAGCAGCTTCCCTGCTCGGCTATCCCTGGCAGGTAGCTTCCCTACTGCAACGCCAGGGATCAAAAAGCCCATCCAGAGGCAGTCGAGCCCGAGGACCCCTCGCTCGGCTATCCTTAAGGACAAAAGCCCTCGCCAAGAGGCACCGGGCAGTAACCCTGCCCGGCCAAGGGTCCTTGGTAGGCTTCTTACAGCCCCTCCCGCTCTAAGGACCAAAGTCCTCCCAGAAGCAGTCGAGTCCTTGCTCGGCTATCCCCGGCCGGTGGCTTCCTACCACAACCGACAGGGATCAAAGTCCTCGCCAAGAGGCACTGGGTGGTAACCCCGCTCGGTCCCCGTCCTGAAGGATCAAAGCCTTCGCAAGAGGCAACCGAACAGCTGCCCTGCTCGGTCAACTCCGGCTGGTAGCTCCCTACCCATGACGCCAGGGATCAAAGCCCTCACAAGAGGCACCCGAGCGGCTACCCCGCTCGTTCATCCCAGGCTGGTAGTTGCCTACCCACGACGCCAGAGATCAAAGCCCTCGCCAAGAGGCAACCGCACAGCTTCACTGCCCGGTCATCCTTAGTGGGCTTCTTACAGCCCCTCCAACGCTATGGATCAAAGCCCTCGCAAGAGGCAACCGAGCAACTACCCTACTCGGTCGTCTCTAGCGGGCAGCCTCCCTACCGCAATGCCAGGGACCAGAAAGCCCTCCCAGAGGCAGTCGGGCCTGAGGATCCCTCGCTCGGCTATCCGTCAGGACAAAAGCCCTCGCCAAGAGGCACCAGGCAGAAACCCTGCCCGGCCAAGGGTCCTTGGCAGGCTTCCTACAGCCCCTCCCGCGCTAAGGACCAAAATCCTCCCAGAGGCAGTCGAATCTTTGCTCGGCTATCCCCGGCTGGTAGCTTCCTACCACAACCGACAGGGATCAAAGTCCTCGCCAAGAAGCACTGGGCGGTAACCCCGCTCGGTCCCCGTCCTGAAGGATCAAAGTCCTCGCAAGAGGCAATCGAGCAGCTACCCTGCTCGGTCATCTCAGGCTGGTGGTCGATACTCGCATTGCCATAAGTCAAAAGATGGCTCCCCCCATGGGGCCACCGAGCAGCCTCCCACTCACGCTCGGCACAAATACGGCGAACAGCGCTCTGCCCGTTACCCGCAGAGGATCCGGGACCCCAGCGAGGGGCGTCAAGTCTATCCAGGTCTAAACGATCTCCCCTCGACTTCGGGGCCCATGGGGATACCTCCTCGGCAGCGCTTGGCATGCTCGTCGGCAAGTGATCGGATACCTCCTCGGCAGTGCTTGGCATGCTCGTCGGCAAGTGATCGAAATCAACTCGACGGACGATTGCTAGACAGATGGCCAACCTGACATGAAAACACAACGGTGCAAGCAGAGATATCTTACGAGCATTCTTCACAAACAGATGATAGAGTGCGATTCGATGAAACCAAAGGAAAATTTTATTACTACCAAAGACTAAGGCTTTACAAAAGGTATTTTTTGGGTTCCCCAGCCTTACAAAATTCCAAAAACAAAGAAATAAAAGGAGGAAGATGGGGGCCCTAGACCTCGAGGCCAGGTGCGACCTCGGGGTCCTCGACATCCACCACGTGACACGCGGGGTCCTCGGCGGTTTCCTCGCCAGGAATCTCTTCCCCCTGCTCATCGGCATCCGCGAGGGGGAATTCGGCCCGGAGATCTCCGTCGGCAAACTCCGGCATCCGGGCCTTAACGGCATCGAGGGCCTCGTGCCAGATGCGGGTCGTAGCCACGGCCAGGTCATCATAGAAGTCCTTCGACTTATAGCTCTCCACCGCCTTCAGTTCGGCCGACTTGGCCGCCTCGGCCGCCGCCCCAAGTTCCTTCCGGAGGGTCTTCACCGTCCTCTTCAGGTTGCCGGCAAGCACCTGAGCATCCCCGAGCTTGGCCTCGGCGATTACGGCAGCCTCGCGGTACCGGGCTACCTATCGTTTCCCGGCCTCCACCTCGCCTTCCAAGGCGGCAGCCCTCGCGGTCACCGCCTCCAGCTCCCGCCTGGAGCTCTCTTCCAGCGAGGCGAGCCGGCCCGCAGCCTCCAGCGCCGGGGCTACTACCTCGGCTTCCATACGCAAGGCGAGGGCAACGTGCTGGAGAACCTGGGAGATTCAAAAGAGATCAGAAAGATAAAGGAGACATCGAATCTCACAATGAACCAAACACTTACCTGCACGGACTCCTGGGTGATGAACGCCAGCTGAGCCCTGAAGGTCCCCCCGGGAACGCTACCCCGGGCCGAGGCCTCTATCTCATGCAGAAGGCTATCCGCAACGGATATCCCCGATGGCACCGCGAACCGGAGGCCCCCTTCCTCCACCATGATCGGCGGGGACCGGCCCCGGGAAGGTCTCTGGGAGCTCCTTTTGAGCGGCTCCGAAGGAGAGCCGATCTTCTCCTCCGAGACCGGGTCCTCCAGAACCAGGGCCCGCTTTCAGCCTGACACTCTGCTGGGACCTGGGGCAGGATCCGCCCCCGAACGCTCGCGGGACACCACCACCAGAGCAGTACGAGCCGGGGCGGGTTTCGCGCGAGAAGAGCTGGCGCCCCCAGCCTTCGTAACCTTCCTGGATTGGCGTATGGAGGCTTTAACCGCGTCGAAGTCCATGGATCCTGCACAAAACAAATACCCAACAAGTCAGCGACACAAGCAAAACACAAGCCAAAAAGAAAGCCTAACTTACCGACGAAATCAACGGAGCTGAGCCCGGCCCTGCTTAGGACCCTCTCAGACAACAGCACGTCAGGTCGGGGGATGGGCTCCCACGACGCCACTCTCACCGCAGCGGGGTCATTGGACTGGTTCTCCGGCAAACATTTCTCCCTCGACCACTTGGTAGGCACGGACCAGTCCTCGCCATCGGGAGGGGAAACGAAGAAAAATTTCTTCTTCCAATCATGAATAGAAGAAGGCAAGGCCACGACCCCGGTCCCGGCAGCGCCCCCCGGTCGCTTTCTGAAAAAGAGATAGACCCATCTCGGGTCGCCCGCTCGACCACTAGGGTGACTTTTGAAGACGAGAGAACAATCGAGAAGGGAGAGGCTGAAGGGAACCGCCTGTAACTTCAGGCGGATCAGGAACCCGAGGAGGATCCTCCACGAGTTCGGCACTAACTGGCCGGAGGCCAAACCGAAAAAATTCAGCGCTGCGACGACCTCGGGAGAGAAGGGCAGGCGCATTCCGCCCCAAAAAACTTCCAAATACAAGGCGATCTCCCTGTCCCGTACTTGATCCGCCCTCTCTCCCTCCTTGGACAGTCGGAGCGCGTAACGCGAGGGGATGTGGAAGCGAACCCGAGCATTGGCGAGCTCGTCCACATGCCTCATCCAACACGAGGAGTCGGGGACCGTATCTGCCGCCTCCTCCCTGGGGGCTGCCCCCGCCGCACGATCCCGGGGAGAGGATCCGACCCCTGCTCCCCGGGGGGACTCGGACACAACTAAAGGGTCCCTAGAACCTACTCCTGCAACATCTACTGACTCTACAAAGGAAGACATCTAATCTTAAAAAAGGGAATCCTCGGGAGCCGAAAGCGGGAGAAAAAAGACGAGCGCCGAGCAACCAGGACTTAGAAGAGGGAAATATGAAGGAGTAGGGGCCCAAGGATGGGCCCCACCCCTGTTTATTGCTGCAAGTGGCCTCATCCAATGACGCCCGTCATCTCCCGCCAAAACGACCCCTCGCGTCCAGCGGCTCCGATCGCTCCACGTGTCGATCCTGCGCTGGACCGCATCCCATAAGACGTCGCAGGCCTGCATACGTCGCGTCGGCCAATCAACGCTTGACACGTGGATCGTCGCTTCAGTGGCAGAATGCACGAGCCGGCGCACTTTCCTTAAATGCAGAGATCTCGCCCTGATTCGCTAGCAGAAAAGACAACTGACAGCCCGAGGACTCGTCCCGACAAAACTTTAGGAAGGAGCTCACCTCGGGAGGCCTGGCAGTCCACTCCTGACCCGACCCGCTAGCTGGTCAGGACAAGAGTGGGGGGTTAATGATGATGCTCAATATTGGCGATGCGAGATCAGGACACGTGGCGAATGACATGTCCCAAGACCCGGAAGGAAGAGCCCACAGAGGCCGAGCAGGCCACCATTGTACCCGACCTGCAAGCACAAGCTGGCCCTCTGTAGGGTTCCTTGGCACACTAATGAGGTGTCACAAGGCATCAACCATGCCAATTTCAAAAATTACAAGTGCCGAGAAACCCTAATACGGATCGTTAACTAGATATTTAGGCGACAAATGAAACTAGTTAACAACTTAACTAAAAGAACGGAAATACAACCTTTGTTGATCCGGTCCTCCACCTCCATAGCTCCGCAATGAAGTCTCCTTGCTGTCCAAATCGAATCCCGGGCTCTAGCGTCGGCTTCATCGGAAAAATGGGCGGGCTAGGTCATCGACTACGATGCCGAAGATGATCTACGTCGAGGCATCACAAGATCAAGCTCCCACTTCACCAAGTCATGAAACTTGTGAAGAAAACACCCTATACTACTTGGCAAGAGGTAGAGGATGAAGAAATAGGAGGTGGGTTCACTTTAGAATTGGATTTCTCACTCATTTTCTCAAGTTGCCATTGATGGAGGCACACTTCTTCTTGAACTCAAGAAGAAGAAGAAGATCAAGATCATTATGATAAGTTAAAAGAAAATAATACTTATCATAATTTTTAACCATAGTCAAGTGTAGAGAATTAACTAAGGTTATATGAATGGTTAGGGTTAAAAGAAGAAGACAAAATGGTCTCTTGGTCAAAGCTTCATGAAGCTTCAACAAGCTTCATGAAAGAAACAAAGAAAGAAACCATTTTGTTCAATATCTTTTCCATAATAAATAAATGAATAAATAGATATGAAAAACAAAACCCTAACCATTTAAATAACCATGGTTTAATCTTTACAAAAAACTTAAGTAAGAATGTATCATCAAACATGATACAATCAAGTGCACAAAAGTATATCACATATACAACTTGCACAATCCAAGTGAGAAAATCCATTTAAAGTGAACCAATACTAGTTAATGCAAAGTAATATATCAAATATATAATTATACATTAAATCATTAAATCAACACTTGATTTAACGATCCGGTCATATCGCATATAACCGACTAGTATCATATGTATCGGCTTACCGAATCAATCCTTGATTCGATAACTAGGTTATATCGCATACAACCTTTCGATACATTCATCGCGAGAATGGAATACGGTATCACATACACGCATTATTCTCGGTCCTGCACATATCTCATATGCGCTCCTATCTCGCTTCGCTTGAGCCAGGAAACCTCTGTGTAGGACTCTAAAGACTCGTCAATACGCCGGCAGCAGGTGATGATCATATCAAATACCCACAAGCCGCAAGCGATCTGCTAAACGTAACGGCCACCCGGGTATTGAGCGATCAGAAGATCGACGAGCAAGCCCGCTCACACTCCTGTGAATCCAACCAGTAACACTTACCTTACAGTCCGGTCTGATCGTCTGATATGTCGCATATCTCGCCTAGGGGTGGTAAACGTCAGACCCCAATAGCTCGATAAGTCGTGTCGATATGAGGTGTATAACAGTTTGAGAAACTACTGGTAACACTTACCAGTAAATCTCAGCAACCATGGCCAGGGATTTCCGGTTATAGCCAATCGAACACAGCGCAACATCAAATCCCTATACCGGGAGAGACGAATCCCCTCCTATCGCTCATTGCCTCATTGTGACTCGGGACTGTACCCAAAAACCACCGTTTTGCACGCCCTCTTGGACGTGGTAAGATGGAAATCAAAGCACAGTGGGAACCACACAAGACTCTATGACGATCTCAGGTCAACAGACTACTCTGTACCAGTGTCACCAGAGAACTGCCATCTGACGTAAGGTATAATACCATCTGGGAGTTCTCGGCGAGTCCGTCCAGTGTACCCAGTCTCCACTGAGCACCCGTATATCATCTCTGATGTCAAACACCAATGGATATGGGATCATCCATCGCCCATCTGTATGGGTCGAGAAGGTATACGCTAGTCTACTCTGGTATATCGATGCCCTGTCTCGATATACCCACGACTAGGGACTTTGAAGGATGTACTTATGGACTACCCTGTCCCCACTAGTATGATCCGCATCATAGTCCAGGTAGTCAAGTACGCATCCTAAGGGCTTTACCAACATGTAACAGAGAGACAATCAGTGTACACGTTAAGGTAAAGAGCAACCAGATAGCATACTATCATGTCGAGCAAGAAAGTCCTCCCTATATATTTCCCAGCATCCACTACAATATACATCCAATGTACAGTAATGGCCTCTAGGGCATACATATAACTAACAATCTCCCACTTGCACTAGGGCCATCTGACAGCAGTGGTTGTAGTATCTCATACTCAACCATCCCATAAAAGTCTCTCTCTGGGAAAAGGCCTTTATGAGTGGATCCGCCGTGTTGTCCTCTGAGTCTACTCTCCTAACCTCGATCACCCTGGAGATCAACTATCTCCATGATCAGGTGACACTGCCTTAGAATATGTCTGGATCACTGATGGGACGGACGTTCCTTGGCATATGCCACAACTCCATTGTCACACAATGGGAGGAACGTAGTTCATCTCATGAACCAATATACACCCAGACTGCCTCTTTGGTAGTATCTTAAGTAGCGATGTATCCCTCCTTTATCGTCTAGTATGCCACGGTATCTAGCTTGGAACTCTTCCAACATACCGTCCCTTTACTGAGGGTAAAGACAATGCCTGCGACTGACATTCAGTCGTCTTTATCACCCTGGAACCCTTCCAGTGATTTTCCCCAGGATCGATTGATACCATCTCACTACAACTAGTGAGAATCCTAATATCCAATTAGATCTATCTCATAGATCCAAAATCCAGGATTTAAGAGGTATGATTTTGATCCTATATGGAGAATCGTTGTGATAAGCGGAGATTGACCGAGCGTAGCATAGGAAACTTCTTTCTTATCAAGAGCATGTCATCCACGTACTCTACGAGGATCGTCACTATACTCCCTACTACCTTTATTGTTAATACAAGGTTCATCTACCATTTTGATGATGTCAAACTCTTTGACTAACACATCAAAATAGATGTTCCAACTCCGCGATACCTGCTTTATCCTATAAAGCATCTTGCACGCGTTTCCGCTGCTCCCACTGTCTACGAAGCCCTCTGGCTGTGTACTTATAGACGCTCTCTTCCAAAACATCATTTAGAAAAGCAGTCATGGCACCCAACCGCCAGATATCGTAGTCATGGTATGTAGCCGCGGCAAGTAGGATCTGGATGGACTTAAGCATAGCTACTTGAAAGGGTTTCATCATTATCCACGCCTGGTCGATGACGAAAAGCTTTAACAAGTCTAGCTTTGAAAGTTTTAACTTTTCCATCTACACCAAGTAATCTTCTCAAGATATACTTGCTCCTGATGGGGATTTAACCCTTCAGATATAGCAACCAAAATCCATACTTTGTTGGTGTACATGGATTCCATCTCAGATCACTAAGCATCCAGCCATTCTTACAGAGTCTTACTCCTGATGGCCAGCTCGAAACTAGTTGGGTCATCATCTCATGATGCAATCCTCGCTCCCACTGTCATAGAGAAACCGAAATATCTCTCAAGTGGGTGAGGAACCCTACTAGATCGGCGGAGAGGCTGAGATTCGTTGGTAACTATTGAATCCTTTGGTTCTTTCAAATCATCAGCTGCAGTTTGTATAGCTGGAACATTTCCAGTTCTACATCACAGACCTTGCCTCGAGCTTGTCCGGATTTTGCTTTTAGACATAGCCCGGACAACCCCAAATCTTAACCAACTTAAGAGATGGGCTCTTCCCTTATCATATCAAATATGAAGTGGTAGGCAACGGATTTGATTTGAACCCTATTCAATAGGTATGCAGCTTCTCAAGTGCATAACTCCCAAAAAGGAAATAGGTAACTCAGTAGTACTCATCATAGAGCACACCTAATCACATAGGGTGTTATCGCTCCGCCCCGATATACCATCGTGCTATGGTGTATACGGAGGAGTAATGCTGAGAGAGAATCTCATTCTTCTTTAGAAAAGTCTAAGAATTTCATGCTCAAGTATTCTCCTCCTTGATCTCATCAAAGGACATAATACTTATACCCGTATTTTGGTTCTCTACTTCTAACTTATATTCTGTGAATATCTCAAAAGGTTCGGACTTGTGTTTCAACAGGAACATACGTCTGAATCAAAAGAGATCATCAGAGAATTTAATGAAGTACAAAGAACCGGTCTTGGCATGTGTAGACAGGGGACCTTTCATACATCAACATGTATCATCCCAAGAGTTCACTAACTCTTTCTCTGTTTCCAATAAACAGAGCTGGTGTCATTATATCTTTGTGACATGACTGGCAAGTTTCACAAGATGTATATTCAAACTGATTTAAATATGCATCTACATGTAACTTCAGCTAGTCGGGTCACATTGATATGACCTAGTCTACAATGCCTCAAGAAGGATTTGTTCATTTCTGAACTCTTCCTCTTGTGTGTGTTCTGTATACTAGGAATTGTAGTTTGATTTAGAACATCAACGCTTTTAGATAACGTGTCTGATCCGATCAACTTTTGACATAGGAAATGTTCAAAACATTATCCAACAATACAAAATTTTATCATTTCTTTACTAATAAAGAGAGTGATATGATTTTGTATATCAGGTTCGGTATCTAATAGCATTTGTTCAGAATCAATGTATTGGTAATACAGGGTGACAGTGACCAACAGACTTGGCTGCAACTCTTGCCCCGTTTTCTGTCTCATGAAACTTATCACCCGTTCTCAGTTTTTCTGCCCTTTTGTAGCCCTATGTAACAGTTTACATATCTGGGATCCTGATCCGGTATCATATACCTTGGATGCGGAGGATACTGAGAAACAGTTCTGTATAATGAACATACCCGAAGATGATGCATCAGCATGCACTCTCTTCGTTTGGGCGGCACGGGAATTCTGGTATTCCCCAATTTCCTGCTCTGTCTTATAACAATTATAAGTTGGAGCGGGACCAACGTTCCCCAGCTCAGTATAACAAGCGGGTTCGGTCAATTTTCTGTATTATTATCTTGATTAAGGCGTGATATGGTCGCTACCTGGAGAGAGAGAGAAGAAAACACTCAGCGTGCGCTCTTGCAAGAATAGATTGGTTATTATATTTTATCTAATCAGGATGGCTCCCACTGCTTTTTATCAAATCTTCCTTCAAACCCTAAAAGGAAAGACTAGCCGGGATTAATTACACACTACAAGTTCGCCAATTTTTCAGCCAGGCCAGTGTCGGTACTTTGAGGGAGGTCCCCCGTGCTTTCGCACGAACCTAATTAATGTAAACCTCGTTTTCCCAGAGACGTAACCCCATTGACACCTTTCTAGACACCTACTTGATCGGCTAATTGTAATGTGTAAAACTCTCCCAGGAGTAACAATTATTCGCAGTGGGTATCGGGATCCAACTATCTCATAGAAGGTATGCAATCTCATTGCAAATTTCAACACTTGAAATTCCAGATAATATTTTGCCCCTAGCGTGCTATGACCTTGACGCATGCCAAACAACCCATAGTCCGCTAGACAAGTTCAACCCGTACATTTCTTGATTGAATTAAACCCACCCGCACGACCCTTGACGCATGCCAAACAACGCCGTACGAATACCCTAATCCAATCGCATCGTATGCTAACAGATAAGCACTAGTTAGCTACCGTACACTACGCCTTGACGCATGCCAAACAACTGCAGCACGAATACTAACTACTACTTATCTGAAATGACGGAGGGCTACGACAGGTTTTTCTGAAAACCTATTGCGTAATGAACTTGATATCGTTGTAGAATCAAATGATTTTGAAATGGGGTGTTTTTGAGGCTTTTCTAGTTTTGCTAAAGGGGTCACTCCCGGTGAAGGGATCGTCGGCCCTTTCCTCGTCGAATAAGGTGCGGGATATATCATATATATCACTGTGCAAAGCAAAAACTCTTAAAAGCAATCAAAAGACAAACCGAGTGTGTAGCATCTGCCAGTTATTGCTAAAGGAGTCACTCCCGGTGAAGGGATCTCGGTCCTTTCCTTATCGAATAAGGTGCAGGATATATCATATATACCGCTGTGCAGAGCAAGAACTGTAGCTACCTGTTTTATTTTGAAATTCGATTCCACAACATCTTTAGGTTTCTTTTACTTTCATTAATCACATTAATGAAGTCCCATCATTTAAGTACCTAAACATCACAGATAAATACGACGTACACTTATGCCATCCGCATTCGCCTCGATGTCCCCTCGTGCACCGTTAGGTTAGGTAACTAACGACAGAGCGGGGCTTGGCTAGCGCGGGTGTAAAACATAAGTAACGCCTATATAATATATCATATATACTATATACAGTATCTATCACAGAACATCACATGATCGCATCACAGATATCGCAGCAGAAAATATCATATAAAATATTGGATATATTAGGACGTCCGTGTTTTCAATACGAGCCAGTATAAAACACGGATTCCACGGACGCGATGAATAGCCAAACCCACACCCCTAGACCCCTACGAGAGCGGCAAGCAACCCTACCAATTCTAGAGTTAGGAGACCCGGACTCGACTCCTCGAGTTGGTCTCCCACTGGACTCCAGAACCCGGTTACTTGTGCCCTCCTCCTTGGGTCTATCCTAGTGCGGAAAAGTAAATAATATACAAAAGGTGACAACATCCGCAACCTGGAAGTGCCCCAATAAAAGAATATTACATACAAGTTTTTACATGAATGAAAATGAAAAACACTCATCTCACATAAAAAAAACCCGGCTATTCAAACACGACGATCCAATATAACATATCCAGCAACACATAGCATCACATGTCATCAACGTAAGTAAATATGCGCATCCCAATTGTCGTTGGCATATAGCAACGAAACCGGCGATATCACATATTACACTTACGGTCACATCAAAGAAAGTGTAAAACTACAACAGTTGGAATCCGCAACCTACATAGGCATCGCATGCCTAATCAAATGAATTCCTTAGACATCACATGCCTAACAATTATAAACCCCGCATTTTAGTCTCAAAATCGAAAACACTTTTCAATATCAAGTCGGGCAATTCAACAAGATTCCCGACATCCTGATCGAATGCTCGTTGCAAACTTTAGTAGACGGCCGCACCCCCGACGCCGTCGACGAAGTGCACCAAGGCGGAACACCGCTACCGCGAGCACCCGAACGGATGCTTTCGGCGACGGGGTTCTCCTACAGTCACTTGGTCGGGGCTATGGGGCGAGGCTGTCTATTAAGTTTACCCGGCGAGTATCCGCGTACGCTACGTGATTGAACCGGACTTTTGATCACATCAAAATTCCGTGGCAACCGATCAAGTGAGACTAAAGTGCTATGTTTATAACATTCATTCAGTTATCTTATAACTACTTGTGAATTCCAATTATTGTATCCCATTCCAGATAAATAGAAAATGTTAAACTTTCCGATCGAACATTCGAACACCCAAGTTTTCCCGAAACAGCTCAACACATGAAATAAATCTAAAAACATTCAGTTCATGCCTCAGTACCAACGGTCCAGCCGTAGAAGGGTCAAGCCAACGCCTTACATGTGGCACGCCGTACTGCCCCAAACCCTAAGGTTCAAAGGGTAGTTCGAGACGGTCACATAATCGAGTTAAGGTTTGTTGTCTTCTAGAGGGACCATCGCGTTACTTGCACTACTTAGAACGTCTTTAAACCACGGAAAAATCCAACACTTGGAAATTTTCCGGCAGGGGAAAGATTGGGTATTTATATCCGGTCGAACTTTTTAACATATTCAAAAATTATCCGGAAAACATATAGACAAAATTAGACAATCCGATCGATACACCGAGTCCCCAATACAACCCAGAAAACTCAACTCTTGAGTAAATTTTAAAAATTCCCATAAAACCCAGCATTTAAATAAAGAAGTTACTGTGCAAAAATGGTTGACTGAAGAGACTAAATGGGCGCGGAACCACCGCAATAGGCGGCTAATGCCGCGGTTCCGCCGCGCTTTAGAAAGATCATTAGGTAATTTTTGCACCGTAATTCTTAGAATTTCCTGCTGAATTTTTTAAGCATTTTTAATTTGGAAAAAACCACTTTTTCAGAAAAAGTCCAGAGAGGGTTAAAAGTTAGGGTTTCGGGGTTCGATCGGGTTTCTAACATCGTCTACGCATCGCCTAAGGCTCTAGCTAGGCTCTGATACCACTGTAGAGTTCCTTGGCACACTAATGAGGTGTCACAAGGCATCAACCATGCCAATTTCAAAAATTACAAGTGCCGAGAAACCCTAATACGGATCGTTAACTAGATATTTAGGCGACAAATGAAACTAGTTAACAACTTAACTAAAAGAACGGAAATACAAGCTTTGTAGATCCGGTCCTCCACCTCCATAGCTCCGCAACGAAGTCTCCTTGCTGTCCAAATCGAATCCCGGGCTCTAGCGTCGGCTTCATCGGAAAAATGGACGGGCTAGGTCATCGACTACGATGCCGAAGATGATCTACGTCGAGGCATCACAAGATCAAGCTCCCACTTCACCAAGTCATGAAACTTGTGAAGAAAACACCCTATACTACTTGGCAAGAGGTAGAGGATGAAGAAATAGGAGGTGGGTTCACTTTAGAATTGGATTTCTCACTCATTTTCTCAAGTTGCCATTGATGGAGGCAAGCTTCTTCTTGAACTCAAGAAGAAGAAGAAGATCAAGATCATTATGATAAGTTAAAAGAAAATAATACTTATCATAATTTTTAACCATAGTCAAATGTAGAGAATTAACTAAGGTTATATGAATGGTTAGGGTTAAAAGAAGAAGACAAAATGGTCTCTTGGTCAAAGCTTCATGAAGCTTCAACAAGCTTCATGAAAGAAACAAAGAAAGAAACCATTTTGTTCAATATCTTTTCCATAATAAATAAATGAATAAATAGATATGAAAAACAAAACCCTAACCATTTAAATAACCATGGTTTAATCTTTACACAAAACATAAGTAAGAATGTATCATCAAACATGATACAATCAAGTGCACAAAAGTATATCACATATACAACTTGCACAATCCAAGTGAGAAAATCCATTTAAAGTGAACCAATACTAGTTAATGCAAAGTAATATATCAAATATATAATTATACATTAAATCATTAAATCAACACTTGATTTAACGATCCGGTCATATCGCATATAACCGACTAGTATCATATGTATCGGCTTACCGAATCAATCCTTGATTCGATAACTAGGTTATATCGCATACAACCTTTCGGTACATTCATCGCGAGAATGGAATACGGTATCACATACACGCATTATTCTCGGTCCTGCACATATCTCATATGCGCTCCTATCTCGCTTCGCTTGAGCCAGGAAACCTCTGTGTAGGACTCTAAAGACTCGTCAATACGCCGGCAGCAAGTGATGATCATATCAAACACCCAAAAGCCGCAAGCGGTCTGCTAAACGTAACGGCCACCCGGGTATTGAGCGATCAGAAGATCGACGAGCAAGCCCGCTCACACTCCTGTGAATCCAACCAGTAACACTTACCCTACAGTCCGGTCTGATCGTCTGATATGTCGCATATCTCGTCTAGGGGTGGTAAACGTCAGACCCCAATAGCTCGATAAGTCGTATCGATATGAGGTGTATAACAGTTTGAGAAACTACTGGTAACACTTACCAGTAAATCTCAGCAACCCTGGCCAGGGATTTCCGGTTATAGCCAATCGAACACAGCGCAACATCAAATCCCTATACCGGGAGAGACGAATCCCCTCCTATCGCTCATTGCCTCCATGTGACTCGGGACTGTACCCAAAAACCACCGTTTTGCACGCCCTCTTGGACGTGGTAAGGTGGAAATCAAAGCACAGTGGGAACCACACAAGACTCTATGACGATCTCGGGTCAACAGACTACTCTGTACCAGTGTCACCAGAGAACTGCCATTTGACGTAAGGTATAATACCATCTGGGAGTTCTCGGCGAGTCCGTCCAGTGTACCCAGTCTCCACTGAGCACCCGTATATCATCTCTGATGTCAAACACCAATGGATATGGGATCATCCATCGCCCATCTGTATGGGTCGAGAAGGTATACGCTAGTCTATTCTGGTATATCGATGCCCTGTCTCGATATACCCACGACTAGGGACTTTGAAAGATGTACTTATGGACTACCCTGTCCCCACTAGTATGATCCGCATCATAGTCCAGGTAGTCAAGTACGCATCCTAAGGGCTTTACCAACATGTAACAGAGAGACAATCAGTGTACACGTTAAGGTAAAGAGCAACCAGATAGCATACTATCATGTCGAGCAAGAAAGTCCTCCCTATATATGTCCCAGCATCCACTACAATATACATCCAATGTACAGTAATGGCCTCTAGGGCATACATATAACTAACACCCTCCTCGGGGCCCCTTGCAAATTTGCCTCCTCGGCCCCTCAGCATGCCCCGGGCTGCCACAGGACAAGACTCCTCAGCCCTCTTGCTCGGTTCCGAGCTCCCCAACCGAGGCCGTCTTCCTCGGCCCCTCCGACCGACCAACTCCACCACTCGCAGGCGTAATCGCCGCTCCGCAAATCTCGCCACGCGCAGATTCTCCGCCAGCAACGTCCCACGTTCCACGCCATCCCGATCCCCATTAATGAGCGATCCGCTCTTCACGCGGATGTGACGTCGGGAGCGTAACGGCCGGCGAGACTCTCACGCCTACTGCTGCGTGCCGCCGCCGCTATATAAACCCCCATCGCAGAGGGATCAAGTAAGCCATTTTTATTCCACTTAGCCGTTACTCTGCTCGGATCTAGCACTAACTTGATCGTCGGAGGGTTCTCGGTGGTACCAAACCACCCCGGGACTTCTTTGTAGGTATTCGGCGCTAAACCCCTCAAATCACTA
The DNA here is from genome assembly GCA_030015575.1 of Agapanthus africanus. Taxonomy (NCBI): domain Eukaryota; kingdom Viridiplantae; phylum Streptophyta; class Magnoliopsida; order Asparagales; family Amaryllidaceae; genus Agapanthus; species Agapanthus africanus. The sequence continues at coordinate 749,486,311 of CM057342.1, read as the reverse complement.
ATCTCATCAAAACCCATTGAGATCCACACACAACAGAAGATCGCCACCAAAATCCACCGGAAGATCAACGGAAGACAACATCTGACGGAGACCCGAAAATGACCTCCATCAAATATTTCCAAAACATACAGTCAATTATGTCAATTATGTGTATAGGCATTCTTATAATAAAATATAGAACAAAACGTCTAAAAAGAAAATAAAGATGTATAAAACACCAAAATGGTAAAATTTTGTTTTACGGCTCCCCACACAGCTCATAGTTTTTTCATTCAAAATTTTGAATTCATAATTGCCAAAAATAAACTAGAAATATATTAATCAGATAATTAAGAACTTATGTTCCAATTAAATTGACCTGTACTTGGATAGATAGCATGCTACATAAATTTCAAGAACTATATGTAGTTTTAATTAAAAAATGATTCTGATTATACCCTTTGAAGTTCTATGTTAAACATTTATTTTTCACATCTCAAGCAAACTTCCCCATCTTCATGCATGTAATGACAAACGTTAATCTCATAAAAATATTCAAACTGCAAATAACATTTTTATTGGATGCAAAACAATAGCAACGAAAATTGAATCAAAATACAAAGATTCAAAAAGTAAAAACAAAGACGAGTAAAAAAAAACAAACAAATTAACATGGTGCATCAATTTAGCACAACACATCACTATAGTTTTCCATTTAACCCAAGCCATCAAATTTCAAGCAAAAGAGCAGGGGGATTAGGGAAAATAAACCTGAGCCAATCAGATCAAATCATGAGCAACTTCAACACATCAATCCTTGAATCTGCACAAAAAATCAAACAAAACCCATTTCAGAAATCTCCTAATTTTGGGATCAAAAGCAAGCAAATCCTAATTTGGAGAAATTGTAAAGCTAGAGAGAGGGGGGTTTTACAGCTTGTGGCGATGGCGATCGAGGTGAGCGACGGCGGTCGGAGTGAGAGGTCCCTAGTTGATTTGGGGAGAGATCTTTACTCTCTTTTTTCTTGGACCTTTTAAGGATGGAGCTTATATACTAGGGTTAAAAATTTGGACTTTAAGAGTCCAATCCAAGTCTAAACAACCAATAACACACAACTTTGAAATCCAAATTCAAGTCTAGAACCAATAATACAAAAAGGCAAATTCCACAAAAAATTCCAAGTCCAAATGAAAAGTCCTAAACCAATAACTCTCTATTACAGAGAATTACAATAACCCTCTCTTTTATGATCTCCAACGAGATCTTCTTCTCTATTTCAAAGCTCTCCTTATGATCGTCTTGATTCCTTATGGAGCCGTCTCCCATCTCCTTTAACTTTATGATCAATACAATACTTTAAAACTTTAATCCTAAGATCCTATATATAACCCATACAAATCTGAGTTACAATAAGATCCCCAAAATTACAAACCTGCCACCCAGAAACAAATTTTTCAAGATAAATCTCAAACTGGAATTTGCACTTATCTGTAAGGCAGACGTCTGTACCTATAGAGGCAGACATATGTGCCACCTCTGCTTGAGAAGTAGAGCTTTCCCAGACGTCTAACCTTCATGGTTCAGACGCCTGTGCCCCTTAGCGCGTCTGGCCAGACGTCTAACGCTCATAGCTCAGATGTCAGACGTCTGGAACTCCTCTGGAAATCTGGACTTTATTGACAGAAGTCTGAAGCTCATTACTCCAGATGTCTGGCCCCTCTCTGGATTTACAAACAGTCTCGATATACAAGACATCCTTCATAACAATCTCCACATTAGCTTGTATATCCTTATAACCACCTTGAAAACTTGTTGCTCTTGTCCTGTATCTTTTAGGGTTGCCTTAGTTCTCCCCGTTTTCCCTGCCGGCACGGCTCCAAATCTTGAAACTGCGAACTATTACAATATTTCCCCAGGACTGCGAAACTGGTGCTGTCACGATTTTTAACCAAAACTGCGAAACTGATGCAACCCTCCTACCGAGGTCGCCCTTTCACACATTTGAGTGCATGAATAGAAGCTAAGACTGAATTGAATTTCGCCGTAGGAATAACCTTCGTCAGCAAGTCCGCCGGATTCACCTTATCGATTTTGATCAAATCGATCTCCTTTTCGGCCCAATCCCTTATCTTGTGATACCGTACGTCGATGTGCTAAGTTCAACTGTGGTATACGTAATTCTTTGCCAAGTGAATGCCACTTTGACTGTCACAAAACAAAGAAACTAACCCTTTATCGAATCCGAACTCGCCAATTAAGCCCTTTAACCATAAGGCTTCCTTAGATACTTCCACTGTATCCATGTATTCTGCCTCCGTCATTGATGGCTCTGCGGTATCATGAAGCGTCGACTTCTAACTGATTGGAGATTCTCCACCTGTATATACATAGCCTGTAAGAGATCTTCTTATTCAAGTCATCGGCGTAATCCACATCTACGTATCTTTACAACTGGCTCGATTTATCTTCTGACTTGTTAAAGAATAAACCAAGATCTTTAGTTCCTTTTAGATACCGAAATATCCACTTTACAGCCTCCCAATGGAGCTTTCCTGGATTTGACATGTACCGGCTAACCAGACTTACCGCATAGGATATGTCTGGATGTGTTCATATCATAGCGTACATCAGTGATCCCACCGCAGTTACATATGGTACTCGAGATATTTTTTCCTTCTCCTCCGCTGATTTTAGACACTCTTTGGAGAATAGCTTAAAATGACCGGCGATAGGGATACTCACCTATCTTGAGACCTTCATATTAAATCTCTCCAACACATTCTCAATATACCTTCTTTGGGATAACCACAGCTTTCCAGCCTACATGTCTCGAATAATCTTCAACCCAAGAATATTCTTTACATCAGTTAAATCCTTCATGTCAAATTCTGCACTCAATGAAACTTTGAGCGTTTTTATTTCTGCCATACTCTTCACAACGAACATGTCATCGATATAGAGAAGCAGATATATTGACGAACCATCCTTAAGCCATTTCGAGTGCACGCAGCTGTCATACTCAAATCGAGAGTGGTTGGTCTTCCTCATCAAAAAATCGAAACGCTTGTACCACTGTTTGGAAGACCGCTTCAACCCATATAGAGACCGCTTGTGCTCACATACATGATCTGTAAATCCCCAGTTTCCGTATATAATTTTCCCGTATTTTTCCAGATTTTTATTCCATTTTTTTATTCATTTATATATATATATATATATTATTTATATTATAATTAAATTATTCCTAAACCTAAATTCTAAACCCAAATCCTAACCTACCCGACCCGACCCACCCGACCCAACCCGCTCACCCCCCTCCCACTTCTTATCCCTCGCTCCCTCTCTTTTCCCGCTCGTTTCTTCTCCAACGTCTCCCCGCTCCTCGCGCCCCGCCCATGAAACCCGTGCCCACGCCGTGACGACCGCGCCCCCTGCCAACGAACTGCCACGATACCCTCTACCAAATCCGCTCGACTTCAACGACTCCCCCTTCTCTCATCGTCAGCGCGAGACTCGCTCCCCCACGTCCTCGCCTCACCCACGACTCGACCGAGCCTTTCCCTTTCTTTTTCCATCTTGCTCTCTCTCCTTCGTCTCTCGCAACCACTCCCTCTCATTCTCTCTCTCTCACTCATCCTCACCGACAACCCACCGAACTCCTTGAGCTCTCCACCACCACGAACCCATAACCATCCCGCCGTCTCCCTCCATCTCCAGCGACCAACTTGAACCCTACCAACTCCTCCATTGACGACGAGCCAAACCTTCTCATCCCCTGCACACCCGAGCTCCAACATCCCCTTATTGTCAAGGCCACCGCCAGAGCATCGCCGCCATCGCTTCCTCTAGACAACGAGCCTCGTCGTCAACCTAGCCACAACCAACTCCACCTCGCCGACAAGCCCCTCCTCTCCTCCACAACACCGGACCCCCAAACCCACTGCATCCAAGCCACTACCCATTGCTCCCCGTCGCCTCCCGACGCCGCCAACACCAAACAGAGTCCACTGCCTGAGCATCACCACCCCTACCCTTGACGGCCACCCGCATCGCTGACCTCGTGGAGTCGCCGCTATCCGAGCTCGCTGTCGTCACCGCTGCTGACGCCGTGCCACAGCCACCGAGCTTGCCTCTGCACCGTGTCATAGCCTCCGAGCTTGCCACTGCATCGTGCCGAGCCCCGAACTCCTCACCCGAGCCACTGCGAACCCGCCGACAACCCACTGCTCCGTGCCAGCCTCCATGCCAATGCCGAGCCACCCCAAGTCCTCGCCAGAATCGTGCTAGTCGTGCCTTGCTCGTGCGTGTGTCGTGTCGTGACGTCTCCGTGCCGGGATGGTGCCCGTGTAATGCCCCCTTCGCCAAAGGCAAGAGAAAACCCATCTCTTGTTGTTCATGCTATTTTAATATCTAGGCTAGATAATAATGTTAGATTAATTTTTTATATAGTAGTGTAGATATGTAATTTCGACCGATTACCAAAAGCTACCCTACTGTTCGATGCGAACTATAAACCAAAACTTATCTTTTTATGGCAGAACCTGCGATAGTTAGAGCCCTTTATCGATTACGAATAACGTGTTGAAATCTGGATGCAAAATAGCATATTTATAATCATGTAAAGTCCCCCCTAAAGGCGACACAAAATCTGAACCTTACCACGCATGCTACCTTGTTAAAATCATCGTAAATTAAATACAATTTGGAACGTAATGTTCTACGGCTCATATCGAAGCCGACTTGATAACCTAAAACCATCTATAGTTTGTTTCTCGACAATTTTATATTACTGTAACGATACTTGGTTGCGAGCGCGGCACTGGACCGCAGTCCGGGACAGCATTTCAATTTGGATACCAAACTTTGACTACCTGCACATCCTCGCTTTAGACTGAAAATGCGTGGAGCCCCATATGACCACATAGATAATTTAATTAGCTAACACATGAATCTAGTCCCGTGCCGTTTCACCTTCGTTTGATATTTAATTTGTATTTTAGAGTACCGATATGTTCTGCAGTTTCTGCAATGACCTCTCTTACACCGTCATATTAATCAGGACGTAACTCCTAGTAAAAGAAGGCTGATAATCCGTTTGATGCGTTGGAAACCTAACGGATAGAACTAGATTTCATTCCACTGGGGCAACACCTGAATCTAAACTTAACCACCAGCAAATAGCGCGCGAAGTTGGACTTCCAGTTCTGAAACTGGAATTTCAGCAATCGATCGCTAATTTAAAATGATGATAATTACCTAATCTGAATTCCGATAGACATGAAACTAATTTTACTGCTTAGATAATCAAGTGTACTTCATGCGCCTTTTATATTGTTTTGGTCGATTCTATACATATGAATTATCGTAAATTTTGCAAGTTATATGGCATTGGTTATCATAAAATGGTGAATATCTGTTCAGTGCAATTCAGCCTATTTTCGTGCTTGCTTTATACCTGCTGCATAGTGATCGTTCACATTGAGACCTAGCGACTGTTTTGCATTGTCGATATATTAGTATCAGTGATTGGGTTGTGGCAATTACGAAAGTAATATTGATAAATGGAAAAGTGATTGATCGTTCACATTGTGGCAATCACAACCCATCAAATACCTAAAATCATAATATAACCTGGGGAAGGGGGAAATCAAGGTGGAATTGAACTCGTGTTTAGCGAGGTACAGTAATTTAGAGGATGATCATTCGCTATTAGTGATATATATATATATACATAGATTAGGTCGTGGGCCAAACGGCACAGCTGACAGAGTTATGTCCCGGGCACAGCGAACCGTAGTCTCGGGCATGCACGAGACCCTTGTTAAATACGAGCATCCTTTCCACCATTTAGTTTCATTGACTTAGTGACCGATAAATAATGATATACACATTACCTAGTTTACTGACATGATACCTATATTGCACTATTCATATTCAGTTGATATTTATTATACTCATGCTCTGCATTTTGTTGCACTTCTCATGTTTAATAATATTGCATACCCATCATATATATATTTATTGCTATATGTGTCATCCTGACGACCTGAGTGTGTATGCTCAGAGGAGGAAGTGGATCCGGCTCAGGAGCAGGACCTGCCATTTGAGATCGCGGAGGTCTAGACTGCATCACCAGCGCCATTTCTTTTGCTTTTGGCACTTTGTATTTCGTTGGCTAGTTTTATTCTGCAAAATAAATGTATTTCGAACTCTTTTTATTGCAATATAATAAATTTGTGAACTGTGATTTTCCTTTACTCTAGTACTGTTTACTGACTACCGTGTAATGGTAGAAACCGAAATATGACTACGGCGGGATTATTCCCTGACCGTAGGAGCATGGCTGGTCTAGTCACCCCTAGTATTCCGTATTTTGGGAAGCGGGGCATGGCATGGTTTTGTTGGTATCAAAGCGCCAAGGTTTCGGATGAAATTACAGTTCCGTCGAGAGATCCCTAGATTGAGTTACACCCTTGACGTGTGCTTTATTATATTTCTGTTCACTTTCTAATACTCGTTGAATCATTGTGTAGCCCTTGTTTGAATCTAATTTCTTTTGATCTTTTTCAGAAATATGGACTCCTCGGGCAACTCCTCAGGTGTCGGTTCCCATGATCGTACCGAGAAGATCCTCATCACACTGACGACCCTCGCCCAGGTTCAAGAGAGGAAGACCGATCTCCTGTCCGAGGGATTGAAGGTGGTATAGGAGATCGCAATTACCGTCCTGAAAAGATCTATGGCTATTCCCGCCGCCCCTGAGGGCACCCTCGTATCGACTACCCAGGCTAGGGTTGGTACGATTTCGGACTTCAGGAGGCTTCATCCAGCGGTGTTCACGGGATCAGCAAATCCACTTGAGGCCGAGCAATGGCTCATCAACGTAGAGAACCTTTTGACGGCCGCTCGAGTTCCTGACGATGATAGAGTGAACGTGGTGAAGATCCAGCTGGAAGACAAGGCCCGCACGTGGTGGTCCGTGGAAGAAAGCCGGTTAGAGAAACCTATTGGATGGGACACGTTCTCCGCATGCTTCCTGGATCACTATTTTCCGGCCACTGCCAAGGCCGAAATGGAGGAGAAATTCATCATGTTAAAACAGAATGTGTAAGTCTACGGTAGCGCCCCGACCGTCAATCCGAGGCCAAATGCCGAAACAAAAACTTTTTATAAAACTGGCGCTAACGCAGACTTTTACCCGGATCGTACCATTAACACTAAACTAGCTATCTACAAGAAGTTAGAATGGCTATACCGATCGATCCGTGTCTTTCGGTCTTTAGCCACCATCTCTAGCTTCTCACGGTATCTCCGATCTTGCTCGATCTCCGGTCTCCTCGTCGAAAAGGGCACCACATCAAGAAGTCTTTTTACGGGCTCCCGCTTCAAACCAAAACAACTCGGAAATGAAGTTTGCTAGCCGACATGTCCAAGGTGAAGTAGAGAATGTGTGTGATAACTTTATCTCTAAATATCCATTGATTCTCAACACATGAGATTGTATGTATGGAGGTTGAAGATGAAGCCATTAGAAGAGGAGGTGAGCTCAAGAAGAAAGAAGAAGAAAAAGAACTTGCTTATTATGTTGTGTGTTCTTTTTTTTTTTTTTTGAGAGAGAGATATATATCAATAACCAAAGTCCCAAACCATCACATGGCAGCCCCTCTCTCTCCAAAATACCCCCACTAATCATAATTAGCTCCATAAATCAATCCATGTCACATTAAATGGCCACACAAATCAATACCATGAGTCACCATATACATGTGGCATGAAAAGATGCTTATGGACAAAACTTGCACTCACATTTTCCTCTACTAAACATTTAAACCAAAATATTTAATCCAACAAAAAGATATGACATCAACTAAAGTAAACTCGTGACGGATCACAAGAATACCCCTCACCTGTATATATATACCTGCATCCACATTCCGAATGAATGCGAATGCAATGAGACTAAAGTAATCCAACAAATCTAATACTAGGATCCGGCTTAAACCAAAGCCCACTAGTATGATCCGTCCGATCATGATCCGTGCACAAGTGCACGTCTATGATCGAACCCTGCCATAATACCATACGGCCTCTACAACGTTTCGCCCGAACTTGGAAAAACTTCCTATAGGGGACTCTAAAGACTCGCCAATACGCAGGCAGTGGGATTAACCACAAGCACGTCAGTGGTACTAGCTGTACGTAATGGCTACCCATGTATTGACCAAAAGGAAGACCGATGAGCGAACTCATCCTGAAACCCTACTTCTCCATGGCCGCTTTCCACTCCTTAAAATTAGCAAACACCTCTGACTTGTGCTTGAGGAAGTAGACTCATACCTTTCGTGAGAAGTCGTCAATGAAAGTGGCATAATATATGGCACCTCTTTTTGATAGAACCGGTGATAGCCCCCATATGTCTGAGTGAATATAATCGAGGAGTCTTTCGGTCTTGTGCACGGTTTGCTTGAAGCCAACCTTATATTACTTCCCCATCGTGCAATATTTGCAGAAGTCAGGCTTGTACGTGGTAATACCTTTAAGCAATTCCTTTCTGTGCAACTCACGAACCCTCCCCCCCCACTCATGTGGCCAAGATGCATATGCCACAACTTTGTGGTATCCTCCATCCGTTTCTCCGTAGCCACAGCTACACCACCAGTCACCGTGCTGCCATCTAAACAATACAAATTCTTTAGTCATTGTCCCTTCATGACCACTAGGACACCTTTAACAACCTTTAGCACTCCATCTTGACCGACGACCTTGCATCCTGCAGCACCCAATGCTCTCAGAGAAATGAGGTTCTTCTTTAGTTCCGGAATATAACGCACGTTCACAAGTGTTCGCACCACACCATCAAACATGCGGACTTTAATGTTCCCTACGCCAATGGCCTTGCACGCCACATTGTTTCTCATGAGAACACCGCCGTCATTGAACTCCTTATAAGTGTCGAACAATTCCTTCTTCAGGTATATATGGTATGAACATCCGGAATCAAGGATCTAAGCATCAGAATCTTTCATTCCGGTGTGTACGGCGAGCACATCACACGGATTTTCTCCTACTTCGGTCGCAACACCGACTTGATCTGAACCCTTTAAAATGGCATTTTTACCCTTCTTCTCCAACTACTATTTATACTTTTGACACTGCATCTTCATATGCCCTGGCTGTTTGCAAAATAAGCACGGTTCGCCCACACGCCCGGATGATTTGGATTTTTCCCTTATACTCCTGTCTTCGTCTTTAGTTTTCGACCTTCCTCTTTCACTGGCAAACAACCATGATGACTCCTCCGATAGATTTGATTTCTTCATGATCTCATTGTTGAGAAGCGTTTTTATAACTTCCTCCATCTCGAGAGTCTCCTTCTCATAGAGAATCGTTGTTACCAAATGTTCATATGAATTTGGAAGTGTCCTCCTCCTCTAATTTTACTTCAAGACATAGAAGATCGCTGATTATCTTGTTGAAGCTGTTTAAATAGTCGTGAATTAGAGTCCCTTTCTTCATGTATAAACTGTAGAGTTGTTTTTTTTAAGTACAGCTTGTTTGACAACGACTTTGTCATGTACAAGTTCTCTATCTCTAACCATAAACTTGCCGCGGAAGTCTCCTTCATGAAATTGTACATCACGTTATCCGCCAGACAAAATTCTATCATACATTGTGCCTTCTGATCCATCTCTGCTCATGCATCATCTGTCATGTCGGTGGGTTTATTACCGCCAAGTATTTTAAACAGCCCTTCCTTTACCAGAAGTGCCTTAACCCTTCTCTGCCATATCGAGAAATTTTATTTCCCATTGAATTTCTCCACCTCAAATATTGTGTTATTTACTTTGTTATCCGTCATCTTTAATTCCGAACTAAAAACCTTTCCCTTAAATTCGTATAAACCACTATCAATACAATCACAATCTAAGAAAATGGAGAGCAGACACAAGTGTCGTCATCCACTGTAAACTTAAATTGAAAAACTACTGAACGTAACACTGATACCAGTTGTTGGTGGCACGTGTAGCGGATAAGTGACAGTCAACCCTTATGGATCTAAATTAGGATCCCTTTAAAATGAATAAAAAAAACTAGAAAAAACGCAAATCAAATAACACGAGAGATTTGGGAGGAACAGGAAAAAACTCTTTATTAGAACTTTCGAGAAAAAGAAAAGGCCTTATAGAGAATTATAATAACCCTTTTCTTTTATGATCTCCAACGAGATCTTCTTCTCTCTCTCAAAACTTTCCTTATGATCGTCTTAATCTTTTATGGAGCCGTCTCTCGTCTCTTTTAACTTTATGATCAATACAATACTTTAAAACTTCAGCCATAAGATCATATATATAGCCCATACAAATCTGAGTTACAAAAAGATCCCAAAAATTACGAAACTGTCATCCAGGAACTGATTTTTCGAGATAAATCTCAAAGTAGAATTTGCGCTTATTTATAGGACACGTCTAAACCTATACGTACAGACGTCTGCACTTTCTCTACTTGAGGAGTATAGCATTGCCAGACGTCTGACTTTGATGGTTCAGACGCCTGTGCCCCTTAAATTAGAGCGTGGCCAAACGTCAGACGCTCATAGCTCAGACGTCTGGGCCTTCTCTGGAAATCTAGACTTTAGTGTCAGACGTCTGAAACTCATTGCTCCAGACATCTGGCCTTTCTCTGGATTTACAAACAGTCTCGATATACAAGCCATCCTTCACAACACGATTCCCAGCCATCTTTTTTTAGCTTTCTTTAGGAACTCCGTGAATGGCATAACACATTAAATTCTCGGTTCCGGTCGAGAAGGAGAACCTTCCTCTCTCTCTATCTCTCCACTCGTTGCACTGCCTTCACTACAACAACAACAGATTCAACTAGCTACGAGTTAGTTACGGTTGAGAGAGTCTTTTGATAAGGTTGCATCTTTCATTAGCTATCTCCAAATTAAGAAGCAAACATATAGCTAGGCAAGGAAAAAGTATTCGATTGGGAGTTTCCATGAACATAGGGCCAACAGATGGTCTGGTTCTCGCTCTAATCCAATTTCCTTATCCTTGGGCAGACGTAATAGGTAAATCAAATTTCTATTGTTGAATGCGGATCCGCTTGTGAGACTAAAGAGCAATTGAAGCTACACGAAAATCTAAACTACTTCTTAAAATCTTGCCACTTTATCATAACACCATGGTTGAAATCGAGAAATATAATTTTACATTCTAACAAATCTTCTGGAAATTGATCTCTGCACTGGTAGTTTTCATTAGTCTGGAGTTATGATCTGTGTCATATTTGCAAACTATCCCAACATGCAGGACGGCCATCAAACTATGAAGAGATTTTTGTTCATGATCACTTGATCTATGACATGCATCGACTTGCCTGAACGTATCTCGATCCATCTGTTTGACACCTCTGAATTCACGTGCAAATCGAAAAGGATTGTGAACAAATCCAGGTCGGTTCACCAGCAAAGCTCAAGCCGACCACATCCACACATATAAATCATATTGCCGGGTCCAAAGAGCTTCATATATAGGATATTGACACAGAGAAACCAAACAATAATTCTTGGATCCGTTTCATTTGGCTTTATAATTTAATTCGATGCCCATCTCTTCCTACATTATCTCTGTCTTCATCTTTTTTTTGGTTGATGAAATGTTTGAGAGAGAGAGAGAATGTGTAAAGGAATTAGAATAAGGCAAATTAGAGAGAAAGAGAAGCTCATGTGAAAGACTTGTGGTTCGAAAGGGTTGGGATGGGATGTGGATGTGATTATTTGAGCTTTTTCCATTATCAAAAGTTCCACGTGCATGTTATAGTTTTGCAAATATATCTTACGAATTTAGACATGATCGATCCAACCACCGTAGTTCAAACTATGTATCTAGCGATACGATGCAGCATACCAGTGCTTGGCTTTAGCCTAACCGACCTGATTGGGTCAAAGTTGTTTGGTCCAAAAGCTTTTGATGGCTCATAAATGTAATTTTTATTTTGACCACCCAACAATAATTGAATTGAATGCATAATTTCATCAATTAAGAGAAATTGAATTGAAAGAAAATAAAAGGCATTCTCTAAAATCGAGCATTTTTTTTGGGAAGCTAGCGTGTGTGTTTTAAAACTGGCCCATCTATAATGTCTTGGGCTCACTCTTTATCCTTGGTAAGTTACATGGGCCAACGTTAATACTACTAGCCCAAAAATAAAAGTCCATGTCAAACCCATCACTTGCAAGCAAGGCCCAGCTATAGTTTTACATGCAAGCTTTAGATTCCAGGGACACCAGAATAAAAGGATCAAATTCAGAACGGATGCATGAAAAAATGAGAAAGATGTACAACCTCGTTGCTAATAATTCGGATGTAAACTCCATTCCGAATCGAGAGATTAAGTGAAGAATGAGTAATACACGTAAAATAAAGACGAGAAGCCGGAAGAAGATAGAAGAATCTAGGGAGGGAAGTTTTAGCGATGTATAAATGCCGGAAGAAGTTAGAAGAATCTAAGGAGGGACGTTTTAGCGACGTATAAATACGGATATTGAGTTTTATTTGTCTGCCATTTTCGGATATAAGAACGATATGACGCATGCGGCATGAAAAGTATTGCTCAAGCAACTTTCATCTAATAAAAATAAAAGAGGTCAAACCTAACTTTCTTGAGCTAATGAATAACTTGCCACATGCATACCATGAAAAAAATCCCAATTTTGGAGGGAGAGGGGGGGTGTTGTGTGTTAATGCTGCCAATAGACAACTTTGGACTGAAAAGGAGTGCAAATCCCACCTCCACCAGTTAAAACCTAGGAAACATTAAAAACATTTTTTTTGACAGCAACGAAGCACTAAATGGAAAATCTCGGATCCCCCACCCTCTCCTCCCCCACAAATCCTATTGCCCACCCCGCGCCCAAAAAACCCTATTGCCCATCACTGGACCACTTGCCCCGCACTAAAAACATTGTTTTTAATTGGCTTATAAACTATGGTTTCTTATCTTGCTGGCACTGTGGTTGTGGTTGGCAAGATTCCACAACAAAATTTTAAAAAATAACTATAACATATTGTCCTTCAAACTATTTTGCGTTTATAGACAAGTTATCTGAATTAAATGTGAACTTATCCGAGTCTTCATGTTTGTGTATCATTACTTTCAAATTGATAGCTAGGATTGTAATGATATTAGATTATGGTACATCCTGAAGGATGTACTTCTATTGTCATTAAGTTTTGTTAAATTTCAACCTTTTTTAGTACTCCTTATCCTCAACTGTCGTTTTAAATGTATATTGCCCGTGATTAAATTAGTAAGATATAAATATAAAAATAAAAAGATTTCCAGATTCTATATATTATTATTTTCATTTGTTTTATAATTGAGAAGAATTGATGGGTTGGGTTGGTTTTTTAATTACCTTTTTCAAAATCCTACTGAAGTTTTTGTTGAGCATAATAGTCTCCTTAAATATTTTTTTGTTTAAAAATATTGCTTACTTTAGATTCTATAGGATTTTCTCAACAAAAGAACTGATGATGAGGACCTTCTTAAAATTAAGGATGTTTCTTAATTTTAAAATATTTTATTTACATTAAATGTGAAACTGCAGCATACCCTCCATGGCCTTTGAGTTATAATCTACTAGTGTTTTGCAAATAAAATTCCATATCGCAAATTGAATTCCCTTCAAAACACATGTAAAACACATGTAAATATTTAAACAGGTTTATTATATGCAACATTTAAAAACGAATGTATCTCTCAATTCATGATATCGATCTAAACCGTTGATGTTCTTGTAGCTATTAACATCATTAAAACATCATGTGTATATAAACAAAAGCTAAATAAAATTACGTAGCGCTAAAATGATTCCTTTTATTTTATGAACAATGTTAAAAAAATGCTTAAAAGAAACTTTGAAAATAAAATCTTAAAATAAGATGCATAGAGTGCACGTACTTATCTGTTAAATTGTCAAATTGAAGTTCAACATGAATCAAGGGGAGGGAGAGAGAACACAGGTAAATATTAGAGAGGGGGAGTAGTTAGTGATTTTTATTTTAGATTTTTGCTGGAAAAAAATGAAAATTTTATATATTTTGGAACCCTGCTCTCAGCATTATAACAGTAGAGATGAAGCATGGATACTTATAAATACCTCACAAATCGTCCGCGATCGCGAATCAAAGTCCGAAACTCTTAAATTCTTTCAGATTCGCTCGGACTTGTAAATGTCTCACCAATCTCTATCGAATCGAGCCTCTTCTCTTTCTCTCGAAAAGTACGAGTCTCGAAAAAAAAATTGAAAGTGCATTGAATATCTAACAAAATGTTGTTATTTATTTATATTATTAAATATTTATATGTATATCTTAATATATATTCATATTTATTTAATTAAAAATTGATAAAAATGTATCATTTGTCCTATGTTTTTTGGGAAATTACGAATCCGGATCATATTATATCCCATATACGTATTTGAACCCGAGCTACATAAGTTATAATAGTAGAGATTTATGAAAATTCCGAAGAGAGTTGATAGTTGGGTAAAGGTAATTAATAGATAAAAGGAAATAGACATATTAAAATTTGGCTCTAAATAAAATAATATTACATGTATATACACATAAATCTAATGACCAAGATGACTCAATTTGTCAACTCTAAAGTTAAAAGAGGGATCTATAAAACTATGAAGGATTCAAAAGGTCCGTACAAATATGAAGGTCTATAATAAGGTTAATGTAAAAAAGCAAGCACTATTAAATTTTGCAAGAGGAATTATTTTGATGGTTTTCTAATTTATAAATGAATAATAAACAAATTTTTATCTATTTATTTTTATTATAAAAAAAACAACAAGGAGATGCTCCCTTTCCAACCAAACCATCAATCTCATGCTAAAGAAGCAAAGGTTGGGAGAAGACCCCCAAGGTGCAACCAAAAGCCACTACGTTTCCAAGTAAAAGAAAATGGCGGCATCCCTTGGGACTTTTTTTTATGGATTAAATATCAATCAAGGATTTGATGGATATTTAATCTATCCAAGAATCCTTTGTAAAACAAATACTACTTGCATTTGACACTCATGTGAAGCACTATGCCAAGGTTCGGCAAATGATGATAGTTACATTAGACCTCATAATGCCGTTTTACGGCAAGGTCTTCTTCATCAAAGTCCAAAATTAGAATGTCATGTCAATCATACCGATCAAAATGGATACGAAATAACATATGAAAACTTTCATATACACATATCCCGACACATGGGTCATATGTCTAAATGAAAGTTTATGTATTCTAAAAGGCGATATGAAATCTCGGCAGACATAGGAGCAAGTAAATTTTCTTCTCCTGCTTCGAAAGGACCACCACAACATAACATTCCCACAATTTAAGGTCTTTTATGGGGAAGTCTATATAGTATATGAGAGTCTAGATGAACTGAACATGCAACTGTTAGCTAAGCTCAATGAATACTTCAGAGCTTGTTTAGCTGAATCTGAACTACTACTTTATTTGTCGCACAAAATTTAAAATCCCCTCACATACACAGCTCATATATACCCCTTGGCCCATGGTTACATTCTCCCCCACTTAGAACAATGGTTCGATCTCGAACCACAGACCCACTATTGAGGAACCAGCTCTAATATCATTTTGTCAAGCCCCACCCCCAATACAGAAAGTATTGTCCGCTCTGGCCGAACCCGTACGGTTTTGTTCTTCGGGATGAACTGGACCCGACCAGGGGCCACTTCCCAAGAGATCACACATCCCAGAACTTCCCTGGTCCGAGCACGCTTAACTACGGCGTTCTCAAACTCCTGTAGTACCGGTTCACTTAAAAGGCGTCTCTATATTGATTCCATTTATAGTAAAGATATGTCCTCTTTCGGAATGTATTCCGAAAATTCCCCATTGTTTTACAGTGGGTCCCCATACTTATCTAGTATAAATGGGTATACCGGATAATACCTGGGGTAATACAGAAAATCTGTGTTCGTTTTCAATGACTCCGTGTTGTTTAGATTTCTCCAATAGCATTTCATCTAGGGGTGAAAGCATGCTAGGTCAGAAGGGCTTTTGACAATGTCCAAACTCTATCCGATATTCAAAACCTAAACCCGAAACTCGTATAACCCTTGACGGATTTACAATGCATTATACCAAACATGTAGGTTCAAGTTCCGAATATAGAAAGGGGTCGAGTTTCACGGGTTTTTCGAGCTTAACATGTTATGAATTACTAAATAAATACATAAGGTAAAACTTTCCGCGAGTTATACCAAATAGATGTGTATGTAAATGTAATAAATATTATTGAACAATATACTTATATAAAGCCTTAAAATTGTACCACTAAATGCAGTACAATAATTTACAATGTTTATGTTTTTAACATCTAGAATTAAGTATCTGCGGTGTACATGTAGTTTAAGTCGAGTTGGATAGAAAGCGGCTTGGTTCGGCAGGGTTAGGGTTCGAACGGGCATATTTTGTACTAAACCGATCCCCGACCCGAAAATTTTGTAGTTAATTTTATGCCCGCATGTTCATGTTCGGATGAGTATAGAATGTTAAGAATCCAAAAATGTCATGTTGGGTAGGGTCTAGTTCAGGTCAAACCTGACAGGCCCTGCACCCCTAATTTTATCACAAAATCAAGATTTCAAACTTTGAGGTTTTGACATGGATTTGGGTCACAGAATTTGGCCACCTCAACAGCCTATCTATACGACAATTTGAACCAATTATTTCCTTGCATCCAAATGCAAAATTTGAAAATTCAAGGGGCCATAAGAGTACCAAACCCATAGAAAAAAGTAATATATCCAAGGTATGAAGTCTTTGCTACCAATCGGTCTCCAAAATATCATCCTTATATCGGTATCAGTTATATGCCATTTACTGTGGCCTACATGTCATGTGTATAACATGAAATTAATTTTAAAAGCCAAGTCACCATCTCCATCCTTTATATAGCAGCCGCATCAATCTCTCTCTCTCTCTCTCTCATCCTAAATTAATGATGGCGAGCAGCGAATCACCGGCCATCAAACTATTCGGCAAGACCATATCACAGACGCAAGACAATCAGTCGTCAACGGATCAATCCCCGACATCTAGCACATCATCAGAAGATGCTGTGTCTACAGCCGCAGCATCGTCGGCGGCGGCGGGAAGAAGCCAGCTGCCGTGCCCGCGGTGCAAGAGCAAGGAGACAAAGTTCTGCTACTTCAACAACTACAACGTCAACCAGCCGCGCCACTTCTGCAAGTCCTGCCTTCGCTACTGGACCGCCGGCGGCATCCTGCGCAACGTCCCCGTCGGCGCCGGACGCAGGAAGAATCACCGATCTCCCCCAGCAGCGGAGGCGGCGGGGTCGAGAAGCAGTGATGGGGAGGTCAATAGGTGGATCAGCTGATGGTTGACTTTTTCTTGATTGGTTGAATCGAAATGGATTTGGTATGTAATGTTGGAAAGAGTGGTACTTTATGTATTGATTCTATATGTTTGTCTATTGGATAGTGAATTTTTTTGGATATAAGTTGTATTTGCAGATAGATTCTAATAGCTAAATTTGCCTGAAGCAATCTCACACATCTTGTCGATCGATCTCCATGGCTGAGGTACGACAACTGAGATCTATCACTATTACTTAATATATCAATCAAAATCTAAATTTCACAACATTTCCTTATTGATGTTATAAGATGATCAATTGGATAGTAACAGAATTTAGCAGTATGCTTAAGATTGCTTGTGAAGAAACAGTAACAGAATTCGACAAGAACATAGGGATGGATAGAATCAAAAGGAGGGAAAATATTTCAGGAGAGAATCTAGCAGCTTTGGATATTTCCTCATTTGTCCTATATTATGTTCCATTTGTTATGCATTTTTTGTGTGATGTGATTTTTATTTTTTTAATTTTGAACGCCGTGTATTGTTGATGTCATTGATGTGTTATCCTCAACGCATTTTTCACTGATCAAAATCAGCAGGAATATCCGCAAGTATATATTTTCTTCTTCTTCTTCGTTTGCATATGTTTATTCTGCTGACTTTCATGCTGAAATTACTAAAGTTGTGAGTGAGGAATTCTTTAGTTAGCTTATTTCTATTGAAGACACATAAATCGGGGAGATCTAACAAAATTTCTTGCCAAAACTAACTTCTATTGGATCAAAAAGGAAAAGGCAGGCCTATGAAGAGTTGAAGATTTGCCAAATAGACAAGTTATCAGCTTATCTTAGCTTACAATGTAGGATAAGAAACATAAGAGATGTGGATGAGACAAAAATATGAACTTTGACTATCCTTTGTTAATGTCCAATACCTATTTCACGCCTAGCTTTATCTACTTAGGATCTATCACATCAATCATTTCATTGGTTCTGAACCAACCAATTGTTTTCCATTCATTTCATTTTCTAGAGGAAGCAAAGTCTAGCAATATATTGTCATGCATGGAGATAAATCACCTTTCGGCCAATTCAAAGACTCAACCAAGGAGAGCAAGATCTAAAGACAATGATTTGGTTCACATAAAGTTTTAGTCAACAAACCCAAGTGATATAGTAGACGAGCCCAAGTGACAAGCAGAAGATGCAAACTGCTCGTCAAGAGATTGGGAAAATTTAATGAATAAACATTATTTTTCTAGTAGGAAAGGGTAGCAGGTACATGAGCTAATCCCTGACTCAACAAAAAGCTTCACAGAGCCAGGTTAACTTTACAAAAATACAGAAAGCAATCTGCAGCGGTTAAATAGTACATTTGATGAAAATATATGTGTATATAACTATAGCGATGTATCAGATAAAATCTTACCCGAGTCCGCTCAAGCAGTGTATTCTCCAGAAACAATCAGGAAGAATCCTTTTCAGAACATGTTAGCATATATTAGCTGGGTATCTTTCAGATTTAGAGGGAAATTAAGAATAATAAATCTCACCATTAGTTAAAAATATATCAGGAAATGCCATAGCGGAAAGTGTCGATAATTGTTTGAGTGAATGTTCTAAGTTTCTGTTTTCTCCTCAACTACTCTTACAGCCTCTTGTATAGCTTGGGCAAAAGTAGCAATCTTGTATGTGAAAAACCCAACGAGCATCGGAATGAGCTCAAGGTGCATCACTCCATACTCTGGAACCAACATCCTGAACTTGGAGAGGCGGCAACAAATTTGCATTAGCAAAATGATATAATTAGCATAGATACTATTATATATTTAAGAAATGCAATGGACCTGATTGATCTCATTTGTTAATTCAGAAGAAAATTGAAATTTGGGAAGAACATTCTAGGGTAATGTCTCGGATGCACTCACCCATTCCATCGATTATATATCATTACAAGAGCCACAGGAACCAGTAGCCTCGGTTGCCCAGCTGCTCCCCTGCAAACATATTTTTCCACTGAATCATTAGCAAGTATTTTCAGATGTTTTCTCATTCTATACTTATGTTTTGTTAATATAAAACTAGCATGCTACAAAGTGCAGACTACTTAAGATTCACTTCCTAGTTTAACCAATAACAAATAGCGGGAGCAAAAATTTCTCTTTCGAAATATATTTTGTAGCCGAGTTATGGTCGGAATAGTAGGCAGCCTGAGACTAGTGATAATCCTATTATTTTGTCAACGAATGGTCAGGAAATGATATCAGACCTACTTGATCAGAAGAGGTTTACAAAAAGATAAGAGATCATATCTTGAATAAAATGATAATAGTTTGAGCTTCAAAATGTGTATGGTTGCACTTGACACAACAATCGATGCAACTCTTAAGAATTTAATTCACGTCTCAATTTCTTAGGAAAAAACTTGTTGGATAGAATTAGTAGTCACGGCAAAGATATAAAGTACCATAATAATCAACATCTGTAATAGATACAATAAAATACAGCCATACATACTTGACTAGACCTCGAGCCCCATCTGCTATGGAATCCACAGTATTACCAAGCATCCGTATGTATACAAGTGAACCAATAAGCCCTGCACCAAAGCTGAAGACAGGGCATTTCACAAGGGATTCAGCGGTAAGAATGATTGAGGGAGAGGGGAGCACTATACAATAATGCAATTTCACAGAGATGTTGAACAATTTAATAGATGTAAAGCATGCACCCAAAGTGTAATCGAAGTCATTAAATAAGAGACGTGAAAAAGCATAATAAGCGAGAAGAAATATAGATCGGACACAAGTCAAAACCTGACATAACAAAAATGTTGACCTGATCTTTTCAATTTGGGTCTGCCATCCATTTTGAAGGGAAAATAGTTGCTCTTCAAATATTTCTAAATGGAATCGAGCTTCACTCCTGTTTATTTAAGCTGATGGTAACTGTTTGTGTGTTCCTTTCAAAACTTCAATTTTCCCAAACTAAGTAAGCACTTAAATGGCAGACATGTATATATGTAGTGATGCTTTTGAATCATCCAAAACCTTTCTATACGAAAAGGAGGTTGGCTAGGGAGCAAATATGAGCAACAATACTTTGGAACTTAAACATGTAGACTGCAGGAGCAACTCTAGTCCACTGGAACTGATGCAGAATGCAAAAGGATAGGTCCAACAGTCTGAAAACTATGTTATTCAGATTTGGCATAGATTTAACTCAGAAGTACAATGGAGAATGGAGATTGACACTGTAACAGTTTCTGCTTAATATCTTCTCCAAGGAAATCTCTGAGGGGATTATCAGTCCTTGAAATATTCAAAATTTCAAATATGGAGCTAAATGTTTTTCTCTAGATCTTCTAGCAGTAAGACCAAGAACAAAACATTCACAAAGGATGCCTCATTATTTACTTTTTGCTGCCTCATTACTTTGAGCAAATAACCAATAGAGCTTTGTCCCTCAATAAGCTACTCTAGGGTTACAAATGGCTATGTATTATAGTTTTAAAAAAAATTGTGGGAACCCCTACATGATTAGACCCTCAAAGATTATGCATCTGTTACTTATATTAGTAGCAGACACCTAAATGCAGCAATATGACAAATGTAGTCATTAGATATTGGCAGTTAAATAGAATAAATTTAAGCTATAAATAGCAAAAATAAACATTTGTACTCGCAAGACAACAAATTAAAGTTCGAGAAGAGATCTTTGTAAGGTTCAACTAGCTAGTTTTTTGGAATATACGACTTGGCATATGATGCAACACATGTAAGACTTCTAGATTGTCTACCTAGCTGCAATTTCAGGAGAGTATGATACATATGCCGAGACTACACCAACACCACCAATCCCTAAAGTGAGCAATTGCAACCCGTTCTTCAACTGCAACAAACGGAAGATGACTGGTATCAATTATCAAATTGCAAAAGAACTAGTAGTAAAGGACCGGTATCAGATATGGTGCATACTAAGTGAATGTCAAACACAGAGTACCTTAAAATACTGCTCTCTTGCTTGATCTGCCAATACTTTGGGATCCCCACGGGCCCGTTTGGATTCTCGTATCATGACATCCTACAACAATGATCCACATAAGAATTACGAATAATGATAAATGTCGGTTCACCACTGTAGCTATAAAACAAAATCATAGTTCAAAATTTATAATGAAATTGTATAGTCAATTATTACTGGGATGGTTACAAAAATACAGAACTAAAGCACCCTCGTCTTTAACTCTCACTCTCACGCAAATCACAAAGTTTGGCACAATTTTTGCTTCAACACTAAACATCTCTAGACCACAAAAAAAGAAGGGAAAAAAAAAGAATGTGGCAACCTTGGCAATGCATAACTTACACTTCCCCCGGTGGCAGCCTTGGCAGCCCGGTCCCACTTCGCTTGCTCTCGCCGAGTAGGGGCCAACCTCCATCTCGGAGACAATGTTCCTTCAGTGATCTACATAAGCAATTTGGAAAAGAGATGCACAATAAATAAATTCTGAGTTATAATCTCAACCTTACAATAAAATGATAAATGGCTCACATGAGAAGCAGAAAGACCGCGCCTTGCAGCCTCCACCTGCTGCTCCAACACGGGCTTTGGCGGGGGATTCAACTCCTTGCCTAGATCAATTTCAACACTGCACTCCCCCAAATAAACATCCTCACTTAATATAACTGATTAAGTGATATTAATACGATTTTGTCTTTCTTATAGCACACCCTAAAATCTTCCCCATTGTCAAAAAACACCAACAAACGATTTCGTCTTTCTTATAGCACACCCTAAAATCTTCCCCATTGTCAAAAAACACCAACAAACCCATTGCATACCAACCTATTCAACATCCTTTCCCATATAACAATTAACAAATCAAACCATATTTATACATAACACTGCAATAAAAAAAATGAGCTTTTTTTTTTAAATGATGGGTTTGGAGTGTGACATACAAAAATTAATGGAGATAAAATTCAAATTTCTAGTAACCTGTCAAGGCTCATCGCTCGATTCAAGCTCAGAAACCCCGAGCTCGCCTCCTCCTTCTTCAATCCCAAAATAGAATTCATCAAAAAAATAAACTTTTACACAAAATTCAACTAAAATTAGGGCTAAGATCTCACGAGCGAGGGAACGGCGACACCAGCGCCATCGCCATCACGAATCAGCTTCTTCATTCGATCAACGAACTCCTTGTTCCAGATGAAATCATCGGTGGCAGTCACCGGATCCTCGAAGCCTTTCCCTCCCCAGTACTTCCTCAGCTTCTTCGTCGTCGGAGGCCCGCCGTACTCGCCGGGGGCCACGCCCGTGGACCACTTCTCCGGCTTCTTCTTCGGCAGCACGACCCGCGTCAGGCGCGGGTCCAGCAAGGGCTCGCCGGAGGATGGCGTGGCGACAGACTTGACAACGGCGATGCGGTAGGAGGCGGCTGCGGTGAGGATCGGCATTTTCGTCGCCGCCGGCGATGAGAAAAATTTTCGATCGCGGGTTTTTTTTGTGTGGTTATTCTCTCTTATGATTCAAATATCTTTTCTATCGTTGAACAATGAATAGGCCTCCAATAGATAGGCCGGCCCAAATATAATAGCCATAGGATTTGTTTCTAACCGATTTGCACGTGCTATGCACGCATGGATAAAGATTGTTGAATATCTTAGGAAGATTTAAGTTGTTGGAAATGGCAAAGATTTACCTTATTTGCATGTGAGATGCATCGTATGTGTCCGATGATCATAGAAAAAGATTCGAAAATATTTTTAATTACAGAATATATAGATTTTATAAGGTTTTAACATCGGTTAATGATTTGAAAGGATTTGAACAAATTATTATTAATGATCTTTTTTGAAATTGGTTTCTCTCTCTCTGCTTATAATATAAGGGAAAATGAAAGGAATATTTAATTTTGAAATTGATTGTTAACGTGGCTTCTTATTTCTTAAAAGAACTCAAATAATAAAACAATAGTTATTTTTATGTGGAATGCATGTAACTAAATACGGCATCATTATCATTTTACAAGCGTGATGCGCGTGGTTAAATTGCAAGTTAATTTAATAAACAATTTTATCATAAAAAATTATATACTACGTGCAACACATCGTGCAAAAAAAAACCGGTTTAAAACAAGGCAATCATAATAACCTTTTTAATTTAATAATAAGGATATATCCACATCTTCATTTAAATTCAAGTTAATAAAAATGCATGCAATAATTTAGTCCGAATTTTTTTAATAGAATCTGCCCATTGTTTGGAAAGTGGGTAGTTACAAATCTTTATCCAAATCAAACTCTCTAGCGCATAATCTTTTCCTTAAAAAAAAATCCCCATAATTATTGTTTTTTATTTCACATTACTCTTAACAAAACGAATCTAAATAGGTAACCTGTGTTAATTTTAACTGCCATTATATAACAGCTAGGATATCACAAGCCTATAAATAGCATATAGGTTGCTCTCATATTTTTTTCCCACATTTTTCTTGATTTTTCGTCGATTCTAAATCTTCAACTTCTTCCTCTTTAGTGCACTCTATCTCTGTTAAATTTGTCATGTCTTCTCTACATGAACGTTCGAGCTTGCTCTTCAAGGCCGAGATCGCGGAGAAAACCGAACGATACGACGGTAAACATTCAAACTTTTCCAGGTCTTCAAACTAAGTGTTAGAATATATAGATTAATCTCTCAAATTATATTTAACATGGTGTTAGCGCAACCCGCTTTCGATTCCCCCGAACGTGCTATTAACAAAAGTTATGCAACCTAGGGCGTGTTAAAATATAAAAATTAATCTCTCAACCCTCGTCCCTCGACATAACTTTGAAGTTTTAGTACAGTGGAAAAGACATGTAACACTTACTGTTAGGGTTTCGTTCTAATATGCTCTTTTTCTTTCAGAGATGGTGGATTCCATGAAGCACGTTGTGAGATTGGGCGGGGAATTGTCCGTCGAGGAGCGCAGTGCCTTCTCAAAAGCGTATAAGAGCGCGGTCGGGAACCGAAGGGCGTCATGGAGAATTCTCTCCGCTCTTTCGCAGAAAAAGCAAAAGAACGGAGACGTGGAAGAAGCGAATAGGATCAAGAAGTACATGAGAGAAAGGGTCGAGTCGGAGATTGAGGGGATATGCAATGACGTTATTGCCGTGATTAATGAGGATCTGCTTCCGAGCAGCGAGGGGGCGGCTTATGTTTTTTATAATAAGATGTGAGTTTTTTGAATTGAAGATCGTTACGTTTTTTTTTTAAAGAAAATCCAATTAGGGTTTAGGGTATGAGGTTTGATATTGATTCCTTTTCAGGAAAGGGGATTATTATCGATACCTTGGGGAGATCAAGACCGGCGATGAGAAGAATGGGTTCACAGAACACTCTTTGAAAGCTTATCAGGTTTGTTATTTCATTTTATTTTCAACAATGGCATAGCTTTAAACTATGAAAAATTGTATTTTTGCACGCGGGATGCATGAAGAAAAAGATTTGAAAGGATCTTTAGCTAAAGAAAAGACAGGTTTTAAAAGATTTTTTACGGTTAAAATAAATTTTAAAAAATTAGGAAAAACAATTTTGCCATGTATCATACTAAGAATGAAATTTAAATTTTAGTTTGAGACCCCTCCTCTTTTCGAAGCAGGGATTTGGTTATGTAAATTTACTATTGTAGTTCTGTGTGGGTAGGAAAGGTAATTTTTCTCTGATTATTTGACGATTATTTTTGTAGTATAGCACCATTGATGTCTATTTGCTTCATTCGGTTATTTTTTATCCTAAAGATTCATTAAATTTTAATTTTTAGACATGGATTGTATTTTCGCGACCTCTCTGCAGGCTGGTATGAATACAGCCATGGCAGATTTGCCTCCAACTCATCCGACTAGATTGGGGTTAGCGATGAATTTTTCCGTATTTTATTACGAGATCATGAACAAGCAAGATAGGTAAGTTCGATGTTACAGTACAAGACTTTATTCTGTATCATTATGTTATTGTAGAGCTTACGTTTTAATTATTTTTAAAATAAACCAGTGCTTATGCCCTCGCTAAAGGCGCTTTCGATGAAGCCATCGAAGAGATGGATAAAGCGAACGGAGAATCCTTCGTAGAAAGCGCTTCGATTCTGCAGCTTCTCAGGGATAACCTTAGGTTATGGACTTCCGATAATATCGTGGAGGAGGCGTAGAGGCCGCCTCTGCAAATTAGTGTTCTATTCTATATACTTTTTGCCGGATTAAACACTAATGATATAGTTTAATTATATTAGGGACATGATTAATTAAGTAATTGCCTATATAATATGTTTGGTTTATATTTAATTGTTTTTTCCTGGTGACCATAGTTCCTTCAATGTACCTCAAGTTTCAGTTCTGTTCTTTAGAGAAGTTTATATAAGGCTTTCTATTTTGGCTGCCTAATATTTTGTGTATTTATGCTGCTCTGTTATATACATGATATTAGTGAAATCGAGTTTTTGTGAGTTATGCAAATCGTATTTGAATCTATATGTTATGAAATTGTTGTTGATTCTATACTGCATATGAAATATCAATGATATCACCCCAAAAAAAAAATTTGTCCGCCACGTGCCGTTTTTGCCCTGCTTATTCCCTAAAATAAAGCTACAGATATGGAGAAAATTGTGAATGCTTAATTGCGGGCCAATTGAATTTGTGGCTTATGTTGAAAATGCTGGAACGAATCAATCAGATCATATAAAATATTCTTCGAAGCCCTATACTTCATTCTTTTTTAAACTTTGCTGGGCTTTAATCATCACGTGTTTATTTATTTGTAAAATCGATAGTGGAATTTATTTCAGTTAAGTGGGCTGCTATTTTGCATGGATCGTTTATTTTTTATTTAATTTTTCGGGATATTATTTTTAGAAACGGTGGAACTTTCTTGAGGGTAGACGTCTGATTCAGAAAGAACGGCAAATGTCTGAAGGTGTAAACATATTCACTTCGGACATCTGGCCAAATCAACTTCAGATGTCTGGTATCTACACGAGAAATAACAGAGAAATAATAGAGAAGAAGGTAGACGTTTGCAGTTCATCAGGACAGACGTATGCAGGAGCCACGGAATCCAATCCAAGACGGAGGTAGACGTCTGCCAAAGTGAACTGCAGACGTCTACCATCTGCGATTTCAGGTGATAACTAAATTTGGAAAATTTGTTTATTTCCTTGTATTGTTGGAATCAAGGTTTGCCTATTTAAAGGAACCCTATTATGTATTATTTACAGTCATTTTATAAGAGATCGTTGTATGAGAGGGTGGCGGCTAGGGCTGAAGAATTTTGAGAGAAAATTCCTAGGTTTTGCTCGTGTAATTGATTCGAACATTACAGTGGAGACTTACAGATTCCGCTCTGCCGGAGACTAATACGGTAGGTGAACCCCGTTAACAAATCCCGTGTCTCTCTGTATTTGATTTCCTATTTTATTCTCATATATTTATATTGTTCTTTCGTCTTTTAATTGCGTGATTGTGTTTACATGATTTGGGTGTTATCGCGAGTATTGTTCCACGTTTTGATCTCTCCTGTCAATCCCGAACAACTGGTATCAAAGCCAAAGTTGTGTCTATCTGATCCTAACAACTAGTATCAGAGCTTTGTTAAGGAACCTAGGGTTCTTCATATCTACGATCTAGGTCAACGGTGGGTAGTGACAACTATGTTCTCTTCCCTACTTTTTTAGATCGTCGTTTTGAAGGTGTTGGTTCAGTTTAAGGGAGAAGTCAAGTTTGCTGCGATAGAGACTCAAGATGGCGGAGGATAAAGTAAGGATTGAAAAGTTCAATGGTCAGAATTTTGGTTGGTGGCACATGCAGATGGAGGACTACTTATATCAAAAGAACATGTTTCTTCCATTGCTTGGAGAAAAGCCCGAAAAGATGACCGATGAGGTGTGGAACCTTTTGGATAGGAAAGCCCTGACGATAATTCGGTTGTCGTTGACTCCGCAGGTGGCCTTTAATATCTCGATAGAGAAAACAACCAAGGCGCTAATGACGATGTTAGCGAAGCTGTATGAGAAGTCTTTTACATCAAACAAAATCTTCCTTATGAAGAAACTTTTCAACATTAAGATAGCTGAAAACGGCTCGGTGACGGAACACCTGAATGAGTTTAACAGCGTGACGAGCCAATTCGAATCGGTTGAAATCTCTTTGAAGATGATATTCGAGAACTTCTATTCATATTTTCGTTGCCGGAGAGTTGGGTGAACCTAGTGATAGCGGTTAGCAACTCGATCTCAGGGACTCTCATGTTTAATGATGTAGTGAGTTGCATATAAAACGATGATATGCGAAGAAAGGCCAGGAGTGGGAGTTTGGGAACTTTCGCACTTTCGGTGGAGAATCGTGATAGAACAATGGAAAAGGAGAAAGGAAAGAAGGGCAAGTCTAAAAGCCGAGGAAAATCATAAAGAAAAATCGAAGGTGCGTGTTAGAATTGTGGGAAGAAGGGTCGCAGGAAAAGTGACTGTAAAGCTCCAAAAAAAAAGACTCAAATGAGAAAGCAGATGAAAAGAAAGCTAATGTTGTGTCTACATAAGAACATGGGGGAAAAGGACTTTGTTTATCGGCGAGCGAGAACACAAAGGCGGATAATTGGTTCCTTGATTCGGGAGCATTCTTCTATTGTACTTCTGGGCGACATCACTTCAGCAAGTATATTCAGGGGGGCCTTGGGCAAGTGGCGGTAGGAAACTGTCACGTCTCGCTTCCCAATTGACGGAAATAGTGACGTGGCAGGACCGCGGCATATTTATCCAGAGAAGGTCATTCCCTAAATAAATATACTATGCGTATTGAAATAATAATACACAATGCAAGAAAATATGTGAGATAATCTGCACCATCCATTAGCGGGTCCCCTGACGAAGGTTATAGAGGCGTATTTGCTAAGGATTTAGAATATCGATTTAAAAGAAACCCGTTTTTAAAAATGTGGTATTTTAATGTAAAACATATTCTTTAAATAAACAATATATTTGAAATACCGTGCTATGAAACCATAGTGTGCGTGTGGGGTAGGTCGTTACCCTGTAAAGTTTTCCTAAATGTATAACAATTATTGAATTAAGGGTTATACAAAAGTTCATGGTATTTTAATGAAAAAGTTCGTTATTTGATTATTCTCATGAAAACTTTATTAAACTAAAATCTAAATGATTGCAAACAAGGTTACGAGTGGTGTGAGAAAGTTAGTTTGACCTATTTTTCTTAAAGAGGGAAGCACCAAGGTTAAAATTACACATATCGGAGTTAACTCCATTTTACCGATATATTTTTAGAAGATGGTTTGATATGAAAGAAAAAGAGAGAAGGGGGACTTACTCATTGTGCAGCATTATGAAGAGGTTAAAGAAGAGAAAGGGGGTTCCGTGGCGTCGCGGAATCTCCAGAAACGACTTCGATCTTCAACGAAAAAAGGTTGGTTGCTAACCCCACTTGACTCCACTTGCACTGAGAAACTTTTGGGAGATTTTTGATAGAAATTTTTAGAATAGAGTGGAGATAGGGCATGGGGTAGTATTTAGAGTGGAGAATTTGAAAGTTTATGCTAACGCCGTGGCCATCAACCGAGGCCGATTGCGGAACAAAATTTTTTCTAACGATGTAAACTTGGCGCTAGAATAACCTTAAATCGGATCTACCATAAACCTAACTAGTAACACGACTTTTCCACCTGATCGCCGAGTATGTTTGAAGGTCCTTCAGCATTCTTTTTGTTTTGGCTGAAAGAGCGACCTCCCATAGAGCTTCTTCTATAAATGAGCATGATGCCCCCGGTGTGTCTACCCTTTTAGGACCGTGCAGCTGGGGCGAGCTTACTTTCCAATTCTCGGACAGTACGAATTTGCTCTTTCGGTATTGGTCCTCAATCCAGCTTTTAAAGACGAAGCACTCTTCGATTGGATGGCCTACTACTCGGTGGTAGGAGCTCGGTGGTAGGAACAGTAATTGGGATTGTTGACGTCACCTGGCTGCAATGAGCGTCTCGGATCTGGTAGAGTGATGGGCCTGTTGTGCACCGCCGGTTTGAACAGTCTCCTTGTTTTATCCCTAGGGAATGCGTAAGGAAGCTTTAACTTTTCGTTGATAAATCGCTGTCTGTCGTTTTGGCGATCAGCTGGTTTTGGACCACTCGGCTGTTGCTGAACATTGGCGACAAAGATCCTTTCCCTTTCCCCTTTTCATTTCGGAGCTCCGTTTTTGAAGAGAACGGCATGTGGCCCATCTGGTCCATCTGGGCCAGCTTGTCTATCAGGGCCTAGAAGGTGGTCGGCTTAAAGAACATTATGAACTGTGAGGTCGCCTGCGGATCGAGGGTACCCACGAACATGCCTACTGCAGGAGCTTCTTCGATGCGTTGTTCGCATTTCGACCATAGGTTCTGCCACCGGATTGCATACTGCACCCATGTCTCTCCCGGCTTCACCCTGGCATTGATCAACGCCGTGATTGGGGTGCGCTCGCTAACGCTCGCGAAACGCTGTGTAAACAGTAACTCCATTTCTGCAAATGTCTTAATGGAGTCGTTCGGGAGCTCGGAATACCATTCAAACGTTGTCTCTGACAAGCTGCCAACAAACTGGCAAAGCAGCAGTTTGTCGTCACCCCCTGTATTACCGCACAAGGCTCTGAATTGAGCAACGTGCTGGTGTGGATTTCCCGTCCCCTTATATACATGGAATTTAGGGATCGTATACATGAAATTGTAAGATTCAAGGAACATGAATTGTAAAGAATGTTTTAGTTGCTGGTTCTTGTGTTATATTGCTTAGTTTGTTCACGCAGAACAGAACTGCATAGTATGATTCTATACAGCTCTGACCTGCATGGGCCACCAACAAAACATGTCACGCCCCGCTTCCCGGTATACGGCGAAGGGGACGAGGCTGGTCCGCTACGTATTTACTGTGAAGTAAATACGCTAAGCGTATCTAAGGAATATAAAAGTAATCACAAGAGACAAGAGATATAAAAATAACAGCAACTTTATTTATTAACATTCTTTTGTACAATGCATGAAAAGGAAATACAACTGAAGTAAAAACGATGCCTAAATAATGGCATAACAGGAAATTAAAGGTACTGAATGGAAATGTACAATGTCTAGAGCTCGGGGTCTTCGAGGAACTGATCCAAGTCTTCACTGGTGGGCTCGATCTCTGCTGTGTCCAGATCATCTGACGACATTCAAAGAAGAAAGAAATAGAATGTCGTCAGCGAACAGGTCGCTCGGTAAGTCCCAAAGTTAAGGGAGAAATAGAAAAGACAGAATAAGAATGTATCTTTTAATGTTGTATAATATTGTAGAATATTGTGTTAACGCTGTTGTTTGTAGCTTGGTACAGAAGGATGCCAGTGTATACGAGAGGGGTCTCTATATGCTAGAGACCAGGGCAAACTGAAAGTACAAGGAACCGTTATGCCACGGTACAACAGCAACAGGATTCATGTTAGGTGTCTTAATCTTACTGTCTCGTGCCACTTTTAATACCTTCCGTACCAATCTACCCCTTAAACCCCGTAGTGTTTTGATTGTATTATTATATTGTATTGTATAAGTTGTATAGTTGGATGACTGACCGACCGAAACCATGATATCAGTAACAGATGTAATGGATGTACACTGGAATCATGTAAATGGAAAGTATATACATGGTTTGGTTCAGTCAAGTTGAATAGATTGATAACTGGATTCATGGATTCGTTTGTTCATGTTGAATTGTAATATTGTAGATTTATATGGTACTTGAATCATATTCAAGTCGGATTATGACTAGACTCAAACCCGAGTCAGACAGTAGAGATGTAAATCGAAGTCCTATATTTACTAGGGTCCTTAGGGTAATTTATAAAACTTGAGGGGGTTTTATGTAAAAATACTTTTGTATAGTTTTCAAGATGCACCCCAAGTATTTATTATTTATCTTTAGAGTTGTAATGAATATATATTTTATATTGTGATATTTCTAGTGAAAATATCCTAATTTCATAAATAAAGGTATTTATTTGTAATATTGATTTATGTGGAATTTATGGTATTTTAGTGTAAAACTTGTTCTTATGATTTTTAGAAAAAGGTGGAATATTTATATCATAACAAAATAGATATTTTAATGAAAAATATACATATATTTATACAAAATTAATTTTAATAAATATTTTATATTCTAAAAATCTCATTTTCTTAAAATGTCGTATTTTAAATTTTTCGAGACCGAATGCTCCTTGCGGAGGTCTGAATCTCGCACTACTAAGCTCGAGGATATGCGATAAACCGCACTATCCCGAACGGGTTCCCCAAAATGGGTTATAGCGGCGCTTTGCAAAGATTTTATAAATAATAATCCTTTAGAAGACGGTTTTATTAAGTAAATGGTATTTATTTGTAAAGATGTCGATTTCCCGTATTCTATGTCAAGTTGTGAGATACCTCAAATCGCCTCTTCACCGCCAATTGTGACCAGGTAAGTACAAGTGAAGAAAGGAGGAATCCGCTCACGAATCACCGTGAGACGGGCCTTTTAAAATTACCTTTCTCACTTGTCTAACCTAGACACCATAAATTCAGGTTTAGATAAACGACTGATGTCCACAACCTTACTATGTCCTAATGAAGGCGACGGTCCCTAATTGACTGAGTCTAGATATTTTTTATTAGTTCCAAAAGTTATTTATTTAAAAAGATGTATTAAAAATTGGTTTTTATTAAGTAAAGGGTATTTAAATGAAATTGTTTTATTTTCCGTATTCTAAGTTCTCAAGGTAGCGTGTTATGTTTGCATATGAGTGTGTGAGGAGGTAGATCATTACCTCGTGATCTACTTTAAGGTATAGCAATTTAAATGGGGTTAAAGGTGTATTGAAACCATGTGGTATTTAAGTGAAAATACGGTAGAATGGAAATAGCTATCATTTTATGAATTTAACTTTGATCAATTTAGTTGTTTAGTGTTTAATAGTCAACATGATAGTGTTTAAACATAATTGAAATAATGAGAAGTGAAGTTTATAAGAAAACCGAATCGGAAATCGGATTTGTGCCGATTCCGTCGGGTTTGTAAATTCGTATTTTTTTTTAGAAAAGAAAAGAGAAGCTAGAAAGGGACTTACGGGTTTGGACAAACACGAGAGTGATAAGGAAGAAGAGGGTTCTCCGGTGCGTCGATTCGTCGCCGAGAGTTCCTAGCACGATCACCGGAAGTTCGCCATTGATTTCGTTGGGGCTTCGCCTTTCGCTCGTTTTCAAAGTACACAAGATTTTCTTGAGATTTTGAGAGAGTGGTCTCAGAATTTTGGGATGAGAGGGTAGGAGGTAAGGGTGTATTTATAGGATTAGGTTAGGGCTAGGGTAGGTGTAGGGTTTTTAATTAAAATATGTAAAAAATAGGAAAAATGTATTAAAAATGGATTGAATGAGAGTTATTGTGCTCTCTGGAAACGATCTGAGAAATTAAAGGGTGCAGAGGGGTAGGGGAGACCAAGGGGCTCATTTCCTCTGTTGATGACTCGGCCGTCCGGCCGAGTCTGGCCGACGGCACCGGCCTGAGTCGGCCCGAGTCAGGCGCTTGGGAGGTGGGGGGTCGCCGGGGTAGCTACTGGAACATTTAACATTTCATGGGTAGTGGGGTTTTTGTGAGAAAACACGTGTTGACTGTTGGTATTCCAGAAATTTTAAAACAAAATAATATTAAAAATAATGTGGGGTATGAGATTTGAATTCTGGTGGCTTGGTTCAGCAGTGCAAGGTATTACCAATGAGCTACAAGCTCTTGCTTGTAATTATGGTGTTAAAGGATCCGCGCCATGCCAGATTTCTTTCTCCACTTTGGTTTCTTCAGAGCGGTAGAATAGAATTGCTTTTTCGCTTTCTCGTCTGGGAGGGATATAGAACGTTTGTAGCTCTTCTACATTGTAAATATCAAGTGCATCCAGTTCTTTACGGTGTTTAAGCGGCACCATGGCGACTTGTAGACTTTGTTCTTCATCAGCGAACGTTCGTATTGAAGGTCGAGCAGAGAATACAGCATGGATCTCATCTTCCGAGTCGCTACCAAAGATCAACGTAGGAGTGGACGGTCCTGGTTTGTTGTGTTGGGGCAGACCCGAATACACTATCTCCTCTTCCTCCTCAGTGTCACTCCCGAAAACAGGGATGGTGGCGTTAGTTTTGTTCTCCGGTTTGTGACACCTTTCCGTGTCTTCGAAATTCGGTAAGAAGTACTTGGCATCTTCATATTTGCGGACTTCGTTCACGGAAAACGGATTCAGTTCTCCCGCCACGGTATACTCGAGACCATCCTTAGCGTATTTCATACACTGATATTGTGTAGAAGGGATGACGTTGTACTCGTGTAACCACGGTCGGCCGAGCAGAGCATTATAACATGTCTTGGCGTCTATGACGTGGAACTTAATGTCCGTGACGAGTAGCCCAAAGCGTAGCGTCAGTATCACTGACCCAAGAGTTCTTGATGACTGGGAGTCAAACCCGGAGATGGTGATCTTGTCTCGAGCAAGGTGCTGGATGCTCATGCAGATTTCTTTTAACACCCGCACATTGAGGAGGTTAACGGAGGATCCATTGTCGATCAGGATTTTGCCTATCTTTATATCGTGGCAGTATCCTGAGACATAGAGAGGGCGATTGTGTTCGCACGTCCCAAGGAGAAGGTCTTCATCACCAAAAGCGACATCGGCCGTGTGCACTTCCTCCAATTCATCCTTCATCTTTTCTTCAGGTAGGAAAGCTTGGAATTGTTCCGGATCTTGTAATGCCTTGATTAACGAATCTCTCGCCTCCTTTGATAGCAAAAGGGCGTCAAGAATGCTGAGCTGTGAGGGTAGCTTCCTCAGATGCGCTAAGACGTTGTAATCCACCTTATTCTTTTTCGGCGGGTCCTTGGCACTTAGCTCCTCCACCACTTGGTCATCTAAGACGATATCTTCAGAGACATTTTCTTTCCCTTTATCTTTTCTATTTGAGGGTCCGAGATTCTTTTCAGGCAGCGTCTGATTACGCAGCCGGATATTTTCGCAAACCTTCGGCTCTTCTTCTTTTCCCGAAGTGGACTCTTTAAAGAGAGGGGCAAGTTCCAGCTCTTCATCAGAATCGCTCCCGAATGTAGGCACTTGTGACCCGCCGGTGTTAACCATGCGACAATCGCCGGTAGTTTTTTTAAGCCCTTAGGTTGTATTTCTTTGCTCCCGACGAGTTTTTCGCTTTTCTTGCTTAAAGCGTTGTCGATGAGCAACGTATCCTTGCCACCATCTATCGAAAGCTTTGCACTCTTGAGTGGGGTGCGAAACCTTCTGATGATATAAGCAATAGGAGTGGTGCATTTCTATTTCACCAGTAATTTTTCCTTCGGAGGATGGTAGCTTCATGCCCATTGATATGGCCTTAGCAAACCTTTTCCTCAACTTGAATTGGCTTTTGTCGGTAGTGGAGGTATTTTGCTCCAGCGGGGTCGTCTCAGCTCTTTCATCAAGTCGCTGGCGCTTGGCCCTTTCAAATATAGCCGTCCCGCATTCTCGATCAGCTTTACTTTTCAATCGAGCTTCGTTAAGGAATGCGTCAATTACTTCATCTGATGGTCCCAGAATTTTTGATTCAGGGTCTGCCCCCAGCTTTTCAGTGCAAAGAGTCTCCTCATCGTCCATGAACGAATGGGAAATCACATGACAGCTCGCCACATATTCTTCAGATTCATCAGATGAACTTTCTCCCTCATCTTCCTCCTGAAAGACATGATTGAGGAACTCTTGGAATGTAATGGGAGTCCGTGCCTTCTGGTTGTATTCTTCCAGCGCGTCAATTTATTTTTGCAAGTCCGTGCACTTGTCGCCAGGCTTCACGGGCTTCTTAGATTTCTTCTTCTTTTTCGAAGATTTTGACGGCTGGTTGCGAGTGCTTGGGCCACCACCATCGGTCTTTGGAGTTGTACGTGGCTTCAACATCCCCTCAATGACCTGCGGTTCCAACGGGTTCTTCCACCTAATCGCTGGACATGTCTGAAGATCGTTTAGCATCCTCTTTGTCTTGGTTGATAATACAACCTTCCAAGGAGCTTCTTCAACGACGGAGCATGTTGCCCCCGGCATATTCATCCCCTTAGATGTGTGGGACTGCGGGGGATTCACCTTCTATTTGTCAGATAACGCGAACTTGCCTCGTCGGTACTGGTCTTCGAGCCAATTTTTGAAGACATAGCAATCTTCGATCGGATGACCCAGTACTCGATGATAAGGACAGTAGTTGGGCTCATTGACATCACTTGGTTGAAACA
The DNA here is from genome assembly GCA_030015575.1 of Agapanthus africanus. NCBI lineage: Eukaryota > Viridiplantae > Streptophyta > Magnoliopsida > Asparagales > Amaryllidaceae > Agapanthus > Agapanthus africanus. The sequence continues at coordinate 749,450,586 of CM057342.1, read as the reverse complement.
GACGTTTTGGATCCGGCAGATTTATGAGTCGGTTGCGCAACGCCAGCTCGAATAACCTTCTCGTTTTATTGCGGGGAAAAGAGTAAGAACGTCCTAGCCTCTCCTCAAGGGCTACGTACGGACGCATATTATTTTGACGAACAACAGGCTTCGAGTCACTCGGTTGTTGTTGAGCATTAGCGACAACGATCGCTTTTCCCTTCCCTTTGTCATTTCGGGAGTCCGGCTTTGGAAGAGGGGGTTTATGGCCCATCTGGTCCATTTGCGCTAGCTTGTCAATCAAGGCCTGGAAGGTAGTTGGCTTGAAAAACATCATAAATTGTGAGATGGTTGCTTGCGGATCAAGGGTTCCCACAAACATACCCACTGCGGGAGCTTCTTCAATGCGCTGCTCGCACTTCGACCATAAGTTCCGCCATCGTATAACATACTGAACCCATGTCTCGCATGGTTTTACCCTGGCATTATCAGTGCCGTCATCGGGGTGCGTTCACTAGCGCTTGCAAAATGCTGAGTAAACAACAGCTCCATCTCCGTGAAGGTCTTGATAGAGTCGTTCGGGAGCTCAGAGTACCACTCGAACGCTGTATCTGATAGGCTTCCAACAAACTGGCGAAGCAACAGCTTGTCATCACCGCCGGTGTTGCCGCAGAGTGCCCTGAACTGGGCAACATGCTGGTGAGGATTGCCCGTCCCCTTGTAGACATGGAACTTGGGAATTGTGTAACCCGGCGGGTACTTGATCTGGTCATACCAACTCGGATACGGCCGTCCCGTTTTTACGACTTGGCCAGCTGCTTCAGCCGCATGATGAACCCGTATTTGTTGGGCTATGTACTCGTCCAAATCAGCTTTGGAGATTGTATCCTCCTTAACCGTTGACAGAGCTGGCAGAGGATTTGACGTCTCTCCCTTATCGTCTTCAAGGATGATCGGGGGATCTTCGACCGGAGGATCTTGTTGGATCATCATCCCCACCATGTCTTGGAACAGGAGGCCCATACGCTTTATGTTGGCTGCTTGCTCAGCAGCCTCTTTATCCTTCTTCTCCAATATTCGACGAAGGAATTCGGCGTCGGTTTCTTCCTCCTGGCGTTCATCCGAGGACGTCTCAGGGTTTTCTTTTGGCTCGGTAAGTGCTTCCATAGCATTCATCATCTCTTGGAGCTTCTGCTGCTGTTCCTGGGCTTTGGTCACTGATCGCGTAAGCGGTCGATGACCCGTAGATATGCGACTGTCCTCTTTACCAGACGCCACGTAGACGGTATGAACTACAATGCCCCCTGACTTAAGGCGTTTGGGTTCACCACCTTTGATATTCGTCATCGGCGTTGGCACTTTCTCCGGCCTTCTTCTTTTATGGGCCGTAAAAGTTGAGGGGGCCGTTGCTTTGGGCACCCAAGCGGTCGTCACCTTTCGTTGCTTGACCGGAGGATTTTCTTCTTCCCGACCTTTCGACTTCTTCTGTTGGCGAGAGAACTTAGGATCAATCACCGATTCTCGGACTCGTCGCCATGTCTTGTAGATCTTGGAGGACAGCGATCGGGGAGACTGCTCTGGCTTTTCTGCTTCCACGGCAGTCTCTACTGGTGGAGGAGATCTTTTAAGCACCGCAGTTGGCGAGTTTCTGCGTACTCTATTCAGTAGCTCGAAGCTGTTCCCAGTTGGAACAGCAGCGTTAACTTCTACCGCTGGAGCTGGCGGGGTCATCCCAGAAGGGGAGTTGCCCCCGGTCTTTCTTACCCGGCGCCAGTGACGTCGTCGGGCGCGACGAGTCATCGGTATTGATTCAGAGACAGAAACAACTTCTTCCTGCCCTCTGTCCAGGTGCGGGGTTGTTGCCGGCGTCAGCCTATCGAAGACTGATGCCTTTTGAGTAGCAGGAGTAGGAGTGAGCACTGGGACGGTCAGTCTTGTAAAGACCGATCTCTTAGCCGGAGAAGCCGCCTTGACGACTTCGGGAGCAGGTTTGGCTATTCTTTTTGGAATAACCTTTTCCGGGACTGCAAGCTTCATCGTGGGCCCGCAGGAGTTTTGGCCCAGCCTGGAGAAAACCGAGGCACTGGTGTTGGGCGACCCATTGAGAGGGGCCGCATTAGCTGAAAGTCGATCGAAGACCGACTTCTTAGGAGCTTCTGGTACGGGCACAGGGGTGCTGAAGCTTGTTGGCGGAAGCATAGTTCCGAAAAACAACCCCGTGGTGGCTTGAGTAATCTGCTCCACGGGCATGGTGAACAAAGAGGCCGCTCGGGGCCTGTAGGTTATGCCCCCAGTTGAGGCCGGACGTGAGCTGCAGTTACAGTTGGAGCGCTTCGAACAAGTAGAGGCCATCGATGCTTGATTTCTTTTCTGCGCCAAGCAAGAGACCAAATCTTAGTAAACTTGAAACCCAAAGGCAACCATTAACAAACCGCGATTTGTTCGCGAATACGACACACGAAGTGTGGAGTGGAAAGAGGAAAAGGTCCCACCGGGCGTGCCAGAATCTGTTCCCCTCCGAAAGACGGTGAACAGGACTGCGAGGTCCTGACGCTGGGGTTCGGGGAAGATGCTATTTGGTTTTATCCGTCCACCTCTCCGAAGATGCCAAGTTGATTTATGGCACCGTGTATCGGAGATTTAGACGGATGCGGCCGATGTAGAAGACTTCGTCAGATTCCCCCTCACTTGAGAGGTTTTTGATTGTGGGGACGCTCTTCCCTGCAGGTGCAAGCCCCTGCAGTTAATTACGCTACCGCATCGCGGTAACAACTTTCTCCTTCTCCAGAATTTCACTTCGTGTCGTGTGTGTTTGTTTTGTTTGTGGTTGCCCGTGGATTGTATACGGAGACTAAGTGATGCCGTCGCCCGTAGGACGTGGATTAGTCCAAATCCGTATTTACTTAAATTTGAGTTTGGTGTTTTGGTTTAAGGATACGTTAGCCGTATTTAGGCTAAGATCGAATTAAACGTTTGTTAAGGATACGTTAGTCTGATTTCCAGACTAAGATCAACTTAACGGGATCCATTTAGATCCTACAAAAGAGCATTTGGGGGCTCTATTATTCCAGTTTAAGGACGTAGTGGTCCATAGGTAGTTTAAGGACATTTCGGTCCATATTCCAGTTTAGGGACGTGGTGGTCCATAGGTAGTTTAAGGACGCTTAAGTCCGTGGATTTAGGGACCCCACAGTCCGTTTTTTAGTTTAAGGACGCTTAAGTCCGTGGGTTTAAGGACCCCACAGTCCGTGTTTTAGTTTAAGGATGCTTAAGTCCGTGGGTTTAAGGACCCCACAGTCCGTGTTGATGTGTGGTTGTCGGGACCCGTCACCTCTCTGACGTCGTTGAAGGATTACAACGATAGGAGTCAAAGGAGTTCGGAGATGTATCCTTGAACCGGTCGTAAATTGATTTAAGAGAGCGGCTGTGCTCAGTCAATTTAATTTGAGGACTTACGGCCATGATTGGGCTAAGTCCAGTTGAAAAATATTCAACGTTTTTATTTATTTTTGGTTTATTAGACCTGTGCTAGGGCTTTGCCCACATTTAAATAATGCATTGCATTACTTTTTATTTTTGTTTGGGCTCTGCCCATAAAGGATGCAGAGCATCAATTTGATTTGGGCTCTGCCCATTTATAAATTCTGCAGAACATCAATTTTATTTGGGCTCTGCCCATTTAGAAATGATGCAGAGCATCAATTTGACTTGGGCTTTGCCCTTTTATTGCTTTGCAATTTATTTAGGCCTACTAGGTCTTTTTGATTTGGGCCTGGCCCTTTAGCAGAAGAAATGCATTGCATTTGTCTGGCGCTTTGCACCAATCAAAGAGCGCAAGCGCTTGTGGTGATGACACATGTCATGCAAGCGCAGTGCGCTGCGTCAGTGTGCTGTGCTTGCGCTGCTGACACATGGCGCGCTGTAGTGAGTTGCGCTAGTTTCAGAGAGCAAGGCTCTATTTCAAAAGCTCATAGCGCAAATGGTTCTGATACTGACACGTGGCGCTCTCTGGTGGCTTGCGCCAACCCAAGAGCGCAACAGTGCAGATTTACAAGTGCAGAGCACTATTAATTTGAGAATCTTTTAGATTCAAGAACCAATGGTTCATAAAAGAAGTGCAAAGCACTATTTGATTTCTTGATCTAATTTAGATAAAAGAAAAAACAAGTTTTTTCTTATTTCAGGAACCAGAGGTTCATAAAAAGTGCAAAGCACTGTTTTTATTTTGTTTTTTTATTAAAGATCATTGATCTTGTTTTTAAATCAATGATCTATCAGAAGAAATTCTTCTATCTAAAAGGTCATTTACCTTTCTCTTTTTTTTCTTGGAATTTCTTCAGAGTTCTCTCTGCTTGAATTTTTTTTTGATTTCTCACAAAAAATGTTGATCCCTTTGAATTGAGGTCTAAAGTCTTTTTTATAGTGCCCATAAATTAGTTAAAGAGATCTTTTTCTGAGTGATTTGGGGAATTTTCCCCACCGTTGGATCTTTGATCCAAGGGCTTCTGTTTTACAGAAGAAAATCTTCTTGTTTTAACAAGAACATAAAGATTTCTTTAAAATCTTAATTCTGTTTGGCGCAAATGCCCCAGCGCGTGACACGTATTAATCAGCGCAACTGCGCGCACAGCGCAGCGCAACTGCGCTGAGACGTGTCGCGCAGCGAAAAGCGCAGCGCAACTGCGCTAGCACATCTGCGCTGACACGTGTCGCGCAGCGCAGTGCCCGCGCAACTGAAGCGTTGCTTCCTTTAATTTTGCTTTAAATAGAGCTTTGCTCTGATTGGGTGCGCTGCTTTGGGCGCTGCGCTGATATATCTGCGCCTGACACGTGGCGCGTTGCGCCCGGGATTTGAAGCGTTGCTTCAAAATTTGAATTTTGAATTTCCAACAGAGCTTTGCTCTGATTGGGGGAAACACCTATGGTTTGAAAGAAAACTATCCAATTTGCGTAATAGGTGTACTGTCCTAATCCAAGGAGCACTCGCAACCTGAGAGAAGGTAAAATGAAAAGACAACTGAATAGTCCTATTCGTTTTCTCCAGAACCGGAAACCATCCTCGAATAAATTCCTTCGAGTTCGTATATAACCATACGATGGTTTTATCCAATGGAAGTGGACGTTCGTAGTAATACGGGGTGTCCTGGAGAAAAGGGTAAGAGTAGGAGCGGTAATGAGGTATGCAACTCTGACAATCCAAAAGCCAGTGTTTTAAGAAGGTTTGGTTGACTTGGTCACTGAGTCATAGTCAAGGGTCGGGCCATGGTCGCTGGCAAAGAGAGAGAGAAAAGAAACACTCAGCGTGCACTCTAACCTAGATCAGAATGGTTGTCACTTTATCCAATCAGAAAACTTCCCACTGTAACCTCAAATTCTCCTCTAAACCTGAAAGAAGAATTAGTCGGGATCACCCGAGGAGTAAACCAACTCATCAGTGGGAATCGGGATCCACCCATGCTCTTATGACCTTGACTTTGGCCAACAAATCATAAGTCATATGTCAAGTTCTACCCGTCATTATCCAGGTTAATTTGAACCCACCCGTACCTACCTTTGACTTTGGCCAACAAGGTAGTACGACTGTCCCAAACCAACGCATCTATCTATGCAACAGAAAAGTAACAAATAGCTACCATACACTATGCCTTGACTTTGGCCAACAAACATAGCACGAATACTAAGTGCTACCCGTCTGAAATGACGGAGGGCTACGAATGGTTTTTGGAGAAAAACCTTTAACATAATGAACTTGATATCGTTGAAGGAATCGGATAGTTTTTTTTATAAAAATATAGTGGCGAAAACCTCCGCTAAAGAGGTCACTCCCGGTGACGGGATCTCGGCTCTTTCCCCGTAGAATGAGGTGCAGGATATTCCAACTGAATACCACGATGCAAAGCAAAAGTAATCGACTATAGTGAAGTTATTGCCCTGACGCAAACTTCTGTCCAAGGGGTCACTCCCGGTGAAGGGATCTCGGCCCTTGCCTCATCGACTGAGGTGCTGGATATTCATAACCGAATACCACTGTGCAAAATAAAAGAGAACGTCCTTGCAATAACAACTTTTTTTGAAAAATGTTCCAACAACATCAGATTAGGTTTGTTTAGCTTGCATTGATCCGAATCAACGCAGTCCCATCAATTAATCACACCACAAAAGAACGAAAATACGATGTACGTATATGCCATCCGCATTCGCCACTGGGTCCCGTCATCACCCGTTAGGTTACTTAACTAACGACAGAGCGGGGATTGGACTAGCGCGGGTGTAAAACATATACAAAATCTACTAGTATATATATATCAATATATAATATTCGCTCAAGGCGTGAAAAAAATGCAACATCACAGAAATGTAATAAGCATTACAGAACAATACAGATATCTGGGATCCCCGGATTTCATAGAGCCGCTACTGAAACCCGACGTTCCCCTGGTCGTGTGGATAGCCTGTGCAATGAAATCCTAGACCCCTACGGGCGCGGCAAGTTACCCGCTAAAACCTGAAGCGAGGCAGCCCCCTTCAACAACGTGAATGGACCACTAACACTTCAAGGAATTCGGTAACATGAGCACCCCTCCTTGGGTCAACCTGTACCCCCTACGAGTGCGGCGAATAACCCGCCAATTCTAGAGTAAAGCCCCTCCGTCTCAAAGCCATGAGATGCGGGCCCGTTGCTCTCTAGAACCCGGCTATCCGTGCACCCCACCGCGGGGTAATCCTAGTACAGAAAGTAAAATATATATACAACGGGTGCATCGACCTCAGCCCGGTCGTGCCCCAAAAGAATAATATACAAACAGGCAGTGACGGCAGTCCACATGTCGGACGCTCGCCCCGCAATATCAATTGTACAAATACAACCAAACTGTACTACCATTGCATCCAGGCTATCCACCACGACAAATCTGCAATATCACAGCACAACACAGAACATCAACGTGAATGTCACGTTCGCAAATCCGTCTAAAAGTACTATAGCAATTAGACAAGATTTACCGATCAAATGACATTCACGGTCGCAGATATAATGTAAATACTGTGAACTAACATATTTAAAATTTTCGATCGACAAAATTTCCCGAAATGGGCCCCAAGCACAATACCCAGTACTCAAATAAATCTGGGCCCAAAATAAAATTACCAGAAACCCCTTTTCCAAGTCAGAGACCAACTGAAGAAATTTGGTGCAGTGTTGCTACAGTACGGCCGCGGAACCGCAGCCAAAACGTGGGTACGGCCGCGGTTCCGCCGTGCTACAGTGCAATCAATGTACCAAATTTTCTCAGAATTCTTAAAAAACCCTGCCCGATTTTATGTAATACACCAAATAATTTTTTGACAACAGAAAAATTTCGACAGAAACTGAACAATTGGAAACGCGGTTTTTGGAAATTTCGTCCGATAGAAGTTCTAAACACGTTAGAGCAAGCTAGAAAAGGTTAATGGCGTGGCTCTGATACCATGTAAGTCTACGGTAGCGCCCCGGCCGTCTTTCCGAGGCCAAAATGCGGAAACGAAAACTTTTCTTAACTAGAAAAACGGCGCTATCGTATGCTTAAATCCCGGATCGTAACCATTAACCTACTACTAGCTACAAGAGAAAGGGTTGGAAAGCTATACCGATCGATCCGTGTCCTTCGGTCTTTGGCCACCATCCTAAGCTCCTCGCAGCATCTCCGATTTTGATCTCCTCGTCGGAAAGGGCACCACATCTACGAGTCTTTTTACGGGCTCCCGCTTCATCCGAAGCAACTCGGGCACGAAGTATGCTAGCCGACGTGTCCAAGGTGTTGTAGAGAATGTTTGTGATCACTTTGTCTCTTGCATCCATTGATTTGGATGGAGGTTAGAGATGAAGCCATTGATGGATATAAAGAGCTAGAGGAAGAAGAAGAAGAAACTCTTTTCTTTTGTTGTTCTTGTGATGAAAATGAGAGTGAGAGAGTGATGAAAAAGAAATACAAGAGCTAACATATCATATGGCAGCCCCCTTCTCTCTCCTTCTCATTTCATGACTCAAATCAATCCACAAATGTGACATTTTTGCTAAAAAAGAGACCATGAGTCATGATATATGTCTATGTCACATTTAATGCATTCCATGATGAATTCTAGCTCATTATTTCCACCATCCAAACATTAATCTAAATGTTTAGCACAACAAAAAGATATGGCAACATCTAAAGTAAACTCGTGACGGATCACAAGGATACCCCTCACCTGTATATACATACCTGTACCCGCATTCCGACTGAATGCGAATGCGACGAGACTAAAGTAATCCAACAAATCTAATACTAGGATCCGGCTTAAACCAAGGCCCACTAGTATGATCCGTTCGATCATGATCCGTGCAATACCGCACGTATATGATCGAACCCTGCCATATATCATACGGCCTCTACAACATTTCGCCCGAAACTTGAGAAACTGTCTGTGGGGGACTCTAAAGACTCGTCAATACCTTGGCTGTGGATTTAACCACTAGCACATCAAAGGTACTAGCCATACGTAACGGGCTACCAGGTATTGACCAAAAGGGAGGTCGATGAGCGAACTCATCCTGACACCCTACTGAGCCTGTCAGTGACAATATCCGTACAGTCCGGTCCGTTCGTCTATGATCATCGCATGTCGGGCCTAGAGGGTTGGTAAAAGTCAGACCCCCAAAAGCGGTACAAGTCGTGTCGGAGTGTAGCCCAGAACACCCTGAGATACTACTGGAATACCTACCAGTAAATCTCCTGCCTTGGCCAAGGACTTCGTGTAATGGCTCTCCTAGACACAGCGAGATCTCACCCCCAATACCGGGAGAGACGAACCCCTGCCGATCCGCTCACTGCCTCCATGTGGCTCGGGACTGTACCCAACTAAAACCTGTTTGCACGACTCTTTTGAGCCGTGGTAGGGTAGTAATCAAAGCACAGTGGGAACTCACACGAGACAAATGACGATCTCAGGTCGATGAACTAATCTGTACACATGTCACCAGGGAACTGCTATCTGACGTCAGGTATAATACCAACTAGCATGTTCCCGGCGAGTCCTGTCCGGTGTACTCATAACCCAATGAGCACCTGTATACATCTTAGGTGAACCAACTGACACCAATGGCTTGTGAGACTGGCCACCGCCCCTCTTCGGGGTCTCGACTGTATACACTAGTCTACTAATGGAGTATCGATGCCCAGTCTCGAAACTCCCACGACTAGGGACCTTTTAAGGATGTGCTTATAGACCCCAGCTCCCACGTATATGATCGCCATCATACTGCTGGTCGTCAAGCAAGAATCCTAAGGGCTCTATCAACGTGTAATAGCGACCTGTAAGGTCACCTAAAGCAGTACACGATGATAAAGACAAATCAGATAGTATACTATCATCATAAGTAAGACTGTCCTACCGGCATAGGTCCTCCCTCAATCATTGCAATCACGTGCCTGTGATCCAATAATTGACTCTGAGGGCACTATATCCAACAGATAGTTGATGTGTACTAGAACTGGGTTGCGTCTATGAGGACATGTCCCAATATCGTGAGTGGATGCGCCACAAACTAAGCACAGACCGTTTGCGCGCCTACAATCCTTCAACAAGTGTCCATCCCTCTTGCGGCGGTAGCAAAAGTCTGGACTTGACCGGTTAAATGTTACTTCCAGTCCTCTAGGTACAAACGGTGGCCTGGAAGAGGCTCCTCCTGCTATCTGAGTAGCAGGGCGCTTCACACCGGCAGATTGAGGTCTGCCCTTCTTCTTCACTACTGTCTCGTATCGACAGGAAGCCTTCAAAGCTAGGTCATGGGTTGGGAAATCCCCTGTAGCTAAAGCAGCTTGGATCTCCTGGTCTAACCCTTGCTGAAATTGTCTGGCCCTGATCTCAAAAGGCGTTATGAGATGTGTTGCGAGCCTACTCAACATAGTGAACTCAGCATCATACTCATCCAAAGATTTGGTCCACATCGAACCTTGTTGTAGGTAGATGAATTACTGCTCCATGTCAAATCGTGCAGTCTCGGGAAAATACTTTGCTTCAAACATCTCACGAAAAATCCTCCATTCGATCGGCTGGGCAAGACGGCTTTCTTCCGCCTTCTACCATAACCTGGCATTGTCAGTTAGTTGCAACTTTGCAACTCTTATCCAAGCAATCTCCGACACTTGTGCTACTACCAGATCGTCTTCGATTGACTGAGCCCATTCTTCAGCTTCCAAATGGCTCTCTTTCCCAGAAAATTGCTTAGGATGCAGTGCCCGGAATTATTTTACTTCAGGTGCCTCAGCTTCTGGGCGAAGCAATAAAATAGCAGTCTGCTGCTGTTGTCCCTCCAAGAGGCTCTTAATTACCTCAAGCAATACCGTCTGCTCGTTGATAGGAGCTACAATGGTAGGCGTAATTGGAAGAGGAGGTGGTGTGGTGTTGCCATTGGCGTTCGTGCTCGTATTGTTCGGGGAATTCATAACCTTGAAAGAAAAATAGGGTTATGATTGAATTCAAGGAATAGAAATATAAAGAATGTTTAGTTGCTTATTCTTGTGATATATTGCTTAGGTTTCCATGCAGAACTGACCTGCATGGTATGACTTCATGCAGGACTGACCTGCATGGGCCGCCAACAAAACCTGTTACGCCCCGCTTCCCAGAGTATGGTAAGGAAACGTGACAGGTCATGCGACGTATTTACTCAGAAGTAAACACGTTAAGCGTAAATAAACAATATAATATAAATATACACAAGAATGACATGATATGTAAATGAACAACTTTTTATTTATTAAACATTCTTTACAATACAACTGGAAAGTAAATACAATGCGGAAAGCAATGCCTAAACAATGGCATGAACAGAAAGTAAAGGTATATACAAGTGACTAAAGCTTTGGGTCTTCTGCGAACTATTCCAAGTCTTCTGAGCTGGGCTCGATCTCCAAAGAGTCGGGTCCTCCTGACAACATTTCAAAGAAAGAATAGAAAAGGAATGTCGTCAGTGAACAATCGCTCGGTAAGTCCCAAAGAGAGATAGAAATAGACTGAACAGGTAAAGAGAATATATCTGGTATAATGTATGATTATTATGTTAACGCAGTTGTTTCTAGCTTGGTACAGAATATGCGAGAGGAGTCCAACTTACCCCGTGGACTATGATATATGGAGTAAAAGGCCCCGTTGTTTCCCCTAATCAGAGCAAAGCTCTGTTCAAAATTCAAAATTTTAAAATGAAGCAACGCTTCATAGCAGCGCCAAGTGCGCTGCGTCCTAAGCAGCGCACCACGTGCAAAACACGTGTGTGCTAGCGCTAAGTGCGCTGTACTCTAAGCAGCGCACCACGTGCAAAGCACGGGTGCGCTAGCCCTAAGAGCGCTGCACTTAAGCAGCGCACCACGTGCAAAGCACGTGTGCGCTAGCGCTAAGTGCGCTGCATTCTAAGAAGCGCACCACGTGCATAGCACGGGTGTGCTAGTGCTGGAAATAAAATCTCCCCATCATTAGATCAAAGATCCAATAAAGATGATAAATCATCGATTAACTAGAATAAAATTCTGTTAAGGAAAGATTCCTCAAAATCTTTCCAAACAAAAAGATTGTGCTCTGTAAATCAGAGCACCGTTGGATCAATGATCCAAAAGTGATTAAAAATCACCAAAATATAGAATAAATTCTGTATGGAAAGATTTCCCCATCTTGTTAAAAAATAAGAAGATTGCCTTCTGTAAATCAGAAGCCCTTGGATCAAAGATCCAACGATAGGGAAATCCCCAAATCAATTAGAGAAAAGATCTCTTTAACCGATTGAACAAATCAGCTCGCCCTATATAAAGGCCCCAAGACTTCAAGTCTCAGATATACAGAAACATAGAGAGGAACCCCCCCAAACTTTGAGAAATCTCAGAAAGAAGAGCCAAGCTCTCGGTAGAAGAAGAAGATTTTCTTCAAGGTAAAAATAAACAGAGAGATGAAATCATCTCATATTAAAAAGAAGAATACACTTCTTTCTCACAGATCATAGATCTATAAGACCAAGGTCTTTCACAAAGAGATCAAAGGATCTCATCATAAAAAAATAATAAGAAGAAGAACATAATTCTTCTCACAGATCATAAATCTACAAGACTAAAGTCTTTCACAAAGAGATAATGAACATCTCATTATAAAAGGGAGGGAGAATAATTCAGTTCTCTTAGAATCACAGATCCATAAAGGCACAGTCTTTCACCAAAATAAGAGATTGAAACATCTCCTATAAAATAAGAACTTTGTTCTTAGAACCTTGATACAAAGTATCTTATAAGATTGAGAATTTAATTCTCAGGGCGCAAACTGATCTAAGTTGCATGAAAGAAGAGCCTTAGCACTCCTAATTTAAAAGCGCATCAGCGCTCCATATCTAGCGCAAAGCGCTGCAGAGCCTTAACGCTCCAAATTTAAAGTAGTACACTGCGCTCATTGACTGGTGCCAGTGCCAAGCACGCCACGTGCTCCTCACATGTGCGCTACTTAATAGAAGCACCTCAGCGCTCCACATCTAGCGCAAAGCGCTGTAGAGCCTTAGCGCTCCAAATTTAAATAAGCAATCTGCGCTCTTTGACTGGCGCAAAGCTCCAAGCGCGCCACGTGCTGCGCATGTGTATGCTAAAAGAACATAAATTGTTCTATAAGTAAAGCCCAGAGCTATGATGAATGCTCGGTATTCAGTAAAGGACAAAAATATTGTCAGAACTCAAATCAATGCTCAGCATTGTCAAATGCTTAACATTTTAACTGAATGGGCCGAGCCCAAAGTGGCCACAGAACCCTCATTCAGATTAACTGAGCCCATATGCTTATAAATTTCAGATCTTAATCCTAATTGGACTACAGATCTCCTTACCAAAATTGGTTCAAGGGTACATCTCTTTACTCCTCTGATATTTATCGTTGTAATGCTTCAACGTCTTCAGAGAGGTGACGGGTCCCAATAACCATACATTCCATAGACTATGACGTCTTTAAACTAGACTGTAGGGTCCTTAAACCCGTGGACTATGATGTCCTTAACCTCGGACTATGGGGTCCTTAAACCCATGGACTATGATGTACTTAACCTTAGACTGTGGGGTCCTTAAGCCCATGGACTATGATGTCCTTAACCTTGGACCACCATGTCCTTAAACTGGTAATGGACCGCAATGTCCCTAAACTAAACAATAAAGCCCAAATGATCTTTTGTTGGATCTAAATGATCCAGTTAAGTTAATCTTAGTCAAAAATTAGACTAACGTATCCTTAACAAACGTTTAAGTTGATCTTAGTCTCAAATGAGACTAACGTATCCTTAAACCCAACCCCAAACCGAAATCTAAGAAGATACGGATTTGGACTAATCCACGTCTTACGAGTGACAACATAAATTAGTCTCCGTATAAAATCCACGGGCAACCAAAAACAAAACAAACACACACGACACGAAGTGATCATCTGGAGAAAGAGAAAGTGGTTACCGCGACGTGGTAGCGTAATTAACTGCAGGGGCTTGCACCTGCAGGGAAGAGCATCCCCACAATTAAAAACCCCTCAACGAGGGGAAATCTGACGAAATCTGCTACATCGGCCACATCCGTTTAAACCTTCGATACATGGTGCCATAAATCAACTTGGCATCTTCGGAGAGGTGGACGAATAGCACCAATTAGCATCTGCCCTCGAATTTCAGGCTAGACGAACCTACACGGTCTCGCCCCTGTGTTCAGCGGAGAACAGATTCTAGCACGCCCGATGGGACCTTTTCCTCTTTCCACTCCACACTTCGTGTGTCGTATTCGCGAACGAATCACGGTTTGATATGGTTGCCCTTGGTTTCGAAGTACTAAGATTTGGTTTTGCTCTCGTGCAGAAAAGAGAACATCAATGGCCTCTAACAGCTGCAACTGCAACTCCCTTTCCGCCTCATCTGGAGGAGTAACCTACGTCCCCAAGCGGCCTCCCTGTTCAAGATGCCAGTGGAGCAGGTAACTCAGGCCACCACTGGGCTATTCTTCGGGACCATGCTCCCACCGATGAGCTTCAACGCCCCTGTACCATTGAAAGAAGCTCAGAAGAAGTCGGTCTTTAATCGGCTTACCACTACTGCGGCCCCTCTTAACGGTCCCCTAAGTCCACCGCCTCAGTTTTCAGCAGACTGGGCCAAAGCTCAAGTAGGCCCATGAAGAAGCCCGCAATTTCTGAAGGTGAAGTCATGAAGGCTGTTTCCCTTGTTCGAAAGTCGGCCTTCGCAAGACTGACTATCCCTTCCCAACGGATGTCAGTCTTCTACAGGCTAGCGCCAATAACAGACTCTCATCAGAACAGAGGGCATGGAAAAGCTGAGCTAACAGCGGAGGTGATCCTGGCAGCACGACATGCTCGACGTCGCCACTGGAGCCGAGTAAGGAAAGCTGGAGGCAATTCCTCTTCTGGATTGACTCCGCCGGCTCTAACGGTGGAAATTGATGCTGCTGTTCCAACTGGGAACAGCTTTGAACCACTCAGGAGGGTCCGCAAGAACTCTCCGACTGTTGTGCTGAAAAGGTCTCCTCCACCTATGGAGAATGCCCTAAAGGCAAAGCTGGAGCAGCCCCCTCAACGGCTGTCCTCTAAAATTTACAAGGTATGGCGTCAAGTCCAAGACTCGGTAATTGATCAAGATTATCCCCGCCGACAGAAAAAGATGAAAGTTCAGCGAGAAGATGACCTTCCTGTCAAGCCACAGAAGGTGACAACCACTTGGGTGCCCACTGCAACGGCCCCCTCAACCTCGACCGCTCACAAGAGGAGAAAGCTGGAGAAACCCCCGGTGTCTGCGGCGAATCGCCAGAACATTGAATCTAAACGCACCAAGTCTGGGGACATGGTGGTACATTCTGTCTATATGGCATCCAGGAAAGAGGATAGTCGTATCTCTATGGGTCATCTACCGCTTACGCGATCCATGACAAAAGCCCAGGAGCAGCAACAGAAGCTTCAGGAAATGCTAAAGCAAATGGCCGCACTCACTGGGCCAACAGAAAGCCCGGAGGCGTCATCAGAGCAGCGTCATGAACAGGAAACCGATGCTGACTTCCTCCGCAGAGTCCTCGAAAAGAAAGATAGAGAAGCAACAGAACAAGCGGCTAATATAAAACGAATGGCGCTTCTCACATGGTGGGCATGATGATCCAGCCAGACCCTCCAGCCGAAGACCCTCCAGTAATAATTGAAGATGATAGAGGAGAGACATCAGATCCTCTGCCAGCTCTGTCAGCAGCCAAGGAGGAGACCATCTCAAAAGCCGCCCTGGATGATTACATCACTCAGCAGATACGAGTTCATCAGGCGAATGAAGCGGCTGGGAAAATTGTTAAAACTAGACGACCCTATTCGGGTTGGTATGACCAAATAAAGTACCCGCCGAGATACACGATCCCCAAATTCCACGTATATAAGGGGACGGGAAATCCACATCAGCACGTCGCTCAATTCAGAGCCTTGTGCAGCAACACCGGAGGTGACGATAAGCTACTGCTTCGCCAATTCGTTGGCAGCTTGTCGGAGACAGCATTCGAGTGGTATTCCGAACTCCCAAATGACTCTGTCAAGACATTTGCAGAGATGGAGTTGCTATTCACCCAGCTTTTCGCAAGCGCTAGCGAACGCACCCCAATCACGGCATTGATCAATGTCAGGGTGAAGCCTGGAGAAACATGGGTTCAGTATGCAATACGGTAGCGGAATCTATGGTCGAAGTGCGAGCAGTGCATTGAAGAAGCGCATGCGGTAAGCATGTTCGTGGGTACTCTCGACCCTCAGGCGACCATTTCCCAGTTCATGATGTTTTTCAAGCTGACCACTTTCCAGGCCTTGATTGACAAACTGGCCCAAATGGACCAAATGGGTCATAGGCCTTCCTCTTCGAAGCCGGAGCCACGGAATGAAAAAGGGAAAGGGAAAGCGACCTTCATCGCCAATGCTCAACAGCATCCCAGTGGTCCAAAACTAACTGATCGCCTAGACGAGAGACGACGATTCTTTAATGAGAAAATGAAGCGTCCTTATTCGTTTCCCTGGGACAAAACGAGGAGATTGTTCGAGCTGGCGGTGCGCAACAGGCTCATCAATTTGCCGAATCCAAAACACCCATTGCAACCCGGTGAGACTAATAATCCCAATTATTGCCCCTATCACCAAGCGATAGGCCATCTAATCGAAGATTGCTTCATCTTCGAAGGCTGGATTGAAGACCAATACCAACAGGGCAAATTCGCATTGTCCGAGAACTGGAAAGTAAGCCCGCCTCAACCACACGCTCTTAAAAGGGGGGACACACCGGGGGCATCATGCTCTTTTGTCGAAGAAGCTCCATGGGAGGTCGCTCTTTCAGCCAAAACAAAAAGAATGCTGAAGGATCTCCAAACATGCCCGGCGATCAAATGGAAAAGTCCGCTGGAACCCAAAGTTATCAAGGGAATGCTGAAGCCACGCCCGACGCTAAAAATTGGTGGTGATAGTTAAAGCGCCCACACCCAGCCATCAAAGTCTTCGAAGAAGAAGAAAAAGACCAAAAAGCCCGTGAAGCCTGGTGACAAGCGCACGGACCTGCGAAAGCATATCGATGCGCTGGAAGAATATAACCAGAAGGCGCGAACCCCGGTCACACTCTAAGAGTTTCTTAGCCATGTCCTTGAGGACGGAGATGATGACAATGGAGAAGACTCGTCGGATGAAGCATGAAGCTCTTCGAATGAAGCAAGCGCACAGGCCAGCCTATAAAAACCACAAAATCAGCCGCTTCGCACAACAGCATAACATAGACTGGAGATACTCTTCAGTCTATAATCCCCGAGCTAACGGTCTAGCTGAGGCTTTTAACAAGACCTTGACGAAGATCGTGAAAAAGACGGTGTCTCGAAATAAGAGGGACTGGCACGAGAGACTGCATGAAGCTCTCTGGGCGTATCGAACTACGTTCAAAACGGCCACAAACACAACGTCGTATGCATTAGTATTCGACACAGAAGCAGTACTCCCCCTCAAGATAGAGTTACCCTCTCTACGAGTGGCAGTTCATTACGAGTTAACGGACGAAGAGAATGCTCACCTTCGGCTTGAGGAGCTCGACGCATTTGATGAAACTCGGCTCATGGCGCAACAAAACCTAGAGGCTTATAAAGCAAAGATGACGCGCTCATACGAGAGATTGACTAGGCCGAGGACATTCCGCCAAGGCGAACTCATGCTACTGGTCAAGAGACCCATGATCCCCAATCGTGCCAAGCGGGGAAAATTCGAGCCGAACTATGAAGGCCCGTATATTATAGACAAAGTTTACCAAGGTGGAGCCTATCTACTCATGGACAAGCATGGTGAAAGACCTCTGAGGCCAATAAACAGTCGCTTCCTGAAAAAATACTACGCCTGACGAGTCACGGCCTAGGTCAACGATAGATGACGACGCCTATGTCCGCTCGCTATCTTCCTAAGCCCGAAATCTATAAGTAGTAGTCGGCCATGGACCGAAACGTCCTTAAACTAACGATGGACCACTATGTCCTAAAACCGGCTATTGACCGAGACGTCTATAAACTACTACGGACCACAGCATCCCAAGGCTGACAAAAAAAAGGGTACGTCCATAAGCGAAATGGGCACGGATGAAAACCTGAAAGGGCTCCGTGAGTAAAAACAGCAGGACTACCGGTGAGTCTTGTGAAAACCTGAAAGGACACAATCTCGTTAAAAGACACTTGCAAGGTCCTCTCGACCCTGTAAGGAGAAAATGCTTGCGTGAGATCCTTACGACTCACAAGGGAGTGACACACTTAGGGATCCCCACGATTCCTAAAGAGAAATTACACTTACGAGATCCTCACGACTCGTAAGGAGAATTCCTCTTTGAGACCCTTATGGCTCATAGGATTCAAAAGCCTTAAGTTACAGGAATCTGAACCTGTTTTTAAGCCATCACAATCTCCAATGTTGCTCTACAAGCGGTTCAATATCGACCCTTGTATACAATCCACGGGCACGGATAAACATTTCCCTAACAAAGTCCCACAAGCGACTAGGGATATGTGATCAGTCGAAAATATTGCATTTTTAACATGTAAATTTCCCTACTCTTTAAAATCATCTAAAGGTGTTTGGTATAAATATAGCACATATTAGCAATTTGTTTGTAAAATATCAAATAACATGTGTTATATATTATAACCAGCATTTTGAGGCAAATTGAGTGTTTATTATTGCACGCATGATATTTTGTATAGCGCAACACTTGTCTCGAGATTGTGTGCAGGAAATTCCAGGTAAAAGAGCCGGAACGGCTAAAAGTGCTGATAAAATACATCAAGTCCAAGACTTGTGATCTGGCAGTAAACAAGAAAGAATAAGAAGATTCCAAGCATCCTATGAAGTGCCAAAAAGCCAACACATAACATCCCAGAAACTTCATGCAGTGACTCGCCAAGAAGGCCGCGGATCCGCGGCCGCATCGGCCGAATTGCCGCGGTTCCGCGGCCTTGTTACCTGATCACTGGCTCAGATTCCTCCACGTGTCTTCTTGTAACGGCCAAGCTTCCAGAAGACTCCCAAAGAGCATGTGGCTTTATCCAGAAGGCTTGGCCTAACAACCTTATCCTAGAATATTCCTCATTCTAGAATATTCCCTCCAACAAACTTCTTCTAGAAGACTCTCTCTAACAACCTAGCTTTGGAGGGAAAATTAAAATGAGTGGTTATAAAAATGGATCTAGATCTAGGGTTTAGAGGTTGTTGAATTTGGAGGGAAATCAAAATTATAGTGAGATCCAAATCAATTCTAATCAAATTGAGTGACACAATTTGATCCAAATCAAGATCATCGAGTACCGATTCAAGCAAGCATTCAACGAGCCTTTTGAAGCGACGCCGATCTTCATCCGAGCAAGAGATCCACGACGATCCACGACTCATGGAGACGATGCGAAGCTAGTTCGACGATCGAGTTCTCCCCTCAATTCTTGTAGTCTTTGAGTAAATTGTAACAAAACGTTGAATAATAAAAGGTGAAAATTCTTGATCTTGCTTTTTTTTTTTACATTTGAGCATTATGAAGAGTTATCAATTCTTGATTGTTTTCTTTTTCATGATGTTTGAGTGAAAATTCCGCTCGTGGAGGAATCGAGAAAATAGATAGATGATGATGATTAAATTCTTGAACGATTCTTAAGTCTTATGAGTTTTGTAAACTTTAGGAAATTGAATCATCGACAATCTAGTTTTGAGCGAGATGCTTTCTTGAATGTTCTCGCTCTAAATTAGAGATCAACGATCGATGATTGAATTTCCTAGAGGCTAGAATTTGAATGCTAATCAACGAAAGGACAAGGGATGATGATGGAGAAACCCTAGTTTCTTCAAGAGATCCCTAAATCTCGTTGATCGTCATCGATCTAGCAACGAATCTTCAATAGATAAGAATTTGTAATCATAATTTTTCATCATCACTATCGATTGGATCGATTCCTACGAGGCTCTTTACAAATCTTGATAATTCATTTGATTTGGACAATTCTTGATTCTTGATTCTTGATCTTTATTTTCCAATGATTCTTGAAACTAAATTTCATAAATCTTGAATCAATTTTCTTTTATCTTTTAATTTTCGACTCAACTAAAACAATAGTGAGAAAATCACACTTTCTCAGTGGATGATCCATTCTCATTGACGAAACTACAATAAACACCGTCAATTGATTGCGGTATAAATTTCTTTGGTCATGAAACATTTTAAACACGACACGGAAACGATCATTCAAATGGCGCCGTTGCCGAGGGATCGTGTGCTAATTTGTTCGTTTTTGTAATTTGAGTTGAAAAATTTATTATTCCATCAGTTTTTTAAGATCAAAATTCGTAACAAGCGCTTAACGATTTGTTGTGATTTATTGCAAGGAGATCTGAAATCTGTGGAGCGAGATGAAAAATTTTCAGGATATCTCAAAAAGTCCAGAGAGGCATTTGGAACAATTGCTGAAATTTTTGTGCAGGGAACTCTCTGAACTGCGGCGGAACCGCGGTCGTGGTAGCCTTATTGCGGCGGAAGCGCGGTGTAATTAGGGTTTCAGTGCACAATTCTTCTCAGGTCTATTTCTGACTTTCTTATCTCCTTCTTGCTCTGCTCCACTAACCAATTTCTGCAGGATTCTTTGCAAAAATACGCGGTGCCGTAAAAAGAAAAATTGTTGCGTGTTTGATCTTGATTGTTTGCATTTTTAATACGGAAATTAAGGGCTAAAGACCAAATTCAGATTAGGTAGGGTGTTCATGACCCTTCCTAAGCCCCAAAAATCACAAAACCGCATCTGCATCACCCTCATTAACTAAAAAATATCTAGACATGACTCTAAGGACCGTCGCGCTTATTTCAGACAGAAGGAGGTCGTGGGTAATCTATTGCTTATCCGCGTTTCTTTTGTGGTGTCTAAGGCAAGTGTGTCTAAGGCAAGTGGTTACTTAATTAGGCCCACTACTTACGTAGTGGAGAACCTCCCACTTACCTGGCCACAGGAGGGGCAAAGAGGCAATAGAGGATTTATCTTGCGACTTGTCTTTTGGAAGTCTAGGAGTGGTCTAGAGACTTGACCTAGGTGACCATTAGATCTAGGGTTGCTTGTGCATTTTTGTGATTTGAATTTTTCAAAAAATCCGTACTTTTTCAAAACAAACACCAAACTCATCTTTTCCTTAATTATCACAACGCTACCACTTGTGATAAACCATTTAGTGCATGCTCGGCTGGACACGGGATTCTAGTGCCCGTCTTTTCCGCGTTCCTCCTATCGACTCCGAAGTCCGTAATTCTACGTCTACTTGTTCTTTACCCACCACCACATCCACTTCGATGGACAATTCTCCATCGAACTTCTTTAACACCACTCTACCGCCGTCCGCAGGTGCGCAGAATCCACCCCGCATCTCTCTCCAAGAGAGATGTTACCCTATGCGAGTTCCTCTTTCGACCCGTCTCACCATTCCACCAGCCAATGGGGACAATTTTGAAATAAAACCCCAATACATCAATCTTCAACCCAAATATCACGGTCTCGAGTCTGAAGACGCATACGTCTTTATTACCAAATCTGAAAATGTATGCACTATGATGGGTACTTCACAGTTTTCTGTGGATGCTATGCGTTTACATCTTCTCCCATTTACTTTGTGCGATATAGCCGAGAAGTGGATTTATAACACAGCCGCACATTCTATTTCGAACTGGGGAGAATTTGTAAGAGCCTTCCTTAAGAAATTCTACCCTAATCATAAAACAGCTCGAGTCCGTAGCGAAATAAATCATTTTACCCAGCTTCCAAATGAACCATTCTCGAAGTGTTTTGAACGTTTCAAGGATCTGTTAGTTCAATGTCCACATCACGGAATCCCTAGATGGGATCTGTGCAGAATCATATAGAGGGCATTAATCCTACCACAAAACAGACCCTTGAATCCATGTGTCAAGCCACCTTCATGACTAAAGATGATGGTGAATCCTGGATATTCTTAGAAGATTTCGCTGAAAAATCTTTACAATGGGAGAGTGTAAGTCAGTCATCGTCTAGGGGTGGCAATAACCAATCTGATGTTTCCATAGGAGTTAGAGATGAAATGGCGGCAATGCAAAAGAAACTTGAAACTATGGAAAATAAATTTTTAGCAGCCGCTCTAAATCAGATGCCACCCTCCAAAACTGTCTGTGGATGCTGTTCTGATCCATCTCATCTTACGGAAGAATGTCCATTGAATTCTCCGTTTCAAGGTCAAGAGCATACCAATGCTGCTTTCCAACAAAGACCTAGAAACGATCCGTATTCTTCCACTTATAATCAGGGTTGGAGGAATCACCCTAACTTTGCTTGGAACCAATCATAAACTCAAAACACGGTTCCAAATCAAAACAATTTCCAAAGGGCTCCTCCACCACAATAGCAACCACTTCAACTGAGTCAGCACCCCTACTAATCACAAAACTTTCAAAATCCGGTCAACACACCTGCACCGTATAATCCTTTGCAGTTGACCGGTACTGAGGAATCCTCTTCACTCGCACAAACCATGAATTTGCTTCTGAAAAATTTCATGCAAGTTTCGGCAAATCTTCAGTCTTCCGTCGATAAAATCCAGAAAAACTCGGACTCCCAAAGTGAGAATATTAAATCGATGGAAGCATAAATTCCCGTATAAATGCCGAATTGAGTACTAGAGAAAAAGGAAAATTTCCAGCTCAACCTTTACCCAATCCTGGTTATTCATATCATGTGAACGCTATCACCACGTTGAGATCTGAAAGAGTGCTTGAAAACCATGTCGGTGAAGAGATTGATGATAATAATGAAGAATCAATCGATGATACCCCGGCTGAGACTTTTCCTTCCACTTCTACTTCTGTTTCTGACCCCAGTTCGTCTACCCCACCATTTTCTTTCGAGCCTATTCTCCGTTTTCCCCAAGGCTCGACACCTCAGCAAACCTCTTCTAGTCCATCAAAGAGGATCCCCACTCCTATTCTTAGATTGTTCTTACCCACACGATCTTCTCCAATGTTGGACCCCGCTCTTATTGCTAAAGCTCCTTATCCGAATCGGTTAAGATGAAACAGACCAAGTACGCAAATGGAGAAGATCACAGAAATCTTTAAACAGGTTAACATCAATATCCCTCTCCTAGATGCAATCCAACAAGTCCCCGCTTATGCGAAAATTCTCAAAGACTTGTGCACTAGGAAGAGGAAGACTCAAGTGCCAAAGAAGGTATTCATATCAAAAACTGTAGACACAACTTTTCCCCAACAATTACCTAGGAAACGTAAGGATCCTGGCTATCCTACTAATTCTATTTCTATTGGGGATAAACACATTAACCGTGCTCTACTTGACATTGGCGCAAGTGTTAACCTGCTTCCTTTCTCAGTTTATGAGCAGTCAGGGATCGGAGAGTTGAAACCAGCTCACTGCACTCTCCAGATGGCCGACCGATCAATCACCAAACCTAGGGGTGAACTAGAGGATGTGCTGATAAAAATCAGGGAATTTGTATTCCCTGTGGACTTTATTGTACTTGATAAACAGCCTGTAGCAAACCCACGGAATCAAATTCCGGTGATTCTTGGCCGCCCCTTTTTGGCCATTTCTAATGCTATAATCAACTGTCATAACGGCTCTATGACCCTATCTTTCGGGAAGATGTCAATTGAGCTGAACATTTACAAGTTGGGAAGTGTACCCTCCGAACCTACTGCTCATGCATGTTCTGTCGAATTAATGGATGTCGACAGCAGCAAATTTGATCAGCCTCATGATACTGATCTAGACTCTTTTCATATGTTGTTGTTTGACCAAACTATGTATCATACACATACGGACTCTTCCACCGAGTTGTCCGGGTCAACAACTAACACTGATTATGAACCATTTTTGGAGTCTGAAGATCACTTCGCGTTTTTTGATGACATTATTCTTCGGGGTATCGATGAGAGTTTTGAGGAAATTTTCGCTGATGAACTCGCATTTTTAAAAGACACGGGTGTTGAGATGAATCCACCTCAATACAAAGAAATTGAACCTCCACTCCTTCTTCTGGACTATAAAGAGAATGTGAGTAATCCATCACAACCACTGTGTTGTCTCTCCAAAACGAGACGCAAACACATTCTTTTACACCACTTATCTTTTCCTCACTTCTTCTTGGCTCTTTTCAACTTGTTCTTCCACCAACCGGTGCACTACACTGATAAAATCTTCGAATGGGTGGTGTTGACTTTCAGTCTTTGCAAAGCTTAGCATTGACCATTATTTTGACCCACTCTTGTAAATATCAAAGCTTAACATGGTTTAACTCAAGTTTGGGGGGGGGTATAATCTGGCTCTTGAAAATAAAATTTTTACTTAAAATTGTGAGCCAAAAATAAGTTTGGGGGAGGATTTTCACGATCATACTTATTGCCCCCGTTAATAAATTTCCTCCCAGGCTTACAGGTTTTTGTGATCAAGTGGATGGTAACAGTGAGGACACTGTTGAAAACAAGTTTGGGGGAGGTTTGTGCTTATTTATGCATCACTTTGCATCATACCTTGCATAAGCACAAAACAAAATATATAAAAAAAATTTGTACATAAATAAGATAATAAAAGATTATATAGTGGAAAATTACATCCAAAAGATTGGAAAAATTTAAGAAAACCAAGAAAATTAAAAGTTTTCTTAAACGAACTAGTAATAAGTAGTTATGAGCCGTTGTCCCAAGGGTTAGTAAGATGAAGGAAGTCACTAATCTGAGGATAAAAATAAGTCTGAAAAATAGTTCCTATTCTAGAAACCAAACATTTGAATGTTGATACTCTACTATACGCACTTACACACGTCTTGAAACTCGGGATAGTAGAGGATACCTTGAAATGCTCTTGTCTAAAAGCCAAAGTATGAAGGAAATAAAAAATGAAAAAAAGATAAAATGGTGTTAAGAAAAAAATGAACACTGGTTTTGTTATCACCAAGGCAGCAATAAAAAAATATAGCGAGGGTGCTTCATCACCTAGTGCCTTAGACCAACTGGTCTGGGAGTCACTGCTAAGCCTTAGACGGTGCAAGACGAGGAAAATACTTACGCCTAATAAGCAAGCACATGAGTAATCGGTCGGTTAGTACCTCAAGAAGTATTAACGGTCGCATGAAAAATGTGTGAGCAATCTCATCTAAATATTCATCAAATTAAAAAGTACTGAGGTAGATGGACAAGAGTATGATAGCTTGAATTGAATTCTCCGAGTGTAGGGATGTCTTTTACATACACGTAAGGTTATATGATCGATGTTTGGAAGAAAGATAGGAATGAAGAATAAAGACGATGTTTTATTGAGGGATGATGTGATTTCTAATATCTTTTCATGACTATTAAGATACGGCTCATGACAACCGAAAATGTAGTGTAGTTAGAAACTCTAATTTTCAAAGTCTTTCTTTTATAATTCTTATCTTTACATGTAACTTTCATGGTCTTCCTTTTATTATGGGATTTTGTGGGTTCAATCCGCTGAAAACCCTCAGGAGACAACACTCCTCCTACTAGGAACACCTAGAGATTTAAAGGCTTGTTGCACATGCTCAGTGCAATCGTGTTGCCTATGAAAGTGTGCTAGTTAGTTTTTCTTTTTCTTATATTTTCTCCTTCTTTTGAATAAAACAAGTTTGCTCGAGACGACCAAAATTAAGTTTGGAGGAATTTGATCAGTCGAAAATATTGCATTTTTAACACGTCAATTTCCCTACTCTTTGCAATCATCTAAAGGTGTTTGGTATAAATATAACACATATTAGCAATTTGTCTGTAAAATATCAAATAACATGTGTTATACATTATAACCAGTATTTTGAGGGAAATTGAGTGTTTATTATTGCACGCATGATCTTTTGTATAGCGCAATACTTGTCTCGAGATTGTGTGCATGAAATTCCAGGTAAAAGAGCTGGAACCGCTAAAAGTGCTGATAAAATACATCAAGTCCAAGACTTGTGATCTGGCAGTAAACAAGAAAGAATAAGAAGATTCCAAGCATCCCATGAAGTGCCAAAAAGCCAACACATAACAGCCCAGAAACTTCATGCAGTGACTTGCCAAGAAGGCCGCGGATCCGCGGCCGCATCGGTCGAGTTGCCGCGGTTCCGCGGCCTTGTTACCTGATCACTGGCTCAGATTCCTCCATGTGTCTTCTTGTAACGGCCAAGCTTCCAGAAGACTCCCAAAGAGCACGTGGTTTTATTCAGAAGGCTCGGCCTAACAACCTTATCCTAGAATATTCCTCATTCTAGAATATTCCCTCCAACAAACTTCTTCTAGAAGACTCTCTCTAACAACCTAGCTTTGGAGGGAAGATTTAAACGAGTGGTTATAAAAATGGATCTAGATCTAGGGTTTAGAGGTTGTTGAATTTGGAGGGAAATCAAAATTATAGTGAGATCCAAATCAATTCTAATCAAATTGAGTGACACAATTTGATCCAAATCAAGATCATCGAGTACCGATTCAAGCAAGCATTCAACGAGCCTTTTGAAGCGACGCCGATCTTCATCCGAGCAAGAGATCCACGACGATCCGCGACTCACGGAGACGATGCGAAGGTAGTTCGACGATCGAGTTCTCTCCTCAATTCTTGTAGTCTTTGAGTGAATTGTAACGAAACGTTGAATAATAAAAAGGTGAAAATTCTTGATCTTGCTTTTTTTTACATTTGAGCATTATGAAGAGTTATCAATTCTTGATTGTTTTCTTTTTCATGATTTTTGAGTGAAAACTCCGCTCGTGGAGGAATCGAGAAAATAGATAGATGATGGTGATTAAATTCTTGAACGATTCTTAAGTCTTATGAGTTTTGTAAACTTTAGGAAATTGAATTATCGACAACCTAGTTTTGAGCGAGATACTTTCTTGAATGTTCTCGCTCTAAATTAGAGATCAACGATCGATGATTGAATTTCCTAGAGGCTAGAATTTGAATGCTAATCAACGAAAGGACAAGGGATGATGATGGAGAAACCCTAGTTTCTTCAAGAGATCCCTAAACCTCGTTGATCGTCATCGATCTAACAACGAATCTTCAATAGATAAGAATTTGTAATCATAATTCTTCATCATCACTATCGATTGGATCGATTCCTACGAGCCTCTTTACAAATCTTGATAATTCATTCGATTTGGACAATTCTTGATTCTTGATTCTTGATCTTTATTTTCCAATGATTCTTGAAACTAAATTTCATAAATCTTGAATTAGTTTTCTTTTATCTTTTAATTTTCGACTCAACTAAAACAATAGTGAGCAAATCACACTTTCTCAGTGGACGATCCGTTCTCATTGACGAAACTACAATAGACACCGTCAATTGATTGCGGTATAAATTTCTTTGGTTGTGAAACATTCTAAACACGACACGGAAACGATCAATCAATATGCTCACGTGGTTAACAACCCCTGTAAGTCCTCTCGACTTATAAGGAGAACACACTCTTGTAAGATCCTTACGACTTATAAGAGAACACACACTTAGGAATCCTCACGATTCCTAAGAAGAAAACGCACCTACGAGATCCTCACGACTCGTAGGGAGAAATACCTTCATGAGACCCTTACGGCTCATGAAGTTAAAAGCCTTAGCCGATAGGATCCTAACCCTGTTCGCTAAGCCACCTTTATTTGACATCGACAGAGGCAAATGATGATTCGCTCCTGGCAAAATCCCAGTTGTAGTGATACTGATGCCTAAATCGGTATCAAATCCTAAATTCGCGGCGAAAAGTCAGCGAGCCACAAATGCATATGAAATAGCTGAAATGATGGGGCAACTTACAACAAAATCAGCAAGTAAAAATGTATGCATACAAAATAACCGAAATGGTTAGGCAACTCGCAATAAAAAGCAGCGAGTAAATAAAAAAATAGCCGAAATGATTGGGCACCACGAAAAATAGCCGAAATGATTGGGCAATCGCGGCTTTCGCAATATAAAAGCTAAAATGATAGAGTGTCGCGGAAAGAAAAATATATATAAAATGAAACTTTTTGCCCTACAGGTGAGATCACATCGATCCCTATATACAATCCAGGGGCACAAACAATGAGGGAACCATACCTTCCCACCAGGCTCCATCAGAAAAAGAAGCCGAATCTCGACGGTTCACAGACAGCCTGGAGATCATCTCAACATTCGTCTCATTACAACAGATGCAACATCAGCAAATCGGAGCCGCGGCAAAGTTCCCAGTTCCATGACTCGGCGATGCACAGACAACCGAGAGTCAACCCCTCCTGGTCCCGTGGAACACGGCTAATGTCAATCCTGACCCCGAGGGAAGCGCCCAGAGCAACCTGGTCCTATGGAACATGGCTAATGTCAATCCTGACCCCGTGGGAAGCACCCAGAGCAAATCCTGGTCCTATGGAATACGGCTAATGTCAATCCTGACCCCATAGGAAGCGTCCAATGCAAATCCTGGTTCTGTGGAACATGGCTAATGTCAATCCTGGCCCCATGGGAAGCGCCCAGAGCAAATCCTGGTCCCGTGGAACATGGCTAATGTCAATCCTTACCCCGTGGGAAGCGCCCAGAGCAAATCCTGGTTCCGTGGAACACGGCTAATGTCAATCCTGACCCCGTGGGAAACACCCAGAGCACCTCCTGGTCCCGTGGAACACGGCTAATGTCAATCCTGACCCCGTGGGAAACGCCCAGAGTACTTTCTGGTCCCGTGGAACACGGCTAATGTCAATTTTGACCCCGTGGGAAGCGCCCAGAGCAAATCCAGGTCTCGTAGAACACGGCTAATGTCAATCCTGACCCCGTGGGAAGCGCCTAGAGCAAATTCTGGTCCCGTGGAACATGGCTAATGTCAATCCTGACCCCTTGGAAAACGTCCAGAGCACCTCCTGGTCCCGTAGAACACGGCTAAGGTCAATCCTGACCCCGTGGGAAACGTCTAGAGCAACCCTTAACTCCGTGAAATGCGGATAAAGTCAACCCTTGACTTCCCCGTCAAAGCAATTCTTTGATTCGGGAGCAAGTCAACTCATCAACCACTTACAAGTCCTCTCGACTTGTAAGGAAGAAAATTCTCTCGGGAGATCCTTACGACTCTTAAGAGAAGACGCACTTAGGAATCCTCACGATTCCTAAGGAGAAAATACACCTACGGGATCCTCTCGACCTGTAGGGAGAAAATTCTTTATGAGACCCTCACGGCTCATAAAATTGAAAAGTCTTAGGTGACAGATCCTAACTCTGTCTCCCAAGCTATCATTGCCTCGCAGAAAGGTCAAGGTAGATTTTCTACAGGCCACACTCTTCGACAAGAAAGGAAACAATCACTTACGAGTCCTCTCGACTTGTAAGGAGAAAATTCTCTTGTGATATCTTTACGACTCTCAAGAGAAAACACACTTAGGAATCCTTAAGATTCCTAAGGAGAAAATACACCTGCGAGATCCTCTCGACTCGTAGGGAGAAAAGTCTTTATGAGACCCTCACGGCTCACAAAGTTAAAAATCCTTAGGCAGCAGATTTGAACCTGCTTCCTAAGCCATCGCTACCTCTCGAAGAGTTCAAGATGGAATGCTCTCTCTATCATCTACAGGTTACACTTACTAAAATTAACATGCCGGCAACAAAGAAAAAGAGAAGAAAGCAAAAGATAACACAAGATAGTACGAAAGAAATGTATCTTTTATTCATAAATTCAATTGGGTACAAGATACATCATACGAAAGAATAAAATGGATACAATTTTATTCAAAAGAAGAAAATTACAAATGATAATTGGTAAAATAACAACTATTGGGAGGGAAGGGTTTTCAATAAACCAATCAGTTGCTCGCACACTCCCCTCAGCCCCTTTTCACGGCCAGCTGTCGCGGCCAACTCCGCTTCAACCTGAGCCCGTTGCTGCAAATAAGATGAAAGTTGTTCATCGATGACCCGCTGAGCTGCCCCAAGACTTTGCGCATCCCGCTCGATTAAGTCGACCTTCTGCCTCAGCGTTATCCCGTCAGAAATACATCGTAGGAGGCCCTCAAAGATAGCTTTCAGTTGTACAGCATTTGCATCAACCTGAGCGTGCAGCCGGGCAGATTCGCTTGAAGTCTCTTCACACTCCTTACGCTTTAAGGCCGCTTCTTTTTAAAGATGGCAGAAGTAGGGAGTGCTATGCTCGACCCACGCAGCCCGTTGGGAGTTCACAGCCAGGACCTCGGGAGCAGGACGTCCGAGCTCAAGCTCATGCAGGCAGGCCTCAATTTTCCTGCAGTGATTAACCCAAGACTCAACGACACCCTCACTATGGAAGTTCACAACCGTCGCCAGCATAAGATTGACATCGGCAGCAAAATCTGCAGCGAGGGCAGGGATCTCCGCGTCAAGCTCTTCAATGGATTCACTCAACATACGAAGGCTGGTCGCAGCACCCTTAGAAGATGGACGTCTAGAAAATGGTCCTGCTGGCATTAATATACAAGATTCGAAAGGAGCAGGAACCGGTACGACTGCTGCGAAATGAATTACGGTTAAAAGCTAACTCGTAAAATAAATAAATCACATGAGTGATGAAGTATACTATACCGGCTGCGGCAGGTGGCAAGGCCGGGAGTACTGGTGGCGCAACTATTCTTTCATCTCCTCCTTCAATCTGTAGTGCTGCAGTTAAAATAAAGAAGAGTTAGTAACGACTTGGCTGCCCATAAAATAAAAGAGAAGATATTAGTTAGAGGCTGTACTCACCAACGCCACTAGATGAAGCAATCTCCGACTGGAAGGAGAAATGTGGGTGCAGCACCTGATACAGATGATCAAAAAGGACTCCTGCAAGGGAGTAATGATGCAATGTCAGTACATAAAGTAAATTGCCTACAATGAAACCGATAAGTCACAAACTCGTACCTTCCAGCACTTGGGAGAACACGAGAGAAGGCAAAGGGTCGGCAACCGTCAAAGCAGCAACTGGTGGTAATTCCTCGGGTGGCACAACCTCAACGCTTACTACACCTGCATTAGAAACGAGAGGAATACTGTCAGAAGAGATTGAAAGGGATTGCAGAATGAAAAGGAAAGCGATGACCCGAAATCTACCTGGTGAGTCGCCGGTCGAAACCGCGATAAGGGCGTCACTGGGTGCAGCGACTGCTCCACCCTCCTCCATCGGAATGGTTTCGCCGCCTGTAGCTTCATCCCCCGACTCCACGAGAGCCGTCGTGATACTCGCAACGCCTGACAACGGAAAGGAACTGCAAGGGGAAAGTGTGGCAATTGGGGCAGTTCCAGACTCTTGAGAAAGAGTAGCCACTTTAGGCTCAGTAGTTACCGCCGTCTCACCTACCACTTCCCCATCAAGACTCGGTCCTGCAGGATAGGATATATAAGAATCTGAAGACTAAAACTTTGACCAAAGGACTCAGTGTTTCGTTACCTTGGGTCGGCCTTTCAATTGCTTCCCGAGCCGCATGTGCCACCTGTCTGTGAGCGGTAGACAGGGTGACCGGAGCACCTTCTGAAGAAGCAGGGATGGGGGAAGCAGCGCTTGAGCCTGCACCCGCGGCCAAGGCGGCGTTACGTTCTCTTGCTGCACGCCTTCTGCGCTTCCTTTCCGCCTGGGCCGTATGAGCTGATCTTCTTAGGACCTCCGTTAAGGAGACGTCATCGTCCGCGCCAGGAGCTACCTCTGGAGCCGTTACGGCGTCTGTCATCGGTTGCTTAAGTAAAACCTCTTTTGGCAATACTGGGGAAGCTGGGACCTCGGTAGCCAGCCTTGGAAGCATCCCCGCACCACCCTGCGAAGTCGGCACAGCACTTGGGATAACTTGGGTCGAAGTAGTCCCTGCGATCAGATGGAAAATGGGTCAGATTACCCATAAGAAAGGGGAATGAAAACACAATGGGCCGAAATATACCAACGCCCAGCGAAGCGCGAAGCCTTTCTTCCTCCTCAAAAGTCTTGAGGGAAGTCGCGAGAGCCTCTTCAGTGGAAACGCCTGTTGAAGGAAAAGTGTTAGTCAAAACATGATAATAAAAATGTAATGCAATGACAAAAGATACGGCTGAAGTTTACTTGATTGTGCGAGGATGGTCAGTCCTGCTTTGTGGCTAGCGAGTCGCTCGGAAGCTGCGATGGCGGCCGCCAGATCAGTATCATCCGGCGCCATAAATAAGCCCTCGTTGGTCTTATATTCTCTTAGGCCCTCGCTATAAGGAGCATGAGGCTCCTGGCCGAGTACAACATATGCAGAAAGAATCAACTTCTTCTTCTTCTGCGAGCGAGTACCGGTCGCCGCTAGCACGAGCTTACGCTTGGTGGGCACCTTAGGACGACGAGTCCCGATATCTGAACCCACGCCAGACCCGGGAGACACCACAGTCACCACTTCAACGGGAGCACGGGGCATCGGTAGCTCAGTCATATCATGTGGCGCTATAGCCACAGCAGCTTCCCTTAGAGGAGGACATACAATGGTCCGTCGCTTTAAGGGAATAATGGGGTTACCAACTGGCACTGCACCCTTGCGATCAAGCAGCAATCGCTTTTCTTCCCTAATGACGGCGCCCATCGAATGTTAATACCACGCCACATACACATTCAGGGCCTTTGGAACACAGCTCGGTTCACTGATGAAGAAGTTGAAACATATGTTTAGGCGCATAAAATGGTGCAGCGCGCTCCGGATACCTTCTTCGGTAGCAGCGAGTTCTTCCAAGAAAGCCTCAAGTAGGACGCCCTGATTATAGCTTAGCTGCTGGGCGAAATGATGCGGGTTGTATCTCATGAACACCGCCGCATCATTCTGCCTAAATACGAGAAAACCCGGTCTGATGGAGTACAGATGAAGAATCTCTCGAGCTTTCAACCCAGAGGCCCCGTCTTTAAAAATGTCCTGCAATGACAGCACCGTTTTTGTAGATTCCTGGCTGACGGTCAAAATTTTATCGGTGAAGGACATACCATCTCCAACCGTGCGTGGACGAAGGAGTAACCCCCTAGCTTCCCGCGGTGTCGGATTTACGATGGATGCGTCGACTAGCCGCATTATCCGAGGGAACTTACATCTGTCGTAAAAGGAAGGTCTTCTGTGGTTACCGAAGACGCCAAGCACGTGCAACTCGAGCCACGAGGTGAAATAATGCATTGAGAAGTTGGCAGGCTGCACCCCTGGCTTAATAGTATCCGCTGCCAAGCTGAGGCCGTGATACAAGTGGGCTAACCCAACAATCCCGACGGCCACTTGTATCCCGGCAACCATTCGATGCGCTGGGTTGAATACGGATGGCCTCATATGACGAGGGTGCATCGGAAGCGCAAACCAGCTCAGCCATACCCCGAGAAACCCCAAAAAGAATGTTTCTTCGTCAATCCCAGGAGCTGCCAGCTCTGCAAAAGGGACGACCGGGATGTCGGGGAGAAAGAAGTTCTTCTGATCCGCCTCCGCCATCGACAAGTGGCCCAAACCTAAGCCAAAAGAATCGTTGAGTTTGGCGAACTTCGCGACTTCCTTCGATAGTACTTCCGTATGGAGGACATGGGCGATGAAATCGGTGAAATTAACCCCGCAGCCTCCGGATTCGAGAAAGAGGCTCTCATTGATATTCAACACCTTTATCAAACTTGAGAATTGGTGTTGAATAGCGTTCTCCGAGGTAAGACCAATTACCATTGATTTGGTGGCAAAAATATGCTCATCCGGAGGAAGCAACTCCTCGTAATGTTCTCCCCTGACGGGTAGACCGGAGACCTCAACAAATTCCTCTAAAGAAACAGAGACTTCTCGATCCAATAAGAGGAAGGTTTGGATCGGAATGTTCCACTGCTCCAAAAACGCCTTAACCCACCATGTGGGAGGTGTGGAATACTGAAACAAAGAAGCATAGATTGCAGGATACAATCCAAGCCTTAACAGCTGTGACTTCTTCGCCGATAAGATGTATCGGGCCCACTGCAGATATTCGGCTGGGTGACGAGGAGTTGGTCCTATGTTGTATGGCTATCCCTAAGGGCGCGACTCGCCCTGACATATGCGTCGTCCTAGATTGTCCAAAGCCACCGGCGGCTGCACGGGTATTGCGGCTATAGAAGGCCGAAAGAGACCCTCTGAAGTACAATTCACCTCCTCTACAGTATAGTTTATCGGGGGCGCATCTGCATAAGAGATCGCCGAAATAGGATCCGAAGGTGTCGCGCAAGAAAAGCTCCGCCGACCCCTAATGATTTGGTTGTACCATGTTCCCCATAGATGAAGATTTTTGTGCTACGGGTCATGGTCTTTAATCAGCGCAAAAACCTCTCGGTCTATGGACGCTTCGGGGAATCCGCCTTCCGAACGGACGAACGGGAAGGAAGTGTTGAAAGATATAGTACTTGTGCGGAAAAGAACAAATTTTCAGCCGCCAATGCTACAGTTTAAGTTCTGTCACTCGGTACTTAAAATGTATACCACACTGCAATGCAGTAAAAAAAGGACCAAAGGGGACCTACATAATCTAGATGACAGTTCATCATTAATAAAACAGCCTCATCATTTGATGAGACTGTCATTAAATGAGGAAATCCTCAATTGATTCTCATTCAATGAGAACCCCTCGGGCTAAGGAATAAAAATTCCTCAAGAGGCTTGCTCTGTAAAAATGATGGAACAACCCATCAGAAAGATTGAAAATAATTTTTTTTTAATGAATTAAAATTCTGAGATCTTCAAGATCCATGAATAAACTCTTAAAGGTTCTTCATAAGAGATTAACAAATCTCCATTATTCAAGAGAGTAAAACTCTGTTAATGGGTTAAGAAACCCTAAAAGGTTTTCTTTAGATCTAAGATCTATGAAGAGCAAAGCTCTGTTAATGGGTAAAACCCTAATAACATTTTTTTCAGATCTAAGATCTATGAAGAGCAAAACTCTGTTAATGGGTAAAATCCTATAAACATTTTAAGATCTATGATATGAGGAAGAGCAAAAATCTATTGATAAAGTTCAAATCTTACCAAAAATTTGACAGAGTTTTGACTCTTGAAGGTTCTTAAAATGAAGAGCTACGCTCTGAAGGAGAATAAAAATTCTCAGCAAGAAGGAAGATGAACAGAAATCATCTCAAGGGTCAAGGGTCCTATATATAGGAGCTGAGAGCCGTTTCAACTTCTGAGTTGATCCAAGGGCCGAGATGCTGCCACCGCTGCACTCACGTGTGGGCCACATAAGCGCAAGGGTGGGGGGCATTTGTTTCCCCCAATCAGAGCAAAGCTATATTCAAAATTCAAATTTTAAAATGAAGCAACGCTTCATAGCGGTGTCAAGTGTGCTGCGCCCTAAGCAGCGCACCACATGCAAAGCACGTGTGCGTTAGCGCTAAGTGCGATGTACTCTAAGCAGCGCACTACGTGCAAAGCACGGGTGCGCTAGCACTAAGAGCGCTGCACTTAAGCAGCGCACCACGTGCAAAGCACGTATGCGCTAACGCTAAGTGCGTTGCATTCTAAGCAGCGCACCACGTGCAAAGCACGGGTGCGCTAGCGCTGGAACTAAAAGCTCCCCACCGTTAGATCAAACATCCAATAAAGATGATAAATCATCGATTAACAAGAATAAAATTCTGTTAAGGAAAGATTCCTCAAAATCTTTCCAAACAAAAAGATTGTACTCTGTAAATCAGAGCAACACTGGATCAATGATCCAAAGGTGATTAAAAATCACCAAAATACAGAATAAATTCTGTATGGAAAGATTTCCCCATCTTGTTAAAAAACAAGAAGACTGCCTTCTGTAAATCAGAAGCCCTTGGATCAAAGATCCAACGATGGGGAAATCCCCAAATCAATTGGAGTAAAGATCTCCTTAACCGATTGAACAAATCAGCTCTCCCTATATAAAGGCCCCAAAACTTCAAATCTCAGATATACAGAAACATAGAGAGGAACCCACCCACCCCACCCTCCACAAACTTTGAGAAATCTCAGAAAAAATAGCCAAATTCTCGGTAGAAGAAGAAGATTTTCTTCAAGGTAAAAATAAACAGAGAGATGAAATCATCTCATACTAAAAAGAAGAATACACTTCTTTCTCACAGATCATAGATCTATAAGACCAAGGTCTTTCACAAAGAGATCAAAGGATCTCATCATAAAAAAAAATAAGAAGAAGAACATAATTCTTCTCACAGATCATAGATCTACAAGATTAAAGTCTTTCACAAAGAGATCATGAACATCTCATTATAAAAGGGGGGAGAATAATTCAGTTCTCTTAGGATCACAGATCCATAAAGGCAAAGCCTTTCACCAAAATAAGAGATTGAAACATCTCCTATAAAATAAGAACTTTGTTCTTAGAACCTTGAGACAAAGTCTCTTATAAGATTGAGAATTTAATTCTCAGGGCGCAAACTGATCTAAGTTGCATGAAAAAGAGCCTTAGCGCTCCAAATTTAAAGTAGCGCACTGTGCTCATTGACTGGCGCCAGCGCCAAGCACACCACGTGCTCCTCGCGTGTGCGCTACTTAACAGAAGCACCTCAGTGCTGCACATCTAGCGCAAAACGTTGCAGAGCCTTAGCGCTCCAAATTTAAAGAAGCGCTCTGCGCTCTTTGACTGGCGCAAAGCGCTAAGCGCGCCACGTGCTGCGTACGTGTGCGCTACAAGAACATAAATTGTTCTATAAGTAAAGTCCAGAGCTATGATGAATGCTCAGCATTCAGTAAAAGACAAAAA
This sequence comes from Agapanthus africanus, assembly GCA_030015575.1. Classification (NCBI taxonomy): domain Eukaryota; kingdom Viridiplantae; phylum Streptophyta; class Magnoliopsida; order Asparagales; family Amaryllidaceae; genus Agapanthus; species Agapanthus africanus. The sequence goes on along the minus strand of CM057342.1, from coordinate 749,414,355 downwards.
TATTGTCAAAACTCAAATCAATGCTCAGCATTGTCAAATGTTTAACATTTTAACTGAATGGGCCAAACCCAAAGTGGCCACAAAACCCTCATTCAGATTAACTGAGCCCATATGCTCATAAATTTCCGATCTTAGTCCTAATTGGACCACAGATCTCCTAAACAAAATTGGTTCAAGGGTACATCTCTTTACTCCTCTGATATTTGTCGTTGTAATCCTTCAACGTCTTCACAGAGGTGACGGGTCCCAACAACCATACATTCCATAGACTATGACGTCTGTAAACTGGACTGTGGGGTCCTTAAACCTATGGACTATGATGTCCTTAACCTCGGACTATGGGGTCCTTAAACCCATGGACTATGGTGTCCTTAACCTCGGACTGTGGGGTCCTTAAACCCATGGACTATGGTGTCCTTAACCTCGGACTGTGGGGTCCTTAAACCCATGGACTATGATGTCCTTGGACTATGGTGTCCTTAACCTCGGACTGTGGGGTCCTTAAACCCATGGACTATGATGTCCTTAACCTTGGACCACCATGTCCTTAAACTGGTAATGGACCGTAATGTCCCTAAACTAAACAATAGAGCCCAAATGCTCTTTTGTTGGATCTAAATGATCCAGTTAAGTTGATCTTAGCCTAAAATTAGACTAACATATCCTTAAAAAATGTTTAAATTGATCTTAGGCTTAAACGAGACTAACGTATCCTTAAACCGAACCCCAAACCCAAATCTAAGAAGATACGGATTTGGACTAATCCATGCCCTACGGGCGACAACATAAATTAATCTCCGTATACAATCCACGGGCAATCAAAAACAAAACAAACACACACGATATGAAGTGATCATCTGGAGAAGGAGAAAGTGGTTACCGCGATGCGGTAGCATAATTAATTGCAGGGGCTTGCGCCTGCAAGGAAGAGCGTCCCCACAATTAAAAACCCCTCAACGAGGGAAAATCTGACGAAGTCTGCTACATCGGCCGCATCTGTATAAACCTCCAATACATGGTGCCATAAATCAACTTGGCATCTTCGGAGAGGTGGACGGATAGCACCAATTAGCATCTGCCCTTGAATTTCAGGCTAGACGAACCTATGCGGTCTCGCCCCTGTGTTCGGCGGAGAACACCCGTTAAAACCCACGGGACAACAACTGTTGGATATGTATTCCCTAGAGGCCATTATTGTATAGTACTAGTTTGTACATTACATTTTGGAAGCTTGGGATATATACACAGATTTATGACAGTCTTGCTCGATATAGTAGTATGATACTTGGTTTGTATCTATCTTAATATGTGTATATATTTCTTTTAACATATCACTAATACATATTGATAGAGCCCTTAGGATTTTTACTTGACTACCAGTGTTGTGATGGCAGTCACACTAGTGGGGGCTGGGTAGTCTATAAGCACATCCTTATATAGGTCCCTAGTCGTAGGATTATCGAGACAGGGCATCGATACTCCAGAGTAGACCAGTGTATACGCTTCTCATCCCAGCAGGGGAGATGGTCTGTCCCACAGCCATCAGTACACCGTACTGGAGATAGTATGCAGGTGCTCATTGGGTTATGAGTTATGTTAGTTGTATGTATGCCCTAGAGGCCATTATTATACATATGATGTATATTATAGTGGATGCTTGGACATATATAGAGAGGACTTTCTTGCTCGACATGATAGTATGCTATCTAGTTGCTCTTTATCTTAACATGTATACTTGTATCTTGATACTGTCTTATGGTTACATGTTGGTAAAGCCCTTAGGATGTGTACTTGACTACCAGGATTATGATGCAGATCATACTATTGGGGCCATGGTAGTCCATAAGTTCATCCTTTAATGTTCCTAGTCGTGGGTGTATCGAGACAGGGCATCGATATACCAGAGTAGACTAGCATATATGCTTCTCAACCCATGAGATGGGCGATGGATGATCCCATATCCATTGGTGTTTGACATCAGAGATGGTATACGGGTGCTCAGTGGAGACTGGGTACACTGGACGGACTCGCCGAGAACTCCTAGATGGTATTATACCTGACGTCAGATAGCAGTTCTCTGGTGACACTGGTACAGGTTAGTCTGTAGACCCGAGATCGTCATAGAGTCTTGTGTGATTCCCACCGTGCTTTGATTTCCACCTTACCATGTTCAAGAGGACGTGCAAAACGGTGGTTTTTGGGTACAGTCCCGAGACACATGGAGGCAATGAGTGATATGAGGGGATTTTGTCTCTCCCGGTATTGGGGGTAGATGTCGTGCTGTGCTCGATTGGCTATAACTGGAAGTCCCTGGCCAGGGATGATTTAGAGATTTACTGGTAAGTGTTATCAGTAGTTTCTCGACCCGTTATGAGCCTCGTATCGGCATGACTTATCGAATTATTGGGGTCTGACGTTTACCACCCCTAGACTGGATATGCGACATCTTAGACGAAGAGACCGGAATGTACCCGGTTACGGAAGTGTTACTGACAGACTTTACAGAAGCTAGAGCAGGCTTGCTTGTTGATCTTATGATCGCTCAATATCCGGGTAGCCGTTACGTTCAGCTAGTACCGCTGACGGCTTGTGGGTGCTTGATATGATCATCACCTACTGCCAGTGTATTGACGAGTCTTTAGAGTCCTACACAGAGGTTTTACTGGCTCAGGCAAAACGAAGTAGGAGCACATATGTGATATGTGAGAGACCGAGATTAATACGAGTATGTGATACCGTATTCTAATCTCGCGATATTTGTATCGGTCGGTTATATGTGATATAGCCGGGTTATCGAATCAAGTATTGATTCGATAAGTTGGTACATATAATATTAGTCGGTTATATGTGATATAGCCGGATTATTAAATCAAGTGTTGATTTGATAATTTAGTGTATAATTGTATATTTGATATACCAGTTTACATTAACTAATATTAGCTCACTTAAGCATTTATTTTTCTCTCATGTGCACACTTAATATATATGTGATATATATATTAATTGTGTTTTATTATGTGTCATGGTTGATGATACATGCAATATGGGTGTATGAGACTTACACCATGAAAAAAATAATGTAGGGTTTATTTATTTATTGTAATTCAATTATTAGTTGGAAATTTATCACATGGCATGAAGCTTCATGAAGCTTTGAGATCCATTGACTTAGTCTACTAGTTTTGTCTTACACTAGATATTTGTTAACCCAAGAATTATCTAAACTCATGGTTAAGTCTCTACATGAGTAATATTAGATATTTTCTCACCCATGGTTGCCATTCACTCTCACAACATTATCTCTCTTTATCTTCTTCTTCAAGCTCAAGAGCTCTCTAGCTTTTAAGCAAGTGGGAAATATTAGTGAGAAAATCAATTCTAAAGTGAGCAAAAATCCTACTTCATCATCCTCTACTAGATTAGCACTTTAGTATAGGGTGTTAGCTTCACTAATCTCTCATTAGTGAAGTAGTAGCTTGGGTTAGTGTCTCCTCGACATAGATCATCTTCGGCCTCGAAGACTTCAACCAAGTTCGTTCCTTTTTCTTGTGAAGCCATGCTAGAGTTCGGAAGATCACTACTTGGAGCGAAGGGACCACTACACGGAGCTATTGAAGTGAATGACCGGTATGCAAAGGTTGTATTCCTAGTTCACTTAGTTGTAAAGTAGTTTACAATATGTTTCGTACGATTCTCTAGTTAAAGATTCTAGTTTATGGTTCTTTAAAACGGCAAAATTTTGAAAATGGCATGGACGATGCCTCCCGAAACCTCGCTGTCGTTCATAGGAACCCTACAGTGGTATCAGAGCCTAGCTAGAGAATTAGACGGATTATATAGGATTATGGAACTGAAACAACTCTGAAACTTGAAACAAGATTACCCAGTTTCTGTCGATTTTAAAAAGGCCTCTAAAATTTTTTAAACAACTACAGTATGTTGTACGGGATGCAACATGATCACAGAAGAAAAATGAAGCAATTTAGGCTAAAAGTGGCCGGCCACAACCTAGCAAAATCCGGCCTCCTCGGCACAATTCAAGAATTTTTGTTTCGAATTTTTTCTGTGTACTAGTCTCTGGATTTTAGTGTTTCAGGTGTTGTTTGTTTTTGTTAAACTTTCATGTGATGTTAATTTTCTGCAAAGGCAACTTGGTGTATTTTTTAGTCGTAATTCTAACATTTTTTCGGGTTATTTTAGCGGTGTTAAAAAGTTCGATCGGATATCAAATACCCACTTTAACCCTTGCCGGAAAATTTTCCAAGTGTTGGATTTTTCCTTAGTTTAAAACTTTCAGAAAATCATGCAAGCGATACTTTGGACCCTCTAGAAGAACGAAATCTTAACTCGATTATCTGACCGTAAGAACCGCCACTAAACCTTAGAGTTTGTGGTAGTTCGGCGGTGCCACATGTGAGGCATTTGTTGACCCTTCTACGGCTGGTTCATAGGAGCTGTGGAATGTAATGAGTATTTTTAAACTACGCTCAAGTGTTGAGCTTTTTGGGAAATTTTGGATGTTTGTTGATTCGATCAGAATGTTTAACGTCGTCTATCTTTTTTTAGAATGTGATACAATATGTGGAATTCATATAATTAGGCATGAAATCCAAAGTATGTGATATTTTGGGTTTATGATGTCTAAGGTTATTATGGATTCCAAATGTTGTAGTTTGACGTTTTCTTTTCTACGACCGTAAGTGTAATATGTGGTGTATCACCGGTTTCATTGCTATATGTCAACGACAATTGGGATACGCATATTTACTTATGTTGATGACATCTGAAGCTTTTGAGAAATTCAAAGAATTCAGAAACGAAGTAGAGAACCAGACTGGCAAAAGTATCAAGATCCTCCAATCTGATAGAGGAGGGGAGTACTTGAGCACTGAATTTAGGGACTTTCTAAAAAAGAATGGTATTCTCTCTCAGCTTACTCCTCCGTATACACCACAGCACAACGGCGTATCGGAGCAGAGGAACCGTACCCTATTGGACATGGTTCGCTCCATGATGAGTAGTGCTGAGTTACCTCTTTCATTCTGAGGACTTGCGCTTGAAACATCAGCGTACTTGTTGAATCAGGTTCCGTCTAAATCTGTGCCTAAGACTCCATATGAAATATGGAGTGGTAGAAAACCATGTCTTAAACGGGTTAAGATATGGGGTTGTCCGGTATATGTGAAAAACCAGAATCCGGACAAACTTCAGGCACGGTCAGTTTTATGTAAGTTTATAGGATATCCCAGGCATTCAAATGGATATCTGTTCTACTACACCGAGAAACAGAAGGTGTTTGTTGCTCAGCATACTACTTTTTAGAGTGGCAATTTCCTGCTAAAGAAATAAGTGGGGGCACGGTAGAACTGGAAAAAATTCTAGAGGGACAAACTATAACTGAAGATTTAGTAGAACCTCAAAATTCAATAGTCCCAGACGAACCTCAGCCACTCCGTAGATCTGGTAGGATTTCTTATCCGCCCGAGAGATACTACGGTTTTCTCATAGACGGAGATCGAGAGGATTGCACCTTGGAAGAAGATGACCCTACCGGTTTCAGGCAGGCCATTATCAGTAGGGACTTTGATAAGTGGCTGGATGCTATGCGATCTGAAATGGAGTCCATGTACACTAATAAAGTGTGGACCTTGGATATTGCTCCACCTGGGGTAAAACCCGTTGGATGCAAATGGATCTACAAAAGAAAACTTGGTGTAGATGGGCAGGTGGAAACCTATAAGGCTAGACTCGTTGCAAAAGGTTTTCGTCAAAGACCATGTGTGCACTATGACGAAAACTTTTCTCCAGTGGCTATACTCAAATCCATTCGGATCCTACTTGCTATTGCTGCCTTCCATGACTATGAGATCTGGCAGATGGACGTAAAAACGATTTTTCTAAACGGCAGTTTGGAAGAGTACGTTTATATGGATCAGCCAGAAGGATTTGTAGACAGTGGGAGCAGCGGGAAGGTATGCAAGTTGCTTAAATCCATTTATGGATTAAAGCAGGTATCGTGGAGCTGGAACATCTGTTTTGATGAAACAGTCAAGGAATTTGACTTCATCAAGAACGAGGATGGGCTTTGTATTTATAAGAAGATTGTAGGACGAATTGTCATATTCCTGGTCTTGTACGTGGACGACATTCTTTTGATAGGAAATGACATTACTATGCTACAATTGGTCAAGCTGTTCTTATCACTACGGTTCTCCATGAAAGACCTGGGTGATGCCTCGTGCATTCTGGGGATCAAGATCTACAGAGATAGATCTAAGAGATTACTGGGACTTTCGCAGTCCAGGTACATAGAGACCGTACTAAAGAGATTTAGTATGGAAGATTCCAAGCACGGTAATATACCCGCATTGCACGGAATCACCCTCTCCAAGAAGATATCTCCCAAGACTGACGAGGAGAGGGTTCGCATGAGCACTATACCCTACGCTTCAGCGGTAGGATCTATAATGTATGCGATGCTATGTACAAGACCAGATGTAGCTTACGCGCTAAGCGTGGTGAGCCGGGTATCAGTCAGACCCAGGTGAGAACCACTGGACATCAGTGAAGAACATTCTCAAATACCTGACAAGGACTAAGGAGATGTTTCTGGTTTATGGTAATGGAGACCTCATGGTTGAGTCCTTTACCGATTCAAGCTTCCAGAGTGACAATGATGACAACAAGTTTGTCTCGGGTTTTTGTTTACCCTCAATGGAGGGGCGGTGTGTTGGAGGAGTTCCAAACAGAACACCGTCGCAGACTCGACGATGGAGGCTAAATACATTGCTGCCAGCGATACCGTAAAAGAAGCGGTCTGGATGAAGAAGTTCATTACTGAATTCAGGAGGTTCCGTCCATTGTTAATCCAATACCTTTGTACTATGATAACAATGGGGCTATTGCTTTAGCAAAGGAACCACGGTCCCATCAGAAATCCAGACACATCTTAAGGCGGTATCACCTGATCAGTGAGATCATTGATCGCCAGGAGACCGAGGTACGGATAGTGGACACTAAAGAAAACATGGCGGATCCATTTACAAAAGGCCCTCCCTCAAGCACAGTTCGAACGACTTTTTGAGCTATTGGGTATGCGGTACGTCAGCATATGACCTTAGTGCAAACGTTGGGTATGCGGTATGCCAATTACCGGCCTTTAATGCAAGTAGGAGATTGTTGGATATGTATGCGCTAGAAGCCATTATTGTAAAGTACTAGTTTGTACATTACATTTTGGAAGCTTGGGATATATACACGGATTTATGACAATCTTGCTCGATATAGTAGTATGCTACTTGGTTTGTATCTATCTTAATATGTGTATATGCTTCTTTTAACATATCACTAATACATATTGATAGAGCCCTTAGGATCTTTGCTTGACTACCAGCGTTGTGATGGCAGTCACACTAGTGGGGGCTGGGTAGTCTATAAGCACATCCTTATACAGGTCCCTAGTCGTAGGACTATCGAGACAGGGCATCGATACTCCAGAATAGACTAGTGTATACGCTTCTCATCCCAGCAGGGGAGATGGTCTGTCCCACAGCCATCAATATGTCGTACTGGAGATAGTATGCAGGTGCTCATTGGGTTATGAGTTACACTGGACAGACTCGTAGGGTACTGCTGGTTAGTATTGACACTGTTACTTCGCCTCAAGTGTGTTCCCACTGTTCTTAGATTGCTACGCTACCACGGCTCTATTGAGTCGTGCAAACAGGTAGTAGTTGGGTGCAGTCCTGAAGCAGTTGGAGGCAGTGGCGGTTAGATAGGATTCGCCTCTTCCGGTATTGGGGGTTGATATCGCGTTGTGTTTGGAGAGCCATTACACAAAGTCCCTGGCCAGGACAAGTAAGATTTACTGGTAGCTATTCCAGTAGTTTCTCAGGGTGTTTTGGGTTACACTCCGACACGACTTATACCGCTATTAAGGGTCTGATGTTTACCATCCCCCTAGGCCCGATATGCAATACTCTTAGACGAACAGACCGGACTGTACAGAGATTGCTACAGACAGGCTCAGTAGGAGTTTAGATGAGCTTGCTCGTCAACCTTCTTATCGACAGATATCTGGGTAGCCGTTACGCACAGCTAGTGCCGCTGGCGTGCTTGTGGTTAAACCCATTGCCGGAGTACTGTCAAGTCTTTAGAGTCCCACACAAAGGGTTTCCCAGCTTCGGGCAAAATGAGTAGAGGTCGTATGGTTTTACGACAGGGTTCGATCACATACGTGTACTTGTGCGCTTGTGGTGTTCGAGCGGACATTACTAGTGGGCTTTGGTTTAAGCCGGATCCTAGTATTTGATTATTGGATTAGCTTCGTCTCATAGTATTCGTGTTTCTCGGAACACGGATGCGGGTATGTATATATGGATGAGAGGAGGTATAGAAGGAGACACCTCATTAGGGTTTTGACCATTGACTTGGTCAAAACAAAAATGAGGTGGAGAAAAGAATTTGTTATTTTTGGTAAATGATAATTATATGGCATGGCTATTTGGGTTGACCTTTTGACTTGGCTTGACTTGTTGACCTTAGATATTTTTGTGAGATATTTTCGACTCTAGATATTTTGGTGAGATATTTTCCTTGCCATGCTATGGTCATATAAAAGTTAGCCATTCTATTTTTATTATCATTATCACAAATACTTTTTCTTTCCTCAAGCTTGCCCTCTCCTTCTTCCTCTCAAAGCCTAGTATATCATGTGTTGATAATCGAGGGTTAATGAGACTTAGTTACTCTAAATTACACTCTACTCATTCTAGGTTACTTAGTTTAGCAAGCTAAGTATTCTAGTTACCTCAACTTGGAGGTTTAGCTCAAGGTTGGAACTCTCGAGTGGATCATTATTGACACAAGGAGGCCGAAGTTCAAGCACTGTCTATGCTTCCATCGTAGAGCTTATGGAGAAGATCGAAGACCCGAATGACTTGGTTTCTTAGGTATACTTTCTATCATAGTAGATAGAACCCTTACATGCTAGATAGGTTCATGGTTAAGATCCGGGTTTTGTGTTATTCTAGCGCCAAGTTTCTAATCGTAAAATTTTTGTTCCGCATTTGGCCACGGAAGTTGGCCGGGACGCTAGCGTAACCCTTCAACAACAACGGATATTCAAGTTAGGTGTATTAAAGTGACCGTCTCATACCACTTTTAACGCATTCCATACCAGTCCATCCCTTTAAAAAAACCGTAATGTATTTTGTATTGATTATTGTTATAATACTTGCCGAAACCAAGATATCAGTTGTTCATGTAAACGGATAAGGATGTAAACGGATAGTCATATATTCAAGTCAATGTATATCCAGGGTTCGGTCAGTTCAAGTCATGTTGATATTGATTGTATTCTGGTATTCATGTTCAAGTTCAAGTATATATGGATTCATAATGTATTGGAGTTATATTTGGATTATATGTAGATTGGAATAGTATTCGGATTAAACTGAGATTCTGTCTGAGTCAGACACTTAAATAGAATTGGATTCCTGAATTAGGTTTTGGAGTTATCGGTAACTGCTGCACATGGACGGCAGGATTTGTGACTTTTTCTAAGCCAATTACCATTGATAACCCCGTTTTAGTTTTCTACCTTAAATAGGCAAGCACCCACTTTCTTCAGCTCCCTGAGGCTCAAAAGAATTGGTCCTGCTTAAACCTATATTTACTAGGGTCCTTATTGTAAATTAATAAATTTGAGGGGATTTTATGAAAAATAGTTGAGTATCCTTTCAAAATAATCCTTAAGTATGTATTTATTGTATTTAGGGTTTTCATGGATGTAATTTTTAAATGTGAAGTATTCTGGTGAATATAAACCTAGATTGAATAGTATATGGTATTTTAGTGTAAATTGGAATTGTATGGATTTGTGATGGTAGATTCATGAAATTTGTGATTTGTTTGTTTAGAAAACATGGAATTTATTATATGTATTTAAAATAGATAATTTGATAATATTATAAATAATTATAGAAAAAATAAATTTATTTATTAAATAGAAAATCTCGTTTTCTTAAAATTTGTAATAAAAATTCCATCGAGATCGGATACTCCGTGAGGAGGTCTGCATCTCGCTCTATTAGTACCGAGGATGTGCGATAACCCGCACCATCCAAATCGGGTTCCCAAAATGGGCTGTAGAGCCTTAACTGTAAGGAATTTAATTTAAAACAATCTTAAAGAATACGGTTTTATTAGTTTAAGGTATTTGTTATAAAATTGTATTTATCCAAAAATATTGTAAAGAGGTAATCGTGCAATGTCATGATGAGTGTTGTGATGAGCTAGGTCATTACATCGTGAGTTTTCTAAAGGTAATATGAGAAAATATATGAAATAATGTCGTAGGTATAGCTTGTGGTATTTAAACGAAAAAGTGAAATAAAAGTTATATAACATTGCATTTTGAATTGAAACTTATTCTAAATGTTGTTTTATGGTTTCTAAATAGTATATAAAGAAATGTTTAATTTGTTATTAAGAAAAGTTGGGTTTTAAACAATTTTAGAATCGAAAGTCGGAATAACTCCACTTCCGACCAGTTTTGAAAATAGATCTTTTTAGAATAGGAAGAGAGAAGAGGAGAGAGAACTTACTGGTCGAGAAGAGAGAGGAGAGGTATAAGAATATTTTGAAAGCGTCGTGGTGTCGCGGTGTCACCGGATTTGTCCCGAGTCGTCGCCGGAAGATGACTTTGGGTAACTCCACTTGTATACCTTATTTGACTTGGAAAATTTTGAGAGTTTTGATAATAGATTTCAGAATAGAGAGGGTTAGGGTGTGATGTGGTATTTATAGGATTGAATTAGGGTTTAGGAAATTAAAAATGAGAATTAAAATGCATTTAACATTGGATTAATAGGTGATTTTAATCCTCTGTTAATTTGCAGAAAAAACAAACAGAAGAGGAGTAGTGGGGGGAAGGCCAAGGGGTTAGGGTTAAATTTTGGAGGCATTACCATCGGGGGGGGCCGACAGCGTCGGCCCCAAGCGAAATCTCGCTAGTCGTGTGGGTTGGGTTGGGTCATGGATTGCTGCCACGTGTTATGTTCAGTACATATAACATTTTCCACAAGTTTGATTTTAGTGACTTTTTAATTTTTACGTGTATTGCACGTGTAAACTTTTGGGCTTCCAAAAGTTTAAAAGAAAAATCATTAAAAATAATATGTGGCTGGGAGGATTTGAACAAAGGGGTTATGTCACAACAGTACAAGGCTTAACCAGGGAGGTATAAGTTGTTTCTTGCTGTTCTTAAATAAGAAATAGTTTTAAGTTGTGCTCATGCTAAGGTATTACTTTCTTTACTTTACAAAAATTTTGTACATAAAGTTTAGGGTTGTCACACCCCCCAAACTTGAGTAAAACAGTATTAAGCATTTAAACTTATAGGAGGGGGGTTAAAGTTATTGGTCTATGCAAAACTTTACAAAGACCAAAAGTCAACACCAACCATTCAAATATTTTATCAATATAACACAATGCTTGGTGGAAGATTATAGATGTGAAGAAGTGGGGAGATAGGAGGCGGAATCAATCGGCTTTACGTCTCGGTTGGTAGAGACGAAATGGTGATGGTGCACTACTCGCATTCTTGTTCTTGATAACAAGAAGGGGTGGAGGTTCAACTTCTTCAGATGGGGATTGATTCATCACAACTTCTATGTCTTTTAGGAATGCGAGTTCTTCGGCAAAAATGTCTTCAAAACATTCATCGAGATTCCGAATGATAATCTCATCGGAAAGGAAGTTATGATACTCGGATAGCTCGGTTAAATCATTCGACAAGTCAAAGGGTTCACACTTAGGTGTGGACTTATCGACAAAAGGGTCTTCACGTGTATAGTTAGCCGGATCAAACAATAACACACTGGTGGCGTCGGGATCAATATCGTGAAGTTCCTCAAATTTGCAACTGTCGGATGCTATCTTTTCGACAGAACATACATGAGCGTAGGGTTCGGATGGTTGACTTCCTAGCTTGTAGATGTTAAGTTCAATTGTCATGTTTGAAGTTGCTAGGAATGGTCGACCTAGGATCACCGGAATTTGGTTCCGTGGGTTCGCTACAGGCTGTGTATCTATAACTATAAAGTCTATAGGGAATATAAATTCCCCGACTTTGATTAACGCATCCTCTAGCTCGCCCCGAGGTTGAGTGATAGATCGATCAGCCATCTGGAGAGTGCAATGTGTAGGTTTCAATTCTTTTATCCCTAATTGCTCATAAACAGAATATGGAAGCAAGTTAACATTAGCACTTAAGTCTAGTAGAGCACGATTGATACTGTTACCCACAATAGTTATAGATATAGTGGGACAACCGGGGTCCTTACGTTTTGTGGGCACCAATTGGGTAAGAGAATTGCTCATATTACTCGCTAAGAAAACCTTTTTAGGTACTTGAGTTTTCCTCTTCCTGGTGCATAAGTCCTTTAAAGTTTTTGTATAGGATAGAACTTGTTTGATAGGATCTAGGAGAGGAATATTTATGTTAACTTGCTTTAAAATGTCCACAATCTTCTCCATTTGAGAACTTGGTCTGTTGGCCCTTAACCTGTTTGGGAAAGGAGCTTTATCAATAAGGGTTGGGCCCAACTTAGGAGAAGGTTGTAGGGATGGAATGGATCCCAAAATTAGATTTGGAATGGTCGTAGATGGTAATTCCTTCAATGAAATGGGATGAGGATTCGAACCTAGTGGAAAACGGAGAATATGCTCGGAAGAAGATATTGGATTAGACGAAATAGGAGTAGAAGTAGTAGCCGTGGTTTCATCAATATCATCGACTTCAACTTGTTTACCTACATTGTTATTCAGCACTCTTCCCGATCTCAACATAGTTACGGCACTCATATTATGATTTTGAAGGATGATACTCGCGCTTTGTGAGTGGCCGGGATTTGGTAGAGGGTGAGATGGAAGTCTCCCTTTCCCTCTCGCTCATCGTGGCATTTAACTGTGCAAGTTGTACTTCTATCGATTTTATGCTTTCACTGTGGAAAGCAGTGTGTTGCACTAACATTTGGCTAGAAGACGTTAAATTAGCCGTCGTTTGCGTGGATTGTTTAATAAATGTTTCTAAATTACGTTCGAGCGCAGAGGTTTTATCGGTACCGGCCGTTGAAATATTATTATAAAGATCAAAGTTGTTGGCCGAGTTTTGAAAAGATTGCGGTTGAAATGTGTGCTAATTTTGTTGTAGTGGCTGCTGTTGCTGTGGGAGAGACCTTTGATAGTTGCTTGGGAACTGGTTTTGATTTTGAGTTTGGTTTTGGTTCCAAGCAAAATAAGGATGATTCCTCCATCCCTGATTGTATGTGAAAGAATAAGGATCGTTTCTATATCGTTGCTGAAAAGCAGCATTAGTTTGTTCTTGACCTTGAAATAGAGGATTTAAAGGAAATTCTTCCGTTAAATGTGATGGGTCAGAACAGTAACTACACACGGTTTTGGGGAGCGTAACTTGGTTTAGGGAGGCAGACGAGAATTTGTTTTCGATAGCGTTGAGTTTCTTTTGCATCGCAACCATTTCGGCTTTCTCTATGATGGAAACGCCGAGCTGATGGATACTTGCCCTAGATGAAGATGATGTTGGTCTAACGCTTTCCCACTGTAAGGTTTTTCGGCGAGATCTTCCAGGAATTGCCAAGCTTCACTATCGTCTTTAGACATGAAATGGCATTGAAAAATGGTTTCAAGCATTTGTTTCATAGCAGAATTAACACCCTTGAATATAATTTGGCAAAGTTGCCATCTATCAATTCCGTGATGGGAGCATTGTAGAAGAAGATGTTTAAACCGTTCAAAGTATTTTCAGAATGGTTCGTTGGGAAGTTGGGTAAACTGGTTAATCTCGCTTCTGTAGAGTGTTTTTCGTCACCCCATTGAGATGGGAATACGCGCGTGCTTGTCAGGCGTACTACAGATTCCTCCTGCCTAGGGTAGGTAGAGGTTTATTGATTTTGGGGATCCGAATCTCCGTCAGCCGCGGACTAAGCTGCCGTTAATTACCCCTCGTCTTTGGAGCGAAAGAACCTCCGATTGACGGGTCCAACTGGTCATGCGAACTCAATGTGCAATGTGCGTGTGTTGTGTTTTGAAAGGGTTTTTTTTGGTATATCGGGGGCCTCGCAGAGTTTACGGGTCGTGTGAGGCGCACGTAGGCGCTTAGCGCCCGTAGGACACGTGCCTTGCACGCACCCACAGGGCGCCCGTGGGTCACGTGCCCTGCGCGCGACCGCTGGGCGCTGAGCGCCTGAGGGTCGCGTGAGACGCACGTGTGCGCTTTAGCGACCGTTGGGCGCCTATGGGTCAAGTACACGGCACGCGGCCGCTGGGCGCCTGCGGGTCACGTGCGTGGCACGCAATCGCTGGAAACACCGATGGAAAAGGGGCTTAGCCCCTGGGTTAGGAGTTAAACTCCCAAATGGGGGCTTTGGAGTTGAACTCCTAACAGGGATTATGTATAGAATTGGAGTTAAACTCCTAAAAAGGGATTCGATTTATGGAGTTAAACTCCAACAGATCTTGAATGGAGTTAAAATCCTAGAGATCTTTGGATCTTTTTTTGCGCCTTAGATCCTCCCGGAATGGGATTTTTGGAGATGGGTCTCCTCCTTCTTCCTCTCTGTGGGCTGGATCTTAGGGGAAAAGGGGAGGTGAGACTTAAAATCTCTCCTTTTTGGGATTTGATGGGTGATCCGAGCTCTCCTTTATGGGTTTTTATGGTGGAAAACTATTTCTTTTTGGAAAAAGAAGAGTTAAACTCTTGATTTAATTCCAAAGGGGAAGAAGGTTTTAGAATCTTGAGGAAAGAGGCACAAACCCTCATTTTTTGTGGAGAATGAATTTTTTTATTTCATCATCATGTTGCTTTATATAGGCTTACACATTTACATATAGCCCCTTGGGCTTTACAAAATGGCATTATGCCCATCCCATATCTTATATGCTCATTTATTTTGCACATGCCATGAGCCTTACAAAAATTTGGCTTTATGCCCATTTTGCTTACATTTATGCATAAAAAATTACATCAACGTTATTTATTATATGATTTTATTTTGGCATGTGGGAGATTGGTCGCGGGGCTCGACTTGGGCATGGGCTCACTTAAGCTGGGCTTGGGCCCGCTTACTTGGGGTTAACTTTGATTTTGACTTGATCAGCCGGGGCGCAATTTTTGACCCCAACAAAGTGCCCCCATCAATAAATGCACACCACATATGTAATTCGTGTGAATGAAATTGATGGATCTTCTTTCGCGTAGAGGCGACTTGCTTTGGTTCCCGATACGGAGTGTCGCTGGTCGACTTGTCCCCGGCACAGAGTGTCGCTGTTCGACGTGTCCCCAGCACGGAGTGTCGCTGTTCGACGTTTCCCCGACACGGAGTGTCGCTGGTCAACTTGTCCCCGGCACGGAGTGTCGCTGTTCGACGTTTCCCCGGCACGGAGTGTCACTGTTCGACGTCTCCCCGGCACGGAGTGTCGCTGTTTGAATTGTCCCCGGCACAGAGTGTCACAGTTCCACTTGTCCCCGGAACGGAGTGTCGTTGGTTGTTCGACTTGTCCCCGGCACGGAGTGTCGCTGGTTGTTCGACTTGTCCCCGGTATGGAGTGTCGCCGGTCGACTTGTCCCCGGTACAGAGTGTCGCCGGTCGACTTGTTCCTGGCATGGAGTGTCGCTGTTCGACGTTTTCCCGGCACGTAGTGGCGCTGTTCGACATTTCCCCGGCACGGAGTGTCTCTGTTCGACTTTTCCCCGGCACAGTGTGTCGCTGGTCGACTTGTCACCGGCACGGAGTGTCGCTGGTCGACTTGTCCCCGGCACGGAGTGTCACTGTTCGACGTTTCCCTGGCACGGAGTGTCTCTGTTCGACTTGTCCCCGGCACGGAGTGTCACAGTTCAACTTGTCTCCGGCACGGAGTGTCGTTGGTTGTTCGACTTGTCCCCGGCACGGAGTGTCGCTGGTTGTTCGACTTGTCCCCGGTATGGAGTGTCGCCGGTCGACTTGTCCCCGGTACAGAGTGTCGCCGGTCGACTTGTCCCTGGCATGGAGTGTCGCTGTTCGACGTTTTCCCGGCACGTAGTGGCGCTGTTCGACATTTCCCCGGCACGGAGTGTCTCTGTTCGACTTTTCCCCGGCACAGTGTGTCGCTGGTCGACTTGTCACCGGCACGGAGTGTCGCTGGTCGACTTGTCCCCGGCACGGAGTGTCGCTGTTCGACGTTTCCCCGGCACGGAGTGTCTCTGTTCGACTTGTCCCCGGCACGGAGTGTCGCTGTTCGACTTTTCCCCGGCACGGAGTGTTGCTGGTCGACTTGTCCCCCGCACGGAGTGTCGTTATTCGACTTGTCCCCAGCACTGAGTGTCGCTGGTCAACTTATCCCCGGCACGGAGTGTCGCTGGTTGTTCGACTTGTCCCCGGCACGGAGTGTCGCTGTTCGACTTGTCACGGAGTGTCGCTGTTCGACTTGTCCCTGGTTCGGAATGTCGCTGGTCGACTTGTCCGCGACATGGAGTGTCGTTGGTCGACATTTCCTCAGCACAGAGTGTCGTTGGTTTTGATGTAGAGGCTGATTCCCAGGCGAAGCGTAATTCCAACAGGGAAGGCAGATACACCGAGGCGAAGCATGAGTTTCAACACGTTGTACAATCTGAGACGAAGCATGATTCCGACGCAGAGCTTGTTGGGTGACTTGATTCCGAGACGGAGCATAATTCCAACGGGGCGGTCACTGGCTGATTCCGAGTCGAAGCATAATTCCAACAGGGAAGGCAGATACACCAAGGCGAAGCATGAGTTTCGACATGGGGTACACTTTGAGATGAAGCATGATTCCGACGCAGAGCTTGTAGGGCGACTTGATTCCGAGACGGAGCATAATTCCAACGGGGAAGTCACTGGCTGATTCCGAGCCGAAGCAGAATTCCGACAAGGAAGGCAGATACACCGAAGCGAAGCATGATTTCGACACGGGGTACACTCTGAGACGAAGCATGATTCCGACACAGAGTTGGTTGGTTGACTTGATTCCGCGAAAGAGCATAATTCCGACGGGGGAGGTCACTGGTTGATTCCAAACCGAAGCATAATTCCGACAAGGAAGGTCGTTGCTGCCCTTTTTGCGACTTGAACGATCGGTGCTGGATTTGACTTTCTGATTTGATGTGATTTGGGTTGACATCAGCATCGCTACACTGGAATATGGTACCATAAGCGAATCATCATTTGCCATGCGAGGATTAGGGGATTTTGGTTTTGGTCGGCATCTACATTGCTGCACTGGAATAATACCAGGAGCAACTCATCATTTACCCTAGGAGGATTTGGGAATGGTTTTTGGGTCGGCATCTGTATTGCTGCACTGAATAATACCAGGAGCAACTCATCATTTCTTTTGCCTATTGGGGAGCGATGGCTTAGGAGACAGGTTTTAAATCTCTATCACCTAAGGCTTTTCAATTTTATAAGCGTAAGGGTCCCATAAAAGTGCTTTCTCCCTAGTAGTCGAAAGGATCTCGTTGGTGTACTTTCTCCTTAGGAGTCGTGGGGACTCCCAAGTGTGTTTTTCCTTTGTGAGTCATAAGGATCCCACGAAGGTGTTTCTTACGAGTCGTAAGGATCCCGTAAGGTTTGTTCTCCTCATGCATCGTGAGGACGCATGAGTGGGTCTTCCCAAATGGAGCATAATTCCAAGGGCGGAGACCGGACGCTGGACGGGTGATTGCAGTGGGGCATGGGTATGATGAGAATTATTTGAGCCCGTGGATTGTATACGGTAGCCAGTTTGGGGACCAACC
The DNA here is from genome assembly GCA_030015575.1 of Agapanthus africanus. Lineage (NCBI taxonomy): Eukaryota > Viridiplantae > Streptophyta > Magnoliopsida > Asparagales > Amaryllidaceae > Agapanthus > Agapanthus africanus. The sequence continues at coordinate 749,396,537 of CM057342.1, read as the reverse complement.
GTAAGGCTGGGGGAATTTTGGAAAATTGGATTTTAGTTGGTGTCTGCATCGCTGCATTGGATTTTAGTTGGTGCCTGCATCGCTGCATTGGAATATGGTATCAGGAGCGACTCATCTTTCGCCATTTGGGGATTTGGCATCCGCATCGCTGCACTGGAATATGGTATCAGGAGCGACTCATCATTCGCCGTTGGGGACATTCAGAGATTTGAAATTTTGGTTGGCGTCTGAATCGATGCACTGGAATATGGTACCAAGAGTGACTCATCATTCGCCATTGGGACATTCAGAGTTTGGTTGGCATCTGCATCGCTGCACTGGAATATGATACCAGGAGTGACTCATCATTCGCCATTGGATATTTGGGGATTTGAGTTTTGGTTGGCGTCTGTATCGTTGTACTGGAATATGGTGTAACTGTTCCCCCAATCAGAGCAAGGCTCTGCTTAAATTTTGAAAATTCAAATTTTGAAGCAACGCTTCAGTTCCCGTGTGCTGCGCGCAACGCGCCACGTGTCAGAAGTTGACACGGCAGCACAACGCCCAAGACAGTACGTCCAATCAGAGCAAGGCTCTTTAAAAAACATAAGCAACGTTCAACTGCGCAAGCGCACCGCTGCGCGACACGTGTCTGCGCAGTTGCGCAAGCACAACTGCGCAAGCGCACCGCTGCGCGACACGTGTCTGCGCAGTTGCGCAAGCGCTGTTGCGCAGGTGCTTCACTGCGCGACACGTGTCACACGCTGGTGAGTTGCGCAACAACAGAGTGAAGATTTAAGGATATTTTTCTGTTCTTGTTTAAACAAGAAGATTTCTTCTGTAAAACAGGGGCCTTTGGATCAAAGATCCAACGGTGGGGAAAATTCCCCAAATCACTCAGAAAAAGATCTGTTTAACAAATTCAACTAATCTATGAGTACTATAAAAAGGACCCCAGACCTCATTTGATGATGATCAACATCAGAAAGAAAACAGAGAGAATTCTTGAAGAACTTTGGAAGAAAAAAAAAAGGGTAAAACCTTTTAAAAGAGAAAAATCTCTGAAGTACAGATCATTGATCTAAAAATCATTAATCTTCAATGAACAAATAAATAAAATAAAAATAAATAAATAAAAATAGTGCCTTGCACTTGTTATGAACCCTTGGTTCTCTGAGAAAAGGAAAAACAAGAGAGAAACTTGTTTTCCTTTGATCTAAATTTAGATCAAGAGTGCTCTGCACTTTTGTTCTTGAATCTAAAAGATTCTTGATGCTCTGCACAAATGCAAGGCATTATTTAAAGGGCCTGGCCCAATCAAATTGCAAAGCAATAAAAGGGCAGAGCCCTATTTGAATTAATATTCTATTTGAGCAAAGCCCAAAATAAATAAAAATTGGACTTAACCCAATCGTGGCCATAAGTCCTTAAATCAAATTGATTGAGCAAAATGGTTCTCCTGAATCAATTCACAACCGGCTCGAGGGTACATCTCCGAACTCCTTTGACATCCATCGTTGTAATTCCTCAACGACGTCAAAGAGGTGACGAGTCCCAACGGCCACACACACACTAATATCGGACCGAGACGTCCTTAAACTAATATCGGACCGAAACGTCCTTAAACTAATATCGGACCGAAACGTCCCTAAACTAATATCGGACCACCACGTCCCTAAACTGGCACAATAGAGCCCAAATGCTCTTTTATCGGATCTAAACGGTCCCGTTAAGTTGATCTTAGTCTCAAACTGGACTAACGTATCCTTAACAAACGTTTAAGTTGATCTTAGCCTCAAACACGGCTAACGTATCCTTAAATATTCAAATGGATTATAAAACTCCCAATCAACTCTGGTTCGAGGGGTACATCTCCGAGCTCCTTTGATACATGTCGTTGTAATCCTTCAACGACGTCAGAGAGGTGACGAGTCCCGATGGCCATACATTAAATTAATCACTACGTCGAGTTGATCTTAGTCTAAAACAGGACTAACGTATCCTTGACGAAAGTTTAAGTTGATCTTAGCCGCAACGCGACTAATGCATCCTTAAACTGAAAACACCAAACCCAAATCTAAGTAAATACGGATTTGGACTAATCCACGTCCTACGGGCGACGGCATTACTCAGTCTCCGTATACAATCCACGGGCAACCACAAACAAAATGAACACACGCGACACGAAGTGAAATTCTGGAGAAGGAGAAAGTTGTTACCGCGAGGCGGTAGCGTAATTAACTGCAGGGGCTTGCGCATGCAGGGAAGAGCGTCCCCACAATCAAAAACCCCTCAAGCGAGGGGGAATCTGACGAAGTCTGCTACATCGGCCGCATCCGTCTAAACCTCCGATACACGGTGCCATAAATCAACTTGGTATCTTCGGAGAGATAAACGGATAAAACCAAATAGCATCTGCCCCGAATCTCAGGCACAGACGTCCTAACGTCCAGGCCGCCGTTCGGAGGGGAACAGTAACAACCCTATTTTTCTACACCAAAATTTTTCAAATATTTTTTTCAAAAATCCACAAAAGGGTATTTTAGCATGAGCACAAGATATAGGTAATTATTTTGTTTTTAATTACAAGCTACAAGAATATAATAACTCCATTTTTAGTGTACAAGAATTTACTTTAAATTTAATGTATACAAGGAGCATTTATTCTTGCTGCTATCATTTTAAGTAATTAAATACCACAATAATTACAAGAAGGAGCTTGTAGCTCATTGGTAATACCTTGCACTGCTGAACCAAGCCATCAGAGTTCGAATCCCATGCCCCACATTATTTTTATATTATTTTGTTTTAAATTTTTGGAAAGTCAACAGTCAAACCGTCATAACTCTCAAAATTTATACTGAACCCAAAAAGTTAGATATACCAAAATTCTCCCCAAGTGAAGACCCACCCGATGGTACCCCGACTCGGCCGGCGGACCGGTCGACTCGGGCCGGCGCCACCGGCCGGACTCGGCCGGACGGCCGAGTCGTCAACACGGAATTTTTCTGTGTCGACTTGGTCATACCCCCTGCATACTTTATTTTCTTTGATCAGTCATCCAACTTATACTATACAATACTACAATACAATCATAACACTACGGGGTTTAAGGGGTAGACTGGTACGGAATATGTTAAAGGTGGCACGAGGTGGTCACTTAAGACGTAATTACATCCATGCCGTTGTTCCGTGGTATTATCGACGGAGCCTTGTACAACAGGTTACCAAGGTCCCCGGTGTAAGTGGGACTCCCCTCGTATACACTAGCATCTTCTGTACCAGGCTACAAACAACAACGTTAATACCATATTACAATATTATAATACAACATTAAAAGCTCTCTCTCTCTCTCTTTCTTACTTTCTGTCTATTTCTCCCTTATCTTTGGGACTTACCGAGCGACCTGTTCGCTGACGACATTCTATTTCTTTCTTCTTTGAATGTCGTCAGGTTCTTTGGACCCAGCAGAGATCGAGCCCACCGGTGAAGACTTGGAGCAGTTTCACGAAGACCCCGAGCTCTAGATATTGTACCTTGTTCTTTCAGTATTTTCATTTCCTGTTATGCCACTGTTTAGGCATCGCTTTCCATTTCAGTTGTATTTACTTTTCATGCATTGTACAAAAGAATGCTATTAATAAAGTTGCTGTTATTTCTATATCTCTTGTCTCTTGTGATTTACTTTTATATTGCTTAGATACGCTTAGCGTATGTACTTCTGAGTATATACGTAGCGGGCCTCGTCGTGTCCCCTTCGCCGTATACTGGGAAGCGGGGCGTGACAGGTTTTGTTGGTGGCCCATGCAGGTCAGAACCGTATGAATCCCTATCATGCAGTTCTGGTCTGCGTGAACAACCTAAGCAATATAACACAAGAACCAGCAACTAAAACATTCTTTACAATTCATGTTTCTTGAATCATACAAATTTCTATTCCTTGAATCTTATCATTTCATGTACTTGAATCTGTCCTAACCCAAATTTTTCATCAGGGTTATGGATTCCCCGAACAACACCAGCACCAACGTCAACAACACCCCTCCAGCACTACCTCTCGCACCAGCTGTTCCTGCACCACCCATAGAGCAAACAATGCTATTTGAGGCGATCCGCAGCCTTTTTGAGGGACAACAACAACTTCTGAACCGACCTGAGACCGACGCACCGGGAGTAAAGCAATTCAGGGCTTTACTTCCGAAGCAGTTCTCTGGAAAAGGAAGCCCTCTTGAAGCGGAAGAATGGGCACAAGGCATCGAAGACGATCTGGCAGCAGCTCAAGTGCCGGACATCTCTTGGGTCCGTGTAGCAAAACTACAGCTCACGGATAATGCTCGAAACTGGTGGAAGGCGGAAGAAAGCCGTCTGGTACAGCCGATTGAATGGAAGACCTTTCGCGAGAAGTTCGACGCGAAATACTTCCCTGTGACTGCCAGGTTTGCAAAGGAGCAGCAGTTTATTCATCTACAGCAAGGATCAATGTGGAACAAATCAGTAGATGAATACGACGCTGAATTCACCATGTTAAGCCGATTCGCAGCACACTTGATACCGACGGACGAGATCAGAGCCCGTCGCTTTCAACAAGGACTGGACACGGAGATTCAGGCTGCCCTAGCCACGGGAAAATTTCTTACTCATGAAGATGCTCTGGAAGCTGCCTGCAGTTATGAAGCAGTGATAAAGGCAAGGGGCAGACCTCAGTCTGCAGGAGTGAAACGTCCTGCCACTCAAATGGCAGGAGGGGCCTCTTCAAGGCCAGCTGTTGAACTCAGAAGACTGGAAGAAGTTAAGGATCGATCAAGACCCGATTTTTGCTTTTATTGCAAGAGGAAAGGACACTTGTGGAAGGACTGTAGGCGCGCAAAAGGCCTATGTTTGGTTTGTGGCGCGTCCAATCACGGAATTGGAAACTGTCCTTATAGACGCAACTCAGCACACACACCCACCAACTACCCGCAGCAGCCAACTATCCAAGCTCCTGAAACTCGTCCTGCACTCCCAGCACCACCTCCACGTAGATTCCCTGCTCAGCCAAATCGCCAATTCCATCAGGCACTGAGAAACATGCCTCGAGTATAGGGGAATATGCCTCCAGCTAGGAGGAACGTGCCACGGCGACAGGCTTTCACTTTAGCAGCCATAGAACCTGAAACTGTGAACCAAGGTAACCCAGGTAACTCTCTCACAACTTTGACCAAAACTTCTTTACAATCTTTAGTTCTGTCACCAAACTGTTACACTTTCCTTTTACAAATTTCGTGGACGAAATTTCTATAAGGAGGGTAGAATGTAACAACCTTATTTTTCTACACCAAAATTTTTCAAATATTTTTTTCAAAAATCCACAAAGGGGTATTTTAGCATGAGCACAAGATATAGGTAATTATTTTGTTTTTAATTATAATCTACAAGAATATAATAACTCCATTTTTAGTGTACAAGAATTTACTTTAAATTTAATGTATACAAGGAGCATTTATTCTTGCTGCTATCATTTTAAGTAATTAAATACCACAATAATTACAAGAAGGAGCTTATAGCTCATTGGTAATACCTTGCACTGCTGAACCAAGCCACCAGAGTTCGAATCCCATGCCCCATATTATTTTTATATTATTTTGTTTTAAATTTTTGGAAAGTCAACAGTCAAACCGTCATAACTCTCAAAATTTATACTGAACCCAAAAAGTTAGATATACCAAAATTCCCCCTAAGTGAAGACCCACCAGATGGTACCCCGACTCGGCCGAGTCGGCCGGCGGACCGGCCGACTCGGGCCGGCGCCGCCGGCCGGACTCGGCCGGACGGCCGAGTCGTCAACACGGAATTTTTCCGTGTTGACTTGGTCATACCCCCTGCATACTTTATTTTTTTGATCAGTCATCCAACTTATACAATACAATACTACAATACAATCATAACACTACGGGGTTTAAGGGGTAGACTGGTACGGAATATGTTAAAGGTGGCACGAGGTGGTCACTTAAGACGTAATTACATCCATGCCGTTGTTCCGTGGTATTATCGACGGAGCCTTGTACTACAGGTTACCAAGGTCCTCGGTGTAAGTGGGACTCCCCTCGTATAAACTAGCATCTTCTGTACCAGGCTACAAATAACAACGTTAATACCATATTACAATATTATAATACAACATTAAAAGCTCTCTCTCTCTCTCTTACTTTCTGTCTATTTCTCCCTTATCTTTGGGACTTACCGAGCGACATGTTCGCTGACGACATTCTATTTCTTTCTTCTTTGAATGTCGTCAGGTGCTTTGGATCCAGCAGAGATCGAGCCCACCGGTGAAGACTTGGAGCAGTTTTACGAAGACCCCGAGCTCTAGATATTGTAACTTGTTCTTTCAGTATTTTTATTTCCTATTATGCCACTGTTTAGGCATCGCTTTCCATTTCAGTTGTATTTACTTTTCATGCATTGTACAAAAGAATGTTATTAATAAAGTTGCTGTTATTTCTATATCTCTTGTCTCTTGTGATTTACTTTTATATTGCTTAGATACGCTTAGCGTATGTACTTCTGAGTATATACGTAGCGGGCCTCGTCGCGTCCCCTTCGCCGTATACTGGGAAGCGGGGCGTGACATATGGTACCAGGAGCGACTCATCATTCTCCATTTGGAGGAGTTTTTTTATTTTATTTTATTTTTATTGCCGTGATTGCTCTATCATTTCAGCTTTTCTTATCGCGAAGGTCACGATTGCCTTATCATTTTGGCTATTTATTCGTGGTTGCCTCATCATTTCAGCTTTATTTTCATCTTTAGTTTTACTCGCTGATTTTTATTGCGAGTTGCCCCATCATTTCTGCTTTTTATTTTTTTTATTTACACATTTTTACATCCCCGGTTTAACGACTTAGAGGTCTACCGTTCCCAGCTTAACGACATGGTGGTCATCGGTTCCTAGTTTAACGACGTGGTGGTCGATGGAGCAGCAGATTCCCAAAGGTCTTCGGTTTCCATTTGTATGAAATTGGCGGTCACGGCTTGTTTGTTCGCTATCACGTCAGGGGACAGCGATATTTCTCCCGCCTTATATTGTTTTTTGACCCAATGTTTGAAAACGAAACATTCCTCAATAGCATGACTTATCACTCTGTGATAGGGGCAATATTTGGGGTCGTCGGTCATATTCGCTTCCTGCGGTCTTTTTGATTCCGGCAATTGTAGACTGTTTCTTAGGGTATCCTTGAATATTTTACGGACTTTGTCCCTTCTGAAGGAATAGACCTTATCCAGCTTCTCTTTCAGTAGAGATTCTTCTCCCTCTCCGAACACTGGCTTCTGAGACTGGTTGGCATTAGGCCCGCTCATCCCTTGCTTATTTCGGTTAGCCGAAATATTAAAAGATTCAGCATCGTCAGAATTTCCGTCTTTACGATTTTCGTCCTTTCGGTTTCTCCAGGACCTATTGTTATTTTGGGATTCAGAGGAGGACTCCTGTTTTGAGCATTTCAACGTCTGAACTTTCCTGGTCAGCTCTTGGAATTTTTTGAGACCCGCGATGCATAGAAACGGGGCCATCCAATTGTTGAGATTTCCTATAAGGAGACTGACATATTGGTTCTGCTCTATCGGCGGTTCACATTTGACGGAGAGATTGCGCCATCGGGTTATAAAATCCGTACTGCTTTCGTTGTTCTTTGGCTTGGTCCTTACGAGATCGGCAATGGTGATCTTATCGCTGACGCTCATGAACCTCTGCCGAAACAGAGACTCCATTTGGACGAATGTTGTGACGGAGCCATCCGGTATGCTCGCGTACCAGTCGAAAGCAACATCGGTCAAGCTATTAACAAACTGGCGGAGGAGAAGCGCATCATTGCCCCCAGTATTCCCACATGAGGCTTTAAAGTGGGCGATGTGCTGATTCGCATTTCCCGTCCCATCGAATCTTCCGAATTTAGGGATGACATAGCCGCTAGGAAACTCTACCAGATCATACTGAGCGGGATATGGTCTTCCACTACTGCTGATATCTTTTTGCACTTCGGCTTCGTATACCAAGGTTTTGACTTTGTTGGCAACCAAATCTATGATTTGATCTTGAGTTAGCGGGCTGCTATCATCGGTAGCCAAGACATTTGCCGAGATAGGATGCGACTGGCTTTTGCACGGTCCGCTCACCTTTGGATTTGGGGTAATAGGCGTCAGCTGCCTCGAGACACCGTTTCCCGGTTCATGAGCAGAGCCCTGCGCTTGATTGGGCGGCTGAGAGTCAAGTTGGGCTGTGAGTTGTAAGACGACGTTTGTCAAGTCATCAATTTTTGAGTAGAGCTTGGCCATCTCCTTGTCTTTATTTCTGAGCTGCTTTCGGAGCTCCTGGAGAAGTTGCTGGTCTGCGGTCTTAGGATGGAAAGTTGTCTCATCTTCGCTTTTCGAGCCCGACTCCTCATGAACCGACGATCTCTCTGCTTATCAGCCTCACTGGAAGGGTTTTCATTACCTCCTAAAGGAGGCTGGTCTTATAATATGGCAGCCATATTCACACCAGATTAGATTTGATATGGTGGCCCCATCCTTGCACTTACTGCGAAGGTTGTCGCTGGGACGCGTGCCCCCCATGTAGACTGTGTGGATAACACATTCAGCCATCCTTTCATTACTGGCAACTGGTTTCACAGAGCGGTCTGGGCTTTGGAACTTCATAAATTTTAACATGGCCAGAGCCCTAGCCTTTTTGTTGGCTCTGTATCTAAGCCGCTTCTGCCCCAGCTTCTCTGTTTTGAGCGCTCAACAGGCTTCTGCTCTTCGGGAAGCCGCCATAGGCCAAGTGATGGGGAGGCTTGAGAAGACATCCGCCTCCGTGTCCGTCAAAGGTATCGCCTGGGCTTGCCCTCGATGTCTGGCAACTTCTTTCGTTCTGACGGCTTTGCCCCCAGCTGGAGCCATGGAAAGCCATTCAGACACCGATTTGTGTTTGGGTTGGGACGCCCTCGAGACCACCATATTTGGCCTCTTTCCTTTCGAGGCCGGTTTGACTGTTACCGGAGCTTGAGGAGCTGGGATGGTGCTAACTGGCATGAACAGAATAGAGCCAAATGGTAGCAGCGGCTCCTCCCACTGGCGCCCAAGACTGACCGGAAAGACAGTCCTGGCGTCCATCTTCATTATGTACGAGATAGTTGCTGTCTTGAGAGTTGAGTTCATCTTTGGAGACATTGTTGAAAATTATTTTCTTGAAAGCCTGCATGAAAGAGCATTATTTTAGTATTAATGTCGATATGTATGTTGATTGAGTTCGCATGAATATTTAACCCGAAATATGGGAGGATAGATAGGGTCCCCCCGGGCGTGCCAGAATCTGTAGGGTGTTTTTCGTCACCCCATTGAGATGGAAATACGTGCGCGCTTGTCAGGCGTACTGCAGATTCCCCCTGCCTAGGGTAGACAGGGGTTTATTGATTGTGGGGATCCGAATCTCCGGTAGCCGCGGATTAAACTGCCGTTAATTACCCCTCGCCTTTGGAGCGAAGGAACCTCCGATTGATGGGTCAAACTGGTCATGTGAACTCAATGTGCAGTATGCGTATGTTTTGAAGGGGTTTTAGATACATCGGGGGTCCGTAGAGTTTTACGGAGGTCCGTGTTTCTGGTGTGGAGTGCACGGAAAATGAGGGGTGAGGAGCGTCTTAAAGACGTGTGCATGGCATATGGGCGCTGGGCGCCCACGGGCCATGTTCCTGGCATGTGGGCACTGGCGCCCGTGGGTCACGTGCCTGGCGCGTGAGCGCTTGGCGCCCACGGGTCACGTGCGTAGCACGCGGCCGCTGGGCACTGAGCGCCCGCGGGTCGCGTGAGGTGCACGTGGGTGCTTAGCGCCCGCGGGCCACGTGCCTTGCATGCGACCGCAGGGAGCCCGCAGGTCACGTGTGCTGCACGTGACTGCTGGACGCTGAGCACTCGAAGGACGCGTGAGGCGCACGTGGGCGCTTTAGCGCCCGTGGGTTACGTTCCATGCACGCGACCGCTGGGCGCCCGCAGGTCACGTGCGCGGCACGCGACCACTGGGAACACCGGCGGAAAAAAGGGCTTAGCCCCTGGGTTAGGAGTTAAACTCCCAAAGGGGGGCTTTGGAGTTGAACTCCTAACAGGGATTATGTATAGAATTAGAGTGAAACTCCTAAAAAGGGGATTGATTTATGGAGTTAAACTCCAATATATCTTGAATGGAGTTAAACTCCTAGAGATCTTTGGATCTTCTTTTGAGCCTTAGATCCTCCCGGAATGGGATTTTTGGAGATGGGTCTCCTTCTTCTTCCTCTCTGTGGGCTGGATTTTAAGGGGAAAAGGGGAGGTGAGACTTAAAATCTCCCATTTTAGGATTTGATGGGTGATCTGAGCTCTCCTTTGTGGGTTTTATGGTGAAAAACTATTTATTTTTGGAAACTTCCGGAAATTAAGGACCACAAGGAAGAGTTAAACTCTTGATTTAATTCCAAAGGGGAAGAAGGTTTTAGAACCTTGAGGAAGGAGGCACAAACCCTAATTTTTTGGGGAGAATGAATTATTATTATTATTATTTCATCATCATGTTGCCTTATATAGGCTTACACATTTACATATAGCCCCTTGGGCTTTACAAAGTGGCATTTTGCCCATCCCATGTCTCATGTGCTCATTTCTTTTGCACATGAGCCATGGGCTTTACAAAAATTTGGCTTTATGTCCATTTTGCTTACATTTATGCATAAAAAATTACATTAAGATTATTTATTACATGATTTCATTTTGGCATGGGGGAGATTTGTTGGGATTCTTTAGCACCCTACTGGGTTTTCACAGCAACTACCTTGCCAAATTTAAAAATTCTAAGGTGCTAATCAATCCTAAGCTGGGATCAAGCTAGAGTAAATAGATATTATGAACATGTAATCAACCATTACAAGTAATGAACAAGGAATACAACCTTTGTAGACCGGTCCTTCACTTCTAAAGCTCCGTGTAGTAGTCCCTTCGCTGCGAGTATCGATTTTCCGAACTCTAGTATGGGTTCCCTTGGAGAAATGAACAAGCTTGCTCGAAGTCTTCGAGGCCGAAGATGATCTACGTCGAGAAGACTCAAACCCAAGCTACCTCTTCACTAGGTCAAGAACTTTGTGAAGAGAACACTTTAAACTAAATGGCAAGTAGTAGAGGATGATGAAGTAGGAAGTGGGCTCACTTTAGATTTTATTTTCTCACAATATTTCTTCATGTTTCATGGAGCTAGTGAGCTTGAAGAAGGAAGGAGATGAAGAAAGCAACCATGAAAAATGAAGAATGAAAACTAATGAGGTGAGAATAGCAACCATGGGTGAGTTAGTGCATATACTAACCATTGTAGAGACTAAACCATGGCTAATTGAAATGGTTAGGTTAATAAATATCTTAAGTGAGACAAAACAAATGGACTTTGGTAAAGATGCTTCAAGCTTCTCTAAGCTTCCAAGCATGACAAAATTCTCATTAATTTTGAATTATTAAGATAAATAAAAACCTTCACATTTTAATTATCATGGTGTAAGTCACACATACACCCATGCTTGCATGTATCATCAAGCATGATACAAACTATGTACATAAGTATATATCACATATACATTTAATGCACAAATCAAGTGAGAAAAGAAATCTTAAGTGAGCTAATATTAGTTAATGTAAATTAATATATCAAATATATAATTATACATTAGAATATCAAATCAACACTTGATTTAATAATCCGACTATATCACATATAACTGACTAATATCATGTGTATCAATTTATCGAATCAACACTTGATTCGATAACCCGGCTATATCACATATAACCGATCGATACGAATAAATCGCGAGAACAGAATATGTTATCTCATACGCGTATTAATCTCGGTCCCGCACATATTTCATATGTGCTCCTACTCCATTTCACCTGAGCCAGGAAACCTCTGTGTAGGACTCTAAAGACTCGTCAATACGCCGCAGTAGGTGATGATCATATCAAACACCCACAAGCCGCAAGAGGCATGCTAAACGTAACGGCCACCCGGGTATTGAGCTATCAGAAGATCAACAAGCAAGACTGCTCATACTCCTGCGAATCCAATCAGTAACACTTACTGTACAGTCCGGTCTCTTCGTCTGATATGTCGCATATCTCGTCTAGGGGTGGTAAACGTCAGACCCTAATAACTCGATAAGTCGTGCCGATGTGAGGCTCATAACAGGTCGAGAAACTGCTGATAACACTTACCAGTAAATCTCAGAATCAGCCCTGGCCAGGGACTTCATGTTATAGCCAATCGAGCATAGCGCAACATCAACTCCCAATACCGGGAGAGACGAATCCCCTCCTATCGCTCATTGCCTCCATGTGACTCGGGACTGTACCTAAAAACCACCATTTTGCACGTTCTCTTGAATGTGGTAAGGTGGAAATCAAAGCACATTGGGAATCACACAAGACTCTATGACGATCTCGGGTCGACAGACTAATCTGTACCAGTGTCACCAGAGAACTGCCATCTGACGTGAGGTATAATACCATCTAGGGGTTCTCGGCAAGTCTGTCCAATGTACCCAGTCTCCACTGAGCACCCGTATATCATCTCTGATGTCAAACACCAATGGATATGGGATCATCCATCGCCCATCTACATGGGTCGAGAAGCTACACGCTAGTCTACTCTGGTATATCAATGCCCCGTCTCGATACACCCACGACTAGGGACTTTAAAGGATGTACTCACAGACTACCATTGTCCCACTAGTATGATCCGCATCATAATCCAGGTAGTAAAGTACACATCCTAAGGGCTTTACCAACATATAACAGAGAGACAATCAGTGTATATGTTAAGGTAAAGAGTAACCAGATAGCATACTATCATGTCGAGGAAGAAAGTCCTCCCTATATATGTCCAAGCATCCACTACAATATACATCTCATGTACAGTAATGGACTCTAGGGCATACATATAACTAACAATCTCCTCTTATGGCTAGGTAAGTGCCAGATAAGTGGGAGATATCCGCTATACGAATCTTCGAAAAGAGCGGGCCTAATTAAGTAACCACTTTCATTAGTCATACTTGCTTAGACACCACAAGAGAAATGCGGATAAACGATAGATTACCCACGACCTTCCTCTGTCCTAATTGAGCACGACGGTCCTTAGAGGGTTAGTCTAGATATTTTTTAATTAATGTAGGGTGAGAGTATGCTCATTTTGTGATTTGTGGGACCTAGGAAGGGTGATGAAAACCTAATCTAGATTTAGGTTACTTTCCCTTAATGTTCGGTTTAGATATGCACAAACAAACCGATATCAAAACACACAAAAAGATTTTTGAGTGGCGATATTTGCAAAGAATCCTGCAGGAAAAGATCAGATTATTGGATTTTAGAGGAGAGAGAAAGATATTAGAGAATTACCTGAAAATTTTTTGGGCCCAAATCTGCCAAGGCACCGCTGTTCCGCCGCAAATTCCTTGCTTCCGCCGCGGTTCCGTCATAGCTTAGGAGCTTTGTTCACCAAAATTTCTTTAGTGCTCCCCTCTGCTCCTCAGGGATACGATGAAAGTCTTTGAATCTCTGTTTCCTTGCTCCAGTTACTCCAGATTCTCTTGCAAAACTCGCACAGTCATCGTTAAATATACAAGATGCGGTTTTGGTTCTCCTTTTTAATATGTTCGCTGGATTTTATAAGAAATCAACTCGAATAACAAGAAAAAAATTACATCCGTTTTCCCGGCAACGGCGTCATTTGATTGATCGTTTAAAAAGAGTGTGTTCGTAAAGTAACCGCAATCAGGATAGTGTCGCTAGTAGCTAGCCACGATGACTACGGGTCATCCACAAGGAAACGTGAACCTTTTTCTTTCTTTAGACGAGTTGATGAAAGAAGGGTGATTGGTTATAGATCTAATTTAATACGGACGTATAATTTATAAAGAAGAGGCTTGTAAGGTTCATAGGACTTAGTTGTAATGGATGACTTAATTAAAAATGACTCCTCTTATCTTTTAATAGTTTAAAACTAGATCGATAGTGATGAATGTAGATTAGGGTTTCTTGGAAGAAACTAGGGTTTTCCCACTCTTAACCCATGTCCTTGTATTGATCTCTATTCATGTCTAGTCTTTAACAAAATAAGTGTTAAACAGATCTCAAATCGTGGTCGTGACTAGTAATAGATTGGTAGCGCGCCCGATAAGGATGTTAACATTTGTTTTGCTGAAGTTTATAAACTTTAAAATGTATAAAAGAAGTTAAATGATTTTATCATCCATTGATCTACCCTAGCCTACGAACCCTAGCAAGCTAGGAATTACTCACTCATGGTTTGAGATAGAAGAAAGGATGAAGAAGGAAACATGATTAAAATGTAGAAAGTAAATGCAGAAATTAAATACAGAAAGTAAATGCAAAGAAAATTAAATAATAAAAACACTATTTTTATTAATCAACTATTTCATACAAATCTCCGTAGAAAGTAAATTACAAAGAACCCTAGTGTTTGCTCTCACTCCCTCTGTTGTTGGAGGTAGATGACTAGATGATGTTCACCTGGATGCATGGATCGTTTTGAACCTCTTGATCACTTCGGTTGATGATTTTAGATGTGAAGCTCTTAGTCCTATATATAGTCACAGAAACTAGAAACTCTAGATATCCTACTTGAGGATATGCAGATAAAATCCAAACCACAAAATTTGAAATCCTACGGCTCTAGATATGTCGCGGATCCCTCGCGAATCATGCTCATTGGCCGCCCAACCGCGACGCTTTGGAGGGATCATTATCTGAGATTTTTTTCTGCTCTCTTTTGTTGACATTTGGAGATCTCTTTGATGTATGGATTCTGAAAATAATGCACTGAGTCTCTGCCGTTGCTAAATCTTACGATTTTCTTTCATATTTCGGCATATTTGATTTTGACAACTCGGATCTCTTGGATTCCAGTCCTGATCTAATATCTGCATAATATCTCAAGTCATGGTGTTAATAATATTTGGTATTTTTGAGAAATTATCCTAATCATTTTATATGATATTATATGTTAAGAATATTGATTAGAAATATTTGATATGATATACATATTTTAATTACAATATTTTATATAAATATTATTGTCACTACCCGAAATATTAGCTCGTGACCAGCACTTAAATCACGCAACGTCTAAAGGCGTAACGTAATTCAAGTAAGCTTAAACCCAGAAATCTAAACCTTTTTAAGAAAATAAAGGAGGTAAAGTTTTGAAATAAAGATATAATGAAATCAAGTTTTCTTAATGCATAGAAAAGGAACATGAAAATGCAAGTGAAATTTACTAGTTTGAAAACGTGTTTCGTCTTCTAAAAATTTGGGCAGCACCTCCTTTGTATATTTTGATCCAAAACCACATATACAAGATAATGATAAAGACATCCTCAAGCGGGAGCTAGCTCTTCGCCAACCGACGGATCACAACCACGTAAAGCATAAATATAAGTATACGACGCCCAACGACGAAGATCACCACAAAAGAAGAAGAATAAAGAGAGATATCAACCCAAAATGCGAACATAAAACCCATCGCTCAAGTCTCGCAACTACAAGTCTCACTAAGTCTCATTACTTACACGAATACTAGTTTGATTTGATGGAGTTAACTAGATACAATATGAAATAGTAAATACAAGAGTGGGTACGATACAAATATCCCACCTACCAAGCAAACCGCCTAAAAGTAGCTATGTGCCAGCGATACCGCTACTGATCCGTGCGATCAATCTGCAAGAACTGTGGCACAACAGGGGTGGGTTGCCAACTCATGAATAGAAAAATATCTACAAGTAGAAATCGAATAAACGACGACTCCTAGGTCAACTATATCATAAAGATAATACTATAATATCTAGGGTGACCGTATCTACATATGTGCCAATAATATACTCAAGGTTTATCTGTATGTGGATATCATCCAACAATATAATCAGTGTATGTATGCATGTGAATCTCGTCCACCCATATAATCAATGTATGTATGCATGTGGATCTCGTCCACGTGTCAACCAATGACACAACATCATGCATGTAAATATCATAAAAGCATATGCATGAAGGTATGAGGATATAAATCAACGTGTGTCCCTTGAGACACATCAAAATCATGGAACCTAAGTGTCCAGCATCGACACTCAAAAACATCATGAAACTCGTGTCCAGCATTGACACGTAAATCCTCATATCTCGGGCTCCGTCAGTCCGGATCGACCCATCTCATCTCTCGACTCCGGTCGGTATCCTCCAGATATCCGTCGAGCCCAAATACTATCACCGGTAGGTAGTGCTCCCCTGCCAGGATCACCTTCTAACAATACGAGTCTTCTCGCCCCGGAGTACCTCACTGGGTCCACCATGTACCCGCAGACAGTGCCTACCGCTCCTTGAATCGGGTTTCACATGTTGCTCTCAGAACCGAGAAAACACATGGTGGACGCACTGAAATATCATATCAAGAGAAACCGGGTTTTTAAAACAGTACATGCTTTCTTTTGAAATCGCCACGATTCTCAAATCCAGAAATCTCATGAAAACGGCATATCTCAATGCGTAAAAGCGTAAAGCATGATGTATGTGATATATAACAGAAATATAAGCATATTCGTATATCATGCAACATGGAACAGTAATATGCACATATCGAGGGAAAACTGCTCTTTTAAATGAATCCAGTTTTAAAATATATTATGCGGTTCCCAAATCTCCAAAATCGAATGCAATACCGTATAAAGGTGCATATGTGTATATACGCAAGTATGGACGTACAAATGTATATATCCGCAAGTATGGGTGTACAATATGTATGTATGCCAGTATGGTGTACAATATTGATGTACGCAAGTATGGTGTACAATATGTATGTGCGCAAGTATGGTGTACAATATGTATATGCGCAAGTATGGTGTACAATATGTATGTGCGCAAATATGGTGTACAATATGTATGTGCACAAGTATGGATGTACAAGTGGTATATACGCAAGTATGAGTGTACAATATGTATGTGCGCAAGTATGGTGTACAATATGTATGTACGCAAGTATGGTGTACAATATGTATGTGCGCAAGTATGGTGTACAATATGTATGTGCACAAGTATGGATGTACAAGTGGTATATACGCAAGTATGAGTGTACAATATGTATGCGCAAATATGGTGTACAATATGTATGTACGCAAGTACGGTGTACAATATGTATGTACGCAAGTATGGTGTACAATATGTATGTGCGCAAGTATGGATGTACAAGTGGTATATACGCAAGTATGAGTGTACAATATGTATGTGCGCAAGTATGGATGTATAAGTGGTATATACGCAAGTATGAATGTACGATATGTATGTGCGCAAGTATGGATGTACATGCAACTATAGCAAGTAATTTATGCAAGGACTCATATCATGATGCAGTAATCCTACTGTATAGTGACATGGCAATTATCGATGATGAAGTGTGTGAGCCGGCCAATTTGTGCACGTGTAACATACGCATCATCGATAATGGTGCAGGTGTACTAGCACAGGTATATGTAATGCAATGAGAATAACATAATGCAGCATAATGTAAAAATCATCTAAAAGTTATAAGGTATACGTATCTACATGACCGAGTCGGTGAATCTATCAATCGGCATCCAACCTCACAACATCGGGTACGGTACAATCCATCGTACGGCATCCTCTAGTCAAGGGTATGGATCAATCATCAAGTCAAACTCATCACGTACGGAAAATCATCGTACGGCGGCATTAAGCTATCAGGGATCCTATCAACCTATAAGACGAGGAGGGTACGGACCTAACGTCTCGTACGGCTATCACTCACGATTCACAACATATATAAATATCTCTATATACCTATGTCCCATGTCACATCCGCAACAATCTCATATCAGGGGACCGGCAGGGTATCAATCATCTCAATCGACTCGCATCCGTATACCAACATATCATCAAATCATCATATCACGTCATATATTATTTTCATCGCATTTATATCCCACATCAAGTCAATTTTACAAATACATTCTACCTTTACTATAAGTATACGTATCTAATCTAACATACACATCCGAACCATGCAAACAGTTTTTGAAAGATGCGAATCGTAGTTTTGAAAGTAGGGGCTACGGTGTTTTTAAAGAAAAGATATCATTTGAAAATCCGTAACGTCCCTCAAGGTATCTATTTAAAAGATGCATACGATTCTTCAGTTTGGAAATAGGTATGGTTCGGATGACACATCTACGTTGACTATTTAGTCTTATAGTACCCTAAACGGCAATATCATCAAATATCATCATCAAATCCCGTCATCACATACTAGTCGTATCATATAACTTCTAACTATCCTTAGTTTCTAATATGGTTCTCTAACTAACTTTTAACTCTATCTATAGTTTTGATTGAAAGAATTAAAGTTAACCGCAATCAAGACGGTGTCGCTATGCAGCTAGCCGGTTGAGCACGGGTCGATCCACAGGGAGATGGTTGTATGTCCTTTCTTGTTTTAGACGAGTCAATAAAGAATTTGTGTATGTTTGTTCGATTCTATCCTAAGTGTATTATTTGCAAGTATAAAGTTGTTAAGAAAAAGATACGAGATTATAAGCTAAAGAAATCCGTACTCAAAACTTTTGAGCCGAATCTTGACCAATTGAGGCTAGAGCAATCGGCAACAACGTGGATTAGGGGATTTAAGCGCGGTATTCGTGGAATACGGCTTATTTACCCTTGTCCTTCCGTTCTTGTCTCTTGCTTTCGCCTCCGGCCAAACCGAACGCAACCGGTCGCGGTTAGGAATCACCGTTACCTTGTCAGGGTACGGTGCCTAACGGAGCGCTTGCGTATGGTTTGGGCGGAGTTCAATGGAAAATACGGGAAAAGGAAATGGGCAAGGAAACATTAACTTAGAATACCGTATTTTTCTCTTACCAAAGATAATTACATTCATTCACAAGAAACCAAAAAGAGAGAACAAAAAGAAAAGAACAAAGAAAAGAAAAGATTACAAACAAGTAATTAAAGTGCATGAATATAAATTGCAAGAAAGTAAAGCAAGGTAATAAAAAGCAAGTAATAAATAAGCAAATAAAAAGAACAAGAAACTAGAACTCAAGACAAGCATGTGATCAATAGCCAACCCTTAAACTTGCAAGCTCAATCAAGAGGTTGCAAGATCAAGGGAAGGGTAGAGAACGCATGTGAAATGAAGTGCTAATTCCATGAAAGAATACGACCCTTGAGATCAATAACTAACCCTTAACCATTCAAGCTCAATGAAGAGGTTGAATGATCAAGAGAAAGCAAGAATCTCAAGGGGAAGAAGAACCAAGAGAGAATGATACAAAAAGCCCTCATCTTCATTGATCTCCCACTCAAAAAGCTCTCACTACAATTTTCATGGAAAAAGAATGAAGAAGAAGAAGAAAAAGACTAAATCCTAAAAAGAAAGAAGAACAAAGAATGACCATTGGTTGGGCTCAGATCTGCTGTATTTATAGGCAGGGAAATGAAACCCTAGGGGCAAATTCTGACATAAAATGAAGTACCCAAAGTGCCCATGAAAAACGACAGAATGAAGACCCCACATGGCCGTGGATCCGCGGCCAATACCCCCTATTGGCCGCGGATCCGCGGCCCTTTAGTGGTGTTGGGCTGTGGGCTTTGGTCGGGGTCCCTGGTTTGTTGTCCTCTTCATTGTGGTACATATATTTTCTGAAAATACATTCACATTTCTTCCAGAATTTCTGTTGAGGAAAGGTGGACTTTTGTGGATGCTTTTGTCATGATTGCCTCGAGCTCCGCGTAGATTTCTTGGAACTTGTTGTTGCCATTGAGCCTTATGCATGAAGGTGACATTGATTTGATATTTTGTCTTCCTAAACTGGTATCTGGCAACATACGGATGACGAGCGGAGACCGTGTTTTCTCAGTGGTTGGCAGGAACCCGGATTTTGTCGTGTTTTCCATGAATTTCACCGTTTTAGAACCGAGAACCTGTATCCTGCAAATATGTAACAAACACGGATTAAAAGTACCTACCTGTAAACAACCGAGCGTAAGAATGGGCGGTATTAAATGCAGTATTCTGTGATGAACAAGTTTCCTATTAAAGGTTTCATTAATCATAATCTATATATATAAATCGTTTTCCATCAAAGTTTGTGGGGGTGTTATACGCCATCCACCCGACTTCCCCCGTGGATATAGATCTACTCACCTTGCTCCTTGCTTGCCGAAGTTGATGACGCCATGCTCCATCTCCTCGGAATCCACGCGAAGGTACCTACGATAATACACAATCGAAATTGCTATTAAAATCGAATCCGGAAAACCGATACGGCACACAGCGCGCTTATAGGTTAGAACCTATGGCCTACGCGTGCAAAAACAATCAAACAACCCTTGTTGTTGATGTACAAATATCCAACAACCAAATACAAATCCAAATAGCAAAACCAAACATTTCAAAATACGGAAAACATAACCAAATATCACACAAATGTGCTCCCAGATTTTGACTCAAGTCAAAAAGAGTTGCACAAACAAGTATAGGATGTTGTATATAGAGTATGTGACCTACTGGACCAACCTAGGCACTAGAACCTTCAACTTGGCCGGCCACACCAGCTTGCCCGACCATGGTGTCTCTGATGGGGTTCGTAAGGTCAGGGTGGTCTCCTAATACCCTAATTTGGTCCCTGGTATTGTTTGGTAAGCTCAGAAATTCCCCGGGTCATCCCAGATTCACTGTAGGCACACTAAAAGTCACAAAATCAATACGGAACAAATCCTAAGTTCATGCATCGGGTTCAATTCTATGGCTCAGGTCAGGAAACGTGTCACCATGGTAATGTAAACACTCACAGCAGTTCCCAGATT
Source organism: Agapanthus africanus (assembly GCA_030015575.1). Classification (NCBI taxonomy): domain Eukaryota; kingdom Viridiplantae; phylum Streptophyta; class Magnoliopsida; order Asparagales; family Amaryllidaceae; genus Agapanthus; species Agapanthus africanus. The sequence continues at coordinate 749,375,635 of CM057342.1, read as the reverse complement.
TCGCCTATATTCATTACAGAAAAATCTAGTAGGACCAAACACCTCTAAACATCTTCAGGTAACTACCCTACAAAACCCAAGCCCGAACTCCCCTACACACCCGAGGTCGCCAAAATTTGCCCCCCTGTCGCCAGCCAAAACCGATCAGGTAGGGTCGGGATCACTAGTGTACACTCAGGGTCACAAGTTCAACATTACTACACTGTTTGTTTTTACAGTGAACACTCGGGGTCACAGCAGGTTATCGATATCACAAAACGACACTAAAATACGATATCGCACAAAACTAAACTATAAGGAAGAAGTTATACCTCATTTAGACCACCCAAGAAAACCCTAGCTTCTTAATGTCATCAAATCCAACTTTGCTTGGTCCATTGTGATGAGGGTGAAGAGGCGATCATTTTCTTGCGAAAGGGTATAGGGTTTTCGGGAGTATTTTGAGATAGGTCATGAGGGTAGAAGGTGGAGGGAGATGAGGAAGAAGAAGGAGAAGAAAATAGTGGAGGAAAACAATGAAGCAGTTCCCCTCTATCTCTCTCTCAATTATTCTCACACTCTCTCTCTATGCATGCTCACTCTCATCATTATGTCCCCTCTCCCTCCTCAAGTCATCATGACACCTTTTTCCTTTCTTTTCTTTTCTCACCACAATAAAACCATAACATAAACAACACAAATAAACATGTAACCAAATGAAACATGTCATGGTGCACTAGCCATGAAAACTGTAGAAACACGGATTTGGCTTAATCGCGATTAGCAGTGCACTAATCGGGGTTTTATCCAAACTACATATTATAAACTTTAAAAATGCCAAATCTTTTAAATATATTTTTAAATGAATAAATCATTTTAAATTTCCATTTATTTCACAATTATCGGTATATATTTATACCCTTTTTCGAAAACCCCAATTTCGCAAATCGGGCAGTTTTCGGGAAAATATTATTTTAATATTAAATTCCAAAAATAATATTTTATATTTTCTGAAATGTTACAATTATATGCATGTATTTTCCCTCATTATGTTAATTATAATGTAGAAACATATGATAATAAACTTTTTTACATATAAACCTTCATATGTTCTATAATTACAATAAACACATTTTAGTATTTAACAATAATAGGGAAAATGTTCATTCAAATGTGCAATATTTTAGACTAATCAAACATCTTCATCCAAACAGCCTCTTTAGTAGTATCGTTGGCAGCGATGTATTCAGCCTTCATTGTTGAGTCTGTAACGGTATCTTGCATGGAATTATTCCAACATACCGTCCCTCCATTGAGAGTGAAGACAAAACCCGAGACAGATTTGCTGCCGTCCTTATCACTTTGGAAGCTCGAATCGGTAAAGGACTCCACTTGGAGTTCTCCGTTACCATACACCAAGAACATCTCTTTAGTCCTTCTCAAGTACTTAAGAATGTTCTTCACAGCTATCCAGTGCTTCTCATCTGGGTCTGATTGATACCTACTTACCACACTAAGTGTGTAAGCTACATCTAGTCTGGTGCATGACATCGCGTACATGATAGACCCAACTGCGGAAGCATAGGGTATCACATTCATGCGAGCCCTTTCCAAATCAGTCTTGGAAGATATCTCTTTGGAGAGAGTGATTCCTGAACAAGAGGGTAAACAACCACGCTTAGAATCTTTCGTACTAAACCTCTTTAGTATGGTATCTATATACCTAGATTGGAACAATTCCAACATCCTTTTAGATCTATCTCTATAGATCTTTATCCCCAGGATGTAGGAGGCATCACCCAGATCTTTCATGGAGAACTTTGTGATAGGAAGAGTTTGACTGAGTGCAGCATAGGAACATCATTTTCTATCAAGAGTATGCCATCCATGTACAATATGAGGAAGACAACCTTAACTTTCTATGACTGCGTTTTTGATGAAGTCAATCTCTTTGACTGCTACATCAAAACAGATGTTCCAACTCCGTAATGCCTGCTTTAATCCGTAAATTGATTTAAGCAGCTTGCACACCTTTCCGCTGCTCCCACTATCTACGAAGCCCTCTGACTGTGTCATATACATGCTTTCTTCTAAATTACCATTTAGAAAAGCGGTCTGGACGTCCATCTGCCAGATTTCATAATCATGGTATCCAGCAATGGTAAGTAGGATCCTGATGGACTTAAGCATAGCCACTGGAGAAAATGTCTCATAATAGTCGACACCTGGTCGTTGACGAAAACCTTTTGCTACAAGTCTAGCTTTGAAGGTTTCAACCTTTCAATCTACACCAATTTTCTTCTTGAAGATCCATTTGCTCCCAATGGGTTTTACCCCTTCAGGAGCAACTTCCAAAGTCCATACTTTGTTGGTGTACATAAATTCCATCTCAGATCGCATAGCATCCAGCCATTTCACAAAGTCCCCACTTATGATGGCCTGCTCGAAATTAGTTGGGTCATTATCTTCTATGATGCGATCCTCGCTTCAACCGTTTATGAGAAAACCGTAGTATCTCTCAGGTGGATGTGGAACCCTACTAGATCTGTGGAGTGACTGAGATTCATCTGGGACTATTGAATCCTCCGGTTCTACCAAATCTTCAGTTGTAATTTATGTATCTGGAACTTCTTCCGGCTCTACCTCATTACCACTAATTTCTTTTACAAGAAATTCATATTCTAAAATGGTGGCATGTTGAGCAATAAACACTTTTTGTTCCTCACTGTGGTAGAATAAATATTTGTGTGAAATCTTTGGATATCCCATAAACTTGCAAAGAACTGATCGTGCTTCGAGTTTGTCCGGATTCTGTTTTTTAATAAAGGCCGGACAACCCCATATCTTAACTCGTTTAAGATATGGTCTCTTTCCAATCCATATCTCATATGGTGTTTCAGGCACAGATTTTGATGGAACTTGATCCAATAGTATGCAGCTGTCTCAAGTGCATAACTCCAAAAGGAAATAGGTAAATCAGCAGTATTTATCATAGAGCGCACCATATCTAATAGGGTGCGATTCCTCCCCTTCGATACTCCATTGTGTTGTGGTGTATACGGAGGAGCAAGACGAGAGAGAATCCCATTCTGTTTTAGATAATCTCGGAATTCCGTGCTTAAGTATTCACCTCCTCGATCAGATCGAAGGATTTTAATACTTTTACCCATCTGGTTCTCTACTTCGCTCTTATATTCCTTGAATTTCTCAAAAGCTTCAGATTTGTGTTTCAACAGGAACACATGTCCAAATCTTGAAAGATCATCGGTGAACGTAATGAAGTACGATAAACCATTCCTGGCATGTGTAGGCATAGGACCGCATACATCACTATGTATCAGTCCCAAGGGTTCAGTAGCTATTTCTCTGTATCCCGTAAATGGAGTTTTGATTATCTTTCTTTTGAGACATGACCGACAAGTTTCATAAGATGTAAATTCGAACGGATTCAAGTATCCATCTTTATACAAATTAGCTAGTCTTGTCGCATTGATATGACCAAGTCTACAATGCCATAAGAATTCTTCGTTCATTTCTTAACTTTTCCTCTTGTGTGTATTCTATATATATAGAACTTTATTTTGATTTAGAACGTATATACCATTACACAATTTACCAAACCCAATTAACACTTGATTTAGGAAAATGTTCATAACATTTTTCTCTAATGCAAAGTTATATCCTTCTTTATCTAATAAAGAAACAGATATTATATTGCACATCATCGACGGTATGAAATAACATTCGTTCAAAATCAATGTATTACCATTTGGCAATACTAGGTGGTATTCGCCGACCACTTCGGCAGCAACAATTGCTCCATTCCCTACTCTGAGAGACATATCACCCTTTCCCAGTTCTCTACTTTTCTTTAACCTTTGTAACAGATTACAAATATAGGATCCTGATCCGGTATCCAATACTCAGGACGTAGAGCAAACTGAGAAACAGTTCTCAATAACTAACACACCCGAAGAAGATGCATCAAAATGCTCTTTCTTCTTTCGGGTTGCGTGGAAATCCTTGCATTCCCCTATCTCTTGCTCAAACTTATGACAGTTGTCATAAAATAGAGCGGAACCAATGTTTCCCAGCCCAGTATAATAAGCGGGTTCGGTCAATACATCCATATTATTATCTTGATTAAAGCGTAACATGGTCGCTACCTGGAAAGAAAGAGAAGAAAATACTTTAGCGTGCGCTCTTGCAAGATTAGATTGGTTATTATCTTATCTAAACAGGATGACTCCCACTGTTTTTATCAAATCTTCCTTCAAACCATAAAAGGTAAGATTAGCCGGGATTAATTACACCCTACAAGTTCTCTAATCGGTCAGCCAGGCTGGTGTTGGTACTCTGAGGGAGTCTCCCCGTGTTTTCGTATGGAACTAATTAAATAATCTCGTTTCTGCAGCATCATAACCCCGTTAACACCTTTCTTAGACACCTACTAGATTAGCTAATTGTAAAGTGGAAAACTCTCTCAGGAGTAACGCTTACTCGCAGTGGGTATCGGGATCCAACTATCACATAGAAGGTAAGCAATCTCATTGCAAATTTCAACGCTTGAAATTCCTAATATCTGTTTTTACCCCCATGTGGTTTATGACCTTGACAAGGTCAACAAACTATAAACTGCAAGTCAAGTTCAACCCGTCATTTCATGACTGAATTAGACCCACCCACACGACCCTTGACAAGGTCAACAAGGCCGTACGACTACTCTAATCAATCACATCAACATACGGCAGAAAAGCACTAATCAGCTACCGAACACTACGCCTTGACATGGTCAACAAACGCAGCACGAATACTAAGTAATACCTATCTGAAATGATGGAGGGCTACAACTGGTTTTGAAAAAACCTTTTAATGTAATGAACTTGATATCATTGTAGAATCTAGTGATTTGAAAATGAGTGGTTTAAGATCCGCTTTAAAATCGAGTAGCTTTCAAAACAAACCGAGTGTGTTGTAGCATATACTAGTTTTGCTAAAGAGGTCATTCTCGGTGAAGGGATTTAGGCTATTTCCTCATCGAATGAGGTGCTGGATATTCATAATGGAATACCGCTATGCAAAGCAAGAACTAGAACTACCTTTTTGAAAAATTTGATTCTACAACATCTTTTAGATTTCTTTTCTTTTCATTAATCTTATTAATGACGTCCCATCATTTATGTTTCCCAGAAGAAACGAAAATAAAACACGCATATATGGCATCCGCATTCGCCACAGGGACTCAGGTCTTCACCGTAAGGTTACTTAACTTACGGCAGGGCGGGGTCAGTACTAGCACAGATACAAAATATATATAGTATATACTAGTATATCATATATATAAGTAGCAACCATCTCACGTAGTTATATGATCACATCACATCACAGAAACAGAACAACAGAAGCAGAAATATGAAATATAGGATATATTAGGAGGTCCGTGTTTTAGATTATGCCAGTAACGAAAAACACGGATTCCATGGTCGTGATGAATAGCCAAGCCCACACCCCTAAACCCCTACGAGAGCGACAAGCAACCCTGCCAATTCTAAAGTTAGGCGACCGGTCTCGACTCCTCGAGATGGCTTCCCACCGGACTCTAAAACCCGGTTACTTGTGCTCCCCGTCTTGGGTCTATCATAATGCGGAAAAGTAAATAATATATATCGAATGGAGACAACAACCTAAACCCGGAAGTGTCCCAATAAAACAATATTACATACAATTATTTACATAAATAAAAATTGAAAAACTCTCATCTCACGTAAAACCCCCCGACTATTCAATCACGACGATCCAATATAACATATCGATAGCAACACAATAACATCACATGTCATCAACGTAAGTAAATATGTGTATCCCTAATATCATTGTCGTATAGCAACGAAATCGGGGATACTGCCACATATTACACTTACAGTCGCAGAAAAGAAATGAAAACTGCAATAATTAGAATCCACATCATCTTTAAACATCATGAACCCGGATTATCACATATTCTGAATTTCATGCCTAACCCTATAAACCATGCATTTAAATATCGAATTGAAAACACTTTTCAAAAATTAAGTCGGGTAATTCAACAATATTCCCGATTAAATGATCTAATACTCATCGGGAACTTTAGTAGATGGCTGCACCCCCAAGGCCGTCAACGAAGTGCATATGGGCGGAACACCGTGACCGCGAGCACCCGAGTGGATGCTTTTGGCCATGGGGTTCTCCTATAGTCACTTGGTCGGGGCTATTGGGCGTGGCTGTCTACTAGTGTCTCCCGACAAGTATTCACGTACGATACGAGATTGCGACGGAGTTTCAATCCAAATCCAAACTCCATGGTAATCCATCATTTTAGACTATGTGGATTCCAAAAATTGTATCACATATCCAAAACTATCTAGACGATGTTAAACATTTCGATCGATGTTTCAAACAATACCAATTCACAGAGACCTCAACTGTCACGCCCCGCCTCCCGGTATACGGTGAAGGGACGCGATTAGGCCGCTACGTATTTACTCAGAAGTAAATACGCTAAGCGTATCTAAGCAATATAAAATTAAAATCACAAGAGACAAAATATAATAAAACAGCAACTTTATTTATTCACATTCTTTCTGTACAATGCATAGAAAGTAAATACAACTTGATAAAAGCGATGCCTAAACAATGGCATAACAGAAAAGGAAAATTACTGAAATGAAAGTGTACAGTGAACTAAAGCTCTGGGTCTTCAACGAAGTGGTCCAAGTCTTCAGCAGTGGGATCTATCTCAGGATGTCCAGATCACCTGACGACATTCAAAGAAGAAAGAAAGAGAATGTCGTCAGCGAACAAATCGCTCGGTAAGTCCCAAAGATAAGAGGGAAATAGAATAGACAGAATAAGGAGGTAGCTTTTAAAGTTGTATTATATTATTGTAATGTTGTGTTAACGCTGTTGTTTGTAGCTTGGTACAGAAGGATGCCAGTGTATATGAGAGGGGTCTCTATATCCTAGAGACCAGGGCAAACGGAATGTACAAGGAACCGTTGGGCCACAGTACAACAGCAACGGAATATAGGTTAGGTGTCTTAATCTTACTATCTCGTGCCACTTCTAACACCTTCCGTACCAATCTACCCCTTAAACCCCGTAGTGTTTTGATTGTAGTGTTGTATTGTATTGTCTTGTATTGTAAACTGTATAGATTGTATAACTGGATGACTTACCGAAACCATGATATCGGTAAACGAATGTAACTGTAAGATCATGGATGTAACTGTAGAATCATGTAAATGGAATTATATCCATGGTTCGGTTCGGTCCATATAGATTGAATGCATTGAACAGCTTGAATATAGGGATTCATGTTGAATTGGAATATTGTAGATTGTATATTGTACTTGAATCATATTCAAGTCGGATTATTAATAAGACTCAATTTGAGTCAGACAATTAGAAAATTAAATTGAATTCCTGATTTTTTTAATGTTATCGGTAACCGCTGCACATGGGCGGCAGGATTTGTGTCTTTTTCAAAGACGATTACTGTATTGATAACACCGTTGTTAAGTTTTCTACCTTAAATAGGCAAGCACCCACTTCTTCGGCTCCCTGAGGCTCAAGAGTTTGGTCCCGCTTAAACCTATATTTACTAGGGTCCTTAGGGTAATTTATAGAACTTGAGGGGGTTCTATGTAAAAAATACTTTTGTATAGTTTTCAAAATACACCCCAAATATTAGTTATCGTCTTTAGAGTTATCATATGTGTGGATTTTATAATTGTGATATTTCTAGTGAAAATATCCTAAATTCATAATAAAAGGTATTTATTTGTAATATTGACTTTGTATGGAATTCATGGTATTTTAACGTAAAATGATTCTTGTGATTTTTGAAAAGAGTTATAATATTTATATTATTTCAAAATAGATATTTTAATGTTACATATATATATATATATAATTATATAAAAATAATTTTAATATATATTTTATATTTCTAAAAATCTCATTTTCTTAAGATGTCGTATTTTAAACCTTTCGAGACCGAATGCTCCTTGCGGAGGTCTGCATCTCGCACTACTAAGCCCGAGGATGTGCGATAATCCGAACCATCCCAAACGGGTTCCCCAAATGGGTTGTAACGGCGCTTTGCAAAGATTTGTGTAAAATATTAATCATTAAGAAAAATGATTTTATTAGTAATGGTATTTATTTGAAAAGGTGTCGTATTCCCGTATTCTATATTCCCGAGGGTATTGTGCTATGTTGCATATGAGTGTGTGAGGAGGTGGGTCATTACCTCGTGATCTACTTAAAGGTATAGCAAATTTAATGGTTTAAGTGCCGAAATGAAACTACATGGTATTTTAATGAAAAAATACGGTAAAATGGAAATAGCAATTTCTTTTGATATAGAACTTGTTCAATATGATTAGTTAGTGTTTAATAGTCAACATGAAGTGGATTAACAAGATTTTATTAAGAAAATGTTGGATTTTGAGAAAGAACCGAATCGAAAACCGGATTTACTCCGTTTCCGTCGGGTTTTGGAATTTCGTATTTTTAGAAAAGATTAGAGAAGGGAAATTGGGACTTACGGGTTTCAAACTTAAAGGAGAGGAAGAGGAGACGAGAGGAGTCGACGGTGCGTCGTTTCGTCGCCGGGATCTCCTAGGGTTGTCGCCGGAAAATTTGCCGGGGCTTCGCCTCTTTACTTCTTCCAAAGTACACTAGGGTTTCTAGGAATTTCTTGAGAGTTGGCTCAGAATTTTGGGTGAGGGGATAGTGTTTAGGGATGGTATTTATAGGGTTAGGGTAGATGAAGAGTTTAATTGAAAAAATGTAATAAAATATATTAAAATGTATTAAAAGTGGAGTAAATGGGGTTTTATTGTGTCTCTGGAACCGATCTGGGTAATTGAAGTGAGGGGGTAAGGGAGGCCAAGAGGCACCACTTTGGTGTTGGGGACTCGGCGGTCCGGCCGAGTCCGGCTACCGTTGGGTCCCCCGACGGTCCATCTACTCACTGGCGTATTTAACTTTTCATGGGTAGTGGGGTTTTGTGAGATATGCACATGTAAACTCTTGGTATTCTAAAAATTCAAAACAAAATAATATTAAAAATAATGTGGGGTATGGGATTTGAACTCTGGTGGCTTGGTTCAGCAGTGCAAGGTATTACCGATGAGCTACAAGCTCCTTCTTGTAATTAAAGAGCTAATTAAATACTTAAAGTAGTCACAGCAAAAGTAAATACCCCAAGTATACATTAATTTTTCAGCAAATTTTTGTACACTAAAAATGGAGTTGTTACATCAACAACTTGAGCCTCATTAAAAATTTCCAGAAAATCAGAAAGGAGAACTAGAAGCACCACAAGAAATCCAGAGTTCTAATTCCCATATTGCACCGCGGAATCGCGACTAGAACAATTTCTAGGCGGCGGTTCCGCGACCAATTTGTGGAACTTGAAGCTCGTATTTCTTGAGTCTCCATAGAATTACCTGCACAATTTTCTGAGTATTTTTAATTATGAAAATATCAACTTTTGAAAAAATAGATAGAAACTACAAATTTAGGGGTCTAAAATATCGATCGAACACTTTAACGTCGTCTAGACTTCGCCTAAATCTCTAGCTTGGCTCTGATACCATGAAAGTATGTTTTAGCACCTCTACTAGGTTTATATGAGCATTAAGTATGCAATTTTAAAATTTTAAAGTACTAATTATACTAAAGAAGAATCGAACTAGAGAATTAGGGTTTAGAAGTAAGAAAGCAATGTTCTAGACTAAGTGTAAAGATTCTACAACCTTTGTAGTCTAGTCATTCACTTCTAAATCTCCAAGTTGAAGTCCCTAGAACTCTTCTTAAGGCTCCACTTGAAGAAAGGATCAAGCTTGCTTGTGGTCTTCATTGCAAAAAATGATCCACCTTGAAGTTTCTCTCACTCAAGCTCACACTTCACTAATCAAGATATTAGTAAAGTTAACAACCTAAACTAATGGGCTAGATAGTGTAGATTGATGAAGTAGGAGATTAGCTCACTAAAATATTTTTCTCCTTTTCTTTTTCTCAACTCAAGAAAATTCTAGTGAGGAGTTGAAGAAGGAGATGAACTTGGATGAATAATGAACCATGAGCTAAGAGATAAGATAAGAATGATAAAATATCTAAGAATTAAACAAGAATTAGAGATGAGTCATGGCTTCTCAATGCTTCTCCAAGCATCCAAATCCATGACTCATTCTCTTCTTCTTTTTCTTTTTCTTAAAAATATAAATCATTCCTTTTATCTTTTACTCTTGTGTGATTCTCATACATTCATGTTCTATGTATCATTAACCATGATACAAATGCATATATATATATATATATATATATTAAGAGAAGAAAATCTTAAGTGGGCTTAATATTAGTTTATATATATATATATATATATATCAAATATATAAATACATATCAAATTATTAAATCAACACTTGATTCAATAATCCGGTTATATCATATATAACCGGCTAATATCAAATATATATATGTATATCAAATTATTAAATCAACACTTGATTCAATAATCCGGTTATATCATATATAACCGGCTAATATTCAATATTAGTTTATATATATATATATATTAAATTATTAAATCAACACTTGATTCAATAATCCGGTTATATTATATATAATCCGGCTAATATCAAATATATAAATATATATATATAAATCAAATCATTAAATCAACACTTGGCTGATATCAAATATCACTATATTAGAATACGGTATCATATACTCGTATTCAATTAAGCTCCCGCACATATCTCCATACGTGCCCTACTTCGTTTCACTTGAGCTAGGAAACCTCTACATGGGACTCTAAAAACCCGTCATTACGCCAGCAGTAGGTAATGATCATATCTGTCACGCCCCGCTTCTCGGTGTACGGAAAAGGGACACGGCGAGGCCCGCGACGCATTTACTCAGAAGTAAACACGCTAAGCGTATCTAAGCAATATAAAGTAAGTGTACACAAGAAAAATGGCAATAGATGTAATTAAACAACAACTTTTATTTATTAAACATTCTTTTATAGGTACAACTGGAAATGTAAATACAAGTCTGGAATGCAATGCCTAAACAATGGCATAACTGAAATGAAAGTATGTACAAGTAAAGTCTAATGCTCAGGATCTTCTGTGAACTGCTCCAAGTGCTCCTGACCGGTCTCGATCTCTAGTGCGTCCGATCCACCTGACAACATTCCAAAGAAGAAAAGAAATAGGACTGTCGTCAGCGAACAATCGCTCGGTAAGTCCCAAAGAAAGAAGAAGAAGAAGAATAGACAGAGAATAGAACATGTGAAGTAGATATGTTATATTTATTATACTAACGTTGTTGTTGTAGCTTGGTACAGAAAATGCCAGTATATACGAGAGGAGTCCAACTTACACCATGGACTTTGGTAACCCGTAGTATAAGGCTCCGTCGAAAATACCACGAAACAACGGTATGGATGTAATTACGTCTTAAGTGACCACCTCGTGCCACTTTTAACATGTTTTGTACCTGTCTACCCCTTTATAAACCCCGTAATATTTAATGTATTGATTGTACCGATTGTATTGTATTGTCTTGTAGTAAATGGAAGACTTGCCGAAACCATGATATTAATAAATGTAATGGATGTAAATGGATAGTCATATAAACGGAATATATCCATGGTTCGGTTCAATCAATATTGATTGATATAGATTGAATAGACGGATTCATGGATTCATGTTGTATTGTAGTATATACTTGAATCATATTCAAGTCAGATTGATTTCAGATTTGACCATGACTCGAACTGAGTCAGACTTTTAAACAAGAATTAAAGTCCTGGTTTTTGATGTTATCGGTAACTGCTGCACATGGACGGCAGGATTTGTGTCTTTTTCCAAGACAATTACCGTATTGATAACACCGTCTGTTAAATTGTCTATCTTAGATAGGCAAGCACCTATATTCTCCGGCTCCCTGAGGCTCAAGAGAATTGGTCCGGCTTAAACCTATATTTACTAGGGTCTTTATTGTAATTTAACATAACTTAAGGGGGTTTATGTAAAAATAGTTTTGATATGTTTTCAAAATACACCTCAAATATTTAATTATCGTCTTTAATGTTTTCATAGATGTGTATTTTATAAATGTGAAATTTCTAGTGAGTAGAACCTAATTTTCATAATATATGGTATTTTATTGAAATATTGGAATTGTTTTGTATTTGGATGGTATTTTCATGTAATGATGATTCCTTTAATTTGGAAAACTTGGAATATTTATATAATATAATTAAAATAGATATTTTGATAATAGTTATATATATATATAAATAAATTTTATTTATTTTTGTAGAAATCTCATTTTCTAAAGAAAAATGCATTAAATCCCATCGAGATCGAATGCTCCTTTCGGAGGTCTGTATCTGCTTTACTAGGCCCGAGGATGTGCGATAACCCGCACCATCCCGAAAGGGGTCCCCAAAAGTGGGTTGTAGAGGCGTAATTGCAAGAAATTGATTAATACACCTTTTAAAGAAATGGTTTTGCAAGTTTGATGGTATTTATTTGTAATGTCGTATTATCCCATAACTAATATCCCAAACTTTCATCGTGCTATGTCAATATATGTGTTGTGATGAGGTAGGTCATTACCTCGTGAGTTATCTAAAGGTAATACAAGTATCATGTTGTTTTATGTCAAAAATGAAGTATGTAGTATTTTACCGTAAAAATACGATAAAAGTTGCATAAAAGATTATTTTGAACTGAAACTTATTTTAAAGTGTTTGTTAACGTTTGTTAAATCTTATATGAGAGTATGGTATTGATTGATTAAGAAAAATAACTTTTTTAATAATAAACCGAATCGGAAGTCGGATTAACTCCGCTTCCGTCGTGTTTTAGAATTTAAAGTTTTTAGAATAGAAGATGATAGGGGGATAGGGGACTTACTGGCTAGGGAACAAGAGAAGAGAGAGGGGAAGGCTAGGGAAGTGTTGGGGCGTCGTTTCGTCGCCGGAATCTGTTTGGAACATCGTCGAATCTTCGCCTTTAGCTAACTCCAGTTGCACACTAAATGGACTTGAGAAATTTTGAGAGTTTTGGCTGAAAATTTCTGAGTGAGAATAAGTGAAATAGAGTGTGGTATTTATAGGAAAAATTAGAGTTTAGGGGGTTAAAGAATGCATTGAAAATTTGCATTAAAAATTGGATTAAAAGTGATTTATTGTTCTCTGGAAAATGTGCAGAGAAAATAAACAATATGAGAGAAGTGGGATAGCTGAAGAGGTGCTCGTGTAAAAAGATGGGGACCATTACCTACGAGTGGCCCGGCGATGCTGGTTTTGGAGCAAATCTTGCCGGTCATGAACCGGTGGTGGGGCCTGGGATTCTCGCCACGTGTCTCTGTCGCCTCGCATACCCTAGTGCACATGTTTGTTTAATCTGTAACTTATCATATTATGTGTAGTGCACGTGCAAACTCTTGGGCTTCTAAAACATAAAAAGAAAATTAAATAAAAAGATAATGTGGCTGGGGGGATTCGATCACAGGGGCTACGTCACCGCAATGCAAGACTTTACCAATATGCTACAAGTACTTTCTTGCTATTCTAAAGTAAAACAAATACATATAGTGTACATGTTAGTGTATATGCCCTAGGGGCCATTATTGTATTATACTAGTTTGTATATTACTTAATGGAAGCTTGGGATATTCACATGTATATAACAGTCTTGCTAAACATGGTAGTATGCTACTTGATTTTTCTATCTTAATATGTGAGTATACGTATTGATAGAGCTCTTAGGATCTTGCTTGACTACCAGCGTTGTGATGGCAGTCACACTAGTGGGGGCTGGGTAGTCTACAAGCACATCCTTATTCAGGTCCCTAGTCGTAGGATTATCGAGACAGGGCATCGATACTCCGGAGTAGACTAGTGTGTACGCTTCTCATCCCAGTTGGGGAGATGGTCTGTCCCACAGCCATCAGTACGTCGTACTGGAGATAGTATGCAGGTGATCGTTAGGTTACGGGTACACCGGACAGGACTCACAGGGAACTGTTGGTTGGTTTTATACCAGTCGTCAGTGAACAGTTCCCAGGTGACATGAGTACAGCATAGTCCGCAGACTTGACACTGCTACTTCGCCTCGAGTGTGTCCCACTGTTCTTAGATTGCTACCCTACCACGGCTCAAAGGAGTCGTGCAAACAGGTAGCAGTTGGGTGCAGTCCCGAGCACTTGGAGGCAGTGGCGGTTAGACAGGATTCGTCTCTCCCGGTATTGGGGGTTGATATCGCGCTGTGTCAGAGAGCCATTACGCAAAGTCCCTGGCCAGGGCAAGCGAGATTTGCTGGTAGGTTCCAGTAGTTTCTCAGGGTATAATGGGCTTCGCTCCGACACGACTTATACCGCTATTAGGGGACTGACGCTTGCCGCCCCCTAGAACCGATATGTGATAGTCTTAGAAGAACAGACCGGACTGTACGGAGATTGTCACATCAGACTCAGTAGGAGTATGGATGGGTTTCCTCATCGGCCTTCTTATCGACATCTACCTGGGGACCGTTACGTACAGCTAGTGCTGCTTGCGGTCTGTGGTTAAACCCACTGCCAGCGTAGTAGTCGAGTCTCTAGAGTCCCACACAGAGAGTTTCCCTACTCCAGGAGAAACGATATAGAGGTCGTATGGTTTTACGACAAGGGTTCGGACGCATACGTGTGTTTACGCACGTACGACATCCGGACAGTTTTTACTAGCCGGCTTTGGTTTAAGCCAGTTTCTAGTATCCGGTTATTGGATTTATACAGTCTAAAGTTTTTCCGTGTTTTCACGGATAGGAGGGGCGTTCTCGTAATTACGCGAGAAGCTTCTAGAAGATGGTGACTTGGGGGTTAAGGTGGCATATGCATTATATGAGATTAGTGACTCATTTGAGTGATTCACCCATGTCATTAATGCATCATAAATGCTTAATGACCCATGGAGGTGAATCACCCATTAGATATTTATGGAGCATGGTTGTTAAATCATTTATTTGATTTATGTTGATATTGTTAATGCTTCATATATATTATGAGAGATCATTATCTCATTCCATTCTCTTGCTCACTTTCTCTCTCCTCAAGCTCTCTCTCTTCAAACCCTAATCCTCCCCTCTCATGTGTTGAGACCAAGGATTAGAGTGGACTACTTAATCCTTAACCATTCTCTATATCACCTAGGTTACTTAGATTAGCGATTTAAGAAACCTAGTTACCTCAAGTTAGAGGTGAAGCTTGTATTAAAGCTCTCGGGTGGATCTTCTACTGCATAGAGAAGGCCGGAGAGGATGTGGAGAACGACAAGATGAAGGACTCGGTTCTTTAGGTATAATCACTTATCATAGCAGTTAACTCTTCTATGGTTTCTTGTTAGTTATTGTTTATGCAAAGATTCTCGGTTAGTCGATGTTTACGCTTAAAACAAGATCGTTTTTCATTATTCCGCCTCCCCGCAAGTCGTGGGGTGTTGTACATCGACTTATAGTGGTATCAGAGCCTCGCTAAACAATAATTAACTCATTAGCAAAGTCGTATGAATTTTGAACGCAAAACGAACCAAAAAACGACATCGATATCACAAGTTTCTGTCGTTTTTTAAACAGGCTCTAAAAATTTTTCAGGTTGCTGCAGAGTAACAAGTATAGAAAGATTAGAACACATGAGAAAAATGGGTTAGTGAATCGGCCATACAGTCGCGGAACCGCGGCCGATCCCACAGATCCGCTGCGGATCCGCGGCCGAGTTGGGACCGATTTGACCCAGTTTGCTTCTGTTATTCTTTTGTGATATTGTTGTGTTTTCTGGAATGTTTATTTTCTGCTCAAAGTCTCAGGTGCACAGAGAAGTTTTGGGAGTAGAATATGATATGTTTGCTCGATCGAAATTATACGAAGTTTGCTAATTTGATTATATATGTGTTTGTATAATGTGTTCGTAAACCTCCCCTAACTGCTAGTATGTCGGTTGGCAGGGGGTTGCATATTTTTGTAATGGTTTTTACTGTTTGTGGTTGTGAACTGTATTGGACTGTTGTGATGATTAGCCGGGGTTTGAGATGGGTTGTTATATTCATTCATTCAATGTAATTGTAATATGTTGTAATATTATTTTGCGGGACACATCCAGGTTGCGGTTGTAGCCACCATTGTATTATTTTATTTTACTGTTTTTGCTCCTAGGATAGACCCAAGATGGGGTGCACAAACTACCGGGTACTTTGAAGTGTTTAGTGGCCTACTCACTTTGTTGAGAGAGATCGCTTCACTTCGGGTATTTGACGGGTAGTTTGCCGTACCCGTAGGGGTCTGGGGTGGGGTATTGGCTATTCATCACAACTGTGTAATCCGTCTTTTGTTGCAGGCTCTAAACAAACGCGGATTGCTTGCAAATCCAATAAAGTTCATATGAGATCTGGAATGCCTATTATTGCGTTTGACGAATGTACAATATCTATATATGATAGCTATTTAGACGTCACTTATGTTTTACACCCGCGCTAGCCCAGCCCCGCTCTGCCGTTAGTTAAGTAACCTAACGGGTGATGACGGGACCCCGTGGCGAATGCGGATGGCATAAGAGGACGTTGTATTTTCGTTGTTTTCTGCAATGATAGGTTAATGATGGGACGCATTATTTATAATGCAAAGAAAATAAACCAAAAAATTGAATCGTTGGAACAATTTAAAAGAAACCAATCGGTTATTTTAAAAACAGATGATATATTTTAATTGCGGAGCTTTAACCACTCCTTTTAAAAGCTATCAGGTTTCTTCGGTCATATCAAGTTCACTACGTTCACGGTTTCGCCAAAACCATTCGTAGCCCTCCGTCATTTCATTTGGGTATTCAGTAGTATTCAAGCTATGCATTTTGGCCAAAGTCAAGGCATAGTGTTTGGTAGCTGCTGGGTATTCATTTGTTGCATAGATAGATGAGTTAGTTTGGGACAGTCGTATTATCATTTGACCAAAGTCAGGGGTATGTACGGATGGGTTCAAATTGACAAGATAATGACGGGTAGAACTTGACATGTGACTTATGACATTTTGACCAAAGCCAAGGTCATAAGAGCATGGGGCAAAAACTTATATCGGGAATTTCTAAAGAAACTGAAATTTGCAAAGAGTTGCATACCATTTGGAGTTTGATGAATGTTGGCAGGACTCCTTCAACATTATCATACGATGATATTTGGATTCCGATCCTACTGTAAGTATATGCTACTCAACAGGATATTCGTCACTTAACGATCAATGCTATAAACTAAGTAGGTGTCAAGAAAGGTGTCAGCGGGGTTACGCCCCCAGAGAAAAGAGTTTATTTAATTAAGGAACTTCGCGAAAGCGTTGGAAAACCTCCCTCGAAGTACCGACACCAGCCTGGCTGAACGGTTAAGCAAGTATTGTACAGTGAGAATAGTCCTGGCTAATTCTTCTTTTATGGTTTGAGGAAGGATTCGAGAAACAGTGGGAGCCATCCAGTTTAGATAAATTAAAAACCACTCTAAACTTGCAAGAGCATCATGCTAAAGAGTTTTCTTCTCTCTCTCCTAATTTCAGCGACCCTGAAAATGACTGGACTTAAGTTACTTTTAGAGAAAAATATACGGACAGGGCTAAACTATAAAGATTGGCTGTGGAATGTCAAAATGGCTTTGACCTATGACAAATTGGGGTACGTCCTCACCGCTAAGGCACCTGCTGTCCCTGGTTCCAAATCCAGTAATGCGGATAAGGAAATCCGCAAAACCTGGGATTTCGATTGCGCGAAAGCCAAGTGCATCGTGCTTGCCTCGATGAACAATGAACATCAGAGGAGGCACGAGGATATGGAACTAGATGCCATATTTCTCCATACAAAGGAACTTTATGGAGAGCAATCTCGTATAGCAAGATACGAGACCTCTAAGAACTTGTTTCGAGCGAGGTTGGCTGTCGGATCATCGGTGGGAGAACATGTCCTAAAGATGATCGGCTATATAGAAGAGCTCACAGACCTTGGGACGACTTTGGATAATGAGCTCTATACAGACCTTATTCTCCAGTCCCTTCCTTCCACCTACGCCCAGTTTATTCTGAACTTCAACATTCAAAGAAAAGAAGTTGAACTTCCAGAACTCCTTAACATGTTGAGGAGTGCAGAGGGCACCTTGCAGAAGGCAAGGGAAACACCTGCTATGTTTGTTAGCGGTGCTTCTTCTTCCGGGTCCAAGGCTAGGGCCAAGGGAAGGAAAAAGAAGGCCGCCACCAAACCTAGAGGAGGTGTAAGTAAGGTGGGAGGGAAGGGAAAGAAAAAGTTTGCAGTACCGGTAGTGGGCCAGGATGAGTGCTTCCATTGTCACAGGAAAGGGCACTGGAAAAAGGATTGCAAGGCGTGGAACGCCAAGAACCAAGAACCGAAGCAAGCTGTGGCTTCGACTTCAGGTGTGTTTGTAATTGAGAATTGTCTGTCAATCAACTCTAATACCTGGGTATTGGATACCGGATCAGGATCTCATATTTGCAATTCATTGCAGGCACTGAGAAACCGTAGAGTGCTGAAGGAAGGTGATATGACCCTGATGGTTGCTAACGGAGCTAGCGTGGGAGTTGTGTCCGTAGGGGATTATCACCTGGCATTGACGAGTGGACACATTTTGGTTTTACATAACTGTTTTTGTGTACCCAGCTTAACGTGTAATATCATATCTGTTTCCTTGTTATCAAATAAAGGTTATGATTTCACGTTTGGAAGTGGTGTTGTTAACATCCACCTTAATCATAGTTTGATTGGGTCCGGTACACTGGAAAATGGTATATGTGTGTTAAACCAACTCCAAATTTTCAATGTCTAGAACACACTAAAAAAAAGTCTCCAGATTTAAATAAAGCTTTCTGTCACGACCCGCAGGGTACGGAACGTGACTGGCACTTAAGTTTACGAAACGTCTCAAGACGTCCGTAAAATAAGTAAGCTAAAACCCAGAAACCAAAACCAAATAAGCAAAAGAGTGAAGAAAACCCAATCAATTGAAAGCGAGTTTATCAAATAAGTTATATAAAACCCTTTTTAAAAACAATATCAATTTTTCCGAAAATTTCGGCAGAGTCTCCTTTGTAAATACTGGCCCCCAAAATGGGTACAACAAGAATATATATAAATCCAACAAATATGGCATCCCCAAGCGGGAGCTAGCTCTTCGCCACAAGGCGGTCACAAATCCCACGCAATATAAAACAACAACATGCAAAATAATCATAAAGAAGCATGAGAAAAACAGCATGTCGACTCAAGTGAGCTCGACCCCAAAATACAGCATAAAGAGTCCACAAATCTCACAGTCTCATCTCTAGGTCAATATACAACAATACTGGTAGATACAGTAGATGGAGTACACTAGATACAAAGAATATACAAGGTGGTACAAAAATAATAATAATAACCCACCTAAGAGCAAAACCTCGAGTCCAGGCAAAAGAGGCAAAAGAAGCAAGTGCGCCCGCCGCTACTGTACTGACGGAGCGGACCTGCAAAAGGCTGTGGCACAACGGGGGTGAGTTGCCAACTCGTGAGTAATAAATAACATCTACACAGGCTATCGAATGCATGCACACAAGTATCCTAGCATCTAAAATACAGGTAAGGCAGGACATAATAGCAGGTATGTATGCAATATGAATATACTAGCAGGTATGAATGCAATGCGAATCAACTCATGATCAGAATGTGTAAGTATAAGAATCATATTTTTCCCTTAGGAACCTCTTTTGAAATACCAGCACAATACCAATAGAATCAACAAGAACCTGTGTCCAGCAACGACACCTCAAAACTATCACAAATCTCATATATCCATGTCATAGTATCTCTGGCCTCAGCCATCCGGCTGACCCATCTCAATATCAATATCTCATCATCTCGCGGCCACGGTCGGTATCCTCTGGATATCCGCCGTCCCAAACAGTCACCGGTAGGTAATCCGTCCCCTGCCAGGCTCATCGTCGCAACACGAGCTTCTTGCCCCGGGGTACCTTACCGGGCCCACCATGTACCCGAGACGGTTCATCCAACTCCTCGAAACGGGTCTCGAAAACCACAGCAAACTCATGGTGGACGACACTTACATCACTAGAAAACCGCAATTTACATATTTTAAAAATATAATAAGTTTAGAAATTTTGCGGCTTTCCCCCGAAATCCAGAAATATCATAAAATCTCAAGAAATCCTCATAAGTGCATATGTCAATGATAATGAATGCATATGGTATCAATAATCCAGTTGCGATGTGTGATTAATAGATTAGGCATGAACAAATAATATGATGAAGTACATGCACATGAATAGCAATCCTACGATTTCATTTTAAGGAATTAAAGCAATAGCGCAAGTTTAAGTATCAATTATAGTGAAAGGTTTCAATTTAAAGGTTATCTAGTGTGGTGGCATGGCAATTACCAGGGTGTGTGTGTGTAAGCATGAATAGTGCTCGTGCTGCATATAAAAACCCTGGCAATGGTGCAGGTGTCCTATAGGATGGGTTCGCATATGTATGTCAATATAAGGCATGAATGTAGCAAATAATCATACAAGTATTACACCCCTAATTACTAACATTACTAAGAATATTTTTAAGCTACTAAAACTATCGGGCGACTTGCGCCATCCAACGATAGTCCCCCGTAGATGTTACATCTACTCACCGGAATCCCTAGCTAGTCACGTCCAATCACCGCTTTCCCCTTTCGTGCCGCGTCTGACGTCTCCGCGACCGAACCTGGAATTTATATCAATACCAAACATAAGGTTACATACCATGAAACGACGCAAATCCCAAACGAAAATACCATAGGTCACAAGCTAGGTACAACGTGCACGAGGTGCGTGGAACACACGCGAAAATCGCAAAAACTAACTAAAATCGCCGATTTGGTCGCCCGGCAAAGCTAAAACCCGATCACTCAAACATCCGCACTCACACATCCTAAATGTCATAGGATAAGACAAAACAATTATCAAGATATCAAAATAATTTATCACAATATTATTATAACAAAACTAGTAAGCTAGAAATTTGCAATTTGGTGCAAACATCGACAATTAGCGATAAAGTTGACACAAACCAACACAAACACCCAAACTAACCCACTAGATAGCCATTACACTAATTTTAAACCATTAACTATGCCTCAAAACCTAATTTCCACAACCAACCCTTTTCTTGATTTTTGTAATTAACAAACTTAAACCAAACTATACATGAAAAACCTTAATTTAACACTAGATTTTAGCCTAATTAGCAAGTTAACCACTTAGATTTAGGTTAGCAGAACACTAGATAGAAAAATAATTTTAATTAACTAAATAATGGTTTCTAAAACCCTAGTTAACTCAAACCATTAACTTTAAAAAAACTAGAATGAAACTAACACTAAATTAACACTAAAACAATTTAATTTAAGAAACTTAACCAAACGAATTTAATTAGGTAGAATTTATACCTCAAACTAGAGGTCTAGCAAGAACAAGATGCCTCCAAAGATGACATCTTTCTCCAAGATTTGAACCCATTTAGGTTTGAGAAGAGAGGAAATAGGGTTTTGTTTTGAAATTGTGAAGAAATTTGTTGATTTTGTTGAATTTTGATGGATTTTGATGGAATTTTTTGTAGCAAAGAGGAAGGAAAAAGAGAAAAAAAAATGGAGGGGGGGATGAGCTGCTCTCGGCCAGCAGAGAAAGGAATGGGGAGAGAATGGTGTGGTGTACATGATTTTCTCCAAGTCAAACCATCCATGCCTCAAAACCATACCTAAATTAATATATTTTAATCAATTCCTCACTCCATTCACATGAGAAGAAGTTAAAAAGAGGGGGGGGGGGAAACGTGGTCAGCTGGTGGAGGTGGTGGGGCCGGCCAATATGGAGGGGGTGAGGATTTGAGTGATTGCAAAAAAAAATTCTATGCAAAAAGTCCCCCCACAAATCCAAAATTGCAAGTTTAAGCTTAAATTCAAAAATTTTCGTTTTCAATAACAAAAATTAGCTAAAACTTAAAATAAAATACTAAAAATTTATGTTACAACTAGATTTTAATTAACATGATTTTAAAGCTTAAATTTAGCCCATTTAAATTTTTATTTATCGCTAATTTAATGTATTTTCTTACCGGCTTAAAATAATATAAAAAAATTGAAAAATTAGGGAAATTTTTTAAACGACCAGAATTTCATAATTAACTCATTTGATACTAAAAACTAGCAATTACCTATCCAAATTAGGTATAATTAGTCCTAAACTGCAAAATAACAAAAAAGACGATTTACGGAAAAATACCACATTTTCACCGATTTTCGGGAAAACACCAAAACGACATTTCAAGGCGCTACAATCTTCCCCCCTTAAAGAAATTCGTTCCCCGAATTTAAAAATATAACTACGCGTACCTGCAAAGAGATGAGGGAATTTCTTCCGCATCTCTCCCTCGGCCTCCCAAGTGATCTCTTCGCTGCTCGGGCTGCGCCAAAGAACTTTCACGGATGGCAGGACCTTTGATCGAAGTTTCTTCACTTGCCGATCTAAAATCTCAACTGGCTCCACGGCGAACGAAAGGTCGGGCTCGAGCTGAACTGTCTGATGCTGAATCGTGTGGGAAGGGTCATGAAGATAACGGCGTAGCATCGATACGTGGAAGACGGGATGAACATCTGAAAAACTGGGTGGGAGAGCCAAACGATACGCAACAGCGCCGACACGCTCGAGGATCTCGAAGGGACCTACGAATCTAGGGCTAAGCTTCCCCTTTCGCCCAAAACGCATCACGCCCTTCATCGGAGAGACTTTCAGAAAAACATGGTCGCCAACTGCGAACTCTAATCTGCGACGGCGCCTGTCTGCATAGGATTTCTGTCTGCTCTGAGCTGCTCTCATCCGGTCTCGAATCAACTGTATCTTCGCTGTCATCTCCTCAACAAGCTGCGGCCCTAAAATACTGCTCTCGCTGAGCTCTGTCCAACAGACGGGCGATCTGCATCTCCTCCCATACAATGCCTCGAAAGGTGCCATCTGAATAGTATCCTAGAAGCTGTTGTTGTAGGAGAACTCCACTAGAGGTAAATGACGATCCCAGCTACCGCCGAAGTCTAAAACGCACGCTCTGAGCATGTCCTCGAGAGTCTGAATGGTCCGCTCTGACTGTCCGTCGGTTTGCAGATGAAATGCTGTGCTGAAGCTCAAACGAGTGCCCAAAGCCTCCTGGAGTCTCTGCCATAGTCGGCTGGTAAACTGAGTGCCTCGATCTGACACGATACAAGTCGGTACGCCATGTAGTCGCACGATCTCATCAATGTAGAGCTGAGCATACTGAGCGAAGCTGAAAGTGGTCTTCACTGGTAGGAAGTGAGCCGCTTTCGTCAATCTATCCACGATCACCCAGATGGAGTCGTACCCTCGACTGGTCCTGGGTAGACCCACAACGAAGTCCATCGAAATCTGCTCCCATTTCCACTCTGGAATGGGTAACGGCTGTAGCTCTCCTGCGGGCCTCTGGTGCTCGGCCTTGACTTGCTGACAAGTCAGGCATCTCGAAACGAACTCCGCAATGTCCCTCTTCATCCCGTCCCACCAGTAGGTCTCTCTCATATCATGGTACATCTTGGTGGAACCGGGGTGGACACTATACACTGATCGGTGTGCCTCCTCAAGAATGTCGCGCCGCAATCCTTCAGCATCTGGTACGCACAGTCTAGATCCATAGCGTAAAATCCCCTGATCATCAATCACGAACTTGGAAAATCTGCCCTGTCCCATCTGTGTCATGATCTCTGAGCAACGGTCGTCTCTGCGCTGTGCCTCATATATACGGTCAAGCAACTGTGGGCGTGCACGAACATGCACGAGCTGTCCCCCTATCTGAGTGAACTCGAACTCAACTCGGCTGTCGCATAACATCTGCCAATCTGCTGACGACTGCCTCTGCACTGCGCGCAAATGGGATAGACTACCCCCGGGCCTCCTACTCAACGCATCTGCCACCACATTCGCCTTGCCTGGGTGATATAAGATCTCGCAGTCGTAGTCTTTCACCAACTCCATCCAACGACGCTGTCTGAGGTTCAGGTCTTGCTGCTGAAATATGTATTTTAAGCTCTTGTGGTCTGTGAATATTTGGCATGACTCGCCATATAGGTAATGTCGCCAAATCTTCAATGCAAAGACCACTGCAGCCATCTCCAAATCATGAGTGGGGTAGTTCTGTTCATGCTTCTTCAACTGCCGAGAAGCATATGCGATCACCCGGCCATGCTGCATCAATACGCATCCTAACCCCACTCGCGAAGCATCACAGTAGACCACAAATCCGCCTGATCCCGAAGGCAAAGATAATACTGGCGCCGTAGTCAAACAAGTCCGTAGCTGCTGAAAACTGCGCTCGCACTCCTCTGTCCAAACGAAAGGAACTCCCTTCCGGGTCAAACCGGTCAAAGGTGCAGCTATACGGGAGAAGTCCTGAACAAAACGCCTGTAGTAGCCTGCCAGGCCTAGAAAACTACGGATCTCAGTAACCAATGTAGGTCGGGGCCACTGCTGAACAACCTCAATCTTCTTCGGGTCCACACATATGCCGTCTCTCGTAACCACGTGACCCAAGAATCCGACGCTGTCCACCCAGAAAGCACACTTGGAGAACTTTGCGAACAGCTGGTGCTCCCTCAGAGTCTGTAACGTAATCTGCAAGTGCTGCTCGTGCTCCTCTCTGCTCCGGGAGTACACCAAGATATCGTCGATAAACACGATGATGAACAAGTCAAGATACGGCCTGAATGTACGGTTCATCAAATCCATGAATGCTGCTGGGGCGTTGGTGAGTCCGAACGACATCACCAAAAACTCGTAGTGTCCATAGCGCGTGCGGAAAGCTGTCCTCGGTATATCCTCCTGTCGAACTCGCAGCTGATGGTATCCTGATCGCAAGTCGATCCTCGAAAAATACCCCGCACCCTGAAGCTGGTCGAACAAATCATCAATGCGTGGCAACGGATATCTGTTCCGAACGGTAACTTTGTTCAGCTGGCGGTAGTCGATGCATAAGCGCAAACTTCCATCCTTCTTCTTGACAAACAGGACCGGAGCACCCCACGGAGAAACACTAGGTCGAATAATCCCCTTATCTAACAAATCCTGCAACTGGTCCCTCAGCTCTCGAAGCTCTGCCGGGGCCATCCGATAAGGCGGTATAGAAATAGGCCCCGAGCCGGGAATCAAATCAATGCAGAACTCAACATCGCGCTCAGGCGGTAGCCCAGGTAGCTCATCAGGGAAAACATCAGGGAACTCACAAACAACCGGGACCCGGTCCAACGGAACCTCTGTAGCTCGAGTATCACAAATATACGCTAAGAATCCCCGACATCCCTTCTGCAAGAGCTGACCAGCGCGAAGAGACGAAATCAAACTGGGAAGGGTGACGCTGCGGTCTCCCTGAATAACAAGGACTGGCTCTCCCGGAAAGCTAAATCTGACTGCCTTCTCACGGCAGTCCACCGAAGCATAACAAGTGGCTAGCCAATCCATGCCCAGAAGCACATCAAAGTCCAACATATCGAGGAGAATCAAATCAACTGATGAATCCCTCTCCCCGATACGAACGGAACACAATCGAAATACAAAACGAGCGACAAACGACTCGCCTACCGGAGTAACAACAATAAGCGGATGATCTAATGACGACGACTCACGGCCCAACATCGGTGCAAAGTGTGTAGAGACGTACGAATGTGTGGAACCTGGGTCGAATAATACCGTGCGTCAAAAGAGCAAAATGGCAAGGTACCTGTCACAACGGCATTGGATGCCTGCGCATCCTGCGGTGTGAAAGCAAATACTCGGGCCTGTCCTCCACCGATAGCGGGCTGACCTCGACCTCGGCCTCTGCCTCCTCGTCCTCTCTGAACAGGACCGCCGCGTCCACGGCCTCTGGGTGCACCTAACTGGCGTGGAGCATCGCCGGTGGTGGGAAATAGGGCTCTCTGAGGAGGGGGTGGTGATGGTGGTAGGGTCACATGCGGAACTGTCGCTGCTCTCTGTCGTCTTGCCGGACAGTCTCTGACAAGATGGTGCGGACTCCCGCACCCAAAACATCCTGGCGACGGCTGCTGTCCCTGGGGATATGAACCATATAACTGTCCCCGTCCAAATCCTCTGCCAGGCCTATCTCTCGGAAAGAATCTGGCGCGCTGCCTCTGAGACGGTACATCGGTGCGAATCCTCTTCGGCCCAGAAACGGCCGAAGTCTGTGATATGCGTGCCTCCATCCGTAATGCCGTATCCATAGCAGCTAAATAAGTGTCGTAGTGCTGGGCGCCAATGGCAAGATATAGCTGGGCATCAAGTCCCTGTACGAACCTCTTCACCATCTTCTCTTCGGTATCCACCAAATACGGAGCATATCGGGATAACTGTGTAAACTGGATGTCATACTCAGACACCGTCATCCCAGGTGTCTTGACTAAGGCCTCGAAGCTACGAGCTCTGGCGTCACGAACGCTCTCTGGGAGGAAACGAGCTAGAAAGACCGCTGTAAACTCGGCCCAAGTCATAGGCGGTAGACCTGCAGCTCGACCTCTCAAGACTGACTCCCACCATGTCTGCGCGAGACCCTCTAATCGGAAACTTGCAAGCTCTACCCATCGATCATCCGAACATCTCAGTGAACGGCAGATCCTGGCTGAACTGTCAAGGAACGTCTGTGGGTCCTCCGCTGCCTCGGTGCCGGTGAATACTGGAGGTCTCAGCCTCATGAAATCCTGTAGCGAAACCGGGATGGTCACGGCGGTAGTAGTAGGAGCAGGTATCATAGTAGTCTGGGAGGTAGTAGGTGCGTCATCCGGCCTCGGTATACGACTGGCTGCAACTAGGGATCCTACCATCTGACGTAGCTCCTGCATACTCCCCATCATCTGTCGCAACTCCTCCATACCAGTCTCAAGACTATCCATACGGCCTGGGGAAGGTGGATCGGTCTGTCCCTGCGGCGTTGGCATACCACCCTGCTCAGTCCTAGTCTCGGACGAGCCAGCTCGAATCTCGTCTCGGGCGGCAGCCCTCTGTGCTCTGGTAGCCTTCGGCGGCATAGTGGCTGTTACAAGAACAGGATGATAAGAACAGTGCAATAAGATCATAGGATACAAGGAATTGAAGAAGGAATTTTCAAGCAAGTATATCCTAAAGTCACTTAGGCGGAGTACCGTAACGCAAGTATGCCGCGGACATACGCACGCTACGTTACCCTGCTTAAGTCACTTACTCCATCTACCAAGGGTCATCCTACACTCAAAAAGGTAAAACCTATCGCTCTGATACCAACTTTGTCACGACCCGCAAGGTACGGAACGTGACTGGCACTTAAGTTTACGAAACGTCTCAAGATGTCCATAAAGTAAGTAAGCCAAAGCCCAGAAACCAAAACCAAATAAGCAAAAGAGTGAAGAAAACCCAATCAATTGAAAGCGAGTTTATCAAATAATTCATATAAAACCCTTTTTAAAAACAATATCAATTTTTCCGAAAATTTCGGCAGAGTCTCCTTTGTAAATACTGGCCCCCAAAATGGGTACAACAAGAATATATATAAATCCAACAAATATGGCATCCCCAAGCGGGAGCTAGCTCTTCACCACAAGGCGGTCACAAATCCCACGCAATATAAAACAACAACATGCAAAATAATCATAAAGAAGCATGAGAAAAACAGCATGTCGACTCAAGTGAGCTCGACCCCAAAATACAGCATAAAGAGTCCACAAATCTCACAGTCTCATCTCTAGGTCAATATACAACAATACTGGTAGATACAGTAGATGGAGTACACTAGATACAAAGAATATACAAGGTGGTACAAAAATAATAATAATAACCCACCTAAGAGAAAAACCTCGAGTCCAGGCAAAAGAGGCAAAAGAAGCAAGTGCGCCCGCCGCTACTGTACTGACGGAGCGGACCTGCAAAAGGCTGTGGCACAACGGGGGTGAGTTGCCAACTCGTGAGTAATAAATAACATCTACACAGGCTATCGAATGCATGCACACAAGTATCCTAGCATCTAAAATACAGGTAAGGCAGGACATAATAGCAGGTATGTATGCAATATGAATATACTAGCAGGTATGAATGCAATGCGAATCAACTCATGATCTGAATGTGTAAGTATAAGAATCATGTTTTTCCCTTAGGAACCTCTTTTGAAATACCAGCACAATACCAATAGAATCAACAAGAACCTGTGTCCAGCAACGACACCTCAAAACTATCACAAATCTCATATATCCATGTCATAGTATCTCTGGCCTCAGCCATCCGGCTGACCCATCTCAATATCAATATCTCATCATCTCGCGGCCACGGTCGGTATCCTCTGGATATCCGCCGTCCCAAACAGTCACCGGTAGGTAATCCGTCCCCTGCCAGGCTCATCGTCAGCAACACGAGCTTCTTGCCCCGGGGTACCTTACCGGGCCCACCATGTACCCGAGACGGTTCATCCAACTCCTCGAAACGGGTCTCGAAAACCACAGCAAACTCATGGTGGACGACACTTACATCACTAGAAAACCGCAATTTACATATTTTAAAAATATAATAAGTTTAGAAATTTTGCGGCTTTCCCCCGAAATCCAGAAATATCATAAAATCTCAAGAAATCCTCATAAGTGCATATGTCAATGATAATGAATGCATATGGTATCAATAATCCAGTTGCGATGTGTGATTAATAGATTAGGCATGAACAAATAATATGATGAAGTACATGCACATGAATAGCAATCCTACGATTTCATTTTAAGGAATTAAAGCAATAGCGCAAGTTTAAGTATCAATTATAGTGAAAGGTTTCAATTTAAAGGTTATCTAGTGTGGTGGCATGGCAATTACCAGGGTGTGTGTGTGTAAGCATGAATAGTGCTCGTGCTGCATATAAAAACCCTGGCAATGGTGCAGGTGTCCTATAGGATGGGTTCGCATATGTATGTCAATATAAGGCATGAATGTAGCAAATAATCATACAAGTATTACACCCCTAATTACTAACATTACTAAGAATCTTTTTAAGCTACTAAAACTATCGGGCGACTTGCGCCATCCAACGATAGTCCCCCGTAGATGTTACATCTACTCACCGGAATCCCTAGCTAGTCACGTCCAATCACCGCTTTCCCCTTTCGTGCCGCGTCTGACGTCTCCGCGACCGAACCTGGAATTTACATCAATACCAAACATAAGGTTACATACCATGAAACGACGTAAATCCCAAACGAAAATACCATAGGTCACAAGCTAGGTACAACGTACACGAGGTGCGTGGAACACACGCGAAAATCGCAAAAACTAACTAAAATCGCCGATTTGGTCGCCCGGCAAAGCTAAAACCCGATCACTCAAATATCCGCACTCACACATCCTAAATGTCATAGGATAAGCCAAAACAATTATCAAGATATCAAAATAATTTATCACAATATTATTATAACAAAACTAGTAAGCTAGAAATTTGCAATTTGGTGCAAACATCGACAATTAGCGATAAAGTTGACACAAACCAACACAAACACCCAAACTAACCCACTAGATAGCCATTACACTAATTTTAAACCATTAACTATGCCTCAAAACCTAATTTCCACAACCAACCCTTTTCTTGATTTTTGTAATTAACAAACTTAAACCAAACTATACATGAAAAACCTTAATTTAACACTAGATTTTAGCCTAATTAGCAAGTTAACCACTTAGATTTAGGTTAGCAAAACACTAGATAGCAAAATAATTTTAATTAACTAAATAATTGTTTTTAAAACCCTAGTTAACTCAAACCATTAACTTTAAAAAAACTAGAATGAAACTAACACTAAATTAACACTAAAACAATTTAATTTAAGAAACTTAACCAAACGAATTTAATTAGGTAGAATTTATACCTCAAACTAGAGGTCTAGCAAGAACAAGATGCCTCCAAAGATGACATCTTTCTCCAAGATTTGAACCCATTTAGGTTTGAGAAGAGAGGAAATAGGGTTTTTTTTGAAATTGTGAAGAAATTTGTTGATTTTATTGAATTTTGATGGATTTTGATGGAATTTTTTGTAGCAAAGAGGAAGGAAAAAGAGAAAAAAAAATGGAGGGGGGGGGGATGAGCTGCTCTCGGCCAGCAGAGAAAGGAATGGGGAGAGAATGGTGTGGTGTACATGATTTTCTCCAAGTCAAACCATCCATGCCTCAAAACCATACGTAAATTAATATATTTTAATCAATTCCTCACTCCATTCACATGAGAAGAAGTTAAAAAGAGGGGGGGAAAACGTGGGCAGCTGGTTGAGGTGGTGGGGCCGGCCAATATGGAGGGGATGAGGATTTGAGTGATTGTAAAAAAAAATTCTATGCAAAAAGACCCCCCACAAATCCAAATTTGCAAGTTTAAGCTTAAATTCAAAAATTTTCGTTTTCAATAACAAAAATTAGCTAAAACTTAAAATAAAATACTAAAAATTTATGTTACAACTAGATTTTAATTAACATGATTTTAAAGCTTAAATTTAGCCCATTTAAATTTTTATTTATCGCTAATTTAATGTATTTTCTTACCGGCTTAAAATAATATAAAAAAATTGAAAAATTAGGGAAAATTTTTAAACGACCAGAATTTCATAATTAACTCATTTGATACTAAAAACTAGCAATTACCTATCCAAATTAGGTATAATTAGTCCTAAACTGCAAAATAACAAAAAAGACGATTTACGGAAAAATACCACATTTTCACCGATTTTCGGGAAAACACCAAAACGACATTTCAAGGCGCTACACTTTCTTATGGCATTGTAGACTGGGTCACATCAATGAGAGAAGGTTGACTAAGTTACATAGAGAAGGATATTTGGACTCGTTCGAATATCAAACTTATGACACTTGTCAATCTTGTCTCAAAGGAAAGATGACAAAGGCTCTATTTACTGGATATAGAGTAAGAGCGAGCGAGCTCTTAGGACTCATACACAGCGATGTATGTGGTCCAATGTCTACACATGCAAGAGGTGGTTTTTCCTATTTCATTACTTTCACGGATGATTACTCAAGGTACGGATTCATTTATCTGATGAAACATAAATCCGAGGCTTTTGAGAAATTCCAAGAGTATAAGAATGAAGTAGAAAACCAAACCGGCAAAAGTATCAAGACACTAAGATCTGATCGAGGTGGTGAATACTTGAGTGTCGAGTTCCTAGGTTACCTAAAAGAGAAAGGAATTCTATCTCAGCTTACTCCTCCATACACTCCACAGCATAACGGTGTATCGGAGAGACAGAATCGAACCCTATTGGATATGGTACGTTCCATGATGAGTAATGCTGAGTTACCGCGATCTTTTGGGGGTTATGCGCTAGATTCAGCGGCATATCTTCTGAACAGGGCTCCTACCAAGACTGTGCCTACCACCCCATATCAGATGTGGAGTGGGAAGAAACCCCATCTTCAGTATATGAAGATTTGGGGATGTCCAGCTTTTGTTAAAAAGCAGCATGTGGACAAGCTCGAGGCACGATCAGTAAAGTGTAAATCTGTGGGATATCCAAAGAACTCCAAGGGATATTATTTCTATTACGCAGAGGAACAAAATGTTTTTGTTTCTCGTAATGCCCATTTTCTAGAACAGCAGTTTTTAGAAAAGGAAATAAGTGGGAGCGAAATAGAACTGGAAGAAATTCCAGAACCACAAACTAATACTGAAAGTATGGTAGAACAAGTAGTTCAAGAAGAACAGGACATTCCTGCATCCCTCCGCAGGAGTAGTAGGCCGTCTCATCTGCCTGAGAGATACTACGGTTTTCTCATAGATGGGGATAGAGAGGATTGCATCATAGATGATGATGAACCTACTGGCTTCCAGCAGGCCATCCAGAGCGGCGACTCGGTACGATGGCTAGATGCAATGCGGACCGAAATGGAGTCCATGTACACCAACAAAGTATGAACTTTGGACTTTGCTCCAGATGGCTAGATGCAATGAGGAACAAAGTTGTTACGGCAGCCGTAAGGTGTTACGGCAGGGTTTCGATCATGTTCATGTAATTGTTACAGGAATAATT
Source organism: Agapanthus africanus (assembly GCA_030015575.1). Lineage (NCBI taxonomy): Eukaryota > Viridiplantae > Streptophyta > Magnoliopsida > Asparagales > Amaryllidaceae > Agapanthus > Agapanthus africanus. The sequence continues at coordinate 749,343,465 of CM057342.1, read as the reverse complement.
ATCGGGAGGATAATACTGGTAGGCTTTAGTTTAAGCCGGATACCGGTATTACATTATTAGATTATTTGTATTCGTATTTTTCGGAATTCGGATACGGGTATACGTATACGGTATATGGTATACGGAGGAGGGGTATTTTTGTAATTGTTACAAGAATACCTTCTAGAAGGTGCCACCTCATAATTACATTATTTATTTTGTGAAAATAAATAAATGAGGTGGAATTTAAAATGTCCAAATATGGTTGAAAGAATGGGTTGTTTTATTTTATATTGTTTTGGAGTTACTATTGAAGTATGGTGCTAATTTTATATTGTATGCTTCAATTATTTCATTTGAGCCATATCTAAATTCCATGCTTGAATTTTCTCATTATCAAAAACACTTTCTCTCTCCTTCTTCTCTCCTCCTTCTTCATCCTAAGCTTTACCCTTCACATGTGATGTGAATCAAAAGCTTATGGTTAAAAATAATTCAATACACTAATCTTTACATCATCCTAGTGATCTCTTCTAGCAAACTTGATCTCTAGGTTAAACTCTTGTGAAGAGTTTGTAGCTTGCATGATAGCTCTCGCATGGATCATCTAGGTCTTGAGGTGGCCGGAGATCGAGGACATCAGCAACATCCAAAGGAGCTAAGGAGTTCATCAAAAGAGAAGACAAGGAGCAAAGGAGTTGCACCAAGGAGTTGCCCCGAAGGACCGTATCATCGAGATATAATCCCTAACATAGTAGATAAGATCTCTAGTTAGGATTTTCTAGTTATGGTTTAGACAAGATCTTGGGTTATGTACGTGTTGTATGCAAAGAAAATTTCCGTTTATCGCTTCCGCCGCCTCACAAGAGTTGTGGAAGTATGCAACATGCACCAACATAGTATCAGAGCCTAACTAAACCATAATTAGATTGTTAGCCAAAAGTTAGAACTTCGATCGACGAATTTTTCTCGGAAAATACGATTTTTCCCTGTTTTCTGTCGATTTTTAAAGTGTTCAAAAAATCATTTCAGTGGCCATAAAAATACATGCAGGGTTTTCTAAGCACACTGTAGAAAAACGAGACTCTAACTCACCAGGAACACTGCGGATCCGCGGCCAAACTCAGTGTTTGGCCGCCGATCCGCGGCCGAGTTATGGCCGAGTTGACTCATTTTTCAGTAGTTTGTTTAGATTAAGAAAATAGTGTTTCTGGGATATCTGGAATTTACACAAAATTGTTTGTGCTCTGGATTGTGACAAGTGTTGGGATGGTTTAAAATTATTGATCGAAATTCTAAAGTGCTTGGCTAATCGGGTTTTCAGTTTTTTGTTATGTGTGTTTAAAACGTCGACTAATTGTTATAAGTCGATTAGTTGGGGTTGCACACTTCTGTAATGATATCATGAGATGGTATGCGTATATGAATATGTTGGATCGTCGTGATGAATGGCCGGGGGATGTGAGAAGAGCGTTTTTCTTTTCTTTCATTCAATATAATTTGTAAAAAGCAATGTAATATTATTTTGCGGGGCACATCCGGGTTGAGGTTGTAGCAACCGTTGTACAATTTCTTTTTACTGTTTATGCTCCTAGGATAGACTCAAGGTGGGGTGCACAAACTACCGGGTTTTCGAAGTGCCGAGTGGACTGCTCACTTTGTTGAGGGAGGTTGCTTCACTTCGGGAATTTGGCAGGTAGTTTGCCGCACCCGCAGGGGTCTAGGGTGGGGTTTTGGCTATTCATCACGACCGTGGAACCCGTCTTTCATTAAGGGTTTGAATGAAATACGGAATTCCTAGTATATCCAATGTATTCATCTATGATCTAAAATGGCTATATTTATATATGAGATATATAATAAACGTTGCTTATGTTTTTGACCCACACTTGTCCATCCCCCGCTCTGCCGTTAGTTAAGTAACCTAATGGTGCATGACGGGGCCCCGTGGCGAATACAAATGGCATAAGCGTACGTTCTATTTTCGTTTCTTTTCTGTGATGTTTAGGAAACGTAAATGATGGGACAGCATTAATGCGATTAATGTTAAGAAAAATAAATCTAAAGATGTTGTAGAATCAAACTTTTTAAAATGGGTATTCTTAAATATCCTGCACCTCATTCGATGAGGAAAGGGCCGAGATCCCTTCACCGGGAGTGACCCATTTAGTGAAACTAGCAAATATTACAAAGAACTCGATTGTTTTTATAGAGTATCTAACTTTTGCTTTGCGTCATGGTATTCATGAATATCCTTTACCTCATTCGATGAGGAAAGAGTCGAGATCCTTTCACCGGGAACGACCTCTTTAGCAAAATTGGAAAGATACTACAAAACCATTCGATTTTTAAAACTGGAATTTAAACCACTCATTTCACTCGATTCTACAATGATATCAAGTTCAAAACGTTAAAGGTTTTCATAAAAACCATCCGTTGCCCTCCGCCATTTTAGGAAGCAGAGTACTTAGTATTCGTGCCACGTTTGTTGACTATAGTTAAGGCATGGTGTACAGTAGCTAAGTGGTGTCTTCCTACAAAGCATTTGATGCGATTGATTAGGACATTCGCATGACTTTGTTGACCATAGTTAAGGGTCATGCGGATGGGTCTAAATCAATCCTGAAATGGCGGGTAGAACTTGACCAGTGCTTATGATTTGTTGACCATAGTTAAGGTCATAAGAAACTAGGGGTAAAAACCATATCGGGAATTTCAAGAGTTGAAATTTGCAATGAGATTGCATACGTTCTATATGATAGTTGGATCCCGATCCCACTGTGAGTAATAGTTACTCCCGGGAGAGTTTTGCACTTTACAATTAGCTAATCCAGTAGGTGTCTAGAAAGGTGTCAACGGGGTTACGCCTCTAGGAAAACGAGGTTTATTTTAATTAGGTCCGTGTGAAAGCACGTGGAACCTCCCTCGGAGTACCAACACTGGCCTGGCCGACCGGTTGGCGACTTGTAGATTGCAATTAATCCTGGCTAGTTTTCCCTTTAAAGGTTTGAAGGAAAATTTGATAAAAAGTAGTGGAAGACATCGGTTAGATAAGATTAATAACCAATCTAATTATGCAAAAGCAATCGCTGAGTGTCTTCTTTTCTCTCTCCTAATGGCAGATACCTATGAAGGGACTTAAGCTTTTATTAGACAAGAATAAACTCACTGGACCGAACTACAAAGATTGGCTAAGGAACGCAAATTTTGCCCTGACCTATGATAAGGTCGGATACGTCCTGACTAGTCCAGCCCCTCCTAGCCCAGGCCCTGATTTTTCAGTTGCAGATAAAGAAATCCGCAAGACATGGGATATAGACTGCGCAACAGCCAAGTGCATCGTGCTTGCTTCTATGAACAATGAATATCAGAAGCAACACGAGAAGATGGATGTTCAATCCATCTTTCTCCATACAAAGGAGTTGTATGGAGAGCAATCTCATACTCTCCGATATGAGACATCTCGAAAGTTGTTTCAGATGCGGATGGCTGCTGGCACGTGTGTAGGTGACCATGTATTGAAGATGATTGGACTTATCGAAGAACTTGAGGATCTGGGTTGGACCATGGAGAATGAACAATATGTTGATATTGTTCTACAGTCCCTTCCCTTTGTTTTTGCTCAGTTCATTGTAAACTTCAACATGCACAACATGGAGAAGTCCTTACCTGAACTCCTCAATATGTTGAGGAGTGCAGAGAGCACGTTAAAGGTAAAGAAAACTCCTGCTCTAATTGCTAGGCCATCTTCCTCTTCCGTCCCGGAAGCCAAGGCCAAGGGAAAGAAGAAGAAGAATCCCATCAAGCCGAGAGGCGGAGTAAAAAAGGCACCGGGAAGGGATAAGAAAGGGGCTGCTGCGACAGGACGAGGGGAATGCTTCCACTGCCACCAGACTGGGCACTGGAAGAGAAAGTGCGTTGGATACCTGGCCGACCTCAAGAAGAAGAAGCATGGTGATGCTTCCACTTCAGGTGTGTTTGTAACAGAAAACTGTTTTTCAATTAACTCTGCTTCCTGCGTATTGGATACTGGGTCAGGATCTCACATCTGCAATTGTGTGCAGAGGCTGAGAAATAGCATGTTTTTGAAGAAAGGTGATCACACTCTCCGGTTGGGAATGGTTCCTCAGTACATGCTACTGCAGTGGGAGTATTACCTTGGTTTGCCGACGGGTTGTATATTGGTTTTGAACCCATGTTATTTTGTACCTTAGATGTTATGTAATATTATATCTGTATTGTTGTTGGACAATGCTAGATATAATTTTGTATTGCAATCTAATGTTATGAACATTAACCTTAATCAAGAGTTGATTGGGTCTGGTACATTAAATAATAGGATATACATCCTAGACCAGCATACAGTTTTCAATATACAACATACAAACAAAAGAAAGGTTTCAGACATAAATGAAGCTTTCATTTGGCATTGTAGACTTGGTCATATTAACGAGACAAGACTAACCAAGCTATATAAAGACGGATATTTAAACCCATTTGAATATAAATCTTATGCGACTTGCCAGTCTTGTATTAAAGGTAAAATGACCAAAACTCCGTTTACTGGACACTGAGAGAGAGCTTCTGAACTCGTAGGCCTCATACATAGTGATGTATGTGGACCAATGTATACACATGCAAGAGGTGGTTTTTCGTACTTCATAACTTCCACTGATGATTTATCGAGATTCGGGCACGTGTTCTTGTTGAAACATTAGTCCGAAGCCTTCGAAAAATTCAAGAAATATAAATCTGAAGTAGAAAAACAAATAGGCTTAAGTATCAAGAAATTTCGATCGGATCGAGGAGGTGAGTATCTAAGCTCAGAGTTTCTAGATTTCCTAAAAGAGAATGGGATTCTCTCTCAGCTCACTCCTCCGTATACACCACAGCACAACGGTGTATCGGAAAGGAGGAATCGTACCCTATTAGATATGGTACGATCTATGATGAGTGATGCTGAGTTACCGATATCATTCTGGGGGCACACATTGGAGACTGCGATTTATCTATTGAACAGGGTTCTGACCAAAACCGTGTCTACCACTCCATATGAGATATGGTATGAGAAGAGACCATCTCTTAAAAGAGTTAAGATATAGGGTGGTCCGGCTTATGTGAAAAAGCAGAATCCGGACAAACTTGAGACACGATCGGTTTTGTGTAGATTTGTGGGATATCCAAAACACTCGTATGGATATTTTTCTACCACAAGGAGGAACAAAGGGTGTTTGTTTCTCAGTATGCTACATTTATAGAAAATGAATTTTTTATAAATGATACTGTTGGCAATGCGGTAGAACCGGAAGAAATTCCAGATACACAAACAATTACAGATAATTTGGTTGAACCTGAGGTTTCAATAGAACCTGACGAGCCTCAGCCACTCCGTAGATCTAGTAGGACTTCTCGCCCACCTGATAGATACTACGGTTTTCTAATTGATTGTGATAGAGAAGATTGCATCATGGATGATGATGACCCTACTAGTTTTCAGCAAGCTATCATGAGTGGTGACTCAGTGAAGTGGCTGGATTCCATAAGATCCGAAATGGAATCCATGCACACCAACAAAGTATGGACTTTGGAGGTTGCACCTTCTGGAGTAAAACCCACAGGGTGCAAATGGATCTTTAAGAGAAAGGTCGGTGTGGATGGTCAGTGGAGACCTATAAAGCTAGGCTGGTCGTAAAAGGATTTCATCAAAACCCAGGCTTGGACTATGATGAAACCTTTTCACCAGTCGCGATGCTCAAATCCATTCGGATCCTGCTTGCTATAGTTGCTCACTATGATTATGAGATCTGTCAGATGGGTGTTAAAACGACATTTCTAAATGGTGATTTAGAAGAATGCGTTTTTATGGATCAGCCAGAAGGCTTCATTAATAGTGGGAGCAGCGGAAAAGCATGCAGACTGCTTAAATCCATCTATGGATTAAAGCAGGCATCACGGAGTTGGAACATCTGCTTTGATGATACAATCAAAGAGTTTGGTTTTATCAAAAATGTAGATGAACCATGTATTTATAAAAGGATTGTAGAGAGTACTGTTACATTTCTCGTATTGTACGTGGACGACATTCTCTTGATAGGAAATGATATTCCTATGCTACAATCAGTCAAACTATTCTTATCGCAGAGATTCTCCAAGAAAGACCTGGGTGATTCCTCGTACATACTGGGGATTAAGATCTATAAAGATAGATCTAAGAAATTATTGGGATTGTCCCAATCGAGATACATTGACACCATACTAAAGAGGTTTAGTATGGAGGATTCCAAGACGGGTAATTTACCCGCTGTTCCCACCAAAATTTTCGGCCAAGAGCTACTTGTTCCCTTGCAAAAAAAGGGGAGAATCCTCAAAAAACAGGCATCACGTGCTCACACATGACCAGGTCTCACGTGCAGACACGTGACCATTTTCAGGCAAAGCCTGTAGACACGGAACAAAATAAACAAATTGGAAATGCTGTGTTAATGAGGTCACGTGCCCACACGTGACCAGGTCTCACGTGCAAACACGTGACCATTTACAGGCAAAGCCTGTAGACACTGAATTAAATTCTAAATGAAATACTTTAACAAATGGGGTCACGTGCCAACACGTGATAAACTTCTAAATCATCTGAACTAATAGAATTAAATTCTAATTAAGAGGGAATCAAAAACCCTAATTGGAAAAATATTTCTCTAGATCTTTCCAAATAAAAAAGATTGCGCTCTGTAAAGTGGAGCACCGTTGGATTAAAAATCCAATGGTGATTAAAAATCACCAATTTATAGAAAGATTCTATATAAGGAAATATTTTCCTAAAATCTGCCAGGAACAACAAATAAAATATCTTTTGGATTAAAAATCCAATGGTGAATAAAATTCACCGAGTGATCTAAAAGATCATGTTGGTTACAAAATCAATCAAAATCTTTCAATGAAAAATTGACTAAACACACTGATTCTTTTCTTTCTCTTATAAATAGAAGCCAAGGGGGAAGAAAAAAAGAAGAGAGATAGAACAACAGAGAGAGAATACAAAAGAAAAGAGAATTTAATTCTCCAGAGAGAAAAGAAGGTTTCTTTAGAAATGAAAGAAATCCTAGGTAAGAGATCATCCTATAAGCACCCACAAAATAAAAAGAGAATTTAATTCTCGATCTAAGAGTTTAACTCTTCTGAATATGAACTTAGTTCTTCCTTTGGTTGAAGATCAGCAGAAGTGGATCTTCCCATAAGTTGAGAATTTAATTTCATCGGGGAGATTCTGCCATGCAGATCCAAAACTCAGAGGGAGAATTGGGTTTAAAGAATTTAATTCTTCTAAACATATAGGAATTTAATTCCTCTAAATAAGATTAGGGTTTAACCCTATAAGAGAATTTAATTTTATACAAGGGATTCATCTCTCCATGCACGTAAAAAGATCAAAGTACCTAATATGATCACGTGGCAACACGTGACTCTCCCCCTCAATGATCAAAAGAGAATGAATAAGATTAGGTCACGTACTCCCACGTGACCCGTGAACAAACATCTCAAAATAAAGGCAGAACAGACTTTGGACGCCCTCGCGTGTCCCCACGTGACCCCTAACAAACACTTTAATATCCAAATCATGGATACCCATTACGTGCCCACACGTGATGGTCATAAAGGCAAAGTGTTTAACAATTACTTGCATATTCTGAGAATAAAATAAAGGAGGTTTGGGCCCAACATTCAAACGCCTCACGTGACCCCACGTGAGCGCTTATTTTTAGTGTTTAACACTATTTTGTGCGCTGCATCCTTAATGTTTAACACTATTTTAAGTGTATCACGTGGGAGCACGTGATAGATGAGTTTACTTTAGTGTTTTAACACTATATCCAAGTCAATCTTAGCTTGAGCTAGCCAAGTTTTCCAGAGGCGGCACCCCTTTCTTTTGACTGAACCTCAAGTGCACTATTGTCTTCCAAAATGGGTTATCTCATATGACATTCAAAGCAAAACCCAGAGCTTTTCAATCAACTTTGGTTCAAGGGTACATCTCTTCACACCTCTGATACATGTCGTTGTAATTCTTCAACGTCTTCAGAGAGGTGGTGGGTCCAAATGACCAATAAATATCTGGTGCATTTCCAAACCCATGTTTGCATCTGAACTTGGACCGCAATGTCCCTAAACTAAACAATAGAGCCCAAATGCTCTTTTGTTGGATCTAAATGATCCTGTTAAGTAGATCTTAGTCTAAAATTAGACTAACGTATTCTTAACAAATATTTAAGTTAATCCTAATCTCAAACGAGATTAACGATCCTGAAATCAATCCAACTACAGATCTCCTAACTAAAATTGGTTCAAGGGTACATCTCTTCACTCCTCTGATATTTGTCGTTGTAAACCTTCAACGTCTTCAGAGAGGTGACGGGTCCCGACAACTAAACACCTTACGGACTGTGGGGTCCTTAAATCCATGGACTATGATGTCCTTAACCTTGGACTGTGGGGTCCTTAAGCCCATAGACTATGATGTCCTTAACCTTGGACCGTAACGTCCTTAAACTAATAATGGACCGCAACGTCCCTAAACTAAACAATAGAGTCAAAATGCTTTTTTGTTGGATCTAAACGATCCCGTTAAGTTGATCTTAGTCTGAAATTAGACTAACGTATCCTTAACATACGTTTAAGTTGATCTTAGTCTCAAATTAGACTAACATATCCTTAAACCCAACCCCAAACCCAAATCTAAGAAAATACGGATTTGGACTAATCCACGCCCTACGGGCGACAACATAAATTAGTCTCCGTATACAATCCACAGGAAACCAAACCAAAAAACACACGACACGAAGTGACCATCTGGAGAAGGAAAAAGTGGTTACCGCGATGCGGTAGCGTAATTAACTGCAGGGGATTGCGTCTGCAGGGAAGAGCGTCCCCACAATCAAAAACCCCTCAAATGACGAAGTCTGCAACAACGGCCGGATCCGTCTAAACCTTTGATACATGGTGTCATTAATCAACTTGGCATCTTCGGAGAGGTGGACGGATACACCTAATAGCATCTGCCCCCAAATTCAGGCAAGACGTTTGTCTTACCGAGTTTTCGGCGGAGAACAGATTCTGGCACGCCCGGTGGGACCTTTTCCTCTTTCCACTCCACACTTCGTGTGTCGTATTTTTCTGCGATTGGATAATTGCGGTGTGTATGTTTGTGGTTGCTCTTAGGAGAGTGGATACTGAATCCGGCATTTTTTCTTTTCTGAGAATGACGTTTGCTTTTACTAACCCCAACTCAGGCTCTGTCACATCTGGTGGAGTCAAGTATGGACCACTTGCAGTCTTAAATCTCTGCAATCCGGCTCTTCAAGAAATCAACGGGCTTCTCTTTGGATCGGTGCTCCTACCTCCCACCCTCGGTGCCTCAACGCCGATGGAGGAAGCCCAGAGGAAGTCTGTCTTCCGCAGGCTGGTTCCCCAAGCTGCAGCTTTGCTAACGCAGGGGAAGGATATTCAAGATCTCAAAGGAAACAGGGGGTAGGCTCGGCAAAATGCTGAAGCTAATCAAATCCCGGCCGTAAGAAACGGTCGACGTCGATATCAGCATCATACAAAATGAGCATGGGGCAGTTCTCCGTATGGTCCTGTTTCAACCCCAGTGGTGAATGTTGTTGTTTCAACTGGGAACAACTTCAAATTGATTGTGAAGGGTCAGACAAAATTCTCCTACCGCAATATTGAAGAAGTCTCCGCAGCCCATGGAGATCCCACGAGAGCAGAAACCAGCTCGCTCCCTGAGACAACTTTCCTCATCTATATATAAGGTGCGGAAGCAGGTGAAGGGGACTCACCCCAAGACGGATCTTGATACAGCGGTTTCTCCCAAAACCAAAGCGGATTTTCACAATAAGAGACCTAATAAAGCTCAAATTCCCGGAGCAAACTCCAAAGGCCAAAACTCCAAACATCCCAAGCCTAGTGGCATGGTAGTTCACATAGTATATGTGGTGAATTCCAAATACGAAGTTCGAGCTTCTACTAGTCACCGACCTCAAACTCGGTCCTTGACAAAAGTTCAACTGCAACGTGAAAATCTGCAGGAGATGCTTTCTCAGGCAGCATCACTCGCTAATCCATCATCTAAGGCAAATCCCGAAGACGCACCTGGAGAAAGAATAGAGCACGGGTTGGATATTGATTTCCTAAATCACGCTAAAAAAATGGTACGTCCGCAAGCAAAATGGGCACGGATGAAAACCCGAAAGGGCTTCGTGAGTAAAAACAGCAGGGCTACCGGCGAGTCCGTGAAAACCCGAAAGGGCGCAGACTCGTAGAAAAATCCATGCACACTGGCAAGGTCCTCTCGATCTTGTAAAGAGAAAATACCTGCGTGAGATCCTTACGACTCACAAGGGAGCAACACACTTAGGGATCCCCACAATTCCTGAGGAGAAATGCACCTACGAGATCCTCACGACTCGTAGGGAGAAACACCTTTATGAGACCCTTACGGCTCGTAAAGTCAAAAAAGCCTTAGCCGAAAGGATCCTAACCCTGTCTACTAAGCCACCTTTGTCCAAATCGACTAGGGCAAATGATGAGTCGCTCCTAGCGATATCCCAGTTGTAGCGATCCAGATGCCTAAACAGGTGTCAAACTCCAAAGTCAATCTCTCCGGCAAATGCCACCCCTACAGTCACCTAATAAAGAAGGGAACCTCGTTCGTCTGGGATCGCAAATGCCAAAGCGCGCTGGACGAAACCAAGCAATATCTACAAAATCCTCCGATGCTAACCGCTCTGGTCAAGGGAAAGCCTCTCATTCTATATACAACCGCCCTTGAGGGTTCTCTAGGTGCATTATGGGCACAAGAAAACGACCAAGGGAAAGAAAGAGCTCTCTACTATCTGAGTCGAGTTCTCCTGAGGGCAGAAAACAATTACTCCCCCCCATCGAAAAACACTGCCTGGCGTTGATCTTCGCGATAACGAAACTCAGACATTATGCGTTGGTACATGAGGTCCATCTCATATCAAAGGTGGATCCTCTCAAATATTTGATGTCAAAGGCCATATTGACGGGACGGCTCTCTAAATGGGCCCTACTCTTAATGGAATTCTCAGTGATATACCGACCCCTCAAGGCAGTGAAAGGCCAAGCCATCGCCGACTTCCTCGCTGAGCATCCGATACCTGCCGACTCTCCTTTGAACTGTGAATTGCCCGACGAGCACGCGTTTGACACGATCGACGGGGAGAGAAGTGAGAATGATACCCGGTGGGAACTCTACTTCGATGGAGCATCTTCCATGAAGAAGCGCAAACAAAGCACCCCAATAATCAAATTAGAGGTAGGCCTCATCTTCGTGACCCCACAAGGAGGGATAATGCGCTTTGCCTTTTCTTTGACAGAACCGAAGTCAAACAACGAAGCTGAATACGAAGCTTTGATAGCGGGTCTTGAGATCGCTGTCGACATGGGAATCGAAAACCTCCTCATATATGGAGACTCCCAGTTGGTTGTTAGTCAAGTAAACGGCGACTATCAAACATGCAAACCAGAGTTGGTAAAGTAAGGTGAGAAAATGCAACAATTGCTGGCTCAAATTCCCACCTAAGCCCTGGAAAACATACCGCATGTGGAAAATAGCAAAGAGGATGTGTTAGCCAAACTCTCTAAAGAACTGGCTGACGAAAACCTCGATGATGTAAGGATCGTAGTACAAAGCCGTCGGGTTCTTGCATCGGCAGAAATATCTTCGGAGTCGTTTGAAGAAAAGGAAGCGACCAAGCAAGTGGACCTACAGATAGAGGACCAGGGAAAGGTCAAGGATTGGAGAGAAGTCTTTATAGACTACTTCAAATCCCGTCGAACACCTGAAGACGCGTCCTCAAGACATCAGGTCATGAAAAGAGCTCTATCCTTTGCCTTTGTCAATGATACTCTGTATAAGAGATCATTTGATTCTCTATGGCTAAGATGCCTGGGACCTGAAGAAGCAAGAAGATTCGTCCAAGAAACTCACAATGGACTCTGCGGTTCTCATCAAGCCGGGTCGAAGATGAAACTGAAGATCAAAAGGATGGGCTACTATTGGCCCACGATGGTCCAGGACTGCCTCGAATACACGAAGCAGTGCCACTCGTACCAGATTCATGGGGACTTTATCCATCAGCATCCAAATCCGCCACATCCAACAGTGGCTAGCTGTCCGTTCGAGATGTGGGGAACCGACATAATCGGGCCCATCGAACCAGCATCGTCCAGAGGACATCGATTCATTTTGGCGACAACTGATTACTTCTCCAAATGGGCAGAAGCAGTACCGCTAAGAGAAGTGAAGACGGAGAATATTCTCCATTTTTTTAAGACAAATGTCATCTATTGGTTCGGCACTCCGCGACGGATTATCTCCGATAACAGGCCGGCCTAAAGAAGCCATAAAATCAGCCGCTTTGCACAACAACATAATATAGACTGGAGATACTCTTCGGTCTATAATCCCCGAGCTAACGGTCTAGCTGAGGCTTTCAACAAGACCTTGACGAAGATCGTGAAAAAGACGGTGTCCAAAATTAAGAAGGACTGGCATGAGAGACTGCATGAAGCTCTCTGGGCGTATCGAAATACGTTCAAAATGGCCACGAACACAACGCCGCATGTATTGGTATTCGGCACAGATGCGGTACTACCCCTTGAGATAGAGTTATCCTCTCGACGAGTGGCGGTTCGTTATGAGCTAACAGACGAAGATAATGCTCATCTTCGGTTTGAGGAGCTCGACGCCCTTGACGAAACCCGGCTTATGGCGCAACAAAACCTGGAAGCTTATAAAGCAAAGATGACGCGCTCATATGAAAGATTGACTAGGCCGAGAACATTCCGCTAAGGCGAACTCGTGCTAGTGGTCAAAAGACCTATGATCCCTAATCGTGCCAAGCGGGGGAAATTCGAGCCGAACTACGAAGGCCCGTACATCATAGACAAAGTTTACCACGGTGGAGCCTATCTACTCATGGACATACATGGTGAAAGACCTTTCAGGCCAATAAACGGTCGCTTCCTAAAAGAATACTACATTTGACGAGTCACGGCCTAGGTCAATGATAGATGACGAAGCCTATGTCCACTCGCTATCTTCCTAAGCCCAAACTCTATTAGTAGTAGCCGGCAAACGGACCGAAACGTCCTTAAACTAACGACGGACCGAGATGTCCTAAAACTAACAACGGACCAAAACGTCCTTAAACTAACGACGGACCGAGATGTCCTAAAACTAACAACGGACCGAAATTTCCCTAAACTAACGATGGACCGTAATGTCTTAAAACTTGCAATTTACCGAAACGTCGTTAAACTACTACAAACCGCAGCATCCTAGGGCTGACGCGTTAAAAAAATGGTATGTCCACGAGAAAAATGGGCACGGATGAAAACCCGAAAGGGCGCCGTGAGTAAAAACAGCAGGACTACCGGCGATGTTTGTGAAAACCCGAAAATGAGCAGACTCGTAAATAAAAAAAGAACGGTACGTCCATAAGCAAGATGGGCACGGATGAAAACCCGAAAGGGCTCCGTGAGTAAAAACAGCAGGGCTACCGGCGAGTTTATGAAAACCCGAAAGGGCGTGATCTCGTTAAAAGACACTTGCAAGGTCCTCTCGACCCTGTAAGGAGGAAATACCTGCGTGAGATCCTTACAACTCAGAAGGGAGAAACACACTTGGGAATCCTCACGATTCCTAAGGAGAAAACACACTTACATGATCCTCATGACTCGTAAGGAGAATTCCCCTTTGAGACCCTCACGGCTCATACGATTCAAAAGCCTTAAGTTACAGGGATCCGAACCTGTTCTTAAGCCATCACAACCCACAGATTGCCCTACAAGCGGTTCAATATTGACCCTTGTATACAATCCACGGGCATGAATAAACATTTCCCTAACAGAGTCCCACTAGCGACTAGGGATATGCTCGCACGGTGAACAAATACTTGTAGGTCCTCTCGACTTGTAAGGAGAAAACGCTCTTGTATGATCCTTACGACTTATAAGAGAACATACACTTAAGAATGCTCACGATTTTTAAGGAGAAAACGCACCTACGAGGTCCTCACGACCGTAGGGAGAAACACTTTTATGAGACCCTTACGGCTCATAAAGTCAAAAAGCGTTAGTCAACAGGATCCTAACCTTGTTTGCTAAACCATCTTTGTTCGAATCGACAAAGGCAAATGATAATTCGCTCCTGACAATGTCCCAGTGGTAGCAATGCTGATGCCTAAATTGGTATCAAATTCCAAATCCTTTCACGGCAAATGATGATTCGCTCCTGGCAATATTCCAGTCGCAGCGATGCTGATGCTAAGACTAGCGCCAGATTCCAAATTCCACACCCGCGATAAAAATCAGCGAGCCAAAAATGCATATGAAATAGCCGAAATGGTAGGGCAACTTGCAACAAAATCAGCAAGTAAAATATATACATACAAAAATAGCCGAAATGATTGGGCAACTCGCAATGAAAAGCAGCGAGTAAAAAAAATAGCCGAATGATTGGGCACCGCGAAAAATAGCCGAAATGATTGGGCGATCGCGACTTTCGCGATACAAAAAGCTGAAATGATTGAGCATCGCTGAAAGAAAACAAAAATGAAATGAAACTTTTTGCTCTGCAGGTAAGTCCATACTGACCCATGTATCAATCCATGGGCATAAACGAAAAGGGAACCAAATGTCCCCCACCAGATCCTGTCAAAAGGGAAAGTCAGATCTCAACAGTAACATCTTCATCCCAGAAGGTCAACAATGGTGTTCCTTCTTATGTCAGCAGGACACGGAAGCAACACAAAGAAACGGAGCCATGGCAAAGTCCCTAATTCCAAATCTTAACGGCAACATCTACAGCCTAAAAATCAGCAACGGTGATCCTCCTCATTCCAACAGGATTCGGACGCTACATCACCAAACGAAGCCAGGGCAAAGTCCCCAATTCTAAGACTCCACGATTCACGGACAACCTAGAGTCAGCCAATGATTCCATTTTGGAAATACGTTATCCAATGACTCCATTTCGGAAACAAGTCAATCGACCTCCAGGGAAATCAGTGTCCTTGGCAAATACCTCAATTCAGGGAAATCAGCGTCCTTGACGAGAGCATCTCGATTCGTATCGACCCGCAAGGAAATCAGTGTCTTTGCAAGAATACCTCGATTCGTTTCGACCCCCAGGGAAATCAGCGTCCTTGGCAAAACCTCGATTCAGGAAAATCAGCGTCCTTAACGAGAGCATCTCGATTCGCGTTGACCCGCAGAGAAATCAGTGTCTTTGCAGGAATATCTCGATTCGTCTCAACCCCAGGGAAATCAGTGTCCTTGGCAAAACCTCGATTCAGGAAAATCGGTGTCCTTGACGAGAGAACCTCGATTCGCGTCGACCCACAGAGAAATCAGTGTCTTTGCAGGAATACCTCGATTTGTCTCAACCCTAGGGAAATCAGTGTCCTTGGTAAAACCTCGATTCAGGAAAATCAGCGTCCTTGACGAGAGCACCTCGATTCGCGTCGACCCGCAGAGAAATCAGTGTCTTTGCAGGAATACCTCGATTCGTCTCAACTCCAGGGAAATCGGTGTCCTTGACGAGAGCACCTCGATTTGCGTCGACCCGCAGAGAAATCAGTGTCTTTGCAGGAATACCTCGATTCGTCTCAACCCCAGGGAAATCAGTGTTCTTGGCAAAACCTCGATTCAGGGAAATTAGCGTCCTTGACGAGAGCACCTCGATTCGCGTCGACCCGCAGAGAAATCAGTGTCTTTGCAGGAATACCTCGATTCGTCTCAACCCCAGGAAAATCGGTGTCCTTGACGAGAGCACCTCGATTTGCGTCGACCAGCAGAGAAATCAGTGTCTTTGCAGGAATACCTCAATTCGTCTCAACCCCAGGGAAATCAGTGTCCTTGGCAAAACCTCGATTCAGGGAAATTAGCGTCCTTGACGAGAGCACCTCGATTCGCATCGACCCGCAGAGAAATCAGTGTCTTTGCAGGAATACCTCGATTCGTCTCAACCCCAGGGAAATCAGTGTCCTTAGCAAAACCTCGATTCAGGGAAATCGGCGTCCTTGACGAGAGCATCTCGATTCGCGTCGACCCGCAGAGAAATCGGTGTCTTTGCAGGAATACCTCGATTCGTTTCAACTCCGAGGAAATCAGTGTCCTTGGCAAAATACCTCGATTCAGGGAAATCAGCATCCTTGATGAGAACATCTCGATTCGCGCTGACCCGCAGAGAAATCAGTCTCTGCAGAAATATACGACGTTAGCCAAACGGAGCCACGACAAAGTCCCTAGTTCCAACTCTCGACGGCCACATCTACAGCCTGGAGACCCACAACAGCGTTCTTCCTCCAGCAGGATGCAGACGATGTTTCCCCTAATCAGAGCAAGGCTCTGTTTGAGTTTCAAAAATTCAAATTTCGAAGCGACGCTTCAGATCCTCTGCGCTGCGCGCAAAGCGCCATGTGTCAGAAGTTGATGCATCAGCACAATGCCCGAGGCAGTGCGTCCAATCAGAGCAAGGCTCTTTAAAACAAAAAGTAAAGGAAGCAACGTTTCAATTGGGCAAGCGCTGCGCTGCGCGATACGTGTCTGCGCAGTTGCGCAAGCACAGCTGCGCAAGCGCTGCGCTGCGCGACACGTGTCTGCGCAGTTGCGCAAGCACAGCTGCGCAAGCGCTGCGCGACACGTGTCATGCGTTGGGGCGTTTGCGCAAAACAGAATTGAAATTTTAAAGAAATCTTTTCTGTTCTTGTTAAAACAAGAAGATTTTCTTCTGTAAAACAGAGGCCTTTGGATCAAAGATCCAACGGTGGGGAAAATTCCCCAAATCACTCAGAGAAAGATCTCTTTAACAAATTTAACTAATTTATGGGCACTATAAAAAGGACCCTAGACCTCAATTCAAAGGCATGAATATTTCTTGAAAAATCAAGAGCTTCAAACAGAGAAAACTCTGAGAAAAATTTCAAGAAAAGGGTAAAAAGCTTCACAAGAGAGAAGAAATTTCTTCTAATAGATCATTGATCTAAAAACCAGATCAATGATCTTCATATAATAAACAGTGCTTTGCACTTCTTATGAATCACTGATTCTTTAAAACAAGAAGAAAAAACAAAAAAAAAAAAATATATAGTGCTTTGCACTTTTATGAACCTTTGGTTCTTGAAATAAAAAGAAAAACTTGTTTTTCTTTGATCTAAATTAGATCAAGGAAACGAATAGTGCTCTGCACTTTTATGAACCATTGGTTCTTAAATCTAAAAGATTCTTAAATCATAGTGCCTTGCACTTGCAAACCGCGCTGTTGCGCTCTTGGATTGGCGCAAGCTACCAGAGCGCGCCACGTGTCAGCAGCGCGCTGTGCTTGCGCGACACGTATCAGCACTACAAACGCTTACGCTCTCTGATTGGCGCAAAGCGCCTGATAAATGCAATGCAATTCCTAAAGGGCTAGGCCCAAGTCAAAAAGTCTAAACAGACCAAGAATAATGCTATGCATTATTTAAAGGGACAGAGCCCAATTGAGAGGTCCAATGGACCAAAACAAATGCTCTGCATTATAATAAAAAGGGCAGAGCCCAGTCAAAATGGGTTTAAATGGCCTGAAATAATGCTATGCATTATTCTAAAAAGAGGAAAGCCCAGACAAAGGCCAAATGCAAACAAAACGTGGATATTCTTAACTGGACTTAGCCCAATTTTGGCCGTAAGTCCTTAAACTAAATTGACTGAGCACGGCTACTCCCTAAATCAATTTACAACCGGTTCGAGGGTACATCTCCGAACTCCTCTGACACATGTCGTTGTAATCATTCAACGTCGTCAGAGAGGTGACGGGTCCCGACGACCACACACATCAATATGGACTGCGGGGTCCTTAAACTCGTAGACCGAAACGTCCTTAAACTAATGTTGGACTGCGGGGTCCTTAAACTCGTGGACCGAAACGTCCTTAAACTAATGTTGGACCGAAACGTCCTTAAACTAATGTTGGACCGAGACGTCCTTAAACTAATGTTGGACCACCACGTCTTTAAACTGGAACATAGACCACCACGTCCCTAAACTGGAACACGGACCACCACGTCCCTAAACTGGAACACGGACCACCACGTCCCTAAACTGGCAATGGACCGCAACGTCCTTAAACTACCTATGGACCACCACGTCCCTAAACTGGAACAATAGAGCCCCTAAAATGCTCTTTTGCCGGATCTAAACGATCCCATTTAAGTCGATCTTAGCCCCAAATACGGCTAACGTATCCTTGAACATTCAAATGGATTATAAAACTCCAAATCAACTCTGGTTCAAAGGTATATCTCTGAACTCCTCTGACACCTGTCGTTGTAATTCTTCAACGACATCAGAGAGGTGACGAGTCCCGATGGCCATATATTAAATGGATTTAGACGATCCCGTTAAGTAGATCTTAGTCTCAAACAGGACTAACGTATCCTTAACGAACGTTTAAGTTGATCTTAACCTCAACACGGTTAACGTATCCTTAAACTAAAAACACCAAACCCAAATCTAAGTAAATACGGATTTGAACTAATCCACGTCCTACGGACGACGGTATTACTCAGTCTCCGTATACAATCCACGGGCAACCACAAACAAAACAAACACACATGACACGAAGTGAAATTCTGGAGAAGGAGAAAGTTGTTGCCGCGACGCGGTAGCGTAATTAACAGCAGGGGCTTGCGCCTGCAGGGAAGAGCGTCCCCACAATCAAAAACCCCTCAAGCGAGGGGGAATCTGACGAAGTCTGCAACATCGGCCGCATCCGTCTAAACCTCCGATACCCAGTGTCATAAATCAATTTGGCATCTTCGGAGAGGTGGACGGATAAAACCAAATAGCATCTGCCTCGAACCTCAGGCAAGACGTTTGTCGCGTCTCTGCCGTGTCTTTCGGAGGGGAACAGATTCTGGGCACGCCCGGTGGGACCTTTTCCTCTTTCCACTCCACACTTCGTGTGTCGCCCTCGTGAACCAATCGCGGTTTGTTAAATGGTTGCCTTTGGATTTCAAGTTACTAAGATTTGGTCTTTTGCCTGGCGCAGAACTCAAGATTCAATGGCCTTTAACTGCACCAACTGCTCGAAGTGCCACTGCAACGGACGCTCCACCTCACCGGGAGGTGTAGCATATGGGCCCCAAGTTGCTTCCTTCCTCGCTCTGCCGGTAGACCAGGTGACCCAAGCCACCACTGGCCTGTTCTTCGGGACCATGATCCCACCTGCAAGCCTCTCTATGCCAATACCTACATCGGAAGTGAACAAAAAGTCGATCTTCGACCGGCTCACTGCTACGACGATCCCTGTCAACGGGTCGCCCACTGCCAAACCAACAGCTTCGGTATTCGCCCGGCTGGATCAAAACTCTAAACAGGCTGTCCTAAGGAAGGCAATGACTGCTGCTCCAGAAGTCGTCAAGGCGGCTTCCCCTGTCAAAGAGTCAGTCTTTTCAAGACTGACGATTCCTGCTCCTGTCCCTGCTCGAGGATCTGTCTTCGACAGGTTGAATATCATCCCTCAAAAGACAACTTCAGTCTTTAAGAGGTTAACACCAGCGGCGCCTCATTCAGACAGGGGGAAAAAGAAGCTATCTCTATCTCCGAGCCAGTCCCAACGGCTCATCGTGCTCGACGTCGCCATTGCCAACGAGTGAGAAAGGCAGGGGGCAACTCCCCCTCAGGGATAACTCCACCGGCTCCAATGGTGGAAGCCAACGCTGCTGTTCCAACTGGGAACAACTTCGAACTGCTGAGGAAGGTACGGAAGAACTCTCCAACCGCTACACTGAAAAGATCTCCTCCACCTGCGGAGAGAGTTCCAAAAACAAAGCAAGAACATCCCCCTCAACGGCTGTCCTAAAAAATATACAAGGTTTGGCGAAGGGTTCAAGACTGCGCGATCGACCCAGATCACTCTCGTCAACAGAAAAAAGGCGAAAGTGCAAGAAGAAAAGGAGCGTCCTCTTAAACAGCAAAGGACGACAACCACCAGGGTGCCTGTTCCCCTCCGAATGGCGGCCGAGACGTTAGGACGTCTGAGCCTGAGATTCGGGGCAGATGCTATTTGGTTTTATCCGTCTACCTCTCCGAAGATGCCAAGTTGATTTATGGCACCGTGTATCGAAGGTTTAGACGGATGCGGCCGATGTAGCAGACTTTGTCAGATTCCCCCTCGCTTGAGGGGTTTTTGATTGTGGGGACGCTCTTCCCTGCAGGCGCAAGCCCCTGCAGTTAATTACGCTACCGCATCGCGGTAACCACTTTCTCCTTCTCCAGAATTTCACATCGTGTTGTGTGTGTTCGTTTTGTTTGTGGTTGCCCGTGGATTGTATACGGAGACTGAGTAATGCCGTCGCCCGTAGGACGTGGATTAGTCCAAATCCGTATTTACTTAGATTTGGGTTTGGTGTTTTTAGTTTAAGGATGCGTTAGTTGCGTTGCGGCTAAGATCAACTTGAACGTTCGTCAAGGATACGTTAGTCCTGTTTTGGACTAAGATCAACTTGACGTGATGGTCAATTTAATAGATATGGTCGTCAGGACCAGTCGCCCCTCTGACGTCGTTGAAGGATTACAACGATAGGTGTCAGAGGAGTTCGGAGATGTACCCTCGAACCGAAGTTGATTTAGGGTTTTATAGTCTGTTTGAATGTTTAAGGATACGTTAGCCGTGTTTGGGGCTAAGATCAACTTAAACGGGACCGTTTAGATCCGGCAAAAGAGCATTTGGAGGCTCTATTGTTCCAGTTTAGGGACGTAGTGGTCCATGTTCCAGTTTAGGGGACGTGGTGGTCCATCGCCCGTTTAGGGACGTGGTGGTCCATTATTAGTTTAGGGACGTTTCGGTCCAACATTAGTTTAGGGACGTTTCGGTCCAATGTTAGTTTAGGGACGTTTCGGTCCACGGGTTTAAGGACCCCGCAATCCATATTGATGTGTGGTCGTTGGGACCCGCCACCTCTTTGACGTCGTTGAGGAATTACAACGATGGATGTCAAAGGAATTCGGAGATGTACCCTCGAACCGGATGTAGATTGATTTAGGAGAGCAATTTTGCTCAGTCAATTTGATTTAAGGACTTATGGCCACGATTGGGCTAAGTCTAATTGAAAATATTCAACACTTTTATTTGTTGGTCTGTTAGACCTGTGCTAGGGCTGTTCATTTATTTTGGGCTCTGCTCAAAACAGAGTATCAATTTAAATGGGGCTCTGCCCTTTTATTGCTTTGCAATTTATTTAGACTTATTAGGTCTTTTTGACTTGGGCTCGGCCCTTTAAGTAATGCATTGTATTTGTGCAAAGCACTAAGAATCTTTGTAGATTCAAGAACAGAAGTGCAAAGCACTTTTTGATCCCTTAATCTAAATTTGGATCAAAGAAAAACAAGTTTTTCCTTGTTTTAGAGAACCAAAGGTTCATAGCAAGTGCAAGGCACTATTTTTATTTTTTTATTTTTTATTTCTTTATTTATTTATTGAAGATCAATTATCTTGTTCTTAGATCCATGATCTGTTCCTAAAAGAATTTCCTCTCTCTTTTTTTTTAAAGGTTTTTACTTTTTTTTTATGTTCTTCAGGAGTTCTTGAGAGTTCCTTTCTTCTCTTTTTTTTTAGCCAGATGTTGAAGATCTTGAAATGAGGTCTGGGGTCCTTTTTATAGTGCTCATAAATTAGTTAAATTTGTTACAGAGATCTTTTTCTGAGTGATTTGGGGAATTTTCCCCACCGTTGGATTTTTGATCCAAAGGCCCCTGCTTTACAGAAGAAAATCTTCTTGTTTTAACAAGAAAAGAAAAGATTTATTCTGTTTTGCGCAACTCCCCCAGCGCGTGACACGTGTCGCGCAGCGCTTGCGCAGCTGCGCTGGTGCAACTGCGCAGACACGAGTCGCGCAATGCAGCGTTTGCGCAGCTGTGCTTGCGCAGCTGTGTTCGCGCAACTGCGCAGACACGTGTCGCACAGCGCAGCGCTTGCGCAACTGTGTTTGCGCAGTTGCGACGTGTCGCGCAGCGCTTGCGCAACTGTGTTTGCGCAGTTGCGACGTGTCGCGCAGCGCTTGCGCAACGGTGTTTGCACAGTTGTGCTTGCGCAACTGCGCAGACACGTGTCGCGCAGCGCAGTGCTTGCGCAACTGAACGTTGCTTCTTTTACCTTTTGTTTTTAAAAGAGCCCTGCTCTGATTGGACGCACTGCCTTGGGCGTTGCGCTGACGTATCAACTTCTGACACGTGGCGCGTTGCGCGCAGCGCACGGGATTTGAAGCGTTGTTTCAAAATTTGAATTTTTGAAATTCAAACAGAGCCTTGCTCTGATTGGGGGAAACAAATGCCCCCCCCACCGTTGCGCTCACGTGGCGCGCACGTGAGTGCAGCGGTGGCAAGATCCTGGCCGTTGGATCAAACGGGGTAAGTTGAAGGGGCGCAGGCGCCTATAAATAGGACCCTTGGTCCTTTAATTTCTTTACCACTTCAAGAACTTTGATTCAGAGCCTTGCTCTTGCTTAAGAACTCTCAGAGCCTTGCTCTTGCTTCTTCTCAAGAACTTTAAAGTTCAGAACTTAGAATCACTCTCGGTAAAAAATTTAAATTAATTTAAATTAAATTTTAATTCACAGAGCCTTGCTCTTATAGATCTTTGATCTAAAGAAAACCCCTTTAAGGTTTCTTCAACAGAGCCTTGCTCTCAAGAACTCACAGATTTACAGAGATCTGGTCCATGGGTTTTAACCCATGAACAGAGCTTTGCTCTTGGATCAAATGTAGATCTTTTTAGATCTGAAAAATGAAGAATTTTTTTTTTTTTATAAGTTTTCATGGATTTTTCAAGGTTAAAAAAAATTGATGGATCTTTCCATTATTACCACAGAGCTATGCTCTTTTAAAGAATCTTGTTCCCCTGAGACCAGAGTTTGACAAATGTCACTCTGTGACAGAGTTTTGCTCTAAAAGAGGAGATTTTCTCCTTGTCTCTAGGGATCTCCATCAATGAGTGTATTCTCTTGGGAACCTTTTCATTAATTGACAGTCTCATCTAATGATGGGGTTGTCTTATTAAATGATGTACCGTCATCCAGATTTTGTGGGTCTCCCTTTGGTCCCCTACCCACTACATCACAGTGTGGAGTAAGATTTTTTTTTTTTAAAATGCCAAGCGTTAGAACACTGACAGTTATTTTTGTCTTTCTACAGGAAACATGTCTGACGACTTGTCTTTCCCCTTTGTTCGCTCGGAAGGAGGGTTCCCTCATTCGCCAGTAGACCGGGTGGCGTTCGCTCTTATTAAAGATCATGACCCCGAGTGCAAAAAACTCCACCTGTGGGGAAGGTAGTACAGTCAAATCATTCAAGGTCGCCGCAGTTTCAGTTCCGCCTCGCCTTCTGAGCCCATAGTTACGATCCCTTATGCGGACGAACCCCCGGTGAAGTATGCCGTGGAAGTTAAAAATTGGAATTCTGACGACCTCCTCCAGCCTGCAATCGGTGCCATCCCCGTGCAGCCGCCGTCGGCGATAGACATTCTGGGGAGGCGAATCTGTCAGGGTGAAGCACGCCCTTGGGGACAGGCTTATAATATTGGACTGATCCCGCGACCGCCCGCCGGATATTTGCAATGGGCCCGGTACATCTTATCGGCGAAAAGGACTCATCTAACGAAGATTGGTTTATATTCGGCCATCTACGTTTCGCTTTTTGAGTATCCCTCTCCTCCAACGTGGTGGATCAAGGCCTTCATTGAACAATGGAGTATCCCCACCCACACCTTCCTGATGACGGATAGGGAGGTCTCCATCTCCTTGGAGGAGTTTGCTGAGGTTTCGGGTCTACCAATGAGGGGGGAGCACTACGAGGAGCTGCTTCCTCCTGATGAATACATCTTTGCCACCAAGCCGCTGGTGTTTGACTTGACTCCGGAGAACGCCATTCAGCATCAGTATCCGGGCTTGGTGAAGGTGTTGGAGATCTATGAGGGACTCCATCTGGAATCGGGTGACCGGGGCGTCAGTTTCGCAGATTTTATTGCCCGCTTCATTCGCCCGGAGTTCCTATCAGATCGGAGTGAGAAGTTCGCCCAGCTTGATGACCCTTTTGGTTTCGGCTTGGACCGTCGACCCGTATCGGAAAATGACCAGAGGGATTTTTATCTCCCCAACGCTGCTATCGCCGCTTTCTCAGAAATCGCCGTCCCGGGCATGGACGAGGAGACCTTTTTTATTGGGTTCCTGGGCTTGTGGCTATGCAGCTTTGCGCTCCCCATGCACCCACGCCTCATGCGGCCCTCCGTCTTTTACCCAGCGCATCGGATGGTGGCTGGTTTGCAGTTATCGGTAGGAATCGCCGGGCTGGCTTACCTTTATAATGGACTTAGTGTAGCGGCGGACGCTAGTGAGCCTGGGGTACAGCCTGCTAACTTCCCGATGCACTATTTCACTTCTTGGATGGAGATGCATGTGCAAGGGGTGTTCGGTGTCCATAAGACTCCTCTGTTCTTTGAGAAATGCAGACTCTCGAGAGTCATGCGGTTGGTCGGGGCTTCAATTGTGGTTGCATCCCCACGGGAATCTAGGGGGCTGCTCCTTCGTCCACATCTGGTCGGAGCGAAGGTTTCCTTTGTGGATAAGGTTATAACCATAGGCCCAGAGACTACTAAGTCAGTAGTGTCACTGCGCGATGATTTCAAGGACGGGGCTTCCGTATTGAAGGCTCGGGAAATCCTCCACCTCTACTCCATTCGGCCGGGCTATCTAGTGTTTAGGCAGAATGAGACAGCACTTTTTAAGAGGTACAACCCGCACCGATTTGCTCAGCAATCGAGCTACAACCAAGGGATCCCAATGGAAGCTTTCTTGGAAAAGCCCGTGGTCAGCCGAGAGGGGATGAAGAATGCAATGCACCATTTCACACGGCTTAACACGGGTTCCTATTTCTTTATCAACGAACCCAGCTGTGTCCCTAAGATGCTTAACACGTACATGGCCTGGTATGCGCATGCGATGGGCCCAATTATCTTAACGGAGAAGCGTATACTGGTTGACTGTAGGGGTGCGCCTCCTGGCAGTGATCATAAGGCCCCCTTGCAGCCAAGGATCCCGGTCATTCCACCGTTAAAAGATGCCGGAGTCGACCGACCACGCTTGTTGAGCCCCCCGCGTGGATTGCCACTGTCTGCTACGGTGAATGAACCACAGGCGCCCTGTGTTCCCACGAAGACGGTTAATGTAATATCGCCAGAGTCCGGCGCAGGAGCGGATATCGGGACCCGCCGCCCCAAGGTGACTGCCAAGCGCAAATCAATTCCAGGTGCATCTAGAGCTGGCGGGCAAAAGAAGAAGAAGTCGATCCTTTCTCTCGACGCGATCCTCAATTTAGAGCCTGAGGGCCCTCTTACCAAAGGAATAAGTGAATATGGCAGCAATAAGGGCTTCTTGGTAGACCCCGCAGACACCAATTCGGTGACCGCTATTACAGCTTCTGAGCGATCAGCAAGGCTCGAAGCGATGTTAAGCAAACTCGCTGAGTCAGGTAATCATTAGCCGCTTTCTTCATCATTTCATCGCATTTTTTTTATCATTATTCTTGACTAATACTTTTCCCATTTTCAACAGGTGTCTCTACTGAAGAAGCTATTGCTGCCTCTTTGAAAACTTTCCAAGAGGAGGAGGAGAAACGTGCTCTAGCAGGCGTTGGTACGTCCCACCCCCTTTTCTTTTATAAGAAAAATTTGTTATCTCTTCTGATGGTCAACCTAACCTTCTTCCTTTGTTTCTTTGTAGGGGCTATATCAGTTGATGCGGGGATCCTCCCCAAGCCTGTTACTGAAGTCCCGGTCTCGTCGGGGCTGCTGCAAGAGCCTCGACTTGACAAAACGACGAGGGATGCCTTGAAAAATTTGGAGGCATCCCTATTCACGGACGAAGACGCCTCCATTAAAGAGGCTTTGGTGGCATCCGTCTCAACGGCTCGGGAGGAGAGGAAGCGGTTGAGACGCGAAGCAAAGGCGCATAGAGCTGCTTTGGCCATGGGAGCGGGCCCTAGCACCATCCCTCGCGCTGATACTCCCTCCGAAGAGGCCCCTGTCGCCCTATCTACTGCTCGCAGGCAAGTGGCGCGCGCAGTTCGAAGTGCAAATGATAAATCCTCTTCAGGTAGCATTTCTTTCAGAACCTTGTCGTAAGAATTATAAAGCCATCAGTTCTTATGTATCCCATCTTGCAGGGCCAAGTCCAACCGAGGGGGAGGCGGAGACCGTTGAACCCAGGGAAACAGAGGGGGCGGTGCCTGCCGAACTCGAGCTGACAGTGAGCAACGTCGTTGGGGCTACAGGGCCTGAAACAGAGGTTGGGGGATCTGCAGCCGAAAGGGTCATTGATGCCGAACCTGAAGTGGCGGCAGATGAAATGATTGTCATAACCGAGCCGAGGGTAGTGGCGAGCGAGGCGCTTGAGGCTGGAGACTTCACGGTGACGATAGACGAGACAACCGTGACCGCAGAACCCGAGGGAGCAGCGGGTGAGGCGGCCACGATTCCTGAGGACGAGCTAACCGCTCCTTCTCAGGAATCTGGCAATGCTCCAATCATAGCCCTCCCCGTCTATGGTCCCCCGCCGTCTCCAGGGCTTGCGAGCACAACAACGGTTCCCATTGAGTCGGGTGATGAGGCTACGGGCGGTGGCCTCATGTCAATGGAGGAGGGAATTGCCTCAGTTTCGGCTGACAGCTCGTCGGGTAAACTTCGAGTTACCATCATTCCCTTTTTTTTTATATATCTTGCGATCTTTTCTAACAAGTTTGTCTTTGTTTTTAACGCAGGCGCGGCCAGTGCCGATACTCCATTGCTCGAAGGAGCACCGTCAACTACTGCTTTGGCGGTGGTCACCTCCCAGCCTTCCCTTGTGCCATCGCGGATGTTGGAAGGTATGGATTTACGACTCATGAGTTAATCTTTTAAACGTGTAGCTTATGTACTAATGTTATACCACTGTGTCCTTTCAGGAGTGCTCTTTGATCATCTATACCAAGTGTTGCTCCCACACTTCTCCTTCCCATCCGAACTCGCTTCTCCCTCTAGTGGTGCCGGTGAGTATATTTTCATTTCGATGTCTTTCTTTTCCCCTCTTTTTTTTTAGCAATAGGTTTATTTCTAACTTTTCCTCTTCTTTATTGTAGTGCCATAAATCAAAGGAGGGGGTGCAAGGCCTGCCACGCCACCGGCCCTTCCGGCCTTACCGTCCGTTGCAGCTGGTATAGTAAATCTCCTTTTTTTATGACCCTTCAACATCTCTTGAACCATCGTTTAACCATGTTTTGTTTTGCAGCTATCGTTCCGGCTCCGGTCCCTCTTGAGTCTCGTGTCCTTTTACCGGCAGGCCCTTTCTTGAAACGTCCATCTTCAAAGGGTGCCGTGATGAGTTTGGACATGCTGAGTGGGTATATCGAAGAGCTTAACACGGACGCTCTCCCTTCTGCCGTAGATTTCGCTGTGGAAGTTAACCCGATGTTGGCGGCGCTCGTAAACTTTCACAACGAAGGCGTCGTCGAATCTTGGGTTAACCACTACAGAGAGATCGAGGCCTGCTTGCATCGGTTGGAGTCGACGCGTCCTTCTCCTGAAGTTTTGACCATAAGCATCCAACGGACAGCTTGGCTCGAACAAAGCGCTTCTTATCTCCGCCATTTGGAGCAGGAAGCAGCTTTACGGTTGAAGGAACGTCAGGAATCTTCAAGCGCAACTGCTCGCCTGCGCGCTGAAGTTAGGACGAATGCTGCTGAGGTGAAAGCCGTCTTTGAAGGCCTTCTGGAGCGTATCTCTAATGGGCTAGCACTGAAGCGGAAGCTTGATGCCGCCGAGCGTGATGCCCGATGCCACGAAGCAGCTCAGCAGGTCGTTGGGGAACAGCTCGCATCCTTCATGCAGCAGCGGGCTCAAGTAGAGGCCGAACTGGCGGTGGCGGTTGATCAAGAGAAGGCGTG
Organism: Agapanthus africanus; assembly: GCA_030015575.1. Classification (NCBI taxonomy): domain Eukaryota; kingdom Viridiplantae; phylum Streptophyta; class Magnoliopsida; order Asparagales; family Amaryllidaceae; genus Agapanthus; species Agapanthus africanus. Next base: position 749,315,451 of record CM057342.1, on the reverse strand, counting down.
GAAGGAAGCACGCGAGCAATTGATAGAGCTGTTCAAGAGGCTTCCTTCTCCTTGAATATTTTGTATCATTTACACACTTGTAATTTTTATATAGTATATATACATTCTTTGTTCTTTATGCGATTCGCCTTGTACTTTGATCGAATTTATGAATAAAGATACACATTCCTTTTTGTAATGTCTTGTACTATCTCTTTGCTTTCTCCCTTTTCATCATGATGTTTTCGATGAACCTAATTGGCCGATAACTTAATTTCTCCAAGAGATAGCGATGGCTTAGGCCGCAGGTTCAGATCTGCCGCCTAAGACTTTTCAACTCTATGAGCCGTGAGGGTCTCATAGAGATTTTTCTCCCTACGGATCGAGAGGATCTCGTAGGTGGGTTTTTCTCCTTAGGAATCGTGAGGATTCCTAAGTGTGGTTTTCTCTTATAAGTCGTAAGGATCCTACAAGAGAATTTTTCCCTCTTATGAGTCGAGAGGACTCGTAAGCGGTTGTTTCCCTCCTTGTCGAAACTCGACTTTGGAGAGTGAGACCCGTGAATAGTATGCAAGAGATCGTTTTAGATCGACTTGTAGGGTCCCATTTTTCAGGAAGCAAGTTTTTCAATCCCTGCTGCCTGATGCTTCATCTTGCGAGTTGAGACAAATTGGGAATTCTCCCGCGGAGACACTGGTGGCTCTGCGAATTGACATGGATCAGGAGGCTCTCATCACGGAGTGTTTGTATCCGTGAGTCGAGGAGTTTGCTAGGGATTACTTGTTTCCCAAGCGCCAAGGATTATTTGTTTCCTTGGGGTTTGAAACAAGTCGAGGATTTCCCACGGAGGCGCTGGTGGCTCTGCGAGTCGACGCGGATCAGGAAGCTCTCGTCAAGGAGTGTTTGTATCCGTGAGTCGAGGAGTTTTGCCAGGGATTATTTGTTTCCCAAGCGCCAAGGATTATTTGTTTCCTTGGGGTTTGAAACGAGTCGAGGATTTCCCACAGAGGCGCTGGTGGCTCTACGAGTCGACGCGGATCAGGAAGCTCTCGTCAAGGAGTGTTTGTATCCGTGAGTCGAGGAGTTTTGCCAGGGATTATTTGTTTCCCAAGCACCAAGGATTATTTGTTTCCTTGGGGTTTGAAACGAGTCGAGAATTTCCCACGGAGGCGCTGGTGGCTCTGCGAGTCGACGCAGATCAGGAAGCTCTCGTCAAGGAGTGTTTGTATCCGTGAGTCGAGGAATTTGCTAGGGATTATTTGTTTCCCAAGCACCAAGGATTATTTGTTTCCTTGGAGTTTGAAACGAGTCGAGGATTTCCCACGGAGGCGCTGGTGGCTCTGCGAGTCGACGCGGATCAGGAGGCTCTCGTCAAGGAGTGTTTGTATCCGTGAGTCGAGGAGTTTTGCTGAAGACACTGGTTTCTCTGGAGTTGGAGATGAACCGTCGAGATTTGGCTTCGTTTTTTGGCGGAGCCTGTTGGGAAAGTATGGTTCCCTCTTTGTTTGCGCCCTTGGATTGTATACAGGGATCGATGTGATCTTAACTGTAGGGCCAGAGTTTTATCATCATTTTTCTTGTTTTACTTCCGCGATGCTCTATCATTTCGGCTTTTATATCGCGAAAGTCGCGATTGCCCAATCATTTCGGCTATTTTTCGCGGTGCCCAATCATTTCGGCTGTTCATTTTATTTTTACTCGCTGTTTTTTTTATTGCGAGTTGCCTAATCATTTCGGCTATTTTGCATGCATACATTTTTACTTGCTGCTTTTTATTGCAAGTTGCCCCATCATTTCGGCTATTTCGTATGCATGTGCGGCCTATCAGCTTTTCACCGTAAACCTGAAATTAGAGACCGATTTCGGCATCAGCACCGCTACAACTGGGATATTACCAGGAGCGAATCATCATTTGCCTCTGTCGATGTCGAACAAAGATGGCTTAGTGACCAGGGTTAAGGTCCTGTCGACTAAGGCTTTTGACTTCATGAGCCGTAAGGGTCCCACAAAGGTATTTCTCCCTACGAGTCGTGAGGATCTTGTAGATGTATCTTCTCCTTAGGAATCGTGAGGATTTCTAAGTGTATGTTCCTCTGTAAGTCGTAAGGATCCTACAGGAGGGTTTTCTCCTCATAAATCGAGAGGATTTACAAGGGTTGTTCACCATGCGAACATATCCCCAGTCACAGATGGGACTTGGTTGGGGAAATGTTTATTCGCGCCCGTGGATTGTATACAAGGGCCAGTATTGGACCACTTGTAGGGCAATATCGAAAGTTGTGGGGGTTGCTTAAGCACAGGTTTAGGTCTCTGTAACTTAAGACTTTCAACTCTTATGAGCCGTGAGGGTCCCATAAGAGAGTTCTCCTTACGAGTCGTGAGGATCTCGCAAGTGTATTTTCTCCTTAGGAATTGTGGGGATCCCTAAGTGTGCTGCTCCCTTGTGAGTCGTAAGGATCTCATGTGGGTGGTTTCTCCTTATAAGGTCGAGAGGACCCTATAAGTGTCCTTTAACGAGGTTGCGCCCTTTCAGGTTTTCACAAACACCCGCCGGTAGCCCTGCTGTTTTTACTCACGGAGCCCTTTCGGGTTTTCATCCGTGTCCATTTTGCTTATGGACATACCGTTTTTTTTTAATTATATTTTTCTTCTTCTTCTTTTTTATCTTGTCAGTCTACGGATGCTGTGGTAGTAGTTTAAAGACGTTTCGGTCTGCTATTAGTTTAAGGACGTTTCGGTCCGTCATTAGTTTAAGGACGTTTCGGTCCGTTGGCCAGCTACTACTTATAGAGTTTTGGGCTTGGGAAGACAGAAAACGGACATAGTCGGCGTCATCTATCATTGACCTAGGCCGTAACTCATTAGGCGTAGTATTTCTTCAGGAAGCGAACGTTTATCGGCCTAAAAGGCCTTTCACCATGCATATCCATAAGCAGGTAGGCCCCACCCTGATAGAGCTTATCTATGATGTACGGGCCTTCATAGTTTGGCTCGAATTTTCCCCGCTTGGCGCGATTAGGGATCATAGGCCTTTTGACTACTAGCACGAGTTCGCCTTGGCAAAATGTCCTCGGCCGGATCAATCTCCTATATGAGCGCGTCATCTTTGCTTTATAAGCTTCCAGATTTTGCTGTGCTATGAGCCGGGTTTCATCAAGGGCGTCAAGCTCCTCAAGCCGTAGGTGAGCATTTTCTTCATCCGCCAGCTCGTAGTGAACTGCCACTCGCAGAGAGGGTAACTCTATCTCGAGGGGGAGTACTGCTTCCGTACCGAACACCAACGCGTATGGCGTTGTGTTCGTGGCTGTCTTGAATGTAGTTCGATACGCCCAAAGGGCCTCTTGTAGCCTCTCATGCCAGTCTTTCTTACTTCGGGACACCGTTTTCTTTATAATCTTCGTTAAAGTCTTGTTGAAGGCCTCGGCGAGACCGTTGGCTCGCGGATTATAGACTGAGGAATATCTCCAGTCTATATTGTGCTGCTGTGCGAAACGACTGATCTTGTGGCTTCGGTAGGCTGGCCCGTTATCGGAGATGATCCGTCTCGGAGTTCCAAACCGATATATGACATGCGTTTTGAAGAAATGGAGGATATTCTCCGTCTTCACTTCTCTCAACGGTATTGCTTCTGCCCATTTGGAGAAGTAGTCAGTCGTCGCCAGGATGAAACGATGTCCCCTAGACGATGCTGGTTCGATGGGGCCGACTATGTCAGTTCCCCACATTTCGAACGGCCAGCTAGCCACCGTTGGATGTAATGGATTTGGATGCTGATGGATGAAGTCCCCATGAATTTGGCATGAGTGACATTGCTTCGCATATTCGAGGCAATCTTGAATCACCGTGGGCCAATAGTAGCCAATCCGTTTGATCTTCAACTTCATCTTTGGGCCTGCTTGGTGAGAACCGCAGATTCCGTCATGAACTTCCTGAACGACTCTTTCCGCTTCGTCCGGTCCTAAGCATCTCAACCACAGAGAATCGAATGACCTCTTGTATAGAGTATCATTGACGAAGGCGAAAGACAGAGCTCGTTTCATGAGCTGATGTCTTGCGGACGCATCTTCGAGCATTTGGTGGGACTTGAAGTAGTCTATAAAGACTTCCCTCCAATCTTCAACCTTCTCATGGTCTTTTATTTATAAGGTCGTTTGTTCAGTCGCTCCCTTCCCTTCGGATGATTCCGGAGGTATTTCTGCTGGGGCGAGCACTCGACGACTTTGTACCATGATTCTAACATCATCGAGGTTCTCGTCAGCCAATTCTTTAGCGAGTTTGGCCAATGCGTCCGCTTTGCTGTTTTCTGCGCGCGGTATGCTTTCCAAAGTGTAGGAGGGAATTTGGGTCAATAGTTGTTGCACCCTTTCACCGTACTTCACCAACTCCGGTTTGCACGTTTGGTAGTCGCCGTTTACTTGACTAACGACTAGCTGGGAGTCCCCATATATAAGGAGGCTTTCAATTCCCATATCGATGGCGATCTCGAGGCCTGCTATCAAAGCTTCGTATTCGGCTTCATTATTCGTCTTCGGCTCTGTTAAGGAGAAAGCAAAGCGCATTATCCCTCCTTGTGGAGTTACGAAAATAAGGCCTACCCCCGATTTGATTATGGGGGTACTTTGCTTGCGCTTTTTCACGGAAGATGCTCCATCGAAATAGAGTTCCCATCGGGTATCATTCCCATCGATAGTGTCAAACGCATGTTTGTCTGGCAATTCGCAATTGAGAGGAGAATCAGCCGGTATCGGATGCTCAGCGAGGAAATCGGCGATGGCCTGGCCTTTCACTGCCTTGAGAGGTTGATACATTATCGAGAACTCCATCAAGGGCAGGGCCCATTTAGCGAGTCGTCCCGTCAATATGGCCTTTGACATTAGATATTTGAGAGGGTCTACCTTCGAAATGAGACGGACTTCATGTGCTAATGCGTAATGTCTAAGCTTTGTTATTGCGAAGATCAACGCCAGGCAGTGTTTTTCAATGGGGGAGTAGTTGCTTTCTGCTCCCAGTAAAACTCGACTTAAGTAGTAGAGTGCTCTTTCTTTCCCCTGATCATTCTCTTGTGCCCATAATGCGCCTAAAGAACCTTCAAGGACGGTCGTGTAAAGAATGAGAGGCTTTCCCTTAACCGGAGCAGCCAAAACTGGAGGGCTCTGCAGGTATTGCTTGATCTCATCCAGTGCGCCTTGGCATTTGTGATCCCAGATGAATGGAGTTCCTTTCTTCATCAGTTGACTATAAGGGCGACACTTGCCAGAGAGGTTGGCTATAAATCGCCGTATGTATGCGAGCTTCCCTTGAAGAGATCGCAGCTGTTTAAGAGTTCTTGGCGGAGGCATTTTCATAATCGCCTTGATCTTGGACGGATCTATTTCGATACCTCGGTGTCGGACGATGAACCCTAGGAATTTGCCCGAGGAAACCCCGAATGCACACTTAAGAGGATTCATCTTCAAATTGTATTGTCGAAGGCGTCGAAATACAGTCTTCAGATGTTCGAGATGTTCCTCATATGATTTGCTCTTAACCACGAGGTCATCGATATAGCACTCGACGATTTCATGTATAAGGTCGTCGAAAATCTTCGTCATAGCCCTCTGATAGGAGGCACCGGCGTTCTTTAGACCAAAGGGCATTACCTTGTAACAAAATATCCCCAAAGGAGTCCGGAAAGCCGTATGTTTTTGGTCTTCAGGATGCATTTTTATTTGATTATACCCTGATGAGCCGTCCATGAAGGAGAAAATCTCATGCGTGGACGTATTGTCTATCATTAGTTCGGTGACTGGTACTGGGAAATCATCCTTCGGGCAGGCTTTGTTGAGATCCCGAAAGTCCACGCATATACGTACCGTCCCATTCTTCTTCATCACTGGGACGATATTAGCAATCTATTCAGGGTATTGAACTTCCTGGATAAAACCAGAGTCTATCAGCTTTTTGACCTCAGCGTTGATGCTCATCTCGAGCTCGAGCCGCATTCTTCTCGGCGCTTGTTTAACTGGCTTGACGCCCGGGGATATCTCCAGTCTATGCACAGCAACTTCTGGATCTAGTCCTGGCATCTCAGAATAGTTCCATGCGAAGCAATCTTTATGCTGTACAAGGACGTCCTTTAACGCAGCCACCCACTCTTCAGACAGCAGTTCGCTGACAAATGTCGGTCGCGGATCGTTTACCGTCCCCAACTCAATTTTCTTGAGGTTATCTGCAGTGGTATGTATTCCATCCTCCAGTTCTTTTGGCGCTGGCGGAAATTCTGAGATCACCTCATCATTGCTATTTTCGAGGCACCAGGGGAGGCCGTCCATGTTCTCGGATTCTTCTCTTAGTATTGTTATCATGTGACAGGTGCGGATCCGCTTCCAATCCCAATGTGGAACTGGTTTTTCTTTCATGGCCTTGGGCTCGTGCTTTTGTGGTGGCGCTACCCTCCAGTTGTCGGACAGAGCGAATTTGCCAAGCTGATACTGATCTTCGACCCAATTCTTGAAGGTGAAGCAATCTTCAAGAGGATGACTTATTACTTGATGGTAAGAGCAGTAGTCCGGGTGTGTGACTTCGCCCGCTTGTTCGGGGTGTTTAGACTCCGGCAATGTAAGCATTTGATGTTTTAGAGCAAGATCAAGTATCTTCTTCGTCTTGTCCTGAGGAAACGAGTACGCTCGGCCCATTTTCTTCATGAGGGATAGATCAATAACGCTCGACTCCCGTTTGCGTGGCTTCTTAGCCCTGCTTTGTTGTTGTTGAGCGCCTTTTTGGCCTTTCGACTTGTTTCTGTCTCCGCGTCGAGCCCTTTTTATAACAGGTTGACAGGGGGCAGCATTTTCGTTTTTAACGGCCTGTTGAAGGAGGCGTTGCGTTTTGGCTTTCTCATAGATTGTCATTTCATGATTGTGATCATCTCGGACTTTTTGACCAGCTTCCCTTATAAGTCTGTCCATTTGTTCTTCAAATGATGGACTGGGCATTTTTTTATCAGGAACTTTTACTGGTTCAGGATTAGTGTCCTCCCATTGAGCATCCGCTTCTTCATCGAAATTATGCACGACGTGACAGTCGCGGAGCAGCTCTCGTTTCCTGGAGCGAATGTATCCGAGCCCGATTGTCTCCATCCTCCCATTAGGTAGCTTATGCTGAGTTCCGGGGACGTTCCAAACCCTGTCATAGAATTTGACTTTCCTAACGGTCTGTTTGAAGGGTATCCCTTGGCGCTTCAACAGCCATTTCAAGCCTTCCGTATAATATCTGGGTAGACGAATGGGTTGAAGCCTGTCCAGCGTCGGATCTGCTCCGTACCAGATTTCTTTCTCCACTTTGTTTTCTTCAGAGCGGTAGAATAAGGTTGCCTTCTCGCCTTTTCGTCCGGGAGGGATATAAAATGTCTGCAATTCTTCTACACTGTCGGTGTAGAGTGGATCCAGTTCTTTATAATGTTTAGGCGGCACCATGGCCACTTACAGACTTCGCTCGTCATCAGCAGAAGCTCGTATTGAAAGCCGAGCAGGGAATACAGCATGAACTTCATCCTCCGAATCACTACCGAAGATCAATGAAGGAACGGATGGTCCCGGCTTAGTGTATTGGGGCGGACCCGAATAAATTATATCCTCTTCCTCCTCGGTATCACTGCCGAAGACAGGGATGGTTGCGTTAGTTTTGTTCTCCGGCTTGTGACACCTTTCCGTGTCTTCGAAATTCGGCAAGAAGTATTTGGCATCTTCATACTTGCGCACTTCATTCACGGAAAATGGATTCAATTCTCCTGCCACAGTGTACTCGAGGCCATCCCTACAATATTTCAAACACTGATGCTGTGTAGAAGGGATGATATTGTACTCGTGTAACCATGGTCGGCCGAGCAGAGCATTGTAGCATGTTTTGGCATCTATGACATGGAATTTGATATCTGTGACGAGCAACCCAAAGCGTAACGTCAATATCACAGATCCAAGAGTTTTTGATGATTGGGAGTCGAACCCGGAGATGGTGATCTTGTCTCGGGCAAGGTGTTGGACACTCATGCAAATTTCCTTCAACACCCGCACATTGAGTAGATTAACAGATGATCCGTTATCGACCAAGATTTTACCTATATTTATGTCATGGCAGTATCCTGAGACATAAAGGGGACGATTGTGTTCGCACGTCCCGAGGAGAAGGTCTTCATCGCCAAAAGCAACGTCGGCCGTGTGCACCTCTTCCAATTCATCCTTCATCTTTTCTTCGGCCAGGAAGGCTTGGAACTGGTCCGGATCTTGTAGCGCCTTAATCAAAGAATCCCTCGCTTCTTTTGATAGTAACAGGGCATCAAGAACGCTGAGTTGTGAAGGTAGCTTTCTCAGATGCGCCAAGACGTTGTAATCTACCTTATTTCTCTTCGGCGAGTTCTTGGCGGTTAACTCTTCCGCAACTCGGTCATCTAAGGCGATGTCTTTGGAGACCTTCTCTTTCCCTTTGTCTTTCTTGTTTAAAGGTCCGAGATTCTTTTCAGGCAGCGTCCGATTACGTAGCTGGATATTCTTGCAAACCTTCGGTCCTTCTTCTTTTCCCGAAGTGGATTCTTTAAAGAGGGGGCCAAGCTCTAGCTCCTTATCAGAATCGCTCCCGAATGTGGGCACTTGTGATCCTCCGGCGTCAATCATGCAACAACCACCGGTAGTTTTGTTAACCACTTTGATCGTTCCGCTCTGCTCTCGGCGAGCTTTGCGCTTTTCCCGCTTAAACTGTTGCCGGTGAGCAACATATCCTTGCCACCATCTATCGAAAGCTTTGCACTCCTGAGTGGGATGCGACACCTTCCGATGATACAAGCAATAGGAGGGGTGGTTTTCCATTTCACCAATAACGCTTTCCTCAGAGGATGGTAGCTTTATACCCATCGACACGGCTTTAGCAAACCTCTTCCTTATCTTGAATTTGCTTTTATCCGCGGTGGGTGCACTTTGCCCCAGCGGGCGTATCTCAATTCTTTCGTCAAGGCGCTGGCGTTTGGCCCTTTCGAATATAACCGCTTCGCGCTCCCGATCAGCTTTGCTTTTTAAGAACGCTTCATTGAGGAACGTGTCAATCATTTCATCCGACGGCTCCGGAATTTTTAGTTCAGGATTTGCCCCCAGGTTTTCAGCACGAGGAGTCTCCTCATCGTTTATGAACGAATGGGAAATCATATGGCAGCTTACCACATATTCCTCGGATTCATCCGACGAACTACCTCCCTCATCTTCCTCTCGAAAGACATGGCTGAGGAACTCTTGGAATGTAATGGGGATTCGTTCCTTCTGATTGTATTCCTCCAGCGCGTCAATTTGTTTTTGCAAGTTCGTGCGCTTGTCGTTAGGCTTCACGGGTTCTTCGACTTCTTCTTCTTCTTTGAAGACTTCGACGGCTGGTTATGAGTGTTTGGGCCACTTCCACCAATCTTTTGAGTCGGACGAGGCTTTAGCATTCCTTCAATAATTTGCGGCTCCAATGGGTTCTTCCACTTGATTGCTGGACATGTCTGAAGATCATTTAGCATTCTCTTCGTTTTAGCTGATAATACAATCTCCCAAGGAGCTTCTTCAACGACGGAGCATGTTGCTCCCGGCGTATTCGTCCCTTTAGAGGTGTGGGGCTGCGGGGGATTCACCTTCCATTTATCAGATAACGCAAATTTGCCCTGTCGGTACTGGTTTTCAAGCCAATTTTTGAAAACCTAGCAATCTTCGATCGGATGGCCCAGTACTCGATAATAAGGACAGTAGTTGGGCTCGTTGATATCACTTGGTTGCAACGGACGTTTTGGATCTGGCAGGTTTATGAGTCTGTTGCGTAACGCCAGTTCGAATAACCTCCTCGTTTTATCGCGGGGAAACGAGTAAGGACGCCCTAGTCTCTCCTCAAGGTCTACGTACGGACGCGTATTACTTTGACGCACCACCGGCTTCGCATTGTTCGGCTGTTGTTGGGCATTAGCGACAACGATCGCTTTTCCCTTCCCTTTGTCATTTCGGGAGTCCGACTTTAGGAGAGGGGGTTTGTGGCCCATCTGGTCCATCTGCGCTAGTTTGTCAATCAAAGCCTGGAAGGTAGTCGGCTTGAAGAACATCATAAACTGCGAGATGGTTGCTTGTGGATCGAGGGTTCCCACAAACATACCCACTGCGGGAGCTTCTTCAATGCGTTGCTCGCACATCGACCATAAATTCCGCCATCGTATAGCGTACTGAACCCATGTCTCGCCGGGTTTTACCCTGGCGTTAATCAGTGCCGTCATCGGGGTACGCTCACTGGCACTTGTAAAACGTTGGGTAAACAGCAGCTCCATCTCCGCGAAGGTTTTAATAGAGTCGTTCGGGAGCTCAGAGTACCACTCGAACGCCGTATCTGACAAACTTCCAACAAACTGGCGAAGCAAAAGCTTGTCATCATCGCCGGTGTTGCCGCAAAGCGCCCTGAACTGGGCAACATGCTGGTGAGGATTGCCAGTCCCCTTGTAGACATGGAACTTGGGAATTGTGTAACCCGGCGGGTACTTGATTTGGTCGTACCAGCTTGGATATGGACGCCCCGTTTTTACAACCTGGCCGGCTGCCTCAGCCGCATGATGAACCCGTATTTGCCGGGCTATGTACTCGTCCAGATCAGTTTTAGAGATTGTATCCTCTTTAGCTGTTGATAGAGAGGGCTGACGATTTGATGTCTCTCCCCTATCGTCTCCAAGGACGATCGGAGGCTCTTCAGCCGGAGGATCTTGTTGTATCATCATCCCTATCATGTCTTGGAAGAGGAGGCCCATACGCTGTATATTGGCTGCTTGTTCAACAGCTTCTTTGTCCTTCTTCTCCAATATTCGGCGAAGGAATTCGGCGTCGGTTTCTTCCTCCTGGCGTTCATCTGAGGACGTTTCAGGGTTCTCTTTTGGCCCTATAAGTGCAGCCATAGCATTCATCATCTCCTGGAGCATCTGTTGCTACTCCTGAGCCTTGGTCACTGACCGTGTAAGCGGTCTATGACCCGTGGATGCACGGCTGTCTTCTTTTCCCGATGTCATGTAAACCGTATGAACTGTTATGCCCCCTGACTTGGGACATTTAGGTTCACCATTTTTAACTTTTGCCGCTGACGCGGGAGTTTTCTCTGGCCTTCTTCTTTTGTGGGCCGTTGAGGTTGAAGGAACCGTTGAAGTGGGCATCCTAGCAGCTGCTGTCCCCTGCTGTTTAATGGGACGGTCCTTGTCTTTTTCCACCTTCGCCTTTTTCTGGTGACGAGAGTGACCTGGGTCAATCACGGAGTCTTGAACCCTCCGCCAAACTTTATAAATTCTTGAGGACAGCCGTTGAGGGGGCTGTTCTTGCTTCGTTTCTGGAACTCTCTCCGCAGGTGGAGGAGATCTCTTCAGTGTAGCGGTTGGAGAGTTTTTCCGTACCCTCCTCAGCAGTTCAAAGCTGTTCCCGGTTGGAACAGCAGCATTGACTTCCACCACTGGAGCCGGTGGAGTTAGCCCTGAGGGGGAGTTGCCCCCTGCCTTCCTCACTCGTCGCCAATGGCGACGTCGAGCACGACGAGCCATTGGGACTGGCTCAGAGATAGAGATAGTTTCTTTTTGCCCCCTGTCTGAATGAGGCGCCGCCGGTGTTAACCTCTTAAAGACTGAGGTTGTCTTTTGAGGGGTGATATTCAACCTGTCGAAGACAGATCCTTGAGCAGGGGCAGGAGCAGGAATCGTCAGTCTTGAAAAGACTGACCCTTTGACAGGGGAAGCCGCCTTAACGACTTCTGGAGCAGCGGCTATTGCCTTCCTTGGGACAGCCAATTTAGAGTTCTGATTTAGCCTGGTGAAAACAGAGGCTGTCGGTTTGGTAGTGGGCGACCCGTTGACAGGGGTCGTCGTAGCAGTGAGCCGGTCGAAGACCGATTTCTTATTCATTTCCGGTGCAGGTATTGGCGCAGAGAAGCTTGTAGGTGAGATCATGGTCCCGAAAAACAGGCCGGTGGTGGCCTGGGTCACCTGTTCTACCGGCAGAGCAAGGAAGGAAGCCGCTTGGGGTCCATATGCCACACCTCCGGGGGAGGTGGAGCGTTCGTTGCAGTGGCATTTCGAGCAGTTGGTGCAGTTAGATGCCATTGAATCTTGAGTTCTGCGCTAGGCAAAAAAAACCAAATCTTAGTAACTTGAAATCCGAAGGCAACCATTTAACAAACCGCGATTGGTTCGCGAGGACGACACACGATGTGTGGAGTGGAAAGAGGAAGAGGTCCTACCGGGCGTGCCAGAATCTGTTCCCCTCCGAATGGCGGCCGAGACATTAGGACGTCTGAGCCTGAGATTCGGGGCAGATGCTATTTGGTTTTATCCGTCTACCTCTCCGAAGATGCCAAGTTGATTTATGGCACCGTGTATCGAAGGTTTAGACGGATGCGGCCGATGTAGCAGACTTTGTCAAATTCCCCCTCGCTTGAGGGGTTTTTGATTGTGGGGACGCTCTTCCCTACAGGCGCAAGCCCCTGCAGTTAATTACGCTACCGCATCGCGGTAACCACTTTCTCCTTCTCCAGAATTTCACTTCGTGTTGTGTGTGTTCGTTTTGTTTGTGGTTGCCCCGTGGATTGTATACGGGGACTGAGTAATGCCGTCACCCGTAGGACGTGGATTAGTCCAAATCCGTATTTACTTAGATTTGGGTTTGGTGTTTTTAGTTTAAGGATGCGTTAGTCGCGTTGCGGCTAAGCTCAACTTGAACGTTCGTCAAGGATACGTTAGTCCTGTTTTGGACTAAGAACAACTTGACGTGATGGTCAATTTAATAGATATGGTCGTCAGGACCCGTCGCCCCTCTGACGTCGTTGAAGGATTACAACGATAGGTGTCAAAGGAGTTCGGAGATGTACCCTCGAACCGAAGTTGATTTAGGGTTTTATAGTCCGTTTGAATGTTTAAGGATACGTTAGCCGTGTTTGGGGCTAAGATCAACTTAAACGGGACCATTTAGATCCGGCAAAAGAGCATTTGGAGACTCTATTATTCCAGTTTAGGGACGTAGTGGTCCATGTTCCAGTTTAGGGGACGTGGTGGTCCATCGCCCGTTTAGGGACGTGGTGGTCCAATGTTAGTTTAGGGACGTTTCGGTCCAATGTTAGTTTAGGGACGTTTCGGTCCACGGGTTTAAGGACCCCGCAATCCATATTGATGTGTGGTCGTTGGGACCCGTCACCTCTTTGACGTCGTTGAGGAATTACAACGATGGATGTCAAAGGAGTTCGGAGATGTACCCTCGAACCGGATGTAGATTGATTTAGGAGAGCAATTTTGCTCAGTCAATTTGATTTAAGGACTTATGGCCACGATTGGGCTAAGTCCAATTGAAAATATTCAACACTTTTATTTGTTGGTCTGTTAGACATGTGCCAGGGCTGTTCATTTATTTTGGGCTCTGCTCAAAACAGAGTATCAATTTAAATGGGGCTCTGCCCTTTTATTGCTTTGCAATTTATTTAGATTTATTAGGTCTTTTTGACTTGGGCTTGGCCCTTTAAGTAATGCATTGCATTTGTGCAAAGCACTAAGAATCTTTGTAGATTCAAGAACAGAAGTGCAAAGCACTTTTTGATCCCTTAATCTAAATTTGGATCAAAGAAAAACAAGTTTTTCCTTGTTTCAGAGAACCAAAGGTTCATAGCAAGTGCAAGGCACTATTTTTATTTTTTTATTTTTTATTTCTTTATTTATTTATTGAAGATCAATGATCTTGTTCTTAGATCCATGATCTGTTCCTAAAAGAATTTCCTCTCTCTTTTTTTTTAAAGGTTTTTACCTTTTTTTTAATGTTCTTCAGGAGTTCTTGAGAGTTCATTTCTTCTCTCTTTTTTTTAGCCAGATGTTGATAATCTTGAAATGAGGTCTGGGGTCCTTTTTATAGTGCTCATAAATTAGTTAAATTTGTTACAGAGATCTTTTTCTGAGTGATTTGGGAAATTTTCCCCACCGTTGGATCTTTGATCCAAAGGCCCCTGCTTTACAGAAGAAAATCTTCTTGTTTTAACAAGAACAGAAAAGATTTATTCTGTTTCGCGCAACTCCCCCAGCGCGTGACACGTGTCGCGCAGCGCAGCGCTTACGCAGCTACGCTTGCGCAACTGCGCAGACACGTGTCGTGCAGTGCAGCGTTTGCGCAACTGTGCTTGCGCAGCTGCGCAGACACGTGTCGTGCAGTGCAGCGTTTGCGCAACTGTGCTTGCGCAACTGTGCTTGTGCAGCTGTGTTCGCGCAACTGCGCAGACACGTGTCGCGCAATGCAGCGCTTGCGCAACTGTGCTTGCGCAGCTGTTTTTTTGCGCAACTGCACGACACGTGTCGCGCAGTGCAGCGTTTGCGCAACGGTGTTTGCGCAGTTGTGCTTGCGCAACTGCGCAGACACGTGTCACGCAGCGCAGCGCTTGCGCAACTGAACGTTGCTTCTTTTACCTTTTGTTTTTAAAAGAGCCCTGCTCTGATTAGACGCACTGCCTTGGGCGTTGCACTGACGTATCAACTTCTGACACGTGGCGCGTTGCGCGCAGCGCACGGGATTTGAAGCGTTGCTTCAAAATTTGAATTTTTGAAATTCAAACAGAGCCTTGCTCTGATTGGGGGAAACAGTTCCCACTGCAACAGCCCCCTCAACTTCAACGACCCATAAAAGAAGAAGGCCAGAGAAAACCCCCATGCCGGCGACAAATATCAGAGGTGGTGAACCCAAACGCCCTAAGTCAGGGGGCATTGTAGTGGTAAAGAGGACAGTCGCATATCTACAGGTCATCGACCGCTTACGCGATCAGTGACCAAACCACAGGAGCAGCAGCAGAAGCTCCAAGAGATGATGAACGCTATGGCCGCACTTACTGGGCCATAAGAAAACCCCGAAACGTCCTCGGATGAACGCCAAGAGGAAGAAACCGACGCTGAATTCCTTCGTCGAATATTGGAGAAGAAGGACAAAGAGGCTGCTGAACAAGCAGCCAACATACAGCGTATGGGCCTCCTCTTCCAAGACATGGTAGGAATGATGATACAACAAGATCCTCCGGGCGAAGAACCCCCGATCATCCTTGGAGACGATAGGGGAGAGACATCAAATCCTCCGCCAGCTCTGTCGACGGCTAAAGAGGATACAATCTCCAAAGCTGATTTGGACGAGTACATAGCCCAACAAATACGGGTTCATCATACGACCGAAGCAGCCAGCCAGGTCGTAAAAACAGGGCGGCCATATCCAAGTTGGTACGACCAAATCAAGTACCCACCCGGTTACACAATTCCTTAGTTCCATGTCTACAAAGGGATGGGAAATCCTCACCAGCATGTGGCCCAGTTCAGGGCACTCTGCGGCAACACCGGCGGTGACGACAAGCTGTTGCTTCGCCAGTTTGTTGGGAGTTTATCAGATACGGCGTTCGAGTGGTACTCTGAGCTCCCAAACGACTCTATCAAAACCTTCACGGAGATGGAGCTGCTGTTTACTCAGCGTTTTGCAAGCGCCAGTGAACGCACCCCGATGACGGCACTGATTAACGCCAGAGTAAAGCCAGGCGAGACATGGGTTCAATACGCTATACGGTGGCGGAATTTGTGGTCGAAGTGCGAACAGCGCATTGAAAAAGCTCCCGCGGTGGGTATGTTTGTGGGAACCCTTGATCCACAAGCAACTATCTCGCAATTTATGATGTTTTTCAAGCCGACTACCTTCCAGGCCTTAATCGACAAGCTAGCGCAGATGGATCAGATGGGCTATAAACCCCCTCTTCCAAAGCCAGACTCCCGAAATGACAAAGGGAAGGGAAAAGCGATCGTCATCGCTAATGCTCAACAACAACCGAGCAATTCGAAGCCGGTTGTGCGTCAAAATAATATGCGCCCATACGTAGACCTTGAGGAAAGGCTAGGGCGTCCTTATTCTTTTCCCTGCGATAAAACGAGAAGGTTATTCGAGCTGGTATTGCGCAACAGACTCATAAATCTGCCGGATCCAAAACGTCCGTTGCAACCAAGTGACGTCAATAAGCCCAACTACTGTCCTTATCATCGAGTACTGGGCCATCCGATCGAAGATTGCTACGTTTTCAAAAATTGGCTTGAAAACCAGTACCGACAGGGCAAATTCGCGTTATTTGACAAATGGAAGGTGAATCCCCCGCAGCCCCACACCTCTAAAGGGACGAATATGCCGGGGGCAACATGCTCCGTCGTTGAAGAAGCTCCTTGGGAGGTTGTATTATCAGCCAAGACAAAGAGGATGCTAAACAATCTTCAGACATGTCCAGCGATCAAGTGGAAGAACCCGTTGGAACCGCAGGTCATTGAAGGGATGTTGAAGCCACGTCCAACTCCAAAGACCGATAGTGATGGCTCAAGCACTCGCAACCAGTCGTCAAATTCTTCGAAAAAGAAGAAGAAGAAATCTAAGAAGCCCGTGAAGCCTGGTGACAAGCACACGGACTTGCAAAAACAAATTGACGCACTGGAGGAATACAACCAGAAGGCGCGGACTCCCATTACACTCCAAGAGTTTCTCAATCATGTCTTTCAAGAAGAAGGTGAGGGAGAAAGTTCGTCAGATGAATCTGAAGAATGCGTGGCGAGCTGTCATGTGATTTCCCATTCGTTCATGGACGAGGAGGAAACTCCTTGTACCGAAGCGCTGGGGGCAGATCCTGAACCAAAAATTTTGGAGCTATCAGATGAAATGATTGACGCGTTCCTTAACGAAGCTCGATTGAAAAGTAAAGCTGATCGAGAACGCGAGACGGCTATATTTGAAAGGGCCAAGCGCCAGCGACTTGATGAAAGAACTGAGACGATCTCGCTGGAGCAAAATGCCTCCACCGTCGATAAAAACCAATTCAAGATGAGGAAAAGGTTTGCTAAGACCATATCAATGGGCATGAAACTACCATCCTCTGAAGGGAGCATCACCGGTGAATTGGAAATGCACCCCTCCTATTGCTTATATCATCAGAAGGTTTCGCACCCCACTCAAGAGTGCAAAGCTTTCGATAGATGGTGGCAAGGATACGTTGCTCATCGGCAACGCTTTAAGCCGGAAAAGCGTAAAACTCGTCGGGAGCAAAGAAATACGACCGAAGAGCTTAAAAGAACTACCGGCGATTGTCGTGTGGTTAACACCGGCGGGTCACAAGTGCCTACATTCAGGAGCGATTCTGATGAGGAGCTGGAACTTGCCCCTCTCTTTAAAGAGTCCACTTCAGGAAAAGAAGAAGAGCCGAAAGTCTGCGAAAATATCCGGCTACGTAGTCAGACGCTGCCTGAAAAGAATCTCGGACCCTCAAACAGAAAAGATAAAGGGAAAGAAAAGGTCTCTGAAGATATCGTCTTAGATGACCAAGTTCTGGAGGAGCTAAGCGCCAAGGACCCGCCGAAGAAGAATAAGGTGGATTACAACGTCTTGGCACATCTGAGGAAGCTGCCCTCACAGCTCAGTATTCTTGATGCCCTTTTGTTATCAAAGGAGGCGAGAGATTCGTTGATCAAGGCACTACAAGATCCAGAACAATTCCAAGCATGCCTGGCCGAAGAAAAGATGAAGGATGAATTGGAGGAAGTGCACACAGCCGATGTCACTTTCGGTGATGAAGACCTTCTCCTTGGGACGTGCGAACACAATCGCCCCCTCTATGTCTCAGGATACTGTCACAATATAAAGATAGGCAAAATCCTGATCGATAATGGATCCTCCGTTAATCTCCTCAATCTGCGGGTATTAAAAGAAATCTGCATGAGCGTCCTGCACCTTGCTCGGGATAAGATCACCATCTCCGGGTTCGACTCCCAGTCATCAAGAACTCTTGGGTCTGTGAAACTGACGCTACGCTTCGGGCTACTCGTCACGGACATTAAGTTCCATGTCATAGACGCCAAGACATGCTACAACGCTTTGCTCGGCCGACCATAGTTACACGAGTACAACATCATCCCTTCTACACAACATCAGTGTATAAAGTATTTTAAGGATGGTTTCGAGTATACCGTGACGGAAGAACTGAACCCGTTCTCTGTGAACGAGGTCCGCAAATATGAAGATGCCAAATACTTCTTACCGGATTTCGAAGACACGGAGAAGTGTCACAAGCCGGAGAACAAAGCTAACGCCACCATCCCTGTCTTCGGCAGTGATACCGAGGAGGAAGAGGAAATGGTGTATTCGGGTCCGCCCCAACACAACAAGCCAGGACCGTCCGCCCCTACGTTGATCTTTGGTAGCGACTCGGAAGATGAGATCCGTGTTGTATTCTCTGCTCGACCTTCAATACAAACGTCCGCTGACGAAGAACAAAGTCTACAAGTCGCCATGGTGCTGCTTAAACACCATAAGGAACTGGATGCACTTAATATTTACAATGTAGAAGAGCTGCAAACGTTCTATATCCCTCCCAGGTGAGAAAGCGAAAAAGCAATTCTATTCTACCGCTCTGAAGAAACCAAGATGGAGAAAGAAATTTGGCATGGTGCGGATCCTACGCTTGATAGGCTTCAGCCTATCCGTCTTCCCAGATACTATACGGAAGGTTTGAAAAAGTTGCTGAAACGCCAGGGGATATCCTTCAAACAGACCGTTCGAAAAGCCAAGTTCTATGACAAAGTCTGGAACGTTCCCGGGTCTCAATGCAAACTGCCTAATGGGAGAATGGAGACGAAAGAACTTGGATACACCCGGTCAAAGAAACGAGAGCTACTAAACAGCTGCTATGTCATGTATGACTTTGATGAAGAAGCGGATGCTCAATGGGAGGACGCTAATCCTGAAACAGTGAAAGTTCCAGATGCAAAAGAGCCCAATCCGTCGTTCGAAGAACAGATGGGCAAGCTTATAAGGAAGCGGGTCAAGAAGTCCGGGACGATCATAACCGCGAAATGGTCATTTACGAAAAAGCCAAAACACAACGCCTTCTCCAACAGGCCGTGAAAGATAAAAATGCCGCTCCTTGTCAATCTGTCATAAAGAAGGCTCGACGCAAAAGCAGAAATAAGTCGAAAGGCCAAAAATACGCTCAGCAGCAACAAAGTAGGGCTATGAAGCCACGGAAACGGGAGTCGAGCGTTATTGATCTATCCCTCATGAAGAAAATGGGTCGAGCGTACTCGTTTCCTCGGGACAAGACGAAGAAGATACTTGATCTTGCTCTAAAACATCAAATGCTTACACTGCCGGAGTCTAAAAACCCCGAACAAGAGGGCGATGTCTCACACCCGGACTATTGCTTTTATCACCGAGTGATAGGGCACCCTCTCGAGGACTGCTTCACCTTCAAAAATTGGGTCGAAGATCGGTATCAGCTTGGCAAGTTCGCTCTGTCCGATAACTGGAAGGTAGCGCCGCCACAGAAGCACGAGCCCAAGGCCACGGAAGAAAAACCAGTTCCACATTTGGATTGGAAGCGGATTCGTACTTGTCACGTGATAACGATGTCAAAAGAAGAGCCCGAGAACATGGATGACCTTCCTTGCTGCTTCGAAAACAGCAACGACGAGGTAATCTCAGAATTTCCACCAGCGCCAAAAGAGCTAGAAGACGAAATTCATACCACTGCAGATAACCTTAAGAAAATTGCGTTGGGAACGGCAAATGACCCGCAACCGACATTTATCAGCGAGCTGCTATCTGAAGAAAGGGTGGTTGCGTTAAAGGACGTGCTTCTACAACATAGAGATTGCTTCGCATGGAACTATTCCGAAATGCCGGGACTAGATCCAGAAATTGCTGTGCACAGGTTGGCGATATCTTCAAGCGTCAAGCCAGTCAAACAGGCGCCGAGAAGAATGCGGCTCGAGCTTGAGATGAGTATCAATGCCGAGGTCAAGAAGCTGATCGACTCTGGCTTCATCCAGGAAGTTCAATACCCTGAATGGATCGCCAACATCGTCCCGGTGATGAAGAAAAATGGGACGGTGCGTATATGCGTGGAATTCCGGGATCTTAATAAAGCTTGCCCGAAGGACGATTTCCCAGTACCAGTCACCGAACTGATGATAGACAATACGTCCACTCATGAGGTTTTCTCCTTCATGGACGGCTCATCGGGGTATAACCAGATAAAGATGCATCCCAAAGATCATAAGCACACCGCCTTCAGGACTCCTTTGGGTATATTCTGCTATAAGGTGATGCTCTTCGGTTTAAAGAATGCCGGTGCCACCTACCAAAGGGCCATGACGAAGATCTTTGACGACCTTATACACGAAATCGTCGAATGTTATATCGACGATCTCGTGGTTAAAAGCAAATCATATGAGGAACATCTCGAGCATCTGAAGACCGTATTTCAACGCTTTCGGCAATACAACTTGAAGATGAACCCGCTCAAGTGTGCATTCGGTGTTTCCTCAGGCAAATTCCTGGGATTCATCGTCCGACACCGAGGTATCGAAATAGATCCGTCAAAGATCAAGGAGATCATGGAAATGCCTCCGCCAAGGACTCTCAAACAGCTGCGGTCTCTCCAAGGGAAGCTCGCATACATACGATGATTTATAGCCAATCTTTCAGGCAAGTGCCGTCCTTACAGCCACCTGATGAAGAAGGGAACCCCATTCGTCTGGGATCAAAAATTCCAAAGCGCACTAGACGAGATCAAGCAATACCTGCAGAACCCGCCGGTGTTGGCTGCTCCGGTCAAGGGAAAACCCCTCATTCTTTATACAACCGCCCTCGAAGGTTCCTTAGGCGCATTATGGGCACAAGAGAACGACCAAGGAAAGGAAAGAGCACTCTACTACTTAAGTCGAGTTCTGCTGGGGGCAGAAAGCAACTACTCTCCCATTGAAAAACACTGCCTGGCGTTGATCTTCGCGATAACAAAGCTCAGGCACTATGCGTTAGCGCACGAGGTCCGTCTCATTTCAAAGGTGGACCCCCTAAAATATCTGATGTCGAAGGCCATATTGACGGGACGACTTGCTAAATAGGCCCTGCTCTTAATGGAGTTCTCAATAACGTATCAACCTCTCAAGGCAGTGAAAGGCCAGGCCATCGCTGACTTCCTCGCTGAGCATCTGATACCCGCCGATTCTCCTCTGAATTGCGATCTTCCAGACGAACATGCGTTCGATGCGATCGACAGTGGTGATGCCCGATGGGAGCTTTATTTCGATGGAGCATCTTCCATGAAGAAGCGCAAACAAAGTACCCCTATAATCAAATTAGGGGTAGGACTCATCTTTGTAACTCCACAAGGAGGGATAATGCGCTACGCGTTCTCCTTGACGGAGCTGAGGACAAACAATGAAGCCGAATACGAAACTCTGATAGCAGGCCTCGAGATCGCCATCAACGTGGGAATTGAAAACCTCCTCATATATGGAGATTCTCAGTTGGTCATTAGTCAAGTAAACGGCGACTACCAAACGTGCAAACCGGAGTTGGTAAAATACGGTGAAAAGGTGCAACAACTGTTGACCCAAATTCCTTCCTATACTTTGGAAAGCATACCGCGCGCGGAAAACAGCAAAGCAGATGCACTAGCCAAACTCGCTAAAGAACTGGCCGACGAGAACCTCGATGACGTGAGAATCGTGGTACAAAGCCGTCGGGTGCTCTCCCGAGCAGAAATATCTCCGGAATCATCCGAAGAGAAGGGAGCGACTGAACAGACGACCTTGCAAATAGAAGACCGGGAAAAGGCTGAGGATTAGAGGGAAGTCTTCATAGACTACTTTAAGTCCCACCGAATGCCTGAAGAAGCGTCCACAAGACATCAGCTCATAAAACGAGCTATGTCTTTCGCCTTCGTCATTGATACTTTGTACAAGAGGTCATTTGATTCCCTGTGGTTGAGATGTCTGGGACCTGACGAAGCGAAAAGAGTCGTTCAGGAAATTCACGACGGACTCTGCGGTTCTCACTAAGCAGGCCCGAAAATGAAGTTGAAGATCAAACGGATGGGCTACTACTGGCCCACGATGATCCAAGACTGCCTTGAGTATGCAAAGCAATGCCACTCATGCCAGATCCATGGGGACTTCATCCACCAGCATCCAAATCCATTGCATCCAATGGTGGCTAGCTGGCCATTCGAAATGTGGGGAACTGACATAGTCGGCACCATCGAACCAGCATCGTCTAGAGGACATCGTTTCATCCTGGCGACGACTGACTACTTCTCCAAATTGGCAGAAGCGGTACCACTGAGGGAAGTGAAGACGGAGAATATCCTCCATTTCTTCAAGACGCACGTCATATATCGGTTTGGAACGCCAAGACGGATCATCTCCGATAACGGGCCAGCCTACAGAAGCCATAAGATCAGTTGCTTCGCGCAATAGCACAATATAGACTGGAGATATTCCTCGGTTTATAATCCGCGAGCTAATGGTCTAGCTGAAGCCTTCAACAAGACCCTGACAAAGATCATGAAAAATACGGTGTCCCGAAATAAGAAAGACTGGCACGAGAGACTGCAAGAAGCTCTCTGGGCGTACCGAACTTTGTTCAATACAGCCATAAGCACAACGCCATATGCGCTGGTATTCGGTACAGAAGCAGTACTCCCCCTCGAGATAGAATTACCCTCTCTACGAGTGGCAGTCCACTACGAGATAACAGATGAAGAAAATGCTCACCTTCGGCTTGAGGAGCTCGATGCCCTCGATGAGACCCGGCTCATAGCGCAGCAAAATCTGGAGGCCTACAAAGCAAAGATGATGCGCTCATATGAAAGATTAACTCGACCAAGAACATTCCGCCAAGGCAAACTTGTGCTAGTGGTCAAAAGGCCTATGATTCCCAATCGTGCCAAGCGGGGAAAGTTTGAGCCAAACTATGAAGACCCGTACATCATAGACAAGGTCTATCAAGGTGGAGCCTATCTACTCATAGATATGCACGGTGAAAGGCCTTTCAGGCCAATAAACGATCGCTTCCTAAAAAGATACTACGCTTAATGAGCCACAGCCTAGGTCAATGGTAGATGACGACGACTATGTCCGCTCGCTATCTTCCTAAGCTCAAGCTTTATAAGCAGTAGCCGGCCTTCTCCATGACGGACCGAAAAGTCCTTAAACTAATAGCGGACCGAAACGTCCTTAAACTAATACCGCAGCATCCTTAGACTGACGAGATAAAAAAAATAAAGAAAAATATAATAAATAAAAACGGTATGTCCATAAACAAAAAGGGCACGGATGAAAACCCGAAAGGGCTCCGTGAGTAAAAACAGCAGGGCTACCGGCGAGTGTTCGTGAAAACCCGAAAGGGCGCGACCTCGTAAGAAAAAAGAAGAAAATAAAAAGAAGAAAAAAACGGTATGTCCATAAGCAAAATAGGCATGGATGAAAACCCGAAAGGGCTCCGTGAGTAAAAACAGTAGGACTACCGGCGAGTTTTTGTGAAAACCCGAAAGGGCGCAACCTCGTTAAAAGACACTTATAAGGTCCTCTCGACCTTATAAGGAGAAACTACCCGCGTGAGATCCTTACGACTCACAAAGGAGCAACACACTTAGGGATCCCCACGATTCCTAAGGAGAAAACACACTTGCGAGATCCTCACGACTCGTAAGGAGAACTCTCTTATGAGACCCTCACGGCTCATAAGATTTGAAAGTCTTAAGTTACAGGGACCTAAACCTGTGCTTGAGCGACCCCCACAACTTCCAATACTGCCCTACAAGTGGTTCAATACTGGACCTTGTATACAATCCACGGGCGTGAATAAACATTTCCCTAACCAAGTCCCATCTGTGACTGGGGATATGTGAGCATGATTAACAACCTTTATAAGTCCTCTCGACTTACAAGGAGAAAACCCTCTTGTAGGATCCTTACGACTTGCAGAGGAACATACACTTAGGAATCCTCACGATTCCTAAGGAGAAAATACACCTACAAGATCTTCACGACTTGTAGGGAGAAATACCTTTGTGAGACCCTTACGGCTCATGAAGATTAAAAGCCTTAGTCAACAGCGCCTTAACCCTGTTCGCTAAGCCACCTTTGTTCGACATCGACAGAGGCAAATGATGATTCGCTCCTGGCAATATCCCAGTTGTAGCGGTGCTGATGCCGAGATCGGTGTTTAATTCGAGGTTTACGGCGGAAAGCCAGTAGGCCGCACATGCATACGAAATAGCCGAAATGATAGGGCAACTTGCAATAAAAAGCAGCAAGTAAAATGTATGCATGCAAAATAGCCGAAATGATGGGGCAACTCGCAATAAAAAGCAGCGAGTGAAAACAAAATAAATAGCCGAAATGATTGGGCACCGCGAAAAATAGCCGAAATGATTGGGCAATCGCGACCTTCGCGATATAAAAGCTGAAATGATAGAGCATCGCGGAAATAAAAAAAAAGATGATAAAACTTTGGCCCTACAGTTAAGATCACATCGATCCCTGTATACAATCCAAGGGCATAAACAAAAAGGGAACCATACTTTCCCAACAGGCTCCGCCAGAAAACAAAGCCAAATCTCGACGGTTCATCCCAATTCCGAAGAAACCAGTGTCTTCGGCAAATACTTCAACTCAAGGAAACAAACACTCCTCGACGAGAGCCTCCTGATTCGCGTCGACTCGCAGGGCAACCAGTGCCTCCGTGGGAAATTCTCGATCCGTTTCAACACCAAGGAAACAGATAATCCTTGGCACTAGGGAAACAAATAATCCTTCGCAAATACCTCAACTCAAGGAAACAAACACTCCTTGACGAGAGCCTCCTGATTCGCGTCGACTCGCAGAGCAACCAGTGCCTCCGTGGGAAATTCTCGATCCGTTTCAACACCAAGGAAACAAATAATCCTTGGCGCTAGGGAAACAAATAATCCTTAGCAAATTCCTCAACTCAGGGAAACAAACACTCCTTGACGAGAGCCTCCTGATTCGCGTCGACTCGCAGAGCAGCCAGTGCCTCCGTGGGAAATTCTCGATCCGTTTCAACACCAAGGAAACAAATAATCATTGGCACTAGGGAAACAAATAATCCTTAGCAAATACCTCAACTCAAAGAAACAAACACTCCTTGACGAGAGCCTCCTGATTCGCGTCGACTCGCAGGGCAACCAGTGCCTCCGTGGGAAATTCTCGATCCGTTTCAACACCAAGGAAACAAATAATCCTTGGCGCTAGGGAAACAAATAATCCTTAGCAAATACCTCAACTCAAGGAAACAAACACTCCTTGACGAGAGCCTCCTGATTCGCGTCGACTGGCAGAGCAACCAGTGCCTCCGTGGGAAATTCTCGATCCGTTTCAACACCAAGGAAACAAATAATCCTTAGCGCTAGGGAAACAAATAATCCCTAGCAAATACCTCAACTCAAGGAAACAAACACTCCTTGACGAGAGCCTCCTGATTCGCGTTGACTCGTAGAGCAATCAGTGCCTCCGTGGGAAATTCTCGATCCGTTTCAACACCAAGGAAACAAATAATCCTTGGCGCTAGGGAAACAAATAATCCTTAGCAAATACCTCAACTCAGGGAAACAAACAATTCTTGACGAGAGCCTCCTGATTCGCGTCGGCTCGTAGAGAAACCAGTGTCTCCGCGGGAAAACTTCCGATTCGTCTCAGCTTACAAGATGAAGCCTCAGGCAGCAGGGAGTAAAAAACTTGCTTCCTGAATAATGTGACCCTTCAAGTCGATCTAAAAAAAAGGTCTCTTGCATACTATTCACGGGTCTCACTCTCCAAAGTCGAGTTTCGACAAAGAGGGAAACAACCGCTTATGAATCCTCTCGACTCGTAAGAGGGAAAAATTCTCTTACAGGATCCTTGTGACCTATAAGAGAAAACACACTTAGGAATCCTCACGACTCTTAAGGAGAAAAACCCACCTACGAGATCCTCTCGATCCGTAGGGAGAAAAATCTCTACGAGCCCTCACGGCTCATAGAGTTGAAAAGTCTTAGGCATCAGATCTGAACCTGCGGCCTAAGCCATCGCTATCTTTTGGAAAAACTAAGTTATCGTCCAATTATGTTTTTCAAGACAGCATGCTGATAATAAGAGAAGGGAGAAAGCAAAAGAGCATACAAGACATTGCAGAGGAGAAAATGTATATCTTTATTCATGAGTTCAATCAAATACAAGGCGGATCATATGAAGAACAAAGAATGTGTATATACTATGCAAAAAAAATTACAAGTGTGTAAGTGATAGAAAATGTTCAAGGAGAAGGAAGCCTCTTGAATAGCTCTATCAATTGCTCATGCACTTCCTTCCACGCCTTCTCCTGATCAGCCGCTACTGCCAGTTCGGCTTCCACTCGAGCCCGTTGCTGCATCAAGGATGCGAGCTGCTCCCCAATAACCTGCTGAGCTGCTTCATGGCTTCGGGCATCACGCTCGGCGGCATCAAGCTTCCGCTTCAGCGCTAGCCCATTAGTAATACGCGCCAGAAGGCCCTCAAAGACGGCCTTCACTTCGGCAGCGTTTGCCTCAACTTCGGCACGTAGACGAGCAGTTGCGCTTGAAGACTCCTGACGTTCCTTCAACCTTAAAGCTGCTTCTTGCTCCAAATGGAGGAAATAAGAAGTGCTTTGCTCGAGCCAGGCTGTCCGTTGAGTACTCACGGCCAAAATCTCAGGGGAAGGACGCGTCGACTCCAGCCGATGCAGGCAGGCCTCGATTTCCCTGCAGTGATTAACCCAAGATTCGACGACGCCTTCGTTATGAAAGTTTACGAGCGCCGCCAACATTGGGTTAACCTCTACAGCAAAATCTGTGGCAGGTGGGAGAGCGTCTGCGTTAAGCTCTTCGATATACCCGCTTAGCATGCCCAAACTCATCACGGCACCCTTTGAAGATGGACGTTTCAGGAAGGGGCCTGCCGGCGAAAGGATGCGAGACTCAAAAGGGACCGGAGCCGGAACGATAGCTGCAAAACAAAACATAGTTAAACGACGGTTCAAGAGATGTAGAAGAGTCATCAATAAGGGAATTTACTATACCAGCTGCAACGGACGGCAAAGCCGGAAGGGCCGATGGCGCGACCGATCTTTCTTCTCCCCCTTCGATTTGTAACACTGCAGTCAGGACAAGAGAGAGTTAGAAATAATTCTATCACCAAAAAAAAATAGAAAAAGTATCAGCCGGGGACTATACTCACCAGCACCGCCAGAGGGAGAAGCGAGTTCGGATGGGAAGGAGAAGTGTGGGAGCAACACTTGATATAGATGATCAAAGAGCACTCCTGAAAAGACACAGTGGTACGACGTTAGTACATAAGTTATGCGGCTAAAAGATAAACTAATGAGTCGCAAGTCCACACCTTCCAACATCCGCGATGGCACAAGGGAAGGCTGGGAGGTGACCACCGCCAAGGCAGTAGTTGACGGTGCTCCTTCGAGCAATGGAGCATCGGGGCTGGCCGCACCTGCGTTAAAAAACAAAGACAAACTTGTTAGAAAAAATCGCAAGATATAAAAAGGGAATGACAGTAACTCGAAATTTACCTGATGAGATGCCGGCCGAAATCGAGGCGACTCCTTCCTCCATCGACATGAGGCCACCGCCCGTGGCCTCATCACCCGACTCAATGGGAACCGTTGTCGTGCTCGCAAGACCTGGAGACGGTGGGAGACCATAGACGGGGAGGGCTATGACTGGAGCATTGCCAGATTCCTGAGAAGGAGCAGTTGGCTCGTCCTCAGGAAGCGTGGCCACCTCACCCGCTACTCCCTCAGGTTCGGCAGTCACGGTTGTCTCGTCCACCGTCACCACGAGGTCGCCAGCCTCAAGCGCCTCGCCCACCACTACCCTCGGCTCGGTTATAACGATCATTTCATCTGCCGCCACTTCAAGCTCGGCATCAATGACCTTCTCGGCTGCAGATCCCTCAACCTCTGTTTCAGGCTCCGTAGCCCCAACGATGTTGCCCACCATTAGCTCGGGTTCGACAGGTACCGCCTCCTCTGTTTCCCTGGGTTCAACGGTCTCCGCCTCCCCCTCGGTCGGACTTGGCCCTGCAAGATAAAATACATAAGAACTGATGGCTTTATAATTCTTACAACAAGATTCTGAAAGAAATGTTACCTGAAGAGGATTTATCATTTGCACTCCGAACCGCGCGCGCCACTTGCCTGCGAGCAGTAGAGAGGGCGACAGGGGCCTCTTCGGAGGGAGAATCAGCACGAGGGATGGTGCTAGGGCCCGCTCCCATGGCCAAAGCAGCCCTGCGCGCCTTTGCTTCACGTCTTAATCGCTTCCTCTCCTCCCGAGCCGTTGAGACAGATTCCACCAGAGCCTCTTTAATTGAGGCGTCTTCGTCCGTGAATAGGGATGCCTCCAAATTTTTCAAGGCATCCCTCGTCATTTTGTTAAGTCGAGGCACTTGCAGCAGCCCCGACGAGACCGGGACTTCAGTAACAGGCTTGGGGAGGATCCCCGCATCAACTGATATAGCCCTTGCAAAGAAATAAAGGAAGAAGGTTAGGTTGACTATCAAAAGAGATAACAAATTTTTTCTTATAAAAGAAAAGGGGGCGGGACGTACCAACGCCCGCTAGAGCGCGTTTCTCCTCCTCCTCTTGGAAGGTTTTCAAAGAGGCAGCAATAGCTTCTTCGGTAGAGACACCTGTTGAAAATGGGGGAAAGTATTAGTTAAAAATAATGATAAAAAGCTCGATAAAGTGATGAAGAAAGCAGCTAATGGTTACCTGACTCAGCGAGTTTGCTTAACATCGCTTCGAGCCTTGCTGATCGCTCAGAAGCTGCAATAGCGGCCGCCAAATTGGTGTCTGCGGGGTCTACCAAGAAGCCTTTATTGCTGCCATATTCACTTATTCCTTCGGTGAGAGGGGCCTCAGGCTCTAAACTGAGGATCGCGTCTAGGGAAAGGATCGACTTCTTCTTCTTTTTCCCGCCAGCTCTAGATGCACCTGGAATTGATTTGCGCTTGGCTGGCATCTTGGGGCGGCGGGTCCCGATATCCGCCCCTGCGCCGGACTCTGGCGATAATACATTAACCGTCTTCGTGGGAGCACGGGGCGCCGGTGGTGCATTCACCATAGCAGGCAGCGGCAATCCACGCAGGTGGCTCAACACGCGTGGTCGATCGATTCCGGCATCTTTTAGTGGAGGAATGACCGGAATCCTTGGCTTCAAGGGGGCCTTGCGATCACTGCCAGGAGGCGCACCCCTACGGTCAACCAGCATGCGCTTTTCCGTTAAGATAACTGGGCCCATCGCATGCGCATACCAAGCCACGTACGTATTGAGCATCTTAGGGACGCAGCTGGGTTCGCTGATAAAGAAATAGGAACCCGTGTTAAGCCGTGTGAAATGGTGCATTGCATTCTTTATCCCCTCTCGGCTGACCACGGGCTTTTCCAAGAAAGCTTCCATCGGGACCCCTTGATTGTAGCTCAATTGCTGAGCAAACCGGTGCGGGTTGTACCTCATAAAGAGTGCAGTATCACTCTGCCTGAACACCAAGTAGCCCGGCCGAATGGAATAGAGATGGAGGATTTCCCGAGCCTTCAATATGGAAGCCCCATCTTTAAAATCATCGCGTAGCGACACTACTGACTTGGTGGTCTCTGAGCCTATTGTTATGACCTTATCCACAAAGGAAACCTTCGCTCCTACCAGATGTGGACGAAGGAGCAGCCCCTTAGACTCCCGCGGGGGTGCAGCCACAATTGAAGCGCCAACCAACCGCATGACTCTCGGGAGTCTGTATTTCTCAAAAAACGGAGGAATCTTATGGGCGCCGAACACCCCTTGCACGTGCATCTCCATCCAGGAGGTGAAATAGTGCATCGGGAAGTTAGCGGGCTGCACCCCAGGCTCACTAGCGTCCGCCGCTACGCTAAGTCCGTTATAAAGGTAAGCCAGCCCAGCGATTTCTATCGATAACTGCAAACCAACCACCATCCGATGCGCTGGGTAAAAGACAGAGGGACGCATGTGGCGCGGATGCATAGGGAGCGCAAAGCTGCACAGCCACAAGCCCAAGAACCCTATAAAAAAAGTCTCCTCATCCAAGCCCGGGACGGCAATTTCTGAAAAAGGGACGACAGCGGCACTGGGGAGGTAAAAGTCTTGGTGGTCATCCTCCGATGTGGGTCGGCGATCCAAGCCGAATCCAAAAGGGTCGTCGAGCCGGGCGAACTTCTAGCCCTGCTCCGATAAGAACTCCGGGCGAACGCAGCGAGCAATAAAATCTGCAAAACTGACGCCCCGGTCGCCCGATTCCATATGGAGTCCTTCATAGATCTCCAACACCTTCACCAAGACTGGATACTGATGCTGAAAGGCGTTCTCCGGAGTCAGGTCAAACACCAGCGGCTTGGTAGCAAAGATGTATTCGTCAGGAGGGAGCAACTCCTCGTAATGCTCCCCCCTCATCGGCAGACCCGAGAGTTCGGCAAACTCCTCCAAAGAAATAGAGACCTCCCTATTCGTCGTCAAGAAAGTGTGGGTGGGGATATTCCATTGCTCGATAAAAGTTTTAATCCACCACGTTGGAGGGGAAGGTATTCAAAGAGCGAAACGTAGATGGCCGAATACAAACCGATCTTCATCAAATGAGTTCTTTTAGCTGATAAGATGTATCGGGCCCACTGCAAGTATCCGGCAGGTGGTCGCGGCACCAATCCAATATTATAGGCCTGTCCCTAAGGGCGTGCTTCACCCTGACAGATTCGCCTCCCTAAAATATCTATTGCAGGCAGCGGCTGCACGGGAATAGCACCAATTGCGGGTTGGAGGAGGTCATCCGAGTTCCAGTTTTTAACCTCCACGGCATACTTCACCGGGGGTTCGTCCGCATAGGGGATTGAAGTTATGTGCTCAGACGGCGTGGCGAAACTGAAACTGCAACGACCCTGGATGATTTCATTATACCACTTTCCCCACAAGTGAAGATTTTTGTGCTTGGGGTCATGATCCTTAATAAGAGCGAGCGCCACCCGGTCCACTGGTGCATGGGGAAACCCTCCCTCCGAGCGAACAAATGGGAAAGACAAGTTGGCAGATATGTTTCCAGTAGAAAGAAAAAAATAACCGTTAGTGTTCCAACGCTTGGCACTTTAAAATCTTACACCACACTGCAATGCAGTGGGTAGGGGACCAAAGGGGGACCCACAAAACCTGGATGAAGGTGCATCATTTAATAAGACAACCCCATCATTAGATGAAACTGTCAATTCATGAAAAAGATCCCCAAGAGAATATCCTCATTGATGGGAAATCCCTAGAGATAAGGGGAAAATCTCCTCTTTTAGAGCAAAGCTCTGTCACAGAGTGACATTTGTCAAACTCTGGTCTCAGGGGAACAAGATTCCTCAAAAGAGCATAGCTCTGTAGTAATAATGGAAAGATCCATCAAATTTCTTTTTAACACTTAAAAGAATTAAAATTTTGGAATCTTGAAAAATCCATGAAAACTTATAAAAAATTCTTCATTTTTCAGATCTAAAAAGATCTACATTTTATCCAAGAGCAAAGCTTTATTCATGGGTTAAAACCCATGGACAAGATCTCTGTGGATCTGTAAGTTTTTTAGAGCAAGGCTCTGTTGATGAAACCCTAAAGGGGTTTTTTAGATCAAAGACCTATAAGAGCAAGGCTCTGTTAATTAAATTTAATTTAATTTAAATTACCTAGAGTAATTCTAAGTTCTGAACTTTGAAGTTCTTGGGGAAAGAACAAGAGCAAGGCTCTGAAAGTTCTTAAGCAAGAGCAAGGCTCTGAGAATCAAAAATTCTTGAAAGTTGTAAAGAATTTTCTAAGAACCAAGGATCCTATTTATAGGCGCCTGCGCCCCTTCAACTTATCAGTTGATCCAAAGGATGGAATCTTGCCACCGCTGCACTCACGTGCGCGCCACGTGAGCGCAACGGTGGGGCGGCATTTGTTTCCCCCAATCAGAGCAAGGCTCTGTTTGAGTTTCAAAAATTCAAATTTCGAAGCGACGCTTCAGATCCTCTGCGCAAAGCGCCACGTGTCAGAAGTTGATGCGTCAGCACAGTGCCCGAGGCAGTGCGTCCAATTAGAGCAAGGCTCTTTAAAACAAAAAGTAAAGGAAGCAACGTTTCAGTTGGGCAAGCGCTGCGCTGCGCGAAACGTGTCTGCGCAGTTGCGCAAGCACAGCTGTGCAAGCGCTATGCTGTGCGACACATGTCTGCGCAGTTGTGCAAGCACAGTTGCGCGAGCACAGCTGCGCAAGTGCTGCTCTGCGCGACGCGTGTCTGCGCAGTTGCGCAAGCACAACTGCGCATGCACAGCTGCGCAAGCGCTGCGCTGCACGATACGTGTCATGCGCTGGGGCGTTTGCGCAAAACAGAATTGAAATTTTAAAGAAATCTTTTCTGTTCTTGTTAAAACAAGAAGATTTTCTTCTGTAAAACAGAGCCCTTTGGATCAAAGATCCAACGGTGGGGAAAATTCTCCAAATCACTCAGAGAAAGATCTCTTTAACAAATTTAATTAATTTATGGGCACTGTAAAAAGGACCCTAGACCTCAATTCAAAGGCATGAACATTTCTTGAAAAATCAAGAGCTTCAAACAGAGAAAACTCTGAGAAAAATTTCAAGAAAAAGGTAAAAACCTTCACAAGAGAGAAGAAATTTCTTCTAATAGATCATTGATCTAAAAACCAGATCAATGATCTTCATATAATAAACAGTGCTTTGCACTTCTTATGAATCACTGATTCTTTAAAACAAGAAGAAAAAACAAAAATAAAAAAAATAAAATATAGTGCTTTGCACTTTTATGAACCTTTGGTTCTTGAAATAAAAAGAAAAACTTGTTTTCCTTTGATCTAAATTAGATCAAGGAAACGAATAGTGCTCTGCACTTTTATGAGCCATTGGTTCTTGAATCTAAAAGATTCTTAAATCATAGTGCCTTGCACTTGCAAACTGCGCTGTTGCGCTCTTGGATTGGCGCAAGTCACCAGAGCGCGCCACGTGTCAGCAGCGCAGGCGCAGCGCACTGCGCTTGCGTGACACGTGTCAGCACTACAAGCGCTTGCGCTCTCTGATTGGCGCAAAGCGCCTGATAAATGCAATGCATTTCCTAAAGGGCTAGGCCCAAGTCAAAAAGTCTAAACAG
Organism: Agapanthus africanus; assembly: GCA_030015575.1. Taxonomy (NCBI): domain Eukaryota; kingdom Viridiplantae; phylum Streptophyta; class Magnoliopsida; order Asparagales; family Amaryllidaceae; genus Agapanthus; species Agapanthus africanus. The sequence goes on along the minus strand of CM057342.1, from coordinate 749,282,440 downwards.
ACCAAGAATAATGCTATGCATTATTTAAAGGGACAGAGCCCAATTGAGAGGTCCAATGGACCAAAACAAATGCTCTGCATTATAATAAAAAGGGCAGAGCCCAGTCAAAATGGGTATAAATGGCCTGAATAATGCTATGCATTATTCTAAAAAGGGGAAAGCCCAAACAAAACGTGGATATTCTTAACTGGACTTAGCCCAATTTTGGCCGTAAGTCCTTAAACTAAATTGACTGAGCACGGCTACTCCCTAAATCAATGTACAACCGATTCGAGGGTACATCTTCGAACTCCTCTGACACATGTCGTTGTAATCATTCAACGTCATCAGAGAGGTGACGGGTCCCGACGACCACACACATCAATATGGACTGCGGGGTCCTTAAACTCGTGGACCGAAACGTCCTTAAACTAATGTTGGACTGCGGGGTCCTTAAACTCGTGGACCGAAACGTCCTTAAACTAATGTTGGACCGAGACGTCCTTAAACTAATAATGGACCACCACGTCTCTAAACTGGAACATAGACCACCACGTCCTTAAACTGGAATTAATACGGACCACCACGTCTCTAAACTGGAATACGGACCACCACGTCCCTAAACTGGAATACGGACCACCACGTCCCTAAACTGGAACATAGACCACCATGTCCCTAAACTGGCAACGGACCGCAACGTCCTTAAACTACCTATGGACCACCACGTCCCTAAACTGGAACAATAGAGCCCCCAAAATGCTCTTTTGCCGGATCTAAACGATCTCGTTTAAGTCGATCTTAGCCCCAAACACGGCTAACGTATCCTTAAACATTCAAATGGACTATAAAACTCCAAATCAATTCTGGTTCAAGGGTATATCACTGAACTCCTCTGACACCTGTCGTTGTAATTCTTCAACGACGTCAGAGAGGTGACGAGTCCCGATGGCCATATATTAAATGGATCTAAACTATCCCGTTAAGTAGATCTTAGTCTCAAACAAGACTAACGTATCCTTAACGAACGTTTAAGTTGATCTTAACCTCAACACGGTTAACGTATCCTTAAACTAAAAACACCAAACCCAAATCTAAGTAAACACGGATTTGGACTAATCCACATCCTACGGGCGACGGCATTACTCAGTCTCCGTATACAATCCACGGGCAACCACAAACAAAACAAACACACATGACACGAAGTGAAATTCTGGAGAAGGAGAAACTTGTTGCCGCGACGCGGTAGCGTAATTAACTGCAGGGGCTTGCGCCTGCAGGGAAGAGCGTTCCCACAATCAAAAACCCCTCAAGCGAGGGGGAATCTGACAAAGTCTGCTAGATCGGCCGCATCCGTCTAAACCTCCGATACCCGGTGTCATAAATCAACTTGGCATCTTCGGAAAGGTGGACGGATAAAACCAAATAGCTTCTGCCCCGAACCTCAGGCAAGACGTTTATCGCGTCTCTGCCGCGTCTTTCGGAGGGGAACAGACGTGACACAAAACAACGGAGCCATGGCAAAGTCCCTAGTTCCAAGTCCCGACGGTTCACCAACAACCCAGAGACCACTTCGATGTTCGTCTCGATACAGCAGACGCGATGTCACCCCAGCGTTCTTCCTCCAACAGGATGCAGATGCGACACCAACAACGGAGCCATGGCAAAGTCCCCAGTTTCAAGCCTCGACGGTTCACCAACAACCTAGAGATAACCCCGACATTCGTCTCGATACAGCAGACGCAATGCCAGCAAATGAAGCGAAGGCAATATTCCTATCTTCACGGTCTTGACAACAACTCATATAAAACCCGAAAGACTATCAGAGATCATCCCACACCAGCGCGGAGTGGTCATGATTCATCGGGGCTCCCAAACTGAGCCTAACCTCAAGTTAAAAGCGACATGGAATATCCCTAACGCTTGCCCTTTCGATGGTAATATTACCTGGAAGATTACTTGAAGACGTCTTGTCCAGCCCCCGAAGGGATCAGAGACACGACGGTCGCGGGGTTACCCGAACAATAAGATTGCATATCAGGGAATATATCGGCCAACGCGACGGTGCGACGGGTAAAAAACCCTAGTACCATAGACCCTAACGAACTTCTATTAGCAGGAGTTAACTGTGACGTTAGGAAACCCTTGCGAGAACTTCTCGATTCGTCTCGACCCGTGAGGAAATTAGTGTCCTTGCAAGAACTTCTCGATTCATCTAGACTCGTAGGGAAAAGCCTTAGGCAATAGGGATAAGGACTTGTTTCCTACGCACTAGGGCCCTGCAAGTCGGTCCAAAATGGACTATTGCATACTATTCACGGGCCACACTCTCCAAAGTCGAATCTCGACAAGGGGGAAACAACCACTTACGAGTCCTCTCGACTTGTAAGCGGGAAAAATTCTCTTGTGAGATCCTTACGACTCTTAAGAGAAAACACACTTAGGAATCCTCACGATTCCTAAGGAGAAAATACACCTACGAGATCCTTACAACTCGTAGGGAGAAAAGTCTTTATGAGACCCTCACGGATCATAAAGTTGGAAAGTCTTAGGCGGCAGATCCGAACCTGTTTCCTAAGTCATCGCTGCTCTACAAGGAGGTCAAGATGGACTATAGGCGGGCCACAGGCGCCAATGAAATAAAGAAGCTACTTACGGATCCTCATGATTCGTAAGGAAAAATACCCGAGTGAAATCCATACGACTCAAAAAGACGATGAACACTTAGAAATCCTCACGATTTCTAGGGAGAATTTACATCTACAAGATTCTCTCGACTTGTAGGGAGAAAAAACCTTCTTGCGACCCTTACGGCTCATGAAGATGAAAAAAGTCTTAGGCTATAAGGACACTAAACTTGTCCCCTAATCCCTCAATTCTATTGCCATGCATAACTCTGCACTACTTCACCCACATACATACTTACATGGGAAAAGTAGTTGGGGGAATTTGTTCCCACCAAAATTTTCGGCCAAGAGCTGCTTGTTCCCTTGCAAAAAAGAGGGAGAATCCTCAAAAAACAGGCATCACGTGCTCACACGTGACCAGGTCTCACGTGCAGACACGTGACCATTTTCAGGCAAAGCCTGTAGACACGGAACAAAATAAACAAATTGAAAATGTTGTGTTAATGAGGTCACGTCCCCATACGTGACCAGGTCTCATATGCAAACACGTGACCATTTACAGGCAAAGCCTGTAGACACTGAATTAAATTCTAAATGAAATACTTTAACAAATGGGGCCACGTGCCAACACGTGATAAACTCCTATACCATCTGAACTAATAGAATTAAATTCTAATTAAGAGGGAATCAAAAACCTTAATTGGAAAAACATTTCTCTAGATCTTTCCAAACAAAAAAGATTACGCTCTGTAAAGTGGAGCACCGTTGGATTAAAAATCCAATGGTGATTAAAAATCACCAATTTATAGAAAGATTCTATACAAGGAAATATTTTCCTACAGTCTGCCAGGAACAACAAATAAAATATCTTTTGGATTAAAAATCCAATGGTGAATAAAATTCACCGAGTGATCTAAAAGAACATGTTGGTTACAAAATCAATCAAAATCATTCAATAAAAGATTAACTAAACAAACTGATTCTTTTCTTTCTTCTATAAATAGGAGCCAAGGGGGAAGAAAAAAAAAGAAGAGAGATAGAACAACAGAGAGAGAATACAAAAAAAAAAAGAATTTAATTCTCCAGAGAGAAAAGAAGGTTTCTTTAGAAAAGAAAGAAATCCTAGGTAAGAGATCATCCTATAAGCTCCCACAAAATAAAAAGAGAATTTAATTCTTAATCTAAGAGTTTAACTCTTCTGAATAAGAACTTAGTTCTTCCTTTGGTTGAAGATCCGCAGAAGCAGATCTTCCCATAAGTTGAGAATTTAATTTCATCGGGGAGATTCTGCCATGCAGATCCAAAACTCAGAGGGAGAATTGGGTTTAAAGAATTTAATTCTTCTAAACATATAGGAATTTAATTCCTCTAAATAAGATTAGGGTTTAACCCTATAAGAGAATTTAATTCTTATACAAGGGATTCATCTCTCCATGCACGTAAAAAGATCAAAGTACCTAATATGATCATGTGGCAACACGTGACTCTCCCCCTCAATGATCAAAAGAGAATGAATAAGATTAGGTCACGTGCTCCCACGTGACCCGTGAACAAACTTCTCAAAATAAAGGCAGAACAGGCTTTGGGCGCCCTCACGTGTCCCCACGTGACCCCTAACAAACACTTTAATATCCAAATCATGGATACTCATCACGTGCCCACACGTGATGGTCATAAAGGCAAAGTGTTTAACACTTACTTGCATATTCTGAGAATAAAATAAAGGAGGTTTGGGCCCAACATTCAAACGTCTCGCGTGAGCGCTTCTTTTTAGTGTTTAACACTATTTGTGCGCTGCATCCTTAGTGTTTAACACTATTTTAAGCGCATCACGTGGGAGCACGTGATAGATGAGTCTACTTTAGTGTTTAACACTATATCCAAGTCAATCTTATTTTGAGCTAGCTAAGTTTTCCAGAGACAGTACCCCTTTCTTTTGACTGAACCTCAAGTGCACTCTTGTCTTCCAAAATGGGTCATCTTATATGACATTCAAAGTAAAACCCAGAGCTTTTCGATCAATTTTGGTTCAAGGGTACATCTCTTCACACCTCTGATGGACCGTATCATCGAGGTATAATCCCTAACATTGTAGATAAGATCTCTAGTTAGGGTTTTCTACTTATGGTTTAGATAAGATCTTGGGTTATGTACGTGTTGTATGCAAAGAAAATTTTCGTTTATCGCTTCCGCCGCCTCACAAGAGTTATGGGAGCATGCAACATGCACCAACACATTTCTCCTTCAGTAGGTGCAAAAGGCTGGGTTGGGCCAGTTATTCGGTACTCCTGGTCTTCTGGGCACAAATGGTGGCCTTGAAGAGGCTCCTCCTGCCATCTGAGTGGCAGGGCGTTTCATCCCGGCAAAGTGGGGTCAGCCTTTCATTTTCACCACTGCCTCGTATCGGCGGGCAGCTTTCAGAGCCAATTCATGGGTTGGCAAATCCCCTGTGGCTAAAACAGCTTGGATTTCCGAATCTAACCCTTGCTGAAACCGTCTGGATCTGATCTCAGCAGTTAGTATCAAATGTGCCGTGAACCTGTTAAAGTCTTGTGTTAGCTGTGTAATATATGATATTAGGAAATCGAATATTGAGACATATCTTAGCTACTGAGCATGGTAAACTCAGTATCGTACTCATCTACGGACTTGGTCCATATCGAACCATGTTGTGGATGAATAAATTGCTGCTCCATGTCGAATCGGACAGTCTCTGGGAAGTATTTCGCGTTGAACATGTCGCGAAAAGTCCTCCATTCGATCGGTTGGTCAAGACGGCTTTCTTCTGCCTTCGACCAGACTCGTGCATTGTCGGTGAGTTACAGTTTCGCAACTCGAACCCAAGCGATCTCTGGCACTTGTGCTGTTGCCAGATCGTCCTCAATGTTTTGAGCCCATTCCTCAGCTTCTAGAGGGCTCTCTTTTCCCGATAATTTCTTAGGGTGCAAAGACCGGAATTGCTTTACCCCCGGGGCTTCCGCTTCTGGGCGGTTCATCAAAATAGCAGTCTGCTGTTGTTGTCCTTCCAGGAGGCTGCGGATCGCCTCAAGCGGTACCGTCTGCTCATTAATTAGAGCAGCGACGGTAGGTGTAAGCGGTAGAGGTGATGGAGTGTTGTTGAAGTTGGTACTAGTGTTGTTTGGGGAATCCATAACCTTGAAAGAAAAATTTTGGTTAGGATGGATTCAAAATATATGAAATAGTAAGATTCAAGGAATATGTAAAGAATGTTTTTAGTTGCCGATTCTTATGTTGTATTGCTTAGGACTTCATGCAGAATTAACCCGCATGTCCATAAGAGCTGACCTGCATGGGCCACCAACAAAACCTGTCACGCTGTCACGTTCCGCTTCCCAGAGTGCGCTAAGATCGGCACGTGACAGAGCCAACCATGCTACATGTGGTTAGGAAACATCCCTCCACAGTCACATTACGGCTGTCTATAAGATATCAAGAACGGTAAAAAAAATAAACTATCTAGTACATGTCCATATGCCAGAATAAACGAGTCAAGAAATAATATATGCGGAAGCAATAAATCCAATAAGCAATAACATCTGGAAAGTATGTCCCAAATACGGGTTCACATCAGGAAATGAAAATGCTGAAAGAAAACTAAACTAAATACCAAATTGCTCCTCACTGTTCTGCCTATCGTCTGAAGTACTCCTGGTCGGCCTGGGAAAGAGATAAAGTATCTGAGCCATGCAAAACCCAGACGTCAGTGCGTCATAATATCAAACAATAAAATATAATCAGGAGGTAACAAGATATGCAGGTATGAGTATGAACAGTAATAAAGGTATAACAGTAACACGAATATAGAACAGTGAAATGTATAAGAACATGTGATGTGCGGTGAGTAATCTGAACTAAGCTACTGGGTTAATTACTCTCAAGTCTTTGAAATCAATTTAATGAATCGTCGATGTAACTCATAGGTATCCCGTGCATGCCCGGGACCACAGTCAAGACTCTCGGGCTGAATCTGAGACGTGCCGCTTGGCAGTAAACAGGTAACATGTACAGACGAATGATGTCAGCAACATCATCACGGGGCTGGCCTAGCCCGTATAACTGATCAGTATAAGCGTCGAACTGTTGAGTTACAAGTCAGGTTTCATCATTGATTTCCCCTTACCCTCAAGTTATGTGTTCAAGTCAGGTATTGATAAATCCGAAGCTAATGCCAATACAGGATCAAGCAGGTACAGGTTTGTCTATGCAGACAACAGGATACGTCCGTCAGGAAAACATGTCAGGATTGTCGGCATTAGAAACAGGATCAGGTAATATGTCAAGTAGTGGTATATCAGGTCATGACAGATAGTGCACAGGTATCAAACGGATGCTCATAATAAAACTGTAGCAAGTACGGGTGCACGATAAAAGTACGGATGCACGGTAAAACTGTCACGCCCCGCTTCCCAAAATACGGAATACGAGGGGTTGACAAGGCCAGTCATGCTCTTACGGTCGAGGAAATATCTCTCCGTAGTCACACTTCGGCTTCTAGCTTTACGTGGTAATCAGTAATCAATGCATGTCAATGTCACTAACCCTATCAGTCTCTAAGTCTCACTGTACAGGTCACTAAGCCTATCGTCAGTCCAAGTGTGAGAGTCAACCACTCGTGAGTATCCCCCACCCAAGGGTAGGACCCAAGGGCAAGGGAACACGGGCCCGAATCGCTCGCTAATAATCAGTAATATCCCCATATATCTCCAGAATCGCTGTATGTGCCGGTATGGGACTCCCGAGGTTCTGTTGAACTCACACTCACACTACCCCACATCCCCATGGTCTACATCAAATGCCAACCATAAACTCAAATACCAGTCGGTCCATGACAAGTCTACGCGAGAACTGAAGACATGGTCTCCATCAAGCATGTCTCGACTGATACCCAAAATAAATGGACAGTGTTTGGTGCCTTACCTGTGACACCCATACAAGTGCTTCCATAATCGTTCCATACCAATTATAGTCACACTTATACACGTCCCACAGACGTCGACAATGCAATAAATCAATAGGGTCCACTGATTGTGTACAAGTACAAGTCACTTTCACTTATCCATTCATGCTTAAACACTAACGTACTTGCCACAATCAAACACTAATACCTAACACTGGGTAATTCATATGATCACTAGGTTACCAATGCTATGACATCCACATAATGTGATGAGAATACAGTAATTAAGGCATGATTAAGATATCATCGGTCGGTGTCCTACCACTTGAATAATTTATCATAAATCATACATGCAAAATTTAGCGAAACAATAAAAAGAGGGTAAGTAGTATGTTTAATTATCTATCCATCAAAATTGATTTCACATCAATCGGGTTTCAGGATCGCTAGATATGGCCATTTAATTTTAAGTGTTCACTGCTGGAAATCCGGTTTCAGAATCGGAAGTCCGTTTCGTAACACATTTTAATCCAAGTTGGGATCGCAATTATGTGACGCTATAGTTGAACAATATTTAGGATTATAAGTTAGGTTTCCACCTCAATTGGAGGATCAGTAATATACTATGTCTACAGGGAGTTATGGACAGATTATGTTCGATGTGTAAAATCTGCCTCTGCAGAATTCAGCAAGACGTATCGACATTGTAAAATAAATTAAAAATATCAAAAGGTTGAGGAATCCAGTGAGACTAGTCGAGTAAGAAATATAATTCAATTTCCTACGTAACGATAAAGGGTTCCGCCCATTCTCATATTTGAACAGGAATATACATGGGTCTAGAAACAGGGGTTAATCGGGATTTCCATTCTGTACTGCAGTCCAGAATCATAATTCTCCGCAATTATATCTATCATAATTAGTTATAATTTAGATACCAACTATATAATACTGTAGGTTAAACAGTTAGATTCGATACGAGCCATCGAACGCTAAAATCCGGTTTGTACATAATTTAATATCAATTTTACGGTTTACCATGTACGGAGGTTTTCAGACTTTACGACAGAAATCGGGACACCATTTTACGTGAGCAAACGACCTTATTTTGCAACCAAAATCTTAAGGGGTATTCATTATAACTCGGGCCACACAATGTTATTTATTGCCGTCAATTTAACTGGGTTTTTAGGTCATGGTTTACATCGAACACTTAACTTATAACAATTTACACAAAAAGTATATGCGGGAATTTTTGGTAATTTGAATTGTAATATGAAAAGTAGCATGAAGCAAGTATTAAACTTGCCTGAAGACGTATTGACGACGGTACGGAAGCGGCGATGATGCGATCGCGACACGTGCGCGGCACGGCAACCCGACTTGGCTCGGGCTCGAGTTCTTCGGCAGCTACGGCTCGCACAAGCACGGCAACACAACGGCACGGGCGCAATCACAACTCGGTGTGGCTACACGTGGCTAGGGTTCGGGCTTAGCCTCGGCGATGGAGCTCGATATTGTGCTTGATGGCTCGGTGGGTGCCAGTAGTGCTTGGCCAAAAAGGGTTCTTGGCCTGATGGGTGGGCTCCTGGGGATTAGCGACTTGAGATCGCCAGGGCCGAAGTCGAAGACAGCGAGGCAGTAGATGGTTTGGCTGAGGAAGGAGCAGGTGACGATGCCGGTGGAGGCGGTGACGCGGACGAAGGACGGGTCAAGGATTCACCAGAGGCGGTCGAGTAGTGTGCGACAGTGAGGACATAGTGCTTGGTGTTAGCGAGAAGGAGAAGTCGACGATGATGGTGGCGGAGGAGGTGGGGTTCAGCCTCGGGTTGCTGGCGATGATGGAGCCCGGCTTGAGTCGTTGGCGGTGCAGGGGGTGGTGTTCGGGTGTGGAGAGTAGGTCGGTGAGGGGGAAAGGTTGGTTGCAGGCGGCCGTGGAGGGGAGCTCGGTGGTGACGATGTGAGGTCGACGGAGGCGCCGGCGAGATGGCCTGCAAGGGGGTGCGTTCGGGTCTACAGCTTGGAGGGACGCAGACGAGGGCTTGGCGTCGGGGGTGGTCGGCGGCGAGGATCTCGCGGTGAGCAGGGCTGCAAAGTGTTGGTGGTGGGAGTTGGTCGTCGTCGTCGTCGTGGGAGTGTAAGGGGATGGAGATAGAAAAAATGAGAGTGAGGAGGGAGCGAGTTAGAGAGGTGAGCGAGGTGGAGACGGGGTCGATGGAGGCTTCTCGCGCGTGAGGTCGTGGGCGCGAGCGGGGGCGTTGGCGACGTGGCGGCGACGTGGGGAGCGCATGGAGAAAGAGCGGGAAATGAAAGTGAGTGGGGGAGAAGAGATAGAGGCGGGTCGGGTCGGGTTTGCTTGGGCGCGGGTAAGGGGCATGGGCTGGGAAGCTTTGGGCCGGTGTTGGGATTTTTTTTGTTTAATTCCTTATGCAAAGGAAAAGAAATGGAATTGGGCCGGGGATTTTAAATGTAGGTATTCAGTTTTATTGGCTTTTGGTTTTATTCTGTTGGCTGGGTGATGTTTGGGGGAAAACGGGCTGGGGAGGATTTAGTTTACTTAATTTGTTTTTATTTTCTTCGGGCTGGGGAGTTGAAAATAATTAGGAAAAGGGGGAGAGAGATAGGTCGGAGATAATGAATGAAAAATGGGAGTTAGGGTCTGGCTTGGGCTGGGTTTAGAAATAGGAAATAGGGAAAAGGAAAAAGAAGTAAGTAAATAGGATTTTAGTTTGGTTAGGAGTTTTAATAAATTAGTTTAACTAAAATTTATACACACACACACACATATATATATATAGGTTGGAATAAGTCTGGATTAAAATTCTGGAAAAAAATACGGAAAATTTATAGAAAATTTTGGGGAAAATATCTGGAGACTTATTTATTAAAATACGCAATTATATATAGGGACTGGGTATTACAAAAACACGGATGCACAAATTTCTATCAGGGGTTACATCTACAACTCCATGACTACGTAGGATATACATTAACAAGCATGGGGTGTTAATATAACAGTAACATGAAATGATATGATCTGGCATGCAACTAGGTTTGTATAATATTAAAGATTTATTAGGTTGGAGCCTTATGTTCACGACGATAAATTGATATTTAAAGATTTATTAGGTTTGTATAATATTATTGTTTACAGAGCCATGATTATCTTCAAGTGAACCATCAACATCTGAGAATTGAAGTTTGCAATTTTATCAATATAAACAAATTCTGGAAAGTATAACAATATATTTTTAGTACCTCTATTATTTTATCATAGCAAAGATAATACAAACTTCTTGACCCTAAGGTTGAAATCATAACAATCTCTAGTCTCATTTCATTGGTTTCATCAATTATCAGCCAAAATTATCATCAAGTTGCATGGCTCTACAATAATGATGTACAAACTGTCCTAATTCCTAAAGATATAAATTCATTTCATTGGTATAATAAATGATACGGATGCGAATGGATATCGGAAAAACGGTAAAACTGTAATATGGATGCACAATACAATAAATATGCAATATTTTTATTAATAAAGATGCAAGTATAATAATATAGCATGTATCAAGCTAATTTGCATGCAACCAGATATGTAATTAATGATATGGATGCGTACGGCTATCCGAAAACAGTAAAACAGTAATATGGATGTACAATGCAGTAAACATGTGGTATTTTTATTCATATGGATGCAAAATATGTATCATAGCATGTAGCAAGATAAATTTGCCTGATCGGATCTCAATACGGGGTACATATGCCGCGTCCGACGTCGGGTGAACGTCGCAATATACACTCGCGCGTACGGGACAGGACCAGACACAGCAAGAAGGTGACCATGCTGGCTGGGGATGTCCACTGGGTCGCCTGGATCGTCGGCGACGAGCACGGCTCCGGTGGTGATCACCGGAATAAAGAACGAAGAAAAGAGAAGAAGAAGAAGTAGAAGAAGAAGTAAGAAAAAGAGGTTGTGTACTAAATAAGGAAAGAAAAAAATAAATAAAATATATATCAATATATATGCAGAGGAGCGAGAGAGAGAGAGTCACGAGAGAGAGAGCTGTTAGATAGGATTTTTTTTATTTAAAAATATATTTTAGTTATAAAAAAAATTTAAACGTATATATATAATTATATTAACAGTTAGAAGTATAAAAATATAATATTAGTTAATTTTGAGATTTTGGCAAATATAAACTTACTCCAAAATATGTCCGGGTTGGGTCTAAAATTACGGTTTGCAAATACGGATAATATACGTATCAACCAAAACTAAAATATGATATCCAGGTAACGAAAATGCATACCCCCAAGAACGGATTCACGTAGCGTGCACGTAGCGATCCAACCAGGTTCGTTTCACTGAACGGGATGAGAACACGAAGTGCGGATGCTACCACAGGGTCAGGAGTATGATGCAGGCCATGCTAGATATTTTTAAAATATTTTATTTGACTTCATTTAATTTATTAAAAAATGCAGATGCCAGATATAATACAAGCATGCAGTATAAACAATATGAAAGTGCACGGATTCTCATAACAAGCCGGAAAAGATCATAAACAGGAATTGAGACGGGTTTCCAGCAAGCGGGTCAGGTCGGATGCAAATACAGATGTCAATTACACTATTCACACCCAAAACACAATAAATCAAGAAATAACCATAAATAAAAAAATACCCCAAATAGAATTGGTATAAATGAACTAGGGTGTTATATTATACCCATCTACAAAAGAATTTCGTCCTCGAAATTCCCAAAACAAGAAAAGCAAACAAACATGAAACTACGAGAAGAGAAGTAGAAACTTCTGTTGAATCTCGTCTTGTCGTTCCCAAGTCGATTCTCCGTGCGAGCGATTCCCCCATGAAACAAGTACGAGCGGGATAACCTTGTTCTTAAGGACCTTTTCTCTTCGATCGACAATCGACATGGGTCGTTCTTCATATGTCAAATCCTCCATTACAGTCAGCTCCGAATGATCTAGTACGTGCGTTTCATCTCGAACATACTTACGGAGTTGAGATACATGAAACACGTCATGAACACTCATCAAAGAAGATGGTAAAGCCAATAGATAAGCCACTTCTCCAACACGCTCAATAATATCGAAAGGCCCCACGAATCGAGGACTGAGGTTGCCTCGACTCCCAAAATGAATCACTCCTCTAGTCGGTGATATCTTCAAGAATACCAGATCACCAATAACGAACTCTAGAGGTCTTCTCGATGTATCGACCCAACTCTTCTGCCGATCCTATGCTGCCTTCATGTGATTCCGGATAGTATTAACCTTCTCTACTGTTTGCACGATCAAATCTGGTCCCAACAATTTTCGTTCTCCAATACCGTCCAAACAAACGGGTGAGCGACACTTGCAGCCATACAATGCTTCGAATGGAGCCATCTGAATAGTTGCCTGAAAGCTGTTATTATACGAAAACTCCACCAAGTGTAGATGATCCTCCCATGAACCCTTGAAGTCTAACATACAAGCTCTCAACATATCTTCAAGAGTTTGGATCATTCTCTCCGACTTGCCATCGGTCTGAGGATGATAAGCGGTGTTAAAATTCAATCGCGTCCCCAAACTTTTCTGTAAACTCCTCCAGAAGTGCGATAAAAATCGGGCATCATGATCGGAAACGATACTCACAGGTACACCATGCAATCTCACAATCTCCTGCATGTACCGTTCTGCTAACTCTTCTGTCGACTAACTAACTCGAAACGGTATAAAATGAGCTGCCTTGATCAAACGATCAACAATCACCCAAACTGCATTGTTGCCATTTGGACTCCGCGGTAAAGCTGCCATGAAATCCATGGTTATATGTTCCCACTTCCACTGAAGAATCGGAAGTGGTTGCAGTAAACCAGCTAATCTTTGATGTTCAGCCTTAACTTGCTGACACACCAAGCACTTCGCTACAAAGCGGGCAATCTCACTTTTCATGCCTTCCCACCAGAAATACTGTCGTAGATCACGGTACATCTTCGTGCCTCCTGGATGTACGGAATATGCGGAACTGTGCGCCTCCTTCATAATTTCTTCGTGAATGTCTCCTTTCGGCACACACAAACGGCTACCATAACGCAACAAACCATCTTTATGAATCAACAAGTCCGTTCGAAGTCCTGCTTCAACCTGTTCTCGAAACTTCAGCAATCTTGGGTCCTGTGACTGCGCTGCTTTAATACTCTCGGTCAACGACGACTGTACTTGCAGCTGCATCAACTGTCCCGAAGAATGCGGTAACACGATCTCCAACTCAAATCTCCGAAAATCATCGATAAGCTCTCTCCGTGCAGTCAACATCCGAACTGCTGGCAACCGACTAAGCGCATCCGGCACTACATTAACTTTCCTCGGATGGTACTTAAGATCAAGATCATAGTCAGCCATCAGCTCCAACCATCTGCGTTGTCTCATGTTGAGCTCTTTCTGTGTGAACACGTAATTTAGGTTTTTGTGATCAGTGAATATTTCGACCCTTTCGCCCAATAAGTAGTCTCTCCAAATCTTCAAAGCGAAAATCACTGCTGCAAGCTCCAAATCATGAGTTGGGTAATTCTTCTCATGGGTCTTCAACTGTCTCGATGCGTAGGCTATAACCTTCCCATGCTGCATCAAAATGCATCCCAAACGTTTCCCAGATGCGTCGCTGTGAATCACCAATCCTCCGGAACCGTCTGGTATGGTCAAAATAGGAGCGGTTATCAATTTTTGCTTCAACGCCTCAAAAGCTGATGCACATCTATCCGTCCATACGAACGGTACTTTCTTTCGCGTAAGCTTGGTCAAAGGCTCAGCTAAACGAGCAAAATTCTCCACGAACCTTCTGTAATATCCGGCAATTCCAAGAAAATTTCTGATCTCTGCTACGTTCTTCGGAATCGGCCAATCTTGAACTGCTGCAATCTTTTCAGGGTCAACGGTAATTCCATCTCTGGATACGACATGCCCCAAAAACTTCACTTCTTCAAGCCAAAACTCGCACTTGCTCATTCTTGCATATAATCTTTCTTGCCTCAACGTCTGCAGTGCGATCTTCAAGTGTTCTGCATGCTCTTCTAGGCTTCTCGAGTAGACCAAAATATCGTCGATAAACACCACTATAATCTGGTCCAAGAACGGTGAAAAGATTCGGTTCATCAAGTCCATAAATATCGCCGGTGCATTCGTGACTCCGAATGGCATCACTAAATACTCGTAATGTCCATATCGAGTTCGGAATGCAGGCTTGCAAATATCTTCTGATTTAACTCGAACTTGATGATATCCGGATCACAAATCCAGCTTCGAGAATACCCTCGCGCCACTAAGTTGCTCGAATAATTCGCCAATGCGAGGGATCGGGTACTTGTTCTTAATAGTCACCCGGTTTAATTCTCAATAATCGATGCACATCCTCCTTGTGCCATCTTTCTTCTTGACTAGAAGAACTGGAGCTCCCCAGGGTGAATTACTGCTGCGAATCCAACCCTTCTCTAGCAATTCAGTAACCTGCTTCTTGACTTCT
Source organism: Agapanthus africanus (assembly GCA_030015575.1). NCBI lineage: Eukaryota > Viridiplantae > Streptophyta > Magnoliopsida > Asparagales > Amaryllidaceae > Agapanthus > Agapanthus africanus. Next base: position 749,267,389 of record CM057342.1, on the reverse strand, counting down.
TCCAACTCCACTGGTGCCATCGGATAGTACGCCTTTGAGATTGGCGCTGCACCAGGAACAAGATCGATCGCGAACTCCACATCTCATTTTGGCGGTAAACCCAAGATATCCTCGAACACATCCATGAACTCTCGAACTACAACTGGCGCTTCCTCCTTATCAACTTCCATCGACGAAAGAACGGCGCCTGTCGACCTAGCCCTAAACTCGACTGGCCCGACAGAACTGCTACCTCCAGCAAAAACAAACTCCGAATGTCCGGGAATCTGGAAAATCACTTTCTTTGCTCTACAACCAATGTGAGCGTGGAAAGTGCCGAGGAAGTCCATTCCCAAGACAACATCATAACTGCCGGTATCGATCACCAAGAAATCTTCAAATAACTCTCATCCGCAAATAACAACAGAACAATCCTTACACTCACTACTAGATATGATCTTCCCATTCCCAGTATGTATGTTCCAGCAACAAGACAGGGCCATGCAAGCAATCAAGTGTGCAGCAATAAACTTGGACGACATAAAACAATATGATGCACCAGAATCGAATAATGCTAATACGGGAAAATCATAAACAAGTAGGATACCTGAAACGACTTCCCCCGACGCCTTGGCCTCTTCGGCCGTCAGAGTAAAGGCTCGAGCTTGATTAGGTCCCTGAGTTATCTGCTTCTGCCCCTGAATCTGCTTCTACGGTGGCTTCTGAGCATCATCCTTCAAATGGAGTTTCGACGGACAAGCATTGATGGTATAATTCGCTGATCCACAAACCAAACAGAGTCCAAGCCTCCTTCGACACTCCCTCTGCAAGTGTCCGGGTAGACGGCAGAAGTCACAAAACAACCTTCCTTTCTGCTCGGGCATGATAGGCTTCTTCATCGGTATGATGCCACGTCGGTTCACTGGAATACCTCCGCGTATAGGCGCTCGGTTCGGCGTAAACGTCGGCTTCTGTACCACAACTGCCTGCTTCTACGTATGCCTTGTCTTTATTGATAAGCTCTGCTACTCTCTGGCTGCTTTAAGAACTTGCGAGAAAGTGGTCAATCCCAGAGATATAATATGCCTCTGGATTTCCACGTCCAAACTGTGCATAAACCTTCGTGCCCTGTCGGCTTCTTTGGCCACCAAAGGTCCCGCGAATCGGCTGAGCCGTGTTCACTCAGCCGCATGCGCGTCCACGGATCCGCCATTCTGCTTCAAACTGATAAATCTTTCTTCCATTTCTTCCTGTGCAGTCTGCGGAAAGAACTTCTCCAAGAAACTCTGCGAGAAAGTTGCCCAACTGATCGGCTTGGGCAAACGAGTCTCTTCCATGAGCCACCACTCGCGGGTATAATCCACTAATTGGATGCGTACAACATCCACTCTCTGGTCCTCCGGAATCTGTGCTGCAACAAGCAGATTCTCCGTATCGACTAGCCACTGCTCCGCTGGCAACGGCTCCTCCAAACCAGTGAAAGTGGACGGACCAAGTCTCCTGAAATCCGCCACGGTACCCACACGCTGTATTGGTTTGGCTGCAATAGTATTTACGGACTGTTGGACGGTCCGCAAACCTTCCTGAAAAGCTTCGGCTTACCGCTGGTTTATCTCGGTTTGCCGCTTCTGGTTCTCCAGCATCCCACGAATTACTCCAAGCAATGCGGCGTCATCAACACGCCTCTGGTACGATCGTAGTTCTCTATCCGCTATGATTTTGAAACCAATACACCGAAAAGGATCAGCAAGATAAACAAGATTCAAACTTGCGATAAAACATAAACTGGTAAGCAATGAAGCCGAGAGAAACAAGATAATATAATGACCATAAAGCAAGGAAGGGAATCAAGACTAGGACTCCAAATTACTTAAATAGAGTACCACATTGTAACCATGTTACAGTTCATAGTTACAATCACATAATTCCGTTCAATTCGCCTAAATCCTAATATCAGAATAGAAAGAAACAATAGGGAACCAGAAGGTTTCAAGTCGAGATGCAAAGTTGTTTGCATATCGTCAAGACAAGGATCACGAGAAGATATGATTCAAGAATCACGATACCAATGTGGCAGGACATGTTCCTAATTACGGGTTTTCTGATTTGTGTATTGGGTCCAATACCCAACTACAAAAGAATCAAACCCGATTAACCTAAATCCTATGTCTCTGATACCAAACAAACCCTGTCACGTCCCGCTTCGCAGAGTGCGCTAAGATCGGCACGTGACAGAGCCAACCATGCTACCTGTGGTTAGGAAATATCCCTCTACAGTCACATTACGGCTGTTTATAAGATATCAAGAACAGTAAAAAAAATAAACTATCTAGTACATGTCCATATGCCAGAATAAACGAGTCAAGAAATAATATATGCGGAAGCAATAAATCCAATAAGCAATAACATCTGGAAAGTATGTCCCAAATACGGGCTCACATCAGGAAATGAAAATGCTGAAAGAAAACTAAACTAAACTAAACTAAATACCAAATTGCTCCTCACTGTTCGGCCTGTCGACCGAAGTACTCCTGGTCGGCCTGCGAAAGAGATAAAGTATCTGGGCCATGCAAAACCCAGACGTCAGTGCGTCATAATATCAAACAATAAAATATAATCAGGAGGTAACAAGATATGCAGGCATGAGTATGAACAGTAATAAAGGTATAACAGTAACACGAATATAGAACAATGAAGTGTATAAGCACATGTGACGTGCGGTGAGTAATCCGAACTAAGCTACTGGGTTAATTACTCTCAAGTCTTTGAAATCAATTTAATGAATCGTCGATATAACTCAATAGTATCCCGTGCATGCCCGAGACCACAGTCAAGACTTTCGGGCTGAATCCGAGATGTGCCGCTAGGCAGTAAACAGGTAACATGCACAGACGAATGATGTCAACAGCATCATCCCGGGGCTGGCCTAGCCCGTATAGCTGATCAGTATAAGTGTCGAACTGTTGAGTTACAAGTCAGGTTTCATTATTGATTTCCTCTTAACCCCAAATTATGTGTTCAAGTCAGGTATTGATAAATCTGGAGCTAATGCCAACACAGGATCAAGCAGGTACAGGTTTGTCTATGCAGACAATAGGATACGTCCGTCAGGACAACATGTCAGGATTGTCGGCATTAGAAACAGGATCAGGTAATATGTCAAGTAGTGGTATATCAGGTCATGAAAGGTAGTGCACAGGTATCAAACGGATGCTCATAATAAAACTGTAGCAAGTACGGGTGCACGATAAAAGTACGGATGCACAGTAAAACACGGATGCATAAATATCTATCAGGGGTTACATTTACAACTCCATGACTACGTAGGATGCACATTATCAAGCATGGGGTGTTAATATAACAGTAACATGAAATGATATGATCTGGCATGCAACTAGGTTTGTATAATATTAAAGATTTATTAGGTTGGAGCCTTCTGTTCACGACGATAAATTGATATTTAATGATTTATTAGGTTTGTATAATATTATTGTTTACAGAGCCATGATTATCTTCAAGCGAACCATCAACATCTGAGAATTGAAGTTTGCAATTTTATCAATATAAACAAATTCTGGAAAGTATATCAATATATTTTCAGTACCTCTATTATTTTAAACTGTGACTTCAGCATCATAGCAAAGATAATACAAACTTCTTGACCCTAAGATTGAAATCATAACAATCTCTAGTCTCATTTCATTGGTTTCATCAATTATCAGCCAAAATTATCATCAAGTTGCATGGATCTACAATAATGATGTACAAACTGTCCTAATTCCTAAAGATATAAATTCATTTCATTGGTATAATAAATGATACGGATGCGAACGGATATCGGAAAAACGGTAAAACTGTAACATAGATGCACAATACAATAAATATGCAATATTTTTATTAATATAGATGCAAGTATAATAATATAGCATGTATCAAGCTAACTTGCATGCAACCAGATATTTAATTAATGATATGGATGCGTACGGCTATCCGAAAACAGTAAAACAGTAATATGGATGTACAATGCAGTAAACATGTGGTATTTTTATTCATATGGAGGCAAAATATGTATCATACCATGTAGCAAGATAAACTTGCCTGATCGGATCTCAATACGGGGTACGTACGCCGCGTCCGACGTCGGATGAACGTCGCAATGTACACGCGGGCGTACGAGACAGGATCAGGCAAAGCAAGAAAATGACCATGCTGGCTGGGGATGTCCAGTGGGTCGCCTGGATCGTCGGCGACGAGCACGGCTCCGACGGTGATCACCGGAATCAAGAATCAAGAAAAGAGAAGAAGAAGTAAGAATAAGAGGCTGTGTATTAAATAAGGAAAAATAAATAAATAAAAAATATATAAATATATATATGCAGAGGAGAGAGAGGGAGGGAGAGAGTCACGAGAGAGAACGCGCGCGATATTAGATAGGATTTTTTTTATTTAAAAATATATTTTAGTTATAAAAAAATTTAAGAAATATAAAAATATAATATTAGTTAACTTTGAGATTTTGGCAAATACAAACTTACTCCAAAATATGCCCGGATTGGGTCTAAAATTATGGTTTAAAAATACGGATAATATACGTATCAATCAAAACCAAAATACGATATCCGGCTAACGAAAATGCATACCCCCAAGAACGGATGCACGTAGCGTGCACGTAGCGATCCAACCAGGTCCGTTTCACTGAGCGGGACAAGAACACGAGGTGCGGATGCAACCACAGGGTCAGGGATATGATGCAGGTCATGCTAGATATTTTTAAAATATTTTATTTGAATTTATTTATTTTATTATAAAAATGCAGATACGAGATATAATGCAAGTATGCAGTATAAACAATATAAAAGTGCACGGATTCTCATAACAAGCCGGGAAAGATCATAAACAGGAATCGAGTCGGGTTTCCAGCAAGCGGGTCGAGTCGGATGCAAATACAGATGTCAATTACACTATTCGCACCCAAAACACAATAAATCAAGAAATAACCATAAATAAAGAAATACCCCATATAGAATTGGTATAAATGAACTAGGGTGTTATACACACCCCGCTTCCCGGTGTACAGAAAGGGGACGCGGCGAGGCCCGCGACGCATTTACTCAGAAATAAACACGCTAAGCGTATCTAAGCAATATAAAGTAAATATACACAAGAAAAATAGTAATAGATGTAATTGAACAGCAACTTTTATTTATTAAACATTCTTTTACAGGTACAACTGGAAATGTAAATACAAGTCTGGAATGCAATGCCTAAACAATGGCATAACTGAAATGAATGTATGTACAAGTAAAGTCTAATGTTTAGGGTCTTCTGTGAACTGCTTCAAGTGCTCCTGGCTGGTCTTGATTTTTAGTGCATCCGATCCGCCTGACAGTATTCCAAAGAAGAAGAGAAACAAGAATGTCGTCAGCGAACAATCGCTCGGTAAGTCCCAAAGAAAGAATGAGAGGAATAGACAGAGAATAGAACAGGTGAAGTAGATATGTTATGTTTGTTATACTAACGTAGTTGTTGTAACTTGGTACAGAAAATGCCAGTGTATACGAGAGGAGTCCAACTTACACCGTGGACTTTGGTAATCCGTAGTACAAGCCTCTGTCGAAAATACCACGGAACAACGGCATGGATGTAATTACGCCTTAAGTGACCACCTTGTACCACTTTTAACATGTTCTGTATCAGTCTACCCCTTTATAAACCCCGTAATATTTAATGTATTGATTGTACCGATTGTATTGTATTGTCTTGTAATAAATAGAAAACTTGCCGAAACCATGATATCAGTAAATGGAATGGATGTAAATGGATAGTCATTTAAACGGAACATATCCATGATTCGGTTCAGTTAATATAGATTGATATAGATTGAATAGACGGATTCATGGATTCATGTTGTATTGTAGTATATACTTGAATCATATTCAAGTCAGATTGATTTCAAATTTGACCATTACTCGAACCGAGTGAGACTTTTAAACAAGAATTGAAATCCTGATTGTTTTGATGTTATCGGTAACTGCTGCACATGAACGGCAGGGTTTGTGTCTTTTTCCAAGATAATTACCGTGTTGATAACACCGTTTGTTAGATTGTCTATCTTAGATAGGCAAGCACCCACATTCTCCGGCTCCGTGAGGCTCAAGAGAATTGGTCCCGCTTAAACCTATATTTACTGGGGTCCTTATTGTAATTTGGCAGAATTTAAGGAGGTTTAATGTAAAAATAGTTTTGATATGTTTTCAAAATACACCTCAAGTATTTAATTATCATCTTTAGGGTTTTCATAGATATATATTTTATAAATGTGAACTTTCTAGTGAGTAGAACCTAGTTTTTATAGTATATGGTATTTTATTATTGGAATTGTTTTGTATTTGGATGGTATTTTCATATAATGATAATTCCTTTGATTTGGAAAACTTGGAATATTAATATAATATAATTAAAATAGATATTTTGATAATAGTTATATATATAAAAATAAATTTTATTTATTTTTTTAGAAATCTCATTTTCTAAAGAAAAATACATTAAAATCCCATCGAGATCGAATGCTCCTTTCGGAGGTCTGCATCTTGCTCTATTAGGCCCGAGATGTGCGATAACCCGCACCATCCCAAACGGGGTCCCCATAAGTGGGTTGTAGAGGCGTAATTGTAAGGAATTGATTAATACACTTTTTAAAGAAATGGTTTTGCAAGTTTGATGGTATTTATTTGTAATGTCGTATTATCCCATAACTAATGTCCCAAACTTTTATCGTGCTATGTCAAGATGTGTGTTGTGATGAGATAGGTCGTTATCTCATGAATTATCTAAAGGTAATACAAGTATCATGTTGTTTTATGTCGAAAATGAAGTATGTGGTATTTTAACGTAAAAATACGATAAAAGTTGCATAAAAGATTGTTTTGAATTGAAACTTGTTTTAAAGTGTTTGTTAATATTTGTTAAATATTATATGAGAGTATGGTATTGATTGATTAAGAAAAATAAGCTTTTTAAGGAAAAACCGAATCGATAGTCGGATTAACTCCGCTTCCGTCGGGTTTTAAAATTTAAAGTTTTTAGAGTAGAAGATGAGAGGGGGAGAGGAGACTTACTGGATAGGGAATAAGAGAAGAGAGAGAGGAAGGCTAGGGAAGTGTCCGGGCATCGTTTCGTCGCCGGAATCTCCTTGGAACGTCGCTGGAACTTCGCTCTTAGCTAACTCCACTTCCACACTAAAAGGACTTGAGAATTTTTGAGAGTTTTGGCAGGGAATTTCTGAGTGAGGATGAGTGAAATGGAGTATAGTATTTATAGGAAAAATTATGGTTTAGAGGGTTAAAGAATGCATTGAAAATTTGTATTAAAAATTGGGTGAAAGGTTATTTATTGTTCTCTGGAAAATATGCAGAGAAAATAAACAATATGAGAGAAGTGGGGTAGCTGAAGAGGTGCTCGAGTGAAAAGATGGGGACCATTCCCTACGGGCAGCCCGGCGGTGCCGGTTTTGGAGCAAATCTCGTCGGTCATGAACCGGTAGTGAGGCTTGGGATTCTCGCCACGTGTCTCTGTTGCCTCACATACCCTAGTGCACATGTTTGTTTAATCTGTAACTTATCATATTATGTGTAGTGCACGTGCAAACTCTTGGGCTTCTAAAAGATTAAAAGAAAATTAAATAAAAAGATAATGTGGCTGGGGGTATTCAATCACAGGGGCTATGTCATAGCAGTGCAAGGCTTTACCAATGTGCTACAAGTACTTTCTTGCTGTTCTAAAGTAAAAAAAAATACTTATAATGTACACAGTGCAAATACCCCAATTGTATATTAACTTTTAAACAATTTTCTGTATATTGAAATTGGATTTTTTACAACATCATATATCCACAAACCGTCGGCGGTACTAGCTGGACGTAACGGCTACCCAGGTATTGAGCAAATAGAAGATCAACAAGCAAACTTGTCCAAACTCCCGTAAAGCCTATAAGCAACACTTATCATACAGTCATATCTCTTCATCTTATATGTCGCATATTGAGTCTGGGGGATGGAATCGTCAGACCCCACTAACTCAACAAGTCATGCCGATGTGTGGCCAATAACTTTCGAGAAACTACTGATAATACTTACCAGTAAATCTCATCAGCCATGGCCAAGGACTTGCTATTATAGCCAATCGAGTATAGCGCAACATCAACTCCCAATACCAGGAGAGACGAAACCCCTCTTATCGCTCACTGCCTCCATGTGACTCGGGACTGTACCCAAAATCTACCTGTTTGCACAACTCCTTTGAGCCGTGATAGGAAGGAAATCAAAGCACAGCGGGAACCACACAAGACACTATGACAATCTCGGATATACAGACTAACATGTATAAGTGTCACCAGATAACTGCTATCTGACGATAGGTATGGTACCATCTAGGAGTTCTCGGCGAGTCTTGTTCGGTGTACCCATTCTCTAATGAGCACCTGTGTACAATCTTTGATGTCAAACACCAATGGTTATAGGATCAACCATCGTCCTATATCAAGAAACGTACACACCAGTCTATTCTGGAATATCGATACCCTGTCTCGATACTCTCTCGACTAGGAACTATTAAAGGATGTGCTTGCGGACTACACAAGCCCTACTAGTATGATCTGCATCATAGTCCTGATAGTCAAGACAACATCATAAGGGTTGTATCAACATGTATCAATGAGATAGTAAACTAAAACAAGTGCACATGTTTAGATAAAGAGCAACCAGATAGTATACTATCATGTCGAGCAAGAAAATTCTATGTGTGTGTCCAAACATCCACTATAATATACAATAATGGCCTCTGGGGCATACATATTCCTAACAAGTTTTACTCGCAGAAAGGATTCGTTGGCTGAAGACGGTACCAGGGACACCACAGCAGAATGACATCACAGAAAGGATGATGTAGGGTGTTTTTCGTCACCCCATTGAGATGGGAATACGCGCGCGCTTGTCAGGCGTACTATAGATTCCCCCTGCCTAGGGTAGGCCGGGGTTTAACGATTGTGGGGATCCGAATCTCCGGCAGCTGCGGACTAAGCTGCCGTTAATTACCCATCGCCTTTGGAGCGAGGGAACCTCCGATTGACGGGTTAAACTGGTCATGCGAACTCAATGTGTAGTGTGCGTGTGTTGTGTTTTGAAAGGGGGTTTTGGATATATCGGGGGGCCCGCAGATTTTTTACGGGGGTCCCGCTACCCGGATAGCGGGCTGGGGGTCAAGGGGGCTAGCAGCCCCCTTGTGGGGTGCGGGGCAGCGCCCCGTTAGAAATTTTTTTCTAACAGGGACAGTGTCGTGGAGTATGTGTGTGTGTAAATATGTATACATATGTATATATATATATATGTACATATATATAGGGGAAAAGACATCCAAAGGATGCGTGGGGCAGCACCTTGGACGCTGAGCGCCTAGGTGTTGTGCGCTCAGGCGCTAGAGTGCCACGTGTCGGCACGTGGGCGCTCTGCGCTTGAGCGCTGGGCGCTTGAGCGCAAACGCGCCACGTGTCAGCACGGGGGCGACTTGCGCTGGAGCGCTTGTGCGCCACGTGTCGGCACCGGGACGACTTGCGCTGGAGCGCTTGCGCTTGAGCACAAGCGCGCCACGTGTCGGCACGGGGACGACTTGCGCTCGAGCGCTTGCGCTCGAGCGCTTGCGCTTGAGTGCAACCGCGCTACGTGTCGGCACCGGCGCGCTCGAGCGCTTGCGCTTGAGTGCAACCGCGCTACGTGTCGGCACCGGGGCGACTTGCGCTCGAGCGCTTGCGCTGGAGCGCAAGCGTGCCACGTATCGGCACATGGGCGCTTTGCGCTCGAGCGCAAGCGCGCTACGTGTCGGCACGCGGGCGCTCTGCGCTTGAGCGCCGGCAAGAAAAAGAGGATTTTAGCCTAAAAAAGATTTCTCGAAAGAGAAATCAGAGAGGAGTTGGACTCCTGAGTGTGTTTTTGGGATTAATGAAAGGGGTTCTTCCTCTTCCTCCTCTGTTAGCTGGATCTTGAAGATCAAGAGATGTGAGATCTCAAAATCTCCCCTTTTTGAGATCTGATGACAGATCCAAGTTCCCCTTTGTGGGTTTCGTGGTGAAAAACTATTTTGTTTTTGAAAAGGAAGAGTAAAACTCTTGATTTAATTCAAAAGAAAGAAGAAGGTTTGAGACCTTCAGAAAAGGGAAAGAGATACAAACCCTAGGTTTTTTGTGAGAATGAAGAGTGTTACTTTATTCATCATCATGTTGCCTTTTATAGGCTTACATATTTGCATATAGCCCCTTGGGCTTTACAAAATGGCATTTTGCCTATCCCATGGCTCATGTGCCATTTCATTTTTGCACATAAGCCATGGGCTTACAAAATATTGGCTTTATGCCCATTTTACATACATTCATGTATAAAAAAATTACATTATAATTATTTATTACATGATTTTGTCGTTGCCATGGGGAGGCTGGCCGTGGGCTTGACTTGGGCATGGGTCTGCTTGACCTGGGCTTGGGCCCACCTAGCTTGGGGGTTGACCTTGACTTCGACTCGGTCAACCGAGGTGTAAATTTTTACCCCAACAGATGAATAAGACGATTTTAAAGCGAGTGCGGAGCATGACCTTGGATGCGGATGTGTCTAAGTTCCTATAGGTAGCGGCGGCTGATACTGCTGTGTACTTGATCAACAGAAGCCCGGAAAACGCGCTTGATGGAGGCATTCCGAAAGAAAATTGGTCAGGTAAACCGGTTAATTACTTGCACCTAAAAGTATTTGGCTGTGTTGCGTATTCTTTGGTTGATAAGACGGAAAGGAGTAAGCTTGGCTCCAAGTCTAGAAAGTACTCTTTCATCAAAGATGGTGGGGATGAGTTCGGATATAGGCTGTGGGATTACAAAAGCAAGAAAGTAATACGAAACTGGAACATCATCTTTGATGAGCTGCATTTGTACAAAGAAGAAAAGCAAGCCAAGAAAGGTGCAGTATGTGAGTTCGTCAAGCTAGATGAAACTCAAGAGAGCATTCAGGTTCCTACAGTTTCAAGAGAGCATTCAGGTTCCTATAGGTGGTGATTAGAACGTGGATGAAGCTATAGTGCAGGAACAGGTTCAAGAACGAGATGGTGACCATGTTCAGCAACCAGATGTTCCAGTTCCGAGGAGCTCTACGAGAGAAAGGAGGATACCTGAAAGACTTGTGATTGACTTCGTTTTGTACACAGATACGGGAGAGCCCGAATCCCTTGAAGAAGTAACAAACGATGGTGCTAGCAAGCAATTAGAGCAGCATATGGACGGGGAGATGGAATCTTTGAAGAAGAACCATACATGGAACCTAGTGAAGCTACCCAAGAATCGGAAAGTATTGCTTAATAGGTGGGTGTACAGGATTAAAGATGAAGCCGATGGTGTGAAGCGGTACAATGCTCATTTGGTAGTCAAGGGATACACACAAAAACAAGGTATTGATTATCAAGAGATTTTTTCCCCTATGGTAAAAATGACATTTATTCGGGTGATCCTTAGTATTGTAGCGGTGGAGAATTTGCACTTAGAGTATCTAAATGTCAAGATTGCGTTCCTTTATGTAGATTTGGAGAAAGAAATTTATATGATGCAACCAGCGGGATACGAGGTGAAGAGGAAGGAGAATATGGTGTATAAACTGCAAAAGAGCTTATATGGTTGTTGGGGTCAAAAATTGCACCCCGGTTTACCAAGTCAAAATCAAAGTCAACCCCAAATAAGCGGGCCCAAGCCCAGCTAAACTGGGCCCATGCCCAAGTCGAGCCCCACGGCCAGCCTCTCCCATGCCAAAATAAAAGTCATGTAATAAATATTTTTGATGTAATCTTTATGGGCATAAAGCCAAATTTTTGTAAAGTCCATGGCTCATGTGCAATATAAATGAGCACATGAGATATGAGATGGGCAAAATACCATTTTGTAAAGCCCAAGAGCCTATATGTAAATGTGTAAGCCTATATAAGGCAACATGATGATGAAATAAAAAAGAATAATAATTCATTCTCCCCAAAAAATTTGGGCCTGTGCTTTTTTTCTCAAGGTTCTAAACCCTTCTTCCCCTTTGGAATTAAATCAAATTTAACTCTTTCTTTTTCAAAAAGAAATAGTTTTCACTATAAAACCCACAAAGGGGAGCTCGGATCTCCCACCAGATCTCTAAAGGGGAGATTTTGAATCTCACCCCCCTTTTCCTTCAAGATCCAGCCAACGAAGAGGAGGAAGAAAGAGACACATCTCTAAAAATCCCATTCCGGGAGGATCTAAGGCTCAAAAGAAGATCCAAACATATCTAGGAGTTTAACTCCATTCAAGATCTGTTGGAATTTAACTCCATAAATCAAACCCCTTTTTAGGAGTTTAACTCCAATTCTATACATAATCCTTGTTAGGAGTTCAACTCCAAAGGCCCCCTTGGGAGTTTAAGTCCTAACCCAAGGGTTAAGCCCCTCTTCTGCTGGTGTTCCCACCGGTCGCGTGCCGCGCACGTGACCCCCGGACATCCAGCGGTCGCATGCAGGACACGTGATTTGCGGGCGTCCAGCGGTCGCGTGCATGGCACGTAACCCGCGGACACTAAAGCGCCCACGTGCGCCTCACGCGACCAGTGGGTGCTCAGCGCCCAGCGATCGCGTGCGGCGCACGTGACCTGCGGGCGCCCCCCGGTCGCGTGCAAGGCACGTGGCCCCGGGCGCTAAGCGCCCACGTGCGCCTCACGCACGCTAAGCGCCGACGTGCGCCTCATGAGACCCGCGGGCGCTCAGCACCCAGCGGTCGCGTGCAACGCACATGACCCGCTGGCACCCAGCGCCCACGCGCAAAGCACATGACCCGTGGGCGCCCAGCGCCCACGTACCATGCACGCGTCTTTAAGATGCTCCCCCCCTCATTTTATATGCACTCCATACTAAATATACTTCAAAACATACGCACATTGCAAATTGAGTTCACATTATCTATTTGACCCGTCAATCGGAGGTTCCCTCGCTCCAAAGTCAGGGGTAATTAATGGCGCCTTAGTCCGCGGCTGCCAGAGATTCGGATCCCCACAATTAATAAACCCCCATCTGCCCTAGGCAGGGGGAATCTGTAGTACGCCTGACAAGCGCGCGCGTATTCCCATCTCAATGGGGTGACTAAAAACACCCTACAACAGTCTCAAGCATGCTCTTAGACAGTGGTATCACAAGTTCGATCAGTTTATGCTAGAAACAGGATTTGTGCGGAGTGAATCAGATCACTGCATCTACATTCAAACTTTCAAGGACAAAAACTATATTATTTTATCATTGTATGTGGATGGCATGTTGGTAGTGGGTCCGAGTTTCGAGAAGATTCAGAGTTTGAAGAAAATGATGGCCGAGAAATTCGCTATGGAGGATTTGGGAACGACGAAGAAAATCTTGAGCATGAAGATCGTTCGAGATAGGAAGCAGCGAAAGCTGTGGTTATTGCAAAGGGACTACGTTGAGAAGGTTTTGAGGTTGTTCAACTTGGACAAGTTAAAACAGATGAGTATGCCCTTAGCGAAGTATTTCAAACTCATGAAGGAATTGTGCCCGACAACTCAAGAGCAGAAGGACAATATGGAGAGAGTACCATATACTTCTGCAGTGGGGAGTTTGATATATATGATGGTGCGTACGAGGCTTGGTATTGCACATGCAGTGTGAGTTGTTTGCTGGTATATGCAAAATCCGGGAAAGGAGTATTAGAATGCGGTGATGTGGATTCTAAAATATCTTAGGGTTAAATCTAGTCACTGTTTATACTTCGGGGGTGACTCTCTAGAGATGTAAGGGTAGGAAATCGAAACAGTGGGAAGAGTACAATGGGTACGTTTTCACGGTTGGGGACATATCGGTTAGTTGGATCTCTCAATTACAAAAGGTAGTGGCACTGTCAACTACAGAGGCAGAGTACGTGGTAATCACGGAAGCCGGTAAGGAGATGATATGGTTGCAATGGTAACTTGAAGAATTGGACAAAAAGTAAGACTTCAACACCTTGTGGAGCAACAGCCAAAGTGCGATATATTTGATGAAAAATCCAGCTTATCACTCTCGGACGAAGCACATCAAAGTGCGGTACCACTTCATTCGTATAAGGGTTGAAGAGAAGGAGTTGACATTGCAGAAAATTGCTGGAGAAAATCCGGTGGATATGTTCACCAAGGTCGTAACATAGAGATAAGCCGGATCTCTGTTGCAGGTTGGTGAAGCTCTCTATGAAAATCTGATAAGGAGAGCGTAGAGCGGAGTCATGTGAAGTCCATTAGCGTTAAGAATTAAGGCTGAAGAATTTCCAAGCGGGAGAATGTTAGAAACGGTGGAATTTTCTTCAGTGCAGACATCTGATTCAGAAAGGACAGCAGACATCTGAAGGTGTAAGCATATTCACTTCAAACGTCTGGCCAAATCAACTTCAGACGTATGGTATCTACACGAGAAATAATAGAGAAGGAGGCAGACGTCTGCAGTTCATCGGGGCAGACATTTGCGGGAGCCACGAAACCCAATCCAAGACGGGGGCAGACGTCTGCCAAAGTGAACTGCAGACGTCCGCCATCGATGATTTCTGGTGATAACTAACTTTCGAAAGTTTACTTATTTTCTAGTATTGTTGGGATTAGGGTTTACCTATTTAAAAGAGCCTCTTATATGTATTATTTACAGTCAATTTATAAGAGATTATTATATGAAAGAGTGACGGTTAGGGCTAGAGAATTGTAAGAGAAAATTCATAGGGTTTACTCGTGTAATTGATTAGAAAATTAAAATGGAAACTTGCAGATTCCGCTCTACCGGGAACTAGCATACGGTAGGTGAACCCCGTTAACAAATCCCACGTGCCTCACTGTGTTTGATTTCCTATTTTATTCTCGCATATTTATTTTTATTTTTTTGTCGTTTAATCGTGTAATTGTGTTTGTGTAATTTGGATAACGCGAGTATTGTACTATGTTTTGATCTCTTCCAGTCGATTCCAACAATTATTGCAATTTTCGGAGCACGTTCCAGGTGTTAGTAACTAGAAATTCTTATAAAATATATTTAAAGGATTTTCAAAGCTTTTTGGTTAAAATAATTTACTTATAACCACTTGATTTTTAGCCATTTGGCTGATCATGAGATGGATATTCTTAAATCGTTTGTAAAGTGAAAATATAGAATAGAATATGATAGGAATATGCCATACAAATTGGTCTTCAAAATGAAAGACAAGCATCCACATCCAAGTTGTTGATCAGATCAAATTATCAAAGAACATTTGGTTAAATAATATTCCAAATTAAGTTTCCTTCTATTAACATGGATATGATTAAATATTACTTCAGACTTATATAATATTCCAAAGTTTATAAACTTCTTGTATTTCCTCTATGTGCATCATGACTGTCGTTGATCTTTTAAACAAAAATGAAAGTCCGCGAAGTAAAAACTGTACGTCTGTACGTATCTCAGTTACCATATTTGTAACATTTCAAAAAATGAAAAATATTATTTTAGAATTTAAATAATAAAATAATGAATTTTACGGATATTATACGAGTATGGATTTGAGTTTTCGTAAACTGGTATGATTATATACCTTAATTTTGGAAAATAATAGGAATTTAAAATGAATTATTATTTAAGAAAGCATTTATTTAATTGGGCTTTTCATAAATTGTATGTAATTATATCCATATAAGTTTAATATTAAAGCTAATTTGTGTTTTCCTATTTTATGCACTAAACCAAATTTGATTTTTGTTAAACTATGTTTAGTGTGCATGACATGTTAACAAATGCATGGGTATTCAGCTTCTTTTTATTCTTTTTCATTCGTGTTTTAAGTATGGTTTTACATTTTAAAAAAAAGAAAAGAAAAGAAAAAGGAAATGAGAGTGGAGGAACAAGGAAACATGTTGGTTATTTTATTATAAGGTATGAGCATGAGAGAGAGGGAGGGCGTGAAAGGGGGTATGGTTGCAACCATATCATTTTTTTGTTTTCTTCATTTTCTCCTTCTCCTTTTCCATCTCCTCCACCTCCAATCTACAAACCACAAACACCATATAATCTTCACAAAATATGTTCCTATCCTCATACTTTGCATGGTATAGTGATCAAGTCTCCACTTTGAGGCCATCATCCAAACTTGGAACTTCCCTTCAACCCATCTGGAAGTAAAATTCTCCATTTTTGCCATGTTTAAGTATTCTTATCTTCACACCCTAGTTTTAGAGCTATATGTCCTTGTTTGCTTGACTTGAAATTTCAAAGGTGAGTTTTTTTATGAATACAACCTGTAGTAGTGGTGAAGCAGAGGCTTGGTTAGTGATTACAAGCTCTTTAGTAATAGATGAGGGTGTTTGAGTGCAGGTATCATTAGTTTCAAAAGAATTTTGAAGCTTCAAATATGGTTTTTCATTGAGTTTTGATGTTCAAATGGAATCTGGTACAACTTGGGTTCTCTGAAAATTATTTAGAGCATACAGTGAGATACTTGGACCCGTAGAAGACCACCGTAGAAACCCGAGCCCCCAACTCCAAACCCAAATCGCAAATTTATTGCATTTGGCCGCAAATTATGGCCATATTGGTGACTTAGGGTGTGAGATTTGTTCTGTAGCCCACTCACTAGATAACTAAGCCTAGTTTATATGCTATTTTATCCCAAATCACCTGAGCAAAAATCTAGGAGTATTTTTGTCACGCCCCACTCCCAATACAGAGAGTATTGTCCGCTCTGGCCGAAGCCGCACGGTTTTGTCTTTCGGAGCGAACCGGACCCGACCAGGGGCCACTTCCCAGGAGGTCACCCATCCCAGAACTTCCCTGGCTCGAGCACGCTTAACTACGGAGTTCTCAAGCTCTTGTAGTGCCAGTTCACTTAAAAGGCGCCTCTGTATTGAAGAGTGGTATCATTCCATTTATAGTACAGATCTGCCCCCTTTCGGAATGTATTCCAAAGAGTCCCCCTTGTTCTACAGTGGGTCCCACGGACTCAAAAGGTGGCCCCCACGGATTCAAGAGGTGGCCCCCGCCCACTTAACACGACACATGGCGTGGCACTTTGTTCCGTGTGGCACTTTGCTCCGTGAGCAAGAACCGGGTCCCGACAATTTTACATGGCGTGGCACTTTTAGATAACGTGCCTGAACCGATCAACTCTTGATATAGGAAATGTTTAAAACATTATCCAACAATACAAAATTATCCTTCTTTACTTATAAAGAGACTGATATGATGTTGTATATCAGGTTCGGTATCTAATAACATTCATTCAGAATCAATGTATTCTGGTAATACAGGGTGATAACTACCAACAGATTTGGCTGCAACACTTGCACCGTTTCTATCTTATGAAACTTATCACCCGTTCTCAGTTCTCTACCTATTTGTAGCCCATGTAACAAATTACACATGTGGGATCCTGATCCGGTATCTCATACCCAGAACGTAAAAGATACTGAGAAACAGTTCTCTCTAATGAACACACCCGAAGAAGATGCATCATCATGCACTTTCTTCGTTTGGGCGGCACGGGAATCCTGGTAATCCTCTATTTCCTGCTCTGTCTTATAACATTTATAAGTTGGAGCGGGACCAACGTTCCCCAGCTCAGTATAAAAAGCGGGTTCGGTCAATACATCCGTATTATTATCTTGATTAAGGCGTGATATGGTCGCTACCTGGAGAGGGGGAGAAGAAAACACTCAGCGTATGCTCTTGCAAGATTAGATTGGTTATTATTTTATCTAATCAGGATGGCTCCCACTGTTTTTATCAAATCTTCCTTCAAACCCTAAAAGGAAAGACTAGCCGGGATTAATTACACCCTACAATTTCGCCAATCTTTCAGCTAGGCCGGTGTCAGTACTTTGAGGGAGGTTCCCCGTGCTTTCGCACGGACCTAATTAAAGTAAACCTCGTTTTCCCAGAGGTGTAACCCCGTTGACACCTTTCTAGACACCTACTTGATCGGCTAATTGTAATGTGTAAAACTCTTCCAGGAGTAACTCTTACTCGCAGCGGGTATCGGGATCCAACTATCTCATAGAAGGTATGCAATCTCATTGCAAATTTCAACACTTGAAATTCCCGATAATTTTGCCCCTAACCTCCTATGACCTTGACAAAGGCCAACAAACCATAGGATGCTAGTCAAGTTCAACCCGTCATTTTCTGATTGAATCAAACCCACCCGCACGACCCTTGACAAAGGCCAACAAGGTCGTACGACTACCCTAACCCAATCTGCATCATATGCATAAGCAGATAAGCACTAGTCAGCTATCGCACACTACGCCTTGACAAAGGCCAACAAACGCAGCACGAATACTAACTACTACTTATCTGAAATGACGGAGGGCTACGACAGGTTTTTCTGAAAACCTATTGCGTAATGAGCTTGATATCGTTGTAGAATCAAATAATTTTAAAATGGAGTGTTTTTGAGGCTTTTGCTAGTTTCGCTAAAGAGGTCACTCCCGGTGAAGGGATCTCGGCTCTTTTCTCGTCGAATGAGGTGCAGGATATATCATATATATCACTGTGCAAAGCAAGAACTACAAAAGCAATCAAAAGACAAAACCGAGGGGTGTAGTATCTGCCAGTCATTGCTAAAGGGGTCACTCCCGGTGAAGGGATCTCGGCCCTTTCCTTATCGAATAAGGTACAGGATGTTCTACAAGGAACACCGCTATGCAAAGCAAGAACTGTAGTTACCTTGTTTTTGAAAATTCGATTCTACAACATCTTTTAGGTTTCTTTTATTTCATTAATCATATTAATGAAGTCCCATCATTTAAGTCACCTAAACATCACAGATAAATACGACGTACACTTATGCCATCCGCATTCGCCTCGATGTCCCCTCGTGCACCGTTAGGTTAGGTAACTAACGGCAGAGCGGGGCAGGGCTAGCGCGAGTGTAAAACATAAGTAACGTCTATATAATATATCATATATACTATATACAGTATCCATCTCAACATATCAAATGATCACATCACAGATATCGCAGCAGAAGAAACATATGAAATATTGGATATACTAGGACGTCCGTGTTTTATTTTGAGCCTCTATAAAACACGGATTTCACGGTCGCGATGAATAGCCAAACCCACACCCCTAAACCCCTACGAGAGCAGCAAGTAACCCTTCCAATTCTAGAGTTAGAAGACCCGGACTCGACTCCTCGATTTAGTCTCCCACTGGACCCTAGAACCCGGTTGATTGTGCTCCCCTCCTTGGGTCTACCTAGTGCGGAAAAGTAAATAATATACAAATGGTGACATCAACCTCATCCCGGAAGTGTCCCAATAAAAGAATATTACATACAATGAATTTTACATGAATGAAAATAAAAACCCCCATCTCACATAAAAACCCCGGCTATTCAGAACACGACGATCCAATATAACATATCCAGCAACACATAACATCACATGTCATCAACGTAAGTAAATATGCGCATCCCAATTGTCGTTGACATATAGCAACAAAACCGGCGATATCACATATTACACTTACGGTCGCAGAAAAAAAAGTGTAAAACTAGAACAGTTGGAATCCGCAACCTCCTTAGACATCGCATGCCTAACAATTATAAACCCCTCATTTTAGTCTCTATATCGAAAACACTTTTCAATATCAAGTCGGGCAATTCAACAAGATTCCCGACATCCTGATCGAATGCTCGTCGCAAACTTTAGTAGCCGGCCGCACCCCCGGATGCCGTCGACGAAGTGCACTAAGGAGTAACACCGCTGCCGCGAGCACCCGAACGGATGCTTTTGGCGATGGGGTTCTCCTACAGTCACTTGGTCGGGGCTTTGGGGCGTGGCTGTCTATTAAGTTTACCCGGCGAGTATCCGCGTACGCTACGTGATTGCAACGGACTTTTGATCACATCAAAATCCCGTGGCAACCGATCATCTGAGACTAAACTGCTATGTTTATAACATTCAAATTAGTTATCTCATAACTACATGTGGATTCCAAATATTGTATCACATTCCAGATAAATAGACAATGTTAAACTTTCTGATCGAATGATCAAACACCCCAGTTTTCCCAAATAGTTCTCAACACTTGAGGGGAGTTTAAAAACATCCATCACATGCCACAGTACCAATGGTCCAGCCGTAGAAGGGTCAAGCCAACGCCTCACATGTGGCAACGCCGTACTGCCCCAAACCCTAATGTAATACCCGGTTTCCTTTTATACGCCTATGTCCGTATTTATATAAATTATCACTTACAAGTTTGTTAGTTTATATTTAATATTATTTTAGTTAGTTTAAAAACCCTAATACTTATCCATTTTACACTTTTCCCGGATTCTTGATTTGCTATTCCTAAACCCAGCCCGGCCCTCTTCTAATAACTAAAATCCTTCTTCCTTTACCCTAGCCCATTTTCTTTTATCAAAAATCCTAACCCAAAGCTTAAATTCCTTATATTCCTAAATTATTCCAGAGCCCAAATTCCAAGCCCAGAACTTTAATTTCACCTTATTATAAATTCTCTTAACCCCTTTAATTCCCTTCAGCCCAACAGTTCCCGGCCCACTTCATTTTATATTTTCCCACTGATTTTTCTTTTAATCCCTAGCCGGCCCGTTCTAAACCCTCACTCCTTTAGCTTATTTTTCTTTTCTTTGGCCAGCCCACTCACCTCCCCAGCACCCGCTCGCGCTTCAAACCCGACCCGCACCCACATCTTCTTCCTTCCAACGGTAACCTCTACTGTTCACAGCGCGCGATCCTTTCCTCCGCCGCGTTTCGCGCCCACGCTCACGCCCCCGCTCCTGCCGTTACACCCACTTCGCTCAACCCCCGACGTTTCCTATCACACCCTCATTCATCCCTCTCACCCTCATATCTCTTCTCCCTCGTCCAAAAATCTCGAGTTCTATCCACACCGAGCACCCATTTTTCCCTCGAAACCATTGCCACCTCCACCTCCACCTCCGACGACAACTCCTCAGCGATCCCTCACGTCTCCTCCACCAACCTCCTCTCTCCACGACTCCTCTTTCTTTAACCCGAGCCCCCTGCGCACCCACTCCCCTGCACACAAACCCATTTCACCCGAGCCAACCACCACCTTACACTCTAGTCGGCGAACCCCTGTACCTCTCGTCATCGGTGGCGACCACCATCACCGACCACCTCATCCCTCTATCCACCCTCTCTCACCGGAGCTTGAACTCGAGACGACCCCCTGCACACCACTCGCTCGAGCTCCAACTCTCCCGACATCCTGTTCCGGCCACCTACTGCACGCCGACGAGCTCCCTTGCCGTCCCGGGTCGCCTCGTTGACACTCGAGCATCACCCCCTCTCCCTTGCACCCTCTCTCTCATTGCTCCCTCTCTTCTCTCTGTCTCTCTCTCTCTCACTCTCGATTTCCCTTTCCCCTCACTCTCTCTCTCTCAGTACACACACTCTTTCTCTCTCTAACTCTACCCTCTCTCTCCTACTGTTCTCACTCTCTCTCTTTCGCACTCCCTGCTCTCTAGTTCTCTCTCTATTTCCATTCCTTCTCTTTCTCTAACTCTCTCTCTCACTCTGTTTCCCTCTGTCTCTCCCTCACCCTCTGTATCTCCTCTCTCTTTCACTCTCTAAACACAATCTCCTACTCTCTCTAACACTCTCTCTCTCTCAATAACTCTCTCCCTCTGCAAAACTCTTGCCATCGGCCTCGCAGCACCAGCATCTCTCCAGTCGCGAGCCATAGCTGTTACCGAGGCAAAAACCCCATAGCCGAGCACGAGCCGAGGCCACGAACCCTTCACGCGCCATTCATCACGCGTTCGTGCCGTTATCACTGCCGAGCATCGCCAAGACGCCTCCAGGCAAGTTCTCTACTTGCTTCATGCTATTCTATCTATGTTACAAATTAACATCGTATATAAATTATGTTTTACCTTTCCGTTAGATTATTTGACACAACTGTTCGATACTTGTTCTCTTAGAAAATCTCTATCAAATTTGACGGAACTAAATATTATTGCTTGGCCCGTAGGGCTGTGGACCTAATGTGTGAATTTAGTTGGATAATTTGATCGTTAATGACCAAAACGACTACCCCCAAGTTTAATCGTAAAACTGTAATTTTATTGCACCAGAAAACCGTTAAATTCATCATAAATCATATACACACTGGATTGATGCGCTCGAGGGCTCAAATCGAAGCCGACTCGACGAACTTTAACCCCATACTGGTTTCCTGTTATTCCCGTACTTCAATTGTGATGATAATTGGATCGGAGTGCGACTCTGGACTGCAGTCCAGAGCGACTCCAGTCGTTGCTTGCTGTTCCGTATTGGATATCATAAGATCTCCTTAACTCGTAGATTGCGGAACTCCGCTGTTTATTGTAGGTAAACCTGTTATCTAGACAACATAATTGATTTCATTCTGTTTCGTGACCATTTGTTATTTATTCTATAATTTAAAAGATCGGGACGCATAACAGTCCCAACAGAATCAGAATTGACATATTAATAGTAAACATTGTATATCTCCCGACGTGCAGATGCGATTGAAGATCTTTATGTTGCGTTGAAAACCTTACTGAAAACCCTAGAATTCATCCAACTGTAGCGTCGCTAAAATCTGATCCCAACTGGGATTAAAATGCGTTGCGAAACGGACTTCTGATTCTGAAACCGGATTTCCAGCCGCGAGCGCTTAAAATGAAATGGTTATAATTAATGATCCTGGAACCCGATTGGCTTGAAACAATATTCTATGGATAGATAACTGAACATACTAATTACTACCTGTTTATCGTTTCGCTAAATTATATACGTACGTTTCATGATAAATCGTGCAAGTGATAGACTACTGTTTTTATGACACCTTAATTGTGCTTATATACTGTTCACGCATCATATCATACCCATATCATTGTAGTGATAACCTAGTGATATCGTGCATTTACCCAGTGTTAGTTTCTAGCGATGACTGTGGCAAGTACGTCAGTGTTCGTGTATTCGTGATTAAGTGAATGTGATGAGTACTTGTACACAATCAGTGACCCTATTATTCTATTGCATTGTCGACGTCTGTGGGATGCGTGTACGTGTGACTATAAGTGGAATGGGACATTTATGGAAGCGTTGCACGGATGTCACAGATAAGACACCAGACACTGCCGTTTATCTTAGGTATTAGTCGGGACGTGCTTGATGGAGGTCCTGCCTCCAGTTCTCGCGCAGACTTGTCACGGATCGATTAGTATTTAGGGTGATGGTTAGCGTTTGATGTAGACCACGGGGTGTGGGGTAGTTTAAGTGTGAGTTCAACAGAATCTCGGGAGTCCCATGCCGGCTTATATATTTAGGGAGTTATATGGAGATTTACAAGGTATGTGATATATACACCGTGATATTCATGTTACATGTTGGGCCCGTGGTCCCTTGCCCTTGGGTCCTACCCTTGGGTGGAGGACACTCGCGAGTGGTTGACTCTCACACTTGGACTGACGATAGGCTTAGTGACCTGTATAGTGAGACTTAGAGACTGATAGGGATACTGGCATTTTATTCCTTATATACTGTGTGGCATACGTGACATATCGTTATACTGATTTACTGTTCCGCTGCATTGATCACTGCACATTCATATTCATGCTGTCGTTGATTTACTGTTATTCATATCCATTACCACTGTTAGAACTGTCACTTGATTTTATATATATTATATTGCTATTGTGTCGCTCTGACGACCTGAGTATGCATGCTCAGTGAGAGGAGAAGATTTAGCCTGGATCAGAACTAGACGTGCATCACAGACTTCTTGACTTGCTATTCCGAGTTACTTTCGTTTGTTCCACTTCAGGTCAGTTTATTTTATTGTATCTTTCAGTTACTGCATTTCTCATTACCTGCGCATCGTTTACTGTTTACTATGATAAACTAGAAGCCGAAGTGTGACTACGGCAGGACATTTCCTTGACCGTAGGAGCATGGCTGGCCTTGTCTACCCCTCGTATTCCGTATTTTGGGAAGCGGGGCGTGACACCTAAGGTTCAAAAGGCAGTTCAAGACGGTCACATAATCGAGTTAAGGTTTGTTGTCTTCTAGAGGGTCCATCGCGTAACTTGCACGATCTAGAACGTTCTTAAATTACGGAAAAATCCAACACTTGGAAATTTTCCGGGTCGGGAAAAAGTGAGTTATTGATATCCGTTTGAACTTTTTAATACTTTCTAAATTATCCGGAAAACATAACGAAATTAAATTTTCCGATCGAATCAACGAATACAAAATAAACCCCAGAGCACTCAACACTTGAGTCAGATAAAAAATACCCAGAAAATATAACTAGCAGCTACGGGCATTACTGTGCCAAAAGAAAAGTCGAAGCTCACTATACGACCGCGGATCCGCGGCTCAAGCAGGGTATGGCCGCGGTTCCGCGGCGATCCGTACGGCTTACGTCATCGTTTTGCACAGTTATGCTTAAAATTACCTGCTGATTTTTTAGGTATTTTTAATTCAGAAAAATCACAGTTTTTAAAAATTGTCCAGAGAGGGGTTCGTTTTGACGTTACGGGGTTCGTTCGGAGTTTTAACTTTGTATACACGTCGCCTAATGCTCTAGCTAGGCTCTGATACCACTGTAGGGTTACTAGGCACTCTAACAAGGTTCTACAAGGTATCAACCATGCCCGATTAAAATTTTAGCCGTGCCGAACAACCCTAAACAAGATCTTTGCTGGATAATTAGGGTAACACGTGCAAGTAAATAACATTTATCACTAAGTGAATACGAAATACAAACTTTGTAGATCGGTCCTTCACTTCTAAAGCTCCTTGTTGTAGTCCCTTCGTTGCGATCATAATGCTCCCGGACTCTCGGACGGCTCCATGAGAAAAAAGCAACGGTATTGCTTGAAGTCTTCGAGGCCGAAGATGATCTACGTCGAGAGAATACGAACTCAAGCTTCTACTTCACTAACTAGAGAATTAGTGAAGCAAACACCCTAAACTAAAGTGCTAGTCTAGTAGAGGATGATGAAATAGGAAATGGGTACACTTTAGAATTTCTTTTCTCACTATAATTCTCTCTCTTTTTCAAACCCTAGCAAGCTTTTGAAGGAGGAAGAAGATGAGCTCAAAATGAGAATAAAAAACTAATCAAGAGAGAGAGAGCTAACCATGGGTGAGTGGGTATCATATACTAACTCATGTAGAGACATAACCATGGCTAATTATAGTGGTTAGGTTTATTAAATATCCTAAGTAAAACAAAACTAGTGGACTTTGGTCAATGCACTCACAAGCTTCATGAAACTTCATGCACTTGAACAATTATCCACTAATTTTCTATTTACTTTGTATATTAAAACCCCACCAATATAATTATAATGGTATATGTCTCATACACCCATATAGAGTGTATCAACAACCATGATACAAAATGAACACAAATAAATATATATCACATATATATTAAGTTGTGCACAAGTGAGAAAAACAAATGCTTAAGTGAACCAATGTTAGTTAATGTAAATTAGTATATCACATATACAATTATACACTAAATTATTAAATCAACTCTTGACTTAATAATCCGGTTATATCACATATAACCGACTAACATCAAATATATCGACTTATCGAATCAACTCTTGATTCGATAACCTGGTTATATCGCATATAACCGATCGATACAAACATCGCGAGAATAGAATACGGTATCACATACACGCATTATTCTCGGTCCCGCACATATCACATATGCGCTCTTATTTCGTTTTGCCTGAGCCGGTAAAACCTCTATGTAGGACTCTAAAGACTCGTCAATACGCCGGCAGTAGGTGATGATCATATCAAGCACCCACAAGCCGTCAGCGGTACTAGCTGGACATAACGGCTATCCGGGTATTGAGCGATCAGAAGATCAGCAAGCAAGCCCGCTCCAACTCCTGCAAAAAGCTTGACAGTGACACTGCCGTATAGTCCGGTCTCCTCGTCTGATATGTCGCATATCAAGTCTAGGGGTGGTAAACGTCAGACCCCAATAACCGATAAGTCATGCCGATATGAGGCTCATAACGGGTTGAGAAACTACTGGTAACACTTACCGGTATATCTCTAAACCAGCCCTGGCCAGGGACTTCCCTGTTATGGCCAATCGAGTATAACACAACATCAACCCTCAATACCGGGAGAGACGAAACCCCTCCTATCGCTCATTGTCTCCATGTGACTCGGGATTGTACCCAAAAACCACCGTTTTGCACGCCCTCTTGGACGTGGTAATATGAAAATCAAAGCACAGTGGGAATCATACAAGACTCTATGACGATCTCGGGTCTACAGACTAACCTGTACCAGTGCCACCAGAGAACTGACATCTGACGTAAGGTATAATACCATCTGGGAGTTCTCGGCGAGTCCGTCTAGTGTACCCAGTCTCCACTGAGCACCCGTATATCATCTCGGATGTCAAACACCAATAGATATGGGATCATCCATCGCCCATCTACATGGGTCGAGAAGGTATACGCTAGTCTACTCTGGTATATCGATGCCCCGTCTCGATACACCCACGACTAGGGACCTTGAAGAATATTCTTATGGACTACCATGTCCCCACTAGTATGATCCTCATCATAGTCCAGGTAGTCAAGTACACATCCTAAGGGCTTTACCAACATGTAGCAGAGAGACAATCAGTGTACACGTTAAGGTAAAGAGTAACCAGATAGCATACTATCATGTTGAGCAAGAAAGTTCTCCCTATATATGTCCAAGCATCCGCTACAATATACATCTCATGTATAGTAATGGCCTCTAGGGCATACATATAACTAACAGGCATGTTACCACATATTGATACAGACACGATATTATACACACACGTTCACTTTCGTTATCACATAGCATGATATTATTATTATAGTGTGATTTAAGTAGATCGTTATACATTCGATTTCTGTATGATGATATATTCTACTCACGAGTTGGCAACTCACCCCCGTTGTGCCATAGTTTTCTTGCAGGACCGATCGTTCGGATCAGTAGCGACTTGCTGGCACATTTCTTCTTCGAGTGATTGCTTGATAGATGGGTTACATTACAGATTGTAACCACTGCTTGTATATTCTATTCTTCTGTAATTTAGTTAAAAACTCTATCAAGTAGACTTGTGTATTTTGTGGACTTAAAAACCAAGACTTGTATGTTCTTTTAGATTTGGAGGCGAGACATGTATGCTATATTCTTATTGAGTTGGATATAGTTGATTTGATGATGTTTTGGTATTTTCTTTACTTTTCTTATATTGATTTTCGCTTTGAGCGTCGTATATTACTGCATGGTCGTATTTCCGTCGTTGGGCGATGAGATAGCCCCCGATGGGGGATGCTGATTATATTTACGTATATATGTATATCGGTTTTTATCAAAATTTATAAAGGAGGCGCTGCCCAAATTTTAAATAACGAAAATGTTTTCAAACTTTAGTCTAAAACCCACTTGTATTTTCAAACAAACTTTACTTTGAAAAGAAATAATTTGATTTCACCAATACCTTTTTTCAAAACTTCACCTCCACTACTTATTTAAAAGGATTTAGATTTCTGATTTTTGGCTTACTTGGGTTACGGTGGGATTCTATAGATTTTATGTGATTCAAGTGCCAGTCACGTACCGTTTTCGGGTCGTGACAATATTCAACCGAACACTTTAAGCGAAACAAGTGGTTTCACAATAAGCTGTGCTAGTTGCCACGTAAACACGATTATGATCTGATTTGTCAGATGCTATAATCATCTCTTACAATAAATAATTCTTATTGTTAAGAGCCAATGATGGAGGTCCTTTTCGGGTCTCCGTCAGATGTTGTCTTCCGTTGATCTCCCGGTGGATTTTGGGGGTGATCTTCTGTTGCGTGTGAATCTCAATGGGTTTTGATGAGATTGGTGATTTGAGGAGTTTAGCGCCGAGTACCTGCAAAGAAGTCCCGGGGTGGTTTGGTACCACCGAGGACCCTCCGACGATTAAGTTAGTACTAGATCCAAGCAGAGTAACGGCTAAGTGGAGTAAAAAATGGCTTACTTGACCCCTCTGTGATAGGGATTTATATAGTGGCGGCAGCACGCAGCAGCGGGCGTGAGAATCTCGCCGGCAGTTACGCTGTCGACGTCATGCCCGCGTAAATAGCGGATCGCCCGTTAATGGGGATCGTGATGGCGTGGAATGTGGGATGTTGCTGGCGGAGAATCTGCGCATGGCGAGATTTGCGGAGCGGCGGTTACGCCTGTGAGTGGTGGAGTCGGTCGGTTGGGGGACCGAGGAAGATGGCATCGGCTGGGAGCTCGGGGATGAGCGAGAGGGCCGAGGAGTCTTGGTCCTGTGGCAGCTCGGGGCGAGCTGAGAGGCCGAGGAGGCCAATTTCCAGGGGCTCTGAAGAGAGCCAGCTTGTGCTCGCAGATCGGATACAGGGGTGGCCTGGTCGGCCCCTGTGGGCTCTTTCTTCTGATTTCAGGGACACTTCATCCGCCACGTGTCCTTTAACTATTTCTCGCATCGCCAATATTGAGCATCATCATTAGCCCCCCACTCTTGTCCTGACTAGTTAGCAGGTCGGGTCAGGAATGAACTGCCAGGCCTCCCGAGGTGAGCTCCTTCCTAAGGCTTTGTCGGGACGAGTCCTCGGGCCATCAGTTGTCTTTTTTGTCAGCGAATCAGGGCGCGATCTCTGCATTTAAGGAAGGTGCGCCAGTTCATGCATTCTGCCACTGAAGCAACGGTTCACGTGTCAAGCGTCGATTGGCTAACGCGACGTATGCAGGCCTGCGGCGTCTGATGGGACGCGGTCCAGCGCAGGATCGACACATGGAGCGATCGGAGCCGCTGGACGCAAGGAGTCGTTTTGGCGGGAGATGACGGGCGTCGTTGGATGAGGCCGCTTGCAGCAATAAGTAGGGGCGGGGCCCGCTCCAGGGTCCCTACTCTTTCATATTTCCTCTCTCCTAAGTCGCGGGTGCTCGGCGTTCTTCTTCTTTTTGAATACATGGTTCGTCCCCACTCTTTAGGTTGCTCGCGCCAAAGGGAGGCTAGTGGCACGGCCGAGCCCCTGGCTAGCTCATGCCCTGCGCCGGATGTTCTGCCGGTGATAGGGCTGTCTGCTTCGTTGACGGCTCCTGGTGGTTGCTCCGGCGGCGGCCAGAGACGTCCACAGTTATCTGAGCCCCAGATGGGGGACAGAGGGGAGGGCGAGGACGGGGCCCCTCTTAAGAGAAAGAGGAAAATTTCGCGCGCGTCGTCGTCGAGGGTCCCTGAGGGGATTTCCATGCAGGAGGGGGTGCCGTCTTCACGGTTCCGTCTGGGCTTTCCATTGCTGCTGGCCTGCTCGCCGGGATGGAGGAGTCAACTGGGGGAAAGCTTCCGCATGGCTCCCTGAGGGCCCAACTGGAGGCCATGGCCCAGGGGGCGGTCCAGGTACGAACTCCTCTACATGTAGTTTTTCTGGTATTCCTTTCTTTGGCTCGAGGGCCTCCTGATTTCTCATCCGCTTTCCGTCAGGTCCTTCAACACTGCGCCCTTGCCGCTCGTATGGAGGCCAAAGTGGGCGTTCCACGCACCGAGGCCAGTAGAAGCGTTTCCTTCGGAGGTCGAGCTTTTGCGGCGTGACCTGTGCCTGGAGAGGTCAAGGGTCGACGTCCTGGCAGCCCGGGCGGAGGCTGTGGAGCTTGCCAATTCAGCGAATCGGTGTGTCCATTGTCGTCTGAGTGCGTCCCTCCGGGTCGCTGATAGGAAGCTGGAAGATCTGACTGAACGCTTCGTGGCCATGGAGAAAGAAAGGGACGCCAGCAGGAGAGATGCTGAGGCGGCGCTTCTGGAGGCCCAGGTTGCCGAGGCTCGGGCTAAGAAAGCTGTGGCCGATTATAAGGTGTCAGAGCAGTTTTACGTCGAGCTCGGGGAGTATTCTTCCGTCGCGTGGAACAAGGCCCTGGACGCCGTGAAGGAGCAGCTTCCCGAGTTCGATGATGGCGAGCTCCGCGCTCGGGTTCCGCTTCTGGTGGCGATGCCTCCGGTGGAAGATGGCGAGGGGAGCAAGGCGCGCCCCTGGTGGCAAAATCTCCGGTGGTAAAGCCCCCAGCCGGCCGTGATTCCAGTGATGAGGGGACCGAAGTAAGCCTCCAGACAGTTTGTAGGGCTGGGGAGCCCCAGAATACCCTTTGTAAAAACATTGCCTTTGGTAATAAAAGAAAATTCTTGTTTCATCGGTTTGCATTTCATCTTCTGTGTGTGAAGGATGTTTGTAAAATATCTCTGCTTGCACCGTTGTGTTTTCATTTCAGGTTGGCCATCTGTCTAGCAATCGTCCGTCGAGTTGATTTCGATCACTTGCCGACGAGCATGCCAAGCGTTGCCGAGGAGGTATCCCCATAGGCCCCGAAGTCAAGAGGAGATCGTTTAGACCCGGATAAACTTGATGCCCCTCACCGGGGTCTCGGATCCTCTGCGAGTGACGGGCAGAGCGCTGTTCGACGTATTTGTGCCGAGCGTGAGTGGGAGGCTGCCCGGTGGCCCTATGGGGGGTGCCATCTTTTGACTTCTGGCAATGCGAGCATTGTAGGGTTACTAGGCACTCTCACAAGGGTCTATAAGGCATCAACCATGCCCGATTTAAAATTTAGACGTGCCGAACAACCCTAACCAATATCTTTAAACTAGAGATTAGGCGAAACAAAGCATGTTAAACACTTCAACATCTAAGAGTTTGGGATTACAACCTTTGTAGTCCGGTCCTTCACTTCTAAACCTCCGTGTTGAGGTCCCTTCGCTGCGATCATCGAGTTTCCGGACTCTAGAGAGGTTCCACGAAGAGAAATATGCAAGCTTGCTTCCGATCTTTGATAACTAAGATGATCTACCTTGAAGTTTCTATAACACAAACTCTCACTTACTAAATGAAGTGAACACCCTAATCTAAATGGCTAGGATAGATTAGGATGATGAAGTAGGAATTTAGCTCTCACTTGTTTTCTTTTTCTCACTCATTTTCATCACATAAGAAAAAACTAGAAAGCTTTTCAAAAGCTCAGGAAGAAGAAGAAGAATAATCGTAATCCTTTTATGATGAATAATGAAAACTAATATGTGAGGTTAGAAATGCAACCATAGTTAAGAAAGAGAAGACTTAACCATTGTAGAGAATGAATCATAGTTAAGGGTTTGGGTTTGGTTAAGGAAATATCTACACAAAATATCTTTACAAGAAAACAAAAGCAAAGCTTCTAGAAGCTACTAGAAGGCTTAACCCTAATCCAAACCCTAACCATGTTTAAACTCCACAAAACGTGTTGCATTTGTAACCTTAACTTGTTGCAATATTATATATCACATATATAATATTTATTGTAACAAAATAAAATAATACAATTAACATATATCGCATATATATCAATGTATTACCCGAGTGAGAAAAAGAATCTTTTAGTGAGCTTATATTAGTTAATGTAATTTAATATATCAAATATATAATTATACATTAAATTATCGAATCAACACTTGATCCGATAATCCGGCTATTTCACAAATAACCGACTAATATAATCTGTATCAGTTCATCGAATCAACACTTGATCCGATGACCCGGCTATATCACATATACCCGGCCGATATCTCATATCGCGATAATCTAATACGGTATCACATACACGTATTGTTCTCGGTCCTGCACATATCATATATGTGCCCCTACTCCGTTTTGCCTGAGTCAAGAAATCTCTGTGTAGGACTCTAAAGAATCGTCAATACGCCGGCAGTAGGTGATGATCATATCAAACACCCACAAGCTGCAAGCGGTCAGCTAAACGTAACAGCCACCCAGGTATTGAGCGATCAGAAGATCAACAAGCAAGCCTGTACTTTCTCCCGTGAATCCAATCAGTAACACTCCCGTACAGTCCGGTCTCTTCGTCTGATATGTCGCATATCTCGCCTAGGGGTGGTAAACGTCAGACCCAGTAGCTTGATAAGTCGTATCGATATAAGGTCCATAACAGTTCGAGAAACTACTGATAACACTTACCAGTAAATCTCAGCAACCATGGCCAGGGATTTCTAGTTATAGCCAATCGAACACAGCGCAACATCAACTCCCTGTACCGGGAGAGACGAATCCCCTCCTATCGCTCATTGCCTCCATGTGATTCGGGACTGTGCTCAAAAGCCACCTTTTTGCACGCCCTCTTGGACGTGGTATGATGGAAATCAAAGCACAGTGGAAATCACACAAGACTCTATGACGATCTCGGGTCTACAGACTAACCTGTACCAGTGTCACCAGAGAACTGCCATCTGACGTGATGTATAATACCATCTGGGAGTTCTCGGCGAGTCCGTCCAATGTACCCAGTCTCTACTGAGCACCCGTACACCATCCTTGATATCAAACACCGATGGATATGGGATCATCCATCGCCCATCATATAGGTCAAGATGCGTATACGCTAGTCTACTCTGGTGTATCGATGCCCTGTCTCGATACACTCTAGACTAGGAACAGTTATAGGATGTACTCGTTGACTACCGTGGCCCTACTAGTATGATCTCATCATAGTCCCGGTAGTCGAGTACATATCCTAAGGGCTTTATCAACATGTAACATAGAGACAATCAGAGTACATGTTAAGATAAAGTACAACGAGATAGCATACTATCATGTCGAGCAAGAAAGCCCTCCCTATATATGTCCAAGCATCCATTACAATATACATCATATGTACAGTAATGGCCTCTAGGGCATACATATAACTAACAATCTCCCACTTGCACTAGGGCCATCTGTTGTGGTATCACATACCCAACAATTAGCTGTGGTTGAAGTATCTCATACTCAACCATCCCATAAAAAGTCTCTACTGGGAAAAAGGCCTTTGTGAGTGGATCCGCGCTGTTGTCCTCTGTGTCTACTCTCCTAACCTCGATCTCCCTGGAGATCAACCATCTCCATGATCAGGTGATACTGCTTAAGAATTATATCTGGAGTTCAGATGGGACAGGGGTTCCTTGGCATAAGCCACAACTCCATTGTCACACAATGGTAGGAACGAAGTTCATCTCATGAACTTATATATATATCCAGACTGCCTCTTTGGTAGAATCCTTGGTAACGATATATCTTGCCTTTAATCGTCTACTGAGTCACGGTATCTAGCTTGGAACTCTTCCAACATACCGTCCCTCCACTGAGGGTAAAGAAAATACCTGCGACTGACATTCAGTCGTCCTTATCACCCTGGAACCTTTCCAGTGATTCTCCCCAGGATCGATTGATACCATCTCACTACAACTAGTGAGAATCCTAACATCCAATTAGATCTATCTCATAAATCCAAAACCCAGGATTTAGGAGGTATCGCTTTGATCCTATATGGAGAATTCTTGTGATAAGAGGAGATTGACCGAGCGTAGCATAGGAAACTCCTTTCCTATCAAGAGTATGGCATCCACGTACTCTACGAGGATCACCACCATACTCCCTACTACCTTTTTGTATATACAAGGTTCATCTACCATTTTGATGAAGTCAAACTCTTTGACTACCACATCAAAACAGGCGTTCCAACTCCGCGATGCCTGCTTTATCACATAAAACATCTTGCACATGTTTCCGCTGCTCCCACTGTCTATGAAGCCCTCTGGCTGTGTACTTATAGACGCTCTCATCCAAATCATCATTTAGAAAAGCAGTCATGACACCCAACCGCCAGATATCGTAGTCATGGTATGTAGTCGTAGCAAATATGATCTGGATGGACTTTAAGCATAGCTTTGAAAGTCTCAACT
This sequence comes from Agapanthus africanus, assembly GCA_030015575.1. Classification (NCBI taxonomy): domain Eukaryota; kingdom Viridiplantae; phylum Streptophyta; class Magnoliopsida; order Asparagales; family Amaryllidaceae; genus Agapanthus; species Agapanthus africanus. The sequence continues at coordinate 749,233,553 of CM057342.1, read as the reverse complement.
TTTCTATGTACACCAAGTAATCTTCTAAAAATATACTTGCTCCTGATGGGGATTTAACCCTTCAGATAAAGCAACCAAAGTCCATACTTTGTTGGTGTATAAGGATTCCATCTCGGATCGCTAAGCATCCAGCCATTCTTACAGAGTCCCACTCCTGATGGTCAGCTCGAAACTAGTTGGGTCATCATCTCATGATGCAATCCTCGCTCCCACTGTCATAGAGAAAACCGAAGTATCTCTCAGGTGGGTGAGGAACCCTACTAGATCGGCGGAGAGGCTGAGATTCGTTGGAAACTATTGAATCCTTTGGTTCTACCAAATCATCAGCTGCAGTTTGTATAGCTGGAACTCCTTCCAGTTCTACCTCATGACCAATAATTTCTTCATAAGAAATTCCCTTTCACAAAGGTGGCATGCTGAGAAACAAAACATCTTTTGTTCCTCGGTTTGGTAGAAGATATTCCCTTGCGAATGCTTGGGATATCCAACAAACTTCTACAGAACTGACTTTGCCTTGAGCTTGTCCAGATTTTGCTTTTAGACATAGGCCGGACAACCCCAAATCTTAACTTACTTAAGATATGGGCTCTTCTTATTCCATATCACATATGAAGTGGTAGGTAACTGATTTGATTTGAACCCTATTCAATAGGTATGCAGCTTCTTAAGTGCATAACTCCCAAAAGGAAATAGGAAACTCAGTAGTACTCATCATAGAGCGCACCATATCTAATAGGGTGAAATTGCTCCGCCCCGATACACCGACGTGCTATGGTGTATACGGAGGAGTAATGCTGAGAGAGAGAATCTCATTCTCCTTTAGAACTGTCCAGGAATCCCGTGCTCAAGTATTCTCCTCCCTGATCACATCAAAGAACATAATACTTGTACCCGTTTTTGGTTCTCTACTTCAAACTTATATTCATTGAATTTCTCAAAAGTTCCAGACTTGTGTTTCAACAGGAACATATGTCCGGATCTTGAAAGATAATCAGTGAATGTAATGAAGTACAAAGAACCGGTATTGGCATGTGCAGACAGGGGACCTTCATACATCAGCATGTATCAATCCCAAGAGTTCACTAACTCTTTCTCTGTTTCCAATAAACGGGGTTGTGGTCATCTTATCTTTGTGACATGACTGTCAAGTTTTACAAGATGTAAATCCAAACTAATTTAAATATGCATCTTTATGTAACTTCAGCTAGTCGGGTCGCATTGATATGACCTAGTCTACAATGCCTCAAGAAGGATTCGTTCATTTCTGAACTCTTCCTCTTGTGTGTGTTCTGTATACTAAGAACTGTAGTTTGATTTAGAACGTCAATGCTTTTAGATAACGTGTCTGAACCGATCAACTCTTGATATAGGAAATGTTCAAAACATTATCCAACAATACAAAATTATATCCTTCTTTACTAATAAAGAGACTGATATGATGTTGTACATCAGGTTCGGTATCTAATAACATTCGTCCAGAATCAATGTATTTGTTAATACAGAGTGATAGTTACCAACAAACTTGGCTGCAACACTTGCACCATTTCTATATCATGAAACTCATCACATGTTCTCAGTTCTCTACCTATCTGTAGCCCATGTAACAGATTATATATGCGGGATCCTGATCCGATATCTCATACCCAGGACGTAAAGGATACTGAGAAACAGTTCTCGGTAATGAACACACCCGAAGATGATGCATCAGCATGCACTTTCTTCGTTTGGGCGGCACGGAAATTCTGGTAATCCCCTATTTCCTACTCTGTCTTATAACAATTATAAGTTGGAGCGGGACCAACGTTCCCTAGCGCGGTATAACAAGCGAGTTCGGTCAATACATCCGTATTATTATCTTGATTAAGGCGTGACATAGTCGCAACCAGGAGAGAGAGAGAAGAAAACACTCAACGTGCGCTTTTACAAGATTAGATTGGTTATCAATTTATCTAATCAGGATGGCTCCCACTGTTTTAGTCAAATCTTCCTTTAAACCCTAAAAGGAAAGACTAGCCGGGATTAATTACACTCTACAAGTTCGCCAATCTTTCAGCCAGGCCAGTGCTGGTACTTTGAGGGAGGTTCCCCGTGCTTTCGCACGGACCTAATTAAAATAAACCTCGTTTTCCCAGGGGCATAACCCCGTTAACACCTTTCTAGACACCTACTTGATCGGCTAATTGTAATGTGTAAAACTCTCCCAGGAGTAACTCTTACTCACAGCGGGTATCGGGATCCAACTATCTCATAGAAGGTAAGCAATCTCATTGCAAATTTCAACACTTGAAATTCCCAATGATATTTTACCCCAAGCCTTCTATGACCTTGATAAAGGCCAACAAACCACAGGCTGCTGGTCAAGTTCAACCCGTCATTTCCTGATTGAATCAAACCCACCCGCACGACCCTTGACAAAGCCCAACAAGGTCGTACGACTACCCTAATCCAATCTGCATCATATGCATAAGCAGATAAGTACTATTCAGCTACCGCACACTACGCCTTGACAAAGGCCAACAAACGCAGCACGAATACTAAACAGTCCTTATCTGAAATGACGGAGGGCTACGACAGGTTTTTAAGAAAACCCTTTGCGTAATGAACTTGATATCGTTGTAGAATCGAGTGATTTTAAATGGAATGTTTTTTAGGCCTTTTCTAGTTTTTCTAAAGAGGTCACTCCCAGTGAAGGGATCGTCGGCTCTTTCCTCATCGAATAAGGTGCAGGATATTTCACAAATATCATTATGCAAAGCAAAAACTATAAAAAGAATCAAAAGGAAAACCGAGTTTGTAGCATCTGCTAGTTTCACTAAAGAGGTCACTCCCGGTGAAGGGATCTCGGCTCTTTCCTTATCGAATAAGGTGCTGGATGTTCTACAAGGAACACCACTATGCAAAGCAAGAACTAGAGCTACCAGTTTTTAAACAAGTTTCTACAACATCTTTAGGTTTCTTTTAATTCATTAATCCCATTAATGAAGTCCCATTTTAATATGCTTCACAAGCATCACATTTGAAACGAAATCTGCAATATAACATATATCTCATATATATAATATAAACATTCGTCTCAGGCAGTAATATGATCTCATCACAGAACATTGCAGCAGAAGAACATATATGAAATATTGGATATACTAGGACGTCCGTGTTTTAATACGAGTCTGTATAAAACACGGATTCCACGGTCGCGATGAATAGCCAAACCCACATCCGTAGACCTCTACAAGAGCGACAAGCAACACTGCAATTCTAGGGTTAGGAGACCCGGTCTCGACTCCTCGAGATGGTCTCTTACTGGACCCTAGAACCCGGTTACTTGTGCTCCCCGCCTTGGGTCTACCTAATGCGGAAAAGTAAATAATATACAATGGTGACATCATTCTCAGCCCGGAAGTGCCCCAATAAAAGAATATTATATACAAATGAATTTTACATGAATGAAAAAGAAAAACTTTCATCTCACATAAAAACCCCGGCTATTCAAAACGCGACAATCCAATATAACATATCACAGCAACACATAATATGTCATATCATCAACGTAAGCAAGTATGTGTATCCCGATTGTCGTTGATGTATAGCAACGAAGCCGGCGATATACCACATACTATGCTTACGGTCACAGAAAAGAAAGTGTAAAACTACAACAGTTGGAATCCGCAACCTCCTTAGACATCTCATGCCTAACCAAATGAATTCCTTAGACATCGCATGCCTAACAATTATAAACCCCGCATTTTAGTCTCAATATCGAAAACTCTTTTCAATGTCAAGTCGGGCAATTCAACAAGATTCCCGACATCCTGATCGAATGCTCGTCGCAAACTTTAGTAGACGGCTGCACCCCCGGACGCCGTCGACGAAGTGCACTAAGGCGGAACACCGCTGCCGCGAGCATCCGAACGAATGCTTTTGACGACGGGGTTCTCCTACAGTCACTTGGTCGGGGCTATGGGGCGTGGCTGTCTATTAAGTTTACCCGGCGAGTATCCGCGTACGCTACGTGATTGCGACAGACTTTTGATCGCATCAAAATCCCGTGGCAACCGATCAAATGAGACTAAACTGCTAGATTTATAACATTCAAATTAGTTATCTCATAACTACTTGTGGATTCCAAATATTGTATCGTACTCCAGATAAATAGACAATGTTAAACTTTCCGATCGAATAAACAAACACCTAAGATTTCCCAAATAGCTCAACACTTGAGCGGAGTTCAAAAAGTATCCATCACATGCCACAGTACCAGTGGTCCAGCCGTAGAAGGGTCAAGACAACGCCTCACATGTGGCAACGATACTGCCCCAAACCCTAAGGTTCAGAGGCGGTTCAGACGGTCACATAATCGAGTTAAGGTTTGTGTTCTTCTAGAGGGTCCACCGCGTTCCTTGCATGATTTTCCGGAAGTTTCAAACTCGAGAAAATATCCAACTTTTGAAAAAATTTCCGACAGGGGAAAAAGTGAGTTATTGATATCCGTTCGAACATTTTAACACGTTCTAAAATTACCCCGAAAAAAGTTAAACGAAGTTAAATTATCCGATCGAATCAACGATCTCCAGAAAACTCAACACTTGAGTAATATTAAAAATCCCAAGAAGCATCAGGAAATACCTACGGTTCATTACCGTACAAAATTCAAACCCTAATGCCACTGTAGCGCCGCGGAACCGCCGCTCAAGCCATGGTACGGCCGCGGTTCCCCGGCGCTTTAAGCGAATTAATGGCTCATTTTTTACATAAATCCTTAGAATTCCCTGCTGATTTTTTTGAGTATTTTTAATACAGAAAAAATCACAATTTTAGAAAATATCCAGAGAGGGGTCTAAACCGGAGTTTCGGGGTTCGATCGGACTATAAACTTCGTCTAGACTTCGCCTAAAGCTCTAGCTTGGCTCTGATACCACTGTAGGGTTACTAGGCACTCACACAAGGGTCTATAAGGCATCAACCATGCCCGATTTAAAATTTAGACATGCCGAACAACCCTAACCAAGATCTTTAAACTAGAGATTAGGCGAAACAAAGCATGTTAAACACTTTAACATCTAAGAGTTTGGGATTACAACCTTTGTAGTCCGGTCCTTCACTTCTAAAGCTCCGTGTTGAGGTCTCTTCGCTGCGATCATCGAGTTTCCGGACTCTAGAGAGGCTCCACGAAGAGAAATATGCAAGCTTGCTTCCGAACTTCGATAACTAAGATGATCTACCTTGAAGTTTCTATAACACAAGCTCTCACTCACTACATGAAGTGAACACCCTAATCTAAATGGCTAGGATAGATTAGGATGATGAAGTAGGAATTTATCTCTCACTTGTTTTCTTTTTCTCACTCATTTTCATCGCATAAGAAAAACCTAGAAAGCTTTTCAAAAGCTCAAGGAGGAAGAAGAAGAATAATCATAATCCTTTTGTGATGAATAATGAAAACTAATACGTGAGGTTAGAAATGCAACCATAGTTAAGAAAGAGAAGACTTAACCATTGTAGAGAATGAATCATAGTTAAGGGTTTGGGTTTGGTTAAGGAAATATCTACACAAAATATCTTTACAAGAAAACAAAAGCAAAGCTTCTAGAAGCTACTAGAAGGCTTAACCATAATCCAAACCCTAACCATGTTTAAACTCCACAAAACATGTTGCATTTGTAACCTTAACTTGTAACAATATTATATATCACATATATAATATTTATTGTAACAAAATAAAATAATACAATTAACATATATCGCATATATATCAATGTATTACCCGAGTGAGAAAAAGAATCTTTTAGTGAGCTTATATTAGTTAATGTAATTTAATATATCAAATATATAATTATACATTAAATTATCGAATCAACACTTGATCCGATAATCCGGCTATTTCACAAATAACCGACTAATATAATCTGTATCAGTTCATCGAATCAACACTTAATCCGATGACCCGGCTATATCACATATACCCGGCCGATATCTCATATCGCGATAATCTAATACGGTATCACATACACGTATTATTCTCGGTCCTGCACATATCATATATGTGCCCCTACTCCGTTTTGCCTGAGTCAAGAAACCTCTGTGTAGGACTCTAAAGAATCGTCAATACACCGGCAGTAGGTGATGATCATATCAAACACCTACAAGCTGCAAGCGGTCAGCTAAACGTAACAGCCACCCAGGTATTGAGCGATCAGAAGATCAACAAGCAAGCCTGTACTTTCTCCCGTGAATCCAATCAGTAACACTCCCGTACGGTCCGGTCTCTTCGTCTGATATGTCGCATATCTCGCCTAGGGGTGGTAAACGCCAGACCCAGTAGTTTGATAAGTCGTGTCGATATAAGGTTCATAACAGTTCGAGAAACTACTGATAACACTTACCAGTAAATCTCAGCAATCCTGACCAGGGATTTCTAGTTATAGCCAATCGAACACAGCGCAACATCAACTCCCTGTACCGGGAGAGACGAATCCCCTCCTATCGCTCATTGCCTCCATGTGATTCGGGACTGTGCCCAAAAGCCACCTTTTTGCACGCCCTCTTGGACGTGGTATGATGGAAATCAAAGCACAGTGGGAATCACACAAGACTCTATGACGATCTCGGGTCTACAGACTAACCTGTACCAGTGTCACCAGAGAACTGCCATCTGACGTGATGTATAATACCATCTGGGAGTTCTCGGCGAGTCCGTCCAGTGTACCCAGTCTCTACTGAGCACCCGTACACCATCCTTGATATCAAACACCGATGGATATGGGATCATCCATTGCCCATCATATGGGTCAAGATGCGTATACGCTAGTCTACTCTGGTGTATCTATGCCCTGTCTCGATACACCCTCGACTAGGAACAGTTATAGGATGTACTCGTCGACTACCGTGGCCCCACTAGTATGATCTCATCTTAGTCCCAGTAGTCGAGTACATATCCTAATGGCTTTATCAACATGTAACATAGAGACAATCAGAGTACATATTAAGATAAAGTACAACCAGATAGCATACTATCATGTCGAGCAAGAAAGTCCTCCCTATATATGTCCAAGCATCCATTACAATATATATCATATGTACAGTAATGGCCTCTAGGGCATACATATAACTAACAAGCATCGACCACCAGCCGGGGATGACCGAGCAAGGTAGCTGCTCGGTTGCCTCTTGCGAGGGCTTTGATCCTTCAGGACGGGGATCGAGCGGGGTTACCGCCCGGCGCCTCTTGGCGAGGACTTCGGTCCTTACCGCGGGAGGGGTGTAGGAAGCCTGCCAAGGACCCTTGGCCGGGCAGGTTTTCTGCCCGATGCCTCTTGGCGAGGGCTTTTGTCTTGACGAATAGCCGAGCGAGGGATCTTCAGGCTCGACTGCCTCTGGGAGGTCTTTCTGATCACTGGCGTTGCAGTAAGGAAGCTACCCGCCAGGGACGACCGAGCAGGTTAGCTGCTCGATTGCCTCTTGCGAGAGCTTTGATCCTTAGCGTTGGAGGGGTTGTAAGAAGCCCACTAAGGATGACGTGGCAGTGAAGCTGCGCGGTTACCTCTTGGCGAGGGATTTGACCTCTGCCGTCGTGGGTAGGCAACTACCAGCCTGGGATGAACGAGCGGGGAAGCCGCTCGGGTGCCTTTTGTGAGGGCTTTGATCCCTAACGCCGTGGGTAGGGAGCTACCAGCCGGAGTTGACCGAGCAGAGCAGCTGCTCGGTTGTCTCTTGCGAGGGCTTTGATCCTTCAGGACGGGGACCAAGCAGGGTTACTGCCCAGTGCCTCTTGGCGAGAACTTTGATCCCTGTCAGTTGTGGTAGGAAGCTACCAGCCGGGGATAGACGAGCAAGGACTCGACTGCCTCTTGGAGGACTTTGGTCCTTAGCGCGGGAGGGGCTGTAGGAAGCCTACCAAGGACTCTTGGCCGGGCAGGGTTACTGCTCGGTGCCTCTTGGCGAGGGCTTTTGTCCTGAAGGATAGCCGAGCGAGGGATCCTCGGGCTCGACTGCCTCTGGCAAGGCTTTCTGATCCCTGGCGTTGCGGTAGGGAAGCTACCCGCCAGGGATAGCCGAGCGACGGTTGGGCTCGACTGCCTCTGGGAGGACTTTCTGATCCCCGGCGTTGCGGTAAGGAAGCTACCCGCCAGGGACAGCCGAGCGACGGTTGGGCTTGACTGCTTCTGATTCCTGGTGTTGCGGTAGGGAAGCTACCCGCCAGGGATGATCGAGCAGGGTAGCTGCTGGGTTGCCTCTTGGTGAGGGCTTTGAATCCTGGCGTTGCGAGTAGGGAAGCTACCGGCTAGGTATAGCCGAGCAGGGTAGCTGCTTTGGCTAATTCTTCGCGAGGTGTAGCCCGACCATCCAGCTGTAGGCATGGGGAACAGGAACGGTCGTGGCGGCTGTGCACGTAGCATGTGCATTGAATGTGAGGGGAGGCGAAGCGCTAGGGGCGCGTTGATGATGGTCGCTGGAGGAGGCTCATCCACGCCTTCGGTGAGTGGAAGGCGGCGGCTGGTACCGGGATCTTCATGATGGTTGCTCGCCATGCGGACGGAGATCGGAAGGCCAACTTTGTTTTTGTGGAGTTTGGTTTCCCACAGACGGCGCCAACTGATGGAGGTCCTTTTCGGGTCTCCGTCAGATGTTGTCTTCCGTTGATCTCCTGGTGGATTTTGGGGGTGATCTTCTGTTGCGTGTGGATCTCAATGGGTTTTGATGATATTGGTGATTTGAGGAGTTTAGCGCCGAGTACCTGCAAAGGAGTCCCGGGGAGGTTTGGTACCACCGAGGACCCTCCGGCGATCAAGTTAGTACTAGATCCGAGCAGAGTAACAGCTAAATGGAGTAAAAAATGGCTTACTTGACCCCTCTGTGATGGGGGTTTATATAGTGGCGGCAGCACACAGCAGCGGACGCGAGAATCTCGCCGGCAGTTACGCACCCGACGTCACGCCCGCGTAAAGAGCGGATCGCCCGTTAATGGGGATCATGATGGCGTGGAACGTGGGATGTTGCTGGCGGAGAATCTGCGCATGGCGAGATTTGCGGAGCGGCGGTTACGCCTGTGAGTGGTGGAGTCGGTCGGTTGGGGGACCGAGGAAGATAGCATCGGCTGGGAGCTCGGGGACGAGCGAGAGGGCCGAGGAGTCTTGGTCCTGTGGCAGCTCGGGGCGAGCTAAGAGGCCGAGGAGGCCAATTTCCAGAGGCTCTGAGGAGAGCCAGCTTGTGCTCGCAGATCGGATACAGGGGTGGCCTGGTCAGCCCCTGTGGGCTCTTTCTTCTGAGTTCAGGGACACGTCATCCGCCACGTGTCCTTTAACTATTTCTCGCATCGCCAATATTGAACATCATCAGCCAGCATGTCTAATATCCCTGGTATTAAACTGAAAAAACAGGAGGACATGGGCAAACCAAGTTTAATCTAAATTAAATTAACACAATTGCTATAAAATTTCTTTATATTGGCTTCATCAATTCATAATTTTGAGGAAAAAATATGTATTTTAGGAAACAATAGCTTTTTTTACCGCATTTTATAAAATCTTTAAAATCTATACCATTTTTATAGAAAACTTTATTATATTAACTCAAGTTCCTTAATAAATATATAATCTTAAATTTATTTTTGAAATTCTTCTATTCCAAAGTTCATGAACAAGATAGGCCAATCGACATGATCTTACATGTCATACCGGTCTTTCTTCTTGTATATCATAATTATCGGCAAATAAAATCGCTGTACACACATATTCCATAACAAGATAGGCCAATCGACATGATCTTACATGTCCAAATATGACCAACAAAATATTAAAAAAATTTAAAAATTTAAAAATTAAAATTTTAAAAAAAAAGTAAGAATTTCTTACAGGAGTTATTTTTGCCGTTACGTACGATGCATGACTATCATAAATTCCCATCACCCAGCTCCTCGTCCGAATCCAATTCAAATTCCAAAATTCCAAATCCCAAATCCAATTCCCAAATGCTCTCCTTTTTCCATCTCCTTCATCTTTAAATACCCACAAAATTTTCTTATTTATCATCAAATTTTCTCATGGCCGAGGTGAAGATCTCAGCCGTCATCTTTGATCTCGATGGGACCCTTTTGGACACAGGTAACATCAATTTTTCTCATTTTTTATTTCAATTTTTTGGGGTTGTTTTTGGTTGATTTGATGAATGTTTTTTGATGGTGGGTATTTAGAAAGGGCGACGAAAAATGTGTTGAAGGATTTCTTGGCGAAGTATGGGGTGGAATCGGATCCAGAGAAGGAGGAGAAGAGATTGGGGAAGATGTTTAAGGAATCGGCCGCGGCCATTGTCCACGATTACGAGCTGCCTTTGAATCCAAATGAGTTTGCTGAGGAGATCATGCCTTTGTATCAACAAAGGTAAAGTTTTTTTCTTTCTTCTTTCTTTACAATATATATGAGATGTGACCCATTTGGTGATCGCTCATTTTGGAAAGTAAATTAATTTTTTAATATGCGAATATAGAGATTGAGGTTTGTGATGTATCATGCACTATGATATGTGTTATATTTGAAAGATGAATGACATTTCCTACATCACGATCATCGTCATAGAAGGCTTGGTGTTATAATTGTTTTATTTTTTGAGAGGAAATGGGAAAAAAAAATCCTTCTATGTACCACATGCATGTATCCGGTCTTCGGAGAGCAACAAATATAAGTATAGACCTCACAAAGCTGCCCAAAAGTTGGTCGAAAAATTCATCTCTTTCTCTCTCATGCCTGGTTCGCATTGCATCTGGTATAGAGAATAATATCTCGAAAATTGGGCTAATTAATACTTTCTAAATATTATAAGTATCTTATGCATACAAAGTACGGGATGAAATAGAACCACAAGCATGTTAAATATTTCCTATTAAAGGAAACCTTGCCATGAATACGCGGAGCGCCAAGACAATCAAATACGTACCTCTCAAACATTGGAAACATAGTTTGAGAAACAACTATCACATCAAGTGCTACTCTGGCTCGGTGTTTATAGCAACATACTCCATGAAATATTTTGTTAGTTCATATGATTGTTTGTCAACCTGACATCGGCCTCTCTCTCCATGGGAGTTCAAGTTAAAATCATGTATTGCTTTTGAAAATAGATTGAGCACTAGACCCGAGCTTACACATTTCCATGATTGTTACAAAACTTATATTTTGCAAGTGTTATTCTAGCCAATAAAAGTTTGTTACTTAGTTTTGTGTGCATAGCTACAAACTTCTTTAGCTAGAAATATTTAGCTGAATCTGTATACTTCGTATTTCTTTAGGTGGAATCAAGCGAAAGCGCTTCCAGGTGTCAATCGCCTTATGAGGCATCTTCATGGCCATGGAGTTCCTCTGGCACTTGCATCGAACTCCATAAGGAAACATATTGAGATGAAAATCTCACACCAACGAGGTTGTCGTTTTATCTACAGTTTCATCATTCTTGGAAAATCATTCCTTTATGTGAAATGTTACAGTGTAATTTCCATGTGAGATTTGTCTAGTTTCCTCCCTTTTTCCGCCTAAAAATTAATACCGATATATTTTATTTCCAGTATGTTTGGTTACATTTTTTTTCCAGCGAGATGCCGAAATGAGAATTACTACCTTATATGAACACAATGAGAAATACCGGCCACAATAGGTGAATACCATATTTCAGGAAAAGTTGAACTTTATGTTCAGTTTATATTTGCTACAACATAGATTAGGCTTTATTCGTGGGAAAAAGTAATACAAGCAGTTAGCATACTGAGGTCTTAATAGCATTTAGTGACAGGATTCGACGATCAAGCTCTCCCCCGTATTTTTGTCTAAAATTTAATGTTTGGAGTCTCTTGTAGATTCTTTTTTCTCCATTTTCTTTTCTTTTGTTATATTTTTAATAAAATCTTCCAAAAATTTTAAATATAGGTTGGATGGAAATGTTTTCTGTCATTCTCGGTGGAGATGAAGTTAAAAATGGGAAGCCTTCTCCTGACATGTAAGTTATTTGTTAAGCATAAAAATTATCATTTGTCATGGGACAGAGATATCTTTCTAAGCTTACTAGTTGTTATTCAGATTTCTAGAAGCAGCAAAGAGGTTGGGAGTAGCTACATCAAACTGTCTCGTGATTGAAGATTCTCCGTAAGTAGAACAATTGAGGATTACATGTTGTTTTTATTTCACACCATCGAATGATCTCAGCACTATATTGATGTATTTACAAATTTTGATGGTTCACCCCTGTTTCTTTTTAACTCCAAAATTCCAAACCTTACGAATAATATCATCCATTTTATGAACATTTGATTTCTCGGGATAAGATGGGCAGATTCTTTTTTTCTTTTTTGAGAAAAAGGTGGATAATTAGCCATCCCATAGTATTAAAAAGTTTTTAATGGATACAACGATACGCCGTCAAGGTCACAAAAGACATACAAACATTCTCCAAAGCATTAAAGCTTAGTTCTTCATGCCAAGCGAAAGTAGAACAAGTGCCTCACATACGAGGACCACAAAACCCAAAAAACACCACATCCTCCACCTCTCCATATCCATTCTCCCAACTTAGGCCGCCGCCATCAGTCCCCTCATCTTCGCCCTCCTCCCCCTCGCTTGCCGAGTCCTCCTCCTAAGATGGGCAGATCCTTCCCATAGCCCCATATCTTAAATTTGCACGGCAAGCTTTGTTTTTTTATGAATATAGATAAAGAGTCACAACGACGTAGAACATTACTTTAGAAATGAAATGTGGAGTGTCACAAAATACAAAATAGAAAAGATACAATATGCATCTCCAATAACATCTGGTATCATGCCAAAGAAAATCTCTTTAAAGCGCTAGTCCAAAATTTCAGATGGACGACGACTTTTATGAAGGGCAACAAAAAGGGGAAAACAATTGTTATGAAAGATCTTGGCTAGAAAAGAACACTACAACTTGCGTGGTAAGAAAACTATGCCACGCTAAGTAATTACACATTGTCTTATGAACTACGCTTTGCATAATTGCCATCCGGTATTGATTTAAACAATTTCTCTTGTTCTTTCTATCAACGCCATCCGTGTCATGTCTATGACTTCATGGCACTATGATCTTTATCTTTCTAAGGGAAAAAAAACTTTGTTTTCGACCAGGGTCGGTGTTAGAGCCGCAAAGGCTTCGGGAGCAAATGTTGTAGCTGTACCGTCTCTTCAAAATCAAGACGAACATTATCTAATAGCAGACTGTGTACTTCATTCGCTTCTAGAGTTTCAGCCTCATTTTTGGGGTCTTCCACCATTTGAAGATTGTAAGTTCCTAACATAAACTCATTTGGATATTTTCCCGCTGATGCTGTATTTTTTTTCGAGCTATGGTGTTTAGTAATCTGATTGTGCAGGGATTCAAAATTCTTTACCAATCGAACCTTTCTATATTAGAGGCTTGATGAGCGAAGGAGCTGCTCGCAATGGACGTACATCGCTTAATGTAATTGTAGGCAAGTGTTAACTTGGTTAAACTTTTCCCATTAATTTACTCTTGATTATCTTCTCTCTCTTTTCTCAGTTTGTAATTTTTACTTTCTCCTACAAATATGCAGAGAGAAATTCGCTAGATTATCTTCCTGATCAAGTTTCGGGGATTTTCTTTGGCTGGATCAGACTTCAAATACAAGGCATATTTAAAGCGGTTGTGGCAATCGGATGGGACCATTCTTCGGGAATGAATACAAGATCAATTGTAAGATGTCCAACAACAATTTGCATCTGAAATTATTTATCGATTTTAATCCTGAGAATGTTTTTTAAGGCTAGTATTAAAATTATGCCTGTGAAGATTGTATCTGATATAAAGTATGAGTAGAGCTCCTCATACTGATATTATTATTCTCTTTTTTTCCTTTAATTTGTAGCAACCACGCCTGTTTGGCGATATAAACAATCACCGATCTAAAGAGCAGTTTCAAATGATATTTGTCGGGTACATCCGGGAACTATCTGATGAGGTATTATTCTCGAATAATCTGCGATTTTAGTTGATGTTAATGCTTTTCACTTGCATTTATTTCAGCCATTAGTATGCTCATTTTCTCATCAAGATTTTCAAGACCAACTTTGTAATAGATTAAATTACATTTGTAATTTTCGTGCCAACTAGATTTAATCAAATGCCATTGTGCAGGTTCCAAGATTAAGCGAAGAAGATGAAGAAATCGCAAAAGCTGCATTAGATCTTCCCGTGTTTTCTCGCTACATAAGCAGTCCTATCTTAGAAGGAGCCTTTAGTGATTAAGTTTTTTTTCTCTCTCCCTTAATTCGGCCTTTTCTGTATTGATAAAGTTGTATGAATGAAGCCAACTTTAGTGAGTAAGCTTAATTACTTGTTAATTAAGATTTTGTAATTGCAATATTAACAAATACCCTGGCACCTCAACAATAAAATATTTACTCTTTTTGTTGTGTAATATTATGTTCACGGTTATTCACTTGATTTGTTATCTTCATTTTTAAAATTTATTTGATGACAGCATGACCTCGTCTTTATGCTGTATTCAGAAAACATGATCTTATTAACATCATATTTAAATTGCATGAAATTCGAAGATGCTTCGTATCAAGGAAACATCAACATTATAGCTTAGGCTCAGCGAGATGCTTGTTTTTTTATTTTTATTTTGTTGGAATAATAGACGGTAACATGATTCAGGCATGATTCGAACCCTATACCTCTTGCTGGTTTAGGCTTTTTAGATAGCGACACTTGCATTCATATTTGTATTTTCCATAGAAATTCAGTGAAATAACAGAACCTAATATAAAATACTGTTTAAATTAAATATATTAATATCTATGGTATTTTCGGCATCCGTTGTAGTCTAGTTGGTTAGGATACTCGGCTCTCACCCGAGAGACCCGGGTTCAAGTCCCGGCAACGGAAAAGTATTTATATAACTTTTATTTTTTTCAAAATTACCATTCTTCATTTATTTATGGACAAAATTGTAGAGACAACTGCAAATATGGTAAGTGCAAAAGATTGTATGTTGTACAGTGTTCTGAATCTATGCAGAAATAATTTGATTGGGATTTCCTCTGCACAGTTTAATGCTTTTTTTTTGCACGAATGCATGAATCGTGAGAATGTATAATATGTGTAATGACTGCTTCTTATCAAATATAGTAATGTACCTGCTAAATATAGCAGTTTATTCCTTGAATGCAGCAGTTATCTACAAAAACTTGAGAAGGGTAATATTGGAATGCTAAAATATAAAATGTTGTTGGTTGTACTATAGAGACATAAACATACAACCTTTGGGATTTAGGAAGTTTTTTGATAGATTTTTTTTTGTTTCGAGGGGTTTTCCTATTGGTTTATTGACCCAGGAAGTTAGACGATGTTCCCAAAATCTTAACCATGTACCAAGAATAGTCTTAATGATGGCATGGCACACTATAAGTTGGGATTGCAGATGACTTAGATAGCTTGTTTAATAAGAATTGTTATTTTTACTGTTTCTCTTGTTTTTGGTACTTGATTTTTCTTTGAATTTAGCCTTTGCAAAATGCAACACTTTACGGCCGAAGAGCCTACTTTATTTGCAGAGATAACTAGGATCACATATGGACCTTTATGGTCCAGAACCTAATTACATTAACATCTCGAAATTTATCAGTTTCTTGTTTCTTTCGAATGGATGCAAAACCGAGACGTTTTCGGCGTGCAATTATTCACCCTTATATTTAAGAACAAAAATCACGGTCGGCCGAAGGAGAAAGAAACTTCGTTTTTAACTTGCAGTTATATCTATTTAATTGTTATTTTTTCTAAGTATAGAACTAGTTCCCTTTTTTTTAGCAACGCAGTTTAAATTTGGACCTGAAAAAAAAACAAATAAATAAACCATGGACTCTGAATGTAAAATGCAAAATTTTAGGTACCGTTCTGCAATTAGTAGCTGGCTTTATAAACACGCATAATCGATGGAGAGCTTCTCGCTTCTTTCCCAAAATTTGGGGCACTTTCTCTTCTTCCCCTCCTCTTTAGATTTTTGCTCTTAATTTATTTAAATAAAATCGCAGCTTTACCAATCAATCCATCGATCGATCGAATGGCGAACAGCAATTTGCCTCGGAGAATCATCAAGGCGAGATCTTTGATTCGATCGCTAAGCTTTCCCCCTTTTTGATGAGTACCTTCGAATTTCTTGGGTTTTAGTCTTTGATTAGTTGACTTTTTGCTATTGAACAGGAAACGCAGCGCCTGCTTAGCGAACCAGGTAAAGATCGATGCTTTGCTGATTGTTTCGGTCAACTCTATGTTAGGGTTTTGGGTAGGTATTTTTTTTTGTTTGGGGGGAGGATTTTGACTGTGGGATGTTGTTTGATTGTTGTAGCTCCTGGTATTAGCGCATCTCCATCTGAGGAGAACATGCGTTACTTCAACGTGATGATCCTGGGGCCAACTCAGTCTCCTTATGAAGGTATCGGAGTTAAAAAGCTGCTGTTTTGCTTTGATTGGATAAAAAATAATCGATTGTTTCCTTATGACATGATGCTTTTGTTTTAAATCCTTGTTTAATTTGTAAAATTTATCGGAATTGTTGATATGGAGTCATGTCTGAGATCATGGACTTATTCCCTATCTTTGGTAAGTGTTTCTACTGCGTTTTCCCAAAACCACTGTATCTGGAAAGCTTTAATGGACTTTTGGGATCAAAATCTTAACTTCCGCTTTGTGGCACACTCTTACTCGGTTGTGTAGCAATGCCTCTTTGTTACCTTAAACACCTGGACTTCTTTATTTAACATAAGGTTTGCAGGGAACTGCATTCAGTTCTAAGGTATTGATAAGCTTAACTGCATGTTCACTTATTTTCGGCACCTATGAAAAGACATTGATGTTTGGTCAATTATTATCAATAATGGTCTTTTTTCCGTATGAATTGTTGTTTCGTGTAGGCTTTCTATTCTTTCCTACCAGATTCTTTGTTGATTATTTTGTACATAAATATTAATTCTTAGTTAAAAGTTGGGATTGTACATTTCTACTGTGTGACTAGCTATATAGAATTATGAGTACACGGAAAAAATAAAGAAATGTAAGTGAAATAATTACTTCTCATTCTGTTGTGATTGGTGAACAATCAAGGAAAAGGAATTTGTGAATCAGCGTAAAGTTTGATTGAGATAGCTTGTCGTTGTAGATTACTAGATTCTATACAGATGATAAAAATTCACATCTTTCATTATTTTAGGTCCACTAACATTGCATTCTATTGTCTGTTTTGTTTCTATTATTTAGGAGGTGTTTTTAAGCTTGAATTGTTTTTACCTGAAGAATACCCAATGGCTGCACCGAAGGTAAATTATCGTTGGCATTGCTTTCATTTGTTAAGATTCTTTTTTACCTACGCACCTTGCTGTGTATGTTGCTATTCTCAATTACTCAAACACAATGTTTCAAAAGCGGAACAAAGCAGAACAGTTGTGGTGCTGGGTCGTTTAAGCGCTGCTAGGTGCGTAGGCGGCCTCTCCAAAACCTTCAATCTTATTGCTTTTGGGGTTTACTAGGGTTATTTCTTGCAAATTTTTTGTTAATCATTAATTCTAATGGTTTCAACCTTTTTCGTTCTTGTTTTGCCATTTGCAAATGATTAGATAAGCTTTCTCAAAGTGGTAAACAACTAAAAAAAGCAATCGACGATGGTCGGAATTTAATTAAAGATTATTTCCATACTAAGATTAATCTAAATACCCAATTAGCAACACATTATAGAAGTATATACTTTATTAGGAAAACGCGGTAATAAAATTACTATTACAAAACCCATATATGTTTAAGTGCACCCTGTAAGTAACAAGAAGGGTATTTTTAGATGACTACCGGGGTGATGACATCATATCATGTACTCACCGAAAAGCAAAGCGCGCAGACTCCTTGCCCTGCTTAGGCAGCCGCTACTTTATTTAGAACACTGCTCATACATGAACCTCTTTTGCTCTTGCTCAGTAGCGAGTTTGGACCAGAATCTTGACTTTCTAAGCCGTGGAGGCAATATACCATGGTGAGGCCTTTTATCTCTTTTAACGAAGGAGCAACCTCCAAAACTCTTCTTGACTAGAAGAGATTGTAGAAAAGACGGTAGATGATGGAGTTAGAAAAAGTTTGCAAGCTATTGTAGAAATACTATTTAACATTTACTTTGAGTTCACATGGGCTATGTATCCATTGTTCTTTCTATACTGGAAGGATTTTCCATTGTGATTCTGTACTCATCATGAATAATTGGATCATATCTTAGGATGCGTAGTGTGATGCCCATGTGGCTGTTATACAACCCCCACCCACCCACCCACCCACCCACCCCACCCAAAAAAAGGGAAAAAGAAAGAAAGAAAAAAAGATTAATAATAACAACAAAAATTTATAGCGGATTGTCCAAAAAGGTCGTAAAGAGTCTAAAGACATCAGTTTGCATCAAGGGTGATAATGTTGAAGAATTTTCTCTTGTGATTCTGTTTTTGATAAAAACTAATAGAATGATAGCTGAACATGCAATATTTTGTGATGTTAATTTGAGTCACCGGCTCATTAAGGACCGACAGAACTATAACCTGTGTAACCTGAGTCTGATAAATCCCTTATAAATATTTTCTGTGTATGTCCCTTTTTTGTCCATTTTTGCTTATCTTCATGCTGGTTGCTGCTGAATTGTCGTTTTGTCCCTTTTTGCTTATCTTCATTCTATGTTGCTGCTGAATTGTTCTGCACTCTTTTGTCTGCCACTTGAACAGGTTCGGTTTCTCACCAAAATTTACCATCCTAACATTGACAAGGTAAGCAGCTCTTTATCTTTTTCACTCTTTTTGCTGCATTGACATTTTATATTTTCCCAAAGTTAAGTTCCAATGCCTGCAGCTTGGAAGGATATGCCTTGATATTCTTAAAGACAAATGGAGTCCAGCTCTGCAGATTCGGACAGTGTTGCTAAGGTGATATAACTATTTTCTTTTGTGCTATTCTGCATGTATTGTATCAGTGAAAGAGTACTATTTAGCATATTTGGCATACAATTTGATGCCTTCCAACCAGCACTTGTAGGATTATGTACACGGCATATTTTTATTTCGGTGTTTGTGCAACTATATTTTACATTTTCTTTAACAGAGTTTTTTGCCAAAGATTCTTTAAGAGAGTTGATTCTCAATTACTTAGGAACATGATTCAAAGGGCATATGGCTTTTTATATTCAGTCTCCCTTATGCTGACAACTGAATAAAATCAAAAATGGGAAGTGAATTGCAACTATTTTGTTGACGAAGAGTACTGTATGATTCCATGGTATGTTTTGGAAAAGAAGGCAAGTTTGATTACAAAGGAGCTTAAATATTATATAATTAACTTTTGCAAATGAGTGCAATCGCAATTGTAAGCGAGCTTGAAACAATAGATGAAGTAAGAAGTGATGGCATTACTCATGTGATTGCAGTCATCTTGAAGCAACCAACCACGTATTTAAGATTGAAAAGTTGCACTCCGTAGTGATTTATTTGTATGGTATGGCATGTATGGGGTTTCAATAAGATTTAGATTTCTGCTTCAGCCAGCAGAATGCTCGAGACACTTTCTTTAATCAATCCAACTATTTACTTCAGTTGATGTTCAAATGTTTAGGTAATTTCTTGGTCTAACCAGTTGTAGCAGTGTCGGTTATTTGATAGGTAAACCTGTATCTCTGTTTTCAGTTCATAAAGTCATGAAATATCTCAAACTTGCTTCGGCCAACAGGACTGACCAGCCATTTTATTAGCTCATTTGATAAGTTCACCTACCTATCCATTTCTATACTTGTCTTTACCTACAAATCTTTTCTTTTTGTTTTTCTCGTTTTATTATGATTAGTGTACTTTAGAACTCCATTGCTCCTTAAATAAATTTATTGATTGCTTATTATTATAATACATTTTTTATTTCTTTTCTGACAACGGAGTAATTGATCTTAAGTAAGTCTGATCTAATCATTTCTTTTCCAAGTTTCCGACCACACCTCATCATCTGATCTAATGCTGATGAAACAGTATCCGGATGTTCTAATTTTTTTTGAATTGTAATGTCCATCATTTATCTACTCGATTGATTCCCTTGAGTTTTTTTTTGATTGGTTCGTTGATACATTAGCACTTATGATTCAACAAATTAAATTGTTTCTGCTATAATTTAACTGCTTTCCTGAATTCACCGCACAAGAAACAGTATTTCAATGCTCAAAGTTTGTTTAAAGTGTATTATTGAAATAATATCCGTCATGTTTACAGATTACTTCCGTCTTTTATTTGATATTGGTTTGTTGATACTTAATGAGGTTTTAGCCTTTATTATGGTATAACCAGTAGAAAAATGCTCGTTCCCATGATAATATCATACGGATTCCGCAGTATTCAAGCACTTCTGAGCGCTCCAAACCCAGACGACCCTCTTTCAGAAAACATTGCAAAGCATTGGAAGGCGAACGAAGCTGAAGCTGTGGAAACAGGTAAAAAAAATCATATAACTTGGGTTTTATATATATTTTTGGCAATGCAAGGATGCCCCATTGCATGCCCACTGAAACTTGTTTTGGATGCAGCTAAAGAATGGACCCGTCTGTATGCAACCGGTGCGTGATGATACCATTATTAATGGCATTTGGGCGCAATAACATGTCGCTTTTCTTTTAACATTATCAATGGGAAGTGCTTAGTTTGATGAGAAGTTGCAAGAGGATTGATCCTTTAATGCTGTTTTATTATACACTGTATTTATTAATCAATTCTGTTGAGTTTGAAGGCACCTCCCCCAATATATGTGTGCAACAGTGGTTGAGATTGTTTGTTGGACGGTCTCTAATGCGGCAAAGCTACATTCGGTTTCTTAATAATGTGTGCATTTATCGTTTCATAAAAACTAACGGATTGTGTTGCGCCATATTCGTTATGAAATTGTGTCGGGTTCAGGTAATTCTTTAGAAATCCAGCCATCTTTTTGCCAAATATTAGAGTTTGGAGTTGGTTTATATTATTCCTCAATTGTTATCGGCAACCGGGTATATACCCCTCAATTTTCAAATAGCACCAAGATTGTATTAAATGGATGAATCTTTGAGTTTGGATTTTCTTCGCAGTTTAACGGCTCGGCTGCTTTGATTTATCATATGCTGCGACACGTTCTGCAGCATAAATAGTTTGCATTGGTTCAGATGATTTCAGTACATATGTTGATCATATGACTAATTTGCTCCTATCGTGAAAGGATTTGTTTGCTCTTGGCATTTGCAATAATATTTTTTTGTCCCAATAATTTTTCTTTTTCCAATGTTATTCCTAAATTTTTGTTGTTTATAATTGTCATGACTGCCTTGTATCTATTCTATTAAAATCTTTCTTTAAATTAAAGAAAATGCTATACATTCATTTTATGCATACACATGAGAAATTAAAGAAAATGATTGTGTTCAAACAAGCCATCTTGTCTCTCTTTCTCCTCCTCCCTCCCTTTTTGACTTGTTCCACTCTCACCATATATTATTATGTTTTAAATTTCAACAGTTTCATATGGCTGTTATAAGATCATTAATCAGAATAAACATGAAAACATACCAGCTTGTATAAATTTAACTCAGCTCTCGCAGACTTTTTATCATTATTAAGAAAAAGTAACAATTATCATTTAATACAACTAAACGATCTCATTTGTCGAAATAATATACATATAACCACCTCTCGTTCTATGTCATAATACAGGGTCTGATGGAGATACTTTAGATTCAATATACAATACCAAAAAGAGAAGGTTACTATATATGTAACCCACCTAGCAAAAGATGCGATAAAATCTGATAAGTGGATCTGCACTGTGGCTAACCGTCCACTCTACCCCTGCAAGGAACTGTGGCACAATGGGGGTGAGTTGCTAACTTTGTCACGACCCAAAATTTGGATGTGACTGGCATTTAGATTGTATAATATTTAAAGATATCTACACAACCCGAGTAAACCAAAAACCAAGATCAAAACTCCTTTTTCCGGAATTTTAGAAAAATGTAATTTTTAAGTAAAAATCACAGTTTTAAGTAATTAAGATCTTAACGGTAACTCCCTATTGAATTCATAACGCAAACAGTTAGAAAGTGTTTAATTTGATTGCATCCCTAGTTGGGATCAACAATGCCAACATCGTAAATAATTATATAACTTTATACGACATCAATAAGAATCTCAGATATAAGTAAAAGAAATATCATTTCATATAACTAAACGATAGCATCTGTCAAATAATATACATACAATCACTTCTCGTTCTAAGTCATAATACAGGGTCTGATGGAGATACTCTCGATTCAATATACAATACAAAAAGAGAAGGTTACTACATAGGTAACCCACCCAGCAAAAGATGCGATAAAATCTGATAAGTGGATCTGCACTGCGGCTACCCTTGCAAGGAACTGTGGCACAACGGGGTGAGTTGCCAACTCAGTGAATATAATTAACATATAACGGCTGATAATGTAAATATGACGAACTAGAACTAATTTCAACAATAGTGAATGCGATACATGATAACAACTGGAGGAATGAATATGTAATACTTCATATACGAATCAAAACTGAAATCTCATCAATTATTTTCCAAATCATATTCATTTTTCTCCGTGCCTAACATCGACACAAATCTTCGGTGTTTCATCAGGCATCATTTCTCGAATGATCCTGTAATCAATAATACCGGTCGGTATCATCTAGATATCCGCCGTGTTTCATAACTGTCTCCGGAATCGAGTATCCTCGTTAGGCTCCCCGTCTAAAGTGCGGCTATCCTGCCCCTGAGTCTCGACCGGGTCCACCATGTATCCAACTGTATCCCTACCGACCCAGTCTGGATAAAACTGTAAATCTGTAACCGTATACCCCCAGATTCAGTCCGGAATAAAACCAAATCATAAAACCGACATTTCATGGTGGGCGTGACACATATTCATGAAAATTACTGATTTTTCGTAATAGTATATGAAAACTTAAAACCATAAATTCTCAATAATACAAATGCCTCTTATATCAACTACTAATACTTGAATACGAAATATGATGTCATATATGCTAATTACTACGACTATTGATACTTAAGGTATGATAAGAATTATTTTTAATAGAATAATTTCTAAGTGTGAAGTGACATGTTAATATCGACGAGGTGTAGTGTAACATGTAGATATGTGCATGTGCGGCATAACCCGTCGATAATGGTGCAGTGTTCTAACAAGTATTAATCATGAAGGTATATATGTAGATTTAAGAATGCATATGATAAAGTTAACATACAAAAACAAAACTTGAATTTAAATCTAACTACGGACGTATCACGCCATCTTTACAAGATCCCCCGGTAGATTTTTAATCTACTCACCGGAATACATCGTAACTACTCAGAAATTGCCAATCCTTTAACTTTCCTTACTGCCTCTGAAGTTTCCGTATTTGAATCTAACATCGAAATTTACTTGTATAAGGAAACGGCTAATTCCGATACGGCCAAATCATGAAAACACAAGTTGTGCGTTCTAATTACACTACATACGTCTATTGCAAACGATCTAACACTCATTTTAACTGGAATTTACCCAAACGCTGTTTCGCAACAGAAAACAGAACGCGTTACGTTTTAACCGTGTCGTATTTTAGATTTTAGATACCTTTTCCCGATATTAGTTTCCAGATTTCATATACAGTTAAATTAACTTAATTAAACAATACCAAAATATCCCAACATCTATACAGAGACCTACCCTAAAACTCAAACCACCATAGTCCTCTAAAAATC
Source organism: Agapanthus africanus (assembly GCA_030015575.1). Classification (NCBI taxonomy): domain Eukaryota; kingdom Viridiplantae; phylum Streptophyta; class Magnoliopsida; order Asparagales; family Amaryllidaceae; genus Agapanthus; species Agapanthus africanus. Next base: position 749,209,730 of record CM057342.1, on the reverse strand, counting down.
CGGCGACGCCGGAATTCCCCCATATCTCGCCGGCCAAAATCCGAGCCCCTTGATTCGTGCTTCTAGGGTTTGTTCTAGGTCCAACATACAATATTTAAGTATTGTTTGGTTAAGTTGATTTTACTCTGACTAATAGCAGATTACTACAGAGCTAAATTTTACCAAAAATACGATTTTATCGATATTCGATTTTAACGTTAAACCAGTTACAGAACTAATTCCTACAGTGTTTAAAGATATTACCTACAAAGGATTGCTGGAAGAACTCCCTCCAAGATGTACAAGTTCCTAGTTCCTAGCTTGATGGTGGAAATCCTAGAACTTGGCTCTTCTCTTCTCCTTTCTCTTGTTCTTCTTTGTTTGTTCTAGTTTTCTTTTTCTTTCTTTTGAATTTTCAGATTTTTTTAAAATTAGCTAAGCGATCTGAACAAATGATATATATATGACAAAGGTAAGAGTGATGTGTAGGAGGAGGTGTCAATGATCAAGGTGTGCCATCCTCATGCAAGGAGGAGGTGTTGTGTGTGTGTTGTGCATGTAAGAAGGATGTGTCAAGGTATTATCTTTCAAAATTGATTTATCTTGTGATAAAATTCTGAACTAAAGCCTCATTTAACCTCTTTTCTACTTACACCCTTAACAATTCCGATTTGCAAAATTCCCTAAACTTTACACAAAGACCCCTCACTAACTATGTTATTATATAACACTATTTTAATTAAAAATGAAGCTAAATTTCTCATTAAAGCCCTTATAATTTATTTATGTTACATATTAAAATTTTAATTTAATTTGTTTTACATACTATTTATGAAAATGTCATATTTGGTTTTAATAACTTTTTAATTTAACATTTTATTATTTAATTAATTAATTTTATTTATTTCTAAATTTTCAAAATGCTACAATATTCCCCCTTAAGAAAATTCGGTCCCCGAATTTAAACTTAACAAGACGAACCTTCAAAAAGATGTGGAAATTTTTTTCGCATTGTATCCTCGGTCTCCCAAGCGATCTCTTCGCGATTCGTTCCTCGCCAAAGAACCTTTACAGATGGAAGTACCCTTGATCTCAGTTTCTTTGCCTGCCGGTCTAGAATAGCTACAGACTGCACTGTGTAGGATAAATCCGGCTTAAACTGTAAGGTCTGATGCTGGATCGCGTGAGAAGGATCGTGAAGATACTTGCGAAGCATAGACACGTGAAACACCAGATTCACATCAGGAAAACTCGGTGAAAGTGCTAAACGATAAGCTACAGCACCCACTCTTTCCAGAATCTCGTAAGGTCCGACATATCTAGGGCTGAGCTATCCCTTTTTCCCGAAACGCATCACACCTTTCATCGGAGATACACGAAGGAACATATGATCTCCCACCTAAAACTCGACTCTACGACGTCGTCGATCTGCATAAGATTTCTGTCTGCATTGGGCCGCTCTCATTCTGTCTCGTATCAGCTGAATCTTTTCCGTGGTCTCCTGTACTATCTGCGGTCCCAAAATACTACTCTCGCTCAGTTTTGTCCGGCAAACGGGTGATCGACATTTCCTCCCATACAAACCTTCAAAGGGTGCCATCTGGATCGTCTCCGGAAAACTGTTGTTGTACGAGAATTCTATCAAAGGTAAGTGTTGATCCCAACTACCACCGAAATCAAGGCTGCAAGCTCTAAGCATATCTTCTAGAGTCTGAATGCTCCGCTCTGACTGACCATCTGTCTGTGGGTGGAAAGCTGTACTGAAACTCAATCATGTACCAAGAGCTTCTTGAAGTTTCTGCCATAGTCTGCTGGTAAACTGGGTACCCCTATCGGATACTATGCACGTCGGAACTCCATGCAATCATACAATCTCGTCGATATAAATCTGAGTATACCGCGCAAACCCATACGTCGTCTTCACCGGAAGAAAGTGAGCCGCCTTTGTCAACCTATCAACAATCACCCTGATGGAATCATACCCTCTGCTAGTCCTGGGTAGACCCACAACGAAATCCATGGAAATCTGTTCCCATTTCCACTTCGGAATGGCTAAGGGCTGCAATTCTCCAGCCGGCCTCTGGTGCTCTGTCTTGACTTGCTGACAAGTCAAGCATCTCGAAACAAACTCCGCAACATCCCTCTTCATTCCTTCCCACCAATAAACATCCCTCAAGTCATGATACATCTTGGTGGAACCAGGATGAATACTGTATGCAGATCGATGGGCTTCCTCTAAATTCTCACGTCTCAGTCCATCCGACTCCGACACATAAAGACGGGTCCTAAAACGTAATACTCCACGGTCATCTATCACGAACTCCGACTCTCTGCCCTGCCTAACCTGATCCATAATCTCCGATATACGAGCATCTGCGAACTGTGTCTCTTGAATACGATCCAATAACTGAGGACGGGTGCGAACATGTGCTAACTGTCCTCCTGTCGATGTGAACCCAAACTGTATACGACTATCACATAAAATCTGCCAGTCTGTAGAAGACTGTCTCTGCAAGGTGCGCAAATGGGATAAGCTACCTCCAGGCCTCCGACTCAAAGCATCTACTACAACATTCGCTTTTCCTGGATGATACAAAATCTCACAATCGTAATCCTTCACGAGTTCCATCCATCTACGCTGCCTTAGATTCAGATCCCTTTGCTGCAAAATATACTTCAAGCTCTTATGATCTGTAAAAATCTGGCACGACTCTCCATATAAGTAATGCCTCCAAATCTTCAGTGCGAAAACTACTGCAGCCATCTCCAAATCATGAGTGGGGTAGTTCTGCTCGTGCCTCTTCAACTGCCGAGAAGCATAAACTACAACCCTGCCGTGTTGCATCAACACACAGCCTAAACCCACTCGAGAAGCATCATAATACACAACAAAACCACCAGACCCAGAAGGTAAAGATAAGACTGGTGCAGTCGTTAAGCGAGTCTTCAACCGCTGGAAACTCTGCTTACATGCATCTGTCCAAAGAAACGGAACTTCCTTCCTAGTCAATCCGGTCAACGGTGCGGCGATCCGAGAAAAATTCTGCACAAAACGTCTGTAATAACCGGCCAGACCCAAGAAACTTCGAACCTCTGTAACTGACACAGGTCTGGGCCAGTGCTGTACCGCTTCTATCTTCTTTGGGTCCACACGTATCCCATCTCTCGTAACTACGTGACCCAAGAAATCTACACTATCCAGCCAGAAAGCATACTTGGAGAATTTAGCGAACAGTTGATGCTCCTTCAAGGTCTGTAACGTGATACGCAAATGCTGCTCGTGCTCCTCTCGGCTCCGGGAATAAACAAGAATATCATCTATGAATACTATAATAAACTGATCAAGGAATGGCCGGAAAATACGGTTCATCGTATCCATGAAGGCTGCTGGAGCATTGGTGAGTTCGAACGACATCACCAGAAACTCGTAATGCCCATATCGTGTGCGAAAAGCAGTTTTCATAATGTCATCCTTCCGAACCCTCAACTGGTGATACCCTGACCGCAAATCAATCTTTGAGAAATAACCATCTCCCTGCAGCTGATCGAACAAGTCATCGATATGTGGTAGTGGATACCTATTTCGCATAGTAACTCGATTCAGCTGTCGGTAGTCGATGCACAATCTCATACTACCGTCCTTCTTCTTAACAAACAAGACTGGAGCCCCCCACGGTGATTCACTTGGACGAACAAGTCCTCTATCTAACAACTCTTGCAACTGGCTTTTGAGTTCCTTCAACTCTGTCGGGGCCATCCGATAGGGTGGTATAGAAATAGGCCCCGCATCCGGAATCAAGTCAATGCAAAATTCAATATCACGATCGGGTGGCAATCCTGGTAATTCAGCAGGAAACACATCCGTAAATTCTTGTGCGATCGGAACCTGGTCCAACGGAATTTCAGCGGCTCCTATGTCCTGAACAAATGCTAAGAACCCATGACAACCCTTCTTCAAGAGTCATCCCGCACAAAGAGCAGAAATCATGTTGGCAGGAGTTATATTATAGTCTCCTTGCACAACAAAGCTCGGTTCACCCGGAAAACAAAATCTGACCGCTTTCCCCCAACAATCTACATAAGCATGACAAGCGGCCAACCAATCCATACCAATAAGTATATCAAAATCTAACATATCCAGGAGAATTAGATCAACTAATGAATCCCTATCACCGATACGTACTGAACATGACTTGAATACATGTCGAGCTACAAAAGAATCCTCCACCGGAGTAATCTCAACTAGTGGTAACTCTAATAGCGACGACTCTCTCCCCAGAGAAAGTGCGAAGCGTGAAGATACGTAAGAATGTGTAGAACCGGGATCAAATAAAATATGTGCATCTAAGGAACATACTGCAAGAGTACCTGTCACAACTGCATTTGATGCCTGGGCATCCTGTGGAGTCAGTGCAAAAACTCGTGCCTGGCCCCTACCCGCATCCTGTCGTCCTCCACCTCTATCTCCTCGACCTCTCTGGAAGCGTCCTGCATAACCTCGGCCTCGTGGTGCAACCGTCTGGCGCATAGTGCTAACTGGTGGAGAAAGTAAGGCCATCGGAGTAGAAGGTGGAGGGGATAAAGCAGCCTGTGGAGTAACAGTCCCGCTATGGCGTGTACACCCTCTAGCCATACGCCCCGGAAGTCCGCAACTATAACATGTAAGTGGGGTCCTCTGATCATCGGGGTATGAACTGAACATCTGTCCCTGGGTCCAACCTCGTCCGAAACTGCGGCCCGGAGCGTACCTGCCTCTACCTCTGCCAAATTGATAAGTTGGTTCGTTCTTTTAGGGTTTGTTCTAGGTCCAACATACAATATTTAGGCATTGTTTTGATAAGTTGATTTTACTCTGACTAATAGCAGATTACCACAGAGCTAAATTTTACCAAAAATACGATTTTATCGATATTCGATTTCAACGTTAAACCAGTTATAGAACTAATTCCTACAGTGTTTAAAGATATTACCTACAAGGATTGCTGGAAGAACTCCTTCCAAGATGTACAAGTTCCTAGTTCCTAGCAATATTTGCGCATCACGTTATAGACCTTGAAGGAGTATCAACTGTTCGCTAAATTCTCCAAGTGTACTTTCTGGCTGGATAGTGTAGATTTCTTGGGTCACGTAGTTACGAGAGACGGGATACGTGTGGACCCAAAGAAGATCGAAGCGGTACAGCACTGGCCCAGACCGGTGTCAGTTACCGAGGTTCGTAGTTTCTTGGGTCTGGCAGGTTATTATCGATGTTTTGTGCAGGATTTTTCTCGGATCGCTGCACCGTTGACCGGATTGACTAGGAAAGAAGTTCTATTTCTTTAGACAGATGCATGTGAGCAGAGTTTTTAGCAGTTGAAGACTCGCTTGACGACTGCACCAGTCTTATCTTTACCTTCTGGGTCTGGTGGTTTTGTTGTGTATTGTAACGCCTCTCGAGTGGGTTTAGGCTGTGTGTTAATGCAACACGGCAGGGTTGTCGCGTATGCTTCTTGGCAGTTAAAGAAGTATGAGCAGAACTACCCAACTCATGATTTGGAGATAGCTGCTGTAGTTTTCGCACTGAAGATTTGGAGGCATTACTTATATGGAGAGTTATGCCAGATTTTTTCAGATCATAAGAGCTTGAAGTATATTTTTCAGCAGAGGGATCTGAATCTAAGGCAGCGTAGATGGATGGAACTCGTGAAGAATTACGATTGTGAGATCTTGTATCATCCAGGAAAAACGAATGTTGTAGCAGATGCTTTGAGTCATAGGCCTGGAGGTAGCTTATCTCATGTGCGCACCTTACAGAGACAGTCTTCTATAGACTGGCAGATTCTATGTGATAGTCGTATACAGTTTGAGTTCACATCGACAGGAGGATAGTTAGCACATGTTCGCACCCGTCCTCAGCTATTGGATCGTATTCGAGAGACACATCCCGCAGAACCTCACATATCGGAGATTATGGATCAGGTTAAGCGGGGCAGAGAGTCGGAGTTCGTGATAGATGACCGTGGAGTATTACGTTTTAGGATTCGTCTTTGTGTGCCAGAGTCGGATGGACTGAAACGTGAGATTTTAGAGGAAGCCCATCGATCAGCATACAGTATTCATTCTAGTTCCACCAAGATGTATCATGACTTGAAGGTTGTTTATTGGTGGGAAGGAATGAAGAGGGATGGTGCAGATTTTATTTCAAGATGCTTGACTTGTCAGCAAGTCAAGGCAGAGCACCAGAGGCCGGCTGGAGAATTGCAGCCCTTGCCCATTCCGGAGTGGAAATGGGAACAGATTTCCATGGATTTCGTTGTGGGTCTACCCAGGACTAACCGAGGGTATGATTCCATCTGGGTGATTGTTGATAGGTTGACAAAGGCGGCTCACTTTCTTCCGGTGAAGACGACATATGGGTTTGCACAGTATGCTCAGAATTATGTCGACGAGATTGTACAATTGCATGGAGTTCCGACATGCATAGTATCCGATAGGGGTACCCAGTTTACCAGCAGACTATGGCAGAAACTTCAAGAAGCTCTTTGTACACGATTGAGTTTTAGTACAGCTTTCCACCCACAGACAGATGGTCAGTCAGAGCGAACCATTCGGACTCTAGAGGATATGCTTAGAGCTTGCAGTCTTGATTTCGGTAGTAGTTGGGATCGTCACTTACCTTTGATAGAATTCTTGTACAACAACAGTTTTCAGGAGACGATCCAGATGGCACCCTTGAAGCTTTGTATGGAAGGAAATGTCGATCACCCGTTTGCTGGACGGAATTGAGCGAGAGTAGCAGTTTGGGACCGCAGATAGTACAGGAGATTACGGAAAAGATTCAGTTGATACAGGACAGAATGAGAGCGGCCCAGTGCAGACAGAAATCATATGCAGATCGACGTCGTCGTAGACTCGAGTTTCAGGTGGGAGATCATGTGTTTCTTCGTGTATCTCCGATAAAAGGTGTGATGCGTTTCGGAAAAAAAAAGAAAAATGGGAAGCTCAGCCCCAGAAATGTCGAACCTTACGAGATTCTGGAGAGAGTGGGTGCTGTAGCTTATCGTTTAGCACTTTCACCGAGTTTTTCCGATGTGCATCCGGTGTTTCACGTGTCTATACTTCGCAAGTATCTTCACGATCCTTCTCACGCGATCCAGCCTCAGACCTTACAGCTTGAGCCGGATTTATCCTATACAGTACCGCCAGTAGCTATTTTAGACCGGCAGGCAAAGAAACTGAAATCAAGGATACTTCCATCTGTAAAGGTTCTTTGGCGAGGAACGAATCGCGAAGAGATCACTTGGGAGACCGAGGATGCGATGCGAAAGAAATTTTCACATCTTTTTGAAGGTTCGTCTATTTAAGTTTTAAATTCGGGGACCGAATTTTCTTAAGGGGGAATATTGTAACATTTCGAAAATTTGGAAATAAATAAAATTAATTAATTAAATAATAAAATGCCAATTAAAAAAGTTATTAAAACAAAATATGACATTTTCATAGGTAGTATATGAAACAAATTAAATTGAAATTTTAATATGTAACATAAATAAATTATAAGAGTTTTAATGAGAAATTTAACTTTATTTTTAATTAAAATAATGTTATATAATAACATAGTTAGTGAGGGTTCTTTTTGTAAAGTTTAAAAAAATGTGCAAACTTGAAATTGTGAGGGTGTAAGTGGAAAATGGGTAGATAATGTTTTAGCTCAGAAATTATATCAAGATAAATCAAATTTGGTGTGATAATGCATTGCCACCACCTACTTGCATGCACACTTCATTTCACAACACCTCCTCCTTGCATGAGAGTGGCACACTCTTGTTGGTGACACCTCCTCCTACACCTCACTCTTCCCTTTACCATATATATAGTGTTCAGATCATTTTAACAGATAAAAATTCAGAAAAATTTCATATTTTAAAGAAAACTAAGAACAAACAAAGAAGAATAAAAGAAAAGAGAGAAGAGAAGAAAAACTAGGCTAAGGAGTTCACCATCAAGCTAGGAACTAGGAGCTTGTGTATCTTGGAGGGAGATCATCCAGAAATCCTTTGTAGGTAATACCTTTAAGCACTGTAGGAATTAGTTTTGTAACTGGTTTAACGTTGAAATCGAATATCGATAAAATCGTATTTTTGGTAAAATTTAGCTCTATAGCAATCTGCTATTAGTCAGAGTAAAATCAACTTAACAAAACAATGCCTAAATATTGTATGTTGGACGTAGAACAAACCCTAAAAGAACGAACCAAGAGGCTCGGACGACCTATAGGATGATTCTGTCTTCGCCGGATTTTTGATGGATTTTGGGGTTTTGGGTTTTTGAGTAGGTCTCTGTATCATTGTTAGGATATTTTGGTATTGTTTAAAATAGTTAATTTAACTGTATATAAAATCTGAGAACTAATATCGGAAAAGGTATCTAAAATCTAAAATACGACACGGTTAAAACGTAACGCGTTCTGTTTTCTGTTGCGAAACAGCGTTTGGGTAAATTCCAGTTAAGATACGTGTTAGATAGTTGCTATAATCGTACGTAGTGTAATTAGTACGTACAACTTATGCTTTCATGTTTTCACCGTATCGGAATGTAGCCGTTTCTTATATAAGTTAAATTCAATGTTAGATTTTAGTGCGGGAACTTCGGAGGCCGAAAGGAAAGGAAAGGGATTGGCAATTTCTGAGTAGTTACGACGTATTCTGGTGAGTAGATTAAATATCTACCGGGGGATTTTGTAAAGATGGCGTGATACGCCCGTAGTTAGATTTAAATTCAAGTTTTGCTTTTGTATGTTAACTTTATCATATGCATTCTTAAATCTACATATATACCTCCATGATTAATACTTGTTAGAACAATACACCATTATCGACGAGTAATGCCGCACATGCACATATCTACATGTTACACTACATCTCGTCGATATTAACATGTCACTTCACACTTAGAAATTATTCTGTTAAAATTGATTCTTATCATACCTTAAGTATCAATAGTCGTAGTAATTAGCATATATGACATTATATTTCGTATTCAAGTATTAGTAGTTGATATAAAAGGCATTTGTATTATTGAGGATTTATGGCTTTAAGTTTTCATATACTATTACGAAAAATCAGTGATTTTCATGATTATGTGTCACGTCCACCATGAAATGTCGTTTTTAAGATTTGGTTTTATTCCGGACCGAGTCTGGGGGTATACGGTTACGGATTTACAATTTTATCCAGACTGAGTCGGTGGGGATACAGTTGGATACATGGTGGACCCGGTCGAGACCCAGAGGCAGGATAGCCGCACTTTAGGCGGGGAGCCTAACAAGGATACTCGATTCCGGAGACAGTTATGAAACACGGCGAATATCTAGATGATACCGACCGGTGTTATTGATTACAGGATCATTCGAGGAATGATGCCTGATGAAACACAGAAGATTTGTGTCGATATTAGGCACGGAGAAAAATGAATATGATTGGGAAAATAATTGATGAGATTTCAGTTTTGATTCATATATGGAGTATTACATATTCATTCCTCCAGTTGTTATCATGTATCGCATTCGCTATTGTTGAAATTAGTTCTAGTTCGTCATATTTATATTATTAGCCGTTATATGTTAGTTATATTCACTGAGTTGGCAACTCACCCGAGTTGTGCCACAGTTCCTTACAGGAGTAGAGTGGACGGTTAGCCGCAATGCAGATCCACTTATCAGATTTTATCGCATATTTTGCTAGGTGGGTTACATATATAGTAACCTTCTCTTTTGGTATTGTATATTGAATCTAGAGTATCTCCATCAAACCCTGTATTATGACATAGAACGAGAGGTGGTTATATGTAACAACTCCATTTTTAATGAACAAAGAATTGATTTAAATTCAAAATATACTTGGAGTATTTAATGTTGCTGATATCTCTTTAAGTATTTATTTCACACCATAATTACAAGCAAGTGCCTGTAGCTCATTGGTAATACCTTGCACTGCTGAACCAAGCCACTAGAGTTCAAATCCCATACCCCACATTATTTTTAATATTATTTTGTTTTAAAATTTCTGAAATACCAACAGTCAACACGTGTTTTCTCACAAAAACCCCACTACCCATGAAAAGTTAAATGTTCCAGTAGCTACCCCCGGCGACCCCGCACCTCCCAAGCGCCTGATTAGGCCCGACTCGGCCGAGTCGGCAGGCGGACCGGCCAACTCGGGCCGGCGCCGCCGGCCGGCCGAGTCATCAACAGAGGAAATGAGCCCCTTGGTCTCCCCTACCCCCTGCACACTTTAATTTCTCAGATCGTTTCCAGAGAGCACAATAACTCTCATTCAATCCATTTTAATACATTTTCCCTATTTTTTTACATATTTTAATTAAAAACCCTACACCTACCCTAACCCTAGCCTAACCGTATAAATACACCCCTACCTCCTACCCTCTCATCCCAAAATTCTGAGCCTACTCTCTCAAAATCTCAAGAAAACCTTGTGTACTATGAAAACGAGCGAAACGCGAAGCCCCGACGAAATCGACGGCGAACTTCCGGTGATCGTGCTAGGAACTCTCGGCGACGAATCGACGCACCGGCGAACCCACTTCTTCCCTATCACTCTCGTGTTTGTCCAAACCCATAAATCCCTTTCTAGCTTCTCTTTTCTTTTCTAAAAAAATACGAATTTACAAACCCGACGGAATCGGCACAAATCCGATTTCCGATTCGGTTTTCTTATAAACTTCACTTCTCATTATTTCAATTATGTTTAAACACTATCATGTTGACTATTAAACACTAAACAACTAAATTGATCAAAGTTAAATTCATAAAATGATAGCTATTTCCATTCTACCGTATTTTCACTTAAATACCACATGGTTTCAATACGCCTTTAACCCCATTTAAATTGCTATACCTTAAAGTAGATCACGAGGTAATGACCTACCTCCTCACACACTCATATGCAAACATAACACGCTACCTTGAGAACTTAGAATACGGAAAATAAAACAATTTCATTTAAATACCCTTTACTTAATAAAAACCAATTTTTGATACATCTTTATAAATAAATAACTTTTGGAACTAATAAAAAATATCTAGACCCAGTCAATTAGGGACCGTCACCTTCATTAGGACATAGTAAGGTTGTGGACATCGGTCGTTTATCTAAACCTGATTTTGTGGTGTCTAGGCTAGACAAGTGAGAAAGGTAATTTTAAAAGGCCCGTCTCACGGTGATTCGTGAGCGGATCTCTCCTTTCTTCACTTGTACTTATCTGGCCATAATTGGCGGTGAAGAGACGATTTGAGATATCTCACAACTTGACATAGAATACGGGAAATCGACATCTTTACAAATAAATACCATTTACTTAATAAAACCGTCTTCTAAAGGATTAGTATTTATAAAATCTTTGCAAAGCGCCGCTACAACCCATTTTGGGGAACCCGTTCAGGATGGTGCGGTTTATCGCACATCCTCGGGCTTAGTAGTGCGAGATTCAGACCTCCGCAAGAAGCATTCGGTCTCGAAAGATTTAAAATACGACATTTAAAGAAAATGAGATTTTTAGAATATAAAATATTTATTAAAATTAATTTTGTATAAATATATGTATATTTATCATTAAAATATCTTTTTTGTTATGATATAAATATTCCACATTTTTCTAAAAATCACAAGAACAAATTTTACACTAAAATACCATAAATTCCACATAATTCAATATTACAAATAAATACCTTTGTTTATGAAATTAGGATATTTTCACTAGAAATATCACAATATAAAACGCACATTCATTACAACTCTAAAGACGAATAATAAATACTTGGGGTGCATCTTGAAAACTATACAAAAGTATTTTTACATAAAACCCCCTCAAGTTTTATAAATTACCCTAAGGACCCTAGTAAATATAGAACTTCGATTTACATTTCTACTGTCTGACTCGGGTTTGAGTCTGATCATAATCCGACTTGAATATGATTCAAGTACCATATAAATCTACAATATTACAATTCAACATGAACACACGAATCCATGAATCCAGTTATCAATCTATTCAACTTGACTGAACCAAACCATGGATATACTTTCTATTTACATGATTCCAGTTTACATCCATTACATCCGTTACTGATATCATGGTTTCGGTCAGTCATCCAACTATACAACTTATACAATACAATATAATAATACAATCAAAACACTACGGGGTTTAAGGGGTAGATTGATACGGAATGCGTTAAAAGTGGCACGAGACAGTAAGATTAAAACACCTAACATGAATCATGTTGCTGTTGTACCGTGGCATAACGGTTCCTTGTACTTTCAGTTTGCCCTGGTCTCTAGCATATAGAGACCCCTCTCGTATACACTGGCATCCTTCTGTACCAAGCTACAAACAACAGCGTTAACACAATATTATACAATTTTAAAAGATACATTCTTATTCTGTCTTTTCTATTTCTCCCTTAACTTTGGGACTTACCGAACGACTTGTTCGCTGACGACATTCTATTTCTTTCTTCTTTGAATGTCGTCAGGTGATCTGGACACAGCAGAGATCGAGCCTACCAGTGAAGACTTGGATCAGTTCCTCGAAGACCCTGAGCTCTAGACATTGTATATTTCCATTCAGTACCTTTAATTTCCTGTTATGCCATTGTTTAGGCATCGTTTTTACTTCAGTTGTATTTCCTTTTCATGCATTGTACAAAAGAATGTTAATAAATAAAGTTGTTTTTATTTTTATATCTCTTGTCTCTTGTGATTACTTTTATATTGCTTAGATACGCTTAGCGTATTTACTTCACAGTAAATACGTAGCGGACCAGTCGCGTCCCCTTCGCCGTATACTAGGAAGTGGGGCGTTACAAGTTTTATTGGTGGCCCATGCAGGTCAGAGCTGTAAAGAATCATACTATGCAGTTCTGTTCTGCATGAACAAACTAAGCAATATAACACAAGAAGCAGCAACTAAAACATTCTTTACAATTCATGTTCCTTAAATCTTACAATTTCATATTCATTGAATCTTATCATTTCAAATATTTTGAATCTGTCCTAACCCAAATTTTTCTTCAAGCTTATGGATTCCCCGAACAACACCAGCACCAATGTCAACAACACACCTCCAGCCCTACTACTCACACCTGTCGTCCCTGCTCTGATCAACGAGCAGACGGTTCTGCTTGAGACAATCCGAAACCTCTTAGAGGGACAGCAGCAGCAAACTGCTCTTTTAATGAACCGTCCCGAGGCAGACGCACCTGGGGTAAACCAATTTAGGGCTTTACACCCCAAACAGTTCTCCGGAAAGGGAAGCCCACTTGAAGCTGAGGAATGGGCACAGAGCATAGAGGATGATCTGGCGGCGGCACAAGTGCCAGACATACCTTGGGTTCATGTGGCGAAACTGCAGCTCACGGACAATGCTCACAACAAGGTTTGGATTCGGAAATCCAGGCTGCACTGGCCACAGGAGATTTTCCGACTCATGAATCGGCTCTGAAAGCTGCCCGCCGTTATGAGGCAGTGGTAAAGGCGAGGGGAAGACCTCAATCTGCTGGATTTAAGCGTCCTGCCAACCAGATGGCAGGAGGAGCCTCGTCCAGGCCATCTTTTGTGCCAAAGCGACCCGGAGTACAGAACAACCGTCCCAGCCCAGACTTTTGTACCCACTGCACGAGAACTGGACATATGATGAAAGACTGCCGGCGAGCCAACCATCTTTGCTTGATCTGCGGCTCAGCTGCTCATGATATTGAGTCTTGTCCCCAAAAGCAAAACCCAGTTGCTATACCCAGGCTAGCAGTTACCTATCCGCAGCGACCAGCTCTTCAAACACCTGCTCTAAGACTTGCACTACCTGCACCACCCAGAGGACCACAAGCTGCACCACCTCCTCATCAGTTCCATCAAGCTCAAAGGAACGTTCCGAGGAATGCTCCTCCGGCCAGGAGGAATGTACCAAGACGCCAGGCTTTCACGATGACCGTGGAAGAAGCTGAGGCCACTGGCCAAGTCATCATTGGTAAACTTTTCTTTTCAAACTTTGCTTTTCTATCCTGCTAATTAGCTACATATTTTTCCTATACCGAAAACAAATCCCACATACCTTAGGTACAATCTTAGTATCCTCAATCCCTGCTGTAACGTTTTAAAAATAATTAAATAAATAATTAAATGAATAAAATTGTTTAAGTGAATTTTATGATTTTCGATAAAGTAAAATGTATTTTTCGTAAAATCAAACCGTGATTGTTTTTCATTATAATTTTAAAAATATCCATTTTAATTATGTAATTACTAGTAAATGGTGTTTATTTAGCCACTTATAAATTTTTGGTTCAATTAAATATTTTTCCTAAATTAATTATTTTAAATTTTAACATAAGCTTTATTTTTACACTAAATTAGTGTAAATTACAAATTTGAATGGTTTTAATTTGTAAAAATGAACCATGGCATGTTAGAAATTAGTGTGTATCATGCAAAATTTATTTACAAATTTTTCCTAATTTCTAGAGTTTTCTTGAGTTGCTATAGTAAAAGAATAAAAATAAATAAATAAATAAAGCATGAAAAGACTTTATGTGATGTTTCTTTTCTTGAAGCTTCCACACTTTTCTTCACTCTTTTCTCTTGCTCCCTCTCTCTCCTACAATGGCCGGCCTCACCCATGGTAGCCCCCCTCCCCACTTCCCACTTCATTTTATTTCAAAATTCATCAAAAATACTTCAAAAATCCAATTAAAATTCCACAAAATCCTAATTATTTCATACCCTTTATTCTCTACTCTTCTTTACATGGATTTTGGAGTGGGAAAGCATGTATTTTTTAGGCTCATTTTCAAGTTTGGACATGAGGTTGTGGAGGTATAAATCTTTCTCTTTTGTTTTATTTCTATTAGATATTTCTTTTAAAGCATAATTAGATTAATTAGATTAATTCTAGTTGCAAATTCTAAAATTCAAGTTAGGGTTTGCAAATTCAAGAGGTGGTTTTTATTAATTAATTAGGGTTATAATATCTAGTTTAACATCTTTTAGAGTGGAAAATTCTTGCATGGTGGTGGTATAATAAATTGTTTATCGAAATTGTTTTAATTAAACTATTTAGCTAACTAGATTTTTTTCTAAAATGTGTTTGTGGGTAAAATAAAATTCTTATTAAGGTTGTTATCATTAGATGGTAGTTTTAATGAGAATATTAGCATATTAATTGAATGAAAAACTTAGTTTGATCACTAGATTATTTTGATAATTGGAAAAATAGTAATAAAATGCTATTATTCTGTAAACTAGATTTTAGGAATTTCTAAATAAATGTGATTAAAAATATAATTTATGGTTTCATTGAATCATTATCATTATGAATTATGGTTTAATACATTAATTCATGCAAATCATGTTTTGTGGTGGAATTGTGGTGTTTTGCTTGAAAAATGTTGAAAATTGTTAAATGTTGCAAACTAGAAATTTCAAATTAATATAAATTTGTGTAATAAAAATATAGTAATGGTTTGTATAGTCTAGTGATGCTATTTAATGAGTTTTATGACCATTGGTTTCATTTAAATGTCAAGTTTTGATGAAAAACGGTAAATTGGCATTTTCGGGTTTTTCGAAAACGGACGATTTGATTGATTTTAGGGTTTTGATGGATTAAATCATGTTTTATATTATAAGTAACGAGTTTTCTAAACTACAAGCTGTTTGTTGATGTTTATCTCGATCCATCGGAGTTTGTACGCCAATATCGAGCGGTATTTGGTTCTTTTGCGTGGACGGGACATAGGTTTTAACCTATGCTTGTTCCTTGTATCGTTTGACTTTTGTATGTGATTCGGTTTACGATGCTATTTATATGTTTGCGTTAGGTACCCTTCAAGTGGACTGCGGGCGATGAAGAGGAGGATGGCGACACCGTCGTCGGCAGACATGGACCAGGTGAGTAGATGCATATCTACGGGGGGAAGTCGGGTGGATGGCGTTTAGCACCCCCGCAACGTAGAATAGGAATAGTACTTATTGACATTAGGAAACCCGATGTGACCCTAAATTCTTACTGAGCAGGACCCTAGTAATGACCCTAGGCGGGACTAGACTGATTTAGGAAAACCATACCTGAGGATGAATACTTTGGGAGAGGTTCGCAGGTTTCTGATAGAAACACACACGCACACACTAAAACTTGACATGGCGTATACGTATATGTGTGTATATATATAAAACTAGGTATAGGTGTGACTTGAGGACGATATGATATCAGTATGACTTAATCACAATATGATACATATGACATGACATTTCTGAGGATAAACTAATGATGCTTATTATGATGGCAATGATATATGATTGATGCATGCGATCACAGTTTAGCACCTTGATCATGAGATGTGTTGATGATGACATTATACTAATGATGAGACACCTAGGAGATACTTGACCCGTACCCCGATATTGGGATGCCGTACGATGGATTTTACCGTACGAGGCATAGATATGATGATTGATCCGCACTCTTGATTCGAGGAAGCCGTACTACGTACGTGACGCTATTGAGGCTGGATCTCCGACTATTAGAGATATTGATTCAGACCTAGGTAGACTCTTGTTTCTTAATGACTATTTTCTTAGGTTTAGTTCCTTAGGAGGTTAGATGGACACTAGGTTAGGTTCGAGTCATATAGTGGTAGTGATAATTGTATATCAAATGAGTGGATAACACACATCCGTCTTTACTTTCATACTGTAATCATCATGGTGCGTGTTCTTACATATGTTGCTATAATCAGTATAAACCTTACCTGTTAGGACACTAGCACCATTACCGATGATGCGCATATTCCACGCACACTTATTTGCCGGCTCACACACATCATCATCGGTAATTGCTATGTCACGTACACTTTAGATCATATTATATTTTATTGATAGAATCAGTTAACCACTAAACCGATAAAATATTGTGATTTCTCCTTTATGTTAGTATAAGACATGATAGTTATTACTTAGACATTCATGCATTCATATTTTCATGTTATCGCGCAGTATTATGGGCATATGCCGACACTTATCATATACTTACTCATGATTTTGAGATTTGGATTTCTATGAGATTTTTGGATTTTTGGGGAAAACCGCAAAAATATATAAAAACTTCTCTCTCTCTCCTCTTCTCTTTTCAAAATAAGATGCGGTTTTCTCGTGATGTATGTGTCGTCCACCATGAGATTTCATGTTTTCTGATGGATTTCGAGACCCGATTCGAGGAGTGGATGAACCGTCTCGGATACATGGTGGGCCCGGTATGGTACCCCGGGGCAAGAAGATCGAGTTGTAGACGATGAGCCTGGCAGGGGAAGGCTACCTACCGGTGATGTCTGGCGCGGCGGATATCCGGAGGATACCGACCGTTGTCGTGAGATTTGATGATATGGGCCGATCCGGACTGACGGAGCCCGAGATATTAAGACTATGAGACTTGAGATTTACATGTTTGTGTCGATGCTTGACACGGATTTCCATGGATTTCATTGTTGATATTTCCGGTTTCTATACCCGTTTTACTATGATAATAGCTAAAGATTTCTTATACAGATATACCTGGATTTCAGGATTTGTTTATTTTACATTCATGGTGCATGCATATCCATTCATATGACATAGTACTATATGAGGCACTGATACGACACGGAGTATTTGCACTTACACGTAGTATTACCCTGCTATTACTAGATGATTGAGATATAGTAGTGTATTATTATGACCTAGGATAGCGTCGTGCATTCGATTTCTTTTCGTAGATGTCTTCTACTCACGAGTTGGCAACTCACCCCCGTTGTGCCAAATTTTATTACAGGTTCGATGTACAGGTTTCCGTGGCAGCTTGTTGGCACATCTTTTCTTCAGGGTGATTTGCACGGTAGGTTGGTTCACTTGTATCCGAACCACCATTGTACTTTTATTCATTCATTTGTATCTAGTAAGCTCCATCAACCATATTTGTATTACTTGATAAGTTTATTGGACCAGTCTTTTATTTCGACCTTAGAGTCGCGCATGTATTATTCTGTTCTGGTGGTTTTGTTTTCTTTTGAGTTTTGAGCCTCGCCTATTGGCGTTGTATATTATTGTGCTTGTTGTGGTTGTTTCCGCCTGTTGGCGTTGATGCTAGCTCCCGTTTGGGGATGCTTTTTATTGTTTATGTATATTATACTTGTTGTACCCGTTTGGGGGCCAGTTTTTACAGAGGAGACTCTGCCGAAATTTTTGGTAAAATCTGCTGATGTTTTTATACTTGTTTTCTTTTCTTTTCTTCTTTTTCTTCTTTTATGGTTTAGATTTCTGGGTTTCGGCTTACTTAGGTCACGTGGCGTCTCTAGACGCTTCGTAATCTAAGTGCCGGTCACGTTCCGTACTTTCGGGTCGTGACAAAGTTGGTATCAGAGCGCTAGGTTTAACCTTGTATAAGTCTAGGTGACCCTTGGTTGATGGAGTAGGCGATTTAGGTAGAGTAACGTACCGTGGGTATGGTCCGCAGCATACTTACGATACGCTACTCTGCTTACGGAGCCCTAGGATTTACATTGTTTGCACCGTATTTCATTCGTTCCTTTGATCTATCTTCGTCGATGTCGGAGGGTGATTCTGTTACCACGGGCGCACGGGCAGAAGGAGCTGCGGCTCGAATGCGATAACCATTAGAGTATTGGTTATTCTTGAGGATTGAAGCATTGCTTAGCGTGCGGACGAAGGGTATTCACATGCCGTCCGGATGAAGTTAAAGGGTTCGAACGATTATCAGAAAACCATTTTCCTAAGTTTAAAGTATTCGGAAGAACATGCAGGTATTTCGATGGACCCTCTAGAAGAATGAAACCCTAACTCAACATAATGACCACGAGAACGCCCTTGAACCTTAGGGTTTACGGCAGTTCCGCTGTGCCATTAGTGAGGCTTGGGTTTGCCCTTCTAGGGCAGGATCATCGATGCTGGGGTATGTACCGGATATTTTTAAACTGTACTTGAGTGTTGAGCTCTCGGGGAATTATGGGATTTTGATGGATCGATCGAAAAGTTTAATGTAGTCTGGATATCAAGTGAAGGGATCGACTATGTGGGAGACTCTAGACATGAATATTGCCGTTGGTAGCGCAGTCAGCACACCTATGAAAGAACGAGTTCGAAGCAGTCGACATCAGAGGAAAGAGGCGCACATTGACGATAGTGTTTACGATTGTGATTTAGTGATTTGAATTTCCTATTTTCGTTGATTGGATTTTTGTATTCTGAGGACTTTGTTCTACGATTGGTATTTCCTGTGTGTACCTTCATTCTATTTGTGTTTCATATATCAGTTGTATTGATGTGGTTTAGTACGCACCCAGTACACTTGATTTGGTTTTATATATTTTGAGATTTTTGATTTGATTTCGTGCATATGGGTTACACATGATTTTGATATATGCTTCGACCTAGTTTTTATCCATTTTCGTACTGTGATTCGAGTCTGATATTCGATGTATGTTTTCGTGCTCCATGTGCACCTGATTAGGATTCTTGCGCATACTTGGCACACTTGATGCGATTTTGTGCACACCAGATGCACTAAATCGGGGTTTTGTGCAGATTAGATGCACCTGATTTTGAATCGTGCACGCCCGTTGCACTTGACAGATGTTTTTGGTGCACACCTGTTGCACTTAGTTTTGTTTTGTGGGTATTCATGGTTTCTGCATTTGGTTTCGATTTCAGTGCGCACCGGACGCACATGACATTTTATTGATGTGATTGGGATTGATTTTAGTTTGAGCAGTATGTTTTCATAATCATTATTATTTGATTTAGTAACCAGGCGGGACGTGTATTTTAAATAAAAGATATATATATAGCTATTTTTTTAAATTAAACGTCCGCTACTTAGACCGTGACACGTGCATTGCACGGCGATTTTCAAGAGGGGTTTTTGTATGCTTCTTTATTATGAGGTTTAGGCGATTTTACTAGGATGCGAACTATATATAAGTTATAGATTGATGTATATTATGATGGTTTTCACATTGGGTTATGATATTTTATTATCGCCATAACTCCGATGATTGCGTCATGCTTGACGGAGTTGATTTTGTTATGTATTGATGATTTCGGAGCCCCGACGATTTGAGTGTTTTGCTAAATGTTTTAGTATTTGGAAGGGGAGTTTTAATTTAAATTCGGGGACCGAATTTCTTAAAGGGGGGAAGATTGTAACGTTTTAAAAATAATTAAATAAATAATTAAATGAATAAAATTTTTTAAGTGAATTTTATGATTTTCGGTAAAGTAAAATGTATTTTTCGTAAAATCAAACCGTGATTGTTTTTCATTATAATTTTAAAAATATCCATTTTAATTATGTAATTACTAGTAAATGGTGTTTATTTAGCCACTTATAAATTTTTGGTTCAATTAAATATTTTTCCTAAATTAATTATTTTAAATTTTAACATAAGCTTTATTTTTACACTAAATTAGTGTAAATTACAAATTTGAATGGTTTTAATTTGTAAAAATGAACCATGGCATGTTAGAAATTAGTGTGTATCATGCAAAATTTATTTGCAAATTTTTCCTAATTTCTAGAGTTTTCTTGAGTTGCTATAGTAAAAGAATAAAAATAAATAAATAAATAAAGCATGAAAAGACTTTATGTGATGTTTCTTTTCTTGAAGCTTCCACACTTTTCTTCACTCTTTTCTCTTGCTCCCTCTCTCTCCTACAATGGCCGGCCTCACCCATGGCAGCCCCCCCCATTTCCCACTTCATTTTATTTCAAAATTCATCAAAAATCCAATTAAAATTCCACAAAATCCTAATTATTTCATACCCTTTATTCTCTACTCTTCTTTACATGGATTTTGGAGTGGAAAATCATGTATTTTTTAGGCTCATTTTCAAGTTTGGACATGAGGTTGTGGAGGTATAAATCTTTCTCTTTTGTTTTATTTCTATTAGATATTTCTTTTAAAGCATAATTAGATTAATTAGATTAATTCTAGTTGCAAATTCTAAAATTCAAGTTAGGGTTTGCAAATTCAAGTGGTGATTTTTATTAATTAATTAGGGTTATAATATCTAGTTTAACATCTTTTAGAGTGGAAAATTCTTGCATGGTGGTGGTATAATAAATTGTTTATCGAAATTGTTTTAATTAAACTATTTAGCTAACTAGATTTTTTTCTAAAATGTGTTTGTGGGTAAAATAAAATTATTATTAAGGTTGTTATCATTAGATGGTAGTTTTAATGAGAATATTAGCATATTAATTGAATGAAAAACTTAGTTTGATCACTAGATTATTTTGATAATTGGAAAAATAGTAATAAAATGCTATTATTTTGTAAACTAGATTTTAGGAATTTCTAAATAAATGTGATTAAAAATATAATTTATGGTTTCATTGAATCATTATCATTATGAATTGTGGTTTAATACATTAATTCATGCAAATCATGTTTTGTGGTGGAATTGTGGTGTTTTGCTTGAAAAATGTTGAAAATTGTTAAATGTTGCAAACTAGAAATTTCAAATTAATATAAATTTGTGTAATAAAAATATAGTAATGGTTTGTATAGTCTAGTGATGCTATTTAATGAGTTTTATGACCATTGGTTTCATTTAAATGTCAAGTTTTGATGAAAAACGGTAAATTGGCATTTTCGGGTTTTTCGAAAACGGACGATTTGATTGATTTTAGGGTTTTGATGGATTAAATCATGTTTTATATTATAAGTAACGAGTTTTCTAAACTACAAGCTGTTTGTTGATGTTTATCTCGATCCATCGGAGTTTGTACGCCGATATCGAGCGGTATTTGGTTCTTTTGCGTGGACGGGACATAGGTTTTAACCTATGCTTGTTCCTTGTATCGTTTAACTTTTGTATGTGATTCGGTTTACGATACTATTTATATGTTTGCGTTAGGTACCCTTCAAGTGGACTGCGGGCGATGAAGAGGAGGATGGCGACACCGTCGTCGGCAGACATGGACCAGGTGAGTAGATGCATATCTACGGGGGGAAGTCGGGTGGATGGCGTTTAGCACCCCCGCAACGTAGAATAGGAATAGTACTTATTGACATTAGGAAACCCGATGTGACCCTAGATTCTTACTGAGCAGGACCTTAGTAATGACCCTAGGCGGGACTAGACTGATTTAGGAAAACCATACCTGAGGATGAATACTTTGGGAGAGGTTCGTAGGTTTCTGATAGAAACACACACACACACACTAAAACTTGACATGGCGTATACGTATATGTGTGTATATATATAAAACTAGGTATAGGTGTGACTTGAGGACGATATGATATCAGTATGACTTAATCACAATATGATACATATGACATGACATTTCTGAGGATAAACTAATGATGCTTATTATGATGGCAATGATATATGATTGATGTATGCGATCACAGTTTAGCACCTTGATCATGAGATGTGTTGATGATGACATTATACTAATGATGAGACACCTAGGAGATACTTGACCCGTACCCCGATATTGGGATGCCGTACGATGGATTTTACCGTACGAGGCATAGATATGATGATTGATCCGCACTCTTGATTCGAGGAAGCCGTACTATGTACGTGACGCTATTGAGGCTGGATCTCCGACTATTAGAGATATTGATTCAGACCTAGGTAGACTCTTGTTTCTTAATGACTATTTTCTTAGGTTTAGTTCCTTAGGAGGTTAGACGGACACTAGGTTAGGTTCGAGTCATATAGTGGTAGTGATAATTGTATATCAAATGAGTGGATAACACACATCCGTCTTTACTTTCATATTGTAATCATCATGGTGTGTGTTCTTACATATGTTGCTATAATCAGTATAAACCTTACCTGTTAGGACACCAGCACCATTACCGATGATGCGCATATTCCACGCACACTTATTTGCCGGCTCACACACATCATCATCGGTAATTGCTATGTCACGTACACTTTAGATCATATTATATTTTATTGATAGAATCAGTTAACCACTAAACCGATAAAATATTGTGATTTCTCCTTTATGTTAGTATAAGACATGATAGTTATTACTTAGACATTCATGCATTCATATTTTCATGTTATCGCGCAGTATTATGGGCATATGCCGACACTTATCATATACTTACTCATGATTTTGAGATTTGGATTTCTATGAGATTTCTGGATTTTTGGGGAAAACCGCAAAAATATATAAAAACTTCTCTCTCTCTCCTCTTCTCTTTTCAAAATAAGATGCGGTTTTCTCGTGATGTATGTGTCGTCCACCATGAGATTTCATGTTTTCTGATGGATTTCGAGACCCGATTCGAGGAGTGGATGAACCGTCTCGGGTACATGGTGGGCCCGGTATGGTACCCCGGGGCAAGAAGATCGAGTTGTAGACGATGAGCCTGGCAGGGGAAGGCTACCTACCGGTGATGTCTGGCGCGGCGGATATCCGGAGGATACCGACCGTTGTCGTGAGATTTGATGATATGGGCCGATCCGGACTGACGGAGCCCGAGATATTGAGACTATGAGACTTGAGATTTACATGTTTGTGTCGATGCTTGACACGGATTTCCATGGATTTCATTGTTGATATTTCCGGTTTCTATACCCGTTTTACTATGATAACAGCTAAAGATTTCTTATACAGATATACCTGGATTTCAGGATTTGTTTATTTTACATTCATGGTGCATGCATATCCATTCATATGACATAGTACTATATGAGGCACTGATACGACACGGAGTATTTGCACTTACACGTAGTATTACCCTGCTATTACTAGATGATTGAGATATAGTAGTGTATTATTATGACCTAGAATAGCGTCGTGCATTCGATTTCTTTTCGTAGATGTCTTCTACTCACGAGTTGGCAACTCACCCCCGTTGTGCCAAATTTTATTACAGGTTCGATGTACAGGTTTCCGTGGCAGCTTGTTGGCACATCTTTTCTTCAGGGTGATTTGCACGGTAGGTTGGTTCACTTGTATCCGAACCACCATTGTACTTTTATTCATTCATTTGTATCTAGTAAGCTCCATCAACCATATTTGTATTACTTGATAAGTTTATTGGACCAGTCTTTTATTTCGACCTTAGAGTCGCGCATGTATTATTCTGATCTGGTGGTTTTGTTTTCTTTTAAGTTTTGAGCCTCGCCTATTGGCGTTGTATATTATTGTGCTTGTTGTGGTTGTTTCCGCCTGTTGGCGTTGATGCTAGCTCCCGTTTGGGGATGCTTTTTATTGTTTATGTATATTATACTTGTTGTACCCGTTTGGGGGCCAGTTTTTACAGAGGAGATTCTGCCGAAATTTTTGGTAAAATTTGCTGATGTTTTTATACTTGTTTTCTTTTCTTTTCTTTTCTTCTTTTTCTTCTTTTATGGTTTAGATTTCTGGGCTTCGGCTTACTTAGGTCACGTGGCGCCTCTAGACGCTTCGTAATCTAAGTGCCGGTCACGTTCCGTACTTTCGGGTCGTGACACCTGCACTACCATTGTTTGATACTGGAGCATCTCACTGCTTTATGTCACAACGGTTTGTTCGAACCCATGCGATTCCAGTCTCACCGCTTATATCCAGCTGGAATGTCAGTTCATAAAATGGCGTTCTAATGGCAACCATGGGATACCGTTTGTGTCCAGTCGTCGTCTGCAGCAGAGAGTTTTATGCTGACTTCAAAGTGCTGGACATACCGAACTTCGATGTGGTTCTAGGAATGGATTGGCTTGGAACTTTTTATGCTACCATTGATTGTCGTCAAAGGAGGGTAGTGTTCGAGATTTCAGACCATCCGGTCTTCTATTTCAAAAGCGGAAACCGTACACTGGAGCCAAGTACCTACAAAGCGAAGCCAAGAGAAGCAGTAGTTGCAGCAGCTCAAGCGGAGGAAGAATCAAGACCAGATGTGGTTCAAGAGTTCGACGATGTATTTCCTGACGATATATCAGGTTTGCCTCCCGATCGAGCTCTTGAATTCAGTATTGATTTAGTACCAGGAGTACAACCGGTGATCAAAACACCCTATCGTTTAAGTCCGGAAGGTTTGAAGGAAGTCCGAACACAGTTGGACGAATTACTGGCGAAAGGATGGATTCGCCCCAGCACTTCAAGTTGGGGATCACCTGTATTACTTGTGAAGAAGAAGGAAGGTTCATACAGAATGTGCATCGATTAAAGAGCCTTGAATGAAGTTACTATAAAGAACAAGTATCCACTTCCGCGCA
This sequence comes from Agapanthus africanus, assembly GCA_030015575.1. Classification (NCBI taxonomy): domain Eukaryota; kingdom Viridiplantae; phylum Streptophyta; class Magnoliopsida; order Asparagales; family Amaryllidaceae; genus Agapanthus; species Agapanthus africanus. The sequence goes on along the minus strand of CM057342.1, from coordinate 749,184,486 downwards.
TCGACGATTTATTCGATTAGCTAAGTGGATCTTGTGTTTTCTCTAAATTGGATCTTCGTTAAGGTTATCATCAGGTGAAGGTCAAGGAAACTGATATTCACAAAACAGCTTTCAGAACTCGCTATGGACATCACGAATTTCTCGTGATGCCATTTGGAGTGACCAACGCACCTACAATATTCATGAACCTAATGAATCAAGTTTTCCGGGAGTACTTAGACAGGTTTGTTGTCATTTTCATCGACGACATCCTGGTGTATTCTAAGAATCGGAAAGAGCATGCAGAACATCTACGAATTGTCCTGGAAACTCTTCGACAACATCAGCTCTATGCCAAGTACAGCAAGTGCGAGTTTTGGCTAAAGCAAGTTGGTTTTCTTGGACATATCGTATCAGGAGAAGGAATCTCGGTGGATCCAGCAAAAGTTTCAGCAGTCAGCGAATGGCCTACGCCAGTGAAGGACATTCGGAGTTTTTTAGGTCTAGCTGGATATTACAGAAGATTCATTGAAGGATTTTCGAAGATAGCAACACCCCTGACCAAGCTCACACGTAAAGATGAAGATTTTGTGTGGTCAGAAGCATGCGAACAAGATTTCGTAGAACTCAAGTCAAGGTTGACATCAGCACCTATTCTCGTTATACCGGATCAATCTGGAGGATTCGAAGTGCATTGCGATGCATCCGGTAAGGGATTAGGATGTGTTCTACATCAGCACGGTAAAGTTGTGGTTTATGCTTCAAGACAGCTGAAGATTCATGAGCGCAATTATCCGACACATGATTTGGAATTAGCAGCCGTCATCTTTGCTCTCAAGATTTGGCGCCATTATCTACTTGGTGAACGAGTGAACATCTACACAGATCATAAGAGCCTGAAGTACGTGTTTACTCAGAAGGAGTTGAATATGCGGCAGAGAAGATGGTTAGAACTCATGGCGGACTTTGACAATATCACCCAGGGAAGGTAAATGTGGTACCTGATGCACTTAGTCGCCAACCATTAGCAATGAATCTCACCGCTCAGTGGAAGCTTCAACAAGACTTGCATCAGATGGAGATTGAAGTAGTCATGCCAGGTAATACTTCAAGTTTGATGAATTTACAAGTTCAATCAATCATTGTCAATCAGATCAAAGCAGCCCAAGCAAGTGATGCTAAGTTGCAAAAGATCAGAGAACAAGTGGAGAATGGACTCAGAACAGACTTCATCATCCATGAAGACGGATCTTTGAGATACGACAACAGATTGTGTGTACTAAAAGGTCCTGTTCGGGAAGAGTTAATGAAAGAAGCTCACAGCTCTCCCTACTCAGTACACCCTGGAGGTACCAAAATGTACAAAGATCTACGTCAGAATTATTGGTGGCATGGAATGAAGCGTGAAGTAGCCAGAAGCGTCATAAAATGCTTGGTGTGTCAGCAAGTAAAGGCTGAACATCACAGGACTGCTGGATTACTTCAACCGTTACCAATTCCAGAATGGAAGTGGCAACACATCACGATGGATTTTGTGACTGCTCTTCCTCGCAGCACAAAGGGTAACGATGCCGTATGGGTCATTGTGGATCGACTCACAAAGTCGGCTCATTTCATCCCATTTCGAGTTGGCCAATCAACTGAGACACTAGCAAAGAAGAACATGGAGGTAATAATCTATTTAAAGATTTAAACTCCTCATAATGTACTATCTCTGATACCCATGAACTCATATAGGAAATTGTGAGACTTCATGGAGTACCGGTCTGCATTGTCTCCGATCGTAACACCAGGTTTCGATCGCAATTTTGGCAAAGTCTGCAAGTAAGCTTGGGAACAAGTCTGAACTTCAGCACGGCTTATCATCCACAAACAGATGGTCAGTCAGAACGAACTATTCAGATCTTGGAGGATATGCTTAGAGCATGTATGTTAGACTTCAAAGGATCGTGGGAAGATCACCTACATCTTATGGAGTTTTCGTACAACAACAGCTACCAAGCAAGCATAGGAATGGCACCTTGTGCAGCATTGTATAGAAGGAAGTGTCAATCGCTATTAAGTTGGGACGACATCGGAGATATGGAACTTCTTGGACCAGAGATGATAGTAGCGACTGTTGATGTGGTTCGTACTATCAGGGAAAGGATGCGCATAGCCCAAGATCGATAGAAGCACTGGGCTGATGCAAATAGACGTCATCTGGAGTTCCAGCCAGAAGATCATGTGTTCTTGAAGATATTTCTGAGCCGCGGAGTGATCCGATTTGGAAGACGGGGTAAGCTAAGTCCGAAATATATTGGACCGTTCGACATACTCGAACGAGTCGGTGAAGTGGCATACCTTTTAGCGCTTCCACCTTCATTGAAAGGAGTGCATAACGTGTTCCACATATCCCAACTCAGAAGGTATGTGAGTGACCCCAGCCATGTTCTCGATCATTCCGAGCTCACTATACAGCCCGATTTGTCTTGTGAGCAACAGCCTGTAGGGATCCTGGACAGGAAAGTGAAGACACTTCGGAAAAAGGAAGTTAACTTGGTCCGAGTGATGTGGAGGAAAGACACTCCAGGAGAGTCCACTTGGGAAAGGGAGGATAAAATGCGTACTAGATATCCACACCTCTTTATAAACTAGCCCTCAAATAAAAATTGTAAATTTCGAGGACGGAATTTTTGTAAGGAGGATAGACTGTAACAACTCCATTTTTAATGAACAAAAAATTGATTTAAATTCAAAGTATACTGGGAGTATTTAATGTTGCTGATATCTCTTTAAGTATTTATTTCACACCATAATTACAAGCAAGAGCTTGTAGGTCATTGGTAATACCTTGCACTGCTGAACCAAGCCACCAGAGTTCAAATCCCATACCCTATATTATTTTTAATATTATTTTGTTTTAAAATTTCTGGAATACCAACAGTCAACACGTGTTTTCTCACAAAAACCCCACTACCCATGAAAAGTTAAATGTTCCAGTAGCTACCCCCGGCGACCCCCCACCTCCCAAGTGCCTGACTCGGCCCGACTCGGCCGACTCGGGCCGGCGCCGCCGGCCGGATTTGGCCGGACGACTGAGTCATCAACAGAGGAAATGAGCCCCTTGGTCTCCCCTACCCCTTGCACACTTTAATTTCTCAGATCGTTTCCAGATAGCACAATAACTCTCATTCAATCCATTTTTAATACATTTTTCCTATTTTTTTTACATATTTTAATTAAAAACCCTACACCTACCCTAACCTTAGCCTAACCCTATAAATACACCCCTACCTCCTACCCTCTCATCCCAAAATTCTGAGCCCACTCTCTCAAAATCTCAAGAAAACCTTGTGTACTTTGAAAACGAGCGAAATGCGAAGCCCCGACGAAATCGACGGCGAACTTTCGGTGATCGTGCTAGGAACTCTCGGCGACGAATCGACGCACCGGCGAACCTTCTTCTTCCTTATCACTCTTGTGTTTGTCCAAACCCGTAAGTCCCTTTCTAGCTTCTCTTTTCTTTTCTAAAAAAATACGAATTTACAAACCCGACGGAATCGGCACAAATCCGATTTCCGATTCGGTTTTCTTATAAACTTCACTTCTCATTATTTCAATTATGTTTAAACACTATCATGTTGACTATTAAACACTAAACAACTAAATTGATCAAAGTTAAATTCATAAAATGATAGCTATTTCCATTCTACCGTATTTTCACTTAAATACCACATGGTTTCAATACGCCTTTAACCCCATTTAAATTGCTATACCTTAAAGTAGATCACGAGGTAATGACCTACCTCCTCACACACTCATATGCAAACATAACACGCTACCTTGAGAACTTAGAATACGGAAAATAAAACAATTTCATTTAAATACCCTTTACTTAATAAAAACCAATTTTTGATACATCTTTATAAATAAATAACTTTTGGAACTAATAAAAAATATCTAGACTCAGTCAATTAGGGACCGTCGCCTTCATTAGGACATAGTAAGGTTGTGGACATCGATTGTTTATCTAAACCTGACTTTGTGGTGTCTAGGCTAGACAAGTGAGAAATGTAATTTTAAAAGGCCCGTCTCACGGTGATTCGTGAGCGAATCTCTCCTTTCTTCACTTATACTTACCTGGCCATAATTGGCGGTGAATAGGCGATTTGAGATATCTCACAACTTGACATAGAATACGGAAAATCGACATCTTTACAAATAAATACCATTTACTTAATAAAACCGTCTTCTAAAGGATTAGTATTTATAAAATCTTTGTAAAGCGCCGCTACAACCCATTTTGGGGAACCCGTTCGGGATGGTGCGGTTTATCGCACATCATCGGGCTTAGTAGTGCGAGATTCAGACCTCCGCAAGAAGCATTCGGTCTCGAAAGATTTAAAATACGACAGTTTAAGAAAATGAGATTTTTAGAATATAAAATATTTATTAAAATTAATTTTGTATAAATATATATATATTTATCATTAAAATATCTATTTTGTTATGATATAAATATTCCACCTTTTTCTAAAAATCACAAGAACAAATTTTACACTAAAATACCATAAATTCCACATAATTCAATATTACAAATAAATACCTTTATTTATGAAATTAGGATATTTTCACTAGAAATATCACAATATAAAACCCACATTCATTACAACTCTAAAGACGAATAATAAATACTTGGGGTGCATCTTGAAAACTATACAAAAGTATTTTTACATAAAACCCCCTCAAGTTTTATAAATTACCCTGAGGACCCTAGTAAATATAGGACTTCGATTTACATCTCTACTGTCTGACTCGGGTTTGAGTCTGATCATAATCCGACTTGAATATGATTCAAGTACCATATAAATCTACAATATTACAATTCAACATGAACACACGAATCTATGAATCCAGTTATCAATCTATTCAACTTGACTGAACCAAATCATGGATATACTTTCCATTTACATGATTCCAGTTTACATCCATTACATCCGTTACTGATATCATGGTTTCGGTCAGTCATCCAACCATACAACTTATACAATACAATATAACAATACAATCAAAACACTACGGGGTTTAAGGGGTAGATTGGTACGGAATGTGTTAAAAGTGGCACGAGACAGTAAGATTAAGACACCTAACATGAATCATGTTGCTGTTGTACCATGGCATAACGGTTCCTTGTACTTTCAGTTTGCCCTGGTCTCTAGCATATAGAGACCCCTCTCGTATACACTGGCATCCTTCTGTACCAAGGTACAAACAACAGCGTTAACACAATATTATACAACTTTAAAAGATACATTCTTATTCTGTATTTTCTATTTCTCCCTTAATTTTGGGACTTACCGAGCGACCTGTTCGCTGACGACATTCTATTTCTTTCTTCTTTGAATGTCGTCAGGTGATCTGGACACAGCAGAGATCGAGCCCACCAGTGAAGACTTGGATCAGTTCCTCGAATACCCCGAGCTCTAGACATTGTACATTTCCATTCAGTACCTTTAATTTCCTGTTATGCTATTGTTTAGGCATCGTTTTTACTTCAGTTGTATTTCCTTTTCATGCATTGTACAAAACAATGTTAATAAATAAAGTTGTTATTTTTATATCTTTTGTCTCTTGTGATTACTTTTATATTGCTTAGATACGCTTAGCGTATTTACTTCACAGTAAATACGTAGCGGACCAGTCGCGTCCCCTTCGCCGTATACCGGGAAGTGGGGCGTTACAAGTTTTATTGGTGGCTCATGCAGGTCAGAGCTGTATAGAATCATACTATGCAGTTCTGTTCTGCGTGAACAAACTAAGCAATATAACACAAGAACCAGCAACTAAAACATTCTTTACAATTCATGTTCCTTAAATCTTACAATTTCATATTCATTGAATCTTATCATTTCAAATATTTTGAATCTGTTCTAACCCAAATTTTTCTTCAAGGTTATGGATTCCTCGAACAACACCAGCACCAATGTCAACAACGCACCTCCAGCCCTACCACTCACATCTGTCGTCCCTGCTCCGATCAACGAGCAGACGGTTCTGCTTGAGGCAATCCGAAGCCTCCTAGAGGGACTGCAGCAGCAGACTACTCTTTTAATGAACCGTCCCGAGGCAGACGCACCTGGGGTAAAGCAATTTAGGGCTTTAAACCCCAAACAGTTCTCCGGAAAGGGAAGCCCACTTGAAGCTGAGGAATGGGCACAGAGCATAGAGGATGATCTGGCGGCAGCACAAGTGCCAGACATAGCTTGGGTTCGTATGGCGAAACTGCAGCCCACGGACAATGCTCGCAACTGGTGGAAGGCGGAAGAAAGCCTTCTTGAACAGCCTATCGAATGGAAGACTTTCCGCGACATGTTCGACGCTAAGTACTTCCCTGAGACTGCCAGGTTCGACATGGAACAGCAGTTCATCCATCTGCAACAAGGTTCGATGTGGACCAAGTCCGTAGATGAGTATGACGCTGAGTTCACCATGCTCAGTCGGTAAGATATGTCTCAATAATTCGAATTTTTTTTATATCACATATTACACAGCTAACACAATATTTTTACAGATTTGCGGCACACCTTATACCGACGGATGAGATCAGAGCCCGTCGCTTTCAACAAGGTTTGGATTCGGAAATCCAGGCTGCACTGGCCACAGGAGATTTTCCGATTCATGAATCGGCTCTAAAAGCTGCCCGCCGTTATGAGGCAGTGGTAAAGGCGAGGGGAAGACCTCAATCTGCTGGATTTAAGCATCCTGCCAACCAGATGGCAGGAGGAGCCTCGTTCAGGCCATCTTTTGTGCCAAGACGACCCGGAGTACAGAACAACCATCCCAGCCCAACCTTTTGTACCTACTGCAAGAGAACTGGACATATAATGAAAGACTATCGGCGAGCCAACCATCTTTGCTTGATCTGCGGCTCAGTTGCTCATGATATTGGGTCTTGTCCCCAAAAGCCAACCATCTATGCAATATTTTATTTTGAGAAACCTTGATGGCATGGATTATCTAAGAATAGGAATTTTTTTCTTTTTCTCTAATTCTCTTTTTAATTGAAATTGGAAGTATCACATACCCTCTTTCTCTCTGCATTAAAACCCCAGGGAGGAATACATTTTTAAATTAAAATTTTGGATCTGCTCGTATTTGAGTAAGACGGGTTTTAATTTTTTTAAATCCTACACGCACCTGCAATCAAGCTGAACCGGCCCACTTAATAAATATTTAATTCTACAACTAAAATTAAAACCATATACTTATATAAGTTATTTAAACGCTACTCTCACTTCTCAAATCTAAAGTTCAACCGAGCCGCATCCTCTTTCAGTCTTCTCTCTTTTCTCTTCTCTTCTTTTCAATTGTCATCTTCATAGATTAAACACCAAACCTTTTTAGTTCTTAGTTCTTATCATGGGATCTTGTGGATCAAGTTATGGATTCAAATTTTTAGATCAAGTTATGGTTTCAAATTTTTAGATCAAGTTATGGTTTCAAATTTTTAGATCAAGTTATGGTAGCAAGCTAAGGTTTCTAGATCTAAAGGTGAAAGAAAGCTAGCTAGGATTTATTGTTTATTGTTTATTTTCATATTTAAAATAAACATAAGTTTAATATGTGAAGTCCAGGCCCGAGTCCCAAACTCGTCCCAACCTGTTGGGTTCGAGTTCAGATTTTTCTATCTATTCTAATGGATAGGTTTAAAGTGGCGCTTGAATTTCTGTTCGAATAGGGGGAGTAGGGGATCAGACGTTTCAAATTAAACTTTGGGTATAGCAGAATGGTAAATGATTAACATATGTTTTTGGAATGTCAGGGAAATAGCCAACCCCCAAATTCAGCAAAGAATTGTCATGATAAAGAAAAATAATAAGTTGCAGGTTATTTGCATAATGGAACCTTTGGTTGCTTTCTCTAAAGCCAAATATATTGCATCCTCTACTGGTTTTACTCATGTTTGGGGGAATATATCAAATAAAATCTGCATTTTTGAAGTCTTCTCTATTCAAGCTACTACTATTTCTATTTCAAAACAATGCCTTACAATAAAGCTAGTATGCAATTGTGCAGATGAACTTAATATAACTGCAGTGTAGGGTGTTTTTCATCACCCCATTGAGATGGGAATACGCGTCGCTTGTCGGGCGTACTACAGATTCCCCCTGCTCAGGGTAGACGAGGGTTTATTGATTGTGGGGATCCGAATCTCCGACAGCCGCGGACTAAGCTGTCGTTAATTATCCCTCGCTTTTGGAGCGAGAGAACCTCCGATTGACGGGTCGAACTGGTTATGCGAACTCAATGTGCAATGTGCGTATGTGTGTCTTGAGGGGTTTTGGATATACCGGGGGCCTCGCAGAGTTTACGGGGGTCCCGCTACCCGGATAGCTGTAACATTTCAGAAAATAAAATATTTTTTAGGAATTTAAGTAATTAAAATAATAAATATTATGAATATTTTAAAGTATGAAAATTGGTTAAAGGATACAGTATAATTATATATCGATAGATTAGAATTTTTTTGGAAATTTATATTAATTATTGATTTTAAAAGAATTTATGCAAATTTGGGCATTTTACAATTTAGTATACAATTAATTGTATATAAGTTAATATTAAACTCGATTAATATTTTTGCTAATTATGCATTAATCTTGATTATGTGTATGGCATGCAACAAAGCATATTGCAAACACTTATTTCATTGTTTTGAACCATGCTCCATTTCCATTTAACTTGGTTTTGTTTTTGTTTTTAATTAAATGAAAGTGAGAGAGAGAAGGTGACATAGGGCATGGGGACCATGTGAGGAGAGAGAGAGAGAGAGTTCTAGACTTCCCATGTCTCTTCTTCAATCCATTTCCTCATTCTTCACCTCCCATTCTTTTTCTTCTTCTTTATCTCCCCATTCTCCACCTCCTCTACCACCATGCTTCAACCCTAAAACTCAAACAAAACCTTATATTTCCTTCACTAAAAATGATCACAAGACCATCACAAACCCTATGAAGGCATCAAGACAAGACCTTGAAGACTTTGGGCAACCCTAGAAATTTCCCTAGTTGCTTGCATGAGGTATATCCTACACACTTAGTTTAGAATTCGAGTTTCTTTAACTTTTATGGTAGTTTAGAGTTGATAAATTGAGATTTTGTGATAATGGAAATTCCTAGTTGAAGATTAGGTGATTTCTTGACTTGTGAAGATAGATTTGAGGCTTGCTTAGGGATCACAACCTTTATAGTGCTAGAATTATAGACCAAAACAGAGACAACCTAAGACTTGAGTATAGATATTTCAAATGTCGGTTTTGTTTCAATATTGGGGACTACAGGGAATCTGGAGCAATCTGAGACCCTTTTAGGATAATCAAACAACTCCACTGACCTAGTTAGACCACTAGAAGACCACCACAGAGAGACGAGCCCAACTTTCCCCAAGATAACCGACGATACCGGTTACTTTTCATGTTCTCACTGGGTCAATTTGAGCAATGGTGTTGTGGTTTTTCCTGTAGCTCATACACATTGTAATCTAGCTCCTATATCGTTTGTTTAATCCCTAATTACCTGAGGCAAAATCTGGAAGCATTTTGGGTTGGAATTTACTATGTTTTCCGATTTCTAAAACTTGGTTTATGATATTTGAACTTGGAATTGGTCGTTGGACGTTTGTACGTCAACGACGAGGGTTTTATGATTGTTTTCGCATGCATAGGCTATAGGTTCTAACATATAGGCATCCCGCGTGTCGTGTTGGTTTTCGAATCGGATATTTGATGCGATACGATATGTTGTGACATGTAGGTACCCCGGATGGATTTCATACGACAAGGGAGAGTATGGTGTCATCGACTTCGGCAAGAGGTGAGTAGATTTATATCTATAGGGGAAGTTTGGTGGATGACGTATAGCACCCCTGCAATTTCGTAGATTAGGATGCGTATAGTATGTATATGTGGGTTAATGTGATGTACGGATACTTAGCAAATTGGGTCTTATAGGAGACCATAGGTTAGATTAAATGTCACGCCCCGCTTCCCAAAGTACGCTAAAGTGGGCACGTGACATAGCCAACCATGCTATCTGTGGATAGGAAGAATCCCTCCACAGTCACATTACGGTTATGGAGATATTAAGAACAGGAAAGTAAACTAACTACCTAGTACATGTCCATAAGCCAGAGTAAAAGAATCAAGAGATAACAATATGCGGAAGCGAAAAGATACAATAAATGAAACACCTGGAGTGAAACTACGTACCGACAGGAACCTCACCGCTCGTCTAACAGCGGCAAAACTCCTAATCAGTCTGCAGCAAGGTAGAAGAATCTGGGCCATACAAAACCCAGACGTCAGTGCGTCAAGTCATCAAGTAATAACATAGTAAACAAGCAATGTGGATATAAACATGAATAAAGCAAGGGTAACAATAATATAAATCAGAGCAGTACAGGGTAGTGTGTAGTGGGTAAACTGGATTGTTCTATCAGGTTCTCTGTTCTAAAGTCTTTGAAACCAAATTGATGAATCATCGATGTAACTCAATAGTATCCCGTACATACCCGGGACCACGGCCACAATATTCTCGGCTGCAGCCGAGACATGCCGCTAGGCACAAAACAGGAATGTGTACACTCGATAGTATCCCGTACATACCCGGGACCACGGCCACAATATTCTCGGCTGAAACCGAGACATGCCGCTAGGCACAAAACAGGAATGTGTACACTCAATACAGGTAGTGAACTGTCGAATTACAAGTCTGATTTCACCTTTGATTTCCCCATACCCCCAATTTATATGTGTATGTCAAGTCAGGTATCCAGTAATCAAGAAACTAATGCCAACACAGGATCAGGTAAACAGGTTTGTCTGGATAGACAACAGGAACGGTCCATGAGGACTACATGTTATGTTTGTTGGCATTAGACACAAGATCAGGTAACAGGTAAAGCCATGGTACATCAGGTCAAGCCAGGTAATATATAAAGGTGTCATGTCATGTCAAGAGTGTACGGTACCATGTCATGTCAAGTAGGAAGTGTAACAGGTCATGTCAGGAAGCACAAGATGTCATGTGGGTGCTCATAATTAAACTAACATAAGCATGTGTATAAATAAATAAGCATGAGTACCATCAGAACAATAAACTGGAACATGTAATATGATATGCAAATAGATATAATTTCAAGGATATGGATGCACAGTTATCGATTAGGGTTACATTTATAGTTCCAATATTAATTAGGATGCAATTTATTAAACATGGAGTGTTAATATCACATTATTATGTAGTAATGTGATCTATGGATGCAATTATATGTATCTTAAATGCGATGGATGCAAACGGGTATCCGAAAGTTATAAAACTATAAAATGGTAATGTGGGATGTACAACTAAGCAATATGTGATATAAATATTGATATAATAATATTAATATGGATAGCATATTCAAAGTGATTAATAACTATAAAAGTGGTATTGATTAACCATGCACAAGAAAGTTCCGTTCAAAAATTCAGCGTCACCCTAATTTGTAAAATAGCTTAAAAATAACAAACGTTCTCCAAAAGGGACGTGTCTTATACCAAAACAAAGCTAATTCAATAAGGTTTTCAGTTTTATAAGTATAAGCATCTCAGGTTGTCCCTACAGAAAGTTATGAACATTCGAAATTGAAAGTTTGCTGCTGGAATTTCCCTGGACAGCAGTTTGGAGACATTTTCATTTGCATTTTACGTTATTTAAACAATTTATTTTGCAAGTAAATATTTCATAGAGTTATAGTATTCTGAGTTAGCTTCGTAACGAACTAAAGAACGTATACTAATGATTTTTCTATGATTTATAATGAATTTTATAAGATAAGGTGTACAGTAAATTTCAAATTTGTCGTATCCGCTTTTTCAACGACGTTTCATGTGTAAACTATAATATTTTCAAATATATAATATTATAAAATGCAGATTATAAACTAATTAAAGATAATAATAAGAAATATTACGACGATATATATTTTAATTGATATGGATGCAGTATAATGTAATCTAGTATGTCACAAGATAAGTTTTCATGATCTAGATTTAATATGATATAAACGGATGCAAACGGAACATCGAAACGTTATAAAATTAAACATGGGGCACTAGATTTAAACTATACGTATGGTATTTATTTAAATAGGTATAAAATGAATTATATAGCATGTAGTAAGATTAACTTGCCTCGATGGGTCGCGAATCGGGAAAACGGAACGTTAACCGTCGGCGGGGAAAACTCGCGACGGGCGCACGGTTCACGGAATGAACCCAAACGACGAACAAAGGAACCACACGGGTCGGGGTACCTCGCTGGAACGTCGAGAAGCGTCACCGGCACGACGGAATTCCGGCAACAAAAGAACAGTTAAAAAAAATGAGAAACGAGACATGAAGCAAGAAGAGAAAGAATGATAAAGAGAAGTACGAGAGAATATATGAGAGAGAGAGAGAAAAAGTGGAGAGAGAGAGAGAGAGAAGAGGGAGAAAGAGAAAGTATAGAGATAGAGAGAGAGCGAAAGAGAGAGAAGTGGGGCCCATGGGGTTAAAGGGGAGGTTGCGATTGACTGAGAGAATAAATTGAGAAGGATATAAAAGATTGTAAAAATATTATATGGTTAACTAAATTATATATGATGGTTTAAATATATTAAAATCTGGGATTTTGGCGCAAAGTAAAACATTTCCAAATCGCGCCCGGGTCGGGTCCAAAAATTTGAAATTGAAATAATAGAATTTTAGGCGGGATCCAAAATTTAAAATGAAGTGTTTTATGATCAAAAAGTATACCCCCAAAACGGACACACGTACGTGCACGTAGCCGTCCAAACTCGCCCGTTTCACTGAACGGGACGAGAACACGATGCATGGACGCTACAACAGGGTTAGGGGTGTCAAGCAGGCCAAGATGAATATTTTTAATTTTATTTTAGATACCAAAAATTGTTATATGCAGAAATTAATTTCCGGGTAGAATTTACAATAATTAACCATCAAGAAAGATAAATGAAATAAGTGCCACACTATATTCGAACGGTAACTGAAATTAGCAGCATTTGGCTCGGGTGTTACATTATACCCAACTACAAAAAGAATTTCGTCCTCGAAATTCCAAGAATACAAAGATAGATAACTACAAGAAAAGGTGAGGAAACTTCTGCCGGATTTCATCTTCTCGTTCCCAAGTGGACTCTCCATGCGAGTGATTACCCCAAGAAACAAGCACAAGAGGGATTACCTTATTCTTAAGAACCTTTTCCCTTCGATCCACGATTCCAATCGGTCGCTCCTCAAAAGTCAAGTCTTCTCGTACTGTTAGCTCCGAATGATCCAATACGTGTGTTTCATCTCGAACATACCTACGGAGTTGAGATACGTGAAACACATCGTGCACATTCGCCAAGGACCGCGGTAACGCCAAACGATACGCTACCTCACCAACACGCTCCAAGATCTCAAAGGGTCCAACGAATCGAGGACTAAGCTTTCCTTGACTTCCAAAACGAATCACCCCTCTAGTCGGTGATATCTTCAAGAATACCAAATCATCCACGGCGAACTCTAGAGGTCTTCTTGACGTAACTGCCCAACTCTTCTGTCGGTCCTGTGCTGCCCTCATATGATTTCTGATAGGGTTAACCTTCTCAACTGTCTGCACAACCAAATCTGGTCCCAATAATCTTCGTTCACCGACATCGTCCCAACAAACAGGTGAACGGCATTTACGACCATATAAAGCTTCAAATGGAGCCATCTGAATAGTTGCCTGAAAACTGTTGTTGTAAGACAACTCCACCAAAAGTAGATGATCCTCCCAAGACCCCTTGAAGTCCAACATGCATGCTCTCAACGTATCCTCAAGAGTTTGGATCGTTCTCTCCGACTGACCATCAGTTTGAGGATGATAAGCTATGCTAAACTTCAATCGAGTCCCCAAACTTTCCTGTAGACTCCGCCAAAAGTGTGATAAGAACCGAGTGTCCCGATCGGACACGATGCTCACCGATACTCCATGCAATCTTACAATCTCTTGCATGTACCGCTCTGCCAAAGTCTCTGTTGATTGACCAACCCGAAAAGGAATAAAATGAGCTGCCTTGGTCAATCGGTCAACAATCACCCATATAGCATGGTTGCCTTTTGGACTTCACGGTAAAGCCGTCACGAAATCCATGGTTATATGTTCCCACTTCCACTGAGGAATCGGAAGTGGTTGCAATAAACCAGCAACCCTTTGATGTTCGGCCTTAACTTGCTGACACACCAAGCACTTTGCCACAAAGCGAGCAATCTCCCGTTTCATGCCTTCCCACCAGAAATGCTGTCGAATATCTCGGTACATCTTTGTGCCTCCTGGATGTACAGAATAAGCTGAATTGTGTGCCTCCTTCATAAGCTCTTCATGAATATCTCCCTTTGGCACACACAAAAGGGTACCAAACCTCAACGAACCATCTTCGGGGATTAATAAATCTGTTCGTAGTCCGGCTTCAATCTGTCCTCGAAACTTTTGCAGTCTAGGGTCCTGCGATTGTGCTGCTTTAATATTCTCGATCAATGATGACTGTACTTGCAGCTGCATCAACTGTCCCGTAGAATGCGATAGCACAACCTCCAAGTCAAATCTTCGAAAATCTTCAACGATCTCCTTCTGCGTAGTTAACACCTGAATTGCTGGTAACCGACAAAGCGCATCCAGCACGACATTAACCTTTCCCGGATGGTACTTAAGATCAAGATCGTAGTCAGCCATCAGCTCCAACCATCTACGCTGCCTCATATTAAGCTCCTTCTGTGTGAACACATACTTCAAGCTCTTATGATCAGTAAAAACTTCGACCCTTTCGCCCAGAAGGTAGTGTCTCCAAACCTTCAAAGCGAAAGTCACAGCCGCAAGTTCCAAGTCATGAGTTGGGTAATTCTTCTCATGGGTCTTCAACTGTCTCGATGCGTATGCTACAACCTTCCCATGCTGCATCAAAACACATCCCAATCCTTTCCCAGATGCATCGCTGTGAATCACCAATCCTCCGGAATTGTCTGGCACGGTCAGAATAGGGGCGGTTATCAACTTCTGCTTCAACGTCTCGAAAGCTAACGCACACTTATCCGTCAGTACAAAAGGTACCTCCTTGCGCGTAAGCTTGGTTAACGGCTCCGCCAGACGAGCAAAGTTCTCCACAAATCTTCTGTAATACCCAGCGAGTCCAAAAAAGCTTCTTATCTCCGCAACATTCTTTGGAATCGGCCAATCACGAACTGCTGCAATCTTTTCTGGATCGACGGCAATGCCATCGCCAGACACAACATGCCCCAAAAACCTTACTTCCTGCAGCCAAAACTCGCACTTACTCATCTCCGTATACAATTTCTTCTGTGTCAACGTCTGCAGTGCGATCTTCAAATGCTCAGCATGCTCTTCAAAACTCTTCGAGTAAACCAGAACATCGTCAATGAATACCACAATGAACTGATCCAAGAACGGTGAAAAGATTCGGTTCATCAAGTCCATGAATACTGCCGGCGCATTCGTTACTCCGAAGGGCATCACTAAGTACTCGTAATGTCCATACCGAGTTCGGAACGCCGTCTTGCAAATATCTTCTGTTTTCACTCGGATCTGATGATATCCGGATCGCAAATCCAGCTTCGAGAATACCCTCGCGCCACTAAGCTGCTCGAAAAGTTCGCCAATGCGAGGGATCGGGTACTTGTTCTTAATAGTCACCCGGTTTAATTCTCGATAGTCGATGCACATCCTTCTTGTGCCATCCTTCTTCTTTACTAGAAGAACTGGAGCTCCCCAAGGCGAGTTACTGCTTCGAATCCAACCTTTCTCAAGCAATTCAGCAACCTGTTTCTTGACTTCTTCCAATTCTACTGGCGCCATTGGATAATACGCTTCGGATACTGGCGCTGCCCCAGGAATAAGATCAATTGCGAACTCCACGTCTCGCTTTGGCGGTAAACCCGATATATCTTCAAACACGTCCATAAAATCACGAACAACAGCCGGCTCTTCAGTTTCATCACTTCCATTGATGCAAGAATATTGTTTGTCGGCCTAGCCCTAAACTCGACCGGCCCGACCGAACTGCTTCCTTAACGCAACTGTTGTCTGCTGCAAATTCCCTTTCATCCTAGATAAACTCTGCTGCTCTTGGCTGCTGCAAGTACTTGTGAGAAAGTGGTCAAACCCAGGGAGACAATCTGTCTCTGGATGTCCACGTCCAGGCTGCGCATGAACCTCCGTGCCCTGTCTGCATCGTTGGCAACTAAAGGTCCAACGAAACTACTGAGTCTCGTCCATTCTGCTACATGCACATCTACGGGTGCTCCCTTCTGCTTTAGTCTGATGAACTTCTCTTCCATTTCCTCCCGTGCAGTCCGCGGGAAGAACTTCTCCAGGAAACTCTTAGAAAAATCCGCCCACTTGATCGGCTTGGGCAAGCGGGTCTCCTCAACAAGCCACCATTCTCGGGCGTAGTCCACTAACTGAATGCGTACCACATCAACTCTTTCTTATCTGGAATCTATGCTGCAAAAAGCAAGTTCTCTGTGTCAACTAGCCACTGCTCCACTGGCAACGGCTCCTTTAAACCAGTAAATGTAGACGGACCCAACCGCCTGAAATCTGCTACGGTCCCTACTCAGTCAACTGGTCTATCTCCAACATTGTTCACAGACTGCTGAACGATCTGCAAACCTTCCTGAAACGAGTCCGCTTGCTGCTGGATCAGCTCGGTCTGTTTCTTTGATTCTCCAGCATTCCTCTTATCACTCCAAGCATGGCGGCTTCATCCACACGCCTCTGGTATGTCTTCAATTTCTTACCGGCCATAATCCTGAACTCAAAATACCCAACATTAGCATGATGATAGATTTTGAATATAGATCAAGGCTAGAACTCCAAGATACTTAATAGAGTACCGCATTGTAACTATGCCGCGGTATCATAGCCACAATTACACAACTCCATCCAAGTCGCCTAAGTCCTAGAGATAACAAGGAATCAGGTTTTCGAATCGATATGCAAAGGAAGTTTGCACATCTTAAAAGATATAATCAGGAAGAATGTGATTCAAGAATGGTAAAACGGTCAAGGTGGCAGGACATGTTTCCTAAACACGGGTATTCTGATTCGTATATTGGGTACAATACCCAACTACAAAAGAATCAACCCGACTATCCTA
This sequence comes from Agapanthus africanus, assembly GCA_030015575.1. NCBI lineage: Eukaryota > Viridiplantae > Streptophyta > Magnoliopsida > Asparagales > Amaryllidaceae > Agapanthus > Agapanthus africanus. Next base: position 749,167,287 of record CM057342.1, on the reverse strand, counting down.
TGGCTCTGATACCAAAAGAACCATGTCACGCCCTGCTTCCCAAAGTATGCTAAAGTGGGCACGTGACATAGCCAACCATACTACCTGTGGATAGGAAAAATCCTTCCACAGTCACATTACGGCTGTGGAGATATCAAGAACAGGAAAGTAAACTAACTACCTAGTACATGTCCATAAGCCAGAGTAAAAGAATCAAGAGATAACAATATGCGGAAGCCAAAAGATACAATAAATGAAACACCTGGAGTGAAACTACGTACCGACAGGAACCTCACCGCTCGTCTAACAGCGGCAAAACTCCTAATCAGTCTGCAGCAAGGTAGAAGAATCTGGGCCATGCAAAACCCAGACGTCAGCGCGTCAAGTCATCAAGTAATAACATAGTAAACAGGCAATGCGAATATAAACATGAATAAAGCAAGGGTAACAATAATATAAATCAGAGCAGTACAGGGTAGTGTGTAGTGGGTAAACTGGATTGTTCTATCAGGTTCTCTGTTCTAAAGTCTTTGAAACCAAATTGATGAATCATCGATGTAACTCAATAGTATCCCGTACATACCCGGGACCACGGCCACAATATTCTCGGCTGCAGCCGAGACATGCCGCTAGGCACAAAACAGGAATGTGTACACTCGATAGTATCCCGTACATACCCGGGACCACGGCCACAATATTCTCGGCTGAAACCGAGACATGCCGCTAGGCACAAAACAGGAATGTGTACACTCAATACAGGTAGTGAACTGTCGAGTTACAAGTCTGATTTCACCTTTGATTTCCCCATACCCCCAAGTTATATGTGTATGTCAAGTCAGGTATCCAGTAATCAAGAAACTAATGCCAACACAGGATCATGTAAACAGGTTTGTCTGGATAGACAACAGGAACAGTCCATGAGGACTACATGTTATGTTTGTTGGCATTAGACACAAGATCAGGTAACAGGTAAAGCCATGGTACATCAGGTCAAGCCAGGTAATGTATAAAGGTGTCATGTCATGTCAAGAGTGTACGGTACCATGTCATGTCAAGTAGGAAGTGAAACAGGTCATGTCAGGAAGCACAAGATGTCATGTGGGTGCTCATAATCAAACTAACATAAGCATGTGTATAAATAAACAAGCATGAGTACCATCAGAACAATAAACTGAAACATGTAATATAATATGCAAATAGATATAATTTCAAGGATATGGATGCATAGTTATCGATTAGGGTTACATTTATAGTTCCAATATTAATTAGGATGCAATTTATTAAACATGGAGTGTTAATATCACATTATTATGTAGTAATGTGATCTATGGATGCAATTATATGTATCTTAAATGCGATGGATGCAAACGGGTATCCGAAAAGTTATAAAACTATAAAATGGTAATGTTGGATGTACAACTAAGCAATATATGATATAAATATTGATATAATAATATTAATATGGATAGCATATTCAAAGTGATTAATAACTATAAAAGTGGTATTGATTAACCATGCACAAGAAAGTTCCGTTCAGAAATTCAGCGTCATCCTAATTTGTAAAATAGCTTAAAAATAACAAACGTTCTCCAAAAGGGACGTGTATTATACCAAAACAAAGATAATTCAATAAGGTTTTCAGTTTTATAAGTATAAGCATCTCAGGTTGTCCCTACAGAAAGTTATAAACATTCGAAATTGAAAGTTTGCTGCTGGAATTTCCCTGGACAGCAGTTTGGAGACATTTTCATTTGCATTTTACGTTATTTAAACAATTTATTTTGCATGTAAATATTTCATAGAGTTATAGTATTCTGAGTTATCTTCGTAACGAACTAAAGAACGTATACTAATGATTTTTCTATAATTTATAATGAATTTTATAAGGTAAGGTGTACAGTAAATTTCAGATTTGTCGTATCCGCTTTTTCAACGACGTTTCATGTGTAAACTATAATATTTTCAAATATATAATATTATAAAATGCAGATTATAAACTAATTAAAGATAATAATAAGAAATATTACGACGATATATATTTTAATTGATATGAATGCAGTATAATGTAATCTAGTATGTCACAAGATAAGTTTTCATGATCTAAATTTAATATGATATAAACGGATGCAAACGGAACATCGAAACATTATAAAATTAAACATGGGGCACTAGATTTAAACTATAGGTATGGTATTTATTTAAATAGGTATAAAATGAATTATATAGCATGTAGCAAGATTAACTTGCCTCAATGGGTCGCGAATCGGGAAAACGGAACGTTAACCGTCGGCGGGGAAAACTCGCGACGGGCGCACGGTTCACGGAATGAACCCAAACGATGAACAAAGGAACCACACGGGTCGGGGTACCTCGCTGGAACGTCGAGAAGCGTCACCGGCACGACGGAATTCCGGCAACAAAAGAACAGTTAAAAAAAATGAGAAACGAGAAATGAAGCAAGAAGAGAAAGAATAATAAAGAGAAGTACGAGAGAATATATGAGAGAGAGAGAGAGAGAGAAAGTGGAGAGAGAGAGAGAGAGAAGAGGGAGAGAGAGAAAGTGGAGAGATAGAGAGAGAGCGAGAGAGAGAGAGAGAGAAGTGGGGCCCACGGGGTTAAAGGGAAGGTTGCGATTGGCTGAGAGAATAAATTGAGAAGGATATAAATGATTGCAAAAATATTATATGGTTAACTAAATTATATATGATGGTTTAAATATATTTAAATCTGGGATTTTGACGCAAAATAAAACATTTCCAAATCGCGCCCGGGTCGGGTCCAAAAATTTGAAATTGAAATAATAGAATTTTAGGCGGGATCCAAAATTTAAATTGAAGTGTTTTATAATCAAAAAGTATACCCCCAAAACGGACACACGTATGTGCACGTAGCCGTCCAAACTCGCCCGTTTCACTGAACGGGACGAGAACACGATGCACGGACGCTACAACAGGGTTAGGGGTGTCAAGCAGGCCAAGATGAATATTTTTAATTTTATTTTAGATGCCAAAAATTGTTATATGCAGAAATTAATTTCCGGGTAGAATTTACAATAATTAACCATCAAGAAAGATAAATGAAATAAGTGCCACACTACGTTCGAACGGTAACTGAAATTAGTAGCATTGGGCTCGGGTGTTACATTAAACATACTTGGAAGAGAGTGTTTTTAGTTTAGCTTCTTAGTTGTGAACCCATAGTGTATAGGTTGTCACACACACACGCACACGAAATATGATATATGGGTGTATATGTTTATATATATATGGATGCATTGATATATATAGAGAGACACACACACACACATATATATACACGAGTGATGAGGATAGTATGCGATATGCGGAGATGAGTCGATATGATCGGGTATGATGCCGTAAGATTTTGATATGTGATTGAGTCGTAATATGGTATATAATATGATATTATGACGGATCGTTGGGCGATATGTATTCATACATATGATAATATGTGAGTTGATATTATTTGAATATACGAGACTTTAGAACCGTATAAATGATGATGTATATTGTACCCTTGATCAGGATATTGTACGATGATGATACCGTATAAATGATGATGTATATTTGATATTTGACCCGTACCTTCGATTTTTGGGATGACGTACGATGAGTTTTGTCGTGCGAGGTATATATAAGATGATTGATCTGCACTTTTGACTCGAGAATGCCGTACTATGTATTATACAGTACGTGACGCTATGAGGCTGGATCGCCGAATACTAGGTATATCGACTCGGGATATATATTTAGATTTTCTTATCTTTCCGACTAGTTTCTTAGTTAGTCTTTTAGTTGTTAGGTGGATGCTAGAATTGGTTCGAGTCATACCTATTTTCAAAACTAACGAATCATAAGTATTTTCAAAAGATAACCTGAGAGATCCTACGGATTTTTTCAAAGGATATATCTTTTCTCAAAACACCGTAGCCCCTATTTTTCTAAAAACCATGATTCGTGCTATTTCAAAACGCTAAAACCGTATGACTCGTACACAGATATGTATATCTTTTAATGTTGCATTTACTATTCATTTTTCCGTTATATTCATATTGTTTTCATTGCATTAGATTAAATTGTGTTTTTACTAGCTATTATGATCTCGCCTTTTAGGACACCAGCACCATTACCGATGATGCGTATGTTCCATGTACACTTGCTTGCCATCTCACACACATCATCATCGGTAATTTCCATGTCACGTACACTTTAGAAGACGTTACTTCATTGGTATAACCTGCTAGCTGGTAGTTTCAACATATTATTAGTATGCTTGCTCTCATATGCCGGTATAGATATTGCATTCCTTAATTAGATAACATGCATTTATATATTCATTATGTTATGAAATATTGTGGGGTTTTATGCCGATATTCGCTGTTCATTGACTCATGATTTTGAGATTTCGGATTTTTCATGAAATTTCTGGATTTGGGGGAAAAACACAAGAATTTTATAAACTTATTATTATTTTAAAAATGCAAGTTGCGGTTTTCTCGTGATATGATGTGTATGGCGTCCACCATGATTTTTCTTGATTTGAGTTGATTTTCGAGACCCAATTCGAGAAATAGGATGAACCGTCTCGGGTACATGGTGGACTCGGTAAGGTACCCCCGGACAAGAAGCTCGAGTTGTAGACGATGAGCCTGGCAGGGAAGAACTACCTACCGGTGATATTTGACGCGGTAGATATCCGGAGGATACCGACCGTAGTCGTGAGAATTGATGATATGGGCCGATCCGGACTGGCGGAGCCTGGGATATTGAGGATTTGGTGTCAATGTTTGACACGGATTTCTGTCGATTTCATTGATGATACTCCAGTTTTCATACAAAATTTTACTAAGATAAGAACACTGCTTTCTCATGCAGATATATCTTGATTTCATGTTAATTATTCATTCATGATGCATTCATACATCAGATATATGACATGTTGCTACTTTGTGACATTGACATGAGTACTTAGTATTACACTTATGCTTAGATTATTACCCTTGCCACTACTAGATGTTCAGTGTTATATTATGAGTATATTATGGTATGACCTAGGAGATCGTCATACATGCGATTCTACTCGGCGATGTCTTCTACTCACGAGTTGGCAACTCACCCCCATTGTGCCACAGTTTCTTGCAGGTTTAGCCGTACAGGTTTTGTAACGACTTGCTAGCACTTCACTTTCTTCTGGGTGATTGCTGGATAGGCGGGATACATTTGTTTCTTGACCACCAGTATATATTTGTATATTTATTTAAGTTGTATCTAGTAAACTCCATCAACTAGACTTGTATATTTAGTAGATTTAGATAACCATAGTTTTTATTTTCTTTCGGCCTTAGAGTCGCGCTTATGTATTTATAGTTGTTTCTTGTTTTCTTGGTGATACTTAGTTCTCACTTTTTTTTTCTGAGTTTTGATTCTCGCCTTCGGCGTTGTATACTTATATTATCTTGTATGGTTGTTTCCGTCAATTGGCGAAGAGCTAGCCCCCATTTGGGGATGTCTTATATATTATTGCTTATGTCCATTTTTGGGTTAAAAATTACAAAGAATGTGCTGCCGAAATTTCAAACGATTTAAAGGGGTTTTCAAGTTAGATATAAACATAGTGCTTCATATATTACTACCTATGTATATATATAAGAATAAGTTTGATTTCAGTGAACCTTATTTCAAAACTGTACCTCCATTATTTTCCCCTAAAAAGATTTAGATTTCTGGGCTTTTTGGCTTACTTGAATTAGGTGGGATCCTATAGACTTCACATGATTCAAGTGTCAGTCACGTGCCTTTTTCAAGTCGTGACAATAGTGGGCTGGGGTCAAGGAGGCTAGCAGCCCCCTTACGGGGTGCGAGGCAGCGCCCCGTTAGAAAATTTTTCCAACAGGAGGACGTATTTTGGATGTGGAGTGCATGGAAAATGAGGGGTGAGGAGCGTCTTAAAAGACGCGTGCATGGCGCGTGGACGCCATGCGCCCGCGGGTCACGTGCCATGCACGCGACCGCTGGACGCCCGCGGGTCACGTGCCATGCACGCGACCACTGGGCGCTGGACGCCCATAGGTCCTGTGAGGCGGACGTGGGCGCTGAGCACCCACGGATCACGTGCCTTGCACGCGACCGCTGGGTGCCCGCAGGTCACGTGCGTCGCACACGACCGCTGGAAACACCAGCTGAAAAGGGTTTTAGCCCCTGAGCCGGGAGTTGAACTCCCAAGGGATTATTTATAGATTTGGAGTTAAACTCCTAAAAGGGTTTTGTTTATGGAGTTAAACTCCAACAGATCTTGAATGGAGTTAAACTCCTAGAAATCTTTGAAAATGACCAAAAGGGACCTCTTTCTTATCCCCTTTGGTACTATATCTTCCCAAAATGGGATTTTTGAAGATGAATCTCCTTCTTTCTCCTCTTATGTTGGCCGGATCTTGGAGAAAAGAGGGTTGAAATTTAAAAATCTTCCCTTTTTGAGATCTGAAGGAAGATTCGAGTTCTCCTTCAAGGGTTTGAAGGTGAAAAACTGTTTATTTTTGGAAAAGGAAGAGTTAAACTCTTGATTTAATTCAAAAGGGGAAAAAGGTTTTAAAACCTTGAGGAAAGAGGAGGAGGCACAAAACTTAAATTTTGAGGGGAATGAAAATTATTCTTTATTTCATTATCATGCTGCCTTATAAAAGTTTACAAATTTACATATAACCCCTTGGGCTTTACAAAATGACATTTTGCCCATCCCATACCACATGTGTCCATTTCTTTTATACATGAGCCATGTAAAATTTGGTTTTATGCCTATTTTTCTTACATTCATACATAACAAATTACGTTAAAATTATTTATTACATGATTTCATTTTGGCATGGGGAAGGCCAGCCGCAGGGCTCGACTTGGGCATGGGCCCACTTGATCTGGGCTTGGACCCGTCTATTTGGGGTTGACTTTGACTTGGTTAACCGATATGTAATTTTTGACCCAACATGCAATATATGGTAAAAGTACTCATCTTGAGAGAAAAGAACTCTGGGAAGATCTTATTGACATCGGCTGGGTTATTTCTGCTGCTTGGATTGTAAGGGGTGATTTCAATACTATTTTTTCTGTAACTGAAAGAAAAGGAAGAGGTAAGCCTAAAATGCAGAGTATTGAAGATTTTAATGATATGATTGATTCTTGTGGCCTAATTGAAAGTGGTTTCTCCGGATCCCCTTTCACTTACTGCAGTGTCCAAGAGGGATTTAGAAGAGTATGGGAAAGAATTGATAGATATTTACTCAACCAAATCTGGATTGCTAAGAGTATCCAAGTGGTCAAATTCATCATCTTCCAAGGGGATGCTCAGATCATGTTCCAATTACTTACCTTTGCCCTGATATGCAGTCTTTTCCTAAATCTTTTAGGTCCCAGAATATGTCGATTAAGCATGAAAATTTCCAGGCCACTGTGGATAAATGCTGGAGCAAGGGGATAATAGTATATATGGATCTTATAATAAGTTTGCATACAAGCTTAAAAGACTAAAACAAACTTTAAATGAGTGGAACAAAAACTCTTTTGGTAATATACAAAAAAATTGAGTAAAGCATAGTATATTGCTGTACAAAAGTAGCAAGAATTTGATGCTTATCAAATAGATGAAGGTTTTTCAGAACTTTGCAAAGCAAAAGCAAATTTTGAAAATATTCTACACTAAGAGGAAATCTTCTGGAGGCAAAAGTTAAGAGTTAAGTGGTTAAAAGAGGGGGACAAAAACACTAAATTCTTTCATGCTTGTGTGAATGACTGCACAGGAAAAATAATCAGGCTACAAAAAAATGATGGTACCTGTATTGAAGATCAAAAAGGGCTTGTAGATATGGCTGTCACACACTTCCAATCTACTTTCACTACTCAGTATAATGAAATTAATGCAGATTTGTTTGATATTATTCCACAGAAAATAACAAATGGAGATAATGATATGCTCACCGCTACTCCTAGCATGGAAAAGATAAAGGAGGCTGTGCAAATTATGGATCAAGATTGTGCCCCTGGTCCTAATGGATTCAGTGGTAAATTTTATCTTACTGCTTGGGATATTATTCAGTATGAGCTTCAAAAAGCAGTTGCTCATTTTTTTCAGATATGGTTGGCTGCCTAAATCAGTGAATTCTACAATTATCTGCCTCATTCCAAAAAAGAAAAGTTGTACAATTAATGACTTTAGGCCTACAAGTCTTTGCAACTTATATAAAAATTTTACCAAAATCTTATCCAGTAGACCTGCTAGTATTCTGCCTAAAATTATCTCTCAAGCACAAGGGGCATTTGTAAAAGGTAAAAAAATATCTGAGAATATTGCTTTGGCTCAAGAAGTCACTCAAGACTTATGCAAGAAATCAAGGGGGCACGATATTATTCTTAAACTGGATATGGAGAAAGCTTTTGACGGATTAGAATGGGCATTTATATTTCAAGTTATGAAATCTTTTGGTTTCTCTGAAAAATATGTGGATTTAATAAAAGGATATTTGGCAATACAACACTTTTCTATAAATATGAATGGACAATTGGGAGGATTTTTTCAAGGCAAGACAAGGTGACCCCTTATCTCCTGCTCTCTTTGTTATAACATCTGAATATCTTAGTAGGGGCATAACATACTTAAATGCAGAAGGAACGATAATTCCATAGAGGAACAAAACTAATAGTGTTGGTATTTCTTACCTGTTGTATGCTGATGACACTTTGATATTCACAAACGACAGTTAAAAGAGTCTGAAAACTCTCTTTGATTTTCTACATGTATATGAGGAGCTATTTGGTCAGAAGATAAACAAGCAAAAGAGTGCCTTTTACATAAGAAAAGATTATCCTCTCCACTTTTCCTTCCATCCAAACAACGATTGATATTAACAAAGGAACTTGGCCTTCAATTTACCTTGGTGCTCCAGTATTTCATTGCATATGCAAAATTAGCTAATTTGAGCCTTTCATAGAGAAGATTAAAGCAAAGTTGCAAGGTTGGCAAAACAAGCTATTATCTACAACAGGTAGATATACTCTTATCAATCATGTTCTGATGTTTATGCCAGTACACATTTTAGCTTCCTGCAATCCTCCTAATACAGTGATAAATAGAATCACTTCCATGATTGAAAAGTTCTTTTGGAATGACCGTGACGGCCACAATCATCATCACTCGGCCTCATGGAAGAAAATATGTAGGCCTCAACAAGAAGGGGGCCTCAATATCAGAGTTCCAATTAAAGTTACAGAAGCTTACAATATGAAAAAAGCTTGGAAATTTATTAAAAATGACAGCTTGTGGGCCAATTATATGCATGCAAATATATGAAAGCTTCAGATCCCATTATCAATGCTACATCTTCTTCTTCTTGGAAAAAGATTAATCACTATATTCCTATTATCAGTTCATTATCTAAATGGATCACTGGTCAAGGAAATATTGATTTCTGGTCTGATATATGGCATGGAGATAATGAAAGTGTACCCTAGCACTACCACTTGATCAAAACCGTCATCAAGCACGAAACTTTAAAATTTTCGGGGTGCTAAGCTACACTAACCTAGAATCTAACTAGAATATTAGGGTTTCTATGATATATATATATATATATATATATATATATATATATATATATATATATATATATATATAACAACCTTAAATTTCTGTACAATTTTTTTTTCCAAAAATACAGAAAGGGGTACTTGAGCCTGAGCACAAGTTATAAGTTTGATTTGCTTTTGAACAGCAAGAAGGAGTTTGTAGTTCATTGGTAAGATCTTTCACTGCTAAACCAAAGCACCAGAGTTCAAATCCCATCAGCCCCATATTCTCACTCCCAAATCGCTGCCCAAACTCTCAAGAAAATTCACAAAACTTTTTGTGTGCAAGTGGAGTTAGCAGAGGGCGAAACTCCGACGAACTTCCGACGACGATCCGAGGAGTTTCCGGAGACGAAACGACGTCCCGACGCCATCCGTTGTTCTCTCTCTCCCCACTCTAGTTCTAAAGCCAATAAGTCCCTACTTCTTTCTCGTTTCTCTATTCTAAAAACATTCAAAACTAAAACCCAACGGAAGCAGAGTTAGTCCGACTTCCGATTCGGTTTTTCTTTAAAATCTACAATTTTTCTTAATCAAGATACCTTCATATCATCAATATTGTTCATTAAACATTAATAAATATCTTTAACAAGTTTCATCACAAAAAATTGTTATATGCATTTTTTATCGCAATTTTACATTAAAATAGCTTCATGTTTCATTTCGACATACTTGAACTTTTTAAACCGCATTACTTTAGAAAACTCACGAGGTAACGACCTACCTCCTCACGACACTCATATGTAATATAGCATGATAGAATTTGGAAATATAGATTTGGGAAAATATGACTTTACATATAACTACTTTCGACTATTAAAACCTTTTTCTACAAGAAATGTATTTTTAACAAATCTTTGCAATTGCGCCTCTACAACCCATTTGGGGAACCCGTTCGGGATGATGCGGATTATCGCACATCTCCGGGCTTAGTAGAGTGAGATGCAGACCTCCGCAAAGAGCATACGATCTTGAAAGATTTAAAATACAATTTTCTTTAGAAAATGTGATTTCTATTATAAATAAAACTTATATTTTTAATAAATATATATATATGTAATTAATAGCAAAATATCTATTTTTAATATTTATAATATTCCACATTTCCAAAATTCAAGAAAAACATTTCATTTACAAGATAATACCATACAATTTCAATATTACAAATAAATACCATATCTTACGAAATTAGACTTTATTCACTAGAAATGTCATATTGATCAAATATACATCCATGAAAACTCTAATGACGATAATAAAATACTTGAGGTGTATTTTGAAAATTATACAAAATTATTTTTATATAAAACCCCCTTAAGTTATACTAAATTACAATAAGAACCCTAGTAAGCATATGTTTAAGCGGGGCCAGTCTCTTGAGCCTCAGGGAGCCAGAAATATGGGTGCTTTCCTATTTAAGATAGACAACTTAACAAACGGTGTTATCAACATGGTAATCGTCTTTGAAAAATACACAAGTCCTGCCGTCCATGTGTAGCGGTTACTGATAGCACCAAAACATAATTCAGGATTCAATTTCTTTTCAAATTGTCTGACTCAGACCGAGACTCAATATAATTAATCTGAATTGAATATGATTCAAGTATCAAACTACAATTCAATATGAATTCATATATTCAATCTATTCAATCTTTACAACTTGACTGAACCGAACCATGGATATACTCCATTTACAAGTTCATCCATTATATCCATTTCATTACTGATATCATGGTTTCGGCAAGTTATCCATCTATACAATTTACAATACAAGACAATAAAATACAAACAATACAATCAAGACATCACGGGGTTTATAAAGAGGTAGACTGGTATGCAATATGTTAAAGGTGGCATGAGGTGGTCACTTAAGACATAATTACATCCATACTGTTGTTCCGTGGTATTATCGACGGAGCCTTATATTCCATATATCGTAGTCTCTGGTTAAGTGAGACTCCTCTCGTATACACCGGCATCTTCTGTATTAAACTACAAACACTACGTTAACCTAACAATCAAATATCATACTAGATATACTCTCTTTTCTGTCTATTCTACTTCTCCTTCCTTTTTGGGTCTTGCCGAGCGATTTGTTCGCTGACGACATTCTCTTTCTTCTTCTTTGGAATGTCGTCAGGTGATTCGGACTCACTGGAGATCGAGCCCGCCAGCGAGAATTTGGACCAGCTAGCTTTCGACCCAGAGCTCTAGTTACTTGTACACATTTACATTCTGTATTTTCCATTTCTGTTATGCCACTGTTTAGGCATTTCTTTCCATTCCATATATTTACTTTTCAGATGTATTGTAAAAAGAATGTTAATAAATAAAGTTGTTGTTCAATTATATCTATTGTCTTTGTCTTTTGTGTATTTTACTTATATTGCTTAGATACGCTTAGCGTGTTTACTTCTGAGTAAATACGTAGCGGCCGCATCGCGTCCTATGCCCATATACTGACATATATAGAGTTTTATACTAAGAGATGGAGATTACAACTTTTGTAGACCATATCCTTCTCTTCTAAAACTCCGGGTAGTAGTTCTTACGACTCCTTTAGGCTCCACTTGAAGAAGTGCACGAACTTGCTTCACGATCTTCGTGTCGAAGATGATCCACCCGAAATTCCTCTAATCCAAACGATTCCTTCACTAAAATCACATTAGTGAAGGAAACACGCTAATTTAAAGTGCTAATCTAAATTAGGATGATCAAGTAGGGGTTTTGTTTGCTCACTAAGGATCTCAAGCTCTAGGGTTCATAACACATATGATGGTTAAAGCTTGAAGCAAGAGGAAGATGATGATGGAAAATGAGAGAGCTTGAAGGAGATGAGCTAAGGAAAAAATAACTCAAGTAAATGAACAAGTGTTGAATGGATTTTACAAAACCCTCACTTATTGAAGCATGGAATAAAGCTCAATAATAAAATGGAACCATGCTTCAATAGTGCAAACAAATGAAATAAAATAATTCAAATCCATGCTTCACCCATTCCTTTAAAAGTCTCCCCATTTTCCATCTCTTTTTTCTATTTTCTAAAAATAGAAAATCCAACCATACTTTATATATATATATATATCAAAGTAAATAATTAGTGAACAATAATATTAATTAATATATAATTATATCAAATATATATATATATCATTGTTCTCGCCAAAATCTTCGGCCAAGAGCTATTTGTGCCTGTTTATACCGGTTTATGTTTCATTTACGGAAATGTGTGAAACCAGGCCCATTCATATACGCACATGCACACATCAAAGGAAGAACTGGAGTTTAAAAAGGAGCACTTGGTGGTCAACGACAAAAAAGAAGGCATTTAATTGAACATTTTATTTTACAGGAAATAGATCACTAAACATGGGATCGAAAGTACAGGGATTCACGAAACTATGGATAAAATTATCTAACTCCCTCTCTACCTTCTCCACCATGTCAAAACCGCGATCTTCACGAACAGTCGCTTCCCACCGGTCAGCACCGTGCCCATCAGCGAAGACAGACATGACGACCCGCTGAGCCCGTATTTGGCTTAGCAGCTGAACAGAGCGATCTCTCAGGGCTGTGGTAATCAAATGTGACTCGTGAAAGCACTCGATCTTGTCCTCTACGGCGTCGAGTATTTCCGGAGTCATCTCCGCTGGATGAGGAGGAATGTCATCGAGCACGGATAAGAAGACCATCCGAAACCAAATGGAGCCGATAGGGAGAGGAAATCCTCTATGAGTCAAGAGCTCGTACAACACCGTATCGCATTGGTCATCCGTAAGAGCAGGGTCCACCAAGCGTGCAGCAAAACGAGGAACGAATAAAGATGAAAATAAATTTATATATATATATATTCATGTGGAAATAAATTATATATGCAATGGATATGGAAATATATGTGCTATAAATATACAGGATTTATATAAATAAATGCATGTGAAAATAAATTATATATGCAATGGATGTGGAATATATATGCTATAAATAGACTGGATTTATATAAATAAATGATGGAAATAGATTTATATATGCACGTGGAAATACATATGCTATAAATAGACAAGATTCTTGTGGAAAGAAATCAAAAGCTAAATCTATATTTCAGATATTCAGTAAGATTTGCTAAAATTGAATTCCATCTAGCAAACGAAAAATTATTCCATGTGCCGACTGTATACAACTGGGCAAGAGAGCATAAATAGAAGTGTGGATCCACACGCTGCCCAAAACTGTCCGAAACTCCCCCCTCTCGCTCATCCATGCCCTGGTGTATTAAAGTCGGCACACTGAATAATTATATAATATAATTATAAGATACGACTGTTGATATATTAAACTCGACCAAATCGGACTGTTTTTCCATGATATATAGTGGTATTGAAAACTAGGTGTTTTTTGGTTACAAAATTATTTTTGAGTGCCAATAACATAATTTCTGGTAAAGTGAGGGTAAACTATTTTAAAAAATATATTTTTGGGAATTTTAGCAAATTATTCAGAGTATTTTAACGAAAATTTAAAGTTACAGCTCACCATTCAGACACGCATGATGAACTACAAGATTTTTAAACCCTGATGGAGGGGCCTTTCCGGTCTCCTTCAGATGTTGTCTCCTGTCGATCTGCCGATGGCTGAGATTGATGGCTGGGATTTGATCTGGAGCGTGATCTCCTGCGATGTGTGGATCTCAATGGGTTGGAGGAGATTTGCGCCGAGTACCTGCAAGGAAGTCCCGGGGTGGTTTGGTACCACCGAGGACCCTCCGGCGATCAAGTCAGTAACAAGATCCGAGCAGAGTAACGACTTAGTGGAGTAAAAATGGATTACTTGATCCCTCTGGGAGAGGGGCAGGTGCGAGAATCATGTCGGCCGTTACGCTCCCGACGTCACGCCCGCGTGATAAGCGGATCTTCCCATTAATGGCGAGACAGGCTTGTTAATGGGGATCATAATGGCGTGGAACGTGGGATGTGGCCGGCGGAGATCTCGCGCATGGCGAGATTCACGGAGCAGCGGTTACGCCTGCGAGTGGTACCGTCGGTCGGTCGATGAGACCGAGGAAAATGGCCTCGGCGGGAAAGCTCGGGGGTGAGTGGGAGAGCCGAGGCGTCTTCGTCCTGTGATAGCTCGGAGGCGAGCTGGGAGGCCGAGGAAGCCAATTTGTGCATGGGGCTCTGAGGAGAGCTAGCTTGTGCTTGCGGGTCGGGCACAGGGGTGGCTTGGTCGGCCCTTTCTTCTGAGCACTGGGACACGTCATTTGCCACGTGTCACGATCTGGGAGATCGACGATATCGAGCATCATCATTAGCCCCCCACTCTCATCCCGACCAGCTGACGGGTCGGGTCGAGAGTGGACTGCCGGGCCACCCGGGGTGAGCTCCCTTCGAAGATATCGTCGGGACGTGTCCCCAAGCAATCTGTTGTCTTTTCTGCTAGCGAATCATGGGCGAGATCTCTGCATTTAAGAAAGGTGCGCCGGTTCACGCATTCCGTCACTGAAGCGACGGTCCACGTGTTGAGCGTCGGTTGGGCGACGCGACGTGTTGCAGACCTGCGGCGTCTGATGGGATGCAGCCCAATGCTGGAGTGACAGGTGGAGCAATCGGGGTCGTCGGACGCGAGGAGTCGTTTTGGCGGGAGATGAAGTGCGCCGTTGGATGAGGGCGATGTCAGCAATAAATAGGGATGGGGTCCACTCCAGGGCCCTTGTCTCTCCATATTTTCCTCGCTTTTAAGTCCTGATAGCCCGGTGCTCTTCTTCTTTCTTCTGCTTTTGCCTCCCAAGGATCTCTCTTCTCCAGGTTAGATGTCTTCCTTTATAGAGTCTGTAGATGTGGTGGGAGTAGGCTCTAGGGACCCTCCAGTCGAGCCCGAGTCTTCCCGGGGAGCAGGGGTCAGATCCTCTTCCCAGGATCGTGCGACTGGGGCAGTCCCCAGGGAGGAGGCGACGGACACCGCTCCTGGCGCGCCGTCTTTGATGAGGCACGAGGATGAGCTCACCAACCCTCGGGCTTGCTTCCATATCCCTTCTGGCTATACGCTTCACTTGGCCAAGGAAAGAGAGAGGGCGGACCAAATACGGGGTAGGGAGATCGTCCTGTACCTGGAAGCCTTTTGGGGCGGAATGCTCCTGCCCTTCCCTCCGGAGGTCGTCGAAGCGCTGAACTTCTTCGGGTTAGTTCCGGGGCAGTTAGTGCCGAACTCATGGATGATACTCCTCGGGTTCCTGGTCTGCCTGAAGCTGCAGGCGGTCCCCTTCAGTCTCTCTATCCTTGATTCCTCTCTCCTCTTCAAAAATCATCCTGGGGGTCGAGCGGGCGACCCGAAGTGGATCTACCTCTCCTTTAGGAAGCGACAGGGGGGTGCCGCCAGGTCAGTAGTTGTAGTCCTGCCTTCTTCTATCCATGACTGGAAGAAGAAGTTCTTCTTTGTTGCGCCGCCCGAGGGTAAGGACCGGCCCGTGCCGACCCAATGGTCAAGGGATAAGTGCTTCCCGGGGAATCAGTCCAATGACCCCGCCGCGGTGAGAGTGGCATCGTGGGAGCCCATTCCCCGACTTGACGTGCTGCTATCTGAGCGGGCCTTGAGTTGGGCCGGGCTCAGCCCTGTCGAGTTCGTCGGTGAGTTAGGCTTGCGTTTTGCTTTATTTTTGTATGCGGCGCTGACTCCACTGCATCTTGTTTTATGCAGAACCCATGGATATGAACGAATTCCGAGCCTCCATGCGGCAGCCGAAGAAGGGCCCGAAGGCCGGAGGCGCCAGCTCTTCCCGCTCGAAGCCTGTCCCAGTTCTTTCGGCCGCCGTCTCGGTGCCTCCGGTGGCCGTACCTCCTCAGTGTTCGGGGGCGGGTCCCGCCCCGGAGTCCAGCAAAGCGCCGAGCCGGAAGCGGGTGCGTGAACAGGAGGGCCCAACCTCAGAGGAGGAGATCAGGTCTCCATCAGCCCCCCTCATGAGGGTCCACTGAAGGGTTCCTCGGACCCCGGCCTCCCCGATCATAGTGGAGGAGGAGGGCCTCTGCTTTGCAGTGCCCTCGGGGCTTGCCGTCGCCGACAGCCTGCCGTTCGACATCGAGAAGTCGGCAGGGGGCAGGGTCCCCGGGGGGATCCTCAGAGGCCAGATGGCATCCATTTCCCAGGAGGCCGTGCAGGTAAGCGCTCGGCTATTCGTGAGATTTGGTGCCTCCTTTGTCTTTCTGACCTCTCTTTGATTATCTCAGGTCCTCCAACATGTCGCCCTCGCCATCCGCATGGAGGAAGAGGTGATAACCCCGGCGATGAAGGCCGCGGGCCAGCTTACCTCGCTGGAGGAGAGCTCCAAGCGGGAGCTGGAGGCGGTGATGGCGAGGGTCGCCGCTCTGGAAGGCGAGGTGGTGGTCGGGAAGCAGGAGGTGGCCGCTGCGGCGCGGGCGGCGGCGGCCTTGAAGCAGGAGGCTGTCCGGCACCATGAGGCCACCCTGGCCGCCAAGGCCAAGCTCCAGGACGCCAGGGTGCTTGTCGGCACCATGAAGAAGATGGTGGAGACCCTCCGGAAGGAGTTGGGGTGTCGGCCGAGGAGGTGAAGCGGGCCAATCTCGGGGCGGCTAAGGCGGTGGTGGACTATAAGAAGTCGAAAGACTACTACTCCGACCTAGCCGTGGCCACTACCAACATCTGGCACGAGGCCCTCGACGCCATCAAGGCCCGGATGCCGGAGTTCACTGACGAAGAGCTCCGGGCCGAATACCCCCTCGTGGATGCCGACGAGTAGGGGGCGACCTTGGAGAAGGAAAGGTCCCCGACGAGGAAGTGGCCGAGGAGCCTGCCCGAGCCGTAGTAGATATTGAGGCTCCCGGGGTCGCGCCTGGCCCCGAGGTCTGAAGCCCCCCGTCTTCCTACTTCTTTTATTTTGCCTCATCAGAAATTCTGTAAGGCTGGGGAGCCCTTAATACCCTTGTAAAGAATTTTGTTTATGCGAATAAAACTTTTGCTATTTCATTGCTTACATATTATCCTTTGTTTATGAAGAATACTAGTAGAATATTCGGACTTGCACTGTTGAGCTTCCATGTCAGGTCAGTTCTTCGTCTGGCGATCACGCGTCGAGTTGATTTTTTTGGAAAGAAGGCATCTCCATGGCCCCAAAGTCGAGGGGGGATCGCTCAGGCTTATATAGATCTGGTGTCTCTTGGAGAGTGCTTCAGATCCGCGGCGTTTGATGGGCAGTAGGCTGCCCGCTGCAGATGTGCCGAGCCGAAGAGAGCTCGGTGTCCTCACTCTGAGGGCTTCAGATGCCTCTTGGCGAGGGCTTTGTGTTGGATATAGTGCCTTCAGAGTCAATTATTGGATCACAGTCACGTGATTGCAATGATTGAGGGAGGACCTATACCGGTTGGACAGTCTTACTCAAGATGATAGTATGCTATCTGGTTTATCTTTATCATCGTGTACTGTTTTAGGTGACCTTATAGATCGCTATTACACATTGATAGAGCCCTTAGGATTCTTGCTTGACTACCAGCAGTATGATGGCGATCATATACGTGGGAGCTGGGGTCTATAAGCGCATCCTTAAAAGGTTCCTAGTCGTGGGAGTTTCGAGACTGGGCATCGATACTCCATTAGTAGACTAGTGTATACAGTCAAGACCCGACGAGGGGAGGTGGCCGGTCTCACAAGCCATTGGTGTCAGTTGGTTCACCTAAGATGTATACAGGTGCTCATTGGGTTATGAGTATACCGGACAGGACTCGCCGGGAACATGCTAGTTGGTATTATACCTGACGTCAGATAGCAGTTCTCTGGTGACATGTGTACAGGTTAGTTCATCGATCTGAGATCGTCATTTTTCTCGTGTGAGTTCCCACCGTGCTTTGATTACTACCCTACCACGGCTCAAAGAAGTCGTGCAAACAGGTTTTAGTTGGGTACAGTCCTGAGCCACATGGAGGCAGTGAGCGGATCGGTAGGGGTTTCGTCTCTCCCGGTATTGGGGGTGAGATCGCGCTGTCTCTAGGAGAGCCATTACACGAAGTCCTTGGCCAAGGCAGGAGATTTACTGGTAGGTATTCCAGTAGTATCTCAGGGTATTCTGGGCTACACTCCGACACGACTTGTACCGCTTTTGGGGGTCTGACTTTTACCAACCCCCTAGGCCCGCCATGCAATGCTCATAGACGAACGGACCGGACTGTATGGATATTGTCACTGACAGGCTCAGTAGGGTGTCAGGATGAGTTCGCTCATCGACCTCCCTTTTGGTCAATACCTGGTAGCCCGTTACGTACGGCTAGTACTTTTGACGAGCTAGTGGTTAAATCCACAGCCAAAGTATTGACGAGTCTTTAGAGTCCCGCACAGACAATTTTCAAGTTTCGGGCGAAACGTTGTAGAGGCCGTATGGTATTATTGCAGGGTTCGATCATATATGTGCAGTAGTGCACAGATCATGATCGGGCGGGTCATACCAGTAGGCTTTGGTTTAAGCCGGATCCTAATATTAGATTTGTTGGATTACTTTAGTCTCATCGCATTCGCATTCAGTCGGAATGCGGATGCAGGTATGTATATACAGGTGAGGGGTATCCTTGTGATCCGTCACGAGTTTACTTTAGATGTTACCGTATCTTTTTGTTGTTGTAAACATTTGGGTTAATGTTTACAAATGGAAATTATGAGCTAGAAATCATGATGAGGAGCATTTATTATGACACATGCACAAGTGGTGACTCATGGTCTCTTTCTTTGTGCATGTGTCACTTTGTGTGATTGATTTATATGGTGAAATGAAAGAAAGAGAGAGAAAGGGCAGCCATGTATATGGTTAGCTCTTGTATTATTTTCTTCTTGCTCTCATTTCATCACACATGAGAAAGAAAAAGCTTCTCCTTCTTCTTCTTCCTCTAGCTCACAACCTCCATTGATGGCTTTATCTTCAACCTCCATCCATGCAATGGATGCAAGAGAAAAAGTTGTCACACACATTCTCTACTTCGCCTTGGACACGTCGGCTAACGAACTTCGTGCCCGAGTTGCTTCGGACGAAACGGGAGCCCGTAAAAAGACTCGAAGATGTGGCGCCATTTCCGATGAAGAGATCGAGACCGGAGATGCCGCGAGGAGCTTGGGATGGTGGCCAAAGATCGAAGGACACGGATCGATCGGTATAGCTTTCCAACCCTTTCTCTAGTTGCTAGTTGTAGTTTAATGGTTCGATCCGGATTTATAGTATACGATAGCGCCAGTTTCAAGTTTTGAAAAAGTTTTCATTTCCGCATTTTGGCCTCGGACAGACGGCCGGGGCGCTACCGTAGACTTACATGGTATCAGAGCCATGCTATTAAGCTTTACTAGATTGCTCTAACGTGTTTAGAACTTCGATCGAACGAAATTTTCCAAAAACTGCATTTCTAATTCTGAGTTTCTGTCGAATTTTTTTTATCGTCAAAAAATTATTTTGAGTATTGCAGAAAATCAGGCAGGCTTTTTTAAGAAATCTGAGAAAAATTGGTTCACTGATTCCACTGTAGCAGTGCGGAACCGCGGCCGTACCCACGTTTTGGCCGCGGTTCCGCCGCCGTACTGTAGCATCAGTCCACCAATTTTCCTACAGTGGTTTCTGACTTGGAAATGGGATTTCTGGTAATTTTGGTTTTGGTCCAGATTATTTTAAGTATTGGGAATTGTACTTGGGGCCCATTTCGGGAAATTTTGTTGATCGAAAATTTTAAATATGTTAGTTCACAGTATTTACATTATATCTGCGACCGTGAATGTCATTTGATCGGTAAATCTTGTCTAATTGCTATAGCCCTTTTAGACGGATTTGCGAATGTGACATTCACGTTGATGTTCTGTGTTGTGCTGTGATGTTGCGGATTTGTCGTGGTGGATAGCCTGGATGCAATGGTAGTACAGTTTGGTTGTATTTGTACATTTGATATTGCGGGGCGAGCGTCCGACATGTGGACTGCCGTCACTGCCTGTTTGTATATTATTCTTTTGGGGCACGACCGGGCTGATGTCGATGTACCCGTTGTATATATTTTTCTTTCTGTACTAGGATTACCCCGCGGAAGGGTGCACGGGTAGCCAGGTTCTAGAGGGCAACGGGCCCGCATCTCATGATTTTGAGACGGAGGGGGCTTCATTATAGAATTGGCGGGCTATTCGCCGCACTCGTAGGGGGTACAGGTTGACCCAAGGAGGGGTGCTCAAGTTACCGGATTCCGTGAAGTGCTGGGTGGTCCATTCACTTTGTTGAAGGGGGCTGCCTCGCTTCAGGTTTTGGCGGGTAACTTGCCGCGCCCGTAGGGGTCTAGGATTTCATTGCACAGGTTATCCACACGACCAGGAGAACGTCGGGTTTCAGTAGCGGCTCTATGAAACCCGGGGATCCCAGATTATCTGTATTGTTCTGTGATGCTTATTACTCTCTGTGATGTTGTATTTTATCACGCCATGAGCGAATATTATATATTGATATATATACTAGTAGATGTCGTATATGTTTTACACCCGCGCTAGTCCAGTCCCCGCTCTATCGTTAGTTAAGTAACCTAACGGGTGATGACGGGACCCAGTGGCGAATGCGGATGGCATATACGTATATCGTATTTTCGTTCTTTTGTGGTGTGATTAATTGATGGGACTGCATTGATTCGGATCAATGCAAGCTAAACAAACATATTCTGATTTTGTTGGAACATTTTTCAAAAAAAGCTGTTATTGCAAGGACGTTCTCTTTTATTTTGCACAGTGGTATTCGGTTATGAATATCCAGCACCTCAGTCGACGAGGCAAGGGCCGAGATCCCTTCACCGGGAGTGATCCCTTGGACAGAAGTTTGCGTCAGGGTAATAACTTCACTATAGCCGATTACTTTTTACTTTGCATCGTGGTATTCAGTTGGAATATCCTGCACCTCATTCTATGGGGAAAGAGCCGAGATTCCTTCACCGGGAGTGACCTCTTTAGCAAAGGTTTTCACCACTATATTTTTATAAAAAGCTATCTGGTTCCTTCAACGATATCAAGTTCATTACGTTAAAGGTTTTTCGCCAAAAACCATTCGTAGCCCCCCGTCATTTCAGAAAGGTAGCACTTAGTACTCATGCTATGTATGTTGGCCTTCGTCAAGACATAGTGTATGGTAGCTATTTGTTACTTTTCTGCTGCATAGATAGATGCTTTGGTTTGGGACAGTCGTACTACTATTTTGTCCTTCGTCAAGGGTATGTACTGGTGGGTTCAAATTAACCTGGATAATGACTGGTAGAACTTGACATGTGACTTATGATATGTTGGCCTTCGTCAAGGTCATAAGAGCATGGGGTAAAAATCACATCGGGAGTTTCTAAAGAAACTGAAACTTGCCAGATATGCGCATACCTTCTGGAGTGTGATAACGTGAGTGGATTCCATCACGTTATCATGCGATGATAGTTGGATCCCGATTCCCACTGATGAGTTGGTTTACTCCTCGGGTGATCCCGACTAATTCTTCTTTCAGGTTTGGAGGAGAATTTGACGATACAGTGGGAGGTTTCCTGATTAGATAAATTGATAACCATTCTGATCTAGGTTAGAGTGCACACTGAGTGTTTCTTTTCTCTCTCTCTCTCTCTTTGGCAGTGACCATGACCCGACCCTTGACTATGACTCAGTGACCAAGTTGACCGAACTTTCTTAAAACACTGGCTTTTGGATTGTCAGAGTTGCATACCTCATTGCCACTCCTACTTTTACCCTTTTCTCCAGAACACCCCGTATTACTACGAACATCCACTTCCATTGGATAAAACCATCGTATGGTTATATACGAACTCGAAGGAATTTGTTCCAGATTCGAGGATGGTTTCTGGTTCTGGAGAAAATGAATAGGACTATTCGGTTGTCTTTTCCTTTTACCTTCTCTCAGGTTGCGAATGCTCCTAGGATTAGGAGAGTACACCCATTATGCTTATTGGATAGTCTTCTTCCAAACCATAGGCTGGTGCCGAACGGTAGGGAAGGAAGAAAACCATTTAGCCTAAGAGGGCGTACAGAAGGTAATAACTAAAGACATATAAAGGGATTTGGAGAGATGGCAAAGAAATATACGTTTACAGTTGTGAATCTGATAATGGAAGAGGCATTACTAGGAATACCCGGATACCCCTTCGAAACATTTACATGTTTCAGTTTCACTGTGTACTGTTAAAAGAAAACTGATTTCCCAATTAGTCCTTGCTCCAGGGTATGTATTTACCAGGTTTGATTCTCACATCTGTATGGTTTTACAGATGATGAGTGGGAGTAAGTTATTGGGAATTGGGTGATCATCCTCATTATATCGGGATTCGTTGTAATTGGTGATATTTGAGGAAATCGCCTGGGTTGTTTGCCGGACGGCAAATATTTGGTTTTGAATATCCGTTATAATGCACCAATTTCAAATTAATATATCTGTACGTTTATTTTTATAAAGTGAGATATAACATTTTGAAATTATGTTTATGACATTTACCTATATTGGTGGATGGTTAGGTAAAGAGCATTAAACAGCGGTGTAATTCTTCTTAACCATAAGTACAGTTTTCAACCTACAACACACAGGGAATGAGTTATTAGACTCAGGGGACTTATACAGAGTATTGTATGTTGTCCAGTGTTCATGAGGACAGAGAGGTTGGTATTCATAATATATTCTGTTTACTTATGACTTCTCTAGTTCTTAGACATGTGTTTCGTAGAAATGCAAGGTCCAAGTTTTGAGAAGTTATAGGTATAAGAATAAAGTAGAGAACCAAGCGTTGCAAGTATCAGGATTCTTCAATGTGATCGAAGATGTAGATACTTGTGTATGGTATTCAGTTGATAGTAATGATTATGAGAACTTGCTTCTCCTTCAGGTTACTCATAATTGGACGCACTCCTAAGTTGAATAACGCTGATCGGCCTCCTTCCATTTAGTTGACATGCACTGGAGACAGCTGCATGATTTGAATCTAGTTCCAATTAAATCAGTGCCTCTATTTCTATATTGTATATAGAATAGTTCATATCTTAACATTGTTAAGGTACGGGGAGTTGTCCGGCTTATGCTTAAAACCAGACTCTGGATAACTCAAGGCACGTTTCTGTAATGGTTGTTTGTGGGTTGACCCGGGCTATGACGAGGGTTGACTTTCTACCATCTGGAAGATCAATAGTGATATTGTTCTTGACTCGCCACAGTTTTAGTAAAAATGAATTTTTTCAGAAAACAGTAGTGGGAGTATGGTAGAACTGGAAGTGATTCCATAACCGCAAACGATTACTGAAAATTTAATAGGACCTAAACATTCAATCTGGTTTGACATTCCATTGGCCACTCCGCAGATATGGTGGGTAACCTCAGGCACCCGAGAGGTACTCCGGTAGCCTCAAGGACAGTGACATGGAGGTTCTTTTTTATCCAAACTTGCCATTACTGTTGTTCCAGACTGTGAGACCCGGCAGGAGGATGAGTATAGCGTCGTTCTAAACTAGCTTTAGAAGTATACGTGTATATGACTCTGCCAGAGGGTTGTCGTAGTCAGTGGGAGCAGCGGAAGCATAGTGGACAAGTAGCTTATGTCTATTTATAGACTAAAGTAGATATAGCGGAGATAGATCATCTATTTCTGATGTGACAGTCATAGGTTTGACTTCATCAGAATAGGAGATGGATCTGTTAAGAAGGTAGTAGGGTGTGATGTCCTGGTATTTAGATGACATACACAGAGTAGGAAGTGAAATTCCTATACTACGATCGGTTATACTTTGGTTGTCACACAGTGGTTTCTTCACATAGGACATGGATATTATATCAGATATTCTGGTTACTAGATCTATGGTTTTAGATCTAGATTTGGGTAGTTTCCCAATCTGGGTACTTAGATAGCATTCTGAAGGTGTTTTAGAATGGACGACTCCTGGCACGGTAGTGTACCTGCAGGTGATGGAGTCACCCTCTGTAAAGGTGTCTTAAAGACTAAAGGGGAGATGGATGTGCATGATTGGCAAATCATTTGCTTAGGCAATTGAGTCAATCATGAGATGTTAAGTACCACACCAGATGTTGTTTTTGCAGTAGATGCAGTAAGTTGATATTGATCCTATCCTGGAGAAACATTCGGAAGCAGTTTTAGAACATAAGTGGATGTTCTAGGGATACGATAACGGCAGCCTCCTTCGGGTGACAGTTATCATTCCAGACTTCCAAGGTGACCTGGATGACAGAGTGACTGTCAGAGTTATAGTTTTCCCTCTGACGAGGGGCAGTATTTTGGACAGGTGGTCCAAGCGGATACTGAGGGAGGTGTGGCGCATGATACTGATTAAGTTCAGTTGACGATACAGTCTAAGAAGTTTGGATTTGGAGTTCATTTATGAACTAGGTCCCATCAGATATCCAGACATATTCTAAGACAGGTATTGCTCATTTCGGGAGATGGCTTTCTCCGCGAACTTGAGATAAAGAGAGATATAGAAAGAAACATTAGAGCGGATCCACTCACTGAGGCTATTCCTCGAACGCAATGGTTTCACAAACGGGTTTTATGAGACTGATCAGTAGAGGAGTTGGGTGTTCGGTATCACACGGGCTGTGAGTATGCGATATCGCAATAATTAGCCTTGAGTGCAAGTGGAAGATTGTTGGATATAGTGCCCCCAGAATCAATTATTGGATCACAGGCACATGATTGCAATGATTGAGGGAGGACCTATACCGGTAGGACAGTCTTACTCAAGATGATAGTATGCTATCTGGTTTATCTTTATCATCGTGTACTGCTTTAGGTGACCTTATAGGTCGCTATTACACATTAATAGAGTCCTTAGGATTCTTGCTTGACTACCAGCAGTATGATGGCGATCATATACGTGGGAGCTGGGGTCTATAAGCGCATCCTTAAAAGGTCCCTAGTCGTGGGAGTTTCGAGACTGGGTATCGATACTCCATTAGTAGACTAGTGTATACAGTCGAGACCCCGACGAGGGGCGGTGGCCGGTCTCACAAGCCATTGGTGTCAGTTGGTTCACCTAAGATGTATACAGGTGCTTATTGGGTTATGAGTACACCGGACAGGACTCGCCGGGAACATGCTTGATCAGTCAAAAATACTGCATTTCTAACACGGCAATTTCCCTACCTTTTGCAGTCAAGTAGAGGTATCTGGTATTCATATCACACATATTTGCAAAACACATGTAAAATACTGAATTACTTGTACTGTATACTAAAACCGGCACTTTTAGGGAAATTGTGTGTTTTTCATGGCATCGCATCATCCTTGTATTGCGCAACTCTTGTCTGGGGTCTAATGCAGGAAATTCCAGAAGCAAAAGCCCAAAATTGGGAAAAGATCCGATAAAAAAAAGCCAACTCAAAGGCTGAAGATCTGGTAGTGATACAGAAATCCAAATAAATTTCCACACATCAGAAAGAGGCCCAAAACTCAGCCCAAGAATTACCATGCAAAAATGAAGAATCAAGGCCACCAAAGGGCCGCGGATCCGCGGCCCAAACCCTCTTGGCGCCGCGGATCCGCGGCCATATAGTGAGATCATTGCACCAAATTTTGCCACGTGCTCTCCTCTAACGGCCAAAGCTTCCAGAAGACCCCAGAAGATCCACGTGGCATATCTAGAAGGCTCGGCTTAACAAACTCTTGGAGGGAAATTCAAATTTTGGGCTTAACTAACTTTTTGGAGGGAAATTTAAATCTTTTGGTTAACTAACTTGTGGAGGGAATTCAAATTTCAATTCTAGATCTAGAGGTCTATAAAAAGGAGCCTAGATCTAGGGTGAAGGTTGTTCATTCATTGGTTCAAGAATTCTTCATCTCTCCCTCTTCCCTCCACAAGTTTAGTGACAAAACTTGTGCCAAATTCCAATTCAACCTCAAGATCAAATTCCCGAGATCAATTCAAGCAAGAATTCCTCCAACCTTTAGAAGCGACGCCGGATTTCAACGGAGCAAGAGATCCACGCTGATCCGCGACTCAAGAAGCCAAGCGAAGCCGAAATCGATGATCTAGTTCCTACCTTTTGTAAATTCAAGAGAGTTGTAACGAAATTTGTCGATAAATAAAGGTGAATTTTCTATATTCTTGCTTATCTTTTAATTCAAGCATAATGATTAGATCTCAATTTGTGATTGTGTTTGTGATCATGATGTTTGAGTAATCTCCGCTCGTGTAGGAGTTGTGACGATCTTTAGATGATGATGATTTAGATATTCTTACAATTCTTAAATCCTATAATGCTTTGAAATTCTAGTGAATCAAATGATTAATGACCTAGTTTCGAGATGATGCTTTCTAGATCGTGTTCACTCGAAACTAGAGAACAACTATTGACCATTTGATTAACTAGAAACTAGAATTTGAATGCGATCTATCGAAAGGACAAAGGATGAGTTGCGGAATCCTTAATTTTCCCGCACGATCCTTAAACCTCGATGAATTTGCATTGATCTAGTATCAATTCGTTAATGGATAAGAATGGGTAATCATTAGATCTCATCACATCTATAGATCCGATCTACTCCTACGAGCTATACTTATAATCTTGAGTGTTGATTGGAAATTATCTCTCATCTCAATTCTTGTTTTTAACGTTTCTTTTAGATCTAGATTTTTCTTACTCTTGATCTTCAATTACAAATCATGAATTGTTTTCTTTTCTTTGCCTTAAATTTTCAACTCATCTAATTCAAGAATTGAATGGATCTCACTTTCCCTGTGGACGATCCACACTCACTAACGCGCTACATCCGACACCGTTATTGATTGCGGTCAAATATTTTTGGTTGTAATTTCTCAATTCTATTTTCTCAAAACCATACACAACATCAAGAATATCATTCAATCAAGTGGGAGGTTCTTTTTGTGGTGTCTAAGGCAAGTGTGTCAAAGGCTAGTGGTTACTTAATTAGGCACACTACTTACGTAGTGGAGAACCTCCCACTTACCTGGCACTTACCTGGCCACAGGAGAAACAAAGAGGCAGTGGAGGATTTTATCCTGCGACTTGTCTTTTGGAAGTTAGGAGCGGTCTAGAGATTGGACCTAGGTGACCATAAATTCTAGGGTTGCTTGTTGCATTTGTTGTGATCGCATCATATTTTCAAAATCCGTATCATTTTTCAAAACAAACACCGCATTCATTTCATCCCCCTAATTATAAATCACGCTGCCACTTGTACTAACCCTTTTAGTGCAAGATAGGCTGGACACGGGATTCTAGTGCCCGACTTGTCCGCGTCCCCTCAATCGACTCCGAAGTCGGTATTTCTCCATTTACCTTTCTTTTACTCCCCATCACACCCACACCGATGGATCAGTCTCCATCGAACCTCTTTACCGCTGCTCTGCCGCTGTCCGTTAGTGCGCAGAATCCTCCCTGCATCTCTCTCCAAGAGAGGTGCTACCCTTTGCGAGGTCCTCTCTCGACCTGCTTATCCATTCCACCAGCCAACGGGGATAACTTTGAGATTAAGCCCCAGTACATCAACCTCCTACCCAAATTCCACGGTCTCGAGACTGAAGACGCATACGTTTTTATTACCAAATTTGAAAATGTATGCGCAATGATGGGTACATCACAACTTTCTGTGGATGCCATGCGTCTACGACTTCTTCCATTTACCTTGTGCGATATAGCCGAGAAATGGCTGTATAACACTACCGCACATTCCATCACGAATTGGGAAGAATTCGTTGCGGCATTCCTTAAGAAATTCTACCCTATGCAAAAGACAGCTCGAATCCGTAGCGAACTATATCAATTCTCCCAGCTTCCAGCTGAACCATTCTCAAAATACTTTGACCGATTCAAGGATCTTTTGGTTCAATGCCCACATCACGGCATCCCGAGATGGGACCTGCCGAATCATATATGAGGGCAGTAACCCTACCACTAAACAAAACCTTGAAAACATGTGTTAAGGCACCTTTATGACCAAGGATGATGGGGAAGCATGGAAATTTTTAGAAGAGTTCGCTGAAAAGTCACTACAGTGGGAGACTGGAACCCAGCCATCGAGTAGGGGTGGCGTACACAAAATAGACGTGTCCATAGGTGTTCGAGCTGAGATGGCAGCAATGCAAAAGAAGCTCGACGCTATGGAACACAAATTCTTAGCAGCCTCCCTAAACCCAATGTCGCTCCCCAAAACTGTTTGTGGGTGCTGTTCTGATCCTTCTCATTTGACGGAAGAATGTCCATTAAACTCTCAGTTTCGAGGTCTCGAGCATACCAATACCGCATTTCAAAGACCTGGAAACGACCCTTTTTCTTCCACATATAATCAGGGTTGGAGGAATCACCCGAAATTTGCTTGGAACCAATCCAAAAACACGGTTCCAAACCTGAATCAATTTCAAAGGGTCCTTCCTCCGCAACAGCAACCACTTCAACTCACCCAGCATCCCTACCAGTCATAAAATTTTCAAAACCAGGTCAACACTCCTGCACCTTCTAATCCTATGCAGTCGACCTGTTCTGACGAATTCTCTCAATTCGCTCAAACCATGAAATCACTCCTGTCAAATTTCATGAATGTGTCGGCCGAGGTTAAGTCTTCTGTTGGTGAGATAAAGAAAAACTCAGCGTCCCAAGCTGAGAGTATCAAAACGATGGAAGCCGAGATTGCAAGACTTAAGGCCAAAATGAGTGCAAGAGAGAAAGGGAAACTCCCAGCTCAACCTTTGCCCAATCCTGGCTATTCACATCATGTGAATGCAATCACCACGTTGAGATCTGGGAGAGTGCTGGATAACCATGTTGGGGAAGAAGTTGATGATATTGATGATCCTATCAACACCCCGGCTGAGACCTTCCCTCACACACACACTTCTACGTCTGATTCTTGTTCTTCTACCCCACCGCCTTCTCACGAGCCTATTCTCCATTTCCCACTAGGCTCGACACCTCAGCCCACCTCTTTTACTCCTCCACAGACGATCCCCACTTCTATTTTGGGATCGGGGCCACACACACTTCCTTCTCCTATGATGGACCCAGCGCTCATTGCTAAAGCACCTTACCCGAACCGGTTAAGGGCTAACACATCGAGTCCACATATGGAGAAGATCATGGAAATGTTCAAACAGGTTAACATCAACATCCCTCTCCTAGATGCGATTCAACAAGTCCCCGCTTATGCGAAAATTCTAAAGGACTTGTGCACTAGGAAGAGGAAGACTCAAGTGCCAAAGAAGGTCTTCATGTCCAATAACATCAGCACTGCTTTTATCCCTCCGCTACCAAAGAAACGTAAGGACCCAGGATGTCCTACGATATCGATTTCTATTGGGGATAAACTCATCAACCGTGCTCTTTTAGACCTTGGCGCAAGTGTTAACCTGCTTCCTTTCTCAGTCTACGAGCAACTAGGGATCGGAGAGTTGAAACCAGCCCATTGCACTCTCCAGATGGCTGACCGATCAATCACCAAACCTAGGGGTGAACTGGAGGATGTGTTAATAAAAATCGGGGAATTCGTATTCCCTGTGGATTTTATTGTACTTGATACACAGCCTGTAGCGAACCCACGGAATCAAATTCCAGTGATTTTAGGTCGCCCCTTTTTGGCCACTTCCAACGCTATCATCAACTGTCGTAATGGTTCTATGACCCTATCTTTCGGGAATAGGTCAATAGAGCTGAACATTTACAAGTTGGGAAGTGTACCCTCCGAACCTACTGCTCATGTCTGTTCTGTCGACTTAATGGATGTCGACAGTAGCGAATTTGATGATCCTCCTTATACCGATCTTGACTCTTTTCATACGTTGTTGTTTGACCCAACTACGTATCATACACATACGGACTCTTCCACCGAGATGTCCAGGTCAACAACTAACACCGATTATGAACTGCTTTTAGAGTCTGAAGATCACCCCGCACTTTGTGATGACATTATTCTTCGGGGTATTGATGAAACTTTTGAGAAGATCTTCGCTGATGAACTCGCATTTCTGAATAACACGGGTGTTGAGATGAATCATGTCCCAATCATTGAAATTGAACCTCCACCCCTTCTTCTGAACTGTAAAAAGAATGTGAGTAATCCATCACATTCACTGCTTCGTCTCTCCAAAATGAGACGCACACACTTTCTATTCCACCACTTACCCTTTCCCCACTTCTTCTTCCACCAACCAGAGCACTGCATTGATAAAAATTTTGAATGTTTGGTGTTGACATTCGGTCTTTGCAAAGCTTGGCATCGACCAATGATTTTTGACCCCCTCATGTGATTTTCAAAGCTTAACATTGCATAACTCAAGTTTGGGGGGGACAATTTTTCTGGCTCTTGGAAAGGAAATTTTTACAAAAATTTTAAGCCAAGAATAAGTTTGGAGAGGGTCTTCACTTATATATTTTGTCCCCACTAATAAATTCCTCCTAGGCTTACAGGTTTTGTAGATATAGCGGTTGGCAACAGTGAGGACACTGTTGAAAACAAGTTTGGGGGAGGTTTGTGCTTAGTTTTGCATCATGTGCATATCATTTGCATAAGCACAAAACATTTCTTTAAAAAAAAACCATAAAAATTTAAAAATTTTCAAAACCCATAAAAATTCTGTATACATATTTTTGGCTCATAGTTTTTCAAAATCCATAAAAATTCAAAATTTTTCAAAACTCATAAAAATTTAAAAAAAAATTTAAAAATATAAAAATATTTAATATTTATGATAATAAAAGATTAGATAGAGAACAATTACATCCATGAGATTAGAAAAATTTAAGAAAACTAAGAAAATTAGAAGTTTTCTTATACGAACTAGTAATAAGTAGTTATGAGCGTTGTCCCAAGGGTTAGTAAGATGAAGGAAGTCACTAATCTGAGGATAAAAATAAGTCTGAAAAATAGTTTCTATTCTGGAAAGCCAAACATTTTGAATATTGATACCCTGCTATTCGCACTGACACACGTCTTAAAGCTCGGGATAGTAGATGATACCTTGAAATGCTCTTGTCTTAAAGCCAATGTATGAAGGAAATAAAAAAAATGAATAAAAAGTGGTGAGAAAAATGGACACTGGTCTTTGTTATCACCAAAGGCAATAAAAAAAATGTATAGCGAGGGTGTCTCTTCACCTAGTGCCCTAAGGCCAACTGGTCTGGGAGTCACTGCTATGCCTAAGGTGGTGCAAGACGAGGAAAATACACCAAATAAGCAAACACATGAGTAATCGGTCGGTTAGTACCTTAAGAAGTATTAACGGTCGCATGAAAGTGTGTGAGCAAATTCGTCTAAATATTCATTAATTAAAAAGTACTGAGGCTGATGGGCAAGAGTATGATAGCTTGAATTGAATTCTCTGGGTGTAGGGATGTCCTTTACACACACGCAGGGTGATATGATCAATGTTTGGAAGAAAGATAGGAATGAAGAATAAGACGGTGTTTTATTGAGGGAGGACGTGATTTCTGACATTTTTTCATGACTATTAAAATAGGGCTCATGACAACCGAAAAGCTAGCTTAGTTGGAAACCCTAATTTTCAAGGCTTTTCTTTTACAATTCTTTTCTTTAAATGTAATATTCATGATCTTCCTTTTATTATTGGATTTTGTGGGTGCAATCCGCTGAAAACCCTCAGGAGACAACACTCCTCCTACCAGGGACACCTAGAGGTTTAAAAGCTTGTTGCACGTGCTCAGTGCAATCGTGTTGCCTACGAAAGTGTGCTTTTCTCTTTCTTTATTTTCTCCTTCTCTTTTTAATAAAACAATTCGATCGAGACGATAGTTGGTATTATACCTGATGTCAGATAGCAATTCTCTGGTGACATGTGTACAGGTTAGTTCATCGATCTGAGATCGTCATTTGTCTCGTGTAAGTTCGCACTATGCTTTGATTACTACCCTACCACGGTTCAAAGGAGTCGTGCAAACAAGTTTTAGTTGGGTACAGTCCCGAGCCACATGGAGGCAGTGAGCGGATCGGTAGGGGTTTCGTCTCTCCCGGTATTGGGGGTGAGATCGCGCTGTGTCTAGGAGAGCCATTACACGAAGTTCTTGGCCAAACCAGGAGATTTACTGGTAGGTATTCCAGTAGTATTTCAGGGTGTTCTGGGCTACACTCCGATACGACTTGTACCGCTTTTGGGGGTCTGACTTTTACCAACCTCCTAGGCCCGCCATGCAATGCTCATAGACGAACGGACCGGACTGTATGGATATTGTCACTGACAGGCTCAGTAGGGTGTCAGGATGAGTTCGCTCATCGACCTCCCTTTTGGTCAATACCTGGTAGCCCGTTACGTACGGCTAGTACCTCTAACGAGCTAGTGGTTAAATCCACAGCCAAAATATTGACAAGTCTTTAGAGTCCCCCACAGACAGTTTTCAAGTTTCGGGCGAAACGTTGTAGAGGCCGTATGGTATTATTGCAGGGTTCGATCATATATGTGCAATAGTGCACTGATCATGATCGGGCGGATCATACTAGTGAGTTTTGGTTTAAACCGGATCCTAGTATTATATTTGTTGGATTACTTTAGTCTCATCGCATTCGCATTCAGTCGAAATGCGGATGCAGGTATGTATATACAGGTGAGGGGTATCCTTGTGATCCGTCACGAGTTTACTTTAGATGTTGCCGTATCTTTTTGTTGTTGTAAACATTTGGGTTAATGTTTACAAATGGAAATTATGAGCTAGAAATCATGATAAGGAGCATTTATTGTGACACATGTGTTTCCCCCAATCAGAGCAAGGCTCTGTTTGAATTTCAAAAATTCAAATTTTGAAGCAACGCTTCAGATCCCGTGCGCTGCGCGCAACGCGCCACGTGTCTGAAGTTGATGCGTCAGCGCAGCGCCCAAGGCAGTGCGTACAATCAGAGCAAGGCTCTTTTAAAATAAAAAGTAAAGGAAGCAATGCTTCAGTTGCGCAAGCGCTGAGCTGATCAACACGTGTCTGCGCAGTTTTGCAAGCACAGCTGCGCTGCGCGACACGTGTCAAGCGCTGGGGCGTTTGCGCCAAACAGAATTAAAATTCTAGTAAGATCCTTCTGTTCTTGTTAAAACAAGAAGATTGCCTTCTGTAAAACAGAAGCCCTTGGATCAAGGATCCAACGGTGGGGAAAATTCCCCAAATCACTCAGAGAATGATCTCTTTAACAAATTTAACTAATTTATGGGCACTATATAAAGGCCCCTAGACCCCAATTCAAAATCATCAACATCATCATCAAGATCGAGATTAAGAGAACTCTCTGAAGAATTTGAGAGAACTCCTCAAGAACAGAAAAGAAAAGGTAAAAACCTTTAGAAAAAGAGAAAATTCTCTTATGAACAGATCATTGATCTAAGAACAAGATCAATGATCTTCATTAAAAAAGAAGAATAAATAACAATAGTGCCTTGCACTTTCTTATGAACCACTGGTTCTCTGAAAACAAGAAGAACTTGTTTTTCCTTGATCTAAATTAATCAAAAGATAAAATAGTGCCCTGCACTTGGAAAAAACTGCACTATTGCGCAAGCTGCCAGGAAGCGCCACGTGTCAGCAGTGCAACAGCGCAGCGCACTGACGCAGCGCACTGCGCTGTTGCGCTTGCGCTCACCAGAGCGTGACACGTGTCACCTCCACGAGCGCTTGCGCTCATTAATTGGCGCAAAGTGCCTGACAAGCCACGTGGGGCACTGTCAGAGTATTTAATGCTCTGCATTATTAAAGAAAAGGGACAGAGCCCAATTAAAAGGCCTAATAAAAAATGCTATGCATTTTAAAAAGGGCAGAGCCCAAACGAAATAGATGCTCTGCATCATTTATAAAAGGGCAGAGCTCAACCAAAACAAAAATAATGCAGTGCATTACTAAAAAGGGGCAAAGCCCTAGCACAGGTCTAATAGGCCAAAGACAAAAGAATATTGAAACTGGACTTAGCCCAATCATGGCCATAAGTCCTCAAATTAAATTGACTGAGCACGGCTGCTCCCTAAATCAATTTACATCCGGTTCGAGGGTACATCTCTGAACTCCTTTGATACCTATCGTTGTAATTCCTCAACGACGTCAGAGAGGTGACGGGTCCCAACGACCACACATGAATACGGACTGCGGGGTCCTTAAACTAATGATGGACCGAAATGTCCTTAAACTAATGATGGACCAAGACGTCCTTAAACTAACGATGGACCGAGACGTCCCTAAACTAATAATGGACCACCACGTCCCTAAACTGGAACATGGACCACCATGTCCCTAAACTGGAATACGGACCGAAATGTCCTTAAACTACCTATGGACCACTATGTCCCTAAACTGGAATAATAGAGCCTCCAAATGCTCTTTTGTCGGATCCAAACGATCCCGTTAAGTTGATCTTAGTCTCAAATCGAACTAACGTATCCTTAACGAACGTTTAAGTTGATCTTAGTCTCAATTTGGCTAACGTATCCTTAAACTAAAACACTAAACCCAAATCTAAGTAAATACGGATTTGGATTAATCCGCGTCCTACGGGCGACGTCATAACTTAGTCTCCGTATACAATCCACGGGCATCCACAAACAAAACAAACACACACGACATGAAGTGAAATTCTGGAGAAGGAGAAAGTGGCTACCGCGATGCGGTAGTGTAATTAACTGCAGGGGCTTGCGCCTGCAGGGAAGAGCGTCCTCACAATCAAAAACCCCTCAAGCGAGGGGGAATCTGATGAAGTCTGCTATATCGGCCGCATCCGTCAAAACCTCTGATACACGGTGCCATAAATCAACTTGGCATCTTCGGAGAGGTGGACGGATAAAACCAAATAGCATCTGCCCCGAACCTCAGTCCAGACGCCCTCACGTCTTGGCCGCCGTTCGGAGGGGAACAGATTCTGGCACGCCCGGTGGGACCTTTTCCTCTTTCCACTCCACACTTCGTGTGTCGTATTCGCGAACTAATTGCGGTTTGTTAATGGTTGCCTTTGGGTTTCAAGTTACTAAGATTTGGTCTTTTGCCTGGCGCAGAAATCAAGCATCAATGGCCTCTAACTGCTCGAACTGCTCGAAGTGCCGCTGCAACGAACGCTCCACCTCACCTGGAGGTGTAGCATATGGGCCTCAAGCGGCCTCCATCCTCGCCATGCCGATAGAACAGGTGACCCAGACCACCACTGGCCTGTTTTTCGGGACCATGATCCCACCTGCAAGCTTCACCATGCCAATGCCCGCACCAGAAGCGAACAGGAAGTCGGTCTTTGACCGGCTCACTGTTACAACGGCCCCTGTCAACGGGTCGTCTATTACCAAACCAACAGCCTCTGTCTTTGACAGGCTGGATCAGAACTTTGATGGGCCTGCTAGGAAGCCCATGAACTCTAAAATGGCTGTCCCAAGGGAGGCAACAGCCGCTGCTCCAGAGGTCGTCAAGGCGGCTTCTCCTGTCAAAGAGCCAGTCTTTTCAAGGCTGACAATTCCTGCTTCGGCCACAGCTCGAGGATCTGTCTTCGACAGATTAAACATTGCCGCCCAAAGAACAGAATCAGTCTTTAAAAGGCTGATACCAGCCTCGCCTCATTCGGATAGGGGGTAAGAAGAAGTTATCTCTGCCGCCGAGCCAGTCCCAACGACTCGACATGCTCGACGTCGCCATTGGCGACGAGTAAGGAAGGCAGGGGGCAACTCCCCCTCAGCGCTAACTCCACCTGCTCCAGTAGTGGAAGTCAACGCTGCTGTTCCAACTGGGAACAGTTTTGAACTGCTGAGGAGGGTACGTAAGAACTCTCCAACAGTTACGTTGAAGAGATCTCCTCCACCTGCGGAGAGAGTTCCGGAAACGAGGCAAGAGAAGCCCCCTCAACGGCTATCCTCAAAAATTTATAAAGTTTGGTGGAGAATTCAAGACTCCGTAATTGACCCGGATCACTTTCATCGACAGAAAAATGCGAAGGTGCAAGAAGAAAAAGACCGTCCGATCAAACAGGAAAGGATGACAGTCACCAGGGTGCCCACTGCAACGGCCCCCTCAACTTCAACGGCCCACAAAAGAAGAAGGCCGGAGAAAACCCCCGCGCCCGCGGCAAATGCCAAAGGCGGCGAACCTAAACGCCCTAAGTCCGGGGGCATAATAGTTCATACGGTATACATGGCATCTGGAAAGGAGGACAGCCGTGCATCTATAGGTCATAGACCGCTTACACGGTCAGTGACCAAGGCTCAGGAGCAACAGCAAAAGCTCCATGAGATGATGAACGCGATGGCCGCACTTACTGGGCCAAAAGAAACCCCTGAAACGTCCTCGGATGAACGTCAGGAACAGGAAACCGACGCTGAGTTCCTTCGTCGGATATTGGAGAAGAAGGATAAAGAGGCTACTGAACAAGCAGCCAACATAAAGAAAATAGCCCTCCTGTTCCAGGACATGGTGGGTATGATGACTCAACAAGATCCCCCTACTGAAGATCCTTCGATCGTCCTGGAAGACGATAGGGGAGAAACGTCGAATCCTCCACCGGCTCTGTCAACAGCCAAGGAGGAGGCAATCTCCAAAGCTGACCTGGACGAATATATAGCTCAACAGATCCGGGTTCATCAGGCGACTGAAGCATCCGGTCAGGTCGTAAAAACGGGGAGGCCGTATCCGGGATGGTACGACCAGATCAAGTACCCGCCAGGCTATACAATACCAAAATTCCATGTGTATAAGGGGACTGGCAATCCCCACCAGCATGTCGCCCAGTTCAAGGCGCTTTGCGGCAACACTGGCGGTGATGATAAATTGTTGCTTCGCCAGTTTGTTGGCAGCTTTTCAGATACAGCGTTCGAGTGGTATTCCGAGCTCCCGAACGACTCCATCAAGACCTTTGCTGAGATGGAACTGCTGTTTACCCAGCGTTTCGCGAGTGCCAGCGAGCGTACCCCGATAACGGCATTGATTAATGCCAGGGTGAAGCCGGGCGAGACATGGGTCCAATATGCTATACGGTGGCGGAACCTTTGGTCAAAATGCGAGCAACGCATTGAAGAAGCTCCTGCAGTGGGTATGTTTGTGGGAACCCTCGATCCGCAAGCAACCATCTCGCAATTTATGATGTTCTTCAAGTCGACCACCTTCCAGGTATTAATCGACAAGCTGGCACAAATAGATCAGATGGACCATAGACCTCCTCTTCTAAAGCCGGACTCCCGAAATGAAAAGGGGAAGGGGAAAACGATCGTTGTTGCTAATGCTCAACAACAGCCGAGCAACTCGAAGCCAGTCGTTCGTCAAAATAATATGCGCCCGTACGTAGCCCTTGAGGAGAGGCTAGGACGTCCTTACTCGTTTCCCCGAGATAAAACGAGAAGGTTATTCGAGCTGGCGTTGCGCAACCGACTCATAAATCTGCCGGATCCAAAACGTCCGTCGCAATCAAGTGATGTCAATGAGCCCAACTACTGTCCTTATCATCGAGTACTGGGTCATCCGATCGAGGATTGCTACGTCTTCAAAAATTGGCTTGAAGACCAGTACCAACAGGGCAAGTTCGCGTTATCTGACAAATGGAAGGTGAATCCCCCGCAGCCCCACACCTTTAAGAGGATGAATACGCCGGGGGCAACATGCTCTCTCGTTGAAGAAGCTCCTTGGGAGGTTGTACTATCAGCCAAGACAAAGAGAATGTTGAACGATCTTCAGACATGCCCTGCGATCAAGTGGAAGAACCCGTTGGAGCCGCAGGTCATTGAAGGAATGTTGAAGCCGCATCCAACTCAAATGATCGATGGAGGTGGCCCAAGCATTCACAACCAGCCGTCGAAATCTTCAAAGAAGAAGAAAAAGAAATCAAAGAAGCCCGTGAAGCCTGGCGACAAGCGCACGGACTTGCAAAAACAAATTGACGCGCTGGAGGAATACAACCAGAAGGCACAGACTCCCATTACACTCCAAGAGTTCCTCAACCACGTCTTTCAAGAGGATGATGAGGGAGATAGTTCGTCAGATGAATCCGAGAAATATGTGGCGAGCTGTCATATGATTTCACATTCGCTCACGAACGATGAGAAGACTCCTTGCACTGAAACGCTGGGGGCAGATCCTGAACCAAAAATTATGGGGCCATCGGATGAAGTAATTGACGCATTCCTCAATGAAGCTCTCTTAAAAAGCAAAGCTGATCGGGAGCGCGAGGAGGTCATATTCGAAAGGGCCAAGCGCCAGCGTCTTGACGAAAGAATTGAGATACTCCCGCTAGAGCAAAGTACACCCACTGCGGATAAAATCAAATTCAAGACGAGGAAAAGGTTTGCTAAAGCCATATCAATGGGTATGAAGCTACCATCCTCTGAGGGAAGTGTTACTGGTGAAACGGAAATGCACCCCTCCTACTGCTTATATCATCGGAAGATTTCGCACCCCACTGAAGAGTGCAAAGCTTTCGATAGATGGTGGAAAGGATATGTTGCTCGCCGACAACATTTTAAGCGGGAGAAGTGCAAAACTCGCCGGGAGCAGAACGGTACGACTGAGGGGCTTAACAGAACCACCGGCAATTGTCGCATGGTTAACGCCGGGGGATCGCAAGTGCTCACATTTGGGAGCGATTCCGACGAGGAGCTGGCTCTTAGTCCCCTCTTTAAAGAGTCCACTTCGGGAAAAAAAGAAGAGCCGAAGGTTTGCGAAAATATCCGACTGCGTAATCGGACGCTACCCGAAAAGAATCACGGACCCTCAAACAAAAAAGATAAAGGGAAAGAAAAGGTCTCTGAGGACATCGCCCTAGATGACCAAGTCATGGAAGAGCTAACTGCCAAAGACCCGCCGAAGAAAAATAAGGTGGATTACAACGTCTTAGCGCATCTGAGAAAACTACCCTCACAGCTTAGCATTCTTGACGCCTTTTTACTATCAAAGGAGGCGAGAGATTCGTTAATTAAGGCACTACAGGATCCGGAGCAGTTTCAAGCTTTCCTGGCCGAAGAAAAGATGAAGGATGAATTGGAGGAAGTGCACACGGCCGATGTCACTTTCGGTGACGAAGACCTTCTCCTTGGGACGTGCGAACACAATCGCCCCTTCTATGTCTCAGGATACTGCCATGATATAAAGATAGGCAAAATCCCGGTCGATAATGGATCGTCTTTTAATCTATTCAATGTGCGGATGTTAAAAGAAATCTGTATGAGTGTCCAACACCTCGCTCGAGACAAGATCACCATCTCCGGGTTCGACTCCCAATCATCAAAGACTCTTGGATCTGTGATACTGACGTTACGCTTTGGGATGCTCGTCACGGACATTAAATTCCACGTCATAGATGCCAAGACATGCTACAACGCTCTGCTCGGCCGACCATGGTTACACGAGTATAACATCATCCCTTCTACACAGTATCAGTGTATGAAATATTTTAGGGATGGTCTCGAGTATAACGTAACGGGAGAACTGAATCCGTTTTCCATAAACGAAGTCCGCAAATATGAAGATGCCAAATACTTCTTGCCGAATTTCGAAGACACGGAAAGGTGTCACAAGCCGGAGAACAAAACTAATGCTACCATCCCTGACTTCGGCAGTGATACCGAGGAGGAAGAGGAAATAGTTCATTCGGTTCCGCCCCAATATACCAAGCCGGGACCATCTGCTCCTACGTTGATCTTTGGTAGTGATTCAGAGGATGAGGTCCATGCTGTATTCTCTGCTCGACATTCAATACGAGCTTCCACTGACGAAGAGCAAAGTCTGCAAGTCGCCATGGTGCCGCTTAGACATTATAAAGAACTGGATGCGCTTGATACCGACAGTGTAGAGGAGCTGCAGACGTTCTATATCCCTCCCAGGCGAGAAGGAGAAAAGGCAATTCTATTCTACCGCTCTGAAGAAAACAAAGTGGAGAAAGAAATTTGGCACGGTGCGGATCCTACGCTGGACAGGCTTCAACTCATCCGTCTACCCAGATATTATACAGAAGGCTTGAAAAGGCTGTTGAAGCGCCAAGGGATACCCTTGAAACAGACCGTTCGAAAGGGCAAATTCTATGACAGGGTCTGGAACGTACCCGGAACTCAGCACAAGCTGCCTAGTGGGAGGATGGAAACAATTGGGTTTGGATACATTCGGTCCAAGAAATGAGAGCTACTCCGCGATTGTTACGTCGTGCATGACTTCAATGAAGAAGCAGATGCTCAACGGGAGGACGCTAATCCTGAAACAGTAAAAGTTCCTGATGCAAAAGTGCCCAGTCCGTCGTTCGAAGAGCAAATGGAAAAGCTTATAAGGGAAGCTGGTCAAAAAGTCCGAGACGACCACAACCGCGAAATGATAATCTACAAGAAAGCCAAAACACAACGCCTCCTCCAACAGGCTGTGAAAGATGAAAATACCGCTCCCTGTCAACCTGTTATGAAGAAGGTTCGACGCAAAGGAAGAAACAAGTCGAAACGCGAAAAAGGTGCTCAACAGCAACGAAGCGGGACTAAGAGATCACGCAAGCGGGAATCGAACGGTTCTGATCTATCCCTTGTGAAGAAAATGGGTCGAGCGTACTCGTTTCCTCGGGACAAGACGAAAAAGATACTTGATCTTGCTCTAAAACATCAAATGCTTACACTGCCGGAGTCTAAACACCCCGAACAAGCAGGCGAAGTCTCAAACCCAGACTATTGCTCTTATCACCGAGTAATAGGTCATCCTCTCGAAGACTGCTTCACCTTTAAGAATTGGGTCGAAGATCAATATCAGCTTGGCAAGTTCGCTCTGTCTGACAACTGGAGGGTAATGCCGCCACAGAAGCACAAACCCAAAGCCACGAGAACAGAACCAACTCCACATTGGGATTGGAAGCGGATTCGCACTTGTCACATGATAACAATATTAAAAGAAGAGCCCGAGAACATGGATGACCTTCCTTGGTGCTTCGACAACAGCAACGATGAGGTGATCTCAGAATTTCCGCCAGCACCGAAAGAGTTGGAGGATGGAATACATACCACTGCGGATAACCTCAAGAAAATTGAGTTGGAGACGGCAGACGACCCGCGACCGACATTTGTCAGCGAGCTGCTATCTGAAGAAAGGGTGGCTGCGTTAAAAGACGTCCTTGTACAGCATAGAGATTGCTTCTCATGGAACTATTCCGAAATGCCGGGACTAGATCCAGAAATTGTTGTGCACAAATTGGCGATATCCTCGGACATCTAGCCAGTCAAACAGGCACCGAGGAGAATGCGGCTCGAGCTTGAGATGAGCATTAATGCCGAGGTCAAGAAGCTAATTGACTCTGACTTTATCCAGGAGGTTCAATATCCTGAATGGATCGCCAACATTGTCCTGGTGATGAAGAAAAATGGGATGGTGCGCATATGCGTGGACTTTCGGGATCTCAATAAAGCCTGCCCGAAGGATGATTTCCCAGTGCTTGTCACCGAACTGATGATAGACAATACGTCCACTCATGAGGTTTTCTCCTTCATGGACGGCTCATCAGGGTATAATCAGATAAAGATGCATCCCGAAAACCAGAAGCATACCGCTTTCCGGACTCCTTTGGGAATATTTTGCTACAAGGTGATGCCCTTCGGTCTAAAGAACACCGGTGCCACTTATCAGAGAGCCATGACGCAGATCTTTGATGACCTTATACACGAAATCGTCGAATGCTATATCGATGATCTCGTGGTTAAAAGCAAATCATACGAGGAACATCTCGAGCATCTGGAGACCGTATTTCAACGCCTTCGACAATACAACTTGAAGATGAACCCGCTCAAGTATGCATTCGGGGTTTCCTCGGGCAAATTCTTGGGATTCATCGTCCGACACCGAGGTATCGAAATAGATCCGTCAAAAATCAAGGCGATCACGGAAATGCCTCCGCTAAGGACTCTCAAACAGCTGTGGTCTCTCCAAGGGAAGCTCGCGTATATACGGCGATTTATAGCCAACCTTTCAGGCAAGTGTCGTCCTTACAGCCATCTGATGAAGAAGGGAACCCCGTTCGTCTGGGACCAAAAATGCCAAAACGCGCTAGACGAGATCAAGCAATACCTGCAGAACCCGCCAGTGTTGGCTGCTCTGGTCAAGGGAAAGCCCCTCATCCTTTATACAACCGCCCTTGAAGGTTCCTTAGGCGCATTATGGGCGCAAAAGAATGACCAAGGGAAGGAAAGAGCACTCTACTACTTAAGTCGAGTTCTACTGGGGGCAGAATGCAACTACTCCCCCATTGAAAAACACAGTCTGGCATTGATCTTCGCGATAACAAAACTCAGACACTATGCATTGGCACATGAAGTCCGTCTCATCTCGAAGGTGGACCCTCTTAAATATTTAATGTCAAAGGCTATATTGATGGGACGACTCGCTAAATGGGCCCTGCTCTTGATGGAATTCTCGATAACCTATCAACCTCTCAAAGCAGTGAAAGGCCAGGCTATTGCCGACTTCCTCGCTGAACATCTGATACCTGCTGATTCTCCTCTGAATTGCGATCTGCCAGACGAACATGCGTTTGACGCGATTGACGGAGGTGATACCCGATGGGAGCTTTATTTCGATGGAGCATCTTCCATGAAGAAGCGCAGACAAAACACGCCCATAGTCAAATCGGGGGTAGGCCTTATCTTCGTGACTCCACAAGGAGGCATAATGCGCTTCGCTTTCTCCTTGTCAGAGCTGAGGACGAACAATGAAGCCGAATATGAAGCTTTGATAGCAGGCCTCGAGATCGCCATCGACATGGGAATTGAAAACCTCCTCATATATGGAGACTCCCAGCTGGTCGTTAGTCAAGTAAACGGCGACTACCAAACGTGCAAACCGGGGTTGGTGAAGTACGGCGAAAAGGTGCAACAACTGTTGACCCAAATTCCTTCATATATCCTGGAAAGCATACCGCGCGCGGAAAACAGCAAAGCGGATGCGTTGGCCAAGCTCGCTAAGGAACTGGCTGATGAGAACCTCGATGACGTAAGAATCGTGGTACAAAGCCGTCGGGTGCTCGCCCCAGCAGAAATATCTCCGGAATCACCCGAAGAGAAGGAAGCGACTGAACAGAAGACCTTGCAAATAAAAGACCGGGAAAAGGCTAAGGATTGGAGAGAAGTCTTTATAGACTACTTCAAATACCGTCGAACGCCCGAAGATGCGTCCTCAAGACATCAGCTCATAAAACGAGCTCTGTCTTTCGCCTTCGTCAATGATACTCTGTACAAGAGGTCATTTGATTCTCTGTGGCTGAGATGCCTAGGACCTGACGAAGCGGAAAGAGTCGTTCAGGAAGTCCATGACGGAATTTGTGGTTCTCACCAAGCAGGCCCAAAGATGAAGTTGAAGATCAAACGGATGGGCTACTACTGGCCCACGATGATTCAGGACTGCCTCGAATATGCGAAGCAATGCCACTCATGCCAAATTCATGGGGACTTCATCCATCAACATCCAAATTCACTACATCCAACGGTGGCT
The DNA here is from genome assembly GCA_030015575.1 of Agapanthus africanus. Taxonomy (NCBI): domain Eukaryota; kingdom Viridiplantae; phylum Streptophyta; class Magnoliopsida; order Asparagales; family Amaryllidaceae; genus Agapanthus; species Agapanthus africanus. The sequence continues at coordinate 749,123,298 of CM057342.1, read as the reverse complement.
AGCTGGCCGTTCGAAATGTGGGGAACTGACATAGTCAGCCCTATCGAACCAGCATCGTCCAAGGGACATCGTTTCATCCTGGCGACGACTGACTACTTCTCTAAATGGGCAGAAGCGGTACCGCTGAGGGAAGTGAAGACGGAGAATATCCTCCATTTCTTCAAAACGCACGTCATATATCGGTTTGGAACTCCGCGACGAATCATCTCCGATAACGGGCCAGCCTACAAAAGCTACAAGATCAGTCGCTTCGCACAGCAGCATAATATAGACTGGAGATATTCCTCGGTTTATAATCCGCGAGCTAATGGTCTAGCCGAGGCCTTCAACAAGACCCTGACGAAGATCATGAAAAAGACGGTGTCCCGAAATAAGAAGGACTGGCATGTGAGACTGCAAGAGGCTCTTTGGGCATATCGAACTACGTTCAAGACAGCCACGAACACAACGCCCTACGCGTTGGTATTCGGTACAGAAGCAGTACTCCCCCTCGAGATAGAGTTACCCTCTCTACGAGTGGCAGTCCACTACGAGCTGACGAACGAAGAAAATGCTCACCTTCGGCTTGAGGAGCTTGATACCCTTGAAGAAACACGGCTCGTAGTGCAACAAAATCTGGAAGCTTATAAAGCAAAGATGACGCGCTCATATGAGAGATTGATCCGGCCAAGGACATTCCACCAAGGCGAACTCGTGCTAGTGGTCAAAAGGCCTATGATCCCCAATCGCGCCAAACGGGAAAAATTCGAGCCGAACTATGAAGGCCCGTACATCATAGACATGGTCTACCAGGGTGGAGCCTATCTACTCATGGATATGCACGGTGAAAGGCCTTTCAGGCCAATAAACGGCTGCTTCCTAAAGAAATACTACGCTTAATGAGTTACAGCCTAGGTCAATGATAGATGACGACGACTATGTCCGCTCGCTATCTTCCTAAGCTCAAGCTTTATAAGCAGTAGCCAGCCCTCTCCATGACGGACCGAAACGTCCTTAAACTAATGATGGACCGAAACGTCCTTAAACTAATGACGGACCGAAACGTCCTTAAACTAATGACTGTACCGAAGCGTCCTTAAAACTACTGCCGCAGCATCCTTAGGCTGACGAGATGAATAAAAAAAATAAAAAAATATATATATAATAAATAAAAACGGTATGTCCATAAGCAAAAAGGGCACGGATGAAAACCCGAAAGGGCTCCGTGAGTAAAAACAGCAGGGCTACCGGCGAGTGTTCGTGAAAACCCGAAAGGGCGCGACCTCGTAAAAAAATAAGAAGAAAATAAAAAGAATAAAAAAAAACGGTATGTCCATAAGCAAAAAGGGCACGGATGAAAACCCGAAAGGGCTCCGTGAGTAAAAACAGCAGGGTTACCGGCGAGTGTTCATGAAAACCCGAAAGGGCGCGACCTCGTAAAAAAAAAAGAAGAAGAAAATAAAAAGAATAAATAAAAACGGTATGTCCATAAGCAAAAAGGGCACGGATGAAAACCCGAAAGGGCTCCGTGAGTAAAAACAGCAGGGCTACCGGCAAGTGTTCGTGAAAACCCGAAAGGACGCGACCTCGTAAAAAAAAAGAAGAAGAAAATAAAAAGAATAAAAAAACGGTATGTCCATAAGCAAAAAGGGCACGGATGAAAACCCGAAAGGGCTCCGTGAGTAAAAACAGCAGGGCTACCGGCGAGTGTTTGTGAAAACCCGAAAGGGCGCAATCTCGTTAAAAGACACTTATAGGGTCCTCTCGACCGTGTAAGGAGAAACTACCCGCGTGAGATCCATACGACTCACAAGGGGGCAACACACTTAGGGATCCCCACGATTCCTAAGGAGAAAATACACTTGCGAGATCCTCACGACTCGTAAGGAGAACTCTCTTATGGGACCCTCACGGCTCATAAGATTTGAAAGTCTTAAGTTACAAAAACCTAAACCTGTGCTTAAGCAACCCCCACAACTTCCGATATTGCCCTACAAGCGGCTCGATACTGACCCTTGTATACAATCCACGGGCACGAATAAACATTTCCCTAACCAAGTCCCATCCATGACTGGGGATATATACGCATGGTGAACAACCCTTGTAAATCCTCTCGATTTACAAGGAGAAAACCCTCCTGTAGGATCCTTACGACTTACAGAGGAACAAACACTTAGGAATCCTCACGATTCCTGAGGAGAAAATACACCTACAAGATCCTCACGACTCGTAGGGAGAAATACCTTTGTGAGACCCTTACGGCTCATGAAGTCAAAAGCCTTAGTCGACAGGACCTTAACCCTGTTCGCTAAGCCACCTTTGTTCGACATCGACAGAGGCAGATGATGATTCGCTCCTGGCAATATCCCAGTTGTAGCGGTGCTGATGCCGAAATCGGTGTCTAATTTCAGGTTTACGGCGAAAAGCCAGTAGGCTGCACATGCATATGAAATAGCCGAAATGATGGGGCAACTTGCAATAAAAAGCAGCAAGTAAAAATGTATGCATGCAAAATAGCCGAAATGATTGGGCAACTCGCAATAAAAAGCAGCGAGTAAAAATAAAATAAACAGCCGAAATGATTGGGCACCGCGAAAAATAGCCGAAATGATTGGGCAATCGCAACCTTCGCTATATAAAAGCTGAAATGATAGAGCATCGCGGAAATAAAACAAAAAAAAATGAGAATGAGAATGAGGATAAAACTTTGGCCCTACAGTTGAGATCACATCGATCCCTGTATACAATCCAAGGGCGCAAACAAAGAGGGAACCACACCCTCCCAGCAGGCTCCGCCGGAAAGCAAAGCCAAATCTCGATGGTTCGCCAACAGCATAGAGGCAACCGCGGCATTCGTCTCAGTACAGCAGACGCAGCGCCAGCAAACGAAGCGAAGATCAAATTCCTAACTTCACGGTCTTGACGGTAACTTATACAAAACCTGAAAGACCACCACAGAACTCCTCAACTCAGGGAAACTAGCGTCCTTGATGAGACCATCCTGATTCGCGTCGACTCGCAGAGAAACCAGTGTCTCCGTGGGAAATTCTCGATTCGTTTCAACGCCAGGGAAACAAATATCCTTGGCAAATTCCTCAATTCAGGAAAACTAGCGTCCTTGATGAGAGCTTCCTGATTCGCATCGGCTCGCAGAGAAACCAGTGTCTCCGCGGGAAATTCCCGGTTCGTTTCAACTCCGAAGAAACCGGTGTCTTCGGCAAATCCTTCGACTCGAGGAAACAAGCGTCCTTGACGAAGAAAATCCTGATTCGCGTCGACTCGCAGAGAAACCAGTGTCTCCGCGGGAAATTCTCGATACATTTCAACACCAGGGAAACAAATATCCTTGGTAAATTCCTCAATTCAGGGAAACTAGCGTCCTTGATGAGAGCCTCCTGATTCGCATCGGCTCGCAGAGAAACCAATGTCTCCGCGAGAAATTCCCGGTTCGTTTCAACCCTGAAGAAACCAGTGTCTTCGGCAAATCCTTCGACTCGAGGAAACAAGCGTCCTTGACGAAGAAAATCCTGATTCGCGTCGACTCGCAGAGAAACCAGTGTCTCCGCGGGAAATTCTTGATTCGTTTCAACACCAGGGAAACAAATATCCTTGGTAAATTCCTCAATTCAGGGAAACTAGCGTCCTTGATGAGAGCCTCCTGATTCGCATCGGCTCGCAGAGAAACCAGTGTCTCCGCGGGAAATTCCCGGTTCGTCTCAACCCCGAAGAAACCAGTGTCTTTGGCAAAAATCCTTTGACTCGAGGAAACAAGTGTCCTTGATGAAGAAAATCCTGATTCGCGTCGACTCGCAGAGAAACCAGTGTCTCCGCGGGAAATTCTCGATCTTTTTCAACACCAGGGAAACAAATATCCTTGGCAAATACATAAATTCAGGGAAACTAGCATCCTTGATGAGAGCCTTCTGATTCGCGTCGGCTCACAGAGAAACCAGTGTCTCCGTGGGAAATTCCCGATTCGTCTCAACTTGCAAGATGAAGCCTCAGGCAGCAGGGATTAAAAAACTTGTTTCCTGAACAATGGGACCCTGCAAGTCGGTCTAAAATGGACTCTTGTATACTATCCACGGGTTTCACTCTCCAAAGTCGAGTTTCGATAAAGAGGGAAACAACCGCTTACGGGTCCTCTCGACTCGTAAGAGGGGAAAATTCTCTTATAGGATCCTTACGACTTATAAGAGAAAACACACTTAGGAATCCTCACGATTCCTAAGGAGAAAACCCACCTACGAGATCCTCTCGATCCGTAGGGAGAAAAGTCTCTATGAGACCCTCACGGCTCATAGAGTTGAAAAGCCTTAGGCGGCAAATCTGAACCCGCGGCCTAAGCCATCGCTATCTCTCGGAAAAAACTAAGTTGTCTGCCAATTTTGTTTATCAAGACAACATGCTGATAATAAGAGAAGGCAGAAACCAAAAGAGCATACAAGACATTGCAAAGAAAAATGTGTATCTTTATTTATTGACTTCAATCAAGTACAAGGTGAATCGTATAAAAGAATAAAGAATGGATACATGTTATTCGAAAAAGAATTTTTTTTACAAGTTTATTAATACAAAGGCAGCTATTGGGGAGGAAGCGTCTTAAATAGCCCTATCAGTTGTTCACACACTTCCTTCCATGCCTTTTCCTGATCGGCCACCGCCGCCAGTTCGGCCTCCACTTGAGCCCGCTGCCGCATGAAGGATGAAAGCTGCTCCCCAACGGCCTGCTGGGCTGCTTCGCGGCTTTGAGCATCACGCTCGGCGTCATCGAGCTTCCGCTTCAGTGCTAGCCCATTAGAGATACGCTCCAGAAGGCCTTCGAAGATAGCTTTCACCTCGGCAGCATTCGCCCCAACTTCAGCGCGTAGGCGAGCAGTTTCACTTGAAGACTCCTGACATTCCTTCAGCCTTAAAGCTGCTTCTTGTTCCAAATAGTGGAAATAAGAAGTGCTTTGTTCGATCCATGCTTCCCGTTGAGTACTAACGGTCAAAACCTCAGGGGCAAGACGTATCGACTCCAGCTGATGCAGGCGGGCCTCAATTTCCCTGCAGTGATTAACCCAAGATTCGACGACGCCTTCATTATGAAAATTTACAAGCGCCGCCAACATTGGATTAACCTCCACAGCGAAATCCGCTGCGGATGGGAGAGCGTCTGAGTTAAGTTCTTCGATGTATCCGCTCAACATGCCCAAACTCATCATGGCACCCTTTGAAGATGGACGTTTCAGGAAGGGGCCTGCCGGCGTTAGGATGCGAGAATCAAGAGGGACCGGAACCAGAATGGTAGCTGCAAAACAAAACGCAGTCAAATGAAGGTTTAAGAGATATAAAAGTCATCAATAAAGAAATTTACTATACCAGCTGCAGCAGACAGCAAAGCCGGAGGGGCCGGTGGCGTGGCCGGTCTCGTGTCCCCTCCTTCGATTTGTAGCATTGCAATCAGCAGGAGGAAAAGTCAGAAATAATCCCATTACTGAAAAAAAGAAAGACATCAAATGGAAAATATACTCACCAGCGCCACTGGAGGGGGAAGCGAGCTCAGATGGGAAGGAGAAGTGCGGAAGCAACACCTGATGGATATGATCAAAAAGCGCTCCTGAAAAGACACAGTGGTACGATTTTAGTACATAAATTATACGGCTGAAAGATAAACTAATCAGTTGCAAATCCATACCTTCCAACATCTGCGATGGCACAAGGGAAGGCTGGGAGGTGACCACCGCCAAGGCAGTAATTGATGGTGCTCCTTCGAGCAATGGAGCATCGGCGCTGGCCGCACCGCGTTGAAAACAAAGACAAACTTGTTAGAAAAGATCGCAAGATATAAAAAAGGAGTGACAGTAACTCGAAATTTACCTGATGAGCCGCCAGCCGAAACGGAGGCGTCTCCCTCCTCCATTGATACAAGCCCACCTCCCGTAGCCTCGTCACCGGACTCGACAGGGGCTGTTGTCGTACTCGCCCGACCCGGAGACAACGGAAGACCGTAGACGGGGAGAGCAATAATTGGAGCATTACCAGACTCTTGAGAAAGAGCGGCTGGCTCATCCCCAAGAGTCGCGCCCATCTCACCCGCTACTTCTTCGGGCTCGGCGGTCGCCATTATCTCATCCGCCGTCACCATGGGATCGCCGGTCTCGAGCGCTTCGCTCGCCGCTACCCCGAGCTCAGTTATAGCGGTCGTCTCATTTGCCACCTCCTCAGGCTCGGCATTAACGACCTTCTCTGGTGCAGCTCCCTCGACCCTCACCTCAGGCTCAACAACCCCTGCGACGTTGCCCACCGTCGGCTCGGGTTCGGCCGGTGCCTCTTCCTCAGTCTCCTTGGGTTCGACGGTTTCCGCCTCCCTTTCGGTTGGACTTGGCCCTGCAGGAAAAGATATATAAGAACCGACATGTTTACAATTCTTACAACAAAGTCTTGCAAGATACATTACCTGAGCTGGACTTGGCATTAGCACTCCGAGCAGCACGCGCCACCCGTCTGCGAGCAGTGGATAGGGCGATGGGAGCCTCTTCTGAGGGAGTATCAGCACGAGGGATGGTGCTTGGGCCCGCTCCCGTGGCCAAAGCAGCCATGCGCGCTTTCGCCTCGCGCCTCAGCCGCTTCCTCTCCTCCCGGGCCGTTGAGACGGACCTCACCAGAGCCTCTTTCATTGAGATGTCCTCGTCCGTGTACAGGGATGCCTCCAAATTCTTCAAGGCATCCCTCGTCGACTTGTCAAGTCGAGGCTCTTGCAGCAGCCCCGACGAGACCGAAACTTCAGTAACAGGCCTGGGGAGAATCCCCGCATCAACTGGTATAGCCCCTGCAAAGAAACAAAGGAAGAAGGTTAGGTTGACCATCAGAAAAGATAACAAATTTTTTTTTTAAGGTGGGACGTACCAGCGCCCATTAAAGCACGCTTCTCCTCCTCCTTCTGAAAGGTTTTTAAAGAGGCAGCAATAGCTTCTTCGGTAGTGACACCTGTTGAAAAATGGGGGAAAGTATTAGTCAAAAATAATGAAAAAAAATGCGATAAAATGACGAAGAAAGCAGCTAATGGTTACCTGACTCAGCGATTTTACTTAACATCGCTTCAAGCCTCGCTGATCGCTCGGAAGCCGCAATAGCGGCCGCCAAATCGGTGTCTGCGGGGTCTACCGAGAAGCCTTTATTGCTGCCATACTCACTTATTCCTTCGGTGAGAGGGGCCTCAAGCTCTAAACCGAGGATCGCGTCGATGGAAAGGAACGACTTCTTCTTCTTCTTTTGCCCGCCAGCTCTAGATGCACCTGGGATTGATTTGCGCTTGGCAGACACCTTGGGGCGGCGGGTCCCAATATCCGCGCCTGCGCCGGACTCCGGTGATACTACATTGACCGTCTTCGTGGGAGCACGGGGCGCCGGTGGCACATCCACCATAGCAGGCAGCGGCAATCCACGCGGGGGGCTCAGCACGCGTGGTCGATCAACTCCGGCATCTTTCAGCGGAGAAATGACCGGGGTCCTTGGCTTCAAGGGGACCTTACGATCACCGCCAGGAGGCGCACCCCTGCGGTCAACCAGCATGCGCTTCTCCATCAGGATAACTAGGCCCATTACATGCGCATACCAAGCCACATATGTGTTGAGCACCTTGGGGACACAGCTTGGTTCGCTGATGAAGAAATAGGAACCCGTGTTAAGCCGCATGAAATGGTGCATTGCATTCTTTATCCCCTCTCGGCTGACCACGGGTTTTTCCAAGAAAGCTTCCATCGGGATCCCCTGGTGATAGCTCGATTGCTGAGCAAACCGGTGAGGGTTATACCTCATGAAGAGTGCCGTCTCATTCTGCCTAAACACCAGGTAGGCCTGGCCGAATGGAGTAGAGATGTAGGATCTCCCGAGCCTTCAATACGGAAGCCCCGTCTTTAAAATCATCGCGCAGTGGCACTACCGACTTGGTGGTCTCTGAGCCTATTGTTATGACCTTATCCAAGAAGGAAATCTTCGCTCCGACCAGATGTAAACGAAGGAGCAGCCCCCTAGATTCCCGCGGAGATGCAACCACAATTGAAGCGCCGACCAACCACATGACTCTCGGGAGTCTGCATTTCTCAAAAAACGGAGGAATCTTATGAGCGCCGAACACCCCTTGCACGTGCATTTCCATCCAAGAGGTGAAGTGGTGCATCGGGAAGTTAGCGGGCTGCACCCCAGGCTCACTAGCATCCGCCGCTATGCTAAGTCCATTATAAAGGTAAGCCAGCCCGGCGATTCCTACCGATAACTGCAAACCAGCCACCATCCGATGTGCTGGGTAGAAGACAGATGGCCGCATGTGGCGCGGGTGCATAGGGAGCGTAAAGCTGCACAGCCACAAGCCCAGGAACCCTATAAAAAAGGTCTCCTCGTCCATGCCCGGGACGGCGATTTCTGAGAAAGGGACGATGGCAGCGCCGGGGAGATAAAAGTCCCTTTGATCATTCTCCGATATGGGTCGGCGGTCCAAGCCGAAGCCAAAAGGGTCATCGAGCTGGGCGAACTTCTCGCTCCACTCTGATAGGAACTCCGGTCGAATGAAGCGGGCAATAAAATCTGTGAAACTGACACCCCGGACGTCCGATTCCAGATAAAGTCCTTCATAGATCTCCAATACCTTCACCAAGCCCGGATACTGGTGCTGAATAGTGTTCTCCGGAGTCAGATCAAACACCAGCGGCTTGGTGGCAAAGACGTATTCGTCAGGAGGGAGCAACTTCTCGGAATGCTCCCCCCTCATCGGCAGACCCGAGATTTCGGCAAACTCCTCCAAGGAAATAGAGACCTCCCTGTCCGTCATCAAGAAAGTGTGGGTGGGGATATTCCATTGCTCGATAAAAGCCTTAATCCACCACGTTAGAGGGGAGGGATACTCGAAGAGCGAAACATAGATGGCCGAATACAAACCGATCTTCGTCAGATGAGTCCTTTTCGCCGATAAGATGTACCGAGCCCACTGCAAATATCCGGCGGGCGATCGCGGGACCAATCCAATGTTATAAGCCTGTCTCCAAGGGCGTGCTTCACCCTGACAGATTCTCCTCCCTAGAATGTCTATTGCCGGCGGCGGCTGCACGGGAATAGCACCAATTGCAGGCTGGAGGAGGTCATCCGAATTCCAATTCTTTACCTCCACGGCATACTTCACCAGGGGTTTATCCGCATAAGGGATCGAAACTATGGGCTCAGACGGCGTGGCGGAACTGAAACTGCGGCGACCCTGAATGATCTCATTGTACCACCTACCCCACAAGTGAAGGTTTTTATGCTCGGGGTCATGATCCTTAATGAGAGCGAGCACCACTCGGTCCACTGGTGCCTGGGGAAACCCTCCCTCCGAGCGAACAAACGGGAAAGACAAATTGGCAGACATGTTTCCTGTGGAAAGACAAAAATAGCCGTCAGTGTTGTAATTCCAACGCTTGGCGTTTTAAAATTTTACACCACACTGCAATGCAGTGGGTAGGGGACCAAAGAGGGACCCACAAAATCTGGATGACAGCGCATCATTTAATAAGACAGCCCCATCATTGGGTGAGACTGTCAATTAATGAAAAGATCCTCAAGAGAATATCCTCATTGATGGGAAATCCCTAGAGACAAGGAGAAAGTCTCCTCTTTTAAGAGCAAAGCTCTGTCAACAGAGTGACATTTGTCAAACTCTGTTCTCAAGGGAATAAAATTTCCTTAAAAAAAAAAAGCCTAGCTCTATAATAATGATGGAAAAATCCATCAAAAAGAAAACTTTAACTCCTAAAAATTAGAAAAAATTTAGGATCTTAAAGATCCATGAAAACTTTTAGGAGTTCTCCATTTTCAGATCTAAAAGATCTACATTTGATCCATGAGCAAAGCTCTGTTCATGGGTTAAAACCCATGAACAAGATCTCTGTAGATCTATAGACTTTTGAGAGCAAGGCTCTGTTAATGAAACCCCAAAGGGGTTTTCTTTAGATCAAAGATCTATGAGAGCAAGGCTCTGTTAATTAAACTTAACTTAATTTAATTTAAAATTTTACCTAAGATGGTTCTAGGTTCTGAACTTTGAAAGTTCTTAGAAAGAAACAAGAGCAAGGCTCTAAAAGTTCTTAAGCAAGAGCAAGGCTCTGAAATTCAAGATTCAAGAAAATAGTAAAATTTACCAAAGACCAAGGGTCCTATTTATAGGCGCCTGCGCCTCTTCAACTTACCCTTTTTGATCCAACGGCCAGGATCTTGCCACCGCTGCACTCACGTGCGCGCCACGTGAGCGCAACGGTGGGGGGGCATTTGTTTCACCCAATCAGAGCAACGCTCTGTTTGAATTTCAAAAATTCAAATTTTGAAGCAACACTTCAGATCCCGTGCGCTGCGCGCAACGCGCCACGCGCAACGCGCCACGTGTCTGAAGTTGATGCGTCAGCGCAGCGCCCAAGGCAGTGCGTCCAATCAGAGTAAGGCTCTTTTAAAATAAAAAGTAAAGGAAGCAATGCTTCAGTTGCGTAAGCGCTGCGCTGATCGACACGTGTCTGCGCAGTTGCGCAAGTACAGCAGCGCAAGCGCTGCGCTGCGCGATACGTGTCAAGCGCTGGGGCGTTTGCGCCAAACAGAATTAAAATTCTAGTAAGATCCTTCTGTTCTTGTTAAAACAAGAAGACTGGCTTCTGTAAAACAGAAGCCCTTGGATCAAGGATCCAACGGTGGGGAAAATTCCCCAAATCACTCAGAGAAGAATCTCTTTAACAAATTTAACTAATTTATGGGCACTATATAAAGGCCCCTAGACCCCAATTCAAAATTATCAACATCATCATCAAGATCGAGATTAAGAGAACTCTCTGAAGAATTTGAGAGAACTCCTCAAGAACAGAAAAGAAAAGGTAAAAACCTTTAGAAAAAGAGAAAATTCTCTTATGAACAGATCATTAATCTAAGAACAAGATCAATGATCTTCAATAAAAAAGAAGAATAAATAACAATAGTGTCTTGCACTTTCTTATGAACCACTGGTTCTTTGAAAACAAGAAGAACTTGTTTTTCTTTGATCTAAATTAATCAAAAGATAAAATAGTGCCCTGCACTTGGAAAAAACTGCACTATTGCGCAAGCCGCCAGGAAGCGCCACGTGTCAGCAGTGCAACACGCAGCGCACTGCGCTGTTGCGCTTACGCTCACCAGAGCGTGACACGTGTCACCTCCACGAGCGCTTGCGCTCATTAATTGGCGCAAAGCGCCTGACAAGCCACGTGGGGCACTATCAGAGTATTTAATGCTCTGCATTATTAAAGAAAAGGGACAGAGCCCAATTAAAAGGCCTAACAGGCCTAATAAAAAATGCTATGCATTTTAAAAAGGGCAGAGCCCAAACGAAATAGATGCTCTGCATCATTTATAAAAGGGCAGAGCCCAACCAAAATAAAAATAATGCAGTGCATTACTAAAAAGGGGCAAAGCCCTAGTACAGGTCTAATAGGCCAAAGACAAAAGAATATTGAAACTGGACTTAGCCCAATCATGGCCATAAGTCCTCAAATTAAATTGACTGAGCACGGCTGCTCCCTAAATCAATTTACATCTGGTTCGAGGGTACATCTCTGAACTCCTTTGACACCTATCGTTGTAATTCCTCAACGACGTCAGAGAGGTGACGGGTCCCAACGACCACACATGAATACGGACTGCGGGGTCCTTAAACTCGTGGACCGAAACGTCCTTAAACTAATGATGGACCGAGACGTCCTTAAACTAACGATGGACCGAGACGTCCCTAAACTAATAATGGATCACCACGTCCCTAAACTGGAACATGGACCACCATGTCTCTAAACTGGAATACGGACCGAAATGTCCTTAACCAACCTATGGACCACTATGTCCCTAAACTGGAACAATAGAGCCTCCAAATGCTCTTTTGTCGGATCCAAACGATCCCGTTAAGTTGATCTTAGTCTCAAATCGGACTAACGTATCCTTAACGAACGTTTAAGTTGATCTTAGCCTCAATTTGGCTAACGTATCCATAAACTAAAACACTAAACCCAAATCTAAGTAAATACGGATTTGGACTAATCCACGTCCTACGGGCGACGGCATAACATAGTCTCTGTATACAATCCACGGGTATCCACAAACAAAACAAACACACACGACATGAAGTGAAATTCTGGAGAAGGAGAAAGTGGCTACCGCGATGCGGTAGTGTAATTAACTGCAGGGGCTTGCGCCTGCAGGGAAGAGCGTCCTCACAATCAAAAACTCCTCAAGCGAGGGGGAATCTGACGAAATCTGCTATATCGGCCGCATCCGTCTAAACCTCCGATACACGGTGCCATAAATCAACTTGGCATCTTCGGAGAGGTGGACGGATAAAACCAAATAGTATCTGCCCCGAACCTCAGTCCAGACGCCCTCACGTCTTGGCCGTCGTTCGGAGGGGTACAACATGCACAAGTGGTGACTCATGGTCTCTTTCTTTGTGCATGTGTCACTTTGTGTGATTGATTTATATGGTGAAATGAAAGAAAGAGAGAGAAAGGGCAGCCATGTATATGGTTAGCTCTTGTATTATTTTCTTCTTGCTCTCATTTTTCATTTCATCACACATGAGAAAGAAAAAGCTTCTCCTTCTTCTTCTTCCTCTAGCTCACAACCTCCATTGATGGCTTCATCTTCAACCTCCATCCATGCAATGGATGCAAGAGACAAAGTTGTCACACACATTCTCTACTTCGTCTTGGACACGTCGGCTAGCGAACATCGTGCCCGAGTTGCTTCGGACGAAGCGGGAGCCCGTAAAAAGACTCGAAGATGTGGTGCCCTTTCCGACGAGGAGATCGAGACCGGAGATGCCGCGAGGAGCTTGGGATGGTGGCCAAACACCGAAGGACCCGGATCGATCGGTATAGCTTTCCAACCCTTTCTCTAGTTGCTAGTTGTAGGTTAATGGTTCGATCCAGATTTATAGTATACGATAGCGCCAGTTTCAAGTTTTGAAAAAGTTTTCGTTTCCGCATTTTGGCCTCGGACAGACGGTCGGGCGCTACCGTAGACTTACACTTTGATCCCTGTTATCGTGGGTAGGGAGCTACCAGCCGGGGATGACCGAGCAGGGTAGCCGCTCGGCTACCTCTTTGTGATGGCTTGGATCCCTGGCATCGTAGGTAGGGAACTACCAGCCGGGGATGACCGAGCAGGGTAACCGCTCGGTGCCTCTTGGCGAGGGCTTTGATCCCTGGCGTTGTGGGTAGGGAGCTACCAGCCGGGGATGACCGAGCAGGATAGCCGCTCGGTGCCTCTTGGCGAGGGCTTGGATCCCTGGCGTCGTGGGTAGGGAGCTACCAGCCTACTCGGTGCCTTTTAACGAGGGCTTTGATCCCTGGCGTCGTGGATAGAGAGCTACCAGCCGGGGATAGCTGAGCAAGGGTCGGGCTCGGCCGCCTTTAAGGAGGGCTTTGATCCTTCAGGACGGGGGCCGAGCAGGGTTACTGCCCGGTGCCTCTTGGCGAGGGCTTTAATCCCTGTCGGTTGTGGTAGGAAGCTACCAGCCGGGGATAGCCGAGCAAGGGTCGGGCTCGGCCGCATCTAGGGAGGACTTTGATCCTTAGCGCGAGAGGGGCTGTAAGAAGCCTACTAAGGATGGGGGCCGGGCAGGGTTACTGCCCGGTGCCTTTTGGCGAGGGCTTTTGTCCTTTAGGATGGGGCCGAGCAGGATTACTGCCGGTGCCTCTTGGCGAGGGCTTTGATCCCCGGCGTCATGGGTAAGGAGCTACCAGCCGGGGATAGCCGAGCAGGGTAGCCGCTCGGCTGCCTCTAGGCTTTGATCCTTAGCGTTGAAGGGGTCTTAGGAGGCCTGCTAAGGATAACCGGGCAGTGAAGCTGCGCGGTTGCCTCTTGGCGAAGGCTTTGATCCCTGGCGTTGTGTGTAGGGAAGCTACCGGCCAAGGATAGCCGGGCAGGGTAGCTGCTCGGCTGCCTCTAGACGAGGGCTTTGATCCTTAGCGCTGGAGAGGCCGTAGGAGGCCTGCTAAGGATAACCGGGCAGTGAAGCTGCGCGGTTGCCTCTTGGCGAGGGCTTTGATCCCTGGCGTTTTGTGTAGGGAAGCTACCGGCCAGGGATAGCCGGCCAGGGTAGCTGCACGGCTGCCTCTAGATGAGGGCTTTAATCCTTAGCGCTGGAGGGGCCATAGGAGGCCTGCTAAGGATAACCGGGCAGTGAAGCTGTGTGGTTGCCTTGACGAGGGCTTTGATCCCTGGCGTTATGTGTAGGGAAGCTACCGGCCAGGGATAGCCGGGCAGGGTAACTGCGCGGCTGCCTCTAGAAGAGGGCTTTGATCCTTAGCGCTGGAGAGGCCGTAGAAGGCCTGCAAAGGATAACCGGGCAGTGAAGCTGCGCGGTTGCCTCTTCATGATGTTCTGTCCGACCTTCCCATTGTTGGTATGGGGAATAGGAACAGTCACGGCAAATACGCGTAACATGCGCATTGAATGCATGGGGGAGGTGAAGCGCCAGAGCCACGTCGTTTCGATTTCGCCAGAAAAGGCTCAATGTTTGCCGCGTGGCGGCACCTTTGTGGGCGAAAGCGGGAAGCTATTGGGTCCTTTGGGAGCGCAGCGGGCTATAAAGCGGAGGGAGTGTTGGTCCTTTCTCTCTTCACAAGCAAATCATAAAGATGGAAGACTTCCCCTTCACCATCCCCGACATCATTCAATTCGAAGACGTGTACCTCTACGACCGGAACTGCACCGAGGACACGGTGCAGCTGGTTTTTGGCAGAATCGAAGATCACTTCGGCCGGATTCTCCCCCGGCGCTCGCCCCTGCTGTAGCTGCTGATGTACTCCATTTGGAGGGCGTCGCCGAGGCTCTACAACCCCCTGTCCGAGCAGCTCCAAGACGAGGCCGTGGGCAAGCTACGGTCTCTGAGGCGTTTCGGCCTGATCTCTGCCGGTCGGCTGAACCGCTCGGTGGCGCTCCTCCGTGAGTGCTACCAATTGAGGCTCGATGCCAACGCGCACGGGGGGAATCGAGGGCAGAGGCTGGATTCCGCGAGGCCTCGGCTGGCGGAAATCTTCTCGGAGTACCACGAGCAGTGCTCTCTGCACCCCTTTCCCCCGCTGTTGTAATTTTTCTTTTTTTTCGATGTATGGCCGAGGAGCCCCTAGTACCCCCCCCCCTTTTTTTGAATGAATAAAACTGTTTTCTTCTTTTTCGCAATGTTCCATCGATCTTTTTTATTACATAAGCAGCAGATTCTAGGAAGAGTTTACATTGCCTTTGAAAAAGAAGTACATGCTAGTAGATGACCTTATCTGCACAGTCCGAGCCCCTCGGATGTTTGTTGGTCTCCGTGCTCGGCAGAGGGTACTGGGCTCCGCGGGCGCCGGACGTATCATCTGTTAATACGAGCATGATTTGGCCGATGGTCAGCTCGGCAGGAGAGGGACGCTGCTCCTGCTCGCGGTCGGCTTGCCGCTTATCCCTCAGGTATGCGGCGAGGTGTCCTGATCGGATGAGCTCCTCGATGTAGTCCCGGAGCTGCTTGCAACTCTCCGTAGAGTGGCTGAGCGACCTGTGGAAACCGCAGTAGGGGCCCCAGGTTCTCTTCGAGGCCTGACGCGGGATCGGAGGGAACTTGAAGAACCCCTCGCCCTTAGCCTCTTCCAGTAGCACTGCTTGGGAGACGTTGAGCGGGGTGTACTCCTGGAACTTCGGATGGTAGGGCTGCTGACGCTCTGGTCTCTCTTCCCTTGCCCTTTTCTTCTGGTCGGGTCGGTTTGCCCGGGGAAGGTTCGCATTCACCTCGGACTCGAGCTGGACTTCGCGCTCGGTCCATGCCTTCACTTCGGCCATGGTCTTAGGTTGCGCCAGTGCAAAGGAGCATAGCCACTCCTTGTGCCTAAGACCCGACCTGAGTGCCGTGATGACCGTTTCGTCCCGGTGCTCGGGGACCTCAAGAAGGGCGTTGTAGAAGCGGGTGACGTAAGCATTGAACGTCTCCTTGTCCCCGCTCTTGATTGTGAAGAGGTAGTCGACCGTGCGCTTTTGCCGACGATTCCCGACGAAGTGGCCAAGGAACTGAGTGGCCAGCTCGTCGAAGATTGAGATCGAGGGAGGCTCGAGTCCTCGGAACCAGTCCCGCCCGAAGCGGAAGAGGGTGGTCGGGAAAGCTCGGCACTGGGAGGCGTCGGAGTGGTCTTGGAAGCTCATCCCCGCGGTGAAAGCATCCAAATGATCCTTCGGGTCGGTTTTCTCGTCAAAGAGAGAGACCTTTGGGGGCTTGTTGCACGAGGAGACATGGACGGCGAGCAGCTCCTCGGTGAATGGCTTGGTGAGCGAGTCGGCGGCGTACTTAGCCCCGTCGCCCGAGAGGTGACCTTCCCAACGTATGCCCTCGATCTTCTTCTCGAGGGCGTCGAGTCGGCCGTGGTACCCCGAGGATTCGGCACCCCCCGATTCCTGGCCTCTGCTGTGGGAGACCCGCGTCTGGACGCGGCCCTGGTTCCTCTCGATGAGGTTCCTCAGATTCCCGGGCGAGATAGCCCTCGAGCCGCCTTGGCGAGCCCCGTCCTCGCGACCCTGTCGAGGGAGGGGGTGTTGGTCATGCCTGGGAACAGACGAGCTGACCGACATCTCCTCGGGAGGGTAAGGGTCGCGAGGAGGCTCGAGGCGAGGCGCTCTGGCGGCGGATCTTGGTGTGGAGTTGTGGGGCGCCCAGCGGGCTGCAGAGAGTACCGGTCCGGAAGATCTGCGGCCGTGGGAGGTAGCTTGTCGGTGGTCGGCCATGCCGATACTGGTGGAGTCTTCTCGAGGCGGAGGAGCGACGATATGGGGTTCAGGCCCTACCGTTTGGATGCAGACGAGCGCCTCCACGATGGACGCTAGTCGGTCTATTCGGCCGGCAAGGGCGTTGATGACAATCGTCGGGGGAGGTTCATCCATGCCTCCGTTGAAGGGAAGGCGGCGGCTGGTGCTTGGATCTTCAGGATGATCGCTCGCCATGTGGTTGGAGATCGGGAGACGAACTTTTGTTTTTGTGGAGTTAGGTTCCCACAGACGGTGCCAGCTGATGGAGGGGCCTTTCCGGTCTCCTTCAGATGTTGTCTCCCGTTGATCTGCCGATAGTTGCGATTGACGGCTGGGATTTGATCTGGAGCGTGATCTCCTGCGATATGTGGATCTCAATGGGTTGAAGGAGATTTGCGCCGAGTACCTGCAAGGAAGTCCCGGGATGGTTTGGTACCACCGAGGACCCTCCGACGATCAAGTCAGTAACAAGATCCGAGCAAAGTAACGGCTTAGTGGAGTAAAAATGGCTTACTTGATCCCTCTGGGAGAGGGGTTTATATAGCGGCGGTAGCATGCAGGGGCAGGCGCGAGAATCACGCCGGCCATTACGCTCCCGACGTTACGCCCGCGTGATAAGCGGATCTTCCCATTAATGGCGAGACAGGCTCGTTAACGGGGATCGTAATGGCGTGGAACGTGGGATATGGCCGGCAGAGATCTCGTGCATGGCGAGATTCGCGGAGCGGCGATTACGCCTGCAAGTGGTACCGTTGGTCGGTCGATGAGACCGAGGAAAATGGCCTCGGCGGGAAAGCTCGGGGGCGAGCGGGAGAGCCGAGACATCTTGGTCCTGAGATAGCTCGGAGGCGAGCTGGGAGGCCGAGGAAGCCAATTTGTGCATGGGGCTCTGAGGAGAGCCCGCTTGTGCTTGCAGGTCGGGCACAGGGTGGCCTGGTCGGCCCTTTCTTCTGAGCTCTAGGACACGTCATCTGCCACGTGTCACGATCTGGGAGATAGCCGATATCGAGCATCATCAAACCCTAAAAAGGATTTTTAAACTCTAAAAAAGATTTTTAAATAATTTCTAGAAGAAAATCTGTTTTGCGATTCATAATGCCTTCTGTCCCCACACATATGGAGACTTGAAACAATAAAATTGTTAAATTTTTTATAAATTTTTTTTTTGAAAGTTGCAGAGTTCATGATTCATACTTCTAGCATGGTGAACGGCAACAACAAATCTAAACAAAAAGCAATATTTTATCGATTTAAAAACTAATTTAAGTTTTCAATTTATGATGCGTTCAGCCATGACACGGGCTCTTTCTTTAGTCCGCATGCATTCAGCTTCAGGATCTGTCGTATATTTGTGTTAGTCTCAGTGTGACCTGTGAACCGATTTTCAACGATTTAAAAAAAATCCACAATTTTCAAGGAATTTTCAGTTTCCTTTTTCCATGCGGTCAGATCACACCTATATGCGAGAAATAGAGTCTCAAACCCTCTCATTTCTCTTCGTTCCGAAATTCACTTCATTCCGAAATAACTTAGAGCTCATTTCAAAAGTCAGAGAACGGTTCCAAAATTCTCAACATGAGCAGGTGGTGAGGCTCTTCGGGATCCGGAGAAGGCACAACACAGCGACACTGCGAAAACAGGCTTTATTTTACTTTTCTTCCACATTTTCATTTAGATCATGATCTCTTTAGCATAAAATTTAATTTTTATTAGAAAAATCATGTTATTATATCAACATGAGTAATGGCTTAAAGTTGAGTGCCTGAGCTCTCAAGGGCCCGGCAATAAAAAGATAAAGATGGTTGATTCAGTTCAATATCCAAAAGGCTGTCTCAATGCTAGTTCTGTTTGGTTGCCAAAATGAAAAAAAAACTAAGAAAAGGTTTGTTTTCATCAGCTCATCCAACCGAACAAGTTCCTATAATCGAAACTTCATGGTTGCTTCAGAAGTTAACTACCCATTGTTACTGTTTCGTTGCACGAGGTGTCTGGGGCATCACCGGAGTCTTCGAAGGGCTTATCCTGATAAAAAGAAAACAGTCAAGACCAATGAACCTTGATGTTAGAAATCAACTTTTTTTTATTAAAAAAAAATCTGATCGGCGAGTGGAGAACAATGATTGGTACCTAATTGGACGAGAACCCAGAAGCATGCCACTGCCGTTTAGAGCTTCAACGGCACTATCCGCCTGGACAGTCGTAATATAAATCTCAGAAAACCGATTTGGAAGTAAAATATTTTTTCTCGAGTTCCTTTCAAACGGCGATAAGCTAATCATCTTTTCTATTTGTTACCAAAACACATTTATTTCTTTCAATTTGTTTTAGTTTCTCGTTTGTTATTCTAGTCATCTATCATCTGTTCATACATTTATTTCCTGTAGCTGTTCTAGTAAGAAACTAAATGGTTTGATTTAAAGCAGCTGTTTGAAATTCAAGCTGGAAATTGTTTTAAATAGTTACCTGAACAAACTCAACGAATGCTATGCACGTTGACTGCAGACTATCACGACAAAGCCTCAAGTGAGAGACCTGTGGCTCGATCATGCTGACAAATGATGACCCTTGGAAATCTAATTGTCTCAAGGAATTTTGGTAAAATACGGGGTCATGGAAAGTGTACTCACCTCACCATAATGTGACTCAAAGAAATCTCTGACTTCTGTTTCTGTAACCTGACATTAAGAAAACACGACCGATAAGTCACAAGCTCTCTCTCCTTATTCCTTTTTCTGGTATTAATACAGGTTATAAACTATAACATCTACAACATTGGTCTCAAAAAGTTCCACAGTGTACAGGCACACAGTAACTATTATCTACCTTCTTATCAATATTTGTGCAATATACGGTCCTTGTACACATTTCTCGTTCCTCTTCAGACTGTAATGAATTTCATTAATCAGAAACTCTTCTACCAAAATATACAAGAATATTAGCAATGAAAAGAAGGCTAAAATTCACTTTAAGTGCCTTAACTGCGAGCATTTTCTCGAGCATCTTCACTGAAATACCTTAAAGTTTCATTACAACTACAACCTGAGACTTTTTGTTTTAAGGGAACTTTTCACCAAAACAACACTTAATTGTAGCGCTCTACTATAATAAACAGAACAAAACTTTAAGATAGTTAACTGAAAAATGCTTTTTAGTTAAAGACGCTTTGGTGAAATTTATCCTTAAAGAAAGAGAAATAATAAAAACAAATACTTAAACCTGAGGAAGAAATGTGGGATTCACTGGCAAAATAGCGGTCGTTGATGGTAGCACTGAAACAGGATATGAACCCAGCATAGTTCCTTCAAGATTGATGGCTGCTTTTGCTCCATCTGTTTATTATCAGATATAACAAATTAATTATTAAGAATGAGTTGACTAAATTCAGGCACAAATTTGTTATTGAAATAATAATGAGGTTGAGCTTACACTTATCCGCAAACTCTATGAATGCAAACCGAAGCACTGAGTGAGCGTCACCGCAAATACGACAATCAATTATCTGCAATGTATGTTTTAATCAATCATCCGAGCAAAAACATTGCATCAGAGAAATTATAGCAGTATAAATAAGAGAAGAAAGTTAAGAGAATCGTACGAGCAAGGGCTAACTAATTTTCATGCAATGCTGAGGTTGAATTGAAATTATGAAATGTGAAATTTTACATTTTAAAGAGATAGACAATAAATAACGAGAAACAAAAAGAAAGGTGCACGATATTACTAATCGGTTTTGTATGTGTGCGAAACATAAAAATGATTCGAATCGTCACAAGAAACAAAAGCAACCTTCTCAATCTATGTAAAACTATGAACGGGGAACAAAAACGAATCATACAATAAGGCAAAAGTTCTAAATATTTTTCAGATTGAAGGGCAAAAATTCTAAAGAAAATCTCTACATTGATATGGTAGGTTGCATTGGAGAAACTTACAGGACCGCAGGTGTCGAACAAGGCAGCAAGCTGTTCTTCAGTGACCTGACATTTTTCCAATCGCAAGGCTTACATATAAACAGCACACAACAGAAGCTGATGAAGCAAAAATTAGAACAAAAAAGGGTAAACAAATAAGAACTCACGTGCCGATCGATATTGGACACATATACAGTTCGCCGAATGCATTCCTCCATTTGAGCGTTTTGAATTCTCCCATTGAACCTCCTCACTCCTTGATTAGTAAAACCATACCTCTATAAAAAAGAATAAAGGGGCAAAAAATAGTTCAAAATCAAAATCATGCATTGTTATTATTTTACCCACAAATTCAATCAACAAAAATCAAAACTTTTGCCTAACCAAAATCACTCACACATGAAGGTTAAAGGGAAAATTCCAAAAAAAAAAAAAATTTCAAGAAAGAATACAATTGCATAATCATCAAGCTAGCATCTTTAATCACATATAACGCAAACTAAAATCCTATAATCTAACCATCAGTTTCCCTCCATAAATGCTCGCAAACATCCAAAATTTTATCAAAAAAGAAGAAGAAGATAGGACAATACCCATCGATGCTGGCTCTGCAGCCGATCATGAAAATAGATGAAGCCGCCGCTCGAAGCAAAGAGCCTATCGTAGTAGCGAGCGTCAGATGGCGGCGCAAACGGCGGCGCATCCGCCGACAGCTTCGCTTTCGATGTCCACGAAGAAGACGAAGGCACAAACTCCTTCGCCGATGGATTCAACTTGCGTTGCTGATCGTGTGAAATCTCCATTATAGAACTGAGTTCTCTCACACACACACACACAGAGAGAATTGGGGGAAATTTAGGTTGCTATATAGAAGAAGGTAAAAATGTCATTTTTAAGATTCTTGGAATTGATATTTCTTAAAAAGGAGTGAAGAGCAAGAAAGAGGAGGGAGAGAGATTTGCAAATATTTTTGCATGCCTTAATTTGGTTGGTTTTATCTTAATTATATTTGGTTTCTATTTTTATTTTTATTTTTTGACGCGACCGGGATTGCGCCGAGATGTTACCTTCCGTTGATCTGTTGATGACGGCGATGGATGACTGAGATTGGATCTGAAGGCTGTCGCTCATGATGCATGTGGATCTCAATGGGTTTGAGGTTGTGGTTGCCGAGCTACCTGCAAGGAAGTCTCGGGGTGGTTGTACCACCGAGGATCCTTTGACGGTCAAGTTAGACTAGAGATCCGAGCAGAGTAACGGCTTAGTGGAGTAAAAATGGCTTACCTGAACCGTCTGGAAGAGGGGTTTATATAGCGGTGGCAGCAAGCAGGGCAGACGCGAGAATCACAGCGGCAGTTACGCTCCCGACGTCACGCTCGCGTGATGAGCGGGATCTCCCATTAATGGCGAGACAGGCTCGTTAATGGGGGATCGTGATGGCGTGGAACGTGGGATGTGGCCGACGGATATCTCGCGCATGGCGAGATTTGCAGGATGGCGGTTGCGTCTGTGAGCGGTGTCGTTGGTCGGTCGATGAGATCGAGGAAGATGACCTCGGCGGGAGAGCCGAAGTATCTTGGTTCTGTGGTAGCTCGGAAACGAGCTGGTAGGCCGAGGAGACCAATTGTGCATGGGCTCGGAGGTGAGCCGGCGTTTGCTTGTAGGATGAGCACGGGAGTGGTCTGGTCGGCCACTGTAGGTCATTTCTTATGAGCCCCGGGACACGTCATCTGCCACGTGTCATAATCTGGAAGATCACCGATATCGAGCATCATCATTTGCGGGGTGGGCGGTGGGTAGGGGCGGCAATGCATTTCATTTGGGTTCACAATTAATTAGTGTTAGAAGATTTGTGATGAGAAATAGCAACGAAGAGAGATTCTTATCAAAATCCACCATATTTTTGTTTTGGAGTGCTTTTCTCTGACAGAAAATAAAATCTCTCTAGGCTATTCACAAAAATATGAATCCTCTGGAATTCAAATTTGACAATTTTAAGTGAGAGCGGGTGGATCAACCACGGCTCAACTCGAAAGAAAAATTAAAAGGATGTTCCATTTATCTTACCAAATCTTCACTATCCATGTGTTTCACCATGGACAACCTATTAGCAGCTAATCGATAAATGGTTATTTAGGTAGAGAAACCAAGAACCCTGCTAGTAGATCGAATCATATCTACAAATTTTCAAGGATGTTTCTAGTATAACGATTATTTTAACATTCTTTCTCTCTTTTGAATCAACTCTTTTTGCATTATGAAATCAATGCAAGTGCATTCAAGACAATAGATGTTGTAAGCACAGATAAAGTCAAGAGAAAAAACATATAACAAATTCTACATTCTTTCAGCAAGCTGAAATTTAGAATATTTTAATCCAAATAAAAATCTCAGAAATGATACAATTAAAAGCACAATCACAAAGTCCCATGATGCCCTTCGAATAAACAAGGCAGAATGAGCTAACATACAGTAGTACATATTTACTTTACATTTGGGAATCAAAGTGGGTAGCATTACACATTTAACACTAGGTAAATTCAAAGTGGAAAAGGTCAAATTTAATATGAACTGATAAATTCCTTATTGTCGATACTCAGGGTTGAAAGCTAGGGCCTCACGGTATATGAGCTCCTTCATTTGTTCCTCAGAGAGCACATGCTGCTCAAAGTCGAAGCTGAAGGGCATCGTACAAACGGGCTCGTCGCTTATGTCGTGCAGAGATGCGAGGTAGGGATGCGCAAGAGCTTCTTCGACTGCAAACAGGCAAAGAAAAGAGCAGAATCAGACAATAATAAATACATGTCATTTCAAGATCTTCATTAACTGGGAACGTTTCTGTTCTGGTTCTGTTTGGTCTTGGCTGTATTCATGCCTTGGAGTTGAACCTAACTGTCTATGGAAAATATATCATTAATCTTCTCTCTAATTACAGAAAAATTTGAGGGAGTTCTAATTAGGTTAGGACGACAGACAATCACATAATTTATCAAATCTTTGATGGAGCCTTTCTGCATAGAAAACAACATAATGGGAAAAGGATTAGATTTTATGATACGCGTAAATATGTTTAACCAGTGTGTCAAGGTATCTAGGTTTAGATTTTAGATATATGAGTACATATGTATAGCTGGTGAGTAAAAGTATCAAGGTTTTTTGAGATTGTTGAGTTCAACGGTAATAAATGGGACAATCATGTCCAAGTCAACCATAATGCAGTAATATTCATATACAAACTTTCGTCTACAATGTTAGATTATACAGTTTATCCGATAGTTTAAGCTATTAACTAATCAAACATTCATTATTAAAGAGGAATATTTCAACTTTCATGTTCATGCAAAGGCACAAATGCTGCTTTACACATGGAAGACAAAACATAAGGGGGGATAAAATGATTTACGGTGAAATTTGAATCCAAGACCCTTTTTCTTAACACCTAATGCTCTGGAATGAAATTGGTCTACATTCAGCTACAATGTTGCATCCCAAAGTTTCTCAGGTTACACACACAAATAAAGAGACCGGCATACAAATGAAAATGCATTCATGCATATATATCTATATATATATATACATTTTAACATACCAAGGACAGAAATTGAGTAAGCATAATTCATCATAGTATAGTTCTCACTGACAAGCTAACGATGAACAGGGATAGATATTATGTACATGTAAGAACAAAAATGATAAGAGCTCACCAGTAATCCTTTGTCTAGGATCAAATGTAAGCATCTTTTCAACAAGATCAATAGCCGATGGGTGAACATGGGGAAACATCTCTGGAAATGATTGCCGTGCATGACGAGGAAGCTGGCGGATATATCTTCTAGCATTTTCATTCACAAATCCCAAATCAGCCTCATCCGGGGTGCCAATGAGCTGCATGATTCGGTAGCAATCACTAGATTAAGTATGATAGCATTTCAGAAGAAAAATGTCGGACAGCTATTCAGGCAGGCAAGCACTCTGCAGCGCATTGGTCTGATACATAGAGGAAAATTTAAGACATTTCCTTGCATGCAAATCAATCGCATAAACAGCATATATGAATGACATTTTACAATCCTAAGGGCATACTTCTCCTTGAGATGGTCCATGCTGAAAAGTCGGAACTGTTTGTTTCATGGCAGTATATCACCTAGACATGTAATTCCTTTAAATCACTGTATTGTCTTCCTAAGATGACACGGAAGTTTAGGAGCTTAATGACAGCTCAAAAAATAACTCCAAAATGGCAACTTTCTATAACAGAAAGGTAAACAAACTTCAACCAGAGTTCAGAAAACTGTTCTGAGACTAATCCATAGAGATCATGGGATAAAACTCCAGTACAAGAAATTAATAGATAGGGACCATTATTGAATTATTGCGAAACTTACAAAAGACCCAAGTAAAAGCCCATGACAGTGAAAGAATCCAACCATCTTATTAATCAGCATAAATGCCAAAAGTGATAATAACAAAGTTTGGGTTAATTTCTAACTATCTCAACCATGCCGGTTAAAATAGTCCTAACATAGAATCTCATGATATGTCAAATATGATAATCATCTGTAGTAAGATGAAGGGCAGGTAAAAGAGGCAAACAACATAAGCTAGGGCCTAAACTTAATCACAACCAGAACGGTAATACATCAGTTGAGAGAAAATAGAGAGAAGGGAAAACATAATGGTAAATTTATGCATAAACCTGGCATCATTATAAAGCGATCGGATAGTACGATAACCTCATAATAGTGGAAAAAGGTTGAACTAGAAACATAAGCGTTGGCTTGAATATGGTGCAGATAAGATATGTATTAGGTAGATAAAAAATATTACGAAAGGGACAGTTTCACCTCCATTAATAAACGGAGCTGGTGGACATGGTCCCTCCCAGGAAATAAAGGCTTTCGGTTCATCAGTTCCATAAATATGCATCCCACAGACCACACATCAATTGCTGCGGTATATTCTGAAGAATTTAACAATAGCTCTGGTGCTCGGTACCATCTGGTAACAACATATTCTGTCATGAAATCTGTTTCAGCCGTAGTACGCGCAAGTCCAAAGTCACAGATCTTCAGATCACAGTTTGCATTTAAGAGAAGGTTGCTTGGCTTTAAATCTCTGTGAAGGACATTAGCTGAGTGTATGTATTTCAAGCCACGGAGGATTTGATACAGAAAATACTGCAGAGGAGCATATAGGAATGTAAAATTAGTTCCACAGTCAGCATGCAACAATCTTGAGTTTTTTTGTATAAAGTTTATTATATAGGCATGGGAATACATCAACTTCTAAGAAAACACCTAGTGATTTTACAATTGACAATTGTTGACCAAAAGATGCTTTCATCAATCTTAACATGATGATGAATGCAGCTATAATTGCTGCAGTAACTAGTATGAGAAAGATGGGGATTAAGACATCTAGAGATTCTTTTTCAAAGGACTTCATAGATGAATCACATATGACGCAACCCCCCTCCCCCTCCGAAAAAAACAAAAAACAAAACAAAACAAAAGAACAGTCAACGATGGAAAATCTATTGATACAGCCTTGTTAAGGATGATGTTATTCAACTCATGAAGAAGTTGCATTGTCTTTCTAGAAAGTTCATCCTGTCCCACCAAATCAAATATCGAATCACAAAGATCTACAAACAATCTTTTCCTGTGTTTATTTGTAAGAGTCCTGATACTTGTACTAATCACTTTTTGGCCAACCTATAACCCATTTGATAGATTCAAAGATTTTGGAAATATAATGAATAGGTCCCAAAAGAATTAGCTTCAACATTTTTCACTCTAAGCAGATATGCAAGAGAAACAGCTATCATTCACATGAGTAGAGAAAATAGCGCAATATCGGCACTGAAGCAGGTTAGTAAGTTCGAGTGTATAGAAATCATTCTTTAATGCTACTGAAACATAAGTGAAGCATTGTAAACGCATGCACTTCAATGTTCTTTCTGGTATGAAGATAGATGACTACCTGACAATGCTCTTCAGATAAACCTTGATTGGATCGAATTATTTGATGCAGATCAGTGTCCATTAACTCGTAAGCAGTGTAGACATCGTTGAATGTGTCCCTCACTGGAGGTGGTATTATATCTCTTATTGCAACAATCTGCATGGAAATAGAAAGATATATACTAAGAAACAGTTGTAAGGAAATGGCGCAATCAATTTAGCAAATTGTTGTCCTGTAAGAAAAAAACAAAGCAAATCATATACATTACTCGCATAGCATTATGCAATACAAATCTCCTTTTCATTTGGCTTTCAAGTGATAAGAGTGTTTAATGGATCGACAGACATTGTTGGCCCATCACCTTAAAGGTTTTTTTTTTAGCAAAACACGTTTTTATTTAGGTCAAAATATAGTATATTATTGGTATCAGAGCAGTTTTGGCAGTCACTGGAGACACTGACAAAGATTGACTAAATTTGAAAAATCAACAAAACAAATACGAATAGGAAAGACATAATTAATTAATAATGACTGTGATCATTCTTGCAGAGCTAACAAGAACTCATAGACACCAAAAAAAGAAAAAGAAAATCCTAAACCAAATGACCTCGGCAAACACAATGAATCAAATATTGGTCAAATATTGGTCATATTGGCTGATATATCGTTTTGAGACCACTTGTGATATGGTAAAACCGATAACCAATATGGTGATATTGCTGAATAGGCGATATGAAGCATCAATTTGAGACAATTCTGTTATCCGACATTTAAAACCTTGGTTAAACATAATCTGAAAAAGACTCATTGATGCAAATTATGATAAATTTTTGTACCTTGACTGAAAAAGGCTCATATCACTACCTCATGGAATTATCTAGTTTTCTAAAATTGAAGATTGATACTGCTTTTCGTAACTTTTCCCTTTTCGTCCCCACTTTTATCAGAATAAAAAATGCTTATTTAGGTAAAATGCGAATAAAGCAACCATTTATTTTGTGATATACTGTCTAAAACGCTCTTAGATTTGGTGACAAAGTATTTACTTCAACCCATTTCAGCACAATACACAATTAACATCTGATCACAAGCTTTAAAAAAGGTACTTTTCCATCATTCAAACAAAAAGTACACATCTATCCTCAACCAACCACAAACTCACTAACATTCTCATGATCCAAGTGCCTCAGCAGCTTGATCTCCCTCAAAGTCCTCTTAGCATCGATCTTGTTATCGAAAGCGTTCGCGATCTTCTTGATCGCCACCTGCTCCCCAGTCTCCGAATTCAACGCCGAGCTGAGAGAACCAATCCATCTCACATCATCAACCGAATCAAAAAACAAATCAAACCCCTAAAATCAACAAAAAATTACCAAACGATCCCATAAGCGCCCTTTCCGATAGGCATGATCGGGGGCTTGTACTTGGACGTGACCTCGAAAATGTTGCCGAAGATGTTGTATTGGATGAATCTGCCGCCGTGGCTGAGCGTCGCCGAGATGTTCTCCACCCCCGGCGCCGCCGGCGCCGCCGGAGGCTGCTGGGGTGGTGGGACCGCCTCCGACATGACGGCATCTGAGGGCTGAGCTCCGGCGTCCATTCTCTCTCTCTCTCTGGAAATTTAGGGTTAGGGTTTCTCTCTCTCTCTAGATCTGTTTCTCTTTCTTTCTCTCTCTAAAAAAAATTAGAGGAGAGAGAGGGGATAGGATGGGGTCGGATTCGGTCGTTAGTTTTGTTGTTTGCTTGAATGAAGGGAACGAAGGAAAATTAATTGGGTAAATTACACTAAAATACCCTTAACCATTGCTCTTCACTAAAATACCTTAGTTCTTATATTACAATAAAATACCTTAAAAGTGCTATATTTGAGGGTGCTAAAAGTACTTTAATGTATTTTAGTGAAAAACCGTGATAGTTAAGGGTATTTTAGCGCAATTTGCCTTTGACAAATTATTAGCTGCTTTGCATTTTTAGATGGGATTTATCTTCCTTTTAATCAAAGATGAGGTTTGGTCCTAAAATAAACCATACAGACCCTTTTCTTCTTGCAAGGTTTTTTTTTTGTGCCTTTATGATCATTTCATTGAATAAACTTTTACTAGTTGATTTTTTATTTTCCTACAAATGCATAAAGTTTTTTCGTGCGGGCCTGTGTGGATATATAAACTCAGTGTTTAGGCACATGCATTAATAATATATAAAAAAAAGAAGGGATTTGTCTAATTCTATAATTTAAATATTTATGTAATTATTACTTTATTTTGTAACTATTTAAAGAAGTTTGTTGATGAACACAGTTCTCAGATTTGTTATAATTGTAAAGTTTTTGTTAACTTTAATAATGTCCCTATATATTTTTTGTTCAGACCATTTTTTGAGTATCTTACAGTTAGAATTTTCTCAGACAATCCTAAATATAAGGATCTTTCTTACTGAGTATTTTGTTTGAATTACTTTATTCTTACAATTTTATCACATTCAATAAATGTTTTTTTAATTTTTCACATGCTGCTTTTAATGAATATTCTAAGAGGGTATTCTAAACATTTCTTACTTATTCATGATGGGTTAAAATAAGTAGAAAATTCAAATAAAGAAAGTTGGTATCAAGTCGCTTATAAAATAACATCAAGGTTTTTTCGTTCATAAATTACCGCTTTCTGTGAAATGCTTCCTACCATAAAAGATATAGATTATTATTACATATAATGCAATATTTTACTAGTGTAAGGCGTTTTAAGCTCTACAAACTAGTTCATAAAAAAAAGAATTATTGAAATATAATAGAGTAATTCACCTTTTACCAGCTCCATGCAATTATATTTCACGAAAAAAAGTTGTCTTTAATAAATTAGTTAAACTAAAAGCCTCATCCATTAACTGACTATGAAAGCAATTTAAAATGCAGTCCTTTTTATTTTATTAAAATTAATAAAAGGAATGCTAGTTGGATCCAACATGCAACTGCAACAGATAGGAAAATAACTGATTACTTGAAAGTGATAATAATAATAGTAATAATAATAAATTGATCATGGGGTCCACACTGTTTCTGAATTTTAAATACACTAACCAAATAAGGTTGCATTAGTATACTAATCACACCATCAAACATAAAGAAGTAATTTATTTATTTTTTTCATAAATGCAAACAATAAACTAATGAAACCAGAAAATAATTTAACAACACTATATGTTCATTGGAAACTACTGTATCTGACAACTCAAGCATTCACTCCCTTGTTGCTGTATCTAAGTATTTCAACTCCTAGATAATCAAGATGTCCATGAACAGCAACATTAGGCTTCCCAACCTTTACTTGGATCGCCGATATCTGTGAGTACTTACTTAGGGTTGTAGTTGCGATGAGATGAGCCACCGACTCGAGGAGATTTTGAGACGGACCCTCGACTATTTCTCCAACTATCCTGCAAAATTTTCAAGGCAAGTTATATTTATGCAATCATTTACTAATCATTACATTGTCATTTCAACTGCACTCATTTTCAGCATGTCGCTTTCTTGATTTTCCTAGCATTCTTACCCATGTGGAGAGCTAGTTACGTAGAGTCCATAGGCATAATCACATTATATGATACTCGTAAATATTTTCTCCAATTTAATCATTCCGTTTTAATATTGTAACCAACATCCATGATGAAAAGTGGCAGAGCCAGAAGCTTTTGTCAGGTAGGGCGAAAGTCTATATTACAAACTTATCTTCCAAATCTTTAAAATCAAACTTTTTAAAATGTGGAAAGTACAGATCTAGTTAGAAAAGAGAAGTAAATTGAGTACGTTGACGGGGAATTTATAGCATGCTTCAAGTTCTATATAAAGCACAAGCGCACAATAATGCACACACAAGCACATCCGCGAGAGCGCGCGCGCAAACAAACACATGCAAAATTTAAAAATAACAATAAAACAAATTGATATTTCCTTCCTCTAATCACACTTCATAGTTTTGCTGTTAATTCAAATAGATGAAAATAGGGGGAGAAATAAGTCATATGCAGTAATCTCTTTTTCTTTTCAGGGGGTATTTCAATAAATTAATATGTGATATCCTTTAAGACATTTTGAACGAGAAACAGGAACCCGAATCAATACCTATAGATATCAGTGTAGCTAACAGTGTCGTTCAAATCGTCGGTTTTACCGGCTTCACTAAGATCAAGCCAAGCATCCACATCCACTATAAACTTTTGACCAAGCTTCTTCTCTTCGGGCCTAACCCCATGAAACCCATGGAATTTAAGCCCCTTCAGTATTAGCTTATCTCCTCTGTTCATGTTTACATCCCCCATATGCGCACCTACAAGAAAGAGGCATTTCAGAGGATTTTTTTATATAAAAAAAACATGTGTGTGTGTGTGGGGGGGGGGGGGGGGGTGGTGTTAACTATTTTCATGGGTTATAACAACAATAATATTTACAAAAACCATGGTTTATTTTAAGGTGGAGGCAGGAGGCATGCAAACCATTTTACAAAACTTAACTCCATTCCCAAACAGGCCCTAAATGGCATGGCAATAATTTGATGAAACAACACAAGAATTGATCGACAACCAAAATTGATAGGACATGAAATTGCTATACATTTTTCTCTACACCGGGGTTTAATTTATTATGATATTTAAGATATGATTTAGGATGAAAGCACACCATGATAGACAACAGATTGTATGATCAAATCTTCAAAATACCCATAGATTCAGAAGGTGCGTATGGAAACCGCATATCGTTATCTTATTCAAGCTGAAAGTCCCCGCAATAACTAGAACACGCCTCACTTGTGAAAGAGAAAGAGTCTTCAAACACTTCGAATCGTCCTAAATGTAATGGAAACAATCTAAACAAAAACTTGATCTTACAAGTATTCATCCCAAATAATGTGTCGGTTATACAGTCCTAATGAATATCATTCCAGCTCCTAAATTTAACACGATAAAATGTGCTCCATAATGTTGTTCGATACTGACAGAAATCATGTATATAGAGTTGGGGATCCTGTAGGCCCTAGCCTAATCTAAGCAATTCATGCTCCGCTTCATAACTGCATAGCGCAAAATATGGAATTTTTTTGTGACGTTGTTCATCTCCATCCACATGGCTGAATGTATTAGGAAAGATTTCCATAACTGATAATGATTTTTGTGATTACAAATCTTTCCATAACTTTTATGATTTTATTTATTAAGAAAGATTTTATTTTATTTCTTCATCATGTAAAGTGTATATATACACCTTTGAGATTCAATACAAATAAATTAAGTTCAAACCATAAATTGTATCTTCTTCAAGATCTTATACTGAATCAGTGCCTTACGATTAAAAACTCAATTTTTGATCCATGGCTTCCTCTCCAAACTCAATTCCCATCATCTCCATTCTCCTTTCCAACAAAACTTTTCCATACAAACTTCACCATGTGGAGATCACAATTTAATTCAGCCCTAATCGGCCACGATTTTCTTGGTCATATCGACGGCTCCAAATCCCCTCTTATGAGGACCATCACTGACGTCAACGACACCATCAAGCGTATTAAAAATCCATACCACCAATAATGGTACCGTCAAGATCAACTTATTCTCAACGCTGTTCTCGGCAGCTGCGTCAA
This sequence comes from Agapanthus africanus, assembly GCA_030015575.1. Classification (NCBI taxonomy): domain Eukaryota; kingdom Viridiplantae; phylum Streptophyta; class Magnoliopsida; order Asparagales; family Amaryllidaceae; genus Agapanthus; species Agapanthus africanus. The sequence continues at coordinate 749,091,023 of CM057342.1, read as the reverse complement.
GACGACCCCATATCTCCTCTGTTTCCTCATCCAAGAAAGTATGGGATCGACTTGTTACTCTCCTTGCGAACAAATCTCGTTCAAGAGTTATGTCGCTTAAGGAACGTCTCATCAATAACTAACGCGACACACGCTCTATAACCGAGTACCTACAAGAGATGCGATCTATCTCCGACGATCTCGCTCTCGCCGACCACCTCCTTCATGAAGATGATCTCGTCCTCCGCATCCTCACTGGCCTCGGACACGAATTCAAAGAAGCCGCAGCTACTATCCGAGCCCCTGATAACTCCATCACTTTTGACGAGCTCTATAACAAACTCATCGACTATGAACGTCATTTCAAGAAGGAAGACACATACGTGTCTCTCTCTCGCAAGTACCAACTATACCAACCAACCCAATCGATCCTTCTATCGCTCTCTGCAACAATGTGAAAGTACCTACTACAATCGCAACACCAACAATAGCAACACCGCTCGCAACAACAATAACAACCAGTACTCCGGCGCACACAACAACAATTCGTCTTACTCCAACTCCTACTGCAGCTTCTGCAAGTGTCCTGACCATAATACCAAAAGATTGTCGTCAACTCGCTCGTTTCCTTTGTGAGAACGCAGCGCAAACCAATTCATCATAATTCACATTGCAGACGCTCCCTCAACGTGTGGTAAACAACACAAATGTCAACCGACCTGGTCCTTCCTTCTGAATATTGGACACCGGTGCTTCTCACCACGTTACGTCTGATATTGTGACTCTTCACAGCTACACCGATTACGGTTGTCTTGATGAGATCAATATAGATGATGGCTCAGGTTTGAAAATTTTCCATATCGGTAAAACAACACTATACTCACCCCAAAAATCATTTCTTTTAGATAATGTTCTATGTGCAGCACCATCGATTACTCAAAACTTAATTTTTTTTGGCCAAATTTTGCAAATTAAACAAAGTCTCAATTGAGTCTTTTATCTTTAATTTTTTGGTGAAGGATCTTTGTACCGGGACGTCTCTTCTTCATGAAGATAGCCGTAATGATATCTACTACCTCCAACGCTCCATCCAACCTCAAATTTACGCTATCTCCAAATCAGAAATAAGTGAGTGGCACTGTCGTCTTGGTCATTTCTCCATCCGTATCCTTCAGTCAGTTGTTAAGAAAAACAAGTTGGTGCCTAATGTCTCAGCAGTTAATAATTTTCAATATAACTCTTGTGATTGCAATAAAAGTCATAAACTTCCTTTTTCTGAAAATTCACTTCGTGCTTTTAAACTTTTGCAATTAATTTACACTGATGTTTGGGGACCCACTGAATTGTCTTTTGATGGTTTTCGCTATTACGTACTTTTTGTTTATTATTACACAAAATATGTCTGGCTGTACCCTATGAAACGTAAATCTGACATTGCTACCTTTTTTTCCCCAATTCAAAAAACATGTCGAAAAGTTTTTTCAATTACCGCTCATATCAATATACTCTGATAATGGCGGTGAATACACGTCTATTGCCTCCATTTTCACATCTTACAGTGTCTCTCATTTCACCACTCCTCTACGCACCCTTGAACACAATGGAACGTCAGAACGTTGCCATTATCATGTTGTCGAAACCGGTCTTATATTCTTGCATACAACCTCTCTTCTCTCTAAGTATTGGATTCTGGCCTTTCATATTGCTGTTTATCTCATAAATCGTCTTTCCACACCGATTCTTAATTTTCAATCCCTATTTGAAAAATTATTTCAACGTCCCATATACTACAAATGTCTCAAGATTTGTGGGTGTCTTTGCCATCCCTGTTTAAGACCGTACACTTTCTCCAAACATCAACCTAAATCCTCTCTGCATTTTTCTAGGTTATTCAACATATCAATCTGCATATAAATGTCTAGATCCTGTCACTCACAAAATTTATATTTCTCGTCATGTCAAATTCGTTGAAATCAATTTTCCCATGCAGATATCTAGTAGAAATCAAGAGCCTCTTCCGCAAGATTTGGCCTCCCCTGACGCAGCATTGTAACCAATCAACTATACCCAACCTACCAAACTTTACATTCTACCCACTTTAGTAAACCAACCCCCACTGAACCCCAATCATCAACGTCCTATACCTCGACCTCTCCTACTCCACTGACTCTTCACAATCCTCATCCTCCAGTTTCGATAAACTCGCCAACCTCCCAGTCTCTACTTCCCAACCTTCCTCCACAACCGCTCAATCTCATTTGCCCTTTCCATAATTATCCCCTTCTCTTTAATCTCAAATCTCTGCACCAACAATGAACGTAAACCGAATCCAAAATACTTCAACCCCCAATATATAAACCAGACCATTGTTCACTTAATACCCAAAATCCTTACACCAACCTGTGTATCTCAAGCTCTGAAGGATCCTAACTGGCGTGCTGCAGTGTCCGAAAAGTTTGATACCCTCATGAAGAATGGAACATGGGATCTTGTTCCCAAATCAAGTTAGAATCTTATAGATTGCAAATGGGTCTTCCGAATCAAGCGCAACTCCGATGGCACAATTGCTTGATACAATGCTCGCTTTGTGGCTAAAGGTTTCCATCAACGGCCTGATCTAGACTATTCTACCACGTTCAACTCTGTTATCAACCCGATAACACTGCGTATAGTCTTATGCCTAGCACTCTCCAAGGATGGCCTCTTCGTCAACTCGACATTAACAATACTTTTCTCAATAGTACTTTGCATAACGATATGTATATGGCTCAACCATCCGGGTTTCTCTACTCTTCCCTAAGTGCCAAGGGCATGGTATCAAGAACTCAAAGGCTATTTTCTACAAAATGGCTTCGTAAATTCTGTGGCGGATGTCACTTTTTATCTACTTTAAGGACGCCATCGTAGCATATTTCTTGGTATATATTGATGATATTATTCTCACAGGTAACAATGTACAGTTCTTTCAATATTTCGTTTGTCAATTTGGACAACGTTTCTTTCTGAACGATCTCGGCGATCTTCATCACTTTTTTGGGGTAGAAGCTATTCCCACAACACAAAAACTCTTTCTATCTCAACATCGCCACATCGCCGATCTTCTGAAAAAGTTCTTTATGGAAGGAGCTAAAGAAATTATCATCCCAATGTGCAATACCACCTCTCTACTTCTCCATGACGGGTCTTCATTTGTCGGCCCCACATTACATCGTCAGCTGGTTGGTGCTCTTCGATATCTCTCACTAGGCCCGACGTTTAATTTGCTGTCAATCGTCTCTACCAATTCATGTACTCTCTCACAGAGCTTCACTGGACGACACTAACGCGTTCTTCGTTATCTCAAAGGTACGATACATCATGGTTTTTATTTTAGCCGACGATCTTCTCTAACTCTTTAGGCCTTCAGTGACTGACTGTGATGGAAGTCGTGATGACGATCATTCCACCACTGCCTATATTCTCTATTTAGGCTTGAATCTCATCTTATGGAAATCATCCCGACAAAATAATGTCCCTTGATTCTCCTCCGAAGTTGAATATAAAGCCCTTGTGAATGCCACAGTCAAGATACTATAGATGAAAAATCTTTTGTATGAACTCAAGGTAATTCTGTGAATGCCACCCTCTTTATACTATGATAATACTGGGGTTACCTATCTTAGTGCAAACCCGGTCTTCCACTCTCGGATTAAGCAAATTGCTCTTGACTGTCATTTTGTTCGGGAATGCGTTGAAGATGGCACCATTTGTGTTCACAATATCAGCACTAATGATCAACTTGCGGATATTCTCACAAAAGCACTTGGATGCAGTCAATTTCTCAAACCTCGCTCCAAGATCGAAGTCTCCAACGGAGCCTCAATCATGCAATGACGTATTAGGAAAGATTTTCAAGACTGATGTAGATTTTTCTGATTACAAATCATTCAATAAATTTTCTGATTTTATTTGTTAGGAAAGATTTTATTTGTTAGATAAGATTTTATTCTTGTTAGAAAAGATTTTATTTTATTTCTTCATCATGGAGAGTGTATATATACATCTTTGAGATTCAATACAAATCAATTAAGTTCAAACCCTAAATTGCATTTTCTTCGGGATCTTATAGGATGCACAGGTCTAATGGTTACAAAATTAACTGGTTTAAATGATATTTTACAGGGACTGGGGTGTTAAGGTTATTAGATTGGAAAGTTGATATCTTTATCATAAGGGCAAAGATTTAAACACATACACAAGCTGTTTAACAAAAGAAATCTCCCCTAATCGATCGATTCTTCGCATTGAATCCTCAATGAATCGATGGGTTTCAAACTAATTGCAAATAAGCACCTAGGGTTTCATTCATTCAGCAAACATATAAATTATATTAGAATCGTGCATCAAAACAGCAGCTTCCCTCCACAATTCGAAGCAAAAAAGTTTTTTTATTGAGGATAGAAGACGATTTGATGAGTAATCGAGAAAAAGGAATGATTTTTCTTACAGAGACCTTTTAGGAGAGGAGGCGATGAGCGATGGCGACGGCCTCGTGCAAGCTTGAGACTTGGAGCTCGAAGGGCGATTGCGAAAGTGACAACATTTTCAAATTGGTGCGATGCAAAACAGATATTTATATTTTTTTTACATTTTCATTTTATGTTTTCTATTCTCTATTTGGGCTGCGCTGGGTGGGCGGGGCGGGCCTTGTCTGCTTAAATTTAAATTATTTTTTTTCAGCCCTAGCCCATTAAGCACGGGCAAGTTTATGAAAATATCATGGCAAGATTCATCAAGGATTTGATTGAAGTTGAGTGGTGCGTACTAAGTGATGTGGCCATTAATTTTTGATTGGATTTGGTCGCATGATATGACAATTCAAGTTGATAAGCAATGATTCTAATTAATATTTGCACAGTGTTAAAGAAAATAAAAACCATGTGGTTTGATCTTTCATCATCAAGTTGTGATATATGAGTAAGCATGACAGTTAATTAATCAAATCAAGCACAGTCGTGTAGCATGATACTTGAAATTTCAGTTGTCTATAATTTGTTTAAAAAACTAAATACGTGGGTATCCTCAAAATTTTGGATTGCCCGGGGTTAAAGTCGTGTCCCGTATCCGTTTACGTATCTACGGATTAATTAGGTTGAAATGTCAATTGACGTGGGCTGCCAACAGATGATGAGCCGTGTTAGGGTTTAGCACTATAAATATCTCTCTTTTATTGACTTAGAAGGGCTTGAAAGGTATGGTTGAGAACGTGAGGGTTGAGACGTGTGAGAAGATTACTGTAGCGGGGCCTATGTGAATGCTCTGCTGTGCGACATAAGGAGCGAATGAGTATAAAGTTTCTTATATCATATGAGAAGGTAACGATGCAAAGGATTGTATGATTTCATTGTTGGAATTCTACATGAAAGAATGTTATGTTTATTGAATTTAATAAAGGAGGACGGTAATATGTCGACTCTTGCTTATGCGTGAAACAAAATAATGATCATACAGTAGTAGGCCTAGTTTGAAGTTTGCTTTGATGCGCTTGAAGCATCTCTATCATTGGAGCCACTATTCCAATCACATTATTGAGCACATTGAATTGGCGAAACCATGCATGTCCCATGGTTTTTCCGACTTGCCAAACCCATCACCAAAACCCCCAACGTATCTCCCGTTAAACAGCACTGTTCCTGAATTCTTAAGCGGCTGATATAAGAATACAAAGGTAATATAAAGACAAAAGAGACTGAAAAAATGTAAAATCTAATGTATGGGCGTATTTAACGGGAGGTAATATTGGAGGGTTTCGGTGACGGGTTATAAACCTGGAGGGTTTTGGACAAGTTGGATAAACCACCGTATGATTTTAATGAAATAAACCGTTATTATCGGCATAGATATACCACATTGCTGCCTAACATGAGAACCACTAATATAGCATTAGGGCAATAACGATCATTATACATTATTTTTAGTATCGTATAAAAGCAACAAGTATCAAATGTTATAGAAAGAATTACTTATAACCATTTGAATCAATTCGGTAGTCGATTTTTTACCATCTTCAAATGATCGGTTTAATTCATATCCTGATAATAATTATGGTATAAGACCCATATATGTGTTTTAAAAACTTTTAATTTATCTTGCATCATAGACTCCATCCTACCCACTTAGCGGCTTTGCACAGAACTATATAACTCAACTGTCTTTATTATTATAGCCCAAACTTTCTGGATTGTGATGTGATCATTGCTGCATCATCTTGCAAGGAAAAAATATTCAAAAATAAGGAAAAAATTCCTATAAGCCAGACTACTCAATTAGGCTGTATATCTCATCATATCCTCTCCTTTCTTCCCATGTTCTCTCTCTCCTCCCAAACTCCCAAAGAGCATTCATACATTTCGGAATTTGAAACGGAAAATTTTACATAGCACCCTCGGTATTTATAATGGGATAATTTGTGGAACATATGACTTAAAAGATTTGATTTGATACCAAGACTTGATATGCATATCATTAGATTGATATAGTAATCACCGTGATTAGACTTCGTTCCTTTTCTGTTTTCCCTAGAGACTGTTGTTTCCTTGGATGCAAACAGAAACAATAATAATTTTTTTTTTAATTGTAGCCCTTGAAAACATTGCAGATTCCTTCCTACCGAAAAACTTGGTGTTTATTTTTTACTTCCCAAAACTAATAAGATACATCATTTTATCCCCTTTACAATTTCCGTCAGAAAAAAATTCCGTTAACTTTAACTTTAATTTTTCTCCATAAATTACAGGTTTACCATTTATCTGAAGCAACAAGTTAGACCGGAGAAGCATTCAACTTTTTCATAGCTAGAGAAAGACGTTGAAAATACTCTTGATTTCACGACCGATTTTAAGAAAGGTGCAGCAGAAACCTAAATCCTAATTTCAATTTAAGGAAGAAATTGAGTGTTTCCAAAGAATAAGTGGTTGGGATATTTTAAAGAAAAATCCGATATTATGCCATTAAAAATTGACAGAAACCGTAAATGGGATGAAATGATGTATCTTATAAGTTTTGAGGGGGGATAAAAAGTAAATAACAAGTTTCTTGGAATAGAAAGAAATTTGCTATGTTTTGGGAGTCCACGGGTAAAAAAACCCATAATAAAATGGGAGTAAATGCCATGGTTGATTTAGCTGTGAACTTGTGATACTGTTGTCGAAATGGGTCACGTCCCAACTAGGGGCAACAAAATCTAATAAAGCTAGATAACAGAAAAATAATTTATACATGCAAAATAGGAGAAAATCAAATCTAATAAATCTTCCCTAACTTATTCGAATCAAATTTAAATAAATCTAATCTAACTAATTTAAATCTGAATCAAATCTCTATCACTCAAATCATAACTAAAAGCAGACCTCTACCAAACCTTTTCCACTCGGCATTGCTCTTGCTCAGAATCCGGCTCCTTGTCCCGCGTCATTTGGTTGCTGATTCGGAGTTTATGTTTCCTTATTTCTCAAAAATTAAGTAAAACAAACACAACACAAAAATTCTATTTATATTCTGTCAAAATCCTCATCTCTAGCTAATCTACCGTCCATGAATCGATCACAAAACCGTTACCGGCATTTTCAAAATGAATGTACAAAATGATCTTAACCTTATGACATGGGATCTATATACATAAGCTATATACAAACACGGGATCACGAAAGTCTCAATGCCGCTCTAGTCTTTCGCTTACTCAAGATAATTTCTAACCAATATTATTGTGCATTTTTTGGGGGCAAGACAAGCACGTCATTGACTATAGTGCACTTAATCTTCTTATAAATATGCTTTAGGCGGCAAGTTTAAGCTCAATATTCAACATATACAGAAAAAATATCCCATATAAAAAGTAATATGCTTGCTTTTTTTCCCAATATTTGACTAAACAAGCTATACTTTTGGGGGGAGTCAATAAGCATACATCTCTATCTATGACTGAGGAGGCAAACACATATTGCTATTGCCATAAAGAAAAAAGGGGGGTCAACTCAAAAGCAAGCACTAAAAAGAGCATAAGTGAAGTGCTTTTGGGAAGAGAAATTATATTTTTAGCTCCAAAGCAACAAGTGGCATCTTTAGACTCCTCACATTGAGCAAACTCCATGCACCAAAGTCCAAAGATTATGGAAGTTGTTCACCACAAAAAATTTTCTTGTAGAACATTCTTTTATGTGTAAAGAAAGTATAAAGAAAGAGAAATGTGCTTGAATTATAATTAACTCATAGTGATGTGCTTCACTCAATTATGCTTTGGAAAATGATTGTGACACACAATTTATTGAGTTGAATTGGATGCATAACCAACATGCGTATTAACCACTAAAAAATTGATCTTTAAAAAAAAGTACAGTATTTACCATGCATCTCGGCATGAAATATAAAAACACAACTTTTATCGAATAGCCTTCTAACGATAACTTAAGCCGAACTACCGATTTGTAAAATGATAATTTATATTCGTGGAAACGGAGCCTCAGCCGTGCCATAAGAGTAAATTTCCTTATGTGGCAATCAAAGAGTCATCCTTTGCACATTTTTGGTTCGAATATCGCAACCACTTATGTTCATCTACATGGTCTAAAATCCATGTATACCAAATATCAAAGAGTCATTTGGTATTCTGTTCTCTCTTTATATTTTTCATTTATAAATAAAAGATTGGTCATCCCACTACTAATCAATCATGTGAACCAACCGGCCTTATCTTATCTTAGTCGGTATAACTTTCTTTTCCAATAAGTAAAGTTGTAAATTTGATCCTCATTGATGGTTGATTTAAATTTAAAAAAATCAATCACGTGATCTTTTTGGAGAGTGAGAGGATCTCTTGGTCAATGCCCAAACAATTATCCTATATCTTTTGACCAATGCATTAAGATGGATGCAGTGGTAGGTGCTTAGCTCTGATATGTAGCCTATGCCTGCAGAATTCAGGTGATGGAAGAGTAGAAGGAAAGGAATCCCTCTTAAACATCACTTCACATCATTAGGTTGTCAAATAATTTTTTTTAATATAAGTTTATAGATTGATACTATATTATACTAGGCATGACCTCATCAATGCAATATAAAAGATGAATTACTAAATAACAGAAAGAAAAAACATTCGTTGAATCACTAATCCAACTTGTAGTATTCACAATTTTTTTTTCAATTGTAAGCTCATATGTTCCAACTTGCGATATGGAATGAAAGATTTCTGAGAATCCACACAATCCTCAAAAAGCATATGATTTCAATGAATGTTGCATCAATGCGATTGGTATATCTTGATCATTCCGAACAAGTTATGTGCTCAGGGGGATGGCAAATAAATGTCAATCGGCGATGGAGTGCGATAGCCGAATGATCAATCAAGATCTAAAGTAATAAATTTCCTATTCATTCTACCTAATAATTGCATATATGCCCGCAAAATAAATTAATGGGGCCTTAAAAATAAAAAATCATCATGATAAAGAAGAAAAGTAAGAGTGGAGAGGGCCCACAAGTTTTATAAGCATGAGTTGGCAAAAGAAGCTACGTCTAATCAATAACGCACCAGAATCTCAGGCGTGGAAGCCCAACTCATGCATGCCCCAAACACACACCCCAGCTTTCCATTTAATTACTAGAAATGCCCCTACACAGTACAAAGGAACTTGTATTGAAGTGAGGGTGTTTTGGTCATTTGAGGAAAAATTTGACAGTGACCCTTTAATGGGGAATGGCTGCAGGCTCTCGTCTAGAAGCTTAAAAAATGCCAGCTCATCTTTTGTGAGAAATGCACTCAAATTGCTGCTCATTTTTTTCTCCGGGTCCCACCAAGCTGTCCGAAAAATAACATAAAAATTCCATCTCTTCTTCATTTCTATCCGGATAGAGTGTGCCAGGTAAACCGAATAGTTCTCCATCTTTTGGATTATTAACTATAATTAACTCTTCTTCATTTTTTTCCCTGAAAAATGGGATTTGATGTTGCCTATGCCTCCTTTGAAAAAAGGTAGCCCTTTCAAGAGTTATAAGCAGAAGTTCAAGTGTCATCACCATGAACTTTCTTCATTATTAAATATAAGTAGGTATTTTTTCCGAAATAGAGATGATTAGATATTAAAATTAGTAAAATAATATAATTTAAATTATAATTATAAGAATATGACGGTTTGGATTGGGTATGATTAGAAGTCGGGCTCTAGAAACCCGCTATTAATATTTAAAAGATAAAGGACGGGTTATGAGAACCCGTCATACTCACACATTGACCCCCATCTCCCAACCCCGCCCACCCTACCCCCCGCCCTCTCCCCTTCATTGGGGAGGGAGCGCGGATCTTTAGAAGGGGGGTGGGGGCGGGTTCTGGGAACCCGCCCTTTTAAAATTTAAATTTAAAATTTTAAAATTTTTAAATTTTAAATTTTAAATAAAAATATTATTAAATTAGAAAATAATTTATTAAATCGGGTTCCAAAAACTGGCAATTCCTGATAGAGCGGGTTTTTGGAATTTAATTTCGCACAAATATTGGATAAGATTGTTGTTATTGTTACTGACGTGGAGATAAGTGTTATTACTGATTATATAGAAGGAATTCAATACTTAGATCATACTATAAATATGAATCTTGTATACACTTCGGTAACAAAATGAATCTATTAAAAGAATTGGGGATAAGTTAATTGTATACTTTTAATCTGGTTGTCTTTTAATTTTGGGATAAGTTAATTGTATAATTTTAATTTGGGTGTCAAAAATGTCCAATTCTTTTAATGGATTCATTTTGTTACTGAAGTGTATACAAGATTCATATTTATAGTATGATCTATGTATTGAATTCTTTCTATATAAACAGTAATAACACTTATCTCCACATCAGTAACAATAACAACAATTTTATCTAATATTTGTGCGAAATCGGGTTCCAAGAACCCGCTCTTGGAACCCGATTTAATAAATTATTTTTTTAATTTAATAATATTTTTATTTAAAATTTTAATTATAAGAGGGCGGGTTCTAGGAACTCTCAAGAGTGTTCTCGAACCCAACAGGCTGTAATCCAAAGGTAAGGAACCACGGGCCCGAATCAAGTGTTAGTAATGAGACTTCAACCTAGTGTTGAAGTATTCCAAATTTAACAGGCTATAATCCAGGAGTAAGGAAACACGGGCCCTCATGATAGCTTGCTTGTTTTAGTAGATATGGATTGATGATCTAGGGGAACTCCTGAGATTTCGTTGGATTCACACATGAACTACCCCAACACCCAATGCATTCTAGGTTACAGTTAAAATTACTAGTTTTGCTCGAATCCATGTATATATCAAGTTGCAAGATTGAGTTCATGTCAATATCAAGTATTCGTGTCAAGTGTTCATGTATTCATGTCAAGTTGTATTCATGGTTCGAGTCAAGTCAGTTTCAATAGCAGCCATTGTGTTCTGGTATTCATATTAAGTTCATGTCAAGTCATAGTATTCTAGTATTCAGGTTTTGGGATATTCAAGTTCAAATGTTCTGATTCATGATCAAGGATTCAAGTTTATGTTCAAAATTAGATTCAAGTTGGGTTATAATTCAAGTTTGTATTTGAGTCCGAGTTCAAGTTTAGATTCGAATTTGGATTTGAGTTCATGTCTTTTCATGTGAATTGATGTAAATTGTTAAAATCTTATATTTAGGAGAAATCGGCAACTGCTGCACAGGGACGGCAGGATTTGTGTCTTTTTCCAAGACAATTGTCATTTGATAACTCCGTTAAGTTGTCTAACCAGAATATGCAAGCACTCACTTTCTCCAGCTCTCTGTGGCTCAAAAGAATTGATCCCGCTTAAACCTATATTAATTTTGAGTCCTTAAAATATTGTTTTGCAAATCTCGATGGGGTTTTATGAAAAATACTTTAACATAATTTAAAAATAAATCTTGAGGATGATTTGTAATATTTAGGGTTTTCGGGTACATGTATTTTAATTGTTGTGGTGTTTTGGGGATAAAACCTAGCTTTTTGAAAGTTTGTGGTATTTTTATGAAAACTACTATTTTTGGAAACTTGGTGGTATTTTATCAACAATTTTAATCTTTTATTTTTTTAAAATATAGTTTCTTAATACAAATTTCGTAATTTTATATAATTTTCCCAAAAATTAGTTTTTTATCAGAAATGTCGCGTTTCTTAAAAACCGTATTTTTATTCCTTTCGAGACCGAATACTCCGTGAGGAGTCTGCATCTCGCTCTACTGTCCCAAGAAGATGCGATAATCCGCACCATCCATTAGCGGGTCCCCTGATGAGGGTTATAGAGGCGTAATTGCTAAGGATTCGAAATACTGATTTAAAGAAACTCGTTTTTATAAAAGTGTGATATTTTAATGAAAAAGTTCTTTTACTTTGAATTACCCATATGCTTAGAATACCGTGCTATGAAAGCATAGTGTGCGTGTGGGGTAGGTTATTACCTCGTGAAGATTATAGGGTTTGGGTATACTAGATATTGAAAAGAGGTTACACTAAAGTTCATGGTATTTTAATGAAAAAGTTCATTATATGTCGGTTTCATATGAAAATTTGGTTAAATCTAAAAAAACTAAATGATGTGAATAATGTTGGGATTAGTATAACATGTTAGTTTGATCTCGTTTGCTTATCACATGACTTACAATTGTTTAAAAGAAAACTATATCGGAGATAACTCCTCTTTTGTCGGTTTGTTTTAAAAAATATGAATCGAGATGAAAGAAAAGGAGATAAGAGGGACTTATGGCTTGGTAATATTGAGAAGAGAGTAAGGAAGAAGGGAGGGGACTTCGTGGCGTCGCGGAAGCTCTGGAAACGGTTTCGATTTTTTATGGAAGGAGCTTGGTTGCTAACTCCACTTGACTCCACTTGCACTTAGGAACTTTTGAGGTGATTTTGCTAGAAATTTTCAGAATAGAGGGGAGTTAGGGCATAGGGTGGTATTTATAATGAAGAATTAGAGTTTGGGAATTAAAGTTTTGGATTAAAAAGCATTACAAAGGTGTTAAATGGTGAATTGAAGAGTCTCTGTTTGATTGCAGGAAAATTAAACAGTGCAGAGAAGTTAAGGGGAGTCGAAATGATAAGTGTGCAAAGCAGGGAGGCATATGGGGCATTTTGGACCGTCGGCGTCGGCCCTAGGGGCATTTTGGGCGGTCGGATCTAGTTGGCTTGCCTCGAGATTCGTGCCACGTATCAAGTCGGATGTGTACACCTCATTGGGCCTGTTTGATTTTTCTGAAACTTTTCATTTCTCCGTGTATTTCACGTGCAACTCTTGAGCTTCCAAAAATTAAAAAGAAAAATCTAAAAATAATTGGGTCTGATGGGAATCGAACATACAGGCTATGTCACAGCAGTGTATGGCTTTACCAGTGAGCTACAAATTGCTTCTTACTTTTATTGAACAAAAATAACTTATAACTTCACATCAGATTGAAATACCCCTTTTTATATTCATTAAACAATTTTTTTTTGTACAGGGATTTCAGAGTCATTACATACAGCCTACTCCAGAGATCGATGTGTTGTCTACTGTGCAGACAGATGAACCAGCCGCTGCTGAGATTGACGAGATATCGCCTCCGGAGTTTATAAAGCTGAAACTACATGAGTTATAGCCAGGGATGTGATAGAAGATCCCTAGTCATTCTTGGATAAAGTGACTAGGATATTTCATTCATTTGGATACCTCGATGCGAGATCGGTTAAGTTGCATAGCTTCAGTTCGAAGGTTCTTGCTTAGACCTGGTGTAAGTCGATCGAGAGAAGACGAACAGTGTGTATTCCTCCGATAACTTGGACGAGTTTCTGAGGACGTAATCGGCCTGATGTCTTCTACAGAGTGTTGAGGATGCCCGAGTTTGTAGCTTCGAATCTTTACGAGAGACTCTGGATTTGACCATAGCCAAATATGGATTGCATTCTTCACAACTAGCGAGATATGATTCCGAATCGGTCGATATTGAAGGAATGGATTAAAAGATACGTGTGAGCTCTCAATGAGTCGTTCCTCTCCGTTAATGCCAGAGAATTGATATGTATGCAGAGACGCTGGATACAGCCACCTTTCCAAAATAAATTCGTGATAAGATTGCAGCTGTCCCGGAACAAAAAAACGGAAAACGGATTAAGTAAAGAGTGCCAACTTCCGGGCAGTTCGGCAGAGATGATATTGGAAGAGATTGTGGCAGGTTCATCCGGAATATTATGCGATAAAGATTTGGACCAAGGATCGGTTTTATGGTACGTATTCAGAGGGCCAGATGGCGCCATCAGTGACGTACTACTTTGCGAGTGGCCAGATAAATTGGTCAGGAGATGTTTAGAGAGACGTTAGAGCGGGTTGGTTTCCGTCGCTACTCCTAACCAGGCTGTCGAGCTAGGAGGTCGCGGGATTGGTGATCCATAAAGAGAATAAGGACCCAGAGACAAAAGATGCCACACCGTGGGCAGAAGGCAAATAGGAATTCTTGCTCTGCCAGCTCCGGTGCACCGGCACCTTTCGACATTGAAGGATTTGTACCTTTATATCATTTGTTGTTGATTTGTGATTTAGAGATCCGAGTATCACGCTTTCATCATTTCGATTCTTATGTTTTGATGATTGAGTTTCATGATTGATATTTTCGTGTACTGTAGCTGCACCTGAAAGATATTTTCCTTTGTGCACGGTTGTTGCACTTGATTTATATTTATTATATCCATTACACTTGATTTGTGTTTTTTTGCATATCCATTGCACTCTATGTTGTTTAGTGCACGCAGTTGCACATATTTATGATTTCGTACACTTCGGTATACTTGATTTTGATTTCGTGCATGCTGCATACCGCTGATTTTGATTCATACACTCGATATTGTTTACATGCGTTTTTTATACATTGATATGATTTTCATGCACGCCAGTTGCACTAAATTTATGTTTTCGTGTACCAAGTGCACTTGATATTCGTTTTCATGCACTCTATTACACTATATGCTTTTGTATAGACCCGACGCACTTGATTTAGACTTTTGCGCACACTTGGCGTACTTGATGTGATTTTGTGCACATTTAACGCACTTGATTGAGATTTTGTGCCTTCCAGATGCACTTGATGTTGTTGTCGTGCACACCCGTTGCACTTGACAGATTATTTCGTGTACACCCGTTGCACTGAGTCTTTGTTTCATGAACATTCGTTGCACATGGTTTTGACTTCGATTTCCATTCGCACTAGACACACGTGGATTTATTTTCATACACACTTATTGAGATTGATTTCCTTCCGAGTATCACGTTTTTTTAGGATATGCACTATATTATATAGTAGCCGAGCAGGACTGGTCTGAGAATAGTACCTGAGTATTTTTACATGTATCGGTATTTACTGAAGTGGTTTTCAAAAGTAGCTATAGTCTCACTATTTTCCAACGCGTCTATGAGCGACACTAAACTTTACAAAAGAAAACCCTTCTAAGAAAATTTCAAAAAGAAGGGACGTATATCTTAAGCAAAATATATAGAGACATATAAATATTTCTTTATAAAATGAGCGCCCGCTACTTGTGCCGTGATATACGCATTACACGACGATTTGAAAGGGATATTGCATGCATTTTTCAGTTATTTAAATGATTTGGTAAGGATGCGTACTATACATATAGTATAGTCTCCATTACATTATATTTGATTCAAACAATAGATTTCGGAACTTATGTTTTCATTTTAACTCCTATGATTTGTGTGACGATTGACAGAATTTCGATTATTGAGTTTTGCACTTGTTTTCACGCATATGCGTTGAGCTACAATATTTTTTGTTTATCCGTAACTTCGAAGCCCCAATGATTCGATTTGATTTATTAAAATGTTTTCAATATTTGGGGGGTTTAAATTTAAATTCAGAGACCAAATTTATTTTGGGGGGGGGAGGGGAAGGATTGTAACATTTCAGAAAAATATAAACTAATATTTTTTTGATTTAAACAATAAAATAATAAACTTCACGAATATTATACGAATATAGATTTGAGTTTTCGTAGAATGGTATGATCATATACCTATATTTTGGAAAGTAATTGGAATTTAAAATAAATTATTAATTATGAAAGTATTTATTTGATTTGGGTATTTTACAAATTAATATATATTATTTACAAACAAGTTGAATGCTAAACTTGATTAGTATTTCACTAATTAGGTATTAAACCAAATTTATTTTGTTAACTATGTGTTAATGTGCCATGACACATTTTACATTCTATTCTTGCATGGTTTTATTTTCCTTTTTGATTTTTCATTTGTAAAATAGAAAATAAAAGAATAAATGAGAGATGGGAGACAAGGAAATATGATGGCATGATGCATTTAATGAGAAAGAGTGAGAAAGAGAGAGAGAAGGAGCCATGGTCATAACAATATAGCTAGTTTTCTTTACTACATTCTTCATTTTCTTCCTTTCCTTCATCTCTTCTTCAACTTCTCTATCCTCACTACCATCTTGAAATCACTCTCAAAACCATCTCTAAACACCATCTAGCTTTCACAATAATTGCTCCTTAGCTCATTTCAAGCAACACGGAGTGAACAAGTTCTAGTTTTGAGCAACCTTGGTCATCTTAGAATTTTCTTCAGTTGCTCCATGAGATAATAACTCCATCTTTAGACAAGTTTTTTAAGTTTCCTAACCACATATTATGGTTTAGAGTTAAATATGTTATGTTTTATGAACTTAGAAATTTCTATGATGATTTTTAGTGGATGTTATGAGTGGTGGTGGTGTAATAGAGGCTTAGTTAGTGACCACAACCTTATTAGTGAGAGAATCATTGACCAAACATGAGTTTAGAAGTTCCACAGATAAACTTAGAATTTTCCGATATCGGTTTAATTGAGTATTGATGTTCAAATAGAATCTGGGATGACTTGGGGGCTCTGAAAAATTTAATAGCAGATATTGTGAGATGTGCAGACCCATAAGAAGCTACCTTAGAAACCCGAGCCCAATCTACCATACCTTGGCCGCCAATTTATTCGAAATGGCCGCAAATTGCGGATTCACCTTGGAGTTAGGATTTGGGTTTTGGTCTGTAGTTCACATATTAGATAACTAGACCCACCCTATATGCAAAAAAAATGCTAATTTCACTTTAAGAAAAATCTGGGAGCATTTTACTATGTTTCTGCTTATGTTTTCCGACATTTGAAAACTTGGTTTTTGATATTTGAGTTTTATCGTTTGATGTTCATACGTCAACGGAGATTGTTTTGTTGTTCTAGCACGTGCTGACCATAGGTTCTTACCTATGTGCCCTTCGCTTGTCGTATCGGTTTTCAATTTGGATTTTTATGCGATACAATATGCTTTGATTTGTAAGTATAAGCGCATGGACTTTCAGGACGATGAAGAAGGGCAAGGCATCTATCGGGATCGACTAGAGCGAGGCGTTGTAGGTGAGTAGAAGTATATCTATAGGGGAAGTTGGGTGGATGGCGTATAACATCCCCGCAACCGTAGAATTAGAATGTGTATGTGTGTGTGTGTGTATATATACACTTCGTTAGTAAGGTGTCTAGAATATTATACCCTAGTAGTATACTTAGTAGGAGATATTCCCTGGTTCTATTTTCTTACCACTAGATGATATGTATATACACACCTATATATAATATGAGGATAATTATGATATGACATGACGATAAGATGAGGATATGATCTGATATGATGACACGAGTCGATATGGGTTGACATGATGATATGAGGTGATATATACCTGATGCGATACGGGATGATATGGCACGTGATGTTATATGATGAGATAAGATGATATGATGTATGTGACTTTAGATTCGTACTATTGATTGATGATATCGTACGATAGATTATACCGTATGTGATATGATGAGAATGGATTGCCGACTTATATATATTCCGAGTCGAGAAATATTGATTAAAACCTTTAAGTAGATATTACGATATATTTGGAGCCATGCCTATTTTCAAAACTAATGAATCCTTACGCACTTTTAAATGATAATTTCAAGGGACGCCACGACTTTTCAAATGGTATCTTTTTCAAAAACATCGTAGCCCTCTATTTTCAAAAACAACGATTTATAATATTTTAAACTATAACTGTATGGCTCATACGTAGTTACATATTTTATATATCATTCGCGTTTACGATTTCTTTCTTCTGCTTACGCTCGCGCTACGATTTCTTATTTTTGCATACACTCTATTTTCGTTACGACATATATACTACGTTTTGTGTCCTTATCTTTATACGATTTCATCAGCTAGGACACACGCACCATTACCGTTGATGCGCATGTTGCACGTACACATATTCGCCGGCTTACACACATCATTGGTAATTGCCATGCTACGTACACATTTGAAATCGCTGTCACCGTATCACCTTATAACCTATAGCATTTTAGTTATTGTTTAGTACTCAGTACCACATACACTAGTTCAGTTATTGCACTTCCTTACCTAGCTACACGACACGCTCATATGAACACATTTGCTATGCATTACAGTATCGTTCTATACCTAGCTACACGACACGCTCATATGAACACATTTGCTATGCATTACACGCTCATACTAATATGAGATTCTGTTTTGATGAGATTTCTGGATTTGAGAAACTACAGATGGTATTTAAAAACTTATGATTGTTTTAAAAAAACGTGATTTCTCTTGATATAATACTTCGATGTCCACCATAAGATTTCTCGGTGCTGAGCTATGATGATTACCCGATTCGAGGAGTGAGGAGTCACCGTCTGTGGGTACATGGTGGACCCGGTACGGTACTCTGGGGAAAGAAGATCGTATAGAAAGACGTTGAGCCCGGCAGGGGAACACTACCTACCAGTGACAGTACTGGACTCGGCGGATATCCGGAGGATACCGACCGGAGTGATATGAGACAGATGAATATGATGGCCAATCCGATGAGACGGTGCCTGAGATATGTGGATTTACGTGTCGATGCTGGACACAAGTTTTATGATAATTTCGAGTGTCGATGCTGGACACTCCGATTTTATGATGTTTTGATGTGTCGTTGATGGCCACATGTTGGATGATCACTACTACAAATAAGGGTTGCCCCTACGGATTTATCCGTAGGAGCAAATCACTGCCCCTATGGATATATCCGTAGGGGCAAGAAAATACCCTGTAGATACAAACGCCGTAGGTGCAAGTCGCATCCTTGAACATGCCCCTACGGACTAAAAATTGCCCCTACAGAGTTATGTGTAGGTCCAGTTGTCCCTACGGATTAGGCCGTAGGGACAAAAAATTTATTTAATTTATGATTTTATAAAATAAATTAGGTGTCCCTACGAACTTATCCGTAGGGCCAAGTAGTTGCTCCTACGGATAAGTGCGTAGGTGTAGATCCGTAGGGATAAAATATCAGGTATCCTGATATTTTGTCCCTATGGATACCTGTGTAGGGGCATTTGTTTACCCCTACGGATATATTCGTAGGGGCAAGCTTAACCCCTAATACTGAGATTATAGGGGAAAAATATCAGGTATCCTGATATTTTGCCCCTACGGATAAATCTGTAGGTACATAGTTGGGCCCTACGGATTAATCCGTACGGGCAATGGTGGGCCCTACGGTTAAATTCGTAGGTACATATTATCAGGTTTTTTTTATAAAAAAGGGCTGCCTATTTTTTTCTCGCTCTGTGCACAATAATATATACATCATATATAAAATTAATCATCACGCAGAACATATATCGCAGTATTCATAATCACATCACGCATAATATACAAAAGAAACCAACAAGCAGAATATGATATCAATATAAACACGCAAACACCACCAATATCAATATCGTCCAAAATGTAGTACAATATGTATCATAAAAATAAATACATTTTTAAAATACAAGAATCAAAAAGCTACCCTAGCTCGGTCCAGCTCCACCTCTGATAAATGCCAGAATCTGGCACGCCTGCTCCTCGGTCAATAAATCATGCAATGCGGAGCGTGCGGGAGTCTGAGCGGGCTGTGGAGCTGGCGATGTGGTCTGCGCAGCCGCCGTCGAGGTAGTGGCTTGCGGAGCCGTGGCTGCGGGAGTCTGAGCGGGCGGTGGAGCTATAGGAGCTGTCTGCGGAACCGCAGCCGATGTAGTGGCTTGCGGAGCCGCAGCCAAAGGAGATGCATATGGAGGCCCGGCCGATGTACCTTGTCACTTCTGGACCTACGCGTGTAATAAGCGAGTAAGAACTGTGTATTATTCGAATTCATATCATTATCAAGTTATTTCGAAACCCCAATCTATGTATACTTAGGGACTTAGGCCTCGTTTGGATATCTAGTTTGGAAAACCGTAGTTTATTTTAATTAGATATGTATGTATGATTAATCAAAGCTAAGTCTACAACCAAATAAGCTCAGGCTAGGTACTAATATTGGATATGTTGCAATCTATAATATGACATAATATTTTACTATTAAGTCGTATACATACCAGCATCTCCTTCAACTCCTGAACGGTGGCCTTCAAGCTCTCCAGTTCCTGCTGGAAACGTCGCTCACTGGAGACGGAGGAAGTAACCGCCGGGGTGGAGTCCAACCTCATATGGGCCCTGCTAGGGCCCGGTCCCCGGCCTCTCTCCCAACCTCCGTAGTTCCATCTGTGTGCGGCGTCCAGGACTGGGGTCAGCAGCATCGGATCGCTCTGTCCGGTAAAATCGATCCCCGATGCCTCGGCCTGCTCAACCATCCGCTCCTACACCCACATTAACCAGTAAAATATAAGTATATCATTTAAATTTGAACCTTTCAAAACTAAAATTTCAAATAGGGGTTGAATAAATATCAACAGTTACGCAATACTCCTGGGTAGCGACGTCGGGGTACCAAGCTCGCCCATGGCGGGATCTGTCGAGGTACCGTGGACGGCAAGATATGCGGACAGTACGCTCGGTGTACCACCTTACGCCAGGGTCTGAGCTCTCTGCAATATTAGAAAATAACTCTTAATATTAGATATATTAGAAAATAACTCTTAATATTGCATTATATCATAAAGGCCGGTCTATTGTAATTTACCGATAATTCCATGGCTCGAGTAATATTCCTCGAGCCACCTGTATAAGTGGGGCGACCCCTCTTCGCCGACTTCCTATTCTCTATATTTTGAGCGGCCTGTTTCTGCACAACACATTCACATTTTTTCTAATTAAGGAACACAAAAAAATAAATTATATACTAATAATGAATTACATTTAAAATACATACCTGTTTGCGGTGAGAGTCGAAATGTTCGCACAATAGAGGCCATGTCTCTACGTCGACTCTCGCAAAGGCCGGAGTAGATAGGAGGGCCGCTCTTTCTACCTCGGGGGTCGCCATCCACAGGGAGTAGCAGTCGGCCTTCAGCTCATTCCTGTTGTATCGGATCTTGGTCTGCATGTTCTTCATCAGGCCATTGTAGAGAGCATGAAGGTCGAGCACCCTCCCAGGGAGATCAGGGTCGGGTACAGGCTGAAAATCGTAATCCAACTGAAAATACAAAAAAAAACATTGTTATTAGATTGCAAGTGTTAATAATAAATATATTGGATAAATCAAATGAAAATATATATTAATACCCGAGCCTGATCAAAGAAGAGGGCGAATGAGCGTCGGTGCTGGTCGCCCCACTCAACGTGAAGTGGATAGTTCTTCACGAGCCGGCTCTCATCCTCCATATACCGGCCGAACCTCTCGGCATGATCGCCGGTATAGCGATAATCAGGGGTAAAAAAGAGGGGGAATGCTGCCTCCCCCTAGCTCTGTCAGGCCTTAGCCTGTGGGACTGATTTGGGCCTCGAGTCCCCCTCTGGGGATGGGGAAGCCCTGCGTCTGCAAGAAATATCAAGACAATCAATATTAAGACAAAGTTGTATTAAGAAATCAAGGTTAAACGAAAATTGAAGTGTGATATATACCTCCGGTGACTAAAGCACGGGCCTGGGCCCGGGCAGCAGCACGAGCGGGACGATAGTTCTTCCGGTGAGGAACAGCCGGTGTCCCGGATGCGGACGCATCCCCTCCAACTAGAAAATAAAAATTGACGCTAAATTTCCATGAAGTTCATATTTATTCTATAGAGGATATTTAAAATGAATAAATATTTTATATTTATTCATACTAACCTACAGACGATGCGGAGGGTACGGAAGTGGCAGGAGTGGCCCCTGCGTCAGATGTGGATGTACCACCTATAATTAGACAATTAAAAATATATTATATAAGTAATTGCAAAAAGAATGTGTAGATCAATAATATAACATTCTAAATTAATATGCATGCACTATAGGATATATAAACATACCCGCAGGTGCGGTGGTGTCACCACCTACAGCTAGACAATAAAAAAAATTACTATCTAAGTAAGAGCAAAAGGAATGTGTGTATATTTATGATATAACATTCTAAATCAATATACACGCACTATATGATATATAAACATACCTGGAGGTACGGGAGCGGCCTCTGTCCCTGATGTGGATGCATCACCAACAACTAGACAATCAAACATTGACAATATAAGTAATTTTGACATGAACAGGCATGAATAATATTACATTCAAAATGGATATGCGTGCAATATACCTGGAGGTGTGGCAAAGTCCACACGGAAGGAGGCATCCGAAAGGGTCTCCGATCTGGGTGCAAGACCGGCCCTCTGAAGCTCCCTACGCAGCTCTCCGGACGGCAGAACCGCTCTGTTTCTGCCTCTGCCGGTGCCGCGGCTGGAGCTCATGCCGCCCCTTGCTGCTCCCGTCATCGTCATCAAATCTAGATAAACGGTTCGCGGTCGCATTAGACAATCATTACAAGTATTGACTATATATGTATAAATCGTAAAATGTGAAGTAATAATATAACATTACCGATAACCTTTTTCATTTCATGGGCACATTAAACATATCTACTTGGATTCCATCATCAATATCATTTCTGTAAGTGCACGGCAGCGCCCCGGCCGTCTGAACGAGGCCAAAATGCGGAATCAAAAACTTTTCTATAAACTAGAACCTGCGCTACCGCGGACTTTGAAACCCGGATCAGGCCAATAACCTAATCCTAGCTAACTAGAGAAGGGGTAGAGAGATATACCGAGCGATCCGTGTCTTTTGGTCTTCTCGTCGTCGTCCCGATCTCCCCGCGGAATCTCCGGTCTTCATCTCCTCGTCGGAAGGGCACCACAACGCCGGGTTTTTTTACGGGCTCCCACCTCTGGACCGAGGCAAATCGAGCACGAAGTTGGCGAGTCGACGTGTCCAAGAATACTGTAGATGAAGTGTAGAAGGCTTTGTCTCATAGGGGTATGAAGTTGCCATTTGATGGAGGTGAAGAAAAATCAACTTTAGAGAAAAAAATGGAGCTATCATTTTCAAGCATAGAATGAGACGAAGAATGAATTCCTATCTCCAAAAAATCTCACCACTCCCCAATAGTGGCCGGCCTCATCCTTGGAGAGTGAGAGAGAGAGAGTGGATCAATCATGTAAGAAAGAATGATGAGTGATGATGAGAGAATCAAATGATCACAACAAAAGTCACATCTTCAACAACCATCACAACTCAAAAGTCAAACAATGATGAATAAAATAAGTCAAGGGATGGTGCACAATCATGAAGCAACCATTTACAAAGACCACCCTCCACAACTCTAATTTGCACATTTGCAAATAAGCCCTCCTCCACCAATTTTCAGCCAAGAAAAGAAACAAAGAAAAATGGCCGAAACGGAAAGCAAACTGGCAACTTCAGGAAAACGATCCCGTAATAAATTACAGGAAAACCCCGCTACTGTATATACATACCCGTATTTGTATTCCGACCGAATACAAATGCAATGAGACAAAATCTACACTGTAATCCGTGCGATACCGCACGTATATGATTGAACCCTGCTATATCTCCATACGGCCTCTACAGTGTTTCGCCCGAAACTTGAGAAACGGTCTGTGGGGGACTCTAAAGACTCGTTAATCCCTTGGCTGTGGATTTAACCACTAGCACGTCAGAGGTATTAGCCATACGTAACGGGCTACCAGGTATTAACCAAAAGGGACGTCGATGAGCGAACTCATCCTGACACCCTACTGAGCCTGTAGTGACAATATCCGTACAGTCCGGTCCGTTCGTCTATGAGTATCGCATGGCGGGCCTAGGGGGTTGGTAAAAGTCAGACCCCCAAAAGCGGTACAAGTCGTGTCGGAGTGTAGCCCAGAACACCCTGAGATACTACTGGAATACCTACCAGTAAATCTCCTGCCTTGGCCAAGGACTTCGTGTAATGGCTCTCCTAGACACAGCGCGACCTCACCCCCAATACCGGGAGAGACGAACCCCTGCAGATCCGCTCACTGCCTTCATGTGGCTCGGGACTGTACCCAACTAAAACCTGTTTGCACGTCTACTTTGAGCGTGGTAGGGTAGTAATCAAAGTACAGTGGGAACTCACATGAGACAAATGACGATCTCAGGTCGATGAACTAACCTGTATACATGTCACCAGGGAACTGCTATCTGACGTCAGGTATAAGACCAACTAGCATGTTCCCGGCGAGTCATGTCCAGTGTACTCATAACCCAATGAGCACCTGTATACATCTTAGGTGAACCAACTGACACCAGTGGCTTGTGAGACGGGCCACCGCCCCTCGTCGGGGTCTCGACTGTATACACTAGTCTACTGTGGAGTATCGATGCCCTGTCTCGAAACTCCCTCGACTAGGGACCTTTTAAGGATGTGCTTATAGACCCCAGCTCCCACGTATATGATCGCCCTCATACTGCTGACAGTCAAGCAAGAATCCTAGGGGCTCTATCAACGCGCAATAGTGACCTGTAAGGTCAGCTAAAGCAGTACACGATGATAAAGATAAACTAGATAGCATACTATCATCTTGAGTAAGACTGTCCTACCGGTATAGGTCCTCCCTCAATTATTGCAATCACGTGCCTGTGATCCAATAATTGACTCTGAGAGCACTATCTCCAACAATCTCCCACTTGCACTCAAGGCTAATTATTGCGATGTCGCATACTCACAGCCCGTGTGATACCGAACACCCAACTCCTCTACTAATCAGTCTCACAAAACCTGTTTGCGAAACAATTGCGTTCGAGGAATAGCCTCAGTGAGTGGATCCGCTCTGATATTTCTTTCTATGTCTCTCTTTATCTCAAGCTCGCGGAGAAAGCCATCTCCCGAAATGAGCAATACCTGTCTTAGAATGTGTCTGGATATCTAATGGGACCTAGCTCATAAATGAACTCCAAATCCAAACTTCTTAGACTGTATCGTCAACTGAACTTAATAAGTATCCTGCGCCATGCCTCCCTCAGTATCCGCTTGGACCTCCTGTCCAAACTACTGCCCCTCGTCAAAGGGAGAACTATAACTCTGACAGACACTCTGTCATCCAGGTCACCTTGGAAGCCTGGAATGATAACCGTCTCCATAAGGAGGCTGCCGTTTATCAAATCCCTAGAACATCCACTTATGTTCTAAAACTGCTTCCGATCGTTTCTCCAGGATAGGATTAATATCAACTTATTGCATCTACTGCAAAAACAACATCTGGCGTGGTACTTGACATCTCATGATTGACTCAATTGCCTAAGCAAGTGATCTGCCAATCATGCACATCCTTCTCCCCTTTAGTCAGTAAGACACCTTTAGAGAGGGTGACTCCATCACCTGCAGGTACACTACCGTGCCAGGAGTCGCCCATTCTAAAACACCTTTAGAATGCTGTCTAAGTACCCAGATTGGGAAACCACCCAAATCTAGATCTAAAACCATAGATCTAGTGACCAGGATGTCTGATATAAAATCTAAGTCCCATGTGGAGAAACCACTGTGTGACAACCAAAGTATAACCGATCGTAGTATAGGAACTTCACTTCCTACTCTGTGTATGTCATCCAAATACCAGGATATCACACCCTACTATCTTCTTAACAGATCCATCCCCTATTTTGATGAAGTCAAACCTATGACTGTCACATCAGAAATAGATGATCTATCTCCGCTATATATGTTTTAGTCTATAAATAGACATAAGTTACTTGTCTATTATGCTTCCGCTGCTCCCACTGACTACGACAACCCTCTGGCAGAGTCATATAATTGTACACTTCTAAAGCTAGTTTAGAACGACGTTATACTCATCCTCCTGCCGGGTCTCACAGTCTGGAACAACAGCAATGGAAAGTCTGGGTAAACAAGAACCTCCCTGTCATCGTCCTTGAGGCTACCGTAGTATCTCTCGGGTGCCTGAGGCTATCCACCCTATCTGCGGAGTGGCCAATGGAATGTCAAACCAGATTGAATCTTTAGGTTCTTATCAAATTTTCAGTAATCGTTTGCGGTTCTGGAATCACTTCCAGTTCTACCATACTCCCACTACTGTTTTCTGAAAAAATCCATTTTTGTTAAAATTGTGGCGAGTCAAGAACAATATCACTATTGATCTTCCAGATGATAGAAAGTCAACCTTCGTCATAGCATGGGTCAACCCACAAACAGTCATTACAGAAACGTGCCTTGAGTTATCCAGAGTCTGGTTTTAAGCATAAGCCGGACAACTCCCCGTACCTTAACAATGTCAAGATATGAACTGTTCTATATCCAATATAGAAACAGAGGCACAGATTTAATTGAACCAGATTCAAATCATGCAGCTGTCTCCAGTGCATGTCAACTAAATGGAAAGAGGCCGATCAGCGTTACCCAACTTAGGAATGCTTACAATTATGAGTAACCTGAAAGAGAAGCAAGTTCTCTTAATCATTACTATCAACTGAATACCATACACAAGTATCTACATCTTCGATCACCTTGAAGAATCCTGACACTTGCAATACTTGGTCCTCCACTTTATTCATATACCTATAACTTCTCAAAACTTAGATCTTGCATTTCTACGAAACACATGTCTAAAAACTGGAGAAGTCATAAGTAAACCGAATATAGTATGAGGACCAACCCCTCTGTCCTAATGGACACTAGACAACATACAATACTCTGTATAAGCCCCCTGAGTTGAATAACTCAAACCCTGTGTGTTGTAAGTTGAAAACTGTACTATGGTTATGAAGGATTACACCGTTGTTTAATGCTCCTTACCTAACCATCAACTGATATAGCTAAATGTCATCGACATAATTTCAAAAAGGTATATCTCACTCTATAAAAATAGACGTACAGATATATCAGTTTGAAATTGGCGCATAACAGCGGATATTCAAAACCAAATATTTGTCGTCCAGCAAACAGCCCAGGCGATTTCCTCAAATATCACCAATTACAACGAATTCCGATATAATGAGGATGATCACCTAATTCCCAATAACTTACTCCCACTCATCATCTGTAAAACCATGCAGATGTGAGAAACAAACCTGGTAAATACATACCCTGGAGCAAGGGCTAATTGGGAAATCAGTTTTCTTTTAACAATACACAGTGAAACTGAAACATTGAAATGTTTCGATGGGGTATCCGGGTATTTCTAGTAATGCCTCTTCCATTATCAAATTCACAATTGTAACCGTATAATTCTTTGCCATCTCTCCAAATCCCTTTATATGTCTTTAGTCGCTACCTTCTGTACACCCTCTTAGGCTAAATGGTTTTCTTCCTTCCCTACCGTTCGGCACCAGCCTATGGTTTGGAAGAAGACTATCCAATAAGCATAATGGGTGTATTGTCCTAATCCTAGGAGCACTCGCAACCCGAGAGAAGGTAAAGATAAAAGACACCTTAATAAACCTTATTCCTATTTCTCCTGAACCTGAATCCATCCCCGAACTGGAACAAGTTCCTTTCGAGTTCGTATATAACCATACGATGGAGTATCCAAATAACTGTGGATCTTCGTAGTGATACGGAGTGTCCTGGAGAAATACAAAGGTGATTTAGTATTGGCGAACAAATACTTGGTTTGGTCGTGAATAGCAGTCGCAATTTACTTTGCCCTCTTACTAATCCCTTTATTTGTCTTTACTTAATACCTTCTGCACACCATCGTTAGGCTAATTGGTTTTCTTCATTCCGTACCGTTCGGCACCAGCCTATGGTTTGGAAGAAGACCATCCAATAAGCGTAATAGGTGTGATGTCCTAATCCAAGGAACACTCGCAACCTGAGAGAAGGTAAAAGGAAAAGACAACTGAATAGTCCTATTCGTTTTCTCCAGAACCGGAAACCATCCTCGAATAAATTCCTTCGAGTTCGTATATAACCATACGATGGTTTTATCCAATGGAAGTGGACGTTCGTAATGATACGGGGTGTTCTGGAGAAAATGGTAAAAGTAGGAGTGGCAATAAGGTATGCAACTCTGACAATCCAAAAGCCAGTGTTTAAGAATGTTCGGTTAATCTTGGTCACTGAGTCATAGTCAAGGGTCGGGTCATGGTCGCTGCCAAAGAGAGAGAGAGAGAGAAAAGAAACACTCAGCGTGCACTCTAACCTAGATCAGAATGGTTATCACTTTATCTAATCAGGAAACCTCCCACTGTAACGTCAAATTCTTCTCCAAACCTGAAAGAAGAATTAGTCGGGATCACCCGAAGAGTAAACCAACTCATCAGTGGGAATCGGGATCTAACTATCATCGCACGATAACGTGACGGAATCCGCTCACGTTATCACACTCCAGAAGGTATGCACATATCTGGCAAGTTTCAGTTTCTTTAGAAACTCCCGATGTGATTTTTGCCCCATGCTCTTATGACCTTGACTAAGGCCAACAAATCATAAGTCACATGTCAAGTTCTACCCGTCATTGTCCAGGTTAATTTGAACCCACCCGTACAAGCCCTTGACTAGGGCCAACAAGGCTATACGACTGTCCCAAACCAACGCATCTATCTATGCAGCAGAAAGGCAACAAGCAGCTACCATACACTATGCCTTGACTAAGGCCAACAAATATAGCATGAATACTACGTGCTACCCGTCTGAAATGACGGAGGGCTACGAATGGTTTTTGGCGAAAAACCTTTAACGTAATGAACTTGATATCGTTGAAGGAACCGGATAGCTTTTTATAAAAATATAGTTACGAAAACCTTTGCTAAAGAGGTCACTCCCGGTGAAGGGATCTCGGCACTTTCCCCGTAGAATGAGGTGCAGGATATTCCAACTGAATACTACGATGCAAAGCAAAAGTAATCGACTATGTTCCCCTCCGAATGGCGGCCGAGACGTGGGCTGTCTCGCCTGAGATTCGAGGTAGATGCTAATTGGTGCTATCCGTCCACCTCTCCGAAGATGCCAAGTTGATTTATGGCATCATGTATCAAAGGTTTGAACGGATGCGTCCGATGTAGCAGACTTCATCAGATTCCCCCTCGCTTGAGGGGTTTTTTTATTGTGGGGACGCTCTTTCCTGCAGGTGCAAGCCTCTGCAGTTAATTACGCTACCGCGTCGCGGTAACAACTTTCTCTTTCTCCAGATGGTCACTTCGTGTCGTGTGTGTTTATTTTATGTTTTGTTGCCCGTGGATTGTTTACGGAGACCGAGTTATGTCGTCGCCCGTAGGGCGTGGACTAGTCCAAATCCGTATTATCTTAGATTTGGGTTTGGGGGTTTGGTTTAAGGACACGTTAGCCATATTTGAGGCTAAGATCAACTTAAACGCTTGTTAAGGATACGTTAGTCCAATTTGAGACCAAGATCAGCTTAACAGGATCGTTTAAATCCGACAAAAGAGCATTTGGGCTCCATTGTTCCAGTTTAGGGACATAGTGGTCCATTTAATGTATGGTCGTCGGGACCCGTCACCTCTCTGACGACGTTGAAGGATTACAACGACAGATGTCAGAGGAGTTCAGAGATGTACCCTTGAACCAGAGTTAATTGGGGGGATCTATAGTCCAGTTTGGGACTAAAGTCTGTTTGAAAGGTTTAAGGATACGTTAGCCATATTTAAGGCTAAGATCAACTTAAACGGGATCGTTTAGATCCGACAAAAGAGCGTTTGGGCTTTATTGCTCCAGTTTAGGGACATAGTGGTCCATCGCTAGTTTAAGGACATTGCGGTCCATGGGTAGTTTAAGGACATTGCGGTCCAATGTTAGTTTTAAGGCATCTCGGTCAAGGTTAAGGACGTCGTAGTCCATGGGTTTAAGGACCCCACAGTCCATTGTTAGTTTTAAGACATCTCGGTCAAGGTTAGGGACGTCGTAGTCCATGGGTTTAAGGACCCCACAATCCGTTGTTAGTTTTAAGACATCTCGGTCAAGGTTAAGGACGTCGTAGTCCATGGGTATAAGGACCCCACAGTCCGTTGTTATTTTTAAGACATCTCGGTCAAGGTTAAGGACGTCGTAGTCCATGGGTTTAAGGACCCCACAGTCCGTTGTTAGTTTTAAGACATCTCGGTCAA
Source organism: Agapanthus africanus (assembly GCA_030015575.1). Taxonomy (NCBI): domain Eukaryota; kingdom Viridiplantae; phylum Streptophyta; class Magnoliopsida; order Asparagales; family Amaryllidaceae; genus Agapanthus; species Agapanthus africanus. The sequence continues at coordinate 749,060,603 of CM057342.1, read as the reverse complement.
GATTAAAGACGTCGTAGTCCATGGGTTTAAGGACCCCACAGTCCGTATCAATGTGTGGTCATCGGGACCCGTCACCTCTTTGAAGACGTTGAGGGATTACAACGCCAAGTATCAAAGGAGTGAAGAGATGTACCCTGAAACCGGAGTGGATTAAATAGTCTTCGGCCCAATTTGGGATCAAGACCAATTAATTATGTTATGAGCCCATTAGCCCAGTTAATTACGAATTGAGGACTTATGGCCAGCTTGGGCTAAGTCCAATCATGTCTGGGACATCGGCCCTCCTGTTGGTCCCTTGAAGGAGAGGCTTTGCCTCTGGCCATTTAGCCAATTGGGCCAATGCCTAGTGTTAAACACTAAAGACCAATCAGTGTTGAACACTGGGAATGAAATTGATAAGTCAGTGTTTAACACTAAAAGATAGTTGGTGTCAAACACCAGCAACAAGGCCTTCAAATTAGTGTTAAACACTAAAACAGACCAGTGTTAAACACTGGCAACAGAAATCCCAAATTAGTGTTGAACACTAAATTAATCAGTGTTGAACACAGCAAATAAAGTTCTTTGCTTAGTGTTGAACACTAAGGCCAAACAATGTTTTAACACTGGATTCAGGGGTTCCAATTTAGCGTTAGACGCTGAGGCAAGATGGGTCACGTGGTAGCACGTGAGGGCGCCCTCTCTTCGTTTGTTCTGCTGAGAAGATCGCTTCTTTTGGAGCATCACGTGTCATCACGTGACGGGTGTTTGAATGGAGTATGTTAAAGCCTCTGCCAAGGGTCACGTGGGTCACGTGAGGCACTGCCTCAAAGGGGCTTTCTGTAGATCTTTTGGGGGGTCACGTGGTGACACGTGACCCTGCTCTTCTGTAGTTGTTTAGAAGATCTGTTAATCCCTTTCAGGAATTAAATTCCTCGTAGGGTTGAACCCTGACAATAATTTCAGAGGAATTAAATTCCTATTTCCTTTTGAAGATTTATATTCTGGAATAGAGTTGAACTCTGAATTTTCTGTAGGAATTAAATTTCTCATATATGTAAAGAACTGAATAGGGTTAAACCCTAATAAAAGCTTTAAGGAATTAAACTCCCACTCTCTGTTAAAGAATTATTCTGGGGAATGAGATTAAGGGAATTAAATTCCTGTTGTTTTGACAGAACTAACTAAGTTCTTAACTAGGGTTAAACCCTGATTCTTTTCATTCTGAAGGAATTAAATTCCCATAACACAGGGTCAAACATTAATTTTATTTTAAAGGAATTAAATTCCTATAGTTCTGCGAGAATTAAATTCTCGTGCATCCATTCCCTCTCTATGCTTTGGATCTGCATGGCAGGATCTCAACCCATTGAGAATTAAATTCTCAACTCAAGGGGAGATGTGCACTTTACAGATCCTCCATCAAAGAGAGAAGAAATATGTCCTTCTGTTTTATATCAGAATTAAACTTTGTTGAGAATTAAAAAACCTTCCCTTTCTTACCTAGGGTTTTCTTTTGCAGAAGATCCAAATTCCTCCAAAGTATCAAGGCTCTCTCTCTTTTCTTCCCTCTGCCTATATCTTTTTTTTGTGTGTCTCTTGGCTCCTATTTATAGGAGAAGCAGCCGAGTCAATTAGTTTTTGATGAATCTTTCATTGAGAGATTTGATTTGTATCTATCATTCGTTTTGGACCTTTGGATTATTAGGTGAATTTTATTCACCATTGGATTTTAAATCCAGAGATTCTCCTTTGTTATTTCGGTTAGATTTTAAGGGGAAATCTTTCCAAATTCGAGATTTTCCCATAGATAGATGATATTTAATCACCTTTAAATCTTTAATTCAATCGGTTCTTTTGGAAAGATTTGAGAGGTCTTTTCTCAGAATTTAATTCTGTTAACAAATAGGCTTTGAAGTCGGTCACGTGTGGGCACGTGACCCCCTTGGAACGAGCCTTCTTCTTTCTTTTTGCGCTCTGTCTTCTGGTTGCTGCTTAACCGTCACGTGCCATCACGTGACCCCTGGTCACGTGTGAGCACGTGACCCCTGGTCACGTGTGAGCACGTGACCCTCGTCTGGACTCTTTTTCTTGATTTAACCGGAGAACAAGTCTGCTGCTTTTGAGTATCACGTGCCAACACGTGACCCAGGTCACGTGGGAGCACGTGACCTCTTCTGAAGCCTTTTTCTTCATTTGATCAAGGAACCGGTTTGCCTTTGAAGCCGCTTTTAATTGTCACGTGCCAACACGTGACCCAGGTCACGTGGGACAACGTGACCCTTTCTGAAGCCCTTTTCTTTGATGTAGTCGGGAAGCTGAATTTGCCTTGCCGATGCTTTTAGATGTCACGTGCCAACACGTGACTGCTGGTCACGTGTAAGCACGTGACCCTTTTCTGAAGCCTTTTCCATAAGCTTTTCTGATTTTAAATCAGGAAACAAATGCCCCCACAGCGTTGTTCTCACGTGTCCGCATGTGAGTGCAACGCTGTCACCTTTTGTGACCTTTGGATTCCTCTAGGGATTTGGGGAGATGAAACGTTTCCATCACCTCCTATAAATACTCATGTTTCTTCAGAAGAGCCTTCACTTTGCTCATCTTCTTCTTCTGAGAACTTTTCCCTTGAGAATTTAATTCTCGCTTCCAGAGCTTAGTTCTCTGTCTTGAAACAATCTTCAGAGTTTAACTCTGTTCAGGTGACCCTTTTTCCTCAGGTAATGTTCTTGGACAAACAGCGAACTTCCACATTCCTTTGGATTTTAAATCCAAAACAAGGGTTTTTACTCTTTTTTAACAAGGAACCCATTTTTCTTCAAGTTTTTCCATAAGAACATGAAACCGCCTAACCTTCGAACTGTAGATCTCTTAGGGTTTAGATGATCTTTGGGGAGACGATGATGGCGTTTCAACTCCATGGAATTTAATTCCATCCAAAAATGTTTCTGGGGATTTAATTCCCCTTTCTTAATAAGGAATTTAATTCCAATGAAGAACTCAGTTTCTTCACACGTAGGCTTCTTGGGGTTTCCTTGTCATTCTATGATTAGTGAAGAAGAAGAGGGTTTATAATAAATCGTCCTGATTTTTATTTCAGGTATCATGGACGCTCATTTGTATAATCTCGACGAAATCATTTCCTACGGGAATATTCATGCCCTGGGCCGTAGTCAGAATCAGGAGTTCACCAATGCTCAGTGTGCTGAGATTATGAGCCGCTTTGACGAGTACAACCATCGGCTACTCTCCCGTCGCTCTTCTCTTCTGAGGCTCATCTTGCTGGCGATTTGGGAGGCGCTTCCTCTCTTTTGCGCCGGTGTGCCACTCAGGGCATTGGACGTTGCCGAGGATAAGATACATTCGGTGTATCTGATGAGTCTGATCTCGAAGAGAAGGCGTGACAACCTCATTGATCTTTTGCACCAGGCGTTTCAGCAATCGGCCATACTTGCCGCCTACCGGAGGGTGGAGGACATCCGTGAGGATCCCGACGCTTGCGATCGCGAGAGAAAACATACTCGGGCGGTTCGAAATGCTTGGAGGATCTTGGACAAGGTCAAGCTTGAGTTTCTCAATCCGTGCCCCGCGCCTGAGGTCTTGCCATTGTAATCGTTTTCTTTTCATTTTGTATGAACCTTTTTAAAGTATGAATTTGCGTGCCCCCCTCCCTTTTTTTTGGAATTTTGTCGTTCATTTTTTTTGTTGATGTGTGCAAGGCATTGTTTCATTTCTTAGTACGCACCAAGCATGGTGCTCACGTGCTCCACACGTGAGGGACCTTTTATGGGGCTATTCAATTTTTCATGCCACATTTCTATGCATGGCATTGGATGCAGAGAAGGCGCCTTGGAAATCGTTCCTTTTCCTGATTTCCAATGTCTTCCCTTATTTGGGCCTTGGAAGGGTTCCATCACGCAATTTTCTCTCGCGCGCAGCATTTAATGCTCCCCTTTATAGTCTTGAGGCCATAGCCTATTTCCTCATCATAAAGAAATTTATTCCCATATTGACGTGATTTAATTTGAGGAGTAGCTGAGTGCCATGGCCTGCAACCGTCCACACGCTCGTCGACAGCCATGGGAAGTGCCTATCGAGGAGATGATCCCCCGCTTTGCTGCTCGTTTGGTGGATCCACTTCTTACCGACGACAAATGCGACTCAGCAATGTACGAACTCGCGATTCGTAAGGGGGTCCCCCCTCCCGATGGGTTCCCTCTGGCTCCGGGTGATTCTCACGGCCGTGCTTGCCGACATCCCTCCTCACCCGGCAGAGATGACCCTGACGATGCTTGACGCGGCTGAAGAAAAGCTTGAGGGCTTTCATGAAGCGCGCCTGATTACTCAGGCTTTGAAGGATTGCTCAATTCATCTGCTGAGCCAGATAAAGGCCCGGCGAGCTATTATGTCTGCTTTCGCGGACGAACATGGCGCCAATCGATGGGGAGCGACTCCTCGTGAGAACCGTCGCTTTGATGTGCTGGAGAAAGCAGAGAGAGAGATGGAGAATTTTTTCCTCTGCTTCATTAACCCTTGTGTCGTTGATCCCGTGTTTGGTGACCCTTTCTCGGTAGCGTAGAACATTTTTAAATTAGTCCCTCCTTTTCTATGTTTTGTGCCGAACTTCCATGTAGGCTTGGTACTAGTATATATGTTTCCGCTTGTATAGATAAACTTTGTATTCTTCTCATGAGAACTTTCTTTAATTGCAAATGCTATCATCACTTTCCTGCGCATCAGACCTTTTTGGGCATTATGAATGTTCATGCGATTGCAAATGCTATTATATATTTTTTTGAATACTCATATGATTGCGAATGCATGCTTGAAATATGTCGGAGATCTTTCTTGTTGCCTTTCACGTCAGGTGATGTGAGCGCGTTTTAGATGGGATATTCCTGTCGACCGGAAGCTCATTTATACGGTCTTGTAAATGTCTTGTTTCCAAGGTTGCGGTCGCGAGAGTGAGCCTACATGGCCTGATAGGGCAACGCGTGGCGAACATATTGTCGTGCGAGAAAAGGGATTCGGCCGTAAATTCTCGGAGAGGGAATTGGCTTCTAAGGCGCTGAGCGAGCTTCAGGCCAGCCTCACAGCCAAGGCCAACAAAGCATACGAACTCTGGCAAGTGCTCCAGGTGTCCATAAAAGAGGTGGTGGCTCTCGATAAAGCTGCCACGTTCACTCGTGAGAGGGTCGAGGCTCATAAAGCCACCGAGAAAGAGCTCGAAGCTCGGCTTGCTTCGTATCAGGCTCAGCAAGCTCAGGCGGAGGCTCGTCTTCTGGAGATCTTGCGTCATGAAGCCGTGGCTCAGCAACAGAACGATGAGTTGGTAAAATTACCGCACCTCCCGCCGGCTTGAGGACTTGTATCTTTTCTCCTTTTTTGTACATACTCATGAATGAGAGTATCTTTCGTTTTTGTTTCTTTCATGAATTGTACTTTGTATCCATTTTGGTTTATGAATAAAAGATACATTTTTCTTCTCAATGGTGTGTCCCCTTTTTATTGAATGTATTCTGCGGATATTCTATCTTGATCTCCTTGCAGGACAGCGATGGCTCAGGATTCAGGGTTAAGATCTGCCTCCTAAGACTTTTGCATTTTATGAGCCACGAGGGTCTCATATAGAGTTTTTCTCCCTACAGGTCGAGAGGATCCCATAGGTGTATGTTCTTCCTAGGAATCATGAGGATTCTTAAGCGGGTTTTCCCTTGAGAGTCGTAAGGATCTCACAAGAGAGTTTTTTCTTCCTTACAGGTCGTGAGGGCCTGCAAGTGCTGGATGTGGTCGCCCTTGTCCGTGTTTCACGGGGCCAGGGGGCTGCTCCAGGTATCGTAGTTTAAAGACGTCGCGGTCAAGGTTAAGGACCTCATAGTCCGTGGATTTAAGGACTCCACAGTCTGATGTTCGTTTTAAGACATCACGGTCAAGGTTAAGGACCTCATAGTCCGTGGATTTAGGGACTCCACAGTCCGATGTTTGGTTGCAGGGACCCGTCACATCTTTGAAGACGTTGAGGAATTACAACGCCAGGTATCAAAGGAGTGAAGAGATGTACCCTTAAACCAAGGCAGAATCCGTAGGGAATTGGGGTGGTTGATCGTTAGTTTTAAGACATCACGGTCGAGGTTAAGGACATCATAGTCCGTGGATTTTAAGGACTCCACCGTCCGGTATTTGCTCTGGATGCTTCACACGGGTTCACTGCCGTGCTTGGCGAGGACCAAGCTCCGCTCTGGGCGTTTTCCACGGGGTCAAAGAGTGACGTTATCCGCGTTCCACGTAACCAGGAATTTTGCACTAGATGCTTCACACGGGTTCACTGCCGTGCTCGGCGAGGACTAGGCTCCGCTCTGGATGCTTCATACGGGTTTACTGCCGTGCTCTGCGAGGACCAGGATCCGCTCTGGACGTTTTCTACGGGGTCAAAGAGTGACGTTATCCGCGTTCCACGTAACCAGGAATTTTGCACTAGATGCTTCACACGGGTTCACTGCCGTACTCGGCGAGGACTAGGCTCCACTCTGGATGCTTCACACGGGTTCACTGCCGTGCTCTGCGAAGACCAGGATCCACTCTGGACGTTTTCCATGTTGTCAAAGAGTGACGTTATCCGCGTTCCACGTAACCAGGAATTTTGCACTAGATGCTTCACATGGGTTCACTGCCGTGCTCGGCGAGGACTAGGCTCCGCTCTGGATGCTTCACACGGGTTCACTGCCGTGCTCTGCGAGGACCAGGATCCGCTCTGGACGTTTTCCACGGGGTCAAAGAGTGACGTTATCCGCGTTCCACGTAACCAGGAATTTTGCACTAGATGCTTCACACGGGTTCACAGCCGTGCTCGGCGAGGACTAGGCTCCGCTCTGGATGCTTCACACGGGTTCACTGCCGTGCTCTGCGAGGACCAGGATCCGCTCTGGACGTTTTCCACGGGGTCAAAGAGTGACGTTATCCGCGTTCCACGTAACCAGGAATTTTGCACTAGATGTTTTACACGGGTTCACTACCGTGCTCGGCGAGGACTAGGCTCCGCTCTGGATGCTTCACACGGGTTCACTGTCGTGCTCTGCGAGGATCAGGATCCGCTCTGGACGTTTTCCACGGGGTCAAAGAGTGACGTTATCCACGTTCCACGTAACCAGGAATTTTGCACTAGATGCTTCACACGGGTTCACTGCCATGCTCGGTGAGGACTAGGCTCCGCTCTGGATGCTTCACACGGGTTCACTGCCGTGCTCTGCGAGGACCAGGATTCGCTCTGGACGTTTTCCACGGGGTCAAAGAGTGACGTTATCCGCGTTCCACGTAACCAGGAATTTTGCACTAGATGCTTCACACGGGTTCACTGCCGTGCTCGGCGAGGACTAGGCTCCGCTCTGGATGCTTCACACGGGTTCACTGCCGTGCTCCGCGAGGACCAGGATCCGCTCTGGACGTTTTCCACAGGGTCAAAAAGTGACGTTATCCGCGTTCCACGTAACCAGGAATTTTGCACTAGATGCTTCACACGGGTTCACTGCCGTGCTCGGCGAGGACTAGGCTCCGCTCTGGATGCTTCACACGGGTTCACTGCCGTGCTCTGCGAGGACCAGGATCCGCTCTGGACGTTTTCCACGGGGTCAAAGAGTGACGTTATCCGCGTTCCACGTAACCAGGAATTTTGCTGATTGTATCCGCATTTCACGGGATGGAGGTTTGACTGTTGGCGATATGTATACCACCGAGCCATGGAACTAGGAGTTGCCGCTGTTCCGCTTAGCTTGGAGTTGTGTCCGTCGTTACGAGATGATTGTTGGGATGATCTCTAGGTCGCTTGTGGCCCGTCGAGATTTAGCTTCTTTCTTTGGTGAAACCTGGGGGGGAGGTATGTTTCCTTTTTGTTTACGCCCTTGGATTGTGTACGGGGTGTGATGGAACATCACCTGTAGGGCATAGATTTTATTTTTATTTTATTTCTTTTTTCCACGATGCTCTATCGTTTCAGCTTTATATCGCGAAGGTCGCGATTGCCCCATCATTTCGGCTATTCTTCGCGGTGCCCAATCATTTCGGCTATCTCTTTATTTTCTACTCGCTGCTTTTTATTGCGAGTTGCCCCATCATTTCGGCTATTTTTCATGCATACATTTTTACTTGCTGCTTTTTATTGCAAATTGCCCCATCATTTCGGCTATTTTTCGTAGGCATGTGTGGCTTGCTAGCTTTTTCGCCGCAGGCGTGGATTTTAGACACCGATTTTGGCATCAGCACCGCTACAACTGGAATATTGCCAGGTGCGAATCATCATTTGCCTCTGTCGATGTTGAACAAAGGTGGCTTAGCAAACAGGGTTAAGGGTCCTGTCGACCAAGGCTTTTGATTTCATGAGCCGTAAGGGTCTCACAAAAGTATTTCTCCCCACAAGTCGTGAGGATCTTGTAGGTGTATTTTCTCCCTAGGGATCGTGAGGATTCCTAAGTGTATGTTCCTCTGCAAGTCGTAAGGATCCTACAAGAGGGCTTTCTCCTTATGGGTCGAGAGGACCTACAAGGGTTGGACATATCCCTAGTCACGGGTGGGACTTTGCTGGGGAAATGTTTATTCGTACCCGTGGATTGTATACAAGGGTCAGTATTGAGCCTCTTGTAGGGCAATATCGAAGATTGTGGGGGATTTGCTTAAGAACAGGTTTAGGTTTCTGTAACTTAAGACTTTCAAATCTCATGAGCCGTGAGGGTCCCATAAGAGAATTCTCCTTACGAGTCGTAAGGATCTCGCAAGTGTATTTTCTCCTTAGGAATCGTGAGGGTCCCTAAGTGTGTTGCTCCTTTGTAAGTCGTAAGGATCTCACGCGGGTGGTTTCTCCTTATAAGGTCGAGAGGACCATGTACGTATCTTTCAACGAGGTTGCCCCCTTTCGGGTTTCACAAACACTCGCCGGTAGTCCTGCTGTTTTTACTCACGGAGCCCTTTCGGGTTTTCATCCGCGCCTCTTCTGCTTATGGACATACCTTTTTTTTTTAAATCTTTTTTCTCTTTTTTTTTACAAGGTCGCGCACTTTCGGGTTTTCATGAACACTCGCCGGTAGCCCTGCTGTTTTTACTCACGGAGCCCTTTCGGGTTTTCATCCGTGCCCATTTTGCTTATGGACATACCGTTTTTTTATCATTATATATATATATATTTTTTTTTATTTTTCTCCTTTTTTTTATTCATCTCGTCAGCCTAAGGATGCTGCGGTAGTAGTTTTAGGGACGTTTCGGTCCGTCGTTAGTTTAAGGACATTTCGGTCCGTCGTTAGTTTAAGGACGTCTCGGTCCGTCGTTAGTTTTAAGGACATTTCGGTCCGTCGTTAGTTTAAGGACATTTCGGTCCGTCGTTAGTTTAAGGACATTTCGGTCTGACTTGGAGAAGGCCGGCTACTGCTTATAAAGCTCGAGCTTAGGAAGATAGCGAGCGGACATAGTCGTCGTCATCTATCATTGACCTAGGCCGTGGCTCATTAAGCGTGGTATCTCTTTAGGAAGCGACCGTTTATTGGCCTGAAAGTCCTTTCACCGTGCATGTCCATGAGTAGATAGGCCCCACCCTGGTAGACCTTATCTATGATGTACGGGCCTTCATAGTTTGGCTCGAATTTTCCCCGCTTGGCGCGATTGGGGATCATAGGCCTTTTGACCACTAACACGAGTTCACCTTGGCGGAATGTCCTCGGTCGGGTCAATCTTTCATATGAGCGCGTCATCTTTGCTTTATAAGCTTCCAGATTTTGTTGCGCTATGAGCCGGGTTTCGTCGAGAGCATCGAGCTTCTCAAGCCGAAGGTGAGCATTTTCTTCGTCTGTCAGCTCGTAGTGGACTGCCACTCGTAGAGAGGGTAACTCTATCTCGAGGGGGAGCACTGCTTCCGTCCCAAATACCAACGCGTACGGCGTTGTGTTCGTGGCCGTCTTGAATGTAGTTCGATAGGCCCAAAGGGCCTCTTGCAGCCTCTCGTGCCAGTCTTTCTTATTTCGGGACACCGTTTTTTTTATGATCTTCGTCAAGGTCTTATTGAAGGCCTCGGCCAGACCGTTAGCTCGTGGATTGTAAACTGAGGAGTATCTCTAGTCTATATTATGCTATTGCGCGAAACGGCTAATCTTATGGCTTCTGTAGGCTGGCCCGTTATCGGAGATAATCCGTCGTGGGGTTCCAAACCGATAGATGACGTGCGTCTTGAAGAAGTGCAGGATATTCTCCGTCTTCACTTCCCTCAGCGGTACTGCTTCTGCCCATTTGGAGAAGTAATCAGTTGTCGCCAGGATGAAACGATGTCCCCGGGACGATGCTGGCTCGATGGGGCCGACTATGTCAGTCCCCTACATTTCGAATGGCCAGCTAGCTACCGTTGGGTGTAGTGGATTCGGATGTTGGTGGATAAAGTCTCCATGAATCTGGCACGAGTGGCATTGCTTCGCATACTCGAGGCAGTCTTGGACCATCGTGGGCCAATAATAACCCATCCGTTTGATCTTCAATTTCATTTTCGGGCCTGCTTGGTGAGAACCGCGGAGTCCGTCGTGAACTTCTTGAACGACTCTTTCTGCTTCGTCAGGTCCTAAGCATCTCAGCCACAGAGAATCAAACGATCTCTTGTATAGAGTGTCGTTGACAAAAGCGAAAAATAGAGCTCGTTTCATGAGCTGATGTCTTGAGGACGCTTCTTCGGGCATTCGGTGGGACATAAAGTAGTCTATGAAGACTTCCCTCCAGTCCTCGGCCTTCTCATGGTCTTTTATTTGTAGAGTCGTCTGCTCAGTCACCCCCTTTTCTTCGTATAATTCCGGAGATATTTCTGCTGGGGCGAGCACTCGACGGCTTTGTACCACGATTCTGACGTCATCGAGGTTATCGTCAGCCAGTTCTTTAGCGAGCTTAGCTAACGCGTCTGCTTTGCTATTTTCCGCACGTGGTATACTTTCCAAAGTGTAGGAGGGAATTTGGGTCAATAGTTGTTGCACCTTTTCGCCGTATTTCACCAACTCCGGTTTGCACGTTTGGTAGTCACCATTTACTTGACTAACGACCAATTGAGAATCCCCGTATATAGAGAGGTCTTCAATTCCCATGTTAATGGCGATCTCGAGGCCCGCTATCAAAGTTTCGTATTCGGTTTCATTGTTTGTCCTCGATTCCGTTAAGGAGAAAGCAAAGCGCATTATCCCTCCTTGTGGGGTTACGAAGATGAGGCCTACTCTCGATTTGATTATGGGGGTACATTGTTTGCGCTTCTTCATGGTAGATGCCCCGTCAAAATAGAGTTCCCATCGGGTATCACCGCCGCCGATTGCGTCGAATGCATGTTCGTCCGGCAAATCGCAGTTCAGAGGAGAACCGGCAGGTACTGGATGCTCAGCGAGGAAGTCGGCAATGGCCTGGCCTTTCACTGCCTTAAGAGGTCGATACGTTATTGAGAACTCCATCAGGAGTAGAGCCCATTTAGCGAGTCGACCCGTCAATATAGCCTTTGACATCAAATATTTAAGAGGGTCCACCTTCGAGATGAGACGGACTTCGTGCGCCAACGCATAGTGCCTGAGCTTTGTTATCGCGAAGATTAACACCAAGCAATGTTTTTCAATGGAAGAGTAGTTGTTTTCTGCCCCCAGCAGAACTCGACTTAAGTAGTAGAGTGCTCTCTCTTTCCCTTGATCGTTCTCTTGTGCCCATAATGCGCCTAAGGAACCTTCGAGGGCGGTTGTATAAAGAATGAGGGGTTTTCCCTTGACCGGCGCAGCCAACATCGGAGGGTTCCGCAGGTACTGCTTGATCTCGTCTAGTGCACCTTGGCATTTGTGATCCCAAACGAATGGAGTTCCCTTCTTCATCAGGTGGCTGTAAGGACGGCATTTGCCTGAAAGATTGGCGATAAACCGCCGGATGTATGCGAGCTTCCCTTGGAGAGACCGTAACTGTTTGAGGGTTCTTGGCGGAGGCATTTCCATGATCGCCTTGATCTTAGATGGATCTATTTCGATACCTCGATGTCGGATGATGAATCCCAGGAATTTACCCTAGGAGACTCCAAACGCGCATTTGAGGGGATTCATCTTCAAATTATATTGCCGAAGGCGTTGAAATATAGTCTCCAGATGCTTTAAATGCTCTTCGTATGACATGCTCTTTACTACAAGGTCATCGATATAGCACTCGACGATGTCATGTATGAGGTCGTCGAAGATTTTTGTCATGACCCTTTGATAGGTAGCGCCGGCGTTCTTTAGACCAAAGGGCATAACTCTGTAGCAGAATATACCCAAAGGGGTCCGGAAAGCGGTATGCTTCTGGTCTTCGGGATGCATCTTTATCTGATTGTATCCTGATGAACCGTCCATAAAGGAGAAAACCTCGTGAGTGGACGTGTTATCTATCATTAGCTCGGTTACTGGTACGGGGAAACCGTCCTTTGGACAGGCTTTATTGAGATCCCTGAAATCCACGCATATGCGTACCGTCCCATTCTTCTTCATTACTGGGACGATATTGGTGATCCAGTCGGGATACTGGACTTCTTGGATAAATCCAGAATCGATCAGCTTCTTGACTTCGGCGTTGATGCTCATTTCAAGCTCGAGTCGCATCATTCTTGGCGCCTGCTTGACTGGCTTGATATCTGGGGATATTATTAATTTATGCACAGCAATCTCCGGATCTAATCCTGGCATCTGGAAGTAGTTCCACGCGAAGCAGTCTTTATGCCGTAGAAGCACGTTCTTTAACGCAGTCACCCTTTCTTCAGATAGCATCTCGCTGACAAATGTCGGTCGCGGGTCATCTGCCGATCCCAACTCAATCTTCTTGAGGTTATCTGCAGTAGTATGTATGCCGTCTTCCAGTTCTTTTGGAGCTGGCGGAAATTCTGAGACCACCTCATCATCGCTGTTCTCAAAGCACCAGGGAAGGTCATTCATGTTCTCGGGCTCTTCTTTTAATATCGTAATCGTATAACAGGTGCGAATCCGCTTCCAGGACTGAGGTGGATCTGGTTATGCTTTTGCGGCTTTGGGTTCGTGCTTTTGTGGCAGCGTTACCCTCCAGCCGTCGGATAAAGCGAATCTGCCCTGTTGGTACTGGTCCTCGACCCAGCTCTTGAAGGTGAAGCAGTCTTCGGTAGGATGTCCTATGGCTTGGTGATAAGAGCAATAGCTCAGATGAGAATCCCTGTTAGCTTGCTCAGGGTGCTTAGACTCTGGAAGCGCGATCATTTGATGTTTTATAGCGAGCTCGAGTAACTTCTCCGTCTTGTCTCGGGGGAAGGAGTATGCTCGACTCATCTTCTTCATGAGGGACAAATCCGAGCCGCGCAATACCCGATCACGTAACTCTCTAATCCTGCGTCGTTGTTGTCGGCTCCTCTTTCCGCTTCTTGATTTATTTCCGTCTCTACGTCGGGCCTTTCGTACAACGGGTTGACAAGGATGAGCATCTTTGTCTTTTGCAGCCTGTTGAAATAGAAGTTGCGTCCTGGCCTTCTCGTAGATGGCCATCTCGCGGTTGTGGTCTTCCCGAGCTTTTTGACCCACTTTCCTGATAGGCTTGTCCATTCGTTCTTCAAACGACGGACTCGGCATTTCAATCGCGGGATCTAGTTTTGATGAGGGGTTGGCATTTCCTGACGGGGCGTCCTCTTCTTCATCAAAAGTATATATGGCGTAGCTACTGTGGGCCCGTTCCCGTTTTCCGGTTCTCGCGTATCCAAGCCCAAGTGTTTCCATTTTCCCGTTGGGCAATTTGCGTTGAGTCCCAGGGACATCCCAAATCCTGTTGTAGAACCGAGCTTGTCGAACAGTCTGTTTTAAGGGTACTCCTTGGCGCTTCAATAGCCTCTTTAGTCCATTTGTATAGTATCTGGGCAAACGGATAGGTTGGAGCCTGTCGAGTGTAACATACGTGCCATACTAGATCTCTTTCTCTATTTTCGACTCTGAGGATCGGTAGAATAGGATTAACTTCTCACCCCTTTGCCTGGGAGGGACGTAAAATGTTTGCAGATCCTGCACATTGTGAGCTTGAAGTTTGTCGAGATCCTTGTAGTGTTCTCGCGGCACCATGGTGATTTGCAAACTCTGATCATCGCTAGGGGGTGCTTGTAGTGACGGCTGATTGGAGAACACGGCATTAACCTCATCTTCCGAGTCACTTCCGAAGACCAACATGGGGGCGGGCGTCCCCGGGTTGTTGCGTTGAGATGGCCCAGCATAAACTATCTCTTCTTCTTCTTCGGTATCGCTCCCGAAAACAGGGATGGTGGCGGCGGCTTTGTTCTCCGGGTTGCGACACCTTTCTGTATCCTCGAAATCTGGCAAAAAGTACTTCGCATCTTCGTATTTGCGGACTTCGTTCACGGAAAATGGGTTCAACTCACCTGTTACGGTATACTCGAAACCATCCTTAAAGTACTTCATACACTGATGTTGTGTAGAAGGGATGATGTTGTACTCGTGTAGCCAAGGACGACCGAGCAAGGCGTTGTAGCAGGTCTTGGCGTCAATGACATGGAATTTGATGTCTGTGACGAGTAGTCCAAAGCGTAATGTTAGTATCACGGATCCGAGAGTCCGTGACGATTGTGAATCGAAACCGGAGATAGTAATTTTGTCACGAGCGAGGTGTTGCACACTCATGCAGATTTCCTTCAGCACCCGAACATTAAGGAGATTGACGGAGGATCCATTATCCACCCCAGGATCTTGCCTATCTTGATATCATGGCAGTATCCAGAGACATATAGGGGACGGTTGTGGTCGCACGTCCCGAGAAGGAGGTCTTCGTCACCGAAAGTGATGTCGGCCGTATGCACTTCCTCCAGTTCATCCTTCATCCTTTCAGTGGTGAGGAAGGCTTGGAATTGCTCAGGTTCTTGTAGCGCCTTAATTAGTGAATCTCGCGCTTCTTTTGATAATAGGAGGGCATCGAGAATGCTAAGCTGAGAAGGTAGCTTCCTTAGGTGCGCTAGGATGTTATAGTCCACCTTACCCTTCCTGGGAGGGTCTTTGGTAGTCAGTTCTTTCATGACCTGGTCATCTAAAGTGATATCCTCAGTGACCTTTTCCTTTCCCTTATCTTTTCTACTCGCGGGCCTGAGATTCTTTTCTGGGAGTGTGCGATTGCGCAGCTGAATATTCTCGCAGGCCTCCGATTTCTCCTCTTTCCCTAAAACGGATTCTTTAAAGAGAGGGACCAGAGCCATTTCTTCATCAGAGTCGCTCCCAAAGGTGAGAACTTGTGACCCCCCGGCGTTAACCATGTAACAGCTGCCAATAGTTCTGTTGTGCCCGTCGGCAGTACTCCTTCGTTCCCGACGAGTCTTGCGTTTCATGCGATTAAAATGTTGCCGATGAGCAACATATCCTTGCCACCATATCTTGAAGGCGTCGCACTCCTCCGTGGGGTGTGAAATTTTCCGATGATATGCGCAATAATCAGGGTGCCTCTCCACCCCATTGAGCGTGTTTTCTTCCGAGGGTGGTAGCTTCACTCCCATTGACATGGCTTTGGCAAACCTTTTTCTCGTCTTGAATATCTTCTTGTCTGCCTCGGATGCTTTTCGATCTGGCGGGAGTACTTCAACTCTTTCGTTCAGTCGTCTGCATTTGGCTCCTTCCGATGCGGCTATCTCACGCTCCTGGTCCGCTTTACTCTTTAGACGAATCTCGTCTAGAAAGGCGTTGATCATTTCATCTGTTGGCCACGCACGCTCTGGTTCAGGCTCTGTTCCCAGCTTCTTAGTGCCAGGAGTTTTTTCATCGTCGGTAAACGAGTGGGAGATTACGTTACAACTCGCCACATATCCCTTGGATTCATCCGACGAACTCTCTCTATCATCTCCCTCTTGAAAGATGTGGTTGAGGAACTCTTGCAGCGTGACAGGAGTTCGCGCCTTTTGATTGTACTCTTCCAGCGCGTCGATTTGCTTCTGCAAGTTCGTGTGCTCGTCTTCAGGCTTCACGGGCTTCTTGGATTTCTTCTTCTTTTTCTTCGAAGATTTTGACGGTTGGGCGTGAGTATTTGGGCCATTATCACGAGTCTTCGTAGTTGGGCGGGGCTTCAACATCCCTTCGATAATTTGAGGTTCAAGAGGGTCCTTCCATTCGATCGCAGGGCACGCATGAAGGTCTCTCAGCATTCTTTTGGTTTTAGTTGACAACACGACCTCCCATGTAGCTTCTTCAATAAAGGAATAGGTTGCCCCCGGTGTATCTGCTTTCTTAGGAGTATGCGGCTGTGGTGGGTTCACCTTCCACTTTTCGGACAGTGCAAACTTCCCCTGGAGGTATTGATCTTCAATCCATCCTTTGAAGACGAAGCAATCCTCAATCGGATGACTTACCGTTTGATAGTAAGGGCAATAGTTAGGGTTATTCACCTCAGTGGGTTGCGGCGGTCGCCTTGGATTTGGTAGGTTTATAAGTCTGTTGCGTACTGCCAGCTCGAATAACCGTTTCGTCTTGTCTAGTGGGAACGAGTAGGGACGCTTCATCTTCTCATTATAATACCGGCGTCTTTCTTCAAATTGATCTGCCGGCTTCGGGGCGTTAGGTTGTTGCTGGGCATTCGCGACGAAGGTTGCCCTTCCTTTACCCTTGTCATTCCGAGGTTCCGACTTCGGGGGAGGTGGTCTATGACCCATCTGGTCCATCTGAGCCAACTTGTCGATTAAAACCTGGAATGTGGTTGGCTTAAAGAACATCATAAACTGGGAGATAGTTGCGTGAGGGTCTAGGGTTCCCACGAACATGCCCAATGCGGGTGCTTCCTCAATGCGTTGCTCGCATCTCGACCACAAATTCCGCCAGCGTATAGCATACTGGACCCAGGTTTCGCCTGGTTTTACCCTGGCGTTAATCAGTGCCGTTATTGGAGTGCGTTCGCTGGCGCTTGCGAATCGTTGAGTGAATAGCAGCTCCATTTCAGCGAACGTCTTGATAGAATCGTTCGGGAGTTCCGAATACCATTCGAACGCTGTTTCTGATAAGCTGCCCACGAACTGGCGAAGCAACAGTTTATCATCACCGCCGGTGTTACCGCAAAGGGCCCTGAACTGGGCAACATGTTGATGGGGATTGCCGGTCCCCTTATACACGTGGAATTTTGGTATTGTATAACCCGGCGGGTATTTGATTCGGTCGTACCAGCTTGGATACGGCCGGCCCGTCTTTACGACTTGACCAGCTGCCTCAGTTGCATGATGAACCCGGATTTGCTGGGCTATATAGTCGACCAAATCAGCCTTAGAGATTGCCTCCTCTTTGGCCGTTGAGAGGGCCGGTGGTGGGTTTGACGTTTCTCCTCGGTCGTCTTCAAGAACGATTGGGGGATCCTCGGCGGGTGGGTCCTGCTGGATCATCATTCCTATCATATCTTGGAAGAGAAGGCCCATACGCTGTATGTTGGCTGCTTGTTCAGCAGCCTCTTTGTCCTTCTTCTCCAGTATCCGGCGAAGGAATTTGGCGTCGGTTTCTTCCTCCTGGCGTTCGTCTGAGGACGTTTCTGGGTTTTCTTTTGGCCCGGTAAGTGCGGCCATAGCATTCATCATTTCCTGGAGCTTTTGCTGTTGCTCGTGAGCTTTGGTCACCGACCGTGTGAGCGGTCTATGACCTGTAGACGCACGGCTGTCTTCTTTTCCTGACGCCATGTATACGGTGTGGACCATCATGCCTCCAGACTTAGGGCGTCTGGGCTCAGTGCTTTTAGCTGTCGTTGCAGGCTGGGGGATCTTCTCTGGCTTCCTCCTTTTATGAGCGGTGGGCGTCCAGACAGCCTTTCGTGGTTTAGCCTGGTGACCGGCTTCCGATTGGATTTTCAGCTTCTTGTGCTGGCGGGAAATGTTTGGATCGATCATCGAGTCTCGGGCCTGCCGCCAAACCTTATAGATTTTGGAAGACAGCTGTTGAGGGGATCGGGGCTGTTCTGACTTTATTTCCACAACCTTTTTTAGTGGGGGAGGAGACCTCTTTAGCACCGCAGTAGGAGAATTCCTTCGCACCTTATTTAGCATCTCGAACTTGTTCCCAGTTGGAACAGCAGCATTAACTTCTGCCATCAGGGCTGGTGGAGTTAGCCCAGAGGGGGAGTTGCCCCCAGCCTTCCTTACTCGGCGCCAATGGCGACGTTGAGCGTGTCGAGCGGACGGCGTTGGTTCAGCGGTGAGAATGGCTTCGTCTTGCCCCCTGTGTAGGTGGAGGGTCGCTGCTGGTGTTAGCCTGTCAAAGACCGATGTCCTTTGGGTAGCAGGAGCGGGAGCTGGGGCCGTCAATCTTGTAAGGACCGACTTTTTGGCCGGGGAAGTCGTTTCGACGACTTCAGGAGCAGGAACGGTCACTTTCTTAGAAGCAGCCTTCTCTGGGATCGTAGGCCCCATTGTGGGTCTATAGGAGTTCTGGCCCAATCTAGAGAAGACCGAGGCGCTGATGTTGGGCGACCCGTTGAGAAGGGCCGCGTCAGGGGTAAGACGATCAAAGACCGACTTCTTAGGAGCTTCCACTGTCAGCACCGGTACGGTGAGGCTTGTCGGTAGGAGCATAGTCCCAAAGAACAATCCGGTAGTGGCCTGAGTCACCTGGTTTACCGGCATTGTGAATAACGAAGCAGCTTGGGGTCCGTAGGCTATACCTCCTTGCGAGGCAGAGCGTTGGTTGCAATTGCAGTCCGAGCAGTTGGAGCATTTCACAGAAGTAGAAGCCATCGATTCTTTGCTTTCTGCAATGAGCAAGACGCCAAGTCTTAGTATCTTGAAACCCAAGGGAAACCATTAGCGAACCGCGATTGGTTCGCGAATCACGACACACGAAGTGTGGAGTGGAAAGAGGAAAAGGTCCCACCGGGCGTGCCAGAATCTGTTCCCTTCCGAATGACGGCCGAGACGTGGGCTGTCTCGCCTGAGATTCGGAGCAGATGCTAATTGGTGCTATCTGTCCACCTCTCCGAAGATGCCAAGTTGATTTATGGCACCATGTATCGAAGGTTTGAATGGATGCGTCCGATGTAGCAGACTTCATCAGATTCCCCCTCGCTTGAGGGGTTTTTTGATTGTGGGGACGCTCTTCCCTGCAGGCGCAAGCCCCTGCAGTTAATTACGCTACCGCGTCGCGGTAACAACTTTCTCCTTCTCTAGATGGTCACTTCGTGTCGTGTGTGTTTATTTTATATTTTGTTGCCCGTGGATTGTTTACGGAGACCGAGTTATGTCGTCGCCCGTAGGGCGTGGACTAGTCCAAATCCGTATTATCTTAGATTTGGGTTTGGGGGTTTGGTTTAAGGACACGTTAGCCATATTTGAGGCTAAGATCAACTTAAACGCTTGTTAAGGATACGTTAGTCCAATTTGAGACCAAGATCAGCTTAACAGGATCGTTTAGATCCGACAAAAGAGCATTTGGGCTCCATTGTTCCAGTTTAGGGACATAGTGGTCCATTTAATGTATGGTCGTCGGGACCCGTCACCTCTCTGACGACGTTGAAGGATTACAACGACAGATGTCAGAGGAGTTCAGAGATGTACCCTTGAACCAGAGTTAATTGGGGGGATCTATAGTCCAGTTTGGGACGAAAGTCTGTTTGAAAGGTTTAAGGATACGTTAGCCATATTTAAGGCTAAGATCAACTTAAACGGGATCGTTTAGATCTGACAAAAGAGCGTTTGGGCTCTATTGCTCCAGTTTAGGGACATAGTGGTCCATCGCTAGTTTAAGGACATTGCGGTCCATGGGTAGTTTAAGGACATTGCGGTCCAATGTTAGTTTTAAGACATCTCGGTCAAGGTTAAGGACGTCGTAGCCCATGGGTTTAAGGACCCCACAGTCCATTGTTAGTTTTAAGACATCTCGGTCAAGGTTAGGGACGTCGTAGTCCATGGGTTTAAGGACCCCATAGTCCGTTGTTAGTTTTAAGACATCTCGGTCAAGGTTAAGGACGTCGTAGTCCATGGGTTTAAGGACCCCACAGTCCGTTGTTAGTTTTAAGACATCTCGATCAAGGTTAAGGACGTCGTAGTCCATGGGTTTAAGGACCCCACAGTCCGTTGTTAGTTTTAAGACATCTCGGTCAAGGTTAAGGACGTCGTAGTCCATGGGTTTAAGGACCCCACAGTCCGTATCAATGTGTGGTCATCGGGACCCGTCACCTCTTTGAAGACGTTGAGGGATTACAACGCCAAGTATCAAAGGAGTTAAGAGATGTACCCTGGAACCGGAGTGGATTAAATAGTCTTCGGCCCAATTTGGGATCAAGACCAATTAATTATGTTATGTGCCCATTAGCCCAGTTAATTACGAATTGAGGACTTATGGCCAGCTTGGGCTAAGTCCAATCATGTCTCGGACATCGGCCCTCCTGTTGGTCCCTTGAAGGAGAGGCTTTGCCTCTGGCCATTTAGCCAATTGGGCCAATGCCTAAAGACCAATCAGTGTTGAACACCGGGAATGAAATTGATAAGTCAGTGTTTAACACTAAAATATAGTTGGTGTCAAACACCAGCAACAAGGCCTTCAAATTAGTGTTAAACACTAAAACAGATCAGTGTTAAACACTGGCAACAGAAATCCCAAATTAGTGTTGAACACTAAAGTAATCAGTGTTGAACACAGCAAATAAAGTTCTTTGCTTAGTATTGAACACTAAGGCCAAACAATGTTTTAACACTGGATTCAGGGGTTCCAATTTAGCGTTAGACGCTGAGGCAAGAGGGGTCACGTGGTAGCACGTGAGGGCGCCCTCTCTTCGTTTGTTCTGCTGAGAAGATCGCATCTTTTGGAGCATCACGTGTCATCACGTGACGGGTGTTTGAATGGAGTATGTTAAAGCCTCTGCCAAGGGTCTTGTGGGTCACGTGAGGCACTGCCTCAAAGGGGCTTTCTGTAGATCTTTTGGGGGGTCACGTGGTGACACGTGACCCTGCTCTTCTGTAGTTGTTTAGAAGATCTGTTAATCCCTTTCAGGAATTAAATCTCTCGTAGGGTTGAACCCTGACAATAATTTCAGAGGAATTAAATTCCTATTTCCTTTTGAAGATTTATATTCTGGAATAGAGTTAGACTCCGAATTTTCTGTAGGAATTAAATTCCTCATATATGTGAATAACTGAATAGGGTTAAACCCTAATAAAAGCTTTAAGGAATTAAACTCCCACTCTCTGTTAAAGAATTATTCTGGGGAATGAGATTAAGGGAATTAAATTCCTACTGTTTTGACAGAACTAAGTTCTTAACTATGGTTAAACCCTGATTCTTTTCATTCTGAAGGAATTAAATTCCCATAACACAGGGTCAAACCCTAATTTTATTTTAAAGGAATTAAATTCCTATAGTTCTGCGAGAATTAAATTCTCGTGCTTCCATTCCCTCTCTATGCTTTGGATCTGCATGGCAGGATCTCAACCCATTGAGAATTAAATTCTCAACTCAAGGGGAGATGTGCACTTTACAGATCCTCCATCAAAGAGAGAAGAAATATGTCCTTCTGTTTTATATCAGAGTTAAACTCTGTTGAGAATTAAAAAACCTTCCCTTTCTTACCTAGGGTTTTCTTTTGCAGAAGATCCAAATTCCTCCAAAGTATCAAGGCTCTCTCTCTTTTCTTCCCTCTGCCTATATCTTTTTTTTTTTGTCTCTTGGCTCCTATTTATAGGAGAAGCAGCCGAGTCAATTAGTTTTTGATGAATCTTTCATTGAGAGATTTGATTTGTATCCATCATTCGTTTTGGACCTTTGGATTATTAGGTGAATTTTATTCACCATTGGATTTTAAATCCAGAGATTCTCCTTTGTTATTTCGGTTAGATTTTAAGGGAAAATCTTTCCAAATTCGAGATTTTCCCATAGATAGATGATATTTAATCACCTTTAAATCTTTAATTCAATCGGTTCTTTTGGAAAGATTTGAGAGGTCTTTTCTCGGAATTTAATTCTGTTAACAAATAGGCTTTGAAGTCGGTCACGTGTGGCCACGTGGCCCTTGGTCACGTGTGGGCACGTGTCCACCTTGGAACGAGCCTTCTTCTTTCTTTTTGCGCTCTGTCTTCTGGTTGCTGCTTAACCGTCACGTGCCATCACGTGACCCCTGGTCACGTGTGAGCACGTGACCCTCGTCTGGACTCTTTTTCTTGATTTAACCGGAGAACAAGTCTGCTGCTTTTGAGTATCACGTGCCAACACGTGACCCTGGTCACGTAGGAGCACGTGACCTCTTCTGAAGCCTTTTCCTTGATTTGATCTGGGAACCGGTTTGCCTTTGAAGCCGCTTTTAATTGTCACGTGCCAACACGTGACCCAGGTCACGTGGGAGCACGTGACCTTTTCTGAAGCACTTTTCTTTGATGTAGTCGGGAAGCTGAATTTGCCTTGCCAATGCTTTTAGATGTCACGTGCCAACACATGACTGCTGGTCACGTGTAAGCACGTGACCCTTTTCTGAAGCCTTTTCCATAAGCTTTTCTGATTTTAAATCAGGAAACAAATACCCCCACAGCGTTGTTCTCACGTGTCCGCACGCGAGTGCAACGCTGTCACCTTTTGTGACCGTTGGATTCCTCTAGGGATTTGGGGAGATGAAACGTTTCCATCACCTCCTATAAATACTCATGTTTTTTCAGAAGTGCCTTCACTTTGCTCATCTTCTTCTTCTGAGAACTTTTCCCTTGAGAATTTAATTCTCGTTTCCAGAGCTTAGTTCTTTGTCTTGAAACAATCTTCAGAGTTTAACTCTGTTCAGGTGACCCTTTTTCCTCAGGTAATGTTCTTGGACAAACAGCGAACTTCCACATTCCTTTGGATTTTAAATCCAAAACAAGGGTTTTTACTCTTTTTTAACAAGGAACCCATTTTTCTTCAAGTTTTTCCATAAGAACATGAAACCGCCTAACCTTCGAACTGTAGATCTCTTAGGGTTTAGATGATCTTTGGGGAGACGATGATGCCGTTTCAACTCCATGGAATTTAATTCCATCCAAAAATGTTTCTGGGGATTTAATTCCCTTTTCTTAATAAGGAATTTAATTCCAATGAAGAACTCAGTTTCTTCACACGGAGGCTTCTTGGGGTTTCCTTGTCATTCTATGATTAGTGAAGAAGAAGAGGGTTTGTAATAAATCGTCCTGATTTTTATTTCAGGTATCATGGACGCTCATTTGTATAATCTCGACGAAATCATTTCCTACGGGAATATTCGTGCCCTGGGCCTAGTCAGAATCAGGAGTTCACCAACGCTCAGTGTGCTGAAATTATGAGCCACTTTGACGAGTACAACCATCGGCTACTCCCCCGTCGCTCTTCTCTTCTGAGGCTCATCTTGCTGGCGATTTGGGAGGCGCTTCCTCTCTTCTGCGCCGGTGTGCCACTCAGGGCATTGGACGTTGCCGAGGATAAGATACATTCGGTGTATCTGATGAGTCTGATCTCGAAGAGAAGGCGTGACAACCTCATTGATCTTTTACACCAGGCGTTTCAGCAGTCAGCCATACTTGCCGCCTACCGGAGGGTGGAGGACATCCGCGAGGACCCCGACGCTTGCAATCGCGAGAGAAAACATACTCGGGCGGTTCGAAATGCTTAGAGGATTTTGGACAAGGTCAAGCTTGAGTTTCTCAATCCATGCCCCGCGCCTGAGGTCTTGCCGTTGTAATCGTTTTCTTTTCATTCTGTATGAACCTTTTTAAAGTATGAATGATAAACTTATCGTGTCCTTTTGTGTTTGCGTGCCCCCTCCCCTTTTCTTGGAATTTTGTCGTTCATTTTTTTTTGTTGATGTGTGCAAGGCATTGTTTCATTTCTTAGTACGCACCAAGCATGGGGCTCACGTGCTCCACACGTGAGGGACCTTTTATGGGGCTATTCAATTTTTCATGCTACATTTCTGTGCATGGCATCGGATGCAGAGAAGGCGCCTTGGAAATCGATCATTTTCCTGATTTCCAATGTTTTCCCTTATTTGGGCCTTGGAAGGGTCCCATCACGGAATTTTCTCTCGCGTGCAGCATTTAATGCTCCCCTTTATAGTCTTGAGGCCATAGCCTATTTCCTCATCATAAAGAAATTTATTCCCATATTGACGTGATTTAATTTGAGGAGTAGCTGAGTGCCATGGCCTGCAACCGTCCTCACGCTCGTCGACAGCCATGGGAAGTGCCTATCGAGGAGATGATCCCCCGCTTTGCTGCTCGTTTGGTGGATCCACTTCTTACCGACGACGAATACTACTCAGCAATGTACGAACTCTCGATTCGTAAGGGGGTCCCCCCTCCCGATGGGTTCCCTCTGGCTCCGGGTGATTCTCACGGCCGTGCTTGCCGACATCCCTTCTCACCCGGCAGAGATGACCCTGGCGATACTTGACGCGGCTGAAGAAAAGCTTGAGGGCTTTCTTGAAGCGCGCCTGATTTCTCAGGCTTTGAAGGATTGCTCAATTCATCTGCTGAGCCAGATAAAGGCCCGGCGAGCTATTATGTCTGCTTTCGCGGACGAACATGGCGCCAATCGATGGGGAGCGACTCCTCGTGAGAACCGTCGCTTTGATGTGCTGGAGAAAGCAGAGAGAGAGATGGAGAATTTTTTCCTCTGCTTCATTAACCCTTGTGCCGTTGATCCCGTGTTTGGTGACCTTTTCTCGTTAGCGTAGAACATTTTTAAATTAGTCCCTCCTTTTCTATGTTTTGTGCCGAACTTCCATGTAGGCTTGGTACTAGTATGTATGTTTCCGCTTGTATAAATAAACTTTGTATTCTTCTCATGAGAACTTTCTTTAATTGCAAATGCTATCATCACTTTCCTACGCATCAGACCTTTTTGGGCATTATTAATGTTCATGCGATTGCAAATGCTATTATATATTTTTTTGAATACTCATATGATTGCGAATGCATGCTTGAAATATGTCGGAGATCTTTCTTGTTGCCTTTCACGTCAGGTGATGTGAGCGCGTTTTAGATGGGATATTCCTGTCGACCGGAAGCTCATTTATACGGTCTTGTAAATGTCTTGTTTCCAAGGTTGCGGTCGCGAGAGTGAGCCTACATGGCCTGATAGGGCAACGCGTGGCGAACATATTGTCGTGCGAGAAAAGGGGTTCGGCCGTAAATTCTCGGAGAGGGAATTGGCTTCTAAGGCGCTGAGCGAGCTTCAGGCCAGCCTCACAGCCAAGCCCAACAAAGCATACGAACTCTGGCGAGTGCTCCAGGAGTCCATAAAAGAGGTGGTGGCTCTCGATAAAGCTGCTACGTTCACTCGTGAGAGGGTCGAGGCTCATAAAGCCACCGAGAAAGAGCTCGAAGCTCGGCTTGCTTCGTATCAGGCTCAGCAAGCTCAGGCGGAGGCTTGTCTTCTGGAGATCTTGCGTCATGAAGTCGTGGCTCAGCAACAGAACGATGAGCTGGTAAAATTACTGCACCGCCCGCCGGCTTGAGGACTTGTATCTTTTCTCCTTTTTTGTACATACTCATGAATGAGAGTATCTTTCTTTTTTGTTTCTTTCATGAATTGTACTTTGTATCCATTTTGGTTTATGAATAAAAGATACATTTTTCTTCTCAATGGTGTGTCCCCTTTTTATTAAATGTATTCTGCGGATAATCTATCTTAATCTCCTTGCAGGACAGCGATGGCTCAGGATTCAGGGTTAAGATCTGCCTCCTAAGACTTTTGCATTTTATGAGCCACGAGGGTCTCATAAAGAGTTTTTCTCCCTACAGGTCGAGAGGATCCCATAGATGAGAGTTCTTCCTAGGAATCGTGAGGATTCTTAAGCGGGTTTTCCCTTGAGAGTCGTAAGGATCTCACAAGAGAGTTTTTTCTTCCTTACAGGTCGTGAGGGCCTGCAAGTGCTGGATGTGGTCGCCCTTGTCCGTGTTTCGCGGGGCTAGGGGGCTACTCCAGGTATCGTAGTTTAAAGACGTCGCGGTCAAGGTTAAGGACCTCATAGTCTATGGATTTAAGGACTCGACAGTCCGATGTTAGTTTTAAGACATCACGGTCAAGGTTAAGGACCTCATAGTCCGTGGATTTATGGACTCCACAGTCGGATGTTTGGTTGCAGGGACCCGTCACCTCTTTGAAGACGTTGAGGAATTACAACGCCAGGTATCAAAGGAGTGAAGAGATGTACCCTTAAACCAAGGCAGAATCCGTAGGGAATGGGGGTGGTTGATCGTTAGTTTTAAGACATCACGGTCGAGGTTAAGGACATCATAGTCCGTGGATTTTAAGAACTCCACGGTCCGGTATTTGCTCTGGATGCTTCACACGGGTTCACTTCCGTGCTTGGCGAGGACCAGGCTCCGC
Source organism: Agapanthus africanus (assembly GCA_030015575.1). Lineage (NCBI taxonomy): Eukaryota > Viridiplantae > Streptophyta > Magnoliopsida > Asparagales > Amaryllidaceae > Agapanthus > Agapanthus africanus. The sequence goes on along the minus strand of CM057342.1, from coordinate 749,034,333 downwards.
TCTGGGCATTTTCCGCGGGGTCAAAGAGTGACGTTATCCGCGTTCCACGTAACCAGGAATTTTGCACTAGATGCTTCACACGGGTTCACTGCCGTGCTCGGCGAGGACTAGGCTCCGCTCTGGATGCTTCACACAGGTTCACTGCCGTGCTCTGCGAGGACCAGGATCCGCTCTGGACGTTTTCCACGGGGTCAAAGAGTGACGTTATCCGCGTTCCACGTAACCAGGAATTTTGCACTAGATGCTTCACACGGGTTCACTGCAGTGCTCGGCGAGGACTAGGCTCCGCTCTGGATGCTTCACACGGGTTCACTGCCGTGCTCTGCGAGGACCAGGATCCGCTCTGGACATTTTCCATGGTGTCAAAGAGTGACGTTATCCGCGTTCCACGTAATCAGGAATTTTGCACTAGATGCTTCACACGGGTTCACTGCCGTGCTCGGCGAGGACTAGGCTCCGCTCTGGATGCTTCACACGGGTTCACTGCCGTGCTCTGCGAGGACCAGGATCCGCTCTGGACGTTTTCCACGGGGTCAAAGAGTGACGTTATCCGCGTTCCACGTAACTAAGAATTTTGCACTAGATGCTTCAAACGGGTTCACTACAGCGTTTCGCCCGAAACTTGAGAAACGGTCTGTGGGGGACTCTAAAGACTCGTCAATCCCTTGGCTGTGGATTTAACCACTAGCACGTCAGAGGTATTAGCCATACGTCGGGCTACCAGGTATTGACCAAAAGGGACGTCGATGAGCGAACTCATCCTGACACCCTACTGAGCCTGTCAGTGACAATATCCGTACAGTCCAGTCCGTTCGTCTATGAGTATCGCTTGGCGGGCCTAGGGGGTTGGTAAAAGTCAGACCCCCAAAATCGGTACAAGTCGTATCGGAGTGTAGCCCAGAACACCCTGAGATACTTCTGGAATACCTACCAGTAAATCTCCTGCCTTGGCCAAGGACTTCGTATAATGGCTCTCCTAGACACAGCGCGACCTCACCCCCAATACCGGGAGAGACGAACCCCTGAAGATCCGCTCACTGCCTTCATGTGGCTCGGGACTGTACCCAACTAAAACCTGTTTGTACGTCTCCTTTGAGCGTGGTAGGGTAGTAATCAAAGTACAGTGGGAACTCATACGAGACAAATGACGATCTCAGGTCTATGAACTAACCTGTACACATGTCACCAGGGAACTTCTATCTGACGTCAGGTATAAGACCAACTAGCATGTTCCCGGCGAGTCATGTCCAGTGTACTCATAACCCAATGAGCACCTGTATACATCTTAGGTGAACCAACTGACACCAGTGGCTTGTGAGACCGGCCACCGCCCCTCGTCGTGGTCTCGACTGTATACACTAGTCTACTCTGGAGTATCGATGCCCTGTCTCGAAACTCCCTCGACTAGGGACCTTTTAAGGATGTGCTTATAGACCCCAGCTCCCACGTATATGATCGCCCTCATATTGCTGGCAGTCAAGCAAGAATCCTAGGGGCTCTATCAACGCGCAATAGTGACCTGTAAGGTCAGCTAAAGCAGTACACGATGATAAAGATAAACCAGATAGCATACTATCATCTTGAGTAAGACTGTCCTATCGGTATAGGTCCTCCCTCAATCATTGCAATCACGTGCCTGTGATCCAATAATTGACTCTGAGGGCATTATCTCCAACAATTTCTAACCCACGTAACTTCATGATCGGCCGAAGACAACCCGTCCTTCGAAACAGACGGTCGGAGCACTCTAAGCCTTCTCTCTTCTTCATCCTCATCGCTGTTCTCGAATTCTGGGACATCGTAGACATTCCTGGGTTTCCAACGGCATACGACATTCCATCCCGGATGCTTCGAACACTGTGAGTGGTATACTTGGAACGCTTGGTTCGGAAAGATAAACGGTTCTTCCTGACCGTAAAATCGAAATGTGTTCACACTGGTCAATCCAAATTCATCTTTCCAAGTCCCAAGATTGCTTCTCCATTTATCCGTATCGGTTCGCGTATCGTACCAAGTACACTGGAATATATAAAAGGATTCTGATCGTCCGGGATAGTGGATGCCGAGTATACAATTTAAGTACCCATAATAAATCACACCGTCCGATCCTACCATCGTAATCCCACTATTCTGAGTGGTTCTAGATGTTTCTATGTTCTTAACTTCGAATTTGTATCCAAGGACACCGAATCCTTTATAATATGCAGCCTCCATACTTGGAAATTGAGCTAAATATCTTGAATCACTCTCAAATGATGCAGACAAGTTCGGATCGTGGATCTAACAAAATAAATTTTACGACAAATACATAACGATATAAGTTTAGATTAAAACTGATAGCAATAATATATTATTCGAATAACTTACATGATCTGTGACCCAATCACAAAAATTATCCTGATGATATTTTTCCAATCGTTCTTCGTTCCAATCAGGACGCCCTCACGTACCTCGTTAAAATGAATTCTGTTTTCGACAAATAAGGGTGACATTAATATTATATCACTACATACACACACAAACACAAATATAACAATTAATCCAAAAAAACTTTCTCTCTAATTTGTTCAAGACACAATTAATCCAAAAAAAACTTACTCTCTAATTTGTTCAAGACATGCACAATTAAGCAAGATAAACCTATATATCTTGTTGATAAACATAGTGTCTACCCTCTTATAATCAGCTTTACCATATGACCCGTCTTGAATTATTCGAGGCCGGTTAAGTCTCGTCTCAATGTTCTCGTCCAGATAGCGGGAACAAAATGTGGTTGCTTCATCAAGAAGATAACCTTGCATGATAGAACTCTCTGGTCGATTTTTATTGCGTATATACTTTTTAAGAGTGTAGAGGTACCTAAAGAAAATATGTTGAATAAATAAATACGGGCGTACAGGACAATAATAATTTTAAAAATTGCGCGAAACGAAAAATTCCACGTACCTCTCAACGGGATACATCCATCGATATTGTACCGGTCCGGCTAACTTAGCCTCAGTTGCAAGATGAACCGTCAAGTGTATTATGATATCGAAGAATGACGGTGGGAAAATACGCTCAAACTTGCAAACTATCAACACAATAGAATTTTCTAGTTTATCCAGCGTCACAACCTCCAGTGATTTAGCACACAACTTTATGAAAAAACAACATAGGTCGTTGATTACTAGACCATCCGATTCGGGGAGAGAAGTCCTGAGGGCTAATGGAAGAAGGTGCTCCACGATAACATGATGATCATGACTTTTCAGCCCATCGATCTTGCCTTTCACAATTTTTATTTTCTTACTGAATGATCCTGAGAAACCTGTGGGAACTTTCAAATCATGCAACACCTGCAGGAATCTTTTCTTCTCCGGTTGTGACATATGATAAGTGGCATTAGGAAGTACAAACTTGCTTGGTTTACCCGCTACCGGTCTAGGGCGCAATTCACTTCTTATTCCCCACTCCTGTAGATCCATCCGAGCATTCAGGTTGTCTTTCGATTTCCCGTCTTTACAAAAAAGCAAGTTGAGTATGTGCTCTGATACTCCCTTCTCTATATGCATGACGTCCGGACAATGACGCACTAAATTTGTTGACCAGTACGGAAGCTCGAAGAAAATGCTTAACTTGTTCCACAATGGTGGTTTGACCTGTTTTGTCGGATCCATCCCGAAGGTCACATTATTGTAACCATCCCACCGAGCAGTCACGTCCTCTCCGGACAATGGGGCTGGAGGTCCAAGAAGCTCATGATGACCATCAAAGTGAACAGTGTCTAACCTGTAGGGGTGGTCAAGAGGCAGGAAACGTCGATGGCCGCAATAACAAACTTTCCTGCTAAAATTCAAGAATTTCGATGTTGTGTGTTGATGGCAATAATGACATGCTTTGTGACCATGTACGGACCAACCTAATAGCATTCCATACGCAGGAAAGTCATTAATTTTCCACATTAAAGCCGCACGCAGTATGAAGGTTGTATTTGTGTTTGCATCGTATGTCTCTACACCATCAATGAACAAAGATTTTAACTCCTCGATCAGAGGTCGGAGATAGACGTCGATATTGTTTCCCGGGGAGTTTGGTCCGTCGATAAGAAGAGGGATCATAAAGTATGATTGGTCCATAGCCAACCAAGGCGACAGATTATAAATTATCATTACAACGGGCCATGTGCTGTGACTTCCAGCCATATAGTTGAATGGGCAGAAGCCATTACTAGCCAGTTCGAGCCGGACATTGTGAGGATCGCTACTGAATATTGCGTGCCTCCTATCGAAATCCTTCCATGCTGGTGAATCTCTTGGATGGCTCATTTTTCCATCTTCACTTGGAGGAGTACGGTGATGCCAAATCATTGCCTCGGCTGTTTTTTTGCACCTGAATAGCCTCTGTAGACTCTGTGTTATGGGAAAGTATCGTGCTATCTTGACAGGTATATCAGGCTTCTTATCAGAATCTTTTGGCTTATACCTGACCTCTCCGCATGTTGGACACTCTTTCAAATCTGAATTCTCTTTCCGGTCAGCACGCAATTTTTAGGACATGCTTGAATCTTCTCGCACTTTAGACCCAAATTAGACATCATCTTCTGGGCTCCGTACCAGCTGTCGGCATGTTATTTCCCGGGGGCATAGAATCTTTCAAGAACGAAAGAAGCATTGTGAATGACTTGTTGCTCCATCCATTTAGGCACTTAATCTGGAAAAGTTGGACGAACCATGAGAGGGTGGAATACTTTGCATTCTCATAAATTGGTTTTCTAGTATCATTCATGAAATTTTCATATTTATCCGCACGCGGTCCTTGACCGGAAGGAATGTCATCTTCGGTACGAATAGATTCACCTAGGGCAGCCTCTACCATATACTCCATTTTTTCTGATGAAAATAAATTACCGTCTTCTTCTTCTGCCGCATTACCGTCTTCTCCATCTTCTCCTGCCGCATTATCGTGTTCTCCTTCTTCTTCTGCCGCATTAATGCATTTTTCTCCTTCCCCGTGATATTTCCAAGTTGTATAAAGTCTAGTAAAACCATATTTTACGATATGAAACTCTACCAATTCTACCATCTGCCAGTACTTATTGCCACATCTATCGCACGAGCAGAGAATCTTCTCTATCATGATCTTATTATGTGCGCGTGCAAATTCAATAAAAGCAGCAACTCCTGCGACAAACTTAGGTTGCATACGTTGTTGCCAATCCACATACATCCAGTCCTTAACTCTGACGTACTCATGGGCCATGTTAGACTGTATAACATATATATTGTAGGTTATGGTGGCTATATTGAGAAATCTAAGAACGGGATAGTTACTGACAAAGGAGAAAATCCGTGTATATGCTTTGTGTGTGCGTTTGTCGTTGAAAAGAATAAATTATCGAACGTATGTTAACCGATAGACGGGGGCTAAGTGACGCTTTTAGTTTCATATATGAGTATCAATGAGAATGTGAATGTTTCATATTATCATCGAGTATCATATATTGGTTTTAACTTGAACATCTTGAATCACTCTCTAATGATGCGTTTGTTGTGTATTCTTGTTGCATGTGTGTGTTTCGGCTGTCGGGGGTAAGGCTTCTATCCCATTAAGAATGTATAGAGCGAACACCCATTCGCTTGTGCTTTCAACCGTTTCGAGTAAATTTCGGCAGCACCTCCCCGCTGTTCTCCGAGTACACTGTAATAGAATAGATAATCATTTCAAAGCAGTGAAACAACGTTGAAATGAACATCTAATCTATCTTTGTACACGGAGAACCAGCGGAAAGGTACCGACGAAATATCTCGAAATGGATGAAAACACAAGTGAATGAAGGTGTTTGCTTTATACATTCCTAACTTGTCCACACGGGACAAATCTATCGGTTATCATACGATTGAATCTTCTCGTCACATAGACTATACGATGGTTGTTAGTATCGAGATATACCGTCCGATATTTAATAACATTCGTATAGTTCTATGTCACGACGAACATAGAACGTATGTTAACCGATAGACGGGGACTAAGTGGCGCTTTTAGTTTCATATATGAGTATCGATGAGAATATGAAAGTTTCATATTATCATCGAGTATCATATATTGGTTTTAACTTGAACATCTTGAATCACTCTCTAATGATGCGTTTGTTGTGTATTCTTGTTGTATGTGTGTGTTTTGGCTGTCGGGGGTAAGGCTTCTATCCCATTAAGAATGTATAGAGTGAACACCCATTCGCTTGTGTTTTCAACCGTTCCGAGTAAATTTCGGCAGCATCTCCTCGCTGTTTTCCGAGTACACTGTAATAGAATAGATAATCATTTCAAAGCTGTGAAACAACGTTGAAATGAATATCTAATCTATCTTTGTACACGGAGAACCAGCGGAAAGGTACCGGCGAAATATCTCGAAATGGATGAAAACACAAGTGAGTGAAGGTGTTTGTTTTATCCATTCCTAACTTGTCCACACGGAACAAATCTATCGGTTATCATACGATTGAATCTTCTCGTCACATAGACTATACGACGGTTGTTAGTATCGAGCTATACCGTCCGATATTTAACAATCTTCGTATAGTACTATGTCACGACGAACATCGAACGTATGTTAACCGATAGACGGGGACTAAGTGGCGCTTTTAGTTTCATATATGAGTATCGATGAGAATATGAAAGTTTCATATTATCATCGAGTATCATATATTGGTTTTAACTTGAACATCTTGAACCACTCTCTAATGATGCGTTTGTTGTGTATTCTTGTTGTATGTGTAACATGATTTTAAACTTATGAAATAATACTTGCTTAGTTACTTGCAAATTGCAACTTGAGAATAAGATATATGAAAAATTGAGCATTAAAGAACTAAGATGCATTAGACTTGAGATTGAGATACATACCTTCAACATAGAAAAGAAATCAATAAACAAGATGAATATAATATAAATTCAAGTTGAAAGAATATATATCCTCCTTTCAAATGCAATTAAGTCTCGATGATGCTGAAGATGTTACCAGAAAAACAAAGATTATAATTTACTGCTCATAGGTCCATATATGGATGCATATAGGATTTTAATATAGTGGGACTCCATCCAAAAGACTCAAGCCTTATAGAGGTTTATCCCATTTTATATCTTATACTCATATAAATCCCATAGTTTTACTAATGTGGGAGTAAATGTTAACCACATTATCAACACTCCACCATACAAAGAGGAGTTTACGTGCGATGGCTCAAAGCTCATGTGCAACGTGGAACAAACAACAAACACCCAAGATCCGATACCATATAAAACTTGGTTTGGGCTCACAACATATGAGCCCACATATGGATGCACATGGGCTTTTAATATAGTGGGACTCCATCCAAAATACTCTAGCCTTATGGAGGTTTATCCAATGTGGGACTAAATGTTAACCACATTCTCGATACAAGTTACAGCTAGTAATAAATTTGGTGCAAATGGATCCTAACAATCATGCCTTCTCTGATGCTTATCCTTGAGCTGGTATTATAAGATAGGATCATATTTTAACTAGGTTATTCTATCTCATGTAAGATCATGAATGAAGTTAGATAAGATAGAGTTGTTGTAACTTCTTTATACAGGGTGGTGCCTTTGTAATTGTATCAAAAGGTGTAATCTATGTCATTTTAAGAATTAAGAAATAGAGAAATAATATTGCCTCCTTTTATGGTATGAGAGCAGTGAATTATATACTCACTGATTCTATGGATTTCTCCGGTCCCTCATCCACTCCATTTACCTCCACCAATATCTCATTAGCCCTAACCCTAACCCCAGCCCCAGCCGAACCCCAACCCTAACCCTAACCCTAACCCCAACCCCAACCCTAACCCTAGCCCCAGCCCCAACCCTAACCCTAACCGCAACCCTAGCTGAACCCAACCCCAACCGCAACCCTAGCCGAACCCCAACCGCAACCCTAACCTCAACCCCTAAAATAATCAAAAATTTCTTTAATTGAAGATTTAATTACTTACCTGTTCGGTGGAGGAGACAATCGACAATCGGCGACGAGGAAGAACGGCGACGAGATCGGGAATGAGATCGGGAACGAGATCGGCGACGAAAGAGAGAGAACGGTGACGCGGCGACGAGATTTGGGGATTTGGGAGTTTCTCACGCTCAAGCGAGAGAGAGGAGATAATCAGCGTAGGAAAATTATGTGCCTTTTTTATTAAATCCATATTTAGATGCCCATACGGATTAGTCCATAGGTCCTTGGTTTGCGGCTCCGTAGGGAAAAACAATAAATTACGATTTAATATTTTTAAACTAAACGTCTGGGACCGTAGGGGCAACCGTCTGGCCCTACGGACTAATCCGTAGGGCCAAAATAAATCTGCCCCTACGGATGTCATTATCCGTAGGGGCAACCCCCTATTTTAGTAGTGGATACACATATATACATATATATGACACAGATAATATGGTATCATATATGACACATGCACGATATTATTATTATTATACTTACGTATGCACGATCTCCCTCGTTACCACACAGCATTTTAGTATTATATTATTGTATGACCTAGGAAATCATCATACATTCGATTTCTACCTGCTGATGTCTTCTACTCATGAGTTGGCAACTCACCCCCGTTGTGCCACAGTTTTCTTACAGGATCGATCGCTTGGATCAATAGCGGCTTGCTGGCATACAACATCTTTCGGGTGATTGCTTGGGTAGGTAGGTCACAGTTCAGAGTGTAACCACCCTCGTATATTTTTATATTTCTTTGTATCTAGTTAAAATCTCCATCAACCAGACTATGTATATTTGGTAGACCTAGGAATCAGTTTGTATATTGTTTCAGACTTAATGTCGAGACTTGTATTATCCTTTATATTGAGTTTGATGATATTTTGGTCTCCTTTATTTTCTTTCTGTGATTGATCTTCGTCTTGGTCGTTGTATATTTTATATTGCGTAGTTGTGATACCGTCAATTGGTGAAGAGCTAGCTCGTGCTTGTGGATGCCTATATTATACTTGTTATGTACTGGTTTTGGATTAAAACTTACAAAGAAGATGCTCCCCAAATTTCAAATAACGAAAACGTTTTCATATTATAGTATATAATTCACTTACATTTCAAAAGAACCTTATATACACTTTAAAAAGAGAACTTGATTTTATTTATGACCCATTTTCAAAACTTCACCTCCACTATTTTCCTAAAAAGGTTTAGATTTCTGGGTTTTCGGCTTACTTTGGTTACGGTGGAGTTCTATAGACTTCACGTGATCTAAGTGCCGGTCCCGTGCCATTTCCGGATCGTAACACTCAGTCGGGTTAACTCCTCCACAGCTTGGAGTCCCGGTGCTAACACATGAAATAAGCCCGTGTTTCCTTGCTCTTAGGGCCCCATTCTTGAGCTTGTGAATAATTCTACGGCTGCGTTGATATTCACACTTGGAACTTAACGTTAACATAATGACCATATAGAGACTTATAATACATATACCTATATTCAGATCTACACACTTTTATTGGTCATTTATATTATTTCTGTTATTATATACTTGTCACTTTTCACTCTTACCCTACTTTTGTGACTTAACGAGCGCTAGTTCGTTGACGGGCATTCCACCCACATTTTTTTCTTTGAATGTTCGTTAGATATGGTCGAGACAGAGGGAGTGGAGACTACAGAGGAAGATTACGACCAGATAGCTGCTCGGGATTAGCTTAATTTACCTTTTCTTTCAGCTTATGTATGCCACATGTTTAGGCATTTTCTTTTATTGTATTTACTTTCCAATTGAAACTCATGTACCTGTAAGTATTTCAAGTTGAATGTAAATAAAGATATTTGTTGAAAATTTTACAGTCTCCATTTATTCTTGGATTGTGTATTATTGTTTCAATACACTTAGTATATTTATTTAGGGAATGATCTTTTCTGAATAAATATACCACGGACTTGCCACGTCATCGTTTCGTTCTATTGGGAAGCGGGGCGTGACACACATTATCGATACCATGACGTACGCCCACGTGCACTTACAGCTACGCCTATGCGTTCGTGTCAATGACTCCGATCTATGATGAATCTCAAACGTGACACCATAGATCTCATGCGCCGCTTAAGTCTCTTGTTTTTGCATGCGTACATACCCTGAATCTATATACTCGATCACTGGAATCAACCTTAGCTCTGATACCAAATTGTTACAGATGATCGGGATAAACGCGAAAACTGAGAACAAATAAATCCTAGAAAAAATAGAAAAGATCATCTCAAGGAGACAGAGATTTTACATGGTAATCCAATCGAGAAAACCACAGACACAACAGAGATCATTTTCATTAATTCAGATGAGAGAGTTTACATGGAGAATACAGAATATACTCTCGTCCTCACAGATCTCTCCCCAAAGGGGAGAGAGCACTCTCATAAATATTATGGATATATTGTTGTGGAGCTCTCTTGCTCGTACAATCCAAACTTTAGACCATTGCTCCATATCTATAGTCTATACAATGATACTTAGAGATAATAATTGAGATAACAACGAGTAAAATCAGCTGGATAGAATTCCATTCGGGACTTGCCGATTGTTCAAATATGCGTATTTCAGTATGGTTCTATTTACTTGATTCAAGACCTTATTGGCGTGCAGAGCGCATGCCTTATCATATTCGGTACAATTTTGTTTGTCATATTGAATTGTGATCTTTGTCGTTGAAGTTCTGGTTATTTTCTTGGAGACTTTGTTACCATGCGTGCTGCATGTGCCGTTGTATCTGTTGCGATCTGTTTTGTCCCATCGTGGTGTGACATGTTCGTCTTCGAAGTTATGTTGATACGATATCTTCATCTCAGTTTTCGGCTTGGATATATGCCATCTGAACACGGCGTGAGTCATTGAGTTTGGGCTTGAAGAGGAGCCGTGATGAAGATCTGATTGAGCTGTGTCATGCATCTTTTTGAACGATTTGATGGTGGATTCAGTGATGAACAGTTATTCTGTTTGAAAATTTGCTAGCGTTAATAGATGGAGAAAGCCCTAAGGGGCGGTCGGCAGCGGCATATATTTAGCAGAACAGTTCATTTCTGATTGGATTCAGTCTAAGATGGAGATTTATTGGAATGTCCTGAATCCTAACTAATCTGTTATATTTATATTTAAATATATTTTGTTTGTTTATTTAGAGATAAGATTTAGTTAGTTATATAGAGATAAATCTTAATTAAATTAATGCTATTTCTAAGCATCATTATATAGGCTATAAATATGGAGCAATAGCCTAGGGTTTTGGATTGTACGGATAAGAGAGAGCAACCACAATATTGTCCTAATATTTGTGAAAGTTCTCTCCCCTTTGGGGAGAGATCTGTGAGGACTAGAGTTTATTATGTATTCTCCAGATAATCTCTCTCGTCTGAATTAATGAAAACGATTTTTGCTGAGACCGTGGTTTTTTCCTGTTTGGGTTTCCACGTAAAATCTCCATGTCTTCTTGAGTTTATCTTTTTTTATATTTTTTTCTTCTGCGATTTGTTTGATCTCTGTTTCTGCGTTTATCTCGACCATCCGTAACAATATTAGTATATATGACGTCATGTCATCATAAAGAATTGCCACCCGATTCGACTTTAACCATATCGAAATCAAAATCATTTTTCTACTTTCTTTTAGTCATTGTTTTCTAAGTTAAAATCCATTTTAATCAAAAGTTACAGCTCTTTTATCTAGTAAATCAAAACTACAAGTGTGATATAAACTATAATTTCGAGGGAATTAATGTCAACTCCCAAGCTTGATTCTTGCAAACTTTAGCTAATCACCTCATTTGTAATCATATATATGTTGTTAACTTTGGAAAGGCATCTACAAGGTGCACTTTGTTCTCTCTAACAACATTTGCTAATCACAAAGTGCATGCCTAGTCTCCTATGTTTGCTATTGTTTCCACAACTCTAATACTAGATGTTTGGCCTTAATTTGACCTAGTCTTGATTTGATTCTTTTTCGTATAGAATTAAAGATCTATATTTTCTTTATGGCTTTTTGATGGGTGAATGGTTTTAGAATCAACTTTCCATAGTTTGTGGTTTCTTAACATGCATGATTTCCCATGGTTAGCAAAAGTTTGTTGTTAGGTCATATATGCACTCTAAACCATTCTCCATTAAAGGGGGAAAAATGTTTAAAGTTAAGTTCCCCCTACCATCTATCTACACATAGACATGCATAATCTGTATATCTTTTATGCTCAAGCTATCATGTCGAGACTCCTGACCAACCGAGATGGTATTTTTTTATTATAAAAATTTGGTTTAACTTTAAGTGATAACGTCACAGATGAAGGAGCAATGAAGAATGAGAACTAGCATGATGAGGAAGATTGCCGGATGATGATGCGGGCATTTACAGTCAGAGAGTCTTTGGACCATAGTTTGCTAGTGTTGTATCTTCGCGGCTGTCATATGTTTTTTTTGTATTTCTGGTTAATTTTGTTTATGTTGACATGTAAATGAGAGCAACAATTTGAAGTATTTTTTATATTTATGGTCTACTTCAAAGGTTCTAATTACTTGGAGATACCTATCAATGTATCAATAAATAAGATGCAAGTACTTGCATCTTTACCATACTAAACTCCCTCCTTGTTTTACACTCAACACCCTCCTCTTTCTTAACCAAATAAATTTCTCTTATGCCAAAAAGTCTTTTCACAAAACTACCCTCAACTTTCCACACTCTCTCTCTATATATACCCTCCAACCTCCTCCATTACTCACATTCAAAAATCCATTCTTCTCTCATATTAACTTCTCTCAAAGCCCTCCCCTGTTTTCCTCTGCTTTTCCCCTGTTTTTTCTCCCTTCAAGAAAAAAACCATGGTGGTCCTTGCAAATCCACCAATTGAGCAAATATCCATCATAAAGCCCCACAAATCTCATGCTTATTTCTATGACACACCAACAATTGATCTCTCAACCCCTGGTTGTGATTCCGCCATTGTCGAAGCATGCGAAGAGTTCGGCTTCTTCAAAGTGACAAACCATGGGGTTTCTAGAGAGCTCATGGCTAGATTGGAAGCAGAGGCAGTGAAATTCTTCTCCTTGCCTCAAGTTGAGAAAGAAAAGGTTGGGGCTCCAAATCCTACTGGTTATGGGAACAAGATGATTGGACCTAATGGTGATGTTGGTTGGGTTGAATACTTGCTCTTTGAGATCAACTCCAACCCCATGTCCTCAACTTCCCTTGCTTTTCTTAGAGAGCCTTCTGCAAGTTTGTTTAGGTTTGTATTTTTACTTCCCTTGCTTGTTTTATCCAAAAGTTTAAGCTTTTTGTGTATTTAAAAGAAAGTACGGCTCGTTTTGAAGAGACAGGTGTCTCAAAACCACTTTATCCAAAATCTTTATCTGATGCAGATGTGCATTGAATGAGTATATATCACAAGTGAGGAAGCTAGCAGGAGAGGTGCTAGGGTTGATAGCAAAAGGGCTAGGGATTCAACAAGAGGATGTGTTGAGGAAGCTAGTGATGAGTGATGAGAGTGACCTAATGTTTAGGGTCAACCACTACCCTCAATGCCCCCTGCTTCAAGAGTTCAACTACAATTTAACTGGGTTTGGTGAGCACACAGATCCACAAGTGATCTCAATCTTGAGATCAAACAACTCAAATGGGTTCCAAATTGCACTCAAAGATGGGAGCTGGGTCTCAGTTCCCCCAGATGAACACTCTTTCTTCATCAATGTTGGAGACACCCTGCAGGTAAATTATATGCTTGCTCTGTTTTTATTTTTGTTTCCTATCCTGTGTATCGCATGTTCTCTCCATTTCATAGGACTGGTACCCCTGTTTTCACTATTCATTGTGGCCCCATTTGGAAATTATCAAGCATAGCATTTGAGATTTTATACTGGCAAAGATCCCGTCCATTCCTCATTTGAAACAAAATCGTAAAAAGAGCTTATCCATCGTCCGTGGTGTGATACACCGACGGTTTTGAGATTGAAAAAAAATCAAATCCTATTTTTAAGACTATCGTTTTTCTTTTGTTAAATCTCAACCGTCCGTGTGTCACCACGGATGTTGGATAAACCGCTTCTACAATTTTGCTTCAAACGGAGATTATTCTTCATTAACCTAATATTTTACGGCGTCCTTACAGTCAGCACCTAATAAAGGAACTTACATGTGCTTTGCATCTTGCGCTTAAGCAAAATACGATCCAAAGTCCGATAGAAACATGGTCATGTAAGCTCTTGTAGAGTGATGCAAAAAAATTCCTCACGAAACAAAAGTTAGATGCATGTTCTATTTGCCGTTGAAACTACAAAAGTAAAATTATTATTATATATATATATATATATATATATATATATATATATATATTCTTTAGATACTATTTGGAACTGGTTATGGTTTTGTATGTTTTAACTACATTTAGTCTACCTTTAAAAATTTATTTGTCATTATCAAATGTACTATGAGCACTGGCCATCATCAATTATAAGTAGGGTTATGGGTACAAGAAATATCTTTTTTAAAACAGCAACAAAATGATTCTCCCTGATGAGATGGCATATAATATGTGCCAACATGGTTGAAGTATGAGCATAATTGTTAGATGCTTCGAGGATGTGACTGGATGAATTTCTTATAGTTGAGATGCTTTTATTTTTCTATTTATCATATAAATTTATGTAAAGAATAGCTTGATATATGACTAAAATAAATATTTTTTGGCACAGTTTGACTAATTTAAAATATTTTATAGCACAATCAATTAGTTATGGTCACAGCACTTTCTCATCGTCTTTGGTCGATGATCATTGCACGCAGGTCCTGACAAATGGGAGATTCAGAAGCGTGAGGCATAGGGTGGTGACCAATGGCTCAAAATCTAGGGTTTCCATGATCTTTTTCGTTGGCCCTCCGCCTTCCTACATAATTACACCTTTGCCCCTGCTCATGGGAGTAGAAAACAGCAGGTACGTCGACTTCACATGGGCTGACTACAAAAAGGCTGCCTACAAATCAAGACTTGCTGACAACGGCCTCTCTCTCTTTGAGAAAAAAGCAGAAGAAGATTTTTTGAGGGAGCAGAAGAGAGAGAACGAGACTTAGCTCAAAGCCCTCGTGTTCATGGCACTTGATATGTTCATGCTTGTTGGTGCATGTGTTGATAGTATTTGTACTTTTGTTTATTCCGACAGCAACAAAAAATAAATATTCCTCTTATACGAGTGTTTTAATGTTGAGTATAGCTATGACGTTTTCGGCCAGATAAATGGTTCTATTTTGGGCTATATGGTTGGTTGAAGATGAAAGTAGATAGGTGACCATTGGCTGTCTTTTTGAAAGTTTAGCCAAAGACGGAAACAAAATAGGTTTCATAACAAACCCTTTATTCTGAAAATATTGATGTTAGCTTAATATTGGCTTTGTAACCATCCTGCTCCATTCAGAACTAGTTTTAGCTCATGGTAAAACCTTAATTCTACCTGCAATAATCATATTTTCTTTATAATTCTCAAGAAAAGAAGATAAAAAGGACACTTAAAGGAGAATGATAATAGGTTCAGGAGCTGCACGAAGAGACGGGCATATTTGGGATTACATTTAGAATTTTCTAAGGGAGTTGAAAGAAGGTTATGACCGTCAACAAACCGTTCCAAAATCAAAAGCAACCAAATGTCGAAACATAACTTATTGGCTCGAGGGACCTAAAATCAAATATTGAAATTTAACATATTAACATGTAAATACCTGTAATTTGAGAGACATATCAAGAGAAAAAGGATTTTACTCTGGTATCTCTTTTTTTTATGCCCTTCAGACGTTACCACTTCCACTCAGGGTATGGTTGATTGTCCGGAAGAACCGGAATTTATATTGAAATAGCTTCCAAAAAGATTGTCATGGAAGTAGACATAAATTTTACTTGTAATGTTTGTTCGTATTTTTTTTTTGAAGTAGGAAATGAAAAATGAAACAACTTCCTCGGTTTCTTTCGTAAAGAAAACAAACACAAAATGTGATTTTTTAACTGTAATGTATTATTATTTTTTGAAAGTAATAAAGCGAATGATTAAATAATTAATTCTCTTTTTAGTTCCTTATGTTTCATGGTTACTTACTAAAAAAAATGAGGCGATGAAAATTTTGGAAGTAATCATGCCATATAGGATCTATCTCATCATCTTAAA
Organism: Agapanthus africanus; assembly: GCA_030015575.1. NCBI lineage: Eukaryota > Viridiplantae > Streptophyta > Magnoliopsida > Asparagales > Amaryllidaceae > Agapanthus > Agapanthus africanus. The sequence continues at coordinate 749,018,142 of CM057342.1, read as the reverse complement.
GTAATCATCACCTTGAAGTAAATTCCAAGCTCTATTTCCGCCAAAACAAACAACCAAAGTACCGGAAATAAGCTTACTTTACTTCCATGTTACTTCTGAGCAAACAAACGGACCCTTAATCAAATAGGAATAATACTTTTCTTACCGATGCGGTGGAATCCATGTAGGCTAAACGGATTGACATTGGATATATATAAGACGTGTCACGTTATCCACTAACTAGATACTTGTATCATATACCCCAGCTTATATCTAATAGGAATCGATGCAGCTTACATGAATTCCACCGTATCAGTAGTAAAAATATCATTCATCAAATAGTGTCAATTTTACTCTATTTTTCACGAGTTCTAGTTAGAATAACCGGTTAACTTTTTGATCGGATAATACGTAATTAATCGTACTTTGAGATTAAAATAATCAAAAGGTACACTGAGTAGTAAACCTCCTCTCCTTATGTTACTTTAAAAGCTTTGTCACTGGAATTGACATGAAGCAGGTAAATACTTGTACTAGCGCACGTGGGAAGCTAAAACAGAATGAAAAAAACCACTTTAGAAGGGCTTGTATGGTGCAAGTCCCTTTAGAGTCTTTGGATGGACATCCCCTGTATGTGAAGAGAGCTTATCCAAGAGCTATGTAAGGGCCTGCACCATGCAAGCCCCTTGCATGATAGTTCTTCTCATAGAGAATTGTACAACAAAAATGGTGGTGGGTTGAAGAGTTGGAAGTAATTAATTTGGTCAAATATGAGAATCAATAGTGGTAAAAACAAGAGGTAGGGGACCTCTCTGAGGCCGTTGGCAACAATAAAAACCTTGGAGGACCCATTTTTGGGTACAGAGCTATAGAGGCATGAATGCTCCACATATTTACTGAGGCAGAGTTACCATGGGCCATGTGTGTCATAGCTTTGGTCTGTGGCCTGCAGCCTTTGTGACCATGCATGCATGCAAGCATGATTTTCTTGCATTGGGAGCAAGGTTAGGTTTTGATGCTCCTATGACAGGAATGGCGAGCAAATATGACAGGCCAGCTTAGAACAATACTGTGATGGTTTACGTGGCGGATCCAGAAATCTGGATCAAAGGGGGAACCACGTCTAGCAAGGATCCGTTAAAATTTCCAAGTGCATGATATAAAATTTAATTTGGATTAAAAATATATAATATAATTTTGAGTTATTTAGTAATAAATGAAAACAATATTGTTTGCAATAAATTTTTTGCGGGACTTTATATTTTAGACAATACCAAACAGCAAATCACGTTTTTGGTGAAACCAAGACAAACTAATTTTACTGCAAGCATGTGTGTGTAGCGCTGTGAGTTAAAAATAATTGCAATGTGTGAATTTATATTAGAGAGATTAAATAACAACATTGTTGATGTGAAATGCTTAAAGATATAAAAGTGTGCTGAAATTCTTATAGGAATTAATACTCAAGTGAATTAAAACAAAAATTAATTCACGCCGACAGTGGAAACACATTGAACACAAGACCTCTCGTTTTAAAATGTCTCATACAACCACTTAAATTGCGCTTGTTACATGGAATGTAAGATAACCGGGAATCCTTGCATTCCAAGAAATGGTATGACCGTGCATTTAATTCTAAGGAATCTTGTATTAACGTGCTTGGTATATTTTAATCATTCCTAGCAATATATGTATATGCAACCGTCGACCGGCGGCGAGAACGGAGACAAACGGCCAATCAGTGGCGAGCCGGCAACGGCCAGCGGGGCTGGCTGGCGACGGATTACCACCGGTCGGTGGCGAACATCCTATTGGCGGCGGGCCGGTCGGTGAATAATCGGCGATAACCAGCGGCCGGCCGGCAAAAAACGGCCGATCGGCGGTTGGTCGGACGGCGGGGCCGGTCGGCCTGCGGGCGGCAATGGTCCAATGGAAACCGGCGGCTGATGGTCATGGCTCTTTTCATGTTAGGCGGGAATATTTCGTGGTAATCTAGAATAGACATATGTTTTGAAAGAATAGGATTATCATGAAATGTGGTCATTTGATTACCATGGTAATCTTATATTCTCGGAAATACCGTTTACACCTAAATAAGTATGGTAATATTTCATGGTAATTTAAGATTACCACCTAAATTATCTCCTACCAAGCGTATCCTTAGCCAATGGTCCTATAATGCTGTGTTTATGAACACAACGTATAAAATATACCCTTGTATATATGTTAGTGTATCCATAGATTGAAGTAGTGATTTCTTTTTCCGTAAAATCTCAGTGGGGGCATGCCCCCACTGAGCTCTATGTGGGTCCATCCCTGGATGGTTTGTCATCAGATGTCGTTTGCTCTTCTCACGCACAAGACTCGTTCAACCAGCATATCATGTCGTTGAGCTGAGCCCTTTCCACGACTGCTCAAGTCTTTGCAACTGCCATGTATGCTTGTACGCAATGTAACACTTTGTGACCGGCACTTGAAATCCATACATTTATATGTTTTCCTCATTCTCTCTCTCTCTCTCTCTCTCTACACACACACACACACCAACTACTTTTGGATGTCATCTTTTATATCTGTTTTGTGCATGTCTATGCTTGTAGCTGGGTTGGTTTTTTTCAGCGTACCAAGTGCGTGAAGTATCATCAATCAAGATCCTCTTCAATGTTTTAAAATTCAGATCATAACCTCATATACTCGATAAGAATGTACATCAATAAACCTTGGCCTAGCGTGGATAGAGGTTTTGCGATCTTCGAAAATCCATGGATGAAACAACGGTAATACACAGCTAAGCCCAAGAAACTCCTTATGTCATTGACTCACTCTGGAGTCGGCCATTTGCCGACAGGTGACATCTTAGTGAGGTCTACCGAGATACCTTCTCCGGATAGAATATACCCAAGGAAACTGATTTTATTTAATCAAAACTCACACTTGCTGTACTTGACATAAATTTGATGTTGCTGTAACGTCTCCGGAACTGTGCGCAAAAAATCGGCATGTTCTTCCAATGTATTTGAATAACTAAGATGTTGTTGATGAAAATGACAACGAACTTTTCTAAATACTCGTAGGAAGCCAGTTTCATTAAATTCATGAATATGGCTGGGGAATTGGTTACCCTGAACGGCATCACCAGATAATCATAATCATACCGAGTCCTAAACATTGTCTTCGAAATTTCGGACTCCGTGATCTTCACTTGGTGATAGCCTGAACGAAGATCTGGTTTGGAGAAAATACACGACCCACTCAGCTGGTCGGAAAGATCATCGATGCGGGATAACAGATACTTGTTCTTAATGGTGACTTCATTCAACGTCCGATAAATCTAGTACACCGTTCCTTATTCTTTTATTATACAAACTTAAAAACTTTACAGTTTCATTCTTCCAATCGTCCTAGTCCGGTTTCCAGTATACCGTCGACAGCTCTGCAGGCCACTCCTTCGGTTACGGCTTCACAGGCCACTTCTCCCGGTTCTTCTGCTCCAGCTCTTGCTGCTTCAGCTTCAGGCGGTACTCTAGTATCGGTTTTGTAGTATTTGAGGCGCATGTGCTACGGCGCGGACTGGCTTCACCTGATGCACCCAATACTTGGAGATGGGATAACTGGATCGAGTCAGCAGTGAATTTTTTTTTTAAAATATTTTTGAGATTTTTGTAGGATGTCTGTATTACATTTACGACATGTATATTTTGGATATTGGTTATTATATATGATGATTATGGTCATGATTTTGTATTGTATTTGTTTATTTTATGTTTTTACATTTCTGTATTTCATTATATATTATTTCTGTGTTTCATTATATATTATGCGTGGAATGTTATTGATATATATATTTTGTATTTGAGTATATAATATAGTGGGTGATATATTATTGTGTAAATGTGGGATCGAAAACAGTAGGATGCATTTTTTTAAAAATAAAAATTAAAAGTTTGTGCCTACGATTTCCACCGTAGGAGCAAACTTAGCCCCTGTAGGTTTCGCCATAGGGGCTAAATATCAGAAAACCCTTGCGGGTTCCACCGTAGGGGCTATGTATCAGGAAAAAACCGATACTATGTTCCTCCGGTGGAAATCGTAGGTACATGATATAATTATTTTAAAAGAAAAAAATAATTGCCCCTACGTTAGCAACCATAGGGACAGTAACCCCTACGGGTTTATCTATAGGGGCAAATTTGTAACCGTAGAGGCATTTATCTGTCCCTATGGCTTTTGTCCCTACGGATCATTTTTTGCTCCTACGGTTACAACCGTAAAGACATCGGTTTGCCTCTGCGGTTTCAACCGTAGGTACATGCCGTATTCGTAAGCAGGGGGGACTGGATCTGATCACACTTAATGTGCTTCGATTAGGACTTGATATATAGTAGGCATATTATTGGCCCTTAAACTAAAATGAGCCTTTATATTAATCAATATTATAATGACATTGCGTGCAACTAGTCATGGATCCTCTATGTGCCCCCACTTGGTAAACATCGTCAATGGATATCATGGCTCGGATTCGGCACTGTTGAGATCTCTTTTGATTTGATGTCTCATGCATTCAATTAGTATCCACTTACTCATAATTAATATTGATCATGATTTATGTAGCTTTTCGGATTTACAACTTTTCTGTATGCCTTTGTCTTTGTCTGAAGTCTGTTCTCTCGGCCTTCCGTTGATCTCAACGTTTCGTTTTCATATATTATGAGTTTTGGTGTAGTGATATAAATATTTAAGAGCCTGGTCGTCCCGACCTGAAGTGGTTCGGTTGAGCTGTGGACCCGACCATCATGGGCTCGTGCCAAACCCAAGCTCGCACCAAAAGGGTGCAACTGTGCAAGGTTTCCTATTGGTTTAACCAAACTTGAATACTAGTGAGTCTAGGGTTCGGTTCGGATCGATTGTGGTCGTCGATTTGTCTCCCCGACCCTTATTCTGTACAGAGAGGGTTATGTTAAGGGTCGAGAGTGCTATATTATATTTTGGGCGTCTTCCTCCAAATACCAATTAGGTTTTGATGCTTCTCAATCTCTCCGTCTCTCACAGCTATCATGAAATTATAGTGTATATAGCCCATCACGATAGTGCAGACGCCTCCTGCCAATCATCAGAAGCGTGATTCCCAAAGGAGCAGAGAACCAACCATGGACAAGATAGTTGTAAGTTTTTCTATTTGCAAATTCGCATGTTAATAAACGATGTGTAGTCTACATCTAGTGTCTGGTTGATTAGTTCATCGTTAAACTAGCTAGAACTCAATTTTTTCACATTCGAATTCTGTCCTGTTTCATTTGATTTGAGGTTTCATTTAACATGTATCTGTTGGGGATTTTCTCCTTCGATACCTATCGTCGAAGGGAAAATCCCTTCTTTAACGTTTGAGCACGCAAGACATCAATCTATAAGAGGAAGTAATTACACAGAATCTTTTAACATAGTTCGACCCACCGACTTATTCTACGGGGCAAACATGAGGATTTCATTGATATAAGAAAGAGACTACACCTGACAAATTATTTTCTTCTTGATTTAATAATTCAATACATTAGTTTCTCTCAAATCTAAATTAAATACTTAATCTCTCAACAAAGATAAATTTTATAAGATTTCACATATCTCATCTCTCTCATACATCTCATCCCCCCTTCTCTTGATCTCACCTAAAAAGAGGGGAGGTACAACCCTCATAAACTTAGAAACTACATCTCTTTTGTCTTAGCCTTAGCCTTATCTCTTGTTGTGCCTCTTCGCCTTTGCCCTTTTTCCTAATTTTCCTTGATGAAAGCACCTCCATATTTATAGTATCGAATAAATCTTCTCCTACTTAGATTAGATTCAATATAAATCTCTTTTATCCTCATCAAATATAATATTTTCTCTTATCTAAATCTATATTTAAATAAGAGACTTATCTTAATTCTATCTATAATAACCAATTATTTAAATTTACACTAATCTGAACAGTATCGCTTTCATTCTTATCATAATTAGAGGTTTTAGTGTAGTGACAGAATTATTTCAAACTTACGAATTGGAAATAGAATCAATGTAAAACTGCAATGCGAACAATATAGTTGCTTTCTTCATTTATGCTTGTTGTCATGGGTTCACGCCTGACATGAACCCGTCCGATTAAGTGGGTGGATGGTTGAGCCTTAGGGCTAGCGTGCAAGCCAAGCTCACACCAAAGGTGTGCGGGTTGGGGTTCCCATAGGTTCGGCTAAATCTGAATCTTTGTGTGTCTGGGGTTAGGTTCAGTCGATCTTGGTTCAAAGAAGGCTTGCCCCTATGGTTCAGAAAAACCGTAGGGGCAACAATAGGTTGCCCCAACGGTTTTCACCATAGGAGCAAGTCAACAGAATAAATTGCAAATTTACGTTGTCCTTACGGAGCCGAAAGAGAAACCTCTACAGTAAGAACCGTAGGGAAAATATCGTTGTTTTGTTTAAAAAATAAAACAGAAATATCCGCCTCCTCATCTTCTCCCTAATAGCGACGAGATCTCATGGTTGCCCCTAAAAAGAAAACAAAAACCCTAAGTTGTCGTCGTGGTCGCTGTTACCGCATCATCTCATGGTCGTCGCCGCATCTCGTGGTCGTTGCATCATCATTAATCGTTGTCGTCGCCGCTTCCTGGGCCACCTCCTCCTCCGCCTGAACCATCTGCGCCAGCTTCTGCCTGCGTCGTGGTTGCCTATGCCTGTATCATCATTGTGATCACCTACGCCTCAGTCACCTTTGTCACCTCCATCACCTTCGCCTACGCCTGCATCATCATCGTGGTCGCCACTGTATCCTTCATCCTCTACCTGCACCCCCACCTCCGCCCCCTGAGCCACCTCCTCCAATCCTAAATCGTTATCGTTGCCACCCCTCCAATCCTGTGGTCATCGAATTTCATTGATTTAGGTACTTTCCCTAATTTTGCCATAGTTTTCAATTCTTCGATTTTAATCGATTTGTATTTGAATTCTTCGTAATTCATGGTTGATAGGGGTTGCGCAGTGTCACGCCCCGCTTCCCGGTGTACGGTAAGGAGACGTAACTGGCCCACTACGTATTTACTCAGAAACAAACACGCTAAGCGTAAATAAGCAATATGATAAAGTACACAAGAAAATGACGAGAGATATAATTGAATATCAACTTTTATTTATTAAACATTTCTTTACAATACAACTGAAAATGAAAATACAAGAATGGAAAACAATGCCTAAACAATGGCATAAACTGAAAAGAAAAATATATAAAAGTGTCTAAAACTCGGGGTCTTCTGTGAACTACTCCAAGTCGTCAGCACCGGGCTCTATCTCTAGTGAGTCGGATCCACCTGACAACATTCTAAATAAAAAAGAGGAAAGGAATATCGTCAGCGAACAATTGCTCGGTAAGTCCCAAAGAAAGATAGAACTAGAGTAGACAGATAAGAGGATATAACGGGTAAATTGTTTGATTGTTATGTTGACGCAATTATTTGCAGCTTGGTACAGAATATGCCAGTGTATACACGAGGAGTCCAACTATTCCGTGGACTAAGATATATGGAGCACAAGGAACCGTTAATTCACGGAACAACATCAACGGATATTCAGGTTAGGTGTATTAAAGTGACCGTCTCGGGCCACTCTAACACATTCCGTTCCAGTCTACCCCGTTAAAACCCCATAATGTATTTTGTATTGATGTGTATTGTTTTGTTTAATAGATGTAAGACTTGCCGAAATCATGATATCAGCAGTTCATGTAAATGGAAGAGATATAAATGGATAGTCATGTAATCATAGTATATTCATGGTTCGGTTCGGTTGAGTCATGTTGATATTGATTGTATTCTGGTATAAATGGATTCATGTTGAATTGGAGTTGTACTTGAATTATATTTGTCACGCCCCGCTTCCCAAAATACGGAATACGAGGGGTTGACAAAGTCAGGCATGCTCCTACGGTCGAGATAATATCTCTCCGTAGTCACACTTCGGCTTCTAGCTTTACGTGGTAATCAGTAAACAATGCACAGGTAATGAGAAATGCAGTAACTGAAACAACACAAATACAAAGATCTAACCTGATGGGGATCAAAAGAGTATAGCTCTGGATAGCTGATCAAGATTTCCGCGATGTACGTCTGGTCCTGGTCTAAGCTAAACCCACTTCTCACTCTGAGCATGCATACTCAGGTTGTCAGAGCAACGCGATAGCAATATATATATATATAGATGCAAGTGGTAATTCGTACAATAATAATAAACATATAACAGTAAATTAAGATAGTAAAGATGTGGACATGAAGTAGCCAATGCGGGTGTCTAATAGAGCAGGTGAACAGTAAAGCAGTAAAATAATATGTCAGGTGTGTCGATTCAGTAAGCAATGCACGTCAATGTCACTATCCCTATCAGTCTCTAAGTCTCACTGTACAGATCACTAAACCTATCGTTAGTCTAAGTGTGAGAGTCAACCACTCGTAAGTATCCCCTGCCCAAGGGTAGAACCCAAGGGCAAGGGACCACGGGCCCAAAAAAACGCACGGTAATAATCAGTGATAACCCTGTAAATCTCCATATATCTCCATAAGTGCCGGCATGGGACTCCCGAGAATCTGTTGAACTCACACTCAAACTTCCCCACACCCCGTGGTCTACATCAAACGCCAACCATAAACTCAAATACCAGCCGGTCCATGACGAGTCTACGCGAGAACTGGAGACAGGATCTCCATCAAGCATGTCCTGACGGATACCCAAGATAAATGGACAGTATTTGGTGCCTTACCTGTGACACCCATACAAGTGCTTCCATAATTGTCATATACCAATTATAGTCACACTTATACACGTCCCACAGACGTCGACAATGTAATAAAACAATAGGGTCCACTGATTGTGTACAAGTACGTGCCACTTTCACTTATCCAATCATGCTCGACCACCAACGTACTTGCCATAATCAGACGCTAAAATCTAACACTGGGTAATGCACATGATCACTAGGTTACCAATGCAATAACATATATGTAATGTGATGAGAATACGATAATTCAGGCATGATTAAGATGTCATCACTCGGTGTCTTACCCCTTCCATAAATCTTCATAAATCACACATGCAAAATTCAGCGAAACAATGAACAGAGGATAAGTAGTACGTTTGATTATCTAACCAGAAAATTTGGTTTCACGTCAATCGGGTTTCGGGATCACTAGATATGGTCATTTCCTTTTAAGCGTTCACTGCTGGAAATCCGGTTTCAGAATCGGAAGTCCGTTTTGTAACGCATTTTAATCTCAGCTGGGATCAGAATTTAGCGATGCTACAATTGAATGAGATTTAGGGTTTCCAATAAGGTTTCCAATGCAATTAGAGGATGCTTCTGCAGAATTATATTATGCCAACAGAAAGTTATGGCCAGATTAAGTTGGGGTGTAAAATCTGCTTCTGCAGAATTCAGCAAGACATGACGACAAGGTAAAATGAATTAAAAATATCAAACGGTTGAGGAAACCAGTGAAACCAGTCGAGTAAGAAAGCTAATCCAATTTCCTATGTAACGATATAGGATTCCGCGCATTCTCTTACATGAGCAGTGATAAACAGGGGTTTAACAACAGGGTTAACCTGGATTTCCATTCTGGACTGCAGTCGAGAATCATAATCCACCACAGTTATCTCTATCATAATGTACTACAATTCAGTGATCAACAATACATTATAGTGGGTTAAACAGTTAGCTTCGATACGAACCATCGAACGCTAAGATTCGGTTTATACACAATTTATCATAAATTTTATAGTTTGGGGTGTACGAAGGTTTTCAGGTTTTACAACAGAAACCAAGACCACATTTTATGTGAGTAAATGACATAGCTTTGGAACCAAAGTCTCAAGGAACATTTCTAACTACTTGGGCCATCATATTTCATATTTTTCCATCAATTTAACATGAGTTTCCTATTCGGCCGTGCATCGAGTACTTGAATTATACGATTCACGTAAAAGAGTTTGCGACAATTATAGTAATTAGAATTGAAACATATCCAAGTAGCATGAAACAAGTATTAAACTTTCCTGAATACGTGTCGCCGCTGGTCCGGCAGCAGCAATAGCACGATCGCGTTATGGGCGCAGCACATGTTCGGCCTTTGGAATCAGATAATTGTACTCAATCCAGTTAATCTCCATACATTCATTCTCTGTACTGCTCCAGGTTGTTTCTTGCTTTGGTGTGAGGGAGGTAGAGGTGCTGAGAGAGAGAGAGAGAGATCTCTTTAGAGAGACAGAGAGAGAGAGAGAGATCTTTAGAGAGACAGAGAGAGAGAGAGGGAGATTAAGAGAGAGAGAGAGAGAGAGAGAGAGAGATGCAGTGAGACAGAGGGAGAGAGATTTACTTGGCGACGACGAGGGGGTCGACGGAGGCGCTGGTGGTCATGCTGGGGTGTCGACGGCGGCAGTGAGGGGAGCTCGACGTGTTGGCGGTGGGTGAAGAGGTTGGGTGCAGGGTCTGACGAGGAGTGGGGCTGACGAGGTTGTTGTGCTCCGGCGGTGATAGACGGCGGTGACAGGACCTCCGGAGGCGGTCGCCGCAGGGGAAACTCGATGGGTTATGGTGTAGGAATTGAGTTGAGAGAGGAGGTGGGCAAGGAAGTGGTGGCATTGTGTTTGATGGAGGTGAGAGTTCGTCGGTGGTGATGGAGAGGGAGGTTGCGACGAGGTGTGGGTAAGGTTGACGACGAAGAGGCGAGCGTCGTCGACGAGGACAGGCGAGGGCGTGGTGGATTGATATTCGTGGTTTCCTGAGAGAGGAGAGAGGAGAGAGGAGAGAGCCGTTGGGGGAGCGGGTCGTAGGAGGGAGCGCGCGCGTCGTGGGTGCGAGAGAGGCGGGCGCGAGAGAACGTGGCCGCGACGTAGGGGAGCGACATGGGGACGTGCAGAGATCGAGCGGGAGAATGGGGAAGAAAGGTTTGGGCATAGGCCGGGTCGGGTTCGTGGGCACTGTTAGGGGTTGGCAACGTGGGCTTGGGCCAGAGGTGAAAAGAAAATTGTTTAATTTATATATTTAGTTTTGGGGCTTTAGGAGAAGGGCTGGGCCGGTGGGTATAGGGTTGTAAGGTTTTAATTTAATTTATATTTGTTCTGTTGGGCTGAGTTTAGGGTATATATATATATGTTTAATTTAAAATAAGTTGGGCTGGGGGGAGATTTAGGGGATTAATTCATTTAATTTGTTTTCTTGGCTGGGGCTTTAATTGGGCTGGCTGAGGAGTGCTAGGCTTGGGGAAATGAATTGGAAAATGAAGGGAGATGGGCCGGCCGGTATTTAAAATTAAAAAAAATAGGGAAATAAAGAGAATGGGCTTTGGAATTATATAAATGGGAAAAGGAGATGGGAAATTGGGCCGGTGAGGATTGGAAATTATTTAAATGGAATTAGGGAATAGGGTTTGGGGTTTTAAAGGAAATAAAATAAAAATCGAAAATAGATATGGGGAAGTGGCTCGGCTAATAAGAGGGAAGAATTACGAAAAGGGAAAAAGGGTAGAAGACGAATTTGAAGAATTGGGGACGGAGTAAATAGAGGAAAGAAGGATGAAAGGGAAAGGGTTCAGTGTTTTTAAAATAATAAATGAATAATAATAATAAAATAAGTAAATTTAAGAGTAACAAAATACGGATGTTGATATACAAAAGGACTGGGTATTATATCATACCATCCTTACAAAAATTTCGTCCTTGAAATTTAAAATAAACGATAAGCATTAAAATCATAAGCGAAAAGCTATTACATCGAACACTAATACATAGTGGTTTACAAAAAAGTCAGATAGAAAAATTTTGAAGGTCTATATATATATATAAAAAACTAACGTAACTGAAGGGCAGGTCTAAGTAAGTATAAGGCAGAAACAACTATAAGGACAAAGTATATATACAAGAGGATAAAATAGCAAATAACGAACAATAACATTCGAGGCATGCTAGATACAATCGAAATACTAATTATGCATAACCATTTAATAGCAAGCGATAAGCACAATACCCGGGAAAATAATGTAGCAATAATAAAATAGTGAAGGATTTGTTGATAGGTTAAAACATTCTAAGATGATATATTGATCAAATAGTTTTAAAATAACTTAGGAAAGCCACATAGTGAAAATAAGTAGCACGGAACAAAAAAATGCGCGATGTATGACTGCGCTATGATAAACGTGAAGGATAGTAAACCATTTAACATGGGTAAAATGGAAGTAGTCAATAACACGCAATTTTTTTGATAAATACAAAATAGTGAAAATTAAGTTTTCGAATAACGATGTCTCTAAATATAGTTAGGGTAATAGGAAATAGCACAAAGATGTATAGGAGCTAGTCAGGGTAGAGATTACAATAGAGTAAGGCCTAATCAAAAGATTGAGATGCGACACTTTTTAATCTAAGCGAGGGTCAAAACAACACAAGGTGCAGGAGCGAAGGACAATAGTGAATCTCAGGGGGAAAAGGAACGTATAGGGGAATAGTCAAAGCATCATGTGAACCAACAAACAAAAGATTAGCGAACTCAGAAATTTTATTTCTGTAACACCCGAGCCCAATACTACTAATTTCAGTTACCATTTGAACGTAGTGTGGCACTCATTTCATTTATCTTACTTGATTGTTACTTATTGTAAATTTTACCCGGCAAATTCATTTCTGCATATAATAATTTTTGGCATCTAAAGTAAAATTAAAAATATTCATCTTGGCCTACTTGACACCCCTAACCCTGTTGTAGCGTCCGCGTATCGTGTTCTCGTCCCGTTCAGTGAAACGGGCGAGTTTGGACGGCTACGCGCACGTACGTGTGTCCGTTTTGGGGGTATACTTTTTTTTTATCATAAAACACTTCATTTTAAATTTTGGATCCCGCTTAAAATCCTATTATTTCAATTTCAAATTTTTGGACCCGACCCGGGCGCGATTTGGAAATGTTTTACTTTGCGCCAAAATCCCAAATTTTTTAATATATTTAAACCATCGAATATATTCGTTTAAACATATAAAAAGGGGGTGTGTGCGAGTTGTATATTTAAAGAATAGGTTGGATCCAACCGGCTGCACTTTGATTTATTTAATTTATTTATGTTATTTATATATATATAAATATATATTTACTATTAATAAATCTTTTCTTAATCTCCTACAGTCTCCCTCACCCAATCACATTTCTTTTATGGCCTGGGCCCCACCTCACGTCTCTCTCTTTCTCTATCTTTCTCTCTCTCTCTCTCTATCTCCTCTCTCTCCCCGTCTCTCTCTATCTTTCTTTCTCTCTCTCCTCTATATTTATCCCTCCTCCTTTTCTTTTTCAAACCACAGAGAACCCATCGCGAACCCCCTCACGTAACCCTAGCCACCGTGCCCGTCGCCGCCGCAGCCCCAACGCCGACGCCACCACCACCAGCATCCTCGCCTCCTCAACCTCGTCTCATCCTTCCTCCTTTCCCCACGTTCCCGTGCACCCTACACCATCGCCGCGGCCAACTGCACACACCCCTGCACACCCGTCGCACCGCCTTGAGTCACCGCCGGCGATCTCGATCCGCCTCCCCGGCCTCGCTCATCCCCTCAGTAAGCTTCTTCTTTCTCCTCCCTTCTCTTTTTCTTCCCTCCTTCTTTTCTGTGTTCATTTGGTGATCTGCAGGTTTGGCGCGGTCACGGTTGGCCGACCGCCGGAGCTCCGTCGACAGAGTCGACCGTCACCATCCGTCCCACGGATCATCGTGAGCACCCCTTCGCAGATCCTCCTTCCTTTCTTCTCTATTTTTCATTCTCTCTTGATCTTTACTGTTCATTCCTCGGCCGGAATCAGACAATGCCGACGACGTGACCCGACGTTCCAGCGAGGTACCCCGACCCGTGTGGTTCCATTGTTCGTCGTTTGGGTTCATTCCGTGAACCGTGCGCCCGTCGCGAGTTTCCCCGCCGACGTTTAACGTTTCGTTTTCCCGATTCGCGACCCATCGAGGCAAGTAGCCCTTGCTACATGCTAATCAATATTTACTTATAATTAATGACACCCTAAAACCCGCAATTTAACTTTGGTATTATAATTTCCACTTTTTCATGTACAATATTGTTATATATCATTTTATCTTTAAACTTGGAACCTACAGTTTGCAATTGAACCTAAAACCACATTTACCTGTTTAATCACCTTTTTAATATTGACATAGCTTATGGCATTTATCTCTATAGTTTTGTTCCATTCGGACACTCGTATGCATTTTAACCTGTAATAGCTGTATCGAATTTTATATGAATCATTGCATCTCTAAAATGTTTAAACTTGTTAACATGATTAAAAGGCCATAGTTGTCATACTGCATTCGCATAACATTGAAATCATCTCTGTGACACAACTGACAACTGTACTGCTAATTTAGTGAATCTGCCTATTGCTTACTTCATTGCTTATCTCATATTGTTGATACACATGCTTGACTGTATAACTGATTGTGAGTACACCTATGATATTGCTTGCTTCTTGACCTGTCTTGCTACCTACACATTGATTGACCCGACATGGTACCGTATATTGCTTGACTTGACATGATGTACCATGACTTGATCCGTTACCTGATCTTGTGTCTAATGCCAACAAACCTGATATGTAGTCCTCATGGACCGTTCCTGTTGTCTACCCAGACAAACCTGTTTACCCGATCCTGTGTTGGCATTAGTTTCTTGATTTCGGGATACCTGACTTGACTTGCACATATAACTTGGGGGTATGGGGAAATCAAAGGTGAAACCTGACTTGTAACTCGACAGTTCACTACCTGTCCTGAGTGTACACATCCTGTTTTGTGCCTAGCGGCATGTCTCGGTTTCAACCGAGAATATTGTGGCCGTGCACCCGGGTATGTACGGGATACTATCGAGTGTACACATTCCTGTTTTGTGCCTAGCGGCATGTCTCGACTGCAGCCGAGAATATTGTGGCCGTGGTCCCGGGTATGTACGGGATACTATTGAGTTACATCGATAATTCATCAATTTGGTTTCAAAGACTTTATAACAGAGAACCTGATAGCACAGTTTAGTTTACCCACTGTACACTACCCTGCACTGCTCTGATTCATATTATTGTTACCCTTGCTTTATTCATGTTCATATTCGCATTGCCTGTTTATTGTGTTATTACTTGATGATTTGACGCGCTGACGTCTGGGTTTTGCATGGCCCAGATTCTGTACCGCTGTCGCAGTCCGAGCAGGAGTACTTCAGCCGACAGGCTGAGCTGTGAGTGTTAGCAGTAGTTAGCTTTTCCTTCCTGCATTTTATTCTTGATGTGAGCCCGCATTATGGGACATACATTCCAGTTATTTTGTATTGGATCTTTCGCTTCCGCATTTATTTATTATTGACTCATGTTATCTTGGATTATGGACATGTTTTAGATAGTTTAATTTTGTTCTTGATATCTCTACAGCCGTAATGTGACTGTGGATGGATACTTCCTACCCACAAGTAGCATGGTTGGCTATGTCACGTGCCCATTTTAGCGTACTCTGGGAAGCGGGGCGTGACAATTTCATTGCAGAATATTCTAAACAAAGCATTCTCGAAAAGTAAAAGATAACCCTAAACTATACATAGGTTTATTTGGCCAGAGGAGACATAAACTGGATCACGTCAGTCGCGGTTATGGGAGTTCAGCAGGTTACGGTAGGCTCGTGCGCTCAGATAGGGACGTCCATTCCCATATTGCCTCGCAGGGATCGCCACTAGAAGTTCTTCTGCCGCGAAGTCTTGTTCTTCTGGTCCTTCTTCCTCAGCTGGAGCTTCTTCATCAAGGTCCGCTTCCATATGATTCTCTTCTTCTGGATCTTCTTCTATAGGATTTTCTTCCACCGGATTCTCCCCAGGGTTTTCCTCTCCTGGATTTTCTTCTATCGGGTCCTCCTCGGAATCTTCCTCTATTGGGTCTTCTTCGAGGTCTCCTTCCTCCTCGTCGGAATCACCGATCATGCCAACTTCTGGGGCTGCGGCTTCCTCGTTCTCGGAAACGCTGTTTCCAAAAAGGACCTAGGGGGCGTTAATCTCGTCATTCGAACCCACCAGCATGCGGTCTAAGGAAACGCATGACTGTGTATCCTCATCTAGATGCGGCGCTGCTCCAGGATGGGCCATGGCCTGAAAATAGAGAGTCATGATTAGACAGTGAAACACATTAAGAAAATAACCAAGGATACGGAGTACAAGGAAAATATGCGGTAGACAAGGACTGAAAAACAAAATTTAGAATACTAATGCAATGAATAGTATAAATAAAGTGAGAAGCAAGAGAACGATACATACATCACAACTCAAAGTTTTATTGCCTTCATCTAAAAGTTCGACGGATACAAGGTTTTAAACGAAAGGAAATATTTACAAAAGGGTGACAACATTATTATCGGAAGCAGAAAACGTGATAATTCTTCTTTGATTTCTGGACTGCTGCATTCCCGTCTCGCGAGTTGAATCCTGAGCGGGACCCGCACTATCCTCGAAGCTCGAACTACGGAATAACCATCACCTAGCTGGAGTGGAGAGTGTTGACGAATCTCCTCCTTGTAGCTCCTTCCTTTTAGGGCAGCCATTGATAGGGTGTTCGCTGGATCCGCAAATCAGGCATTGCCCCTTGGCGCGGCGACAATCTTTCTGAAGGTGTCCTGGCTTCTTACAGCACCCACAACGTTGGGTCTTCTGTTGCTGGGGAACAAGTGGGCGGTTCAGCTTCACCTCTTTTCCTCGCCTAACAGGGATCCCTTTATGATTGGAGACTTCCGCTGGTGTCTGAGTCACCTGCCTTCTCAATTCTTCAGCTAACAGGTCATTTGCTCGCTTCTGAGCTTCCTTCAGACTTTGCAGTGCATTCAGAATCTCTACGGTCTGATTCTGGGGAGTGGAGATAGAGGAAGGGTCGTTGGAAGACATGGTCCTGAAACAACCATTTTAGGACGGCATAAGATACAGGGAAAAATCAGAACAAGATATAAAATTGACAATGAGCCAAGAATATCGGGTGAGGTGAAACTCAGTCAATTTAAAGAATACAGATTGTAATAAAAATTCCATCGAGATCGTATGCTCCATGAGGAGGTCTGCATCTCGCTCTAATAGTCCCGAAGACGTGCAATAACTCGCACCATTCAAATCGGGTTCCCCTAAATGGGTTGTAGAGCCTTATTTGTAAGGAATTAACTAAATCAATTTAAAGAATATAGATTTTGATAGTTTAAGATATTTTAATGTAAAATATTGTATTTTGTCCCATAGAAATTGTTACAAAAGCCATCGTGCTATGTCAAGATGAGTTTTGTGATGAGGTAGGTCATTACCTTATGAGTTTTTTAAAGGTAATATGAGCAAAACGATAAAGTAATATCGTATGTAAACTTGATGGTATTTTACCGTTAAAAATGAAAAAAAAGTTGCAATACATATTATTTTGAATTGAAATTTATTGTAAATGTTATTTTATATTTATTAAATAATATAAGAAGAGATAGTTACTTTGTTGTCTAAGAAAAGTTGAGTTTTAAAAAAAAAAAGAATCGGAAGTCGGAATAACTCCGCTTCCGACGAATTTTGAGAAGAGAGTGTTTTAGATTAGAAATGTAGGAGGGAAGAAGGGACTTACAGTTTGAGAATAGAGGGGGGGTAGAGGAAGATTTCGAAGACGTCGTGGAGTCACGTCGTCGCCGGATTTGTCCCGAAATGTCGTCGGAACTTTGACCTTGGCTAACTCCACTTGTACAACTTCTTGGACTTGGAAAATTTAGAGAGTTTTGGCAAAAGATTTCTGAATGAGGAGGGTTATGGTGTAGGGTGGTATTTATAGGAGAAATTAGGGTTTAGGGTATTGAAATGAAATTGAAAATGCATTAAAATTTGGTTTTAAGGCTCATTTTAATTCTCTGAAAATGTGCAGGGAAAAAAACAGATTAGGGTTAGTGTGATTGGTCAAGAGGGGCTAGTGTCAAAAAAATTGAAGCATTTGCTATGGTGGGGACCAGCGGCGCCGGCCCCAAGTCCGATCTCGCCGGTCCAATGGTGGGGTCGGGTATGGGATTGATGCCACGTGTTGGTGTCGTTTCATATAACTCAGTGCACATGTTTGATTAATCCGACTTTTCATTTTTATGTGTTTTGCACGTGTAAACTTTTGGTCTTCCAAAAAGTTTAAAAGAAAAATCAGCAAAAATATTATTTGGTTAAGAGGATTCGAATATAGGGGCTACGCCACAGTAGTGTAAGGTTTTACCAATGAGCTACAAGTTATTTCTTGCTGTTCAAAAGCAAATTAAATACTTATAGCATACACATGATTGTAAATACTACATTTGTACATTAACTTTAAAAATTTTCTGTACATTAAAACTGAGTCGTTACATTCTACCCTCCTTACAAAAATTTCGTTCTCGAAATTTGTAATTATTTAAAGACTAATTTACAAACAAGCGAGGGTATCTTGCACGCATGCCGTCTTCTTTTTCCCATGTTGATTCTCCTGGCGTGTCTTTTCTCCACATCACTCAAACCAAGTTTATTCCTTGTTCCGAAGTGACTTTACTTTTCTTTCCAGAATTTCAATGGGTTGTTGCCCACAAAATAGATCCGTCTGTACAGTGAGTTCGGAGTGATCAAGAATATGTCTGGGGTCACTCACATACCTTCTGAGTTGGGATATGTGGAACACATTATGCACTCTTTCTAATGAGAGTGGAAGTGCCAAACGATATGCCACTCTTCGACTCGTTTGAGTATATCGAACGGTCCAATGTACCTCGGACTTAGCTTATCCCGCCTTCCAAAGAGAATCACTCCACGGTTTGGTAAGATATTTAAAAAGACATGATCTCCCGGTTGGAACTCCAAGTGACGGCGCTTTGCATCAGCCCAGTGCTTCTGTAGGTCTTGGGCTATGCGTATTCTTTCCCTGATAGTGCGAACTACATCCACTGTTGCTACTATCATCTCAGGTCCAAGGAGTTCTCTATCTCCGATGTCATCCCAACTTAATGGTGATCGACACTTCCTTCCATAGAGCGCTGCAAATGGTACTATTCCAATATTCGCTTGGTAGCTGTTGTTGTATGAAAACTCCACAAGATGCCCACGATCCTCCGAAGTCTAACATACACGCTCTTAGCATATCTTCAAGTATTTGAATCGTTCGCTCAGACTGTCCATCTATTTGTGGATGGTAAGCTGTGCTAAAGTTCAGACTAGTTCTCTAATTAGCTTACAGACTCTCCCAAAATTACGATCGGAATCTCGTGTCATGATCGGAGACAATGCAAACCAGTACTCCATATAATCTCATGATCTCCTGCGTGAGTTCATGGATATTAGAGATAGTACATATTAAAGAGTTAAATCTTACTTAGATTCAAACTTACCTCCATATACTTCTTTGCTAATGTTTCGGTAGATTGGCCAACTCGAAAGGGAATAAAGTGAGCCGACTTTGTGAGCCGATCCACAATAACCCATACCGCATCGTTACCTTTCGTGCTGCGAGAAAAAGTAGTCACGAATTCCATGGTGATGTGTTGCCACTTCCATTCTGGAATAGATAACGGTTGGAGTAAACCAGCAGTCCTGAGATGTTCAGCTTCACTTGCGGACATACCAAACATTTAGCGACGCTTCTGGCTACTTCATGCTTCATTCTGTTTCCTGATTTGAAATCAGGAAAGCTTATGGAAAAAGCTTCAGAAGAAGGTCACGTGCTTACACGTGACCAGCAGTCACGTGTTGGCACGTGACACCCAAAAGTACCGGCAAAGCAAGTTCAGTTTCCCAACTACATCAAAGAGAGGGGCTTCAGTAAGGGTCACGTGCTCCCACGTGACCTGGGTCACGTGTCGGCACGTGACATTTAAAAGCAGCAGCAAAGACCCAACGCTTCCTGATCAAATCAAGGAAAAAGCTTCAGAAGAGGTCGCGTGCTCCCACGTGACCAGGGTCACGTGTTGGCACGTGATGATCAAAACATCAGAATTGTTCTCCAGTTAAATCAAGAAAAAGAGTCCAGACAAGGGTCACGTGCTCACACGTGACCAGGGGTCACGTGGTGGCACGTGACGGTTAAGCAGCAACCAGAAGACAGAGCGCAAAAAGAAAGAGGAAGGCTCGTTCTAAGGGGGTCACGTGCCCACACGTGACCATGGGTCACGTGGTCACACGTGACCGGCTTTCAAAGCCCATTTCGTTGACAGAATTAAATTCTGAAAGAGATTCGAATCTTTCCAAAGGAAAGCGATTATCTGGAACCAATCGAATTAAAGATTTAAAGATGATTGAATATCATTTATCTATGGGAAAATCTCGGGTTTGGAAAGATTTCCCCTTTAAATCTAACCGAAATAACAAAGAAGAATCCCGGGACTTGAAATCCAATGGCGAATAAAATTCACCCAATAATCCAAAGGTCAAAAATGAATGATGGATGCAAATCAAACCTCTCAATGAAGATTCGTCAAAAACTAATTGATTCGGCT
Source organism: Agapanthus africanus (assembly GCA_030015575.1). Classification (NCBI taxonomy): domain Eukaryota; kingdom Viridiplantae; phylum Streptophyta; class Magnoliopsida; order Asparagales; family Amaryllidaceae; genus Agapanthus; species Agapanthus africanus. Next base: position 748,997,627 of record CM057342.1, on the reverse strand, counting down.
GCTTCTCCTATAAATAGGAGCCAAGAGACACAAGGATAGAGATAGAGAGAGATACACGCAGAGGGAAGAAAGAGAGAGCCTTGATACTTCGAGGAACTTGGATCTTCTGCAAAAGAAAACCCTAGGTAAGAAAGGGAAGGCTCCTTGAAAGAAAAGAGAATTTAATTCTCAACAGAGTTTAACTCTGATATATAAAACAGAAGAACATATTTCTTCTCTCTTTGATAGAGGATCTGCAAAGTGCACATCTCCCCTTGAAGCTGAGAATTTAATTCTCAATGGGTTGAGATCCTGCCATGCAGATCCAAAACATAGAGAGGGAATGGAAGCACGAGAATTTAATTCTCACAGAACTATAGGAATTTAATTCCTTTAAAATAAAACTAGGGCTTGACCCTGTGTTATGGGAATTTAATTCCTTCAGAACAAAAAGAAACAGGGTTTAACCCTAATTAAGAACCTAGTTCTGTTGGAACAGCGGGGATTTAATTCCCTTGATCATAATTTAACAGAGAGTGGGAATTTAATTCCTTAAAAGCTTTTATTAGGGTTTAACCCTATTGAGTTCTTCACATGTATGAGGAATTTAATTCCTACAGAAAATTCAGAGTTCAACTCTATTCAGAATATAAATCTTCAAAAGGAAGTAGGAATTTAATTCCTCTGAAATTACTGTCAGGGTTTAACCCTACGAGGAATTTAATTCCTGGAAAAGATTAACAGATCCTCTAAACAACATACATAGAGGCAGGGTCACGTGTCACCACGTGACCCCCCAAGAGATCTACAGAAAGCCCCTTTGAGGCAGCACCCCACGTGACCCACGTGACCCTCGGACACACGAGCATTTGAATGCCCGTCACGTGATGGCACGTGATGCTCTGAAAGATGCGATAATCTCAGCAGAATAAATGAAGGGAGGGCGCTCTCACGTGTTGCCACGTGACCCCTCTTGCCTTAGTGTTTAACACTAAATTGAAACTCCCGAACCCAGTGTTAAAACACTGTTGGGCCTTAGTGTTTAACACTAATCAAAAAACTTTATTTGCAGTGTCCAACACTGACTACCTTAGTGTTTAACACTAATTTGAGATCTCTGTTGCCAGTGTTTGATACTGATCTGTTTTAGTGTTTAACACTAATTTGAAAAGCCCTGTTGCTGGTGTTTAACACCAATTATCTTTTAGTGTTAAACACTAACTTGTCAGTCTCATTCTCAGTGTTCGACACTGGTTGGTCTTTAGTGTTTAACACTAGACATTGGTCCAAGTGGCTAAATGGATAGAGGCAAAGCCTCTCCTGATTGGACTTAGCCCAAGTTGGCCATAAGTCCTCAATTCGTAATCAACTGGTCCTCGCCAAGCACGGCAGTGAACCCGTGTGAAGCATCCAGAGCACATACCGGACTATGGAGTCCTTAAACCCATGGACCGCAATGTCCTTAAACTACCCATGGACCGCAACATCCTTAAACTACCCATGGACCGCAATGTCCTTAAACTAGAATAATAGAGCCCCGCATGCTCTTTTGTCGGATCTAAACGGTCCCGTTTAAGTTGATCTTAGCCTCAAAGATGGCTAACGTATCCTTAAACCTTCAAACAGAGTGGACTATAAATCCCCCCAATTAACTCTGGCTCGAGGGTACATCTCTGAACTCCTCTGACATCCGTCGTTGTAATTCTTCAACGTCGTCAGAGAGGTGACGGGTCCCGACAGCCATACATACGATGGACCACTATGTCCCTAAACTGGAACAATGGAGCCTAAAAACGCTCCTTTGTCGGATCTAAACGATCCCGTTAAGTAGATCTTAGTCTCAAAGTTAGACTAACGTATCCTTAACAAACGTTTGAGTTGATCTTAGCCTCAAGTATGGCTGACGTATCCTCAAACCAAACCCCCAAACCCAAATCTAAGATAATACGGATTTGGACTAGTCCACGCCCTACGGGCGACGACATAACTCAGTCTCCGTAAACAATCCACGGGCAACAAAGAACAAAACAAACACCCACGACACGAAGTGACCATCTGGAGAAGGAGAAAGTTGTTACCGCAATGCGGTAGCGTAATTAACTGCAGGGGCTTGCGCCTGCAGGGAAGAGCGTCCCCACAATCAAAAACCTCTCAAATGAGGGGGAATCTGACGAAGTCTGCTACATCGGACGCATCCGTCTAAACCTTCGATACATGGTGCCATAAATCAACTTGGCATCTTCGGAGAGGTGGACGGATAGCACCAATTAGCATCTGACCCGAGTCTCAGTGCCAGGACATCGCAGTCCTGCGCGCTGCCGTTCGGAGGGGAACAGATTCTGGCACGCCCGGTGGGACCTTTTCCTCTTTCCACTCCACACTTCGTGTGTCGTGACTCGCGAACCAATCGCGGTTCGCTATTGGTTGCTCTTGGGTTTCAAGATACTAAGAATTGGCGTCTCGCTTATTGCAGAAAGCAAAGGATCGATGGCTTCTACTTCCGTGAAATTCTCCAACTGCTCAGACTGCAATTGCGACCAACGCTCTGCCTCGCCAGGAGGTATAGCCTACGGACCCCAAGCTGCTTCGCTATTCACAATGCCCGTGGAACAGGTCACTCGCGCCACCACAGGATTGTTCTTTGGGACCATGCTCCCGCCGACAAGCTTCACCGCTCCAGGGCTGACAACGGAAGCTCTCAAGAAGTCAGTCTTTGATCGTCTTACCCCTGCCGCGGCTCCTCTCAACGAGTCGACCAACGTCAACGCCTCGGTCTTCTCTAGATTGGGCCAGAAATCCTGCAAACCCATCATGGGGCCTACAATCTCAGAGAAGGCTACTTCAAAGAAGGTGGCCGCTCCTGCCCCCGAAGTCGTCAAGACAGCTTCTCCGGCCAAAAGGTCGGTCTTTACAAGATTGACGGCTTCAGCTCCCGCTCCTGCTGCCCAAAAGACATTGGTCTTTGACAGGCTAATACCAACAGCGACCCCCCACCCAGACAGGGGGCAAGACGAAACCATTCTTACCGCTGACCCTACGTCGTCCGCTCGACACGCTCGACGTCGCCATTGGCGCCGAGTAAGGAAGGCTGGGGGCAACTCCCCCTCCGGGTTGACTCCATCAGCCCCGGTGGCAGAAGTTAATGCTGCTGTTCCAACTGGGAACAGCTTCGAAATGCTAAATAAGGTGAGAAGGAATTCTCCTACTGCAGTGCTGAAGAAGTCTCCTCCCCCATTAAAAAGGGTTATGGAAATAAAACCAGAACATCCCCGATCCCCTCAACGGCTGTCTTCCAAAATCTATAAGGTTTGGCGGCAGGCCCGAGACTCGATCATCGATCCAAACTTCTCCCGCCAGCACAAGAAGCTGAAAATCCAACCGGAAGTTGGTCACCCGGCTAAAACCCAAAAGGCTGTCTGGACGCCCACCTCAACGGGCCCCTCAACCTCCATGGCTCATAAAAGGAGAAGGCCAGAGAAGACCCCCCAGCATGCAACGACGACTAAAAGCACTGAGCCCAGACGCCCTAAGTCTGGGGGCATGGTGGTGCACACTGTTTACATGGCCTCTGGAAAGGAGGAAAGCCGCACTTCTACGGGCCACCGACCGCTAACCCGATCCGTGACGAAAGCCCAGGAGCAGCAACAAAAGCTTCAGGAAATGATGAATGCTATGGCTGCACTTACCGGGCCAAAAGAAAAGCCGGAAACGTCCTCAGACGCGCGCCAGGAGGAAGAAACCGACGCTGAATTCCTTCGCCGGATACTGGAGAAAAAGGACAAAGAGGCTGCTGAACAAGCGGCCAACATACAACGTATGGGCCTTCTCTTCCAAGATCGAATGCCCAACAGCAACCTAACGCCCCGAAACCGGCAGATCAACTGGAGGAAAGACGTCGGTATTATAAAGAGAAGATGAAGCGTCCCTACTCGTTCCCACGAGACAAGACGAAGCGGTTATTCGAGCTGGCAATACGCAACAGGCTTATAAGCCTACCAAATCCAAGGCGACCGCCGCAACCCACCGAGGTGAATAACCCTAACTATTGCCCTTACCATCAAACGGTAGGCCATCCGATTGAAGATTGCTTCGTCTTCAAAGGATGGATTGAAGATCAATACCTCCAGGGGAAGTTTGTACTGTCCGAAAAGTGGAAGGTAAACCCACCACAACCGCATACTCCTAAGAAAGCAGATACACCGGGGGCAACCTGCTCCTTTATTGAAGAAGCTCCATGGGAGGTCGTGCTATCGACTAAGACCAAAAGAATGCTGAGAGACCTTCATGCGTGCCCTGCGATCGAATGGAAGGACCCTCTTGAACCTCAAATTATCAAAGGAATGTTGAAGCCCCGCCCAACTACGAAGACTCGCGATGAGGACCCAAATACTCACGCCCAACCGTCAAAATCTTCGAAGAAAAAGAAGAAGAAATCCAAGAAGTCCGTGAAGCTTGGAAACGAGCACACGAACTTGCAGAAGCAAATCAACGCACTGGAAGAGTACAATCAAAAGGCGCGAACTCCTGTCACACTGCAAGAGTTCCTCAACCACATCTTTCAAGAGGAAGATGATGGAGAGAGCTCGTCGGATGAATCCGAAGGATATGTGGCGAGTTGTAACGTAATCTCCCACTCGTTTACCGATGATGGGAAAACTCCTGGCACTAAGAAGCTGGAGGCAGAGCCTGTACCAGAGCGTGCATGGCCAACAGACGAAATGATCGACGCTTTTCTAGACGAGATTCGTCTAAAAAGTAAAGCGGACCAGGAGCGTGAGATGGCCACATCGGAAGGAGCCAAATGCGGGCAGCTGAACGAAAGAGTTGACCTACCTCCGCCAGAGCGAAAGGCATCCGAAGTAGACAAGAAGATATTCAAGACGAGAAAAAGGTTTGCCAAAGCCATGTCAATAGGGATGAAGCTACCACCCTCGGAAGGAAACACACACGATGGGGTAGAAAGGCACCCTGATTATTGCGCATATCACCGGAAAATATCACACCCCACGGAGGAGTGCGACGCCTTTAAGATATGGTGGCAAGGATATGTTGCTCGTCGGCAACATGTTAAGCGCATGAAACGCAAGAGCCGTTGGGAGCGAAGAAGTACTATCGATGAGCACAACAGAACTACTGGCAACTGTTGTATGGCTCACACCGGGGGGTCACAAGTTCTCACCTTTGGGAGCGACTCTGATGAAGAAATGGCTCTGGGCCCTCTCTTCAAAGAATCCGTTTTAGGGAAAGAGGAGAAATCGGAGATCTGCGAGAACAGTCAGCTGCGCAATCGCACACTCCCAGAAAAGAATCTCGGGCCCGTAAGTAGAAAGGATAAGGGAAAGGAAAAGGTCACTGAAGATATCACTTTAGATGACCAAGTCATGAGAGAGCTGGCTGCCAAAGACCCTCCTAGGAAGGGTAAGGTGGACTATAACTGTTCCCCTCCGAAAGACGGCGCACAAGACTGCGATGTCTTGGCACTGAGATTCGGGGCAGATGCTAATTGGTGCTATCCGTTCACCTCTCCGAAGATGCCAAGTTGATTTATGGCACCATGTATCGAAGGTTTAGACGGATGCGTCCGATGTAGCAGACTTCGTCAGATTCCCCCTCGTTTGAGGGGTTTTTTGATTGTGGGGACGCTCTTCCCTGCAGGCGCAAGCCCCTGCAGTTAATTACGCTACCGCATCGCGGTAACAACTTTCTCTTTCTCCAGCTGGTCACTTCGTGTCGTGGGTGTTTGTTTTGCGTTTTGTTGCCCGTGGATTGTTTACGGAGACTGAGTTATGTCGTCGCCCGTAGGGCGTGGACTAGTCCAAATCCGTATTATCTTAGATTTGGGTTTGGGGGTTTGGTTTGAGGATACGTCAGCCATACTTGAGGCTAAGATCAACTCAAACGTTTGTTAAGGATACGTTAGTCTAACTTTGTGACTAAGATCAATTTAACGGGATCGTTTAGATCCGGCAAAGGAGCAATTGGCTATAATGTTCCAGTTTAGGGACCTAGTGGTCCAACGTATGTATGGCCGTCAGGACCCGTCACCTCTCTGACGACGTTGAAGAATTACAACGACGGATGTCAGAGGAGTTCAGAGATGTACCCTCGAGCCAGAGTTAATTGGGGGGATTTATAGTCCACTCTGTTTGAAGGTTTAAGGATACGTTAGCCATCTTTGAGGCTCAGATCAACTTAAACGGGACCGTTTAGATCCGACAAAAGAGCATACGGGGCTCTATTGTTCTAGTTTAAGGACATTGCGGTCCATGGGTAGTTTTAAGGACGTTGCGGTCCATTGTTAGTTTTAAGACATCTCGGTCAAGGTTAAGGACGTCGTAGTCCATGGGTTTAAGGACCCCACAGTCCATTGTTAGTTTTAAGACATCTCGGTCAAGGTTAAGGACGTCGTAGTCCATGGGTTTAAGGACCCCACAGTCCATTATGTGCTCTGGATGCTTCACACGGGTTCACTGCCGTGCTCTGCGAGGACCAGGCTCCGCTCTGGACGTTTCCCACGGGGTCAAAGAGTGACATTATCCGCGTTCCACGTAACCAGGAATTTTGCATTAAACACGGGTTTAAGGACCCCACAGTCCGTATCAATGTGTGGTCGTCGGGACCCGTCACCTCTTTGAAGACATTGAGGGATTACAATGCCAAGTATCAAAGGAGTGAAGAGATGTACCCTAGAACCGGAGTGGATTAAATAGTCCTTGGCCCAATTTGGGATCAAGACGAATTAATTATGTTATGAGCCCATTGGCCCAGTTAATCACAAATTGAGGACTTATGGCCATCTTGGGCTAAGTCCAATCAGGAGAAGCTTTGCCTCTATCCATTTAGGCCAATTGGGCCAAAGCCTAGTGTTAAACACTATAGAGCAGTCAGTGTTGAACACTGGGAATGAGGTTGACAAGTTAGTGTTTAACACTAAGAGATAATTGGTGTTAAACACCAGCAACAAGGCTTTTCAAATTAGTGTTAAACACTAAAACAGATCAGTGTTGAACACTGCAAATAAAGCTTTTTAATTAGCGTTGAACACTAAGGCCCAACAGTGTTTTAACACTGGGTTCGAGAGTTTCAATTTAGTGTTAAACACTAAGGCAAGAGGGGTCACGTGGCAGCACGTGAGAGCGCCCTCCCTTCATTTGTTCTGCTGAGGTTATCGCGTCTTTCAGAGCATCACGTGCCATCACGTGATGGGCATTCAAATGCCTATATATTAGAGCTTCTGCCGAGGGTCACGTGGGTCACGTGGGGTGCTGCCTCAAAGGGGCTTTCTGTAGATCTCTTAGGGGGGTCACGTGGTAACACGTGACCCTGCCTCTATGTATTTTGTTTAGAGGCTTTGTTAATCTTTTTTCAGGAATTAAATTCCTCGGGCTTTAAATTTCAGAATTAAATTCCTACTTCCTTTTGAAAGTTTATATTCTGAATAGAGTTGAACTCTGAATCTTCCGTAGGAATTAAATTCCTCGTATATGTGAAGAACTGAATAGGGTTAAACCCTAATAAAAGCTTTTAAGGAATTGAATTCCCATTCCCTGTTAAATGATGATTAAGGGAATTAAATTCCCGTTGTTTCGACAGAACTAAGTTCTTAATTAGGGTTAAACCCTGTTTCCTTTTGTTCTGAAGGAATTAAATTCCCATGATACAGGGTCAAGCCCTAATTTTATTTGAAAGGAATTAAATTCCTATAGCTCTGTGAGAATTAAATTCTCGTGCTTGCATTCCCTCTCTATGTTTCGGATCTGCATGGCAGGATCTCAACCCATTGAGAATTAAATTCTCAACCTAAAGGGGAGATGTGCACTTTGCAGATCCTCTATCAAAGAGAGAAGAAATATGTTCTTCTGTTTTTATGTATCAGAGTTAAACTCTGTTGAGAATTAAATTCTCTTCTTCTTTCAAGGAGCTTTTCCCTTTCTTACCTAGGGTTTTTGCAGAAGATCCAAGTTTCTCCAAGTATCGAAGCTCTCTTCTTTTTCTTTTTCTCTCCCTGTCTCTGTATATATATCTTTTTTTGTATCTCTTGGCTCCTATTTATAGGAGAAGCAGCCGAGTCAATTAGTTTTTTGACGAATCTTCCTTGAGAGATTTGATTTGCATCCATCATTCGTTTTGGACCTTTGGATTATTAGGTGAATTTTATTCACCATTGGATTTCAAATCCAGGGATTCTCCTTTGTTGTTTCGGTTAGATTTAAAGGGGAAATCTTTCCAAACCCGAGATTTTCCCATAAATAGATGATATTTCATCACCTCTGAATCTTTAATTTGATCGGTTGCAGATAGCCGCTTTCCTTTGGAAAGATTTGAATTTCTTTCAGAATTTAATTCTGTTGACAAAATGGGCTTCGAAAGCCGGTCACGTGTGACCACGTGACCCATGGTCACGTGTGGGCACGTGACCCCCTTGGAACGAGGCTTCCTCTTTCTTTTGCGCTCTGTCTTCTGATCGTTGCTTAAACGTTACGTGCCACCACGTGACCCCTGGTCACGTGTGAGCACGTGACCCTTGTCTGGAGCCTCTTTCCTTGGTTCAACTGGAGAACGAGTCTGCTGCTTTGAACGTCACGTGCCAACACGTGACCCTGATCACGTGGGAGCACGTGACCTCTTCTGAAGCCTTTTCATTGACTTGATCAGGGAACCGGTTTGCCTTTGACACTTGCATTTAAATGTCACGTGTCGCCACGTGACCCTGGTCACGTGGGAGCACGTGACTCTTTCTGAAGCCCCTTTTCTTCATCGTAATCAGGAAGCTGAACTTGCCCTGATGATGTGCTTAGGTATCACGTGCCAACACGTGACCGCTAGTCACGTGTAAGCACGTGACCCTCTTCTGAAGCTTTTCCCAGAAGCTTTCCTGATTTTAAATCAGGAAACAAATGCCCCCACAGCGTTGTTCTCACGTGTCAGCACGTGAGTGCAACGCTGTCACCTCTTGTGACCGTTGGATTCCTCTAGGGATCTGGGGAGATGAAACGTTTTCATTGCCTTCTATAAATACCTCTGTCTCTTCATAGGAGCCTTCACTTTTGCTCATCTTCTTCTTCTGAGAACTTCCTCTTCGAGAATTTAATTCTCGCTTTCAGAGCTTAGTTCTCTGTCTTGAAACAATCTTCAGAGTTTAACTCTGTTCGAAAAGAATCCTTTTCCTTAGGTAATGTTCTTGGACAACGATGGACCTTCACATTTCTCTGGATTTTAAATCCAAAACAAGGGTTTTTACCCTTTTTTCTTCATATTTTCCATAAGAACATGAAACCGCTTAACCTTCAAACTGTAGATCTTTTAGGGTTTAGATGATCCTTGGGGAGATGATGATGGAGTTTCAGATCCATGGAATTTAATTCCATCCAAAAATGTTTCTGGGAATTTAATTCCCTTTTCTTAATAAGGAATTTAATTCCAATGAAGGACTTGATTTCTTCACATGGAGGCTTCCTGAGGTCTCTTGGCCCTAGGTTGTTTTTCCTGCAATTAATGCAATGGGTAGTTTTCTAATGATGTCTTTTTGTGGGAATTTAATTCCTTTGATTTTATTGGATCCACTGTAGAGCCCGAGACAGATCCTGTTGGGGGAATGTGCATGGCCATCATTTTTTATTAAATGAGGATATTCCCTTTTGTTTTATTGTAACTGTTTGGTCTCATTATTAATGAGCCGTCATCCGGATTCTGTGGGGCCCATGTGTTTTGTAGCCAATGGTCCCAGGAAACTTTGCTGTTGCTTTCTCCCACTAGTCTTCATGTTCATGCATGAATATATATCGCTGACTTTCCTTTTAACGGTCTTCTTTTATTGGATTTCAGGTGCGATGGCTTCTGCTCCACGCTTTCCCTTTTCTCGCTCGGAGGCGGCTTTTCCTCAGTCACCGTCTGATGAGGAGGCGATGGCGATGATTCGGGCCCATGACCCGAACTGCGCCAACCTTCTTCAGTGGGGATCTTGGTATAGTCAGATTATTCAGGGTCGTCGGAGTTTTCTCTGCGCGGTGCCAACGGAGCCCACTTTCCCCTTTTTACCGATGGATCCTCCAAGGACAGCTTTTGCTGTGGAAATGCCCAACTGGACTCCAACGGGGAGGCTTGAGCCTTCGACGACCGGTATTCCGAACCATCCGATTCTGGCCATAGACATCTTGGGGCGGCGTATCTGCCAGGGTGAGGCCCACCCGTGGGGGCAAATTTATAAGATAGGGCTCACTCCCCGGCATCCTACGGGCTATCTTCTCTGGGCTCGCTACATCCTTTCTGCCCATCGTGCGCGGTTGCAGAAAGTCGGGCTTTATCAGGCCATATACGCGTCACTATTCCATTATAAGTCCCCGCATGCCTGGTGGGTTAAGGCGTTTTTGAACCAATGGAATCTTCCCACCAACACTTTCATTCTAGGAGATCGTGAGGTCTCGATCTCTCTTGCAGAATTTTATGAAATCTCGGGATTGCCAATCAGGGGCGCACTGTATGAGGAGTTATTGCCTCCTGACGAGTATGTCTTCGAGCCCGAGTCTGCACCGGTTGACGGCCTGTCCGCTGAGAATGCTGTTCGCCATAAGCGCCCCAGTTTAATTAAGGCCCTAGGCATCTTCGACCGATTATTCACCGAGTCCGAAGAGCAGGGTGTCACTTTCAAGAGCTTCATTGCTTGTTTCCTTCGTAAGGACGCCTTATCGAAGACAGCCCCGAAGTTTGCCAACATTGGGGACCCCTTTGGGTTCGGTCCGAAGAGGTTGCCGACCAACGAGTCAGATTTACCTCAATATTACATCCCTATTATATCGCCGATATCTTTTGAATCCATTGCTGTCCCGGGCATAGATGAGGAGACGTTCTTTGTGGGGTTTGTTAGCGTCTGGCTTAGTTGGTTCGTTATCCCCATGCATCGCCGCTTCATGAGAGCCTCGGTCATCTACCCGGCTCATCGTATTGCTGAGGGGATGCGGTTGGCCATCGGCATCCCGGCCTTGGCGCACCTCTATAATGGATTGGGCACCGCAGCTAATACCTCTACTCCTGGCGTGGACGTAGTGAACTTTTCGCTTCATTATTTCACGTCGTGGATCGAAATGCATGTGCTGGGGTCTTTTGCTATGCATCAGAGGCCCGCCTTTTACGACGCCTATCCCTTCCCGCGACTTATGCGGCTGGTGGGTGCTTCTGCTGCCGACCCGACTCAATTTAGGGCCATTCGGGTGCTGATTTCTCCTCATGCCACCGCTGGCGGGTTGGTTTTTAATGATCGGGTTTTGTCTACTCCTTCGGGTCCCGTTCAACAACTCTGGGACCAGTCGAAAGACAACGCACCTTCTCTGAAGCCCCGGGAGGCCACGCATTTGTATGCAATTAGACCGGGCTACTTGGTGTTTCGCCAAGACAGTGCGGCTCTTTTTATGCGGTACAATCCGCATCGATTTGCCCGGCAGCTTGGATACGACCAGGGTGTTCCTTTTGAGGCTTTTATAGTCGCCCCGATCCCTTCGCTTGATGCTGTTCGCGATGCCGCTCATCATTTCATGAGGCTGAACACCGGCTCTTATTTCATGGTCCCTGAAGCTGAGTACATGCCCCGATGCGTGGGCGCGTTTACGGGTTGGTATCTTCATCGGGTCAGCCCAATCATTCTCGAGGAAAGGAGGGTGCTTCTTGGCCACGATGCCCCTCCTCTGGTTCCTGGGGCTAAGCTACGGCCGAGGGCTCCGGTCCGCTTCCCTTTGAGGGAAATCGGCACCGCGCTCATTCCGGGGGAGTCAGGGGTAGACCTTACTCCAACGGCTGGTATGCCCTTGGGTTCCCGATCGCGGGGTAAACGGGCCCCAGTAGTAGCACCCCTGCCGGTGGCGGCACCGCCTCCTGTGGCGTCGACGATGGCGATGTCATCCTCGGTTGTGGCACCGAGCGAGAGTAACAGGAATGAGGGCGCCGAGGGCGATGTGGGCCAGCGCCGCCCTAAGGCTTCGCGAGGGAGGAAGCGGTCATCCTCAGCGACCGGCTCCGGGTCTAAACGGCGGAGGAAAGCGGCTACTGCCCCGCTTGATTCTGTGGTGGAGTCTGAGCCTATCCTTGAAGACGAACCATTGGCCCTGCAAGGGTCAGGCGCTGGACTTCTCTTCCCGAGTTCAGCTGACGAGGAGGCTGCACAGTTGGCCGAGGACATACGGCGCTCAAAAGACGCGTCTCATAACGCCAAGGTTCCGAAGAAGTCTTATCCCGCTGTAATTTTCTACGAAGACCCTTCATGGATTCGGCGGCGATTTATCGGCCCTTTGGAGGAATGGGGGGAAAGGGCTCTGAAGCAGGCCGCTTCAGAAGACGCAGCTGATGCACTCTCTTTGTGGACCGGCGGTCATGAGTCTACCCTTGAACCCCGGCGAGCCCACCTCCTTGAGAAGGAGCAGCGGCTTGAAGAAGCCATATTGAGGGCTTCTTTGCGTATAGGTACGTTGTGCTTCCTTTGTAGTCTTTCCAATTATTTATGCCTGTGCATCTGTATCATTATTCTTATTTGAATCGTGCAGAATCTTCGACGCTGGGGGAGCTCCCTACGGGCCCATTAAAGCTAAAGCCCGCCGAAATTCTCAATGAAGCCTTGCTGGATGTGGAGGGGGCTGACGAGGCTGCTCCTCTCACGGTGGAACTTCCAGCGGCGGTTCTTGACCAGGGAATGCCTGCCCCTCTGGGGGAGGCTCCTTTGGAGGCCGCCGTCCCAATGACTCTTACTGAGAGCGGCCCAAAGGCTGGGAGCGAGGTAGTCGGGACTACTCTCCCTTTGTTGGAGCCTGAGGTTACGGCGGAAACCGTTGAAGCTGCTATCCCCCCGGCTCAGAATGGGAGGAGTGTTGAAGGTATCCCTCTGCGTTTTAATTTAGCAACCCCTTCATAGTCTGAACTCTTTTATCTTTTTCAGAATTGCGCGGTTTGGCGGTCACGATCGCGGATCTGTCGCCTCGACAGTCATTTCAGCGTTTATTGGAGATGGCAGCTCCGCAGGCGATCTCCCCTCAGCGCATTGTCCTCTCGTCTGGGCAAGGTTGGTGTCGTCCATCCCTTCTCATAGCATCGTCGTTATTTTTGCGTACTGACATTGACGTTTTCTGCAGTTCAGGAAGCCGATGACGAGGTCGAGATTCTCGAAGGGCCAGGGGAGCCTTCAGCTCCTACTTGCACGACTGTCGGTGAGTGACATTTCATTGCACTCTCACTCGTTCCTTGCTTAAGAATTTTGTTGACGTCTTTTAAATTTGAACAGCTCTGCCAGTCTCCACGGCGTTGGAGTCGCGCATCGTGATGCCACCCGGCCCTTATGCCTTGCGGGCTTCAGAACGCTTGGCCCAATTAAGCCTCGTCTCCTTGTCGTCTCTGATCGAGGAGCTTCGTGCTGGCAGCACGACCACGGCTGAAGCATTCGCTGCCGAGGCTAACGGTTCTCTTCCTTTTCTTGCCACCTACCACAGCGAAGAGGTGGTGCGAGTCTGGGTGGAGTTTTGCCGGCGAGTGGAGGCTTGCCTGCACGCCCTTGAATGTTCTCACCTTTCCTCGGAGGCCGTGGCTGCAAAGGCGGAGTTACGGGGGCTGATAGCACGGTGCGCGGCAAACATGACGTCATGTGAGAAGAGGCTCGGTCGCAAGTTCTCGGAAAGGGATCTAGCCTCCAAGGCGCTGGGCGAGCTCCAAGCCAATCTCACAGCCAAAGCCAACAAAGCGTATGAACTCTGGCGGGTGCTTCAGGAGTCCATCAGAGAGGTGGTGGCCCTCGATAAAGCTGCCATGTTCACTCGTGAGAGGGCCGAGGCTCATAAGGCCACTGAGAAAGAGCTTGAAGCCCGGCTCGCTTCGTATCAGGCTCAACAAGCTCAGGCGGAGGCTCGTCTTTTGGAGATCTTGCGTCATGAAGCCGTGGTCCAGCAAAAGCAGGATGAGCTGACCAAGCTGCTGAATCGCCCGCCGGCTTGAAACATTTGTATCTTTTCCTTCCTTTTTGTACGTACTCATGGATAAGAGTATTTTCTTTTTGTTTCTTTCATGAATTGTACTTTGTACCCATTTTGGTTTATGAATAAAAGATACATTTTTCCTTCTCAATGGTGTGTCCCCCTTTTTATTGAATGTATTCCGCGGATATTCTATCTCGATCTTCTTGCAGGACAGCAATAGCTTAGGATTCAGGGTTAAGATATGCTTCCTAAGACCTTTGCATTTTACGGGCCACTGGGGTCTCATAAAGAGTTTTTCTCCCTACAGGTCGAGAGGATCCCATAGGTGTAAGTTCTTCTTAAAGATCGTGAGGATCCTTAAGCGGGTCTTCTCTTGAGAGTCGTAAGGATCTCGCAAGAGAGTTTTTCTTCCTTACAGGTCGTGAGGGCCTGCAAGTGTCGGATGTGATCACCCTTGTCCGTGTTTCACGAAGTTAGGGGTTTCTCAAGGTATCGTAGTTTAAAGACGTCACGGTCAAGGTTAAGGACCTCATAGTCCGTGGATTTAAGGACTCCACAGTCCGCTGTTAGTTTTAAGACATCACGGTCAAGGTTAAGGACCTCATAGTCCGTGGATTTAGGGACTCCACAGTCCGCTGTTAGTTTTAAGACATCACGGTCAAGGTTAAGGACCTCATAGTCCGTGGATTTAGGGACTCCACAGTCCGGTGTTTGGTTGCAGGGACCCGTCACCTCTTTGAAGACGTTGAGGAATTACAACGCCGGGCATCAAAGGAGTGAAGAGATGTACCCTTAAACCAAGGCAAAATCTGTAGGGAATCGGGATGGTTGATCGTTAGTTTTAAGACATCACGGTCAAGGTTAAGGACGTCATAGTCCGTGTATTTTAAGGACTCCACAGTCCGGTATTTGCTCTGGATGCTTCACACGGGTTCACTGCCGTGCTTGGCGAGGACCAGGCTCCGCTCTGGACGTTTTCCACGGGGTCAAAGAGTGACATTATCCGCGTTCCACGTAACCAGGAATTTTGCACTAGATGCTTCACACGGGTTCACTGCCGCGTTAGGCGAGGACTAGGCTCCGCTCTGGATGCTTTGCACGGGTTCACTGCCATGCTCTGCGAGGACCAGGATCCGCTCTGGACGTTTTCCACGGGGTCAAAGAGTGACATTATCCGCGTTCCACGTAACCAGGAATTTTGCACTAGATGCTTCACACGGGTTTACTGCCGTGTTAGGCGAGGACTAGGCTCCGCTCTGGATGCTTTGCACGGGTTCACTGCCATGCTCTGCGAGGACCAGGATCCGCTCTGGACGTTTTCCACGGGGTCAAAGAGTGACGTTATCCGCGTTCCACGTGACCAGGAATTTTGCACTAGATGCTTCACACGGGTTCACTGCCGCGTTAGGCGAGGACTAGGCTCCGCTCTGGATGCTTTGCACGGGTTCACTGCCATGCTCTGCGAGGACCAGGATCCGCTCTGGACGTTTTCCATGGGGTCAAAGAGTGGCATTATCCGCGTTCCACGTAATCAGGAATTTTGCACTAGATGGTTCACACGGGTTTACTGCCGTGTTAGGCGAGGACTAGGCTCCGCTCTGGATGCTTTGCACGGGTTCACTGCCATGCTCTGCGAGGACCAGGATCCGCTCTGGACGTTTTCCACGGGGTCAAAGAGTGACATTATCCGCGTTCCATGTGACCAGGAATTTTGCTGAATATGTCCGCATTTCACGGAATGGAGGTTTGACTCTTGGTGATATGTATATCGCCGAGCCATGGAACTGGGGGTTGCCGCTGTTCCGTTTCGCTTGATGTTGTGTCTGCTGTTACGAAACGAGTGTTGGGATGATCTCTAGGTCGCATGTGGCCCGTCGAGATTTAGCTTCGTTCTTTGGTGAAACCTGGGGGAGGGAGGTACGTTCCCTTCTTTGTTTGCGCCCCTGGATTGTATACAGGGATAGATGCAACATTACCTGTAGGGCGAAGATTTCATTCTTTCATCATTTTTTTTATTCTTTCCGCGATGCTCTATCATTTCAGCTTTTTATATCGCGAAAATCGCGATTGCCCAATCATTTCGGCTATTTTTCGCGGTGCCCAATCATTTCGGCTATTTATTTTATTTTTACTCGCTGCTTTTTATTGCGAGCTGCCCAATCATTTCGGCTGTTTTCTATGCCTTCATTCTCACTTGCTGCTTTTTATTGCAAGTTGCCCCATCATTTCGGCTATTTTGTAGGCATGTGTGGCTTGCTAGCTTTTTCGCCGCAAGCTCGGATTTTGGACACCGATTTCGGCGTCAGCATCGCTGCAACTGGTATGTTGCCAGGAGCGAATCATCATTTGCCTCTGTCGATGTTGAACAAAGGTGGCTTAGCGAACAGGGTTAGGATCCTGTCGGCTAAGGCTTTTGACTTCATGAGCCGTAAGGGTCTCACAAAGGTATTTCTCCCTACAAGTCGTGAGGATCTTGCAGGTGTATTTTCTCCTTAGGGATCGTGAGGATTCCTAAGTGTATGTCCCTCTGTAAGTCGTAAGGATCCTACAAGAGGGTTTTCTCCTTATGGGTCGAGAGGACCTACAAGGGTTGGACTTTGCTGGGGAAATGTTTATTCGCGCCCGTGGATTGTATACAAGGGTCAGTATGAACTGCTTGTAGGGCAATATCGAAGGTTGTGGAGGATTTGCTTAAGAACAGGTTCAGGCTTCTGTAGCTTAAGGCTTTCAAATCTCATGAGCCGTGAGGGTCCCATAAGAGAATTCTTCTTACGGGTCGTGAGGATCTCGTAAGTGTATTTTCTCCTTAGGAATCGTGAGGATCCCTAAGTGTGCTGCTCCTTTGTGAGTCATAAGGATCTCACGCAGGTGGTTTCTCCTTACAAGGTCGAGAGGACTCTGTAAGTGTCCTTTAACGAGGTTGCGCCCTTTCGGGTTTTCACAAACACTCGCCGGTAGTCCTGCTGTTTTTACTCACGGAGCCCTTTCGGGTTTTCATCCGTGCCCATTTTGCTTATGGACATACCGTTTTTTTTATATTCTTTTTCACTTTTTTTTTACAAGGTTGCGCCCTTTCGGGTTTTCACGAACACTTGCCGGCAGCCCTGCTGTTTTTACTCACGGAGCCCTTTCGGGTTTTCATCCGTGCCCATTTTGCTTATGGACATACCGTTTTTTTTATTCTTTTTCATATATATATATATATTTTTTATTTCTTCTTTTTCTCTCTTTTTTTTTATCTCGTCAGCCTAAAGATGCTGCGGTAGTAGTTTTAGGGACGTTTCGGTCCGTCGTTAGTTTTAAGGACGTTTCGGTCCGTCGATAGTTTAAGGACGTTTCGGTCCGTCGTTAGTTTAAGGACGTTTCGGTCCGTCGATATGGGAAGGCCGGCTGCTGCTTGTAAAGTCTGAGCCTAGGAAGACAGCGAGCGGACATAGTCGTCGTCATCTATCATTGACCCCGGCAGTGGCTCATTAAGCATAGTACTTCTTTAAGAAGCGGCCGTTTATTGGCCTGAAAGGCCTTTCACCGTGCATGTCCATGAGTAGATAGGCTCCACCCTGGTAGACCCTGTCTATGATGTACGGGCCTTCATAGTTTGGCTCAAATTTTCCTCGCTTGGCGCGATTAGGGATCATAGGTCTTTTGACCACTAGTACGAGTTCGCCTTGGCGGAATGTCCTCGGCCTGGTCAATCTTTCGTATGAGCGCGTCATCTTTGCTTTGTAGGCCTCTAGATGTTGTTGCGCTATGAGCCGGGTTTCATCGAGGGCATCAAGCTTCTCAAGCCGAAGGTGAGCATTTTCTTCGTTCGTCAGCTCGTGGTGGACTGCTACTCGTAGAGAGGGTAACTCTATCTCGAGGGGGAGCACTGCTTCCGTCCCAAATACCAACGCGTACGGCGTTGTGTTCGTGGCCGTCTTGAATGTAGTTCGATAAGCCCAAAGGGCTTCTTGCAGCCTTTCGTGCCAGTCTCTCTTATTCCTGGAAACGGTCTTTTTTATGATCTTCGTCAAGGTCTTATTGAAGGCCTCGGCCAGACCGTTAGCTCATGGATTGTAAACCGAAGAATATCTCCAGTCTATATTGTGCTGCTGTGCGAAGCGGCTAATCTTATGGCTTCGGTAGGCCGGCCCGTTATCGGAGATAATCCGCCGTGGAGTTCCGAACTGATAGATGACGTGCGTCTTGAAGAAATGGAGGATATTCTCCGTCTTCACTTCCCTCAGTGGTACTGCTTCTGCCCATTTGGAGAAGTAATCAGTTGTCGTCAGAATAAAACGGTGTCCCCGGGATGATGCTGGCTCAATGGGGCCGACTATGTCAGTCCCCCACATTTTGAATGGCCAACTAGCCAGCGTCGGGTGCAGTGGATTCGGATGTTGGTGGATGAAGTCTCCGTGAATCTGGCATGAGTGGCATTGCTTCACATACTCGAGGCAGTCCTGGATCATCGTGGGCCAGTAATAACCCATCCGTTTAATTTTTAACTTCATCTTTGGGCCCGCTTGGTGAGAACCGCAAAGTCCGTCATGAACTTCCTGAATGACTCTTTCTGCTTCGTCAGGTCCTAAGCATCTCAGCCATAGAGAATCAAACGACCTCTTGTATAGAATATCGTTGACGAAAGCGAAAGATAGAGCTCGCTTCATGAGCTGATGTCTTGAGGACGCTTCTTTGGGCGTTCGGTGGGACTTAAAGTAATCTATGAAGACTTCCCTCCAGTCTTCGGCCTTCTCATGGTCTTTTATTTGTAGGGTCGTCTGCTCAGTCGCTCCCTTTTCTTCGCATGATTCTGGAGACATTTCTGCCGGGGCGAGCACTCGACGGCTTTGTACCACGATTCTGACGTCATCGAGGTTCTCGTCAGCCAGTTCTTTAGCAAGTTTAGCCAACGCGTCTGCTTTGCTGTTTTCCGCGCGCGGTATGTTCTCCAAAGTATAGGAGGAAATTTGGGTCAATAGTTGTTGCACCCTTTCGCCGTACTTCACCAACTCCGGCTTGCACGTTTGGTAGTCACCATTTACTTGACTAACGACCAGCTGAGAATCCCCGTATATAAGGAGGTCTTCAATTCCCATGTCGATGGCGATCTCGAGGCCTGCTATCAGAGCTTCGTATTCAGCTTCATTGTTTGTCCTTGGCTCTGTTAAGGAGAAGGCGAAGCGCATTATCCCTCCTTGTGGAGTTGCAAAGATGAGGCCTACCCCTGATTTGATCATTGGGATACCTTGTTTCTGTTTCTTTATGGAGGATGCTCCATCGAAATAGAGTTCCCATCGGGTGCTTCCGCCGCCAATCGCATCAAATGCATGCTCGTCCGGCAAATCACAGTTCAGAGGAGAATCGGCCGGTATCGGGTGCTCGGCGAGGAAGTCGGCAATGGCCTGGCCTTTCACTGCCTTGAGAGGTTGATACGTTATCGAGAACTCCATCAAGAGCAGGGCCCACTTAGCGAGTCGTCCCGTCAATATGGCTTTCGCCATCAAGTACTTAAGGGGATTCACCTTTGAAATGAGACGGACTTCATGCGCCAGCGCATAGTGCCTGAGCTTTGTTATCGCGAAGATTAACGCCAAGCAATGTTTTTCAATGGGAGAGTAGTTGCTTTCTGCCCCCAGTAGAACTCGACTTAAGTAGTAGAGTGCTCTCTCTTTCCCCTGATCATTCTCTTGTGCCCATAATGCGCCCAAGGAACCTTCGAGGGCGGTTGTATAAAGAATGAGGGGTTTTCCCTTGACCGGCGCAGCCAACACCGGAGGGTTCTGCAGGTACTGCTTGATCTCGTCTAGTGCACCTTGGCATTTGTGATCCCAAACGAATGGAGTTCCCTTCTTCATCAGGTGGCTGTAAGGACGGCATTTGCCTGAAAGATTGGCGATAAATCGCCGAATGTTTGCGAGCTTCCCTTGGAGAGACCGCAACTGTTTGAGGGTTCTTGGCGGAGGCATTTCCATGATCGCCTTGATCTTAGATGGATCTATTTCGATACCTCGATGTCGGATGATGAATCCCAGGAATTTACCCGAGGAGACTCCAAACGCGCATTTGAGGGGATTCATCTTCAAATTATATTGCCGAAGGCGTTGAAATACAGTCTCCAGATGCTTTAAATGCTCTTCGTATGACGTGCTCTTTATTACAAGGTCATCGATATAGCACTCGACGATGTCATGTATGAGGTCGTCGAAGATTTTTGTCATGGCCCTTTGATAGGTAGCGCCGGCGTTCTTTAGACCAAAGGGCATAACCCTGTAGCAGAATATACCTAAAGGGGTCCGGAAAGCGGTATGCTTCTGGTCTTCGGGATGCATTTTTATCTGATTGTATCCTGATGAACCGTCCATAAAGGAGAAAACCTCGTGAGTGGACGTGTTATCTATCATTAGCTCGGTTACCGGCACCGGGAAATCATCCTTTGGACAGGCTTTATTGAGATCCCTGAAATCCACGCATATGCGTACCGTCCCATTCTTCTTCATTACCGGGACGATATTGGCGATCCAGTCGGGGTATTGGACTTCTTGGATAAATCCAGAATCGATCAACTTCTTGACTTCGGCGTTGATGCTCATCTCAAGCTCGAGTCGCATCCTCCTTGGCGCCTGCTTGACTGGCTTGATATCTGGGGATATTGCTAATCTATGCACAGCAATCTCCGGATCCAATCCTGGCATCTCGGAGTAGTTCCACGCGAAGCAATCTTTATGCCGTAGAAGCACGTTCTTTAACGCAGCCACCTTTTCTTCGGATAACAGCTCGCTGACAAATGTCGGTCGCGGGTCGTCTGTCGATCCCAACTCAATCTTCTTGAGGTTATCTGCAGTAGTATGTATACCATCTTCCAGTTCTTTCGGAGCGGGCGGAAATTCCGAGATCACCTCATCATCGCTGTTCTCAAAGCACCGGGAAAGGTCATCTACGTTCTCGGGCTCTTCTCCTAATATCGTAATTGTATAACAAGTGCGAACCCGCTCCCTGGACTGAGGTGGACCCGGTTCTGCTCTTGCGGCCTTGGGCTCATGCTTTTGGGGTGGCGTCACATTCCAGCCGTCAGATAAAGCGAATCTGCCCCGTCGGTACTGGTCCTCGACCCAGTTCTTGAAGGTGAAGCAGTCTTCGGTAGGATGTCCTATGGCTCGGTGATAAGAGCAATAACTCAGATGAGAAGCCTTGCTAGCTTGCTCAGGATGTCTAGACTCTGGAAGCGTGATCATTTGATGTTTTATAGCGAGGTTGAGCAACCTCTCCGTCTTGTCTCGAGGGAAGGAATACGCTCGACTCATCTTCTTCATGAGGGACAAACCCGAGCCGCTTCTTGATTTATTTCCGTCTCTGCGTCGGGCCTCTCGTACAACGGATTGACGAGGATAAGCGTCTTTGTCTTTTGCAGCACGTTGAGATAGACGTTGCGTCCTGGCCTTCTCGTAGATGGCCATTTCGCGGTTGTGGTCTTCCCGAGCTTTCTGACCCATTTTCCTGATAGGCTTGCCCATTCGGTCTTCAAACGACGGACTCGGCGCTTTAATCGCGGGGTCTAGTTTTGATGGGGGGTTGGCATCTCCTGACAGGGCGTCCTCCTCTTCGTCAAAGGTATATATAGCGTAGCTACTGTGAGCCCGTTCCCGTTTTCCGGCTCTTGCGTATCCAAGCCCGAGTGTTTCCATCTTCCCGTTGGGCAATTTGCGTTGAGTCCCGGGGACATCCCAAATCCTGTTGTAGAACCGCGCCTGCCGAACGGTCTGTTCTAAAGGTACTCCTTGGCGCTTCAATAGCTTCTTTAATCCATTTGTATAGTATCTGGGCAGACGGATGGGTTGGAGCCTGTCAAGTGTAGCATCCGTGCCATGCCAGATCTCTTTCTCTATTTTCGACTCTGAGGATCGGTAGAATAGGATCACCTTCTCGCCCCTTCGCCTGGGAGGGACGTAAAATGTTTGCAGGTCCTGTACATCGTGAGCCTGAAGCGTGTCGAGATCCTTATAGTGTTCTCGCGGTACCATGGTGATTTGCAAACTATGGTCATCGCCAGGGGGTGCTTGTATTGACAGCCGATTGGAGAACACAGCATTAACTTCATCTTCTGAATCACTTCCGAAGACCAACACGGGGGCGGGCGTCCCCAGGTTGTTGCGTTGAGATGGCCCTGCATAAACTATCTCTTCCTCTTCTTCGGTATCGCTCCCGAAAATCGGGATGGTGGCGGCGGTTTTGTTCCCCGGATTGCGACTCCTTTCTGTATCCTCGAAATCTGGCAAAAAGTACTTCGCATCTTCGTATTTGCGGACTTCGTTCACGGAAAATGGGTTTAACTCACCTGTTACGGTATACTCGAAACCATCCTTAAAGTACTTCATACACTGATGTTGTGTAGAAGGGATGATATTGTACTCGTGTAGCCAAGGACGGCCGAGTAAGGCGTTGTAGCAGGTCTTGGCGTCAATGACATGGAATTTGATGTCTGTGACGAGAATTCCAAAGCGTAATGTTAATATCACAGATCCGAGAGTCCGTGACGATTGTGAATCGAAACCGGAGATAGTGATTTTGTCACGAGCGAGGTGTTGCACGCTCATGCAGATTTCCTTCAACACCCGAACATTAAGGAGGTTGACGGAGGATCCATTATCCACCAGGATCTTGCCTATCTTGATATCATGGCAGTATCCGGAGACATATAGGGGACGGTTGTAGTCGCACGTCCCGAGAAGGAGGTCTTCATCACCGAAAGTGATGTCGGCTGTATGCACTTCCTCCAGTTCATCCTTCATCTTTTCAGTGGCGAGGAAGGCTTGGAATTGCTCAGGTTCTTGTAACGCCTTAATTAGTGAGTCTCGCGCTTCTTTTGATAATAGGAGGGCATCGAGAATGCTAAGCTGAGAAGGTAGCTTCCTTAGGTGCGCGAGGATGTTATAGTCCACTTTACTCTTTCTAGGAGGGTCTTTGGCAGCCAGCTCTCTCATGACTTGGTCATCTAAAGTGATATCTTCAGTGACCTTTTCCTTTCCCTTATCCTTTCTATTCCCGGGCCCGAGATTCTTTTCTGGGAGTGTGCGATTGCGCAGCTGAATGTTCTCGCAGGCCTCCGATTCCTCCTCTTTCTCTAAAACAGATTCTTTAAAGAGAGGGCCCAGAGCCATTTCTTCATCAGAGTTGCTCCCAAAGGTGAGAACTTATGACCCCCTGGCGTTAACCATGTAACAGTTGCCAGTAGTTCTGTTGTGCCCATCGATGGTACTTCTTCGCTCCCGACGGATCTTGCGTTTCATGCGCTTAACATGTTGCCGACGAGCAACATATCCTTGCCACCATATCTTAAAGGCGTCGCACTCCTCTGTGGGGTGTGATATTTTCCGGTGATATGCGCAATAATCAGGGTGCCTCTCCACCCCATCGTGTGTGTTTCCTTCCGAGGGCGGTAGCTTCATCCCCAGTGACATGGCTTTGGCAAACCTTTTTCTCGTCTTGAATATCTTCTTGTTTACTTCGGATGCCTTTCGCTCTGGTAGTTCAACTCTTTCGTTCAGCTGCCCGCATTTGGCTCCTTCAGATGTGGCCATCTCACGCTCCTGGTCCGCTTTACATTTTAGACGAATCTCGTCTAGAAAAGCGTCGATCATTTCGTCTGTTGGCCATGCATGCTCTGGTACAGGCTCTGCCTCCATCTTTTTAATGCCAGGAGTCTTCCCATCATCGGTAAACGAGTGGGAGATTACGTTACAACTCGCCACATATCCTTCGGATTCATCCGACGAGCTTTCTCCATCATCTTCCTCTCGAAAGATGTGGTTGAGGAACTCTTGCAGTGTGACAGGGGTTCGCGCCTTTTGATTGTACTCTTCCAACGCGTCGATTTGCTTCTGCAAGTTCGTATGTTCATTTTCAAGCTTCACGGGCTTTTTGGATTTCTTCTTCTTTTTCCTCGAAGATTTTGACGGTTGGGCGTGAGTATTTGGGCCCTTATCGCGAATCTTCGTAATTGGGCGGGGCTTCAACATTCCTTTGATAATTTGAGGTTCAAGAGGGTCCTTCCATTCGATCGCAGGGCACGCATGAAGGTCTCTCAGCATTCTTTTGGTTTTAGTTGATAGCACGACCTCCCATGGAGCTTCTTCAATAAAAGAACATGTTGCCCCCGGTGTATCCGCTTTCCTGGGAGCATGCGGCTGTGGTGGGTTCACCTTCCACTTTTCGGACAGTACAAACTTCCCCTGGAGGTACTGGTCTTCAATCCATCCTTTGAAGACGAAGCAATCTTCAATCGGATGGCCTACCGTTTGATGGTAAGGGCAATAGTTAGGGTTATTCGCCTCGGTGGGTTGCGGCGGTCGCCTTGGATTTGGCAGGTTTATAAGTCTGTTGCGTATTGCCAGCTCGAATAACCGTTTCGTCTTGTCCCGTGGGAACGAGTAGGGACGCTTCATCTTCTCATTATAATACCGACGTCTTTCCTCGAGTTGATCTGCCGGTTTCGGGGCGTTAGGTTGCTGTTGGGCATTCGCAACAAAGGTTGCCCTCCCTTTACCCTTGTCATTCCGAGGTTCCGACTTCGGGGGAGGCGGTCTATGACCCATCTGGTCCATCTGAGCCAACTTGTCGATTAAAGCCTGGAATGTGGTTAGCTTAAAGAACATCATAAACTGGGAGATAGTTGCTTGAGGGTCTAGAGTTCCCACGAACATGCCCACCGCAGGTGCTTCCTCAATGCGTTGCTCACATCTCGACCACAAGTTCCGCCAGCGTATAGCGTACTGGACCCAGGTTTCGCCCGGTTTTACCCTGGCGTTAATCAGTGCAGTTATTGGAGTGCGTTCGCTGGCACTTGCGAATCGCTGAGTGAACAACAGCTCCATTTCAGCGAACGTTTTGATAGAATCGTTCGGGAGTTCCGAATACCATTCGAACGCAGTTTCTGATAAGCTGCCCACGAACTGGCGGAGCAACAGTTTTTCATCACCGCCGGTGTTACCGCAGAGGGCCCGGAACTGGGCGACATGCTGATGGGGATTGCCGGTCCCCTTATACACATGGAATTTTGGTATCGTATAGCCTTGCGGGTATTTGATTTGGTCGTACCAGCTCGGATACGGCCGCCCCGTTTTCACGACTTGACCAGCTGCCTCAGTCGCGTGATGAACCCGGATTTGCTGGGCTATGTAGTCAGCCAAGTCAGCTTTAGAGATTGCCTCCTCCTTGGCCGTTGAGAGGGCTGGTGGTGGATTTGACGTTTCTCCTCGGTCGTCTTCAAGAACGATTGGGGGATCCTCGGCGGGTAAGTCCTGCTGGATCATCATTCCTATCACATCTTGGAAGAGAAGGCCCATCCGTTGTATGTTGGCCGCTTGTTCAGCAGCCTCTTTGTCCCTTTTCTCCAGTGTCCGGCGAAGGAATTCAGCATCGGTTTCTTCCTCCCGGCGTGCGTCTGAGGACGTTTCTGGGTTTTCTTTTGGCCCGGTGAGCGCGGCCATAGCATTCATCATTTCTTGAAGATTTTGTTGCTGCTCCTGAGCCTTCGTCACGGATCGGGTTAGCGGTCGGTGGCCCGTAGAAGTGCGGCTTTCCTCTTTTCTAGAGGCCATGTAAACAGTGTGCACCATCATGCCCCCAGACTTAGGGCGTCTGGGCTTAGTGCTTTTAGCCGTCGTTGCATGCTGTGGGGTTTTCTCTGGCCTCCTCCTTTTATGAGCCATGGAGGTTGAGGGGGCCGTTGAGGTGGGCGTCCAGACAGCCTTTTGGGGTTTAGCCTGGTGACCAGCTTCCGGTTGGATTTTCAGCTTCTTGTGCTGGCGGGAGAAGTTTGGATCGATGATCGAGTCCTGTGCCTGCCGCCAAACCTTATAGATTTTGGAAGACAGCCGTTGGTGAGATCGGGGTTGTTCGGGTTTTATTTCGACAACCTTTTTTAATGAGGGAGGAGACCTCTTCAGCACTGCCGTAGGAGAATTCCTTCGCACCTTATTTAGCATTTCAAAGCTGTTCCCAGTTGGAACAGCAGCATTAACCTCTGCCACCGGGGCCGATGGAGTCAACTCGGAGGGGGAGTTGCCCCCAGGCTTCCTTACTCGGCGCCAATGGCGACGTCGAGCGTGTCGAGCGGACGGTGTAGGGTCAGCGGTAAAAATGGTTTCGTCTTGCCCCCTGTCTGGGTGGGGGTCGCAGTTGGTATTAGCCTGTCAAAGACCGATGTCCTTTGGGCAGCAGGAGCGGGAGCTGAAGCCGTCAATCTTGTAAAGACCGACCTTTTGGCCGGAGAAGCTGCCTTGACGACTTCGGGGGCAGGAGCGGGCACCTTCTTAGAAGCAGCCTTCTCTGAGATTGTAGGTCCCATGATGGGTTCGCAGGATTTCTGGCCCAATCTAGAGAAGACCGAGGCGTTGACGTTGGGCGACTCGTTGAGAGGAGCCGCGGCAGGGGTAAGACGATCAAAGACCGACTTCTTGAGAGCTTCCGTTGTCAGCGCTGGAGCGGTGAAGTTTGTCGGTGGGAGCATGGTCCCAAAGAACAATCTTGTGGTGGCGCGGTTGACCTGTTCCACGGGCATTGTGAATAGTGAAGCAGCTTGGGGTCCGTAGGCTATACCTCCTGGCGAGGCAGAGCGTTGGTTGCAATTGCAGTCTGAGCAGTTGGAGAATTTCATGGAAGTAGAAGCCATCGATCCTTTGCTTTCTGCAATAAGCAAGACGCCAATTCTTAGTATCTTGAAACCCAAGGGCAACCATTGGCGAACCGTGATTGGTTCGCGAGTCACGACACACGAAGTGTGGAGTGGAAAGAGAAAAAGGTCCCACCGGGCGTGCCAGAATCTGTTCCCCTCCGAAAGACGGCGCACAAGACTGCGATGTCTTGGCACTGAGATTCGGGGCAGATGCTAATTGGTGTTATCCGTTCACCTCTCCGAAGATGCCAAGTTGATTTATGGCACCATGTATCGAAGGTTTAGACGGATGCGTCCGATGTAGCAGACTTCGTCAGATTCCCCCTCGTTTGAGGGATTTTTTGATTATGGGGACGCTCTTCCCTGCAGGCGCAAGCCCCTGCAGTTAATTACGCTACCGCATCGCGGTAACAACTTTCTCTTTCTCCAGCTGGTCACTTCGTGTCGTGGGTGTTTGTTTTGCGTTTTGTTGCCCGTGGATTGTTTACGGAGACTGAGTTATGTCGTCGCCCGTAGGGCGTGGACTAGTCCAAATCCGTATTATCTTAGATTTGGGTTTGGGGGTTTGGTTTGAGGATACGTCAGCCATACTTGAGGCTAAGATCAACTCAAACGTTTGTTAAGGATACGTTAGTCTAACTTTGTGACTAAGATCAATTTAACGGGATCGTTTAGATCCGGCAAAGGAGCAATTGGCTATAATGTTCCAGTTTAGGGACCTAGTGGTCCAACGTATGTATGGCCGTCAGGACCCGTCACCTCTCTGACGACGTTGAAGAATTACAACGACGGATGTCAGAGGAGTTCAGAGATGTACCCTCGAGCCAGAGTTAATTGGGGGGATTTATAGTCCACTCTGTTTGAAGGTTTAAGGATACGTTAGCCATCTTTGAGGCTCAGATCAACTTAAACGGGACCGTTTAGATCCGACAAAAGAGCATACGGGGCTCTATTGTTCTAGTTTAAGGACATTGCGGTCCATGGGTAGTTTTAAGGACGTTGCGGTCCATTGTTAGTTTTAAGACATCTCGGTCAAGGTTAAGGACGTCGTAGTCCATGGGTTTAAGGACCCCACAGTCCATTGTTAGTTTTAAGACATCTCGGTCAAGGTTAAGGACGTCGTAGTCCATGGGTTTAAGGACCCCACAGTCCATTATGTGCTCTGGATGCTTCACACGGGTTCACTGCCGTGCTCTGCGAGGACCAGGCTCCGCTCTGGACGTTTCCCACGGGGTCAAAGAGTGACATTATCCGCGTTCCACGTAACCAGGAATTTTGCATTAAACACGGGTTTAAGGACCCCACAGTCCGTATCAATGTGTGGTCGTCGGGACCCGTCACCTCTTTGAAGACATTGAGGGATTACAATGCCAAGTATCAAAGGAGTGAAGAGATGTACCCTAGAACCGGAGTGGATTAAATAGTCCTTGGCCCAATTTGGGATCAAGACGAATTAATTATGTTATGAGCCCATTGGCCTAGTTAATCACAAATTGAGGACTTATGGCCATCTTGGGCTAAGTCCAATCAGGAGAAGCTTTGCCTCTATCCATTTAGGCCAATTGGGCCAAAGCCTAGTGTTAAACACTATAGAGCAGTCAGTGTTGAACACTGGGAATGAGGTTGACAAGTTAGTGTTTAACACTAAGAGATAATTGGTGTTAAACACCAGCAACAAGGCTTTTCAAATTAGTGTTAAACACTAAAACAGATCAGTGTTGAACACTGCAAATAAAGCTTTTTAATTAGCGTTGAACACTAAGGCCCAACAGTGTTTTAACACTGGGTTCGAGAGTTTCAATTTAGTGTTAAACACTAAGGCAAGAGGGGTCACGTGGCAGCACGTGAGAGCGCCCTCCCTTCATTTGTTCTGCTGAGGTTATCGCGTCTTTCGGAGCATCACGTGCCATCACGTGATGGGCATTCAAATGCCTATATATTAGAGCTTCTGCCGAGGGTCACGTGGGTCACGTGGGGTGCTGCCTCAAAGGGGCTTTCTGTAGATCTCTTAGGGGGGTCACGTGGTAACACGTGACCCTGCCTCTATGTATTTTGTTTAGAGGCTTTGTTAATCTTTTTTCAGGAATTAAATTCCTCGGGCTTTAAATTTCAGAATTAAATTCCTACTTCCTTTTGAAAGTTTATATTCTGAATAGAGTTGAACTCTGAATCTTCCGTAGGAATTAAATTCCTCGTATATGTGAAGAACTGAATAGGGTTAAACCCTAATAAAAGCTTTTAAGGAATTGAATTCCCATTCCCTGTTAAATGATGATTAAGGGAATTAAATTCCCGTTGTTTCGACAGAACTAAGTTCTTAATTAGGGTTAAACCCTGTTTCCTTTTGTTCTGAAGGAATTAAATTCCCATGAGACAGGGTCAAGCCCTAATTTTATTTGAAAGGAATTAAATTCCTATAGCTCTGTGAGAATTAAATTCTCGTGCTTGCATTCCCTCTCTATGTTTCGGATCTGCATGGCAGGATCTCAACCCATTGAGAATTAAATTCTCAACCTAAAGGGGAGATGAGCACTTTGCAGATCCTCTATCAAAGAGAGAAGAAATATGTTCTTCTGTTTTTATGTATCAGAGTTAAACTCTGTTGAGAATTAAATTCTCTTCTTCTTTCAAGGAGCTTTTCCCTTTCTTACCTAGGGTTTTTGCAGAAGATCCAAGTTTCTCCAAGTATCGAAGCTCTCTTCTTTTTCTTTTTCTCTCCCTGTCTCTGTATATATATCTCTTTTTGTATCTCTTGGCTCCTATTTATAGGAGAAGCAGCCGAGTCAATTAGTTTTTTGACGAATCTTCCTTGAGAGATTTGATTTGCATCCATCATTCGTTTTGGACCTTTGGATTATTAGGTGAATTTTATTCACCATTGGATTTCAAATCCAGGGATTCTCCTTTGTTGTTTCGGTTAGATTTAAAGGGGAAATCTTTCCAAACCCGAGATTTTCCCATAAATAGATGATATTTCATCACCTCTGAATCTTTAATTTGATCGGTTGCAGATAGCCGCTTTCCTTTGGAAAGATTTGAATTTCTTTCAGAATTTAATTCTGTTGACAAAATGGGCTTCGAAAGCCGGTCACGTGTGACCACGTGACCCATGGTCACGTGTGGGCACGTGACCCCCTTGGAACGAGGCTTCCTCTTTCTTTTGCGCTCTGTCTTCTGATCGTTGCTTAAACGTCACGTGCCACCACGTGACCCCTGGTCACGTGTGAGCACGTGACCCTTGTCTGGAGCCTCTTTCCTTGGTTCAACTGGAGAACGAGTCTGCTGCTTTGAACGTCACGTGCCAACACGTGACCCTGGTCACGTGGGAGCACGTGACCTCTTCTGAAGCCTTTTCATTGACTTGATCAGGGAACCGGTTTGCCTTTGACACTTGCATTTAAATGTCACGTGTCGCCACGTGACCCTGGTCACGTGGGAGCACGTGACTCTTTCTGAAGCCCCTTTTCTTCATCGTAATCAGGAAGCTGAACTTGCCCTGATGATGTGCTTAGGTATCACGTGCCAACACGTGACCGCTAGTCACGTGTAAGCACGTGACCCTCTTCTGAAGCTTTTCCCAGAAGCTTTCCTGATTTTAAATCAGGAAACAAATGCCCCCACAGTGTTGTTCTCACGTGTCAGCACGTGAGTGCAACGCTGTCACCTCTTGTGACCGTTGGATTCCTCTAGGGATCTGGGGAGATGAAACGTTTTCATTGCCTTCTATAAATACCTCTGTCTCTTCATAGGAGCCTTCACTTTTGCTCATCTTCTTCTTCTGAGAACTTCCTCTTCGAGAATTTAATTCTCGCTTTCAGAGCTTAGTTCTCTGTCTTGAAACAATCTTCAGAGTTTAACTCTGTTCGAAAAGAATCCTTTTCCTTAGGTAATGTTCTTGGACAACGATGGACCTTCACATTTCTCTGGATTTTAAATCCAAAACAAGGGTTTTTACCCTTTTTTCTTCATATTTTCCATAAGAACATGAAACCGCTTAACCTTCAAACTGTAGATCTTTTAGGGTTTAGATGATCCTTGGGGAGATGATGATGGCGTTTCAGATCCATGGAATTTAATTCCATCCAAAAATGTTTCTGGGAATTTAATTCCCTTTTCTTAATAAGGAATTTAATTCCAATGAAGGACTTGATTTCTTCACATGGAGGCTTCCTGAGGTCTCTTGGCCCTAGGTTGTTTTTCCTGCAATTAATGCAATGGGTAGTTTTCTAATGATGTCTTTTTGTGGGAATTTAATTCCTTTGATTTTATTGGATCCACTGTAGAGCCCGAGACAGATCCTGTTGGGGGAATGTGCATGGCCATCATTTTTTATTAAATGAGGATATTCCCTTTTGTTTTATTGTAACTGTTTGGTCTCATTATTAATGAGCCGTCATCCGGATTCTGTGGGGCCCATGTGTTTTGTAGCCAATGGTCCCAGGAAACTTTGCTGTTGCTTTCTCCCACTAGTCTTCATGTTCATGCATGAATATATATCGCTGACTTTCCTTTTAACGGTCTTCTTTTATTGGATTTCAGGTGCGATGGCTTCTGCTCCACGCTTTCCCTTTTCTCGCTCGGAGGCGGCTTTTCCTCAGTCACCGTCTGATGAGGAGGCGATGGCGATGATTCGGGCCCATGACCCGAACTGCGCCAACCTTCTTCAGTGGGGATCTTGGTATAGTCAGATTATTCAGGGTCGTCGGAGTTTTCTCTGCGCGGTGCCAACGGAGCCCACTTTCCCCTTTTTACCGATGGATCCTCCAAGGACAGCTTTTGCTGTGGAAATGCCCAACTGGACTCCAACGGGGAGGCTTGAGCCTTCGACGACCGGTATTCCGAACCATCCGATTCCGGCCATAGACATCTTGGGGCAGCGTATCTGCCAGGGTGAGGCCCACCCGTGGGGGCAAATTTATAAGATAGGGCTCACTCCCCGGCATCCTACGGGCTATCTTCTCTGGGCTCGCTACATCCTTTCTGCCCATCGTGCGCGGTTGCAGAAAGTCGGGCTTTATCAGGCCATATACGCGTCACTATTCCATTATAAGTCCCCGCATGCCTGGTGGGTTAAGGCGTTTTTGAACCAATGGAATCTTCCCACCAACACTTTCATTCTAGGAGATCGTGAGGTCTCGATCTCTCTTGCAGAATTTTATGAAATCTCGGGATTGCCAATCAGGGGCGCACTGTATGAGGAGTTATTGCCTCCTGACGAGTATGTCTTCGAGCCCGAGTCTGCACCGGTTGACGGCCTGTCCGCTGAGAATGCTGTTCGCCATAAGCGCCCCAGTTTAATTAAGGCCCTAGGCATCTTCGACCGATTATTCACCGAGTCCGAAGAGCAGGGTGTCACTTTCAAGAGCTTCATTGCTTGTTTCCTTCGTAAGGACGCCTTATCAAAGACAGCCCCGAAGTTTGCCAACATTGGGGACCCCTTTGGGTTCGGTCCGAAGAGGTTGCCGACCAACGAGTCAGATTTACCTCAATATTACATCCCTATTATATCGCCGATATCTTTTGAATCCATTGCTGTCCCGGGCATGGATGAGGAGACGTTCTTTGTGGGGTTTGTTAGCGTCTGGCTTAGTTGGTTCGTTATCCCCATGCATCGCCGCTTCATGAGAGCCTCGGTCATCTACCCGGCTCATCGTATTGCTGAGGGGATGCGGTTGGCCATCGGCATCCCGGCCTTGGCGCACCTCTATAATGGATTGGGCACCGCAGCTAATACCTCTACTCCTGGCGTGGACGTAGTGAACTTTTCGCTTCATTATTTCACGTCGTGGATCGAAATGCATGTGCTGGGGTCTTTTGCTATGCATCAGAGGCCCGCCTTTTACGACGCCTATCCCTTCCCGCGACTTATGCGGCTGGTGGGTGCTTCTGCTGCCGACCCGACTCAATTTAGGGCCATTCGGGTGCTGATTTCTCCTCATGCCACCGCTGGCGGGTTGGTTTTTAATGATCGGGTTTTGTCTACTCCTTCGGGTCCCGTTCAACAACTCTGGGACCAGTCGAAAGACAACGCACCTTCTCTGAAGCCCCGGGAGGCCACGCATTTGTATGCAATTAGACCGGGCTACTTGGTGTTTCGCCAAGACAGTGCGGCTCTTTTTATGCGGTACAATCCGCATCGATTTGCCCGGCAGCTTGGATACGACCAGGGTGTTCCTTTTGAGGCTTTTATAGTCGCCCCGATCCCTTCGCTTGATGCTGTTCGCGATGCCGCTCATCATTTCATGAGGCTGAACACCGGCTCTTATTTCATGGTCCCTGAAGCTGAGTACATGCCCCGATGCGTGGGCGCGTTTACGGGTTGGTATCTTCATCGGGTCAGCCCAATCATTCTCGAGGAAAGGAGGGTGCTTCTTGGCCACGATGCCCCTCCTCTGGTTCCTGGGGCTAAGCTACGGCCGAGGGCTCCGGTCCGCTTCCCTTTGAGGGAAATCGGCACCGCGCTCATTCCGGGGGAGTCAGGGGTAGACCTTACTCCAACGGCTGGTATGCCCTTGGGTTCCCGATCGCGGGGTAAACGGGCCCCAGTAGTAGCACCCCTGCCGGTGGCGGCACCGCCTCCTGTGGCGTCGACGATGGCGATGTCATCCTCGGTTGTGGCACCGAGCGAGAGTAACAGGAATGAGGGCGCCGAGGGCGATGTGGGCCAGCGCCGCCCTAAGGCTTCGCGAGGGAGGAAGCGGTCATCCTCAGCGACCGGCTCCGGGTCTAAACGGCGGAGGAAAGCGGCTACTGCCCCGCTTGATTCTGTGGTGGAGTCTGAGCCTATCCTTGAAGACGAACCATTGGCCCTGCAAGGGTCAGGCGCTGGACTTCTCTTCCCGAGTTCAGCTGACGAGGAGGCTGCACAGTTGGCCGAGGACATACGGCGCTCAAAAGACGCGTCTCATAACGCCAAGGTTCCGAAGAAGTCTTATCCCGCTGTAATTTTCTACGAAGACCCTTCATGGATTCGGCGGCGATTTATCGGCCCTTTGGAGGAATGGGGGGAAAGGGCTCTGAAGCAGGCCGCTTCAGAAGACGCAGCTGATGCACTCTCTTTGTGGACCGGCGGTCATGAGTCTACCCTTGAACCCCGGCGAGCCCACCTCCTTGAGAAGGAGCAGCGGCTTGAAGAAGCCATATTGAGGGCTTCTTTGCGTATAGGTACGTTGTGCTTCCTTTGTAGTCTTTCCAATTATTTATGCCTGTGCATCTGTATCATTATTCTTATTTGAATCGTGCAGAATCTTCGACGCTGGGGGAGCTCCCTACGGGCCCATTAAAGCTAAAGCCCGCCGAAATTCTCAATGAAGCCTTGCTGGATGTGGAGGGGGCTGACGAGGCTGCTCCTCTCACGGTGGAACTTCCAGCGGCGGTTCTTGACCAGGGAATGCCTGCCCCTCTGGGGGAGGCTCCTTTGGAGGCCGCCGTCCCAATGACTCTTACTGAGAGCGGCCCAAAGGCTGGGAGCGAGGTAGTCGGGACTACTCTCCCTTTGTTGGAGCCTGAGGTTACGGCGGAAACCGTTGAAGCTGCTATCCCCCCGGCTCAGAATGGGAGGAGTGTTGAAGGTATCCCTCTGCGTTTTAATTTAGCAACCCCTTCATAGTCTGAACTCTTTTATCTTTTTCAGAATTGCGCGGTTTGGCGGTCACGATCGCGGATCTGTCGCCTCGACAGTCATTTCAGCGTTTATTGGAGATGGCAGCTCCGCAGGCGATCTCCCCTCAGCGCATTGTCCTCTCGTCTGGGCGAGGTTGGTGTCGTCCATCCCTTCTCATAGCATCGTCGTTATTTTTGCGTACTGACATTGACGTTTTCTGCAGTTCAGGAAGCCGATGACGAGGTCGAGATTCTCGAAGGGCCAGGGGAGCCTTCAGCTCCTACTTGCACGACTGTCGGTGAGTGACATTTCATTGCACTCTCACTCGTTCCTTGCTTAAGAATTTTGTTGACGTCTTTTAAATTTGAACAGCTCTGCCAGTCTCCACGGCGTTGGAGTCGCGCATCGTGATGCCACCCGGCCCTTATGCCTTGCGGGCTTCAGAACGCTTGGCCCAATTAAGCCTCGTCTCCTTGTCGTCTCTGATCGAGGAGCTTCGTGCTGGCAGCACGACCACGGCTGAAGCATTCGCTGCCGAGGCTAACGGTTCTCTTCCTTTTCTTGCCACCTACCACAGCGAAGAGGTGGTGCGAGTCTGGGTGGAGTTTTGCCGGCGAGTGGAGGCTTGCCTGCACGCCCTTGAATGTTCTCACCTTTCCTCGGAGGCCGTGGCTGCAAAGGCGGAGTTACGGGGGCTGATAGCACGGTGCGCGGCAAACATGACGTCATGTGAGAAGAGGCTCGGTCGCAAGTTCTCGGAAAGGGATCTAGCCTCCAAGGCGCTGGGCGAGCTCCAAGCCAATCTCACAGCCAAAGCCAACAAAGCGTATGAACTCTGGCGGGTGCTTCAGGAGTCCATCAGAGAGGTGGTGGCCCTCGATAAAGCTGCCATGTTCACTCGTGAGAGGGCCGAGGCTCATAAGGCCACTGAGAAAGAGCTTGAAGCCCGGCTCGCTTCGTATCAGGCTCAACAAGCTCAGGCGGAGGCTCGTCTTTTGGAGATCTTGCGTCATGAAGCCGTGGTCCAGCAAAAGCAGGATGAGCTGACCAAGCTGCTGAATCGCCCGCCGGCTTGAAACATTTGTATCTTTTCCTTCCTTTTTGTACGTACTCATGGATAAGAGTATTTTCTTTTTGTTTCTTTCATGAATTGTACTTTGTACCCATTTTGGTTTATGAATAAAAGATACATTTTTCCTTCTCAATGGTGTGTCCCCCTTTTTATTGAATGTATTCCGCGGATATTCTATCTCGATCTTCTTGCAGGACAGCAATAGCTTAGGATTCAGGGTTAAGATATGCTTCCTAAGACCTTTGCATTTTACGGGCCACTGGGGTCTCATAAAGAGTTTTTCTCCCTACAGGTCGAGAGGATCCCATAGGTGTAAGTTCTTCTTAAAGATCGTGAGGATCCTTAAGCGGGTCTTCTCTTGAGAGTCGTAAGGATCTCGCAAGAGAGTTTTTCTTCCTTACAGGTCGTGAGGGCCTGCAAGTGTCGGATGTGATCACCCTTGTCCGTGTTTCACGAAGTTAGGGGTTTCTCAAGGTATCGTAGTTTAAAGACGTCACGGTCAAGGTTAAGGACCTCATAGTCCGTGGATTTAAGGACTCCACAGTCCGCTGTTAGTTTTAAGACATCACGGTCAAGGTTAAGGACCTCATAGTCCGTGGATTTAGGGACTCCACAGTCCGCTGTTAGTTTTAAGACATCACGGTCAAGGTTAAGGACCTCATAGTCCGTGGATTTAGGGACTCCACAGTCCGGTGTTTGGTTGCAGGGACCCGTCACCTCTTTGAAGACGTTGAGGAATTACAACGCCGGGCATCAAAGGAGTGAAGAGATGTACCCTTAAACCAAGGCAAAATCTGTAGGGAATCGGGGTGGTTGATCGTTAGTTTTAAGACATCACGGTCAAGGTTAAGGACGTCATAGTCCGTGTATTTTAAGGACTCCACAGTCCGGTATTTGCTCTGGATGCTTCACACGGGTTCACTGCCGTGCTTGGCGAGGACCAGGCTCCGCTCTGGACGTTTTCCACGGGGTCAAAGAGTGACATTATCCGCGTTCCACGTAACCAGGAATTTTGCACTAGATGCTTCACACGGGTTCACTGCCGCGTTAGGCGAGGACTAGGCTCCGCTCTGGATGCTTTGCACGGGTTCACTGCCATGCTCTGCGAGGACCAGGATCCGCTCTGGACGTTTTCCACGGGGTCAAAGAGTGACATTATCCGCGTTCCACGTAACCAGGAATTTTGCACTAGATGCTTCACACGGGTTTACTGCCGTGTTAGGCGAGGACTAGGCTCCGCTCTGGATGCTTTGCACGGGTTCACTGCCATGCTCTGCGAGGACCAGGATCCGCTCTGGACGTTTTCCACGGGGTCAAAGAGTGACGTTATCCGCGTTCCACGTGACCAGGAATTTTGCACTAGATGCTTCACACGGGTTCACTGCCGCGTTAGGCGAGGACTAGGCTCCGCTCTGGATGCTTTGCACGGGTTCACTGCCATGCTCTGCGAGGACCAGGATCCGCTCTGGACGTTTTCCATGGGGTCAAAGAGTGGCATTATCCGCGTTCCACGTAATCAGGAATTTTGCACTAGATGGTTCACACGGGTTTACTGCCGTGTTAGGCGAGGACTAGGCTCCGCTCTGGATGCTTTGCACGGGTTCACTGCCATGCTCTGCGAGGACCAGGATCCGCTCTGGACGTTTTCCACGGGGTCAAAGAGTGACATTATCCGCGTTCCACGTGACCAGGAATTTTGCTGAATATGTCCGCATTTCACGGAATGGAGGTTTGACTCTTGGTGATATGTATATCGCCGAGCCATGGAACTGGGGGTTGCCGCTGTTCCGTTTCGCTTGATGTTGTGTCTGCTGTTACGAAACGAGTGTTGGGATGATCTCTAGGTCGCATGTGGCCCATCGAGATTTAGCTTCGTTCTTTGGTGAAACCTGGGGGAGGGAGGTACGTTCCCTTCTTTGTTTGCGCCCCTGGATTGTATACAGGGATAGATGCAACATTACCTGTATGGCGAAGATTTCATTCTTTCATCATTTTTTTTATTCTTTCCGCGATGCTCTATCATTTCAGCTTTTTATATCGCGAAAATCGCGATTGCCCAATCATTTCGGCTATTTTTCGCGGTGCCCAATCATTTCGGCTATTTATTTTATTTTTACTCGCTGCTTTTTATTGCGAGCTGCCCAATCATTTCGGCTGTTTTCTATGCCTTCATTCTCACTTGCTGCTTTTTATTGCAAGTTGCCCCATCATTTCGGCTATTTTGTAGGCATGTGTGGCTTGCTAGCTTTTTCGCCGCAAGCTCGGATTTTGGACACCGATTTCGGCGTCAGCATCGCTGCAACTGGTATGTTGCCAGGAGCGAATCATCATTTGCCTCTGTCGATGTTGAACAAAGGTGGCTTAGCGAACAGGGTTAGGATCCTGTCGGCTAAGGCTTTTGACTTCATGAGCCGTAAGGGTCTCACAAAGGTATTTCTCCCTACAAGTCGTGAGGATCTTGCAGGTGTATTTTCTCCTTAGGGATCGTGAGGATTCCTAAGTGTATGTCCCTCTGTAAGTCGTAAGGATCCTACAAGAGGGTTTTCTCCTTATGGGTCGAGAGGACCTACAAGGGTTGGACTTTGCTGGGGAAATGTTTATTCGCGCCCGTGGATTGTATACAAGGGTCAGTATGAACTGCTTGTAGGGCAATATCGAAGGTTGTGGAGGATTTGCTTAAGAACAGGTTCAGGCTTCTGTAGCTTAAGGCTTTCAAATCTCATGAGCCGTGAGGGTCCCATAAGAGAATTCTCCTTACGGGTCGTGAGGATCTCGTAAGTGTATTTTCTCCTTAGGAATCGTGAGGATCCCTAAGTGTGCTGCTCCTTTGTGAGTCATAAGGATCTCACGCAGGTGGTTTCTCCTTACAAGGTCGAGAGGACTCTGTAAGTGTCCTTTAACGAGGTTGCGCCCTTTCGGGTTTTCACAAACACTCGCCGGTAGTCCTGCTGTTTTTACTCACGGAGCCCTTTCGGGTTTTCATCCGTGCCCATTTTGCTTATGGAAATACCGTTTTTTTTATATTCTTTTTCACTTTTTTTTTACAAGGTTGCGCCCTTTCGGGTTTTCACGAACACTTGCCGGCAGCCCTGCTGTTTTTACTCACGGAGCCCTTTCGGGTTTTCATCCGTGCCCATTTTGCTTATGGACATACCGTTTTTTTTATTCTTTTTCATATATATATATATATTTTTTATTTCTTCTTTTTCTCTCTTTTTTTTTATCTCGTCAGCCTAAAGATGCTGCGGTAGTAGTTTTAGGGACGTTTCGGTCCGTCGTTAGTTTTAAGGACGTTTCGGTCCGTCGATAGTTTAAGGACGTTTCGGTCCGTCGTTAGTTTAAGGACGTTTCGGTCCGTCGATATGGGAAGGCCGGCTGCTGCTTGTAAAGTCTGAGCCTAGGAAGACAGCGAGCGGACATAGTCGTCGTCATCTATCATTGACCCCGGCAGTGGCTCATTAAGCATAGTACTTCTTTAAGAAGCGGCCGTTTATTGGCCTGAAAGGCCTTTCACCGTGCATGTCCATGAGTAGATAGGCTCCACCCTGGTAGACCCTGTCTATGATGTACGGGCCTTCATAGTTTGGCTCAAATTTTCCTCGCTTGGCGCGATTAGGGATCATAGGTCTTTTGACCACTAGTACGAGTTCGCCTTGGCGGAATGTCCTCGGCCTGGTCAATCTTTCGTATGAGCGCGTCATCTTTGCTTTGTAGGCCTCTAGATGTTGTTGCGCTATGAGCCGGGTTTCATCGAGGGCATCAAGCTTCTCAAGCCGAAGGTGAGCATTTTCTTCGTTCGTCAGCTCGTGGTGGACTGCTACTCGTAGAGAGGGTAACTCTATCTCGAGGGGGAGCACTGCTTCCGTCCCAAATACCAACGCGTACGGCGTTGTGTTCGTGGCCGTCTTGAATGTAGTTCGATAAGCCCAAAGGGCTTCTTGCAGCCTTTCGTGCCAGTCTCTCTTATTCCTGGAAACGGTCTTTTTTATGATCTTCGTCAAGGTCTTATTGAAGGCCTCGGCCAGACCGTTAGCTCATGGATTGTAAACCGAAGAATATCTCCAGTCTATATTGTGCTGCTGTGCGAAGCGGCTAATCTTATGGCTTCGGTAGGCCGGCCCGTTATCGGAGATAATCCGCCGTGGAGTTCCGAACTGATAGATGACGTGCGTCTTGAAGAAATGGAGGATATTCTCCGTCTTCACTTCCCTCAGTGGTACTGCTTCTGCCCATTTGGAGAAGTAATCAGTTGTCG
Organism: Agapanthus africanus; assembly: GCA_030015575.1. Classification (NCBI taxonomy): domain Eukaryota; kingdom Viridiplantae; phylum Streptophyta; class Magnoliopsida; order Asparagales; family Amaryllidaceae; genus Agapanthus; species Agapanthus africanus. Next base: position 748,958,117 of record CM057342.1, on the reverse strand, counting down.
TCAGAATAAAACGGTGTCCCCGGGATGATGCTGGCTCAATGGGGCCGACTATGTCAGTCCCCCACATTTTGAATGGCCAACTAGCCAGCGTCGGGTGCAGTGGATTCGGATGTTGGTGGATGAAGTCTCCGTGAATCTGGCATGAGTGGCATTGCTTCACATACTCGAGGCAGTCCTGGATCATCGTGGGCCAGTAATAACCCATCCGTTTAATTTTTAACTTCATCTTTGGGCCCGCTTGGTGAGAACCGCAAAGTCCGTCATGAACTTCCTGAATGACTCTTTCTGCTTCGTCAGGTCCTAAGCATCTCAGCCATAGAGAATCAAACGACCTCTTGTATAGAATATCGTTGACGAAAGCGAAAGATAGAGCTCGCTTCATGAGCTGATGTCTTGAGGACGCTTCTTTGGGCGTTCGGTGGGACTTAAAGTAATCTATGAAGACTTCCCTCCAGTCTTCGGCCTTCTCATGGTCTTTTATTTGTAGGGTCGTCTGCTCAGTCGCTCCCTTTTCTTCGCATGATTCTGGAGACATTTCTGCCGGGGCGAGCACTCGACGGCTTTGTACCACGATTCTGACGTCATCGAGGTTCTCGTCAGCCAGTTCTTTAGCAAGTTTAGCCAACGCGTCTGCTTTGCTGTTTTCCGCGAGCGGTATGTTCTCCAAAGTATAGGAGGAAATTTGGGTCAATAGTTGTTGCACCCTTTCGCCGTACTTCACCAACTCCGGCTTGCACGTTTGGTAGTCACCATTTACTTGACTAACGACCAGCTGAGAATCCCCGTATATAAGGAGGTCTTCAATTCCCATGTCGATGGCGATCTCGAGGCCTGCTATCAGAGCTTCGTATTCAGCTTCATTGTTTGTCCTTGGCTCTGTTAAGGAGAAGGCGAAGCGCATTATCCCTCCTTGTGGAGTTGCAAAGATGAGGCCTACCCCTGATTTGATCATTGGGATACCTTGTTTCTGTTTCTTTATGGAGGATGCTCCATCGAAATAGAGTTCCCATCGGGTGCTTCCGCCGCCAATCGCATCAAATGCATGCTCGTCCGGCAAATCACAGTTCAGAGGAGAATCGGCCGGTATCGGGTGCTCGGCGAGGAAGTCGGCAATGGCCTGGCCTTTCACTGCCTTGAGAGGTTGATACGTTATCGAGAACTCCATCAAGAGCAGGGCCCACTTAGCGAGTCGTCCCGTCAATATGGCTTTCGCCATCAAGTACTTAAGGGGATTCACCTTTGAAATGAGACGGACTTCATGCGCCAGCGCATAGTGCCTGAGCTTTGTTATCGCGAAGATTAACGCCAAGCAATGTTTTTCAATGGGAGAGTAGTTGCTTTCTGCCCCCAGTAGAACTCGACTTAAGTAGTAGAGTGCTCTCTCTTTCCCCTGATCATTCTCTTGTGCCCATAATGCGCCCAAGGAACCTTCGAGGGCGGTTGTATAAAGAATGAGGGGTTTTCCCTTGACCGGCGCAGCCAACACCGGAGGGTTCTGCAGGTACTGCTTGATCTCGTCTAGTGCACCTTGGCATTTGTGATCCCAAACGAATGGAGTTCCCTTCTTCATCAGGTGGCTGTAAGGACGGCATTTGCCTGAAAGATTGGCGATAAATCGCCGAATGTTTGCGAGCTTCCCTTGGAGAGACCGCAACTGTTTGAGGGTTCTTGGCGGAGGCATTTCCATGATCGCCTTGATCTTAGATGGATCTATTTCGATACCTCGATGTCGGATGATGAATCCCAGGAATTTACCCGAGGAGACTCCAAACGCGCATTTGAGGGGATTCATCTTCAAATTATATTGCCGAAGGCGTTGAAATACAGTCTCCAGATGCTTTAAATGCTCTTCGTATGACGTGCTCTTTATTACAAGGTCATCGATATAGCACTCGACGATGTCATGTATGAGGTCGTCGAAGATTTTTGTCATGGCCCTTTGATAGGTAGCGCCGGCGTTCTTTAGACCAAAGGGCATAACCCTGTAGCAGAATATACCTAAAGGGGTCCGGAAAGCGGTATGCTTCTGGTCTTCGGGATGCATTTTTATCTGATTGTATCCTGATGAACCGTCCATAAAGGAGAAAACCTCGTGAGTGGACGTGTTATCTATCATTAGCTCGGTTACCGGCACCGGGAAATCATCCTTTGGACAGGCTTTATTGAGATCCCTGAAATCCACGCATATGCGTACCGTCCCATTCTTCTTCATTACCGGGATGATATTGGCGATCCAGTCGGGGTATTGGACTTCTTGGATAAATCCAGAATCGATCAACTTCTTGACTTCGGCGTTGATGCTCATCTCAAGCTCGAGTCGCATCCTCCTTGGCGCCTGCTTGACTGGCTTGATATCTGGGGATATTGCTAATCTATGCACAGCAATCTCCGGATCCAATCCTGGCATCTCGGAGTAGTTCCACGCGAAGCAATCTTTATGCCGTAGAAGCACGTTCTTTAACGCAGCCACCTTTTCTTCGGATAACAGCTCGCTGACAAATGTCGGTCGCGGGTCGTCTGTCGATCCCAACTCAATCTTCTTGAGGTTATCTGCAGTAGTATGTATACCATCTTCCAGTTCTTTCGGAGCGGGCGGAAATTCCGAGATCACCTCATCATCGCTGTTCTCAAAGCACCGGGAAAGGTCATCTACGTTCTCGGGCTCTTCTCCTAATATCGTAATCGTATAACAAGTGCGAACCCGCTCCCTGGACTGAGGTGGACCCGGTTCTGCTCTTGCGGCCTTGGGCTCATGCTTTTGGGGTGGCGTCACATTCCAGCCGTCAGATAAAGCGAATCTGCCCCGTCGGTACTGGTCCTCGACCCAGTTCTTGAAGGTGAAGCAGTCTTCGGTAGGATGTCCTATGGCTCGGTGATAAGAGCAATAACTCAGATGAGAAGCCTTGCTAGCTTGCTCAGGATGTCTAGACTCTGGAAGCGTGATCATTTGATGTTTTATAGCGAGGTTGAGCAACCTCTCCGTCTTGTCTCGAGGGAAGGAATACGCTCGACTCATCTTCTTCATGAGGGACAAACCCGAGCCGCTTCTTGATTTATTTCCGTCTCTGCGTCGGGCCTCTCGTACAACGGATTGACGAGGATAAGCGTCTTTGTCTTTTGCAGCACGTTGAGATAGACGTTGCGTCCTGGCCTTCTCGTAGATGGCCATTTCGCGGTTGTGGTCTTCCCGAGCTTTCTGACCCATTTTCCTGATAGGCTTGCCCATTCGGTCTTCAAACGACGGACTCGGCGCTTTAATCGCGGGGTCTAGTTTTGATGGGGGGTTGGCATCTCCTGACAGGGCGTCCTCCTCTTCGTCAAAGGTATATATAGCGTAGCTACTGTGAGCCCGTTCCCGTTTTCCGGCTCTTGCGTATCCAAGCCCGAGTGTTTCCATCTTCCCGTTGGGCAATTTGCGTTGAGTCCCGGGGACATCCCAAATCCTGTTGTAGAACCGCGCCTGCCGAACGGTCTGTTCTAAAGGTACTCCTTGGCGCTTCAATAGCTTCTTTAATCCATTTGTATAGTATCTGGGCAGACGGATGGGTTGGAGCCTGTCAAGTGTAGCATCCGTGCCATGCCAGATCTCTTTCTCTATTTTCGACTCTGAGGATCGGTAGAATAGGATCACCTTCTCGCCCCTTCGCCTGGGAGGGACGTAAAATGTTTGCAGGTCCTGTACATCGTGAGCCTGAAGCGTGTCGAGATCCTTATAGTGTTCTCGCGGTACCATGGTGATTTGCAAACTATGGTCATCGCCAGGGGGTGCTTGTATTGACAGCCGATTGGAGAACACAGCATTAACTTCATCTTCTGAATCACTTCCGAAGACCAACACGGGGGCGGGCGTCCCCAGGTTGTTGCGTTGAGATGGCCCTGCATAAACTATCTCTTCCTCTTCTTCGGTATCGCTCCCGAAAATCGGGATGGTGGCGGCGGTTTTGTTCCCCGGATTGCGACTCCTTTCTGTATCCTCGAAATCTGGCAAAAAGTACTTCGCATCTTCGTATTTGCGGACTTCGTTCACGGAAAATGGGTTTAACTCACCTGTTACGGTATACTCGAAACCATCCTTAAAGTACTTCATACACTGATGTTGTGTAGAAGGGATGATATTGTACTCGTGTAGCCAAGGACGGCCGAGTAAGGCGTTGTAGCAGGTCTTGGCGTCAATGACATGGAATTTGATGTCTGTGATGAGAATTCCAAAGCGTAATGTTAATATCACAGATCCGAGAGTCCGTGACGATTGTGAATCGAAACCGGAGATAGTGATTTTGTCACGAGCGAGGTGTTGCACGCTCATGCAGATTTCCTTCAACACCCGAACATTAAGGAGGTTGACGGAGGATCCATTATCCACCAGGATCTTGCATATCTTGATATCATGGCAGTATCCGGAGACATATAGGGGACGGTTGTAGTCGCACGTCCCGAGAAGGAGGTCTTCATCACCGAAAGTGATGTCGGCTGTATGCACTTCCTCCAGTTCATCCTTCATCTTTTCAGTGGCGAGGAAGGCTTGGAATTGCTCAGGTTCTTGTAACGCCTTAATTAGTGAGTCTCGCGCTTCTTTTGATAATAGGAGGGCATCGAGAATGCTAAGCTGAGAAGGTAGCTTCCTTAGGTGCGCGAGGATGTTATAGTCCACTTTACTCTTTCTAGGAGGGTCTTTGGCAGCCAGCTCTCTCATGACTTGGTCATCTAAAGTGATATCTTCAGTGACCTTTTCCTTTCCCTTATCCTTTCTATTCCCGGGCCCGAGATTCTTTTCTGGGAGTGTGCGATTGCGCAGCTGAATGTTCTCGCAGGCCTCCGATTCCTCCTCTTTCTCTAAAACAGATTCTTTAAAGAGAGGGCCCAGAGCCATTTCTTCATCAGAGTCGCTCCCAAAGGTGAGAACTTGTGACCCCCTGGCGTTAACCATGTAACAGTTGCCAGTAGTTCTGTTGTGCCCATCGATGGTACTTCTTCGCTCCCGACGGATCTTGCGTTTCATGCGCTTAACATGTTGCCGACGAGCAACATATCCTTGCCACCATATCTTAAAGGCGTCGCACTCCTCTGTGGGGTGTGATATTTTCCGGTGATATGCGCAATAATCAGGGTGCCTCTCCACCCCATCGTGTGTGTTTCCTTCCGAGGGCGGTAGCTTCATCCCCAGTGACATGGCTTTGGCAAACCTTTTTCTCGTCTTGAATATCTTCTTGTTTACTTCGGATGCCTTTCGCTCTGGTAGTTCAACTCTTTCGTTCAGCTGCCCGCATTTGGCTCCTTCAGATGTGGCCATCTCACGCTCCTGGTCCGCTTTACATTTTAGACGAATCTCGTCTAGAAAAGCGTCGATCATTTCGTCTGTTGGCCATGCATGCTCTGGTACAGGCTCTGCCTCCAGCTTTTTAATGCCAGGAGTCTTCCCATCATCGGTAAACGAGTGGGAGATTACGTTACAACTCGCCACATATCCTTCGGATTCATCCGACGAGCTTTCTCCATCATCTTCCTCTCGAAAGATGTGGTTGAGGAACTCTTGCAGTGTGACAGGGGTTCGCGCCTTTTGATTGTACTCTTCCAACGCGTCGATTTGCTTCTGCAAGTTCGTATGTTCATTTTCAAGCTTCACGGGCTTTTTGGATTTCTTCTTCTTTTTCCTCGAAGATTTTGACGGTTGGGCGTGAGTATTTGGGCCCTTATCGCGAATCTTCGTAATTGGGCGGGGCTTCAACATTCCTTTGATAATTATCGCGAATCACCCGAACAGAAGGGAGTGACTGAGCAGACGACCCTACAAATAAAAGACCATGAGAAGGCCGAAGACTGGAGGGAAGTCTTCATAGACTACTTTAAGTCCCACCGAATGCCCAAAGAAGCGTCCTCAAGACATCAGCTCACGAAACGAGCTCTATCTTTCTCTTTCGTCAACGATATTCTATACAAGAGATCGTTTGATTCTCTATGGCTGAGATGCTTAGGACCTGACGAAGCAGAAAGAGTCATTCAGGAAGTTCATGACGGACTTTGCGGTTCTCACCAAGCAGGCCCAAAGATGAAGTTAAAAATTAAACGGATGGGTTACTACTGGCCTACGATGATCCAGGATTGCCTCGAGTATGCAAAGCAATGCCACTCATGCCAGATTCATGGAGACTTCATCCACCAACATCCAAATCCACTGCACCCAACGGTGGCTAGCCGGCCGTTCGAAATGTGGGGGACTGACATAGTCGGCCCCATTGAGCCAGCATCATCCCGGGGACACCGTTTTATCCTGGCGACAACTGATTACTTCTCCAAATGGGCAGAAGCAGTACCACTGAGGGAAGTGAAGACGGAGAATATCCTCCATTTCTTCAAGACGTACGTCATCTATCGGTTCGGAACTCCACGGCGGATTATCTCCGATAATGGGCCGGCCTACCGAAGCCATAAGATTAGCCGCTTCGCACAGCAGCACAATATAGACTGGAGATATTCTTCGGTTTACAATCCACGAGCTAACGGTCTGGCCGAGGCCTTCAATAAGACCTTGACGAAGATCATAAAAAAGACCGTTTTCAGGAATAAGATAGACTGGCACGAAAGGCTGTAAGAAGCCCTTTGGGCTTATCGAACTACATTCAAGACGGCCACGAACACAACGCCGTACGCGTTGGTATTTGGGACGGAAGCAGTGCTCCCCCTCGAGATAGAGTTACCCTCTCTACGAGTAGCAGTCCACCACGAGCTGACGAATGAAGAAAATGCTCACCTTCGGCTTGAGGAGCTTGATGCCCTCGACGAAACCCGGCTCATAGCGCAACAACATCTAGAGGTCTACAAAGCAAAGATGACGCGCTCGTACGAAAGATTGACCAGGCCGAGGACATTCCGCCAAGGCGAACTCGTACTAGTGGTCAAAAGACCTATGATCCCCAATCGTGCCAAGCGAGGAAAATTTGAGCCAAACTATGAAGGCCCGTACATCATAGACAAGGTCTACCAGGGTGGAGCCTACCTACTCATGGACATGCACGGCGAAAGGCCTTTCAGGCCAATAAACGGCCGCTTCTTAAAGAAATACTACGCTCGATAAGCCACAGCCTGGGTCAATGATAGATGACGACGACTATGTCCGCTCACTATCTTCCTAGGCTCAGACTTTACAAGCAGCAGCCGGCCTTCCCATAGCGACGGACCGAAACGTCCTTAAACTAACGGTGGACCGAAATGTCCTTAAACTAACGACGGACCGAAACGTCCTTAAACTAACGACGGACCGAAACGTCCTTAAACTAACGGTGGACCGAAACGTCCTTAAACTAACGACGGACCGAAACGTCCTTAAACTATCGACGGACCGAAACGTCCTTAAACTAACGACGGACCGAAACGTCCCTAAACTACTACCGCAGCATCCTTAAGCTGACAAAAAAAAGGGAGAAAAAGAAAAATAAAAAAAAAATGAAAGAAAAAACGGTATGTCCATAAGCAAAATGGGCACGGATGAAAACCCGAAAGGGCTCCGTGAGTAAAAACAGCAGGGCTGCCGGCAAGTGTTCGTGAAAACCCGAAAGGGCGCGACCTTGTTAAAAAACAAAAAGTGAAAAAGAATAAAAAAAACGGTACGTCCATAAGCAAAATGGGCACGGATGAAAACCCGAAAGGGCTCCGTGAGTAAAAACAGCAGGACTACCGGCGAGTGTTTGTGAAAACCCGAAAGGGCGCAACCTCGTTAAAAAGACACTTGCAGGGTCCTCTCGACCTTGTAAGGAGAAACCACCGGCGTGAGATCCTTACGACTCACAAAGGAGCAACACACTTAGGGATCCTCATGATTCCTAAGGAGAAAATACACTTACGAGATCCTCACGACTCGTAAGAAGAATTCTCTTATGGGACCCTTACGGCTCATGAGATTTGAAAGTCTTAAGTTACAGAAACCTAAACCTGTTCTTAAGCAAATCCTCCACAACCTTCGATATTGCCCTACAAGAGGCTCAATACTGACCCTTGTATACAATCCACGGGCGCAAAAAAACATTTCCCCAGCAAAGTCCAACCCTTGTAGGACCTCTCGACCCATAAGGAGAAAGCCCTCTTGTAGGATCCTTACGACTTGCAGAGGAACATACACTTAGGAATCCTCACGATCCCTAAGGAGAAAATACGCCTGCAAGATCCTCACGACTTGTGGGGAGAAATACCTTTGTGAGACCCTTACGGCTCATGAAGTCAAAAGCCTTGGTCGACAGGACCCTTAACCCTGTTTACTAAGCCACCTTTGTTCAATATCGACAGAGGCAAATGATGATTCGCTCCTGGCAGCATCCCAGTTGCAGCGGTGCTGATGCCGAAATCGGTGTCTAAAATCCAAGCTTGCGGCGAAAAAGCTAACAAGCCACACATGCCTACGAAATAGCCGAAATGATGGGGCAACTTGCAATAAAAAACAGCAAGTAAAAATGTATGCATGAAAAATAGCCGAAATGATGGGGCAACTCGCAATAAAAAACAGCGAGTGAAAATAAAAAAAAATAGCCGAAATGATTGGGCACCGCGAAAAATAGCCGAAATGATGGGGCAATCGCGACCTTCGCGATATAAATGCTAAAACGATAGAGCATCGCGGAAAAAGAAATAAAACAAAAAGAAAATGTATGCCTTACAAGTGATGTTCCATCACACCCTGTATACAATCCAATGGCATAAACAAAAAGGGAACATACCTCCCTCCCCCAGGTTTCACCAAAGAAAGAAGCTAAATCTCGACGGGCCACAGGCGACCTAGAGATCATCCCAATACTCGTCTCGTAACAACGGACACAACTTCAAGTTAAGCGGAACAGCGGCAACTCCCAGTTCCATGGCTCGGTGGTATACATATCGCCAACAGTCAAACCTCCATCCCGTGAAATGCGGATACAATCAGCAAAATTCCTGGTTACGTGGAACGCGGATAATGTCACTCTTTGACCCCGTGGAAAACGTCCAGAGCGGATCCTGGTCCTCGCAGAGCACGGCAGTGAACCCGTGTGAAGCATCCAGAGCGGAGCCTAGTCCTCGCCGAGCGCGGCAGTGAACCCGTGTGAAGCATCTAGTGCAAAATTCCTGGTCACGTGGAACGCGGATAATGTCACTCTTTGACCCCATGGAAAACGTCCAGAGCGGAGCCTAGTCCTCGCCGAGCACGACAGTGAACCCGTGTGAAGCATCTAGTGCAAAATTCCTGGTTACGTGGAACGCGGATAATGTCACTCTTTGACCCCGTGGAAAACGTCCAGAGCGGAGCCTAGTCCTCGCCGAGCACGGCAGTGAACCCGTGTGAAGCATCTAGTGCAAAATTCCTGGTCACGTGGAACGCGGATAATGTCACTCTTTGACCCCGTGGAAAATGTCCAGAGCGAAGCCTAGTCCTCGCCGAGCACGGCAGTGAACCCGTGTGAAGCATCTAGTGCAAAATTCCTGGTTACGTGGAACGCGGATAATTCACTCTTTGACCCCGTGGAAAATGTCCAGAGCGGATCCTGGTCCTCGCAGAGCACGGCAATGAACCCGTGTGAAGCATCCAGAGCGGAGCCTAGTCCTCGCCGAGCGCGGCAGTGAACCCGTGTGAAGCATCTAGTGCAAAATTCCTGGTTACGTGGAACGCGGATAATGTCACTCTTTGACCCCGTGGAAAACGTCCAGAGCGGAGCCTAGTCCTCGCCGAGCGCGGCAGTGAACCCGTGTGAAGCATCTAGTGCAAAATTCCTGGTTACGTGGAACGCGGATAATGTCACTCTTTGACCCCGTGGAAAACGTCCAGAGCGGATCCTAGTCCTCGCCGAGCACGGCAGTGAACCCGTGTGAAGCATCTAGTGCAAAATTCCTGGTCACGTGGAACGCGGATAATGTCACTCTTTGACCCCGTGGAAAACGTCCAGAGCGGATCCTGGTCCTCGCAGAGCACGGCAGTGAACTCATGTGAAGCATCCAGAGCGGAGCCTAGTCCTCGCCGAGCACGGCAGTGAACCCGTGTGAAGCATCTAGTGCAAAATTCCTGGTCACGTGGAATGCGGATAATGTCACTCTTTGACCCCGTGGAAAACGTCCAGAGCGGAGCCTAGTCCTTGCCGAGCACGGCAGTGAACCCGTGTGAAGCATCTAGTGCAAAATTCCTGGTCACGTGGAACGCGGATAATGTCACTCTTTGACCCTGTGGAAAACGTCCAGAGCGGATCCTGGTCCTCGCAGAGCACGGCAATGAACCCGTGTGAAGCATCCAGAGCGGAGCCTAGTCCTCGCCGAGCGCGGCAGTGAACCCGTGTGAAGCATCTAGTGCAAAATTCCTGGTCACGTGGAACGCGGATAATGTCACTCCTTGACCCCGTGGAAAACGTCCAGAGCGGAGCCTGGTCCTCGCTAAGCACGGCAGTGAACCCGTGTGAAGCATCCAGAGCAAATACCGGACTGTGGAGTCCTTAAAATCCACGGACTATGACGTCCTTAACCTCGACCGTGATGTCTTAAAACTAACGATCAACCACCCCGATTCCCTACGGATTCTGCCTTGGTTTAAGGGTACATCTTTTCACTCCTTTGATACCTGGCGTTGTAATTCCTCAACGTCTTCAAAGAGGTGACGGGTCCCTGCAACCAAACATCGGACTGTGGAGTCCCTAAATCCACGGACTATGAGGTCCTTAACCTTGACCGTGATGTCTTAAAACTAACAGCGGACTGTGGAGTCCTTAAATCCACGGACTATGAGGTCCTTAACCTTGACCGTGATGTCTTTAAACTACGATACCTGGAGAGACCCCTGACTTCGTGAAACACGAATAAGGACGATCACATCCGACACTTGCAGGTCCTCACGACCTGTAAGGAAGAAAAAACTCTCTTGTGAGATCCTTACGACTCTCAAGGGAAAACCCGCTTAAGGATCCTCACGATTCTTAAGAAGAACTCACACCTATGGGATCCTCTCGACCTGTAGGGAGAAAAACTCTTTATGAGACCCTCGTGGCTCATAAGATGCAAAAGCCTTAGGAAGCAGATCTTAACCCTGAGTCCTGAGCCATTGCTGTCCTGCAAGGAGATCAAGATAGAATATCCGCAGAATACATTCAATGAAAAGGAGACACATCATTGAGAAGAAAAATGTATCTTTTATTCATAAACCAAAATGGGTACAAAGTACAATTCATGAAAGAAACAAAAAGAAAATACTCTCATCCATGAGTATGTACAAAAAGGAAGGAAAAGATACAAATGTTTCAAGCCGGCGGGCGATTCAGCAGCTTGGTCAGCTCATCCTGCTTTTGTTGGACCACGGCTTCATGACGCAAGATCTCCAAAAGATGAGCCTCCGCTTGAGCTTGCTGAGCCTGATACGAAGCGAGCCGAGCTTCGAGCTCTTTCTCGGTGGCTTTATGAGCCTCGACCCTCTCACGAGTGAACATGGCAGCTTTATCGAGAGCCACCACCTCTTTTGTGGACTCCTGAAGCACCCGCCAGAGTTCGTATGCTTTATTGGCCTTGGCTGTGAGGCTGGCCTGAAGCTCGCTCAGCGCCTTAGAAGCCAATGCCCTTTCCAAAAATTTACGGCCGAGCCCTTTTCTCGCACAACAATATGTTCGCTACGTGTCGCTCTATCAGGCCACGTAAGCTCGCTTTTGTGACCGCGGCCTTGGAAACAAGACATTTACAAGACCATATAAATGGGCTTCCAGTCGACGGGAATAATCGATCTAAAACGCGCTCACATCACCTGACGTGAAAGGCAACAAGAAAGGAAAGTGATGATAGCATTTGCAATTAAAGAAAGTTCTCATGAGAAGAATACAAAGTTTATTTATGCAAGTGGAAACATACATGCTAGCACCAAGCCTACATGGAATTTCGGCATAAAGCGTAAAAAAGGAGGGACTAATTTAAAAATGTTCTACGCTAACGGAAAAGGTCCCCAAACATGGGATCAACGGCACAGGGGTTAATGAAGCAAAGGACAAAATTCTCCATCTCTCTCTCTGCTTTCTCCAGCACATCGAAGCGACGGTTCTCACGAGGAGTCGCTCCCCATCGATTGGCGCCGTGTTCGTCCGCGAAAGCAGACATAATAGCTCGCCGGGCCTTTATCTGGCTCAGCAGATGAATTGAGCAATCCTTCAAAGCCTGAGTAATCAGGCACGCTTCATGAAAGCCCTCGAGCTTTTCTTCCGCCGCGTCGAGCATCGCCAGGGTCATCTCCACCGGGTGAGGAGGAATGTCGGCAAGCACGGCCGTGAGAATCATCCGGAGCCAGAGGGAACCCATCGGGAGGGGGGACCCCCTACAGATCGAGAGTTCATGCATGGCTGAGTCGCATTCGCTGTCGGTGAGGAGGGGATCCACCAACCGAGCAGCAAAGCGGGGGACCATCTCCTCAATAGGAACTTCCCATGGCTGTCGACGAGCGTGCGGACGGTTACAGGCCATGACACTTAGTTCTCGAATTAAATCGCGTTAAAATGGGAATAAAAGTTCTCCGTGAAGAGAAAAGGAAAACCATTGCCTCAGATATAAAGGGGTGCATTAAGTGCTGTGCGCGGAAGATCTTGCATGGTGAAGCTATTTCCAAGGCCAAAAAAAAAGGAAAGGCATCTAAAATCAAGGAGATGAAATTATTTCCAAGGCCCTTTCTCTGCATCCAATATTGTGCACTGAAAATACGGCATGGGAAAATTTTATGAACAGCCCCATCAAGGGACCCCACGTGCAGAACACGTGAGGCCTAAACCTGATGTACACTTAAAAGAAAATATATGGAGTAGTACCCTGCATATTAAAAGCACAAGCAACAACAGTAGCAAAATGATAAAATCCCAGAGAAAAGGCATGCATATTTCAAGAGGTTCATACAAAATATAGAGGACACATTTACAATGGTAAAACTTCAGATGCGGGGCATGGGTTGAGAAACTAAAAATTAACTTTATTCAAGATCTTCCAAGCATTTCGAACCTCCCGAGTATGCTTCCTCTCACGATCACAAGCATCGGGGTCCCCGCGGATGTCCTCTACCCTCCGGTAGGCGGCAAGTATGGCTGATTGCTGAAAAATCTGATGCAGGAGATCAATGAGATTATCCCGCCTTCTCTTTGAGATCAAGTGCATCAGATACACCGAGTGTACTTTATCCTCGGCGGCGTCCAATGCCCCAAGCGGCACACCAGCACAGAATAAAGGGAGGGCCTCCCTGATCGCCAGCACGATCAGCCTCAGAAGAGAAGAGCGACGGGGGAGTAGCCGATGGTTGTACTCATCAAAGCGGCTCATGATCTCGGCACATTGAGCATCGGTGAACTCCTGGTTCTGACTGCGGCCCAGTGCACGAATATTCCCATAGGAAATGATCTCGTCAAGACCATACAGATGGGCATCAATGATACCTGAAATAAAGGTCATGAGAATCATTAGAAAACTCCTGTTTCATTAATTACAGGAGAACAACCTCGGGCCAAGAGACCCCAGGAAGCCTCCGCGTGAAGAAATCAAGTCCTTCATTGGAATTAAATTCCTTATTAAGAAAAGGGAATTAAATTCCCAGAAATATTTTTGGATGGAATTAAATTCCATGGAGTTGAAACGCCATCATCATCTCCCCAAAGATCATCTAAACCCTAAGAGATCTACAGTTTGAAGGTTAAGCGGTTTCATGTTCTTATGGAAAAACAGGAAGAAAAAAGGGTAAAAACCCTTGTTTTGGATTTAAAATCCAGAGGAATGAGAAGGTCCATCGTTTGTCCAAGAACATTACCTGATAAAAAGAATTCTTTTCGAACAGAGTTAAACTCTGAAAATTGTTTCAAGACAGAGAACTAAGCTCTGGAAGCGAGAATTAAATTCTCAAGGAAAAAGTTCTCAGAAGAAGAAGATGAGCAAAGTGAAGGCTCCTATGAAGAGACAGAGGTATTTATAGAAGGCAATGGAAACGTTTCATTTCCCCAGATCCCTAAAGGAATCCAACGGTCGCAAGAGGTGACAGCGTTGCACTCACGTGCTGACACGTGAGAACAACGCTGTGGGGGCATTTGTTTCTTGATTTAAAATCAGGAAAGCTTATGGAAAAAGCTTCAGAAGAAGGTCACGTGCTTACACGTGACCAGCAGTCACGTGTTGGCACGTGACACCCAAAAGTACCGGCAAAGCAAGTTAAGTTTCCCAACTACATCAAAGAGAGGGGCTTCAGTAAGGGTCATGTGCTCCCACGTGACCTGGGTCACGTGTCGGCACGTGACATTTAAAAGCAGCAGCAAAGACCCAACGCTTCCTGATCAAATCAAGGAAAAAGCTTCAGAAGAGGTCGCGTGCTCCCACGTGACCAGGGTCAAGTGTTGGCACGTGATGATCAAAACATCAGAATTGTTCTCCAGTTAAATCAAGAAAAAGAGTCCAGACAAGGGTCACGTGCTCACACGTGACCAGGGGTCACATGGTGGCACGTGACGGTTAAGCGGCAACCAGAAGACAGAGCGCAAAAAGAAAGAGGAAGGCTCGTTCCAAGGGGGTCACGTGCCCACACGTGACCATGGGTCACGTGGTCACACGTGACCGGCTTTCAAAGCCCATTTCGTTGACAGAATTAAATTCTGAAAGAGATTCGAATCTTTCCAAAGGAAAGCGATTATCTGGAACCAATCGAATTAAAGATTTAAAGATGATTGAATATCATTTATCTATAGGAAAATCTCGGGTTTGGAAAGATTTCCCCTTTAAATCTAACCGAAATAACAAAGGAGAATCCCGGGACTTGAAATCCAATGGCGAATAAAATTCACCCAATAATCCAAAGGTCAAAAACGAATGATGGATGCAAATCAAACCTCTTAATGAAGATTCGTCAAAAACTAATTGATTCGGCTGCTTCTCCTATAAATAGGAGCCAAGAGACACAAGGATAGAGATAGAGAGAGATACACGCAGAGGGAAGAAAGAGAGAGCCTTGATACTTCGAGGAACTTGGATCTTCTGCAAAAGAAAACCCTAGGTAAGAAAGGGAAGGCTCCTTGAAAGAAAAGAGAATTTAATTCTCAACAGAGTTTAACTCTGATATATAAAACAGAAGAACATATTTCTTCTCTCTTTGATAGAGGATCTGCAAAGTGCACATCTCCCCTTGAAGCTGAGAATTTAATTCTCAATGGGTTGAGATCCTGCCATGCAGATCCAAAACATAGAGAGGGAATGGAAGCACGAGAATTTAATTCTCACAGAACTATAGGAATTTAATTCCTTTAAAATAAAACTAGGGCTTGACCCTGTGTTATGGGAATTTAATTCCTTCAAAACAAAAAGAAACAGGGTTTAACCCTAATTAAGAACCTAGTTCTGTTGGAACAGCGGGGATTTAATTCCCTTGATCATAATTTAACAGAGAGTGGGAATTTAATTCCTTAAAAGCTTTTATTAGGGTTTAACCCTATTGAGTT
The DNA here is from genome assembly GCA_030015575.1 of Agapanthus africanus. Classification (NCBI taxonomy): domain Eukaryota; kingdom Viridiplantae; phylum Streptophyta; class Magnoliopsida; order Asparagales; family Amaryllidaceae; genus Agapanthus; species Agapanthus africanus. The sequence continues at coordinate 748,942,686 of CM057342.1, read as the reverse complement.
CTTCACATGTATGAGGAATTTAATTCCTACAGAAAATTCAGAGTTCAACTCTATTCAGAATATAAATCTTCAAAAGGAAGTAGGAATTTAATTCCTCTGAAATTACTGTCAGGGTTTAACCCTACGAGGAATTTAATTCCTGGAAAAGATTAACAGATCCTCTAAACAACATACATAGAGGCAGGGTCACGTGTCACCACGTGACCCCCCAAGAGATCTACAGAAAGCCCCTTTGAGGCAGCACCCCACGTGACCCACGTGACCCTCGGACACACGAGCATTTGAATGCCCGTCACGTGATGGCACGTGATGCTCTGAAAGATGCGATAATCTCAGCAGAATAAATGAAGGGAGGGCGCTCTCACGTGTTGCCACGTGACCCCTCTTGCCTTAGTGTTTAACACTAAATTGAAACTCCCGAACCCAGTGTTAAAACACTGTTGGGCCTTAGTGTTTAACACTAATCAAAAAACTTTATTTGCAGTGTCCAACACTGACTACCTTAGTGTTTAACACTAATTTGAGATCTCTGTTGCCAGTGTTTGATACTGATCTGTTTTAGTGTTTAACACTAATTTGAAAAGCCCTGTTGCTGGTGTTTAACACCAATTATCTTTTAGTGTTAAACACTAACTTGTCAGTCTCATTCTCAGTGTTCGACACTGGTTGGTCTTTAGTGTTTAACACTAGACATTGGTCCAAGTGGCTAAATGGATAGAGGCAAAGCCTCTCCTGATTGGACTTAGCCCAAGTTGGCCATAAGTCCTCAATTCGTAATCAACTGGGCTAATGGGCTCATAACATAATTAATTGGTCTTGATCCCAAATTGGGCCAAGGACTATTCAATCCACTCCGGTTCTAGGGTACATCTCTTCACTCCTTTGATATTTGGCATTGTAATCCCTCAATGTCTTCAAAGAGGTGACGGGTCCCGACGACCACACATTGATATGGACTGTGGGGTCCTTAAACTCGTGTCTAATGCAAAATTCCTGGTTACGTGGAACGCGGGTAACGTCACTCTTTGACCCCGTGGAAAACGTCCAGAGTGGAGCCTAGTCCCCGCCGAGCACGGCAGTGAACCCGTGTGAAGTATCTAGTGCAAAATTCCTGGTTACGTGGAATGCGGATAACGTCACTCTTTGACCCCGCGGAAAACGTCCAGAGCGGAGCCTGGTCCTCGCCAAGCACGGCAGTGAACCCGTGTGAAGCATCCAGAGCACATACCGGACTATGGAGTCCTTAAACCCATGGACCGTAATGTCCTTAAACTACCCATGGACCGCAACGTCCTTAAACTACCCATGGACCGCAATGTCCTTAAACTAGAATAATAGAGCCCCGCATGCTCTTTTGTCGGATCTAAACGGTCCCGTTTAAGTTGATCTTAGCCTCAAAGATGGCTAACGTATCCTTAAACCTTCAAACAGAGTGGACTATAAATCCCCCCAATTAACTCTGGCTCGAGGGTACATCTCTGAACTCCTCTGACATCCGTCGTTGTAATTCTTCAACGTCGTCAGAGAGGTGACGGGTCCCGACAGCCATACATACGATGGACCACTATGTCCTTAAACTGGAACAATGGAGCCTAAAAACGCTCTTTTGTCGGATCTAAACGATCCTGTTAAGTAGATCTTAGTCTCAAAGTTAGACTAACGTATCCTTAACAAACGTTTGAGTTGATCTTAGCCTCAAGTATGGCTGACGTATCCTCAAACCAAACCCCCAAACCCAAATCTAAGATAATACGGATTTGGACTAGTCCACGCCCTACGGGCGACGACATAACTCAGTCTCCGTAAACAATCCACGGGCAACAAAGCACAAAACAAACACCCACGACACGAAGTGACCATCTGGAGAAGGAGAAAGTTGTTACCGCAATGCGGTAGCGTAATTAACTGCAGGGGCTTGCAGGGAAGAGCGTCCCGACAATCAAAAACCCCTCAAACGAGGGGGAATCTGACGAAGTCTGCTACATCGGACGCATCCGTCTAAACCTTCGATACATGGTACCATAAATCAACTTGGCATCTTCGGAGAGGTGGACGGATAGCACCAATTAGCATCTGCCCCGAGTCTCAGTGCCAGGACATCGCAGTCCTGCGCGCCGCCGTTCGGAGGGGAACACATTCCATGCCACCAGTAATGTTGCCGCAGATCTTTTTACATTTTTGTACCACCAGGATGTACTGAATAGGGAGAGCTGTAAGCTTCTTTCATCAATTCTTCCCGAATAGAACCTTATGGTACACATAATCTACCGCCGTATCTCAAAGATCCGTCTTCATGTATGATGAAGCCTGTTCGAAGTCCATTTTCTACTTGTTTTCTAATATTTTGCAACTTGGCATCACTTGCTTGAGCTGTTTTGATCTGATTGACAATTGTAGACTGAACTTGTAAGTTCATGAAACTTGAAGCGTTACCTGGTAAGACCACTTCTATCTCCATCTGATGCAAATCTTGCTGTATCTTCCACTGTGCGGTAAGATTCAATGATAGTGGTTGGGGACTAAGTGCATCAGGTACTCCATTCACCTTCCCTGGATGATATTGTAGGTTGATATCGAAGTCTGCCATAAGTTCTAATCATCTTCTCTGCCGCATATTCAACTCTTTCTGAGTAAACATATACTTCAGACTTTTGTGGTCTGTGTAGATATCTACCCGTTCTCTAAGAAGATAATGGAACCAAATCTTGAGAGCAAAGATAACGGTTGCCAACTCCAGATCATGCGTCGGATAGTTGCGCTCATGAACCTTCAGATGTCTTGATGCATAAGCTACAACTTTACCGTGCTGATGTAGAACACATTCTAATCCCTTACCGGATGCATCGCAATGCACTACGAAATCTCTAAATTGGTCCGGTATTACGAGAATAGGTGCTGATGTCAATCTTGACTTAAGTTCTACGAAAGCCTGTTCGCATGCTTTTGATCACACGAATTCTTCATCTTTACGTGTAAGCTTAGTCAGGGGTGTTGCAATCTTCGAAAATCCTTCAATAAATCTTCAGCAGTATCCCGCTAATTCTAAGAAACTTCGAATGTCCTTCACTGTTTTGGGAGTCGGCCATTCACTTACTGTTGCTACTTTAGCTGGATCTACAGAGATTCCTTCACCTGAAACGATATGTCCGAGAAATCCGACTTGTTCTATCCAAAACTCGCACTTGCTATACTTGGCATAGAGTTGATACTGTCGCAAAGTCTCCAGGACAATTCGTAAATGTTCAGCGTGCTCTTTCCGATTCTTTGAATATACCAAGATGTCGTCGATGAATATGACAACGAACCTGTCTAGGTACTCTCAGAAAACTTGATTCATTAGGTTCATGAATATGGGTGGTTTATTGGTCACTCCAAATGATATTACGAGAAACTCATAATGTCCATAGAGAGTCCTGAATGCTGTCTTCGGAATATCAGACTCTTTGACTTTCACCTGATAATAACCTGAACGAAGATCTAACTTTGAGGAAACGCAAGACCCACTTAGCTGATCGAACAGATCGTCGATTCGCGGTAGTGGATACTTGTTCTTTATCGTGACTTCGTTCAAACCTTTATAATCAATGCACATTCTGTATGAACCTTCCTTCTTCTTCACAAACAAAACTGGAGATCCCCAATTTAAAGTACTGGGACGAATCCATCCTTTCTGCAGAAGTTATTCCAACTGAGTACGGACCTTCTTCAAACCTTCGGCGCTTAACCGATACGGTGCTTTGATCACCGGTTGTGCTCCAGGTACTAAATCAATTCCGAATTCAAGAGCTCGTTCGGGAGACAAACCTGATATGTCTTCAGGAAATATATCATCAAACTCTCGAACTACCTCTGTCTTATTTAAAGACTAAATCTATTTATATGTTTCTGGGCAAAAAAATTTTTTAAAGGAATTTTGTAATGCCTTAAAATAATTTACGTATATTTTTTTATAACTCAAAATAATTATTTCGTATTTAAAATATTTTTCGAGAATAAAATAGATTTTTTATAGTTATGATAACTAACAAAAATAATAGATATGGGAATATTATTTAGTTTTAGCCCAAAATCATTTTTAAACTGAAGATAATAATAAAATCTATTTTCTGGGATTTTTCTCATACTTTTCCCGTATTTTCGATATTTTTAACAATTTTTTTAAACCAAATTTGATTTTTAAATATAAACAGTTAGATTTTCTTTTTTAAAAAATATTTAAAAAACTTTTAACCTAGACCATTGGATGGGGGATCCAACGGCCCAGGAACGCTGGCGGCTGCCCATGAGGGTGGGACCACGCGCTTGCGCCGCAAGTGCGTGAACCCACACCTCGTGGACGTATGGCGAGCGGCGGCGGCATTTGGCCCGTTGGATCTAGATCCAACGGCCATGAATTGTGGCGACGGCGGCTAAATCATTAGCAATGATTCGAGCGCAGATTTTTAGAGGATTTTGACTGATTTTATGGATTTTATTGTTGGGGAAAAGACCCTATAAATAGATACATTCAAACTCTAATTTCCCATACCTCAGAACTCTTAAAATTCTGGAAAAAATACCCAGGCCTTCGTTTCGACGACACCGACACCGTGGTTCTACCCAAATATCGAGAAAAAAAATCCGAGGGCGGAGTTAGTTAGATCGTAGTGCAAGTCTACATTTTCGACCCATCGACTGTTAGCTATAGTGCCCTCAAGTCAATTATTGGATCGCAGGCATGCGATTGCGATGATTGAGAGAGGACCTATACCGGTAAAACAGTCTTACTCGAGATGATAGTATGCTATCTGGTTTGTCTTTATCATCGTTGTTTACCCCAATCAGAGCAAAGCTCTGTTCAAATTCCAAGGCGGAAGATGAAGCACCCCCAATCAGAGCAAAACTCTACTTTGAAAATTTAAACTTTATTAAAGGAAGCAACGATTCAGGTGCGCAAGCGCTGCGCTGCGCGACACATGTCTGCACAGCTGCGCAAGCGCAGCGCTGCGCTGCGCAAGCACAGCCGCGCAAGCATTGCGCTGCGCGACATGTGTCTGCGCAGTTGCGCAAGCACAACTGCGCAAGCGCTGCGCTGCGCGACACGTGTCACACGCTGAGGCGTTTTCGCAAAACAGAATTGAAATTTTAAATAGATCTTTTCTGTTCTTGTTAAAACAAGAAGATTTTCTTCTGTAAAACAGAGGCCTTTGGATCAAAGATCCAACGGTGGGGAAAATTCCCCAAATCACTCAGAGAAAAATCTCTTTAACAAATTTAACTAATTTATGGGCATTATAAAAAGGACCCCAGTCCTCAATTCAAAAGAGAGGAACATTTTTTGAGAAATCAAGAGCTTTAAACAGAGAGAACTCTGAAAAAGTTTCAAAAAAAAGGTAAAAAAACTTCATAAAATAGAAGAAATTTCTTCTAATAGATCATTGATCTAAGAACAAGATCGATGATCTTCACATAATAAACAGTGCTTTGCACTTCTCATGAACCACTGGTTCTTTAAAACAAGAAAAACAAGAAATACTTGTTTTCTTTGATTCTCATTAGATCGAAAAAAACAAATAGTGCCTTGCACTTGCAAACTGCGCTGTTGCGCTCCTGGATTGGCGCAAGCCACCAGAGCGCGTCACGTGTTAGCAGCGCATTAGCGCAACGCAGTGCGCTTGCGCGACACGTGTCAGCACTACAAGCGCCTGCGCTCTCTGATTGGTGCAAAGCGCCTGATAAATGCAATGTATTTCCTAAAAGGGCCAAGCCCATGTCAAAAGTCTGAACAGACCAAAAATAATGCTATGCATTATTTAAAGGGGCAGAGCCCAATGGAGAGGTCCAATGGACCAAAACAAATGCTCTGCATTATAATAAAAAGGGCAGAGCCCATTCAAAATGGGCATAGATGCTATGCATCATTCTAAAAAGGGGAAAGCCCAAACAAAGGTCTAACAGGCCAAATGCAAACAAAATGTGGACATTTTCAACTGGACTTGGCCCAATTTTGGCCGTAAGTCCTTAAATTAAATTGACTGAGCACGGCTGCTCCCTAAATAAATTTATGATCGGTTCGAGGGTACATCTCTGAACTCCTCTGACACCCATCGTTGTAATCCTTCAACGACGTCGGAGAGGTGACGGGTCCCGACGACCACACATCAACATGGACTGCGGGGTCCTTAAACTCGTGGACCGAAACGTTCTTAAACTAATATTTACACCAAAATGGGAATGTTGGACCGAAACGTCCTTAAACTAATGTTGGACCGAAACGTCCTTAAACTAATAATGGACCACCACATCTCTAAACTGGAACATAGACCACCACGTCCCTAAACTGGAATTAATACGGACCACCACGTCCCTAAACTGGAACATAGACCACCACGTCCCTAAACTGGCAACGGACCGCAACGTCCTTAAACTACCTATGGACCACTACGTCCCTAAACTGGAACAATAGAGCCCCCAAATGCTCTTTTGCCGGATCTAAACGATCCCGTTTAAGTCGATCTTAGCCCCAAACACGGCTAACGTATCCTTAAACATTCAAAATGGACTATAAAACTCCAAATCAACTTTGGTTCAAGGGTGCATCTCTGAACTCCTCTGACACGTGTCGTTGTAATCCTTCAACGACGTCAGAGAGGTGACGAGTCCCGATGGCCATGTATTAAATGGATCTAGACGATCCTGTTAAGTAGATCTTAGTCTCAAACAGGACTAACGTATCCTTAACGAACGTTTAAGTTGATCTTAGACTCAACATGGCTAATGTATCCTTAAACTAAAAACACCAAACCCAAATTTAAGTAAATACGGATTTGGACTAATCCACGTCCTACGAGCGACGGCATTACTCAGTCTCCGTATACAATCCACGGGTAACCACAAACAAAACAAACACACACGACACGAAGTGAAATTCTGGAGAAGGAGAAAGTGGCTACTGCGATGCGGTAGCGTAATTAACTGCAGGGGCTTGCGCCTGCAGGGAAGAGCGTCCCCACAATCAAAAACCCCTCAAGCGAGGGGGAATCTGACGAAGTTTGCTACATCACCCGCATCTGCCTAAACCTCCGATATACGGTGCCATAAATCAACTTGGCATCTTCGGAGAGGTGGACGGATAAAACCAAATAGCATCTGCCCCGAATCTCAGCGTCAGGCCATCGCGGTCTTGTGCGCCGTCCTTCGGAGGGGAACAATCGTGTACATACTTCAAGTGACATTACAGATCACTATTACATGTTGATAGAGTCCATAGGATTCATGCTTGACTACCAGCAGTATGATGGAGATCGTATACATGGGAGCTGGGTGGTCTATAAGCACATCCTTAAAATGTCCCCAGTCGTGGGAGTTTCGAGACTGGGCATTGATACTCCAAAAGTAGACTAGTGTTTACTGATCGAGACCTCGACGAGGGGCGGTGGCCGGTCTCACAAGCCATTGGTGTTAGTTGGTTCATCTAAGATGTATACAGGTGCTCATTGGGTTATGAGTACACCGGACGGACTCGCCGGGATCATGCTAGTTGGTATTATACCTATTGTCAAATAGCAGTTCCCTAGTGACATGTGTACATGTTAGTCTATCGACCTGAGATCGTCATTTGTCTCGTGTGAGTTCCCACTGTGCTTTGATTACTACCCTACCACGGCTCAAAGGAGTCGTGCAAACAGATTTTAGTTGGGTACAGTCCCGAACCACATGGAGGTAATGAGCGAATCGTCGGGGAATTCATTTCTCCCGGTATTAGGGGTTGATGTCGCAGTGTGCACGGGTGGCCATCACCAGAAATCTTTGGCCAAGGTAGTCGAGAATTACTGATTTAGGATCGGTAGTTTCTCAAATGGTGATAGGTTTCATACCGACACTAAATGTCACATTATTAGGGGTCTGGCTTTATCCATCCCCCTAGACTCGATGTGCGATACTCATAGACGAATGGACCGGACTGTACGGATATTGTCACTGTCAGGCTCAGTAGAGGTTTCAAGATGAGTTTGCTCGTCGGCCTCCTTTTCGCTCAATAGCTGGGTAGCCATTAAGTACAGCTAGTGCCACTGACGTGCTTATGGTTAAATCCATTGCCAGCGTATTGACGAGTCTTTAGAGTCCCACACAGAGGGTTTCACTGCTTCGGGCGAAACGTTGTAGAGGCCGAATGGTTTTATGGCAGGGTTCGAACATATACGTGCACTTGTGCACGGATCATGATTCGGACGGATAATACTAGTGGACTTTGGTTTAAGCCGGATCCTAGTATTATATTGTTGAATTATTTTCATCTCGTTATATTCTTATTCAGTCGGAATACGAATGCGGATATATATATATATACGGATGAGGGATATTTTTGTAATTCATTACAAGTTTACTTTAGATATTGCCATTTCATTTTGGATTAAAATTTTTGGTTTAAATGTTTATTTGGTGGGAAAGTGTGAGTCATGGATTTTTCATTAACTCTTGGTGCATGCACTTGGTGACTCATGGTTATGAGTCATGGTGACTTGTGAGATATTTGTTTTTGAGCTTGTGAGATATTTGGGTTGTAACAGATCTTTTCTAGGCAACGTTTTTCTTGAGTTGAGACATGAGCTCATAAAAAATACCTCACAAAAACACAAGCCAAATTTTCTTCACTGCCATTTTTCTCGAGCTCACATTTTCTTCACCCATAGCAACTTCTTCAGCCTCCACCCTATATGTCTCATGTGTTGAGAAACCTAGGGTGTATTGAGACAAAGTAATCCTATACACTCTCTATTTCATCTTGGCTATCTAGGCTAGCAAACTAGATACTCGAGTTGCCTCGGTTTTGAGGCGGGAGCCCGCATTATATACTCTCAAGGTGGATCGTCTTCGATGGGGATGACCGGAGCTCAAACTTGATCAAGGAATCCACGAGGAGCTTGGGACAGAGGTTGAAGACCAAATGACACGGATCGTTCGGTATAATCACTCTAACCCTTTGCATGTTTTTGTTATTTAGGGCTTATGGATCGATCCGTAGACTCGGGTTCCACTAGCACCGGTTTTTAAAATTTTTGTTCCGCATTTGTCCACGGATTGATGGCCGGGACGCTAGTGTGACCCAACATCGACATCCAACTCAAACCAAAGGTAGGATTCGCCTATCTCCATTTGACTGTCACCTCTTTCTTTTAATGATCTTAGTTTCAAATTCTAATCCCAACCTTATATTAAAATGATATTAAAAATATTTCTGCATGCCTATTGTGGTATCTCTTAATAATAAAATTTGACCCATGTTTAAAATGGTTTAATTAATTATCTCCATATGCGTGAATATTGCACCCTCATCCTATATGGAATATGATATGCGTGATGTTATAACCCATGGGGTATCAATCCACTCTTTATGTACACCCACTTACCCATGTTACCAATAAGATCTCGAAATAGGTTATTTCCACAAAATACCCTCATTTTATTAAAATGTTGTACGTATTTAAAATACCCCTATAATATGAGATGTATTGAACAAATTACTTTAGACACCCTAAAACGATATGTTTTTACTTGTATTTTTATCCACCCACTAACCTAGTTTTGTTAAAATCCCGTCACCTTTTTGAAAGGAGGTAATACTGATCTAAATAATTATATTATGGTTTCCAACTTAAACCCCTTTCACTTAGAAAGAATAATTTTATATTAAATTTTTCTTCTCAGCCTTTTAACTAAGGTATAATAAGGTATTCTAATATGGTAATATTTTACATGAATCGTCCCGTTGTTATTAGACAATCGTTCCTAAAAAGGACACAAATCCTGTCGTTCATGTGCAGTGGTTGTCAACGCGGAATTGTTCTTATAAAATATCACCTCTAATAAAATATCCTAATTATAGGGTAATGTTTTACGTAAATGCATCGTGGTTAATAGGCAATCGTCCCTGAAAAAGACATAAAAATCATGTCGTCCATGTGCAGCGGTTGCCAACACGGACGTATTTCTAAAATATTACCACCAAATAAAAACCATAATTTTTATAAATGATATTGTTCAAAGAGAATACCTAAAAGTTTATTAAAAGATAATTTCAAATAAATACCATAATCTTTCATTAAAAGGATATTTTCTCATTAAAATACCATGGGTTTCCAAAATGATAAATACTCTAAAAATCATGTTTTTTCTTATAAACAATAAATATCATTAAACGCTATTATCTTTATTATCTAAGAATTCTATAAAATGATATGAAGCGTCTTACAAACTTTAAAAGATAACAAGATAAAATGAATGGTTGTGGAAGGCCATATTAAATGAGATCAACTCTTTGAATACAAGTTTACAACACACATGACATATGATATGGTTAGGGTTAGAATGCGCGGACCTAGGTATGGAATACTTATATATGAGAATCCATGCAGGCAGGGTGAACAGTCCAATGTGTGGACGACTACTAACCCGATATTCGAGCGAATTCTAACCTTACTTTGGGGGTGAACGGTCCAATATGTGGACAAATACTAACCCGATATTCGTGCGAATACTAACCTTACTTTGAGGGCGAATAATCCAAAATGTGGATGTCATACAATATGGAAATTCCCTGCCTAAATGTATACGCGCTAACTCTAATTTGTCAAAAGTTTTACACTGAATAACGGGGATGGATAGTTTGATTAGGTAAGGAGATGCGGAACTCGGATTCCCCTACTACTCGATCATGATCCCGGGAAGTGAAACGGTACATTTCACTTCCCCGGTTGTTATTCCGTGGCCATAACGGAATAATCGCGAGTATCCGAACCCTTATTCAACAAACTAATACGAATTTTTACCTTCACTTATACCTCATACAAACATACTCATATTTCCATATACCTCATACAATATACCCTTATTAACATATACCGCATACAAACATATTCATATTCACATGTACCTCTGTCAACATGTCTTATTTGTATACACCTCGTACTCTCATACCTATATACATCATATTTGCTCATACGCATCATAATTGTATATTCTTGCTCGTTTCTATACCTTTACTTCCTTATGAGGCAATCCTATCCGAGTATAACTCGCTGACGGACTTTCCTTTTCTCCCTCTATCTTTAGAATGTCCGTCAGATGAGAATGAGTATTATAACAAGGATCAAGATGCGGAGCTAACAAATGAAGATTATGTAGACTTGACGACGGAAGATTAACTAGTTTTATTTTTTGCCCACCTGTTTAGGGCTTGATTCTTTTTCGATGTAATTAAACTAATTAGTTTATTTTACCCTTTCTTTTGAGATATAATAAAATTTGGTTAATGGAAATAAATATCTTTCGCTTTTATTATTTTGTTTTAGCCTGTATGTTATAAATATTCATACGCTTAACGTAACTGTATTGAATAGACCACCTTCAATACAGTTAGGTTGCGGACCATACCACATCACCCTTCACCTTCTTTTGAGAAGCGGGGCATGGCAGTGCTCAGCCATTGACGCTTGCGCCATGGGCTTTGCACGTGGTGTTGCGCTAAAGAATTGGCGCAACTTTTGAGTGCGAACAACAGTTATAGAGGAGAGGAGTTCGGAGTAAGGTCTGGATAATATTATGGTACATGGACTTGGGAGTTTTCAAGAGAAGAATCAATACTAGGTTGTGTGTGTGTTTTTCTAGACTTGCGAATTGAAAAGATATAGAAGTGAGAAGAATTCGATACTGATACAAATCCGACACAAATCTTATAAATCAATAATACATCATTTCAATTCGCAAGACTTGATTTCTAGACTTAGAATATCACAACAAGACATATAGACTAAATCCAGTGCACCGTTCCTTATTCTTTTATTACACAAACTTAAAAAATTTACAGTTTCATTCTTTCATTCGTCCTAGTCTGGTTTCCGGTATACCGTCGATGGCTCCGCAGGCCACTTTTTCGGCTACGATTTCGCAGGCCACTACTCCAGGTTCTTCTATACCAGCTCAAGCTGTTTCAGCTCCAGGTGGTACTCCAGCATCAGTTCTGTAGTATTTGAGGCGCATGTGCTACAGCGCGGACCGGTTTCACCAGATGCGCCGGATACTTGGAGATGGAACAACTAGATCGAGCCAGCAGTAATTTTTTTTTATATTTTAAAGATTTTTGTAGGATATTTGTATTATATTTGCGACATGTTGTATATTTTGGATATCGGTTGTTATATATGACGATTATGATCATGATTTTAGAGTGATTTTGTTTTGTGTTTGTTTATTTTGTATTTTTACATTTTTGTATTTCGTTATATATTATACGTGGATCATGATTTTAGAGTGATTTTGTTTTGTGTTTGTTTATTTTGTATTTTTTACATTTTTGTATTTCGTTATATATTATACGTGGAATGTTATTGATATATATTTTTGTATTTGGGTGTATAATATAGTGTGTTATTTATTATTGTGTAAAGGTCGGACAAAAAACAGTAAGCTGTATTTTTTTTTAAAAAATTTAAAATTTTGCACCTACGGTATCCACCGTAGGGACAAACTTAACTCCTGCGGGTTCCACCGTAGGGGCAAAGTAGCAGGAAAAAAACTGATACTATGCCCCTACGCTGAAAACTGTAAAGGTTAAGTTTGTTTCTACCGTGGAAACCGTAGGTACAAGTTATAATTATTTTTAAAATAAAAATAAAAAAAACAATTACCTGTACGTCCGCAACCGTAGGGACAGTAACACCTATGGATTTCTCCGTAAGGATAAATTTGTAACCGTAGTGGCGTTTATTTGCCCTTACGGATTATTTTTTGCCCCTACGCTTACAACTGTAGGAACAACGGTTTGCCTTTACGGTTCCAACCGTAGGGACATGCCATATTCGTAGTAGTGGACTGGATCTGGGCATCCACTATTGACTTTAATCAGACACGCATGATCACACTTGATGTGCTTCGATTAGGACTTGATATATAGTAGGAATATTATTGGCCCTTAAACTAAAATGAGCCCATATATTAATCAATATTATAAAGACATTGCGTGCAACTAGTCATGGATCCTCTATGTGCCCCCACTTGGTAAAAATCGTCAATGGATATCATGGCTCGGATTCGGCACTGTTGAGATCTCTTTTGATTAGATGTCTCATACATTCAATTTATGTAGCTTTTTGGGATTCACAACTTTTCTGTTCCATTCAACGTTTCGTTTTCATATATTAGGCGTTTTGGTGTACTGACATAAATATTTAAGAGCCTGGTTGTTTCTGACCTGGAGTGGTACGGTTGGGCCGTGGACCCGACCTGGATGGGCTCGTGCCAAACCCATGCTCGCAGCAGAAGGGTGCAGCCGTGCAAGGTTTCCTATTGGTTCAACCAAACTTGAATGCTAGCAAGTCTAGGGTCCGGTTCGGATCAATTGTGGCCATCGATTTGTCTCCCCGACCCTTATTCTATACAGAGAAGGTTATGTTTAGGATCAAGAGTGCTATATTATATTTAGGGCATCTTCCTCCAAATACCAATTAGGTTTTGAAGCTTCCCAATCTCTCCACGATAGTGCAGACACCTCTTGCCAATCATCAGAAGCGTGATTACCAAAGAAGGAGCAGAGAACCAACCATGAACAAAATAGTTGTAAGATTTTCTATTTGCAAATCCGTATGTTAATAAACATGGTGTAGTCCGTGTATCATTTCCACCACGTATGTTGTGTTAGATCTCCGCACAAGATTTACATCTAGTGTCTGGTTGATTAGTTCACCCTTAAACTAGCTAGAACTCAATTTTTTCACATTCGAATTTTTTCCTGTTTCATTTGATTTGAGGTTTCATTTAACATGTGTCTGTTGGGGATTTTCTCCTTTGATACCTATCGTCGAGAGAAAAATCTCGTCTTTAACGTTTGAGCACGCAAGACAGCAATCTATAAGAGGAAGTATTTACACAGAGTTTTTAACGTGGTTCGACCGACCGACTTATTCCACGGGACAAACATACGGATTCCATTGATATAAGAAATAGATTACACCCGACATCTTATCTTCTCCTTAATTTGATCATCCAATACATTAGAATCTCTCAAATCTAGATTATGTTCCTAATCTCACAGATCTCATCCTATATCCCTTCTCACATCTCCCTTCTCTTGATCTCACCTCAAGAGAAGAGAAGGGAGTTATAACACTCATAAACTTAAAAACTACATCTATTTTGTCTTAGCCTTAGCCCTTGTTGTGCCTATTCGCCTTTACCCTTTTGCCCAATTTTCCTTGAAAAAAGCACTTCCATATTTATAGCACAGGATACTTTTTCCTGGTTAGATTAGGATCAACATAAATTTCATTTATTCTTTATCAAATAGAATATTTTCTTTTATCTAAATCTATATTTAAATAAAAGACTTATCTTAATTCTATTTATAATAACTAACTATTTAGATTTACTCTAATCTCAACAACATCACTTTCATTCTTATCATAATTTAGAGGTTTTGGTGCAGTGACAGAATTATTTCAGACTTTCGAAATGGAAAATAGAATCAATGTAAAACTGCAATGCGAACGGTATAGTAGCTCTCTTCATTTACGATTGTGGGCATGGGTTCATGCCTGACCTGAACCCGCCCGATTAATTGGGTGGACGGTTGAGCCTCAGGGCTAGCGCGCAAGCCAAGCTCACACCAAAGGCGTGCGGGCCAGGGTTTCCATAGGTTCGGCCAAATCTGAATCCTTGTGTGTCTAGGGTTAGGTTCAGTCGATCTTGACCGTCTGCTTGTCTCCCTTAATCTTTACATACAGGGTTATGCTCAGGGTTAAGAGGAATGTGTTGTATCGAGGGCTTCTTCCTCCAAATAAAAATTAGGTTTTAAGAGATCCTCGATCGATATCCCCGTCTCTCCATTAATGGCTCTAATTGCTTGTATCATGGAATTATAGGTCTTCTCGCCATAACACAGTGCAAACGCCACTTGCCAATCATAAGAAATGCGATTCTCGAAGGAGGAGCAGAGAACTTACCGTGAACAAGAACATTGTAAGTTGTTCTGTTATTATTAAAGCTTTGATTAGATTAATTAAGAGCATGTCACGTTAATCTTTGTAGTAAAACACTAGCTATGCTGCATTCAATGTCCTTAATTAGGGGGACTATAGCTTCACATGATGCAGCATAGGATCAAGTTATAATCACACAATCAACACCATCACATGATTGAGAAGTGACACATCAAAAATGAAAATCCTGATACTTAAATTTCATTAAAGTTTTGATTAGATTGATCAAGCTTTTTGATTAATGATTAGCAGTAATGTGAGTAGAAGAAATCATGATGTATCCCTAGCTAGGCATGTACCCAAGTCAAACCTGACCTATCTCCAACAGTATATGAATGCATCATATCAATTGAGAAAAGAAAGGGATTGATATGACACTTCAATTAGGGTTTTATTGTAAACTAAAACCGTTTATGTTTGTAGCTGCTTGCGCTCGAACCCTGTATTTCTTGTTCAACTAAAACAGACTTTACCATTACACTGTAATGGAGATCCCACATGTGTAAATATTAAATTAGATCCCTGGGACTTAAGAAGTTGGATAAAAATCTTTAATATATATTTTTCATGATTGAAGGTCTCTGGCCTTTAATCGATTTATTAAATATCCATAATGCCTTTCTCTGCAGACTACTGCACATAACCTGTTTACTGCTACAAATAGTATATGCAGTATTTTGAAAACGACAATTTAACCCTTTAATCGGTTAACACGTACATGGGGATAGAGAATGACATTATGGATGTTTAATTGGTCAAACGTTCGAGCCCTAAAAACCTGAAAAATATGTATTATAACTTTTGCCCAACTTTATAAACCTGAGGACCTAAGCCCACCGTATTTTCATCCTCAATCTTTATCATAACTTTTGACGACACCAGCTAAATACACGTGCAAATTACAATATATTATAAAGTTCCTTGCGAGCTTCTACATGCCTATAATGATTGACAATTGCCTAACTTTTTGACCTTGATGTATTAATAATCTATAAAGTTACTTGCTAGCTTATACAATGGATATATTTTTATCCTACAGTGGATATTTTTTCAATCCAAACTCCAATGATCTACTTTCAGACTTGACAATTGCGTTGAATATTATGCACAATTTCCACTTTCATAATAAAGTTCTTTCCTTTTAGCTTGCATGATTAAACATGCATATAAAATATATCTAGATATCCATGCTATATTTTTATGTAAATGTTTATAGCGCATGTTGATATTATTTACACTCAATTCATTAAAACCTCATGTGCAATCGAAATCAAGAAGAAGAAGAAGATGTTTCCAAGTTTGTACAGTATATGACCTTATCAATAGCTTTTGCAAGAGTTGACAAATAGATATGATCCTGCAAGATATGAACTGCCGGAATGAATGCCAATGTATCAAACTATGATACCAAGCATTAGGACAGCGCGGCAGAAACCTTACTTTATGATGATCAATCAAAGGCGCTAGGCAGCGTATTTCACCGTATACTTTCGATACAATCAAAGTAATTAAGGCATAATCACGAAATTAAAATAATATGAACGAAGCAAACCATGAAAATTGGCACTTCAACTTTAGGTCGATCTTTGCATAACACTTTAACAATCTCAAAACATCATCAACTTTGAACCCTTTCGAGGGGCACGAAATTAATTCTCTCCAACAATATGCTCATGAAACGAAAATTTTGACAAATGGATCAAGAATCATCAAAAGGTTATTCTAAAAGTTATTGCTTATGGTTATGTCTAAATCATTTTAATTTTGGACTATTTAGTAATCACAGCATTCAGAAATTCTTTTGTCACCTGCTCTATATGGCTGCAATTTAAACATACATAAACATTAATGCATGAAGACCATCTTTTTCCATGGCACTTTATAACAAGCAATCTGTTGTTCGTGGGTGGTACAATGGAATCAAAATTAAATAAAAATATAATAACAAACAATAAATTATATAATGAAATAAAACATAAAAAAATAGATGGTGATGTCGTCGGCTGAGGCACATGTATCTCGCTCTCTTTAAGGCAATCCGTGTCACTACGGTGAGAAGTAAGTGGTTCTCCACCGATATAGCGGGCCTCGACACGTTGCCTCCAAAATACAACAATCACGGATCAACACCTTTCGCTCGTCGACTTCAGCACAAAGTAGAGATCAGGACTTTGCCCGCACCATTTTAATTTAGGAAAAATTAATATGTATATGACGAAGAGTGCATGAACTTTTATTATGTTCAATCACCAAACAACATAATAACAACATAATGACATATATATACACACACACACACATACATACATACTTTTCATATGAATATCCCAAATATCAAATAGAATTAAAAGAGGTTAATGAACAAATTAACTATAAAATAATAGCCATTAAAATTGGTTTTTTATAGCCTCATATGGCCCATTAAAGCCCATCACTAAAACCATTAATATCCATAGCAATAAATATTTATTTTAATGCTCTAGGCTATGCTCTAGGCTATTAGTATACAAATAAAATCAAAGATAAATGCAAAGAATAATAACCACTATCAAGGGTAAATAACCATATTCATAATTTAGTCATATAGTCAAATACTCATACTCATGTTTAAGAGCCAAGAAATTTTTAAAAATGAAATTTAATTTTATTAAAATTCCAACAATCCTCCACTAATTTTAATAAAAACAAAAAATAAATAATAAATCGGTATATAATTAGAAAAAATTATAATAGTGAGTTACCATATTAATAATTTGATCAAATAGTCAAATACTCATGCTCATGCTTAAGAGCCAAGAAACTTTTTAAAATGAAATTTATTTCAATTAAAATTCCAACAATCCCCCACTAATTTTAATAAAAACAATAAATCGGTATATAAATAGAAAAAATCATAACAGTGGGTAGAGATGGATTAATATGCATCGTGAAGGTGTGTCATGCATTGAACTTTTCACTTAGCATTCAACAACTTTCACTTTAGAGTCATAGTGGATCTGAACTTGAATTATAACCACTTATTGGAAATTAAACGTTGTGTCGTGCACATAGTATTCAGGTGTCTAATCGAGCCTTTAAACCAGCACGCTACGACCTTATGCTTAATCTTGGTTTTCATGAGTTGTTTCAGAAAATAAATTCATATTCTCTTAAGAGAGCAGTCCCGCTCCCATGCTCATATATGTGAAATCCGTCAAGAGTGCTCATGTAACATATTGCACTCCACTTATAAAAAACACAGATTTCATTAAGAGATAAACTCAACTCTCCACTCATTACGGCATAGATGCATTTATACCATAGGGATGGACTGCGAGTGTATACTCAAAATATTAGCGTACTTGTAATGTAAGTGCACGGCGGCGCCCCGGCCGTCAATCCGACGGCCAAATGCGGAAGCGGTGATAAACTTTAAATTTTCTTGAACCGGCAAACCGCCGCGCACTAATACCCGGATCGAACCATTGACTAGTCCTGGCTAACTACAAGAAAGGGAATAGAGATATACCGACGATCCAAGTCCTCCGGTCTTCTCGTCGTCGTCCCGATCTCCTGCGGAATGTTCCGTCTCCTCCTCGTCGCCGGAAGTGCACCACATCGCCTACTTCTTTTACGGGTTCCCACCTCAATGCCGAGGCAACTCGGGCACGAAGCCGGCTACTCGACGTGCCCAAGATTTGCTGTAGAATATAATGTGGATTACATGTCTCATTTGGGATTATGGAGTTGCCTTTTGTGGTGGAGGAAGAAGAACTTGGAGAGAGGTGAAGGAAAAATGTGATAGACCAAGAAGAATGAGAGTATCATATTTTTCTCCACTCAAAAGTGAAGCATTTTTTTCCTCATCCTCACAAAGTGGCCGGCCCCCCCCATTAGTGTGATTGGAGAGAGAGAGTAAGGTCAAGGGGGTGGGTGGAATGCAATGATGCAAGCAAGTGATGATGAAAGAATCCAATGATCACAACCATAACCCACACTCCAAAACAAGTAATCAACAACCATGATTGCTACAAAAAGTCAAGCAATCATGAAGCATGGAAGGTCAAGGGATGGGCTCCATCATGAAACCATCATGATAAAACAAAAATGCAAAGACCCCCTCCACAACCACTTATTTGCAAAAATGCAAATAAGTCCTCCTCCACCAAACTTCGGCCAATGAACGGAACAATGGAAATCGGCCGAAACGGAAAGCAAACTGGCAACTCCAGAAAACTGGTCCCGTAATAAATTACAGGAAAACCCCGATACTGTGCATACACACCCGTATCTGTATTTCGACCGAAATACAAATGCAAGGAGACAAAATCTACACTGTACTATACTAGGATCCGGCTTATACCAAAGCCGGCTAGTAATATCCGTTCGATCCTGATCCGTGCAATACCGCACGTATCTGATCGAACCCTGCCATATAACCATACGGCCTATAGTACAGACTGTCCGATCCTGATCCGTGCAATACCGCACGTATCTGATCGGACCTTGCCATATCTCCATACGGCCTCTACAGCTTTTCGTCCGAAAACTTGAGTAACTGAATGTGGGGGACTCTAAAGACTCATCAACACCTTGGTTGTGGATTTAACCACTAGCACGTCAGAGGTATAAGCCAATACGTAACGGGCTACCAGGTACTGACTAAAAGGGACGTCTGTGAGCGAACCCAGTCAGACAACCCTACTGAGCCTGTCAGTGACAATATCCGTACAGTCCGGTCCGTTCGTCTATGAGAATCGCATGGCGGGCCTAGGGGGTTGGTAAAAGTCAGACCCCCAAAAGCGGTACAAGTCGTGTCGGAGTGTAGCCCAGAACACCCTGAGATACTACTGGAATACCTACCAGTAAATCTCCTTGCCTTGGCCAAGGACTTTGTGTAATGGCTCTCCTAGACACAGCACGACCTCACCCCCAATACCGGGAGAGACGAACCCCTGAAGATACGCTCACTGCCTCCATGTGGCTCGGGACTGTACCCAACTAAAACCTGTTTGCACGACTCCTTTGAGCCGTGGTAGGGTAGTAATCAAAGTACAGTGGGAACTCACACGAGACAAATGACGATCCCCAGGTCGATGAACTAACCTGCACACATGTCACCAGGGAATTGCCATCTGACGTCTGGTATATGACCAACTAGCATGTTCCCGGCGAGTCCTGTCCGGTGTACTCATAACCCAATGAGCACCTGTATACATCTTAGGTGATCCAACTGACACCAGTGGCTTGTGAGACCGGCCACCGCCCCTCGTCGGGGTCTCGACTGTATACACTAGTCTACTAATGGAGTATCGATGCCCGGTCTCGAAACTCCCACGACTAGGGACCTTTTAAGGATAAGCTTATAGACCCCCAGCTCCCACTTATATGATCGCCCTCATACTGCTGGTGGTCAAGCAAGAATCCTAGGGGCTCTATCAACGTGTAATAGCGACGTGTCAGGTCACCTAAAACAGTACACGATGACAAAGGTAAACCAGATAGCATACTATCATCTCGAGTAAGATTGTCCTACCGGGATAGGTCCTCCATCAATCATTACAATCACGCACCTGTGACCTAATAATTGACTCTGAAGGCACTATCTCCAACAATCTCCCACTTGCACTCAAGGCTAATTATTGCGATGTCGCATACTCACAGCCCGTGTGATACCGAACACCCAACTCCTCTACTAGTCAGTCTCACAAAGCTCGTTTGCGAAACTATTGCGTTCGAGGAATAGCCTCAGTGAGTGGATCCGCTTTGTTGTTTCTTTCTATGTCTCTCTATATCTCAAGTTCGCGGAGAAACCCATCTCCCGAAATGAGCAATACCTGTCTTAGAATGTGTCTGGGTGTCTGATGGGACATAGCTCATAAATGAACTCCAAATCCAAACTTCTTAGACTGTATCGTCAACTGAACTTAATCAGTATCCTGCGCCATGCCACCCTCAGTATTGCCTTGGACCACCTGTCCAAAATACTGCCCCTCATCAGAAGGAAAAACTATAACTCTGACAACCTCCTTGTCGTCCATGTTACCTTGGAAGCCTGGAATGATAACTGTCTCCCGAATAAGGCCGTCGTTATCATATCCCTAGAACATCCATTTATGTTCTAAAACTGCTTCCTACCGTTTCTCCAGGATTGGATTAATGTCAGCTTATTGCATCTAGTGCAAGAACAATGTCTGGTGTGGTACTTGACATCTCATGATTGACTCAATTGCCTGAGCAAGTGATCTGCCAATCATGCACATCCCTCTCCCCTTTAGTCTGTAAGACACCTTTAGAGAGGGTGACTCCATCTTCTGCAGGTACACTACCGTGCATGGAGTCGTCCATTCTAAATATCCTTAGAATGCTGTCTAAGTACCCAGATTGGGAAACTACCCAAATCTAGATCTAAAACCATAGATCTAGTAACCAGTATGTCTGATACAAAATCCATTTCCTTTGTGGAGAAACCCCTGTGTGACGACCAAAGTATAACCGATTGTAGTATAGGAGTTTCCTTTCCTACTCTGTGCATGTCATCCAAATACCAGGACATCACGCCCTACTACCTTCTCAACAGATCCATCCCCTATTCTGATGAAGTCAAACCTATGACTGTCACGTCAGAAATAGATGATCTATCTCCGCTATTCTGCTTTAGTCTATAAATAGACATAAGCTACCTGTCCACCAATGCTTCCGCTGCTCCCACTGACTACGACAACCCTCTGGCAGAGTCATATAGACGTCCACTTCTAAAACTAGTTTAGAACGACGCTATACTCATCCTCCCGCCGGGTCTCGCAGCCTGGAACAACAGCAATGGTAATTGTGGGTAAACAAGAACTTCCCTGTCACCGTCCTTGAGGCTACCGTAGTACCTCTCGGGTGCCTGAAGTTACCCACCTTATCTGCGGAGTGGCCAATGGAATGTCAATCCAGATTGAATCTTTAGGTTCCTTATCAAATCTTCAGTAATCGTTTGTGGTTCTGGAATCACTTCCAGTTCTACCATACTCCCACTACTGTTTTCTGAAAAAATCCATCTTCAATAAAACTGTGGCGAGTCTAGAACAATATCGCTATTGTTCATCCAGATGGTAGAAAGTCAACCCTCGTCATAGCCTGGGTCAACCCACAAACAGCCATTACAGAAACGTGCCTTGAGTTGTCCAGTGTCTGGTTTTAATCATAAACCGGACAACTCCCCGTACCTTAACATCGTTAAGATATGAACTGTTCTATATCCAATATAGAAACAGAGGCACTGATTTAATTGAACCAGATTCAAATCATGCAGCTGTCCCCAGCGCATGTCAACTAAATGGAAGGAGGCCGATCAGCGTTACTCAACTTAGGAATACTTCCAATTATGAGTAACCTGAAAGAGAAGCAAGATCTCTTTTTCATTACTATCAACTGAATACCATACACAAGTATCTACATCTTCGATCTCTTTGAAGAATCCCGATACTTGCTATACCTGGTTCTCTACTCTATTCAAATACCTATAACTTCTCAAAATTTGGACCCTGTGTTTCCGCGAAACACTTGTCTAAAAACTAGAGAAGTCATAAGTAAACCGAATATAGTATGAGGACCAAGCCCTCTGTCCTGATGGACCCTGGACAACATACAATCCTTTGTATAAGTCCCTTGAGTCTGATAACTCATTCACTGTGTGTCGTAGGTTGAAAACTGTACTTATGGTTAAGAAGAATTACACCGCTGTTTAATGCTCCTTACCTAACCATCCACTGATATAGGTAAATGTCGTAGACATAATTTCAGAAAGGTATATCTCACTCTATGAAAATAGACGTACAGATATATCAATTTGAAATTGGTGCATAACAGCGGATATTCAAAACCAAATATTTGCCGACCGACAAACAGCCCAGGTGATTTCCTCAAATATCACCGATTACAACGAATCCCGATATAATGAGGATAATCACCCAATTCCCAATAATTTACTCCCACTCATCATCTGTAAAACCATACAGATGTGAGAATCGTACCTGGTAAATACATACCCTGGAGTAAGTATCTAATCGGGAAATCAGTTTTCCTTTAACATTACACAGTGAAACTGAAACATTGAAATGTTCCGATGGGGTATTCTGGTATTCCTAGTAATGCCTCTTCCAGATTCACGACTGTAACCGTATAGTTCTTTGCCACCTCTCCAAATCCCTTCATATGTCTTTAGTCTTTACCTTCTGCACACCCTTTTAGGCCAAATGGTTTTCTTCCTTCCCTACCGTTCGGCACCAGCCTATGGTTTGGAAGAAGACTATCCAATAAGCATAATGGGTGTACTGTCCCAATCCTAGGAACACTCGCAATGAGAGAGGGTGAAGATAAAAGACAACCGAATAAACCTTATTCCTATTTCTCCTGAACCAGAATCCATCCCCGAACTGGAACCAGTTCCATTCGAGTTCGTATATAACCATACGATGGAGTATCCAAATAAACTGTGGATCTTCGTAGTGATACGGAGTGTCCTGGAGAAATACAAAGGTGATGTGGGAGTGGTAACGAAATATTTGGTTTGGTCGTGAATATCTGTTGCAATTTACTTTGCCCTCTTACTAATCCCTTGCTTTGTCTGAACTTAATACCTTCTGCACACCATCGTTATGCTAATTGGTTTTCTTCATTCCCTAACGGTCGGCACCAGCCTAAGGTTTGGAAGAAGACAATCTAATTTGCGTAATAGGTGTACTACCCCTAAACCAAGGAGTACTCGTAACCTGAGAGAGGGTAAAAGGAAAAGACAACTGAATAATCCTATCCGTTTTCTCCAGAACCGGAAACCATCCTCGAATAAATTCTTTCGAGTTCGTATCTAACCATACGATGGTTTTGTCCAATGGAAGTGGACGTTCGTAGTAAAATGGGGTGTCCTGGAGAAAAGGGCAAAAGTAGGAGTGGCATGAGGTTTGCAACTCTGACAATCCAAAAGCCGGTGTTTAAGAAGGTTCGGTCAACTTGGTCACTGATTCAAAGTCTTAGGGTCGGGTCAATGGTCGCTGCCAAAGAGAGAGAGAAAAGAAACACTCAGCGTGCACTTTAACCTAGATCAGAATGGTCACCAATTTATCTAATCTGGAAACCTCCCACTGTACCTCAAATTCTCCTCCAAACCTGAAAGAAGAATTAGTCGGGGTTACCCGAGGAGTAAACTAACTCATCAGTGGGAATCGGGATCCAACTATCATTGCATGATAACGTGACGGAATCCGCTCACGCTATCACACTCCAGAAGGTATGCGCATATCTGGCAAGTTTCAGTTCTTTTGAAACTCCCGATGTGATTTCTGCCCCATGCTCTTATGACCTTGACTTTGGCCAACATATCATAAGTCACATGTCAAGTTCTACCCGTCATTCTCCAGGTTAATTTGAATCCACCCGTACATACCCTTGACTTTGGCCAACATGGCAGTACGACTGTTCCAAACCAACGCATCTATCTATGCTGCATATGAATAACCAATAGCTACCAAACACTGTGCCTTGACTTTGGCCAACATACACAGCTTGAATACTACTGACTATCCATATGAAACGACGGAGGGCTACGAATGGTTTCTGGCGAAAACCTTTAACGTAATGAACTTGATATCGTTGAAGGAACGGATAGCCTTTTTAAAAATATAGTGACGAAAACCTTTGCTAAAGAGGTCACTCCCGGTGAAGGGATCTCGGCTCTTTCCCCGTAGAATGGGGTGCATGATATTCCAAATGAATACCGCGATGCAAAGCAAAAGTAATCGGCTATAGTGAAGTTAATGCCCTGACGCAAACTTCTGTCCAAGGGGTCACTCCCGGTGAAGGGATCTCGGCCCTTGCCTCGTCGACTGAGGAGCAGGATATTCCAATGAATACCACGATGCAAAACAAAAGTAAACGTCCTTGCAATAACAGCTTTTTGAAAAGTGTTCCAACAACATCAGATTAGGTTTGTTTTAACTTGCATTGATCCGAATCAATGCAGTCCCATCAATGGATCACACCAAAAAGAACGAAAATATACTGATGTACGTATATACCATCCGCATTCGCCACTGGGTCCCGTCATTACCCGTTAGGTTAGCTTACTAACGACAGAGCGGGGACTGGACTCGCGCGGATGCAAAACATATACGACATCTACTAATATATATACCAATATATAGTATTTCGCTCAAGGCGTGAATAAAATGCAACATCACAGAAATGTACAGTATCACAGAAACAATACAGATATCTGGGATCCCCGGGTTTCACAGAGCCACTACTGAAACCCGACGTTCCCCTGGTCGTGTGGATAGCCTGTGCAATGAAATCCTAGACCCCTACGGGCGCGGCAAGTTACCCGCCAAAACCTGAAGCGAGGCAGCCCCCTTCAGCAACGTGAATGGACCACCCAGCACTTCACGGAATCCGGTAACTTGGGCACCCCTCCTGGGTCAACCTGTACTCCCTACGAGTGCGGCGAATAGCCCGCCAATCCTAGAGTGAAGCCCCCTCCGTCTCAATGCCATGAGATGCGGGCTTGTTGCCCTCTAGAACCCGGCTATCCGTGCACCCCTCCGCGGGGCAATCCTAGTACAGAAAGTAAAATATACATACAACGGGTACATCGATCGCAACCAGGTCGTGCCCCAAAATAATAATACAAACAGGCAGTGACGGCAGTCCACATGTCGGACGCTCGCCCCGCAATATCAAATGTACATAATACAACAAAACTGTACTAGCATTGCATCCAGGCTATCCCCACGACCGATCCGCAACATCACAGCAAAAACAAAACATCAACGTGAAAGTCACGTTTGTAAATCCGTCTAACCGGGCTATAGCAGTTAGACCGGATTTACCGATCAAGTGACATTCACGGTCGCAGATATAATGTAAATACTGTGAAAAATGTGTTTAAAATATCCGATCGATCAAAAATTAACAAGTGGGCCCCCAATCAAAACTGTAGCACTCACAGAAAACCTGGGCCCAATTTTAATATTCCAAAACCCATATTTTAAGCCCAGAAAGCCTCTGAAAAAAATTGGTGAAGTGATCTCCACAGTGTGCGGCGGAAGAGCGGCGGAATGGGGGTATATGCGGCGGTTCCGCGCTCCCACTGTGGATTCACTTCATCGAAATTTTACAGAGTTCTTAGATTTTCCAGTACATCAATATTTTACAACCTGAAAAATTTTTCGACACCAAAAATTTCCAACAGAAAACTGATGCTAACAAAAATGTAGTTTTGGAACATTCGATCGATCGAAACAGAAAAACACACTACACCAAGCTAGACTAAGTTAATGGCGAGGCTCTGATACCACTGTAAGTGCACGGCGGCGCCCCGGCCGTCAATCCGACGGCCAAATGCGGAAGCGGTGATAAACTTTAAATTTTCTTGAACTGGCAAACCGCCGCGCACTAATACCCGGATCGAACCATTGACTAGTCCTAGCTAACTACAAGAAAGAGAATAGAGATATACCGACGATCCAAGTCCTCCGGTCTTCTCGTCGTCGTCCCGATCTCCTGCGGAATGTCCCGTCTCCTCCTCGTCGCCGGAAGTGCACCACATCGCCTACTTCTTTTACGGGCTCCCACCTCAATGCCGAGGCAACTCGGGCACGAAGCCGGCTACTCGACGTGCCCAAGATTTGCTGTAGAATATAATGTGGATTACATGTCTCATTTGGGATTATGGAGTTGCCTTTTGTGGTGGAGGAAGAAGAACTTGGAGAGAGGTGAAGGAAAAATGTGATAGACCAAGAAGAATGAGAGTATCATATTTTTCTCCACTCAAAAGTGAAGCATTTTTTTCCTCATCCTCACAAAGTGGCCGGCCCCCCCATTAGTGTGATTGGAGAGAGAGAGTAAGGTCAAGGGGGTGGGTGGAATGCAATGATGCAAGCAAGTGATGATGAAAGAATCCAATGATCACAACCATAACCCACACTCCAAAACAAGTAATCAACAACCATGATTGCTACAAAAAGTCAAGCAATCATGAAGCATGGAAGGTCAAGGGATGGGCTCCATCATGAAACCATCATGATAAAACAAAAATGCAAAGACCCCCTCCACAACCACTTATTTGCAAAAATGCAAATAAGCCCTCCTCCACCAAACTTCGGCCAATGAACGGAACAATGGAAATCGGCCGAAACGGAAAGCAAACTGGAAACTCCAGAAAACTGGTCCCGTAATAAATTACAGGAAAACCCCGATACTGTGCATACACACCCGTATCTGTATTTCGACCGAAATACAAATGTAAGGAGACAAAATCTACACTGTACTATACTAGGATCCGGCTTATACCAAAGCCGGCTAGTAATATCCGTTCGATCCTGATCCGTGCAATACCGCACGTATCTGATCGAACCCTGCCATATAACCATACGGCCTATAGTACAGACTGTCCGATCCTGATCCGTGCAATACCGCACGTATCTGATCGGACCTTGCCATATCTCCATACGGCCTCTACAGCTTTTCGCCCGAAAACTTGAGTAACTGAATGTGGGGGACTCTAAAGACTCATCAACACCTTGGTTGTGGATTTAACCACTAGCACGTCAGAGGTATAAGCCAATACGTAACGGGCTACCAGGTACTGACTAAAAGGGACGTCTGTGAGCGAATCCAGTCAGACAACCCTACTGAGCCTGTCAGTGACAATATCCGTACAGTCCGGTCCGTTCGTCTATGAGAATCGCATGGCGGGCCTAGGGGGTTGGTAAAAGTCAGACCCCCAAAAGCGGTACAAGTCGTGTCGGAGTGTAGCCCAGAACACCCTGAGATACTACTGGAATACCTACCAGTAAATCTCCTTGCCTTGGCCAAGGACTTTGTGTAATGGCTCTCCTAGACACAGCACGACCTCACCCCCAATACCGGGAGAGACGAACCCCTGAAGATACGCTCACTGCCTCCATGTGGCTCGGGACTGTACCCAACTAAAACCTGTTTGCACGACTCCTTTGAGCCGTGGTAAGGTAGTAATCAAAGTACAGTGGGAACTCACACGAGACAAATGACGATCCCCAGGTCGATGAACTAACCTGCACACATGTCACCAGGGAATTGCCATCTGACGTCTGATATATGACCAACTAGCATGTTCCCGGCGAGTCCTGTCCGGTGTACTCATAACCCAATGAGCACCTGTATACATCTTAGGTGATCCAACTGACACCAGTGGCTTGTGAGACCGGCCACCGTCCCTCGTCGGGGTCTCGACTGTATACACTAGTCTACTAATGGAGTATCGATGCCCGGTCTCGAAACTCCCACGACTAGGGACCTTTTAAGGATAAGCTTATAGACCCCCAGCTCCCACTTATATGATCGCCCTCATACTGCTGGTGGTCAAGCAAGAATCCTAGGGGCTCTATCAACGTGTAATAGCGACGTGTCAGGTCACCTAAAACAGTACACGATGACAAAGGTAAACCAGATAGCATACTATCATCTCGAGTAAGATTTTCCTACCGGGATAGGTCCTCCATCAATCATTACAATCACGTACCTGTGACCTAATAATTGACTCTGAGGGCACTATCTCCAACATGTAATACCCCAGGTTGAGTTAGGGATGAATACCACCTACCCTGTGAGAAGTAAGATGTTATCCGGTATCGAGGTTGGGATGTAACTGATACAGATACACACGGAGACCCACTGTAGAACAATTGGGAGTATCGAATTGCATTCCGAAAGAGGGCACGATCAGAACTATAAATGGAATGATACCACTCCTTTAACGAGGCGCCTTTTGGATGAATCGGAACTCCGGAGTTTGAAGAACTCCGTAGTTAAGTGTGCTTGAGCTAGGGAAATTCTGGGATGGGTGACCTACTGGGAAGTAGCCCCCTTCTTGAGTCCGGTTTATTCAAAGGGATAAAACCCTAAGGGATAAAACCGTGCGGTTTCGGCCAGAGCGGACAATACCATCTATGTTTGGGGGTGGGTCATGACAAATATGGTATCAGAGCCGGTTCCTCAAAAGTAGGTCTGTGGTTCAAGGATGAACCATTGTTCTAAGTGGGAGGGAATTGTTCCCTTATAAAAAAGAAATAATGAACAAAAAGCGATGGGAAAAATTCCCCAAATAGAGTATCACGTGCCCACACGTGATGCGTCTTGGAGTAAAAATTATAGGCATTGCGCTTAACAAATAAGGCTGAAATTGAGTCGTACGTGAGCATCTACATACAAAGTATATAGGCACCTTCATAAAATAAATAACAGGCCAGAGAAGCTCACATGTCAGCACGTGATGCTCTTTTTGGGCTTAATTTCGTGGGGGTCACGTGCCACACGTGACATTCATGAACATCAGCTCACGTACCAACACGTGATAATTTTCTCTGGGACTACTACGTATAAGCAAACCAGTCTAATGCTATGGGTCACGTGCTACACGTGAGGGTTCCCAATGCCATCTGAGCCGATAGAATTAAATTCTAAATAAGAGAGATCAAAACCCTATTTGGAAAATATTTCCTTAAATCTTTCTAAACAAGAAAGATTACGCTCTGTAAATCAGAGCACCGCTGGGTTAAAGATCCAATGGTGATTAAAAATCACCAAGCTACAGAATAAGCTCTATATGAGAAAATATTTTCCCAATCTTTCTAAACAAGAAAGACTATGCTCTGTAAAACAGAACATCGTTGGATTAAAGATCCAATGTTGATTAAAAATCACCAAGTTACAGAATAAGCTCTGTATGGAAAAATATTTCCCTAATCTTTCTAAACAAGAAAGATTGTGCTCTGTAAAACAGAGCACCGTTGGATTAAAAATCCAATGGTGATTAAAAATCACCAAGCTACAGAATAAGCTCTGTATGGGAAAATATTTTCCCAATCTTGTTAAAAACAAGAAAAATGTCTTCTGTAAAACAGAAGTCCCTGAAGCAAAGATCCAACGGTGGATAAAATCTCCGAATCAATCAAAAAATCACTCAATGAGAGATTTCCTTAACTAAATCAATAAACTTGCCTCAACTATATAAAGGACTCGAGACTGAAGCGAGAAAAAGAGGAGACCCCCCATAAGATTGGAGAAAATAAAGAAGATGGGGAGTTCTCTCTGAAGAAAAAGAAACCTAAGGTGAGGGAAAAGACCTAGATAATTTTATCTCCTTTTACAAGAGTTTAACTCTTCCAAAAAAGAACTTAGTTATTCCTCTGGTTGAGGTCTGCAGAAGCAGGTCTCCCCACAAGTTGAGAATTTTATTCTCATCGGGGAGATTCTGTTATGCAGTCCCAAAACTTAGAGGAAAGAACTAGGTTTGAAGAATTTAATTCTTCCAAAGACATAGGAATTTAATTCCTCTGATAAAACTAGGGTTTAACCCTGTATAAGAATTTAATTCTTATAAAACAAAGGACTTGAAACTCTCAAGACTAAGATCAAGAGCCCCATGAATATTAGCGTTCAACGTTATAACGATAGATCACGTGTTCCCACGTGAGCACCTCTAAGGACCAAAAAGGAATGACTGAGTTCGAGTCACGTGATCCCACGTGACCCCTAATAGTGTTCAACACTTGTAAAAAGGGAGGGAGAATAAATTAAGAAAGTTCTCATTTTGGGGTGCCTCACGTGATCCCATGTGACCCCCAATAATGCTCAGCACCTAAAACAGAATAGGAAGATAAATCCTAAGGAGGTAGTGCCCAACTCTGGAGCATCTCACATGCCCACACGTGATGGACACAAGGACTAAGTGTTTAACACTTATATACAGATAGGGATTTAGACCCAAGTGCATGACGCCCAATTTTCAGGTGCCTCACGTACCGCACGCGAGCGCTCAAAATTTCAGTGCTAACACTACTTATGAGCCTCACGTGGGAGCACGTGAGCGTCAAGCAGATAGCAGTGTTTAACACTGTGAGAGGCCAACCTTAGCCAAAATTAGCCAAGTCTCCCGAGGCCAAAACCTTTTGACCATCAATCAACCGAGCTCTCCTATGCTCAGGTCTCCCCGAATTGATCTTAGTGCCAAAGATGGCCAATGATCTCCTGACATATGGCATCTAAAATGATATTTGTTCCACCATGATCTCTCTCTTCAATCAGGAGTTTGGTTCAAAGGTACATCTCTCCACACCTCTGATACATGTCATTGTAATTCTTCAACGATGTCAGAGAGGTGGAGGGTCCCGACAACCAACAACTCTTGGATACACTCTCAAACCCATGAGCATACCATAATGGACTGTAATGTCCTTAAACTAGCTGTGGGCCGCAATGTCCTTAAACTAAAACGACGCCTAAATGCTCTTTCGTTGAATCAAAATATGATTCCGAAACCCCGTTAAGTAGATCTTAGTCCAGTATCGGATTAACGTATCCTTAACAAATATTTAAGTCGATTTTAATCTCAAACAAGGTTAACGATCCTTAAATCAAACCAAACCCAAATATAAGAAAATACGGATTTGGACTAATCCACGCCCTACGGGTGACAACACAAATTAGTCTCCGTATACAATCCACGGGCAACCAAAAATAAAACAAACACACACGACACGAAGTGACATTTTGGAGCAGGAGAAAGTGGTTATCGCTACGTGGTAACGTAATTAACTGCAGAGGTTTGCGCTTGCAGGGAAGAGCGTCCCCACAATAAAAAAAACCCTCACAACGAAGGGGAATCTGACGAAGTCTGCTACAACGGCCTCACCTGTCTAAACCTTTGATACACGGTGCTATAAATCAACTTGGTATTTTCGGAGAGGTAGACAGATAAAACCAAATAGCATCTGCCCCCAAATTCAGGCAAGACGACCTACGCGGTTTCGTCTCTGTTTTCGGCGGTAAATAGATTCTGGCACGCCCGGTGGGACATTTTCCTCTTTCCACTCCACACTTCGTGTGTTGTGTTCGCGAATGTATCGCGGTTTAATATGGTTGCCCCTAGATTCGAGGTACTAAGATTTGGTGTCTTGCTCCATATAGAAGAGAAGATGACATCGATGGCTTTCAACTGTACCAATTGCAGCAACAACTCCCACTCCGTCCCTACTGGAGGACTAACTTATGGGCCCCAAGCGGCCTCCATCTTCCCAATGCCAGTGGGACAGGCGACTCAGGCCACCACTGGACTGTTCTTTGGGGCCATGCTCCCGCCAATGAGATTCAATGCTTTAATATCTTCACAGGAGGCTCCAAAGTAGTCAGTCTTCGATCGGCTTGCAACTACCACGACCCCTCTCAACGGGTCGTCCAAGTCCGCTGCTCAGTCTTCGACAAGCTGAGCCAAAGCTCAAGTGGTCCCGCGAAGAGGCCCGCAATACCTGAAGGGGTTATCCCAAAGCGGATAGCCATTCCAGCTCCGGTATACGAAGTCGTCAAAGGGGCTTCCCCTGCCAAAAAGTCGGCCTTTGCAAGATTGACCGTTTCCTCTCAGCGGATGTCGGTCTTTGACAGGATGACACCAACAACACCCTATCAGAGTAGGGGGCATGACGAAGCCACTCCCGTAACTGAACCATTCCCATCTGCACGACATGCTCGACGTCGCCACTGGCGCCGAGTAAGGAAGGCTGGGGGCAGTTCCCCCTCTGGACTTACCCCACCAGCTCCAATGGTGGAAATTGATGCTGCTATTCCAACTAAGAACGTCTTCAAGCTGCTCAGAAGGGTGTGCAAGAACTCTCCAACCTCCATACTGAAGAAGTCGCCTCCACCTGTCGAAAACACAACACAGGTGAAGCCGGAACAGCCTCCTCAGCGGCTGTCCTCTAAGATCCACAGAGTTTGGTGGAAAGTCCAAGACTCTGTAATTGACAAAGATTACTCTCGCTGGCTGATGAAGACGAAGGCTCAACAAGAGGAAGACCATCCCTCTGCTATACCACGAAAGGTATCGTCTGCATAGGCGCCTGCCGCAACGCCCCCCTCAACTTCGACCTCCCATAAGAGGGGAAGGCCGGAGAAGATCCCTTTGCCCGCGGTAAATTTCAAAGGCAGTGGACCCAAATGCCCTAATTCTGGGGGCATGGTTGTGCATACCGTCTACATGGCATCCGGAAAAGAGAATAGTCGTGCTTCCGTGAGTTATCGACCACTCACACAGTCTGTAACGAAAGCTCAGGAGCAACAACAAAAGCTCCAGGAAATGTTTACAAGAATGGCCGCACTCACTGGGCAAAAAGAAAGCCCAGAAGCATCGTCGGAACAATGTTAGGAGCAGGAAACCGACACCGAATTCCTACGGAGGGTTCTTGAAAAGAAAGATAAAGAGGCCGCGGAAAAAGCGGCTAATATAAAACAAATGGCACTTCTCTTCCAAGACATGGTGGGGATGATAATCCAACCGGACCCCCGGCCGAAGACCCTCCAATAATCATTGAAGACGATAGAGGGGAGACATCAAACCCTCTTTCGGTTTTATTAGCAACCAGGAGGAGACAATCTCCAAAGCTACCCTTGATGACTAGATAGCTCAACAAATATGAGCTCATCAAGCGAACGAAGCGGCAGGCCAGGTCGTTAGAACTGGGCGAACTTATCCAGGCTAGTACGACCAAATTAAGTATCCTCCAGGATATACGATCCCCAAATTCCATATGTATAAGGGGACGGGCAATCCGCACCAACACGTTGCTCAATTCAGAGCTTTGTGCGGTAATACCGGGGGCGATGACAAACTATTGCTTCGCCAATTTGTCGGCAGCTTGGCGGAGACAGCGTTTGAATGGTATTCGAAGCTTCCGAATGACTCCATCAAGAAATTTACAGAGATGGAACTACTGTTCACACAAAGGTTCGCGAGTGCAAACGAGCGCACCCCAATTACAGCATTAATCAGCACCAGAGTGAAGCCAGGAGAGACCTGGGTTCAATACGCAATTCAGTGGTGGAACCTATGGTCGAAGTGTGAACAACGCATAGAAGAAGCTCCTGATGTGGGCATGTTCATGGGGACCCTCGACCCTCAGGCAACTATATCCCAATTTATGATGTTCTTCAAACCGACCACCTTCCAGGCCTTGATTGACAAGCTGGCTCAAATGGACCAGATGGGCCATAAGCCGTCCTCTTCAAAAACGGATCTGCGGAATGAAATAGGGAAAGGGAAAGCGACCTTCATCGCCAACGCTCAACAACAATCGAGTGATCCGAAGCCGGTGGCTCTCCAAAACAACAGACCACAAGCCCCCGAAGAGAAGTTGAGACGTCCTTACTCATTTCCCTGGGATAAAACGAGGAGATTGTTCGAACTAGCAGTGCACAACAGACTCATCACTCTGCCGGATCCAAGACGCCCGCTGCAATCGGGCGACGTCAACAATCCCAATTACTTCCCCTACCACCGAATAATGGGCCACCCAATCGAAGATTGCTACGTTTTCAAAAACTGAATTGAAGACCAGTACCAACAGGACAAGTTCGCGCTGTCCGAAAACTGGAAGGTAAACCCGCCGCAGTAGCACACTCCTAAGAAGGTGGACACGCCGGGGGCATCATGCTCATTTATAGAGGAAGCTCCGTGGGAAGTTTTCCTCTCGGCGAAAACTAAAAGAATGATGAAGGGTCTTTAAGCATGTCCGGCAATTAGATGGAAAAGCCCACTGGAGCCTGAAATTATTGATGGAATGCTAAAACCGCGCCCAACGCCAAAAGTTGGTAACGATGGACAAAACCGCCAGGCCAAGCCTCCGAAGTCTTCAAAGGAAAAGAAGAAGGCCAAGAAGCACGTGTCAACAGCAATCGTACGGGTTAGCAGAAATACATCGATGCACTGGAGGAATAGAACCAAGAGGCACGGACCCCGGTCACACTGGAAGAGTTCTTCAAACATGTTCTTGAGGACGGAAACAGTGACATTGATGAAGGAGAAGATTCTTCGGAAGAACCCAAGGATTATGTAGCGAGTTGCCACATGATCTCTCACTCATCGATAAACGGCAAAGAGGCTCCTGACGTAGAGAAACTGGGGGCAGATCTAGAACCAAAACCCATAGAACCGTTGAATAACCCTATCGATAAGCTGCTAAACGAAGCTCTTCAAAAAAGAAAAGCTGATCGAGAACGTGAAGCAGCCATTTACGAAAAGGCCAAGCGTCGGTGTCAGGCCGAAAAAGCTCCGGTGATGAGAAGCCATAAAGTACCTCAACCAGATCGAAACGTCCCTGCCGCCAACAAGAGCATAATCAAGATAAGGAAGCAGTTCGCCAAAGCTCTGTCAATGGGAATGAAGCTGTCACCTTTCGAAGAAAATACTCCCGGGGGTACGTGCCTCGACGAAGAAGACATACATCCGAACTACTGCTTATACCATCGAAGGGTCACACACCCTATCAAAGAGTGCAATGCCTTCAAGAAATGGTGGCAGGGATACGTTGCCTACCGACAACACTTTAAGCGGATGAAGCGTGATGCTCGTCGGAAACAGAGAAGCACGACAGATGAGCGTGAAGGAGCTGCTGGCAATTGTCATATGGTTGATGCCATTTTAACAAAAGGGAAATCTCAAGTTCTTACATTCTGGAGTGATTCTGACGAAGAAATGGCCCTCGTCCCTCTCTTCAAGGAATCCACCTCTGAAAAAGAAGAAGAGATGGGGAACTGTGAGAATATTCAGCTGCGTAACCGTACGTTTCCTGAAAAGAATCTCGGACCCTTAAACAAAGGTTCGGGCAAAAGAGATAAAGGGAAGGAAAAAGTCCCTGAGGAGATTGCTCTTGATGGTAGAGTCGTCGAAGAGCTCACAGCCAAGGACCCGCTCAAGAAGAACAAAGTGGATTACAATGTCCTGGAACATCTGAGGAAGATACCCTCACAATTGAGTATCTTGGATGCCCTTCTCCTGTCTAAAGAGGTACGAGATTCCCCGATCAAGGCGTTACAAGAGCCTGATCAGTTTCAAGCCTTCCTGGCGGAAGAAAAGATGAAAGACGAGCTGGAAGAAGTCCACACGGCTGACATCACCTTCAGCGATGAAGACTTCCTTCCCGGAACGTGTGAGCACAGCCGTCCGCTGTATGTAACCGTGTATTGTCACGATATCAAGACAGGAAAGATCCTGGTTGACAACGGGTCCTCTGTCAACCTTCTTAATGTGAGAGTGTTGAAGGAGATCTGCATGAACGTTCAACACCTGGCGCAGGACAAAATTACTATCTCCGGGATCAACTCGCAATCATCACAAACGCTCGGGTCTGTAATACTGACATTACGCTTCGGGCTGCTCGTCGCTGATATTAAGTTCTATGTTATTGACGCCAAAACTTGCTACAATGCTTTGCTCGGCAGGCCTTGGTTACATGAGTACAACATCATTCCTTCTACACAACATCAGTGTATGAAGTACTTCAAGGACGGCCTCGAGTACACAGTTACAGGGGAGCTGAACCCATTCTCCGTAAATGAAGTCGGCAAATATGAAGACGCTAAATACTTCTTATCAGACTTCGAAGACATGGAAAGATGTCGCAAACCGGAGAACAAACAAAAAGCCATCGCCACTATCCCGATATTTGGGAGCGATACCGAAGAGGATGAAGAGATGGTCTACTCGGGACAACCCCAAGACAATAGGCCAGGACCATATACTCCTATGCTAGTCTTTGGCAGTGACTCTGAGGACGAGGCCAACGCAGTGTTCTTCGTCCGCCCGCCAATGCAAACTTTTGCTGGAGATTACCAGAGTTTACAGATTACCCTGGTCCCGCAGCGGCATTACAAAGAACTTGATACACTTGATATTTACAGCGTGCAAGAGCTGCAGATCTTCTACGTCCCTCCTAAGCAAAAAGGTGAGAAGGCGATCCTTTTCTACCAATCCCCGGAGACTAAAGTAGAGAAAGAAGTATGGCACGGTTCCGAACCTGCAATCAACAGGCTTCAACCAATCCGTCTGCCCAGATACTACGCAGAGGGATTGAAAAGACTATTGAGACGCCAAGGCATACCTTTCAAACAGACTGGTCGATAATCCCAGTTCTATAACAAGATTTGGGAAGTTTCCGGGACTCAGCGGAAGATGCCTAACGGAAGAATGGAGGCGACTGGTCTTGGATACGTTCGGTCCAAGAAATGGGAGTGATTCCATGGCTGCCATGTCATAAATAACTCCGGTGGAGAAGCGAATGCATTTCCGGATAGCGTTGATGTCGAACCAGAGCGAGATCCCGCCGTGAGAATACCAAGCCTGTCATTCGAAGAACAGATTGACAAGCTGATAAGAGAAGCGGGTGAAAAGGTTCGGGATGACCATAGCCGTGAAATAGCCATTTACGAGAAAGCCAGGACGCAACGTCTTATTCAGCAGGCTACGGAAGATGACGATGCCTCTCACCCCCAGCCCGCTATGCGCTCTCGTGGCAAGAAAAAAGCCCGACGTAGAAGTAAAAGCAAGGTGAAGAACAGGGACGTCGTTCAAAAACAGCGAAGCGGATCCAAGAAGCCGCACGAGCAAGAAAAAGTCAGCTGGAACCCGTCTTTTATGAAGAAGATGGGTCGGGAGTACTCTTTCCCTCAAGACAAGACAAGCAAAATATTCAACCTTGTCATGAAGTATCAAATGATGACGCTCCTGGAGTCTCGATACCCCGAGCAAATGAGCGAGGTCCATCACCCGGATTATTGCTCCTACCACCGAATAATGGGACATCCTCTTGAAGACTATTTCACCTTCAAAGACTGGGTTGAAGATCAGTATCAGCAAGGCAGGTTTGCTCTATCCGACAGTTGGAGGGTAGTCCCGCCACGAAAGCATGAGCCGAAAGCGACCTACACTGCGAGGGAAAGTCTAGATCGGCATCGAACTTGTAAACAAGCTCGTACCTGCCTGTAACGTTTCAGAAATCGTTTTGCGAATTTTTCCGTTTCAGGGCAAAATTGTCGGTATTTTCCGTTTTAACCCGTTTTCGATCAAACGTCCGTAGAAACTTGCCGACACCTAGTTTTGCTAAAATAAAGCTAGTGCACAAAATTTGGGGGTATATGGGAGGTTTTGGTTCAGATATAATTTTTCCCAAATAAAATATTATTTTAGCCGGTAAAATATGCACATAAATCGGGAAATTTCTTCTAAATGAAAATTCTTGAAAATCATCACTACAATTATTTTGGAAGATTCTTTTCTAAATATCTAGATTTTTTTTTTGTGCAAAAGGTTTTGAATTAAAAAAGAAAAGAAAATGAAAGAAAAGGTGGCATTTGTAATGAATGATGCATTTATTGTTCTTTTGCTAGAACTTTCTCATTTCTTCTTCACAAAACCCCCTCCTCCTTCATGTGGCCGGCCCTCTCTCTCTTTTTGGCTGCCCTCATTTTTCCAACCCTATTTTCATCTCATTTTTGCTTCACAAAATCATGAAAAATCCAAATAATTCATAGAAAATCAAAAATAAACATTTCCCTTCATTCTTTAGCTTTATTCTTGCCTGGATCTTCAAGAAAGATAACATTTTGGAGGCTAATTGGATGATCTTGTTGCAAATTTCCAAAATCTAAATTGAGGTATAAAACCCTAACCCTAATCTCTAATTGTTACTTAATACTTTATGCTAGCTTAATTAGATATTAATTTAAGCTTTAAATTTCATGTTTCAAAATTCTAGAAATGGTTTTTGATATTCAAGTTAAGGTTAAAGCTTGATTTAAGTGTTAATGTTTAATTGAAGTGTTTTGTGATTAGGAAAAGCTTAAGCTAGTAGAAAATGATAATTATTGTTAATGAATACTTTGTTTAATTATGAAATATTGCTTACTAGGTTTTTGCTAAAACTTATTTTGCAAGTGTTAAAAATATAGAAATGATTTAGATAGCTTAGTTAAGCTAATATAAGATATTTGTAATCGCTAAATTTGTGTTACTTAATACTTATTTTGCAAGTGTTAAAAATATAGAAATGATTTGCGTTGTACGTGCATACTTGCGATTACCTGCATATGTTATTTACTATCCACGAGTTGGCAACTCACCCCCGTTGTGCCACAGGGTTTTGCAGGTTGTTTCCCCAGAGTAGTCGAGGCAGGCTATTCATCTATCACATCATCTTTTGCAGTGGATACCGTTTCGGCTCACGGTGTGCAGTTTTGCTTAGGTGGGTTTTGCGGTTATCTAAAGTTGTTTATTTTATATTCGTTGTATCCTGTACTCTCCATCTACCATTATCTTGTATGACTTAGAGACTTGATGTGAGGACGATATTGTATATTTTGGGGACTTGGATGTCTTTTATGTAGTTTTACTTATATCGTCTTTTATTTCTTCGCTACGGCGTTGTATATCTGTTGTGGTGGTTGTTTTCCACCGTTGGGCGTGGATTTGCTCCCGTTGGGGATGCTTTACTTATATTTATGTTGTATCCATTTTTGGGGTTGGTTTTTACAAAGAAGGTGCTGCCGAAATCTTCAAGAAAATAAATTGGACTTAAAGAATTTATACTTGAGATTTTCAAAAGTTTAAACAATATTTCTTATCTTTTCTTGTCTTTTAATGGTTTAGATTTCTGTGTTTTGGCTTTCTTTTACTGCGTTACGCCTGTAGACGTTGCGTAGTATTAGGGCCGTCACGTGCCAATTTCGGTCGTGACAAAGTTGGTATCAGAGCGCTTGGTTTTACCTTTCGGAGTGTAGGATGACCTTGGTATGATGGAGTAGGTAGCTTAAGCAGAGTAACGTAGTGTGTGTATGTCCGCAGTATACTCACGATGCGGTACTCCGCCTAAAGTTACCCAAGTACAAATTGCTTGAAATTCCTTCCTTGATATATATCCTTGAGATTCGATTTCCGTGTTCATATCGAATCCTATCTCTATTTATAGCCTTTGCCACCGACGACTATGTGGACTCAGAGTGTTGCAGTGGGGGCCGAGGTCAGAGTTGACTCGGGTGGGTCAAGAACTGACCAGGATGGCGCGCTCATTGCACAGGAGCAGACGGATCCGCCTTCGACAGATAGTATCGCTAGGCTTGTGGCAGAGATGCAGGACATGCGCCAGACTATGAGTTCATTGATTGAGACCGTTCGAGCACAGCGACAGGAGGTTGTCACCCCTGTTGCTCAGTTGTTCCTTGCAATCAGCATGCAACATTCCATCAATTACACAGCACCTGTGGATGCAGCCCCAGTTGACGAGGCACGTAATCCAGAGACTTTGGGAGTTCCGGAACCATGGAGGACTCGTACCGGTGTACCAGCCCAGAGTCAGAGGCCTAGTCATCGAGACAGCTTTCGTGACCGTTGCGGGAGTAGCAGAGGTTTGGGACAAAGAGAGTCGTGTTAGCTAGATCAGCCGTTGTTGTGTTAATTTCTGTCGGTGATTCTTTTGTTGCGCAACACGTATTTCAGTCGTGTGCCAATCGGTTAGGAGATTCGTCCGTTGTGATCCTTCTAGAGATGTTGGATTTGACGTCCTCCTGGGGATGGACTGGTTAGCTACGTGCTAGGCGTCTGTGGACTGCCGCGAGAAAACAGTCAGGTTTTGTTTTCCCGGCGAGTCAGTTCTTGTTGTGCGGGAGGACAGTGGTGCCGCCTCTCACAGCTTGAATTCAGCCTTATTCGCTAGTCGGCTTTTGAGGAGAGGATGTCAAGGATTCTTGGCGTTCATTCGTGATACCGAAGCCATAGTGGGTTTGTTGGACCGGGTTTCTTTCATGCGAGAGTTTTCCGACGTTGTTCCAGATAAGCCGGCGAAGCTTAGGGAGCTTAAGGATCAGCTGCCGAGTTGTTTGTTGGGGGGCTTGTGCGTCTGAGTGTTTCGCATTGGGGAGCTCCTATTCTGTTCGTCAGGAGAAGGACGGCAGTTGAGCTTGTGTATCGATTGATCGCCAATTTAACCGGCTTACGGTGCGGATAGGTATCCTTTACATCACATTGACGATTTCTTCGATCAGCTCCAGAGTGCGAGACATTTTTCTAAGTTTGTTCGGGATCACGTCATCATTGTTGCGGGTTCGGAGTGATGACATTCCGAAGACTGCCTTGTGCATGCTACGGGCTTTGTGTGTTTTGGTGGTGTCGTTGGACTCACCAATGCCCTAGTGGCATTCGTAGATATGATGAACCAGATTTCTTCAGGCCGTTCCTTGACCAGTTATTGTTATGTTATTGATGACATTCTGGTCTATTCAATGCGTCGTGAGGGACATGAGCAGTACTTGAGGATTTGCTTTGCAGACATTGGGAAAGCCCCAACTGTTTGCTAAATTCTCAGAGTGTTCCTTCATGCTTGTTTGTGTTGACTCCTAGGTCTTGTAGTTACGGGAGACGGTTTTCGTATGGTTCCGCGGAAGATCGAGGCCGTACAGCTTAAGCCCAGCCTTGTGTGTAGGACGGATGTCCGCAGATTTTTGGGCTTAGCAGGTTTTTACCACCGTTTCGTGCAGGATTGCTAGTGTAGTGCTGCACCGTTGACTGAACTGACCGGAAGGGAGGTTTCTTTTCTTTGGACCGAGGCATGCGTGCGGAGTTTTTCAGTAGTTGAAGACTCGGTTAACAACTACATCAGTTCTTTCTTTGCTTTCTGGTTCGGGCAAATTTGTTGTTTAATTGTAATGTTTCGCGAGTGGGGCTCGATTGTGTACTGAGGTGACACTATAGAGTTATCGCTTTTGCTTTCGTACATCTGGAGGAAGTACGAGCAGGATATTCCACTCATGATCTGGAGATGGCCGCGGTGGTCGTGCGTTGGAGATTTGGAGACACTACTTGTTCGAGAGTCGTGTCAGATGTTCACGGACCACCAGAGCTTAATGTACATCTTCCTGCAGCGGGTTTTGATTGTTGAGACAGTCTTCTGCAGAATTACAGTTCTTGTGCGATCGTTGAGTACAGCTTAAGTTCGCCTCTA
The DNA here is from genome assembly GCA_030015575.1 of Agapanthus africanus. Lineage (NCBI taxonomy): Eukaryota > Viridiplantae > Streptophyta > Magnoliopsida > Asparagales > Amaryllidaceae > Agapanthus > Agapanthus africanus. The sequence goes on along the minus strand of CM057342.1, from coordinate 748,900,856 downwards.
CTGAGAGGACAGCTTTCTCATGTCCGCGCCCGACCACTTTTCCTTAATCGCTTTCGCGAGGCACTGCCCGCCGATGCTCGTTCGTCAAAGATTCTTGAGCATACTTGGCTGGGTAATGATTCGGAGTCCTTGATTTGTGACAAGGGTGTGCTAAGTTTAGGGACACGTTTGTGTACCTGATACTATTGGGTAGATACGTGAAATCCTATAGCAGGCACATCTGTCAACTCTCTGTACTCATTCAAGTTCCACCAGCATTTGACGTGACTTGTGAGATAGTTACTGGTGGGCAGGGATGTAAAGAGAAGTTTCGGATTTCGTTTCGAAGTGTCTGTCTTGTTGTGTGTTAAGGTTGAGCATTTGAGACCGGCTGGAGAGTTGCAACCTTTAACCGTTCTGGAGTAGGAATGGGAGCAGGTCTCCATGAATATTCGTTGTGGCTCTACCAAGGTTTAGTCTGGGTGTGACTCTATTCGGATGCTAGTTTTCCGGTTATACTCGGGTTGCTCAGTTGTCCTTGGTTAAGTTTTTGCGTTGTACGGAGTTCCTTCATGGGTCGTATCCAAATAGGGCACCCTATTCGCTTGCCGTCTTGGGCAGGAACTTCAAGAAGCCTTGGGTACTGGTTGAGCTGTAGCTCCATTTTTCCATCCGCAGGATGATGGTTTTGTCAGAGCGGGCTATACCGACTCTGGAGGATATGCTTGTGCGTACGTATTATTTTGTTTTCGACGGTTGGGATCGTCACTTGCCATTGTTAGAATTCTCCTTCGATAGCTGTTATCAGGAGGCACTCCAATTGACAACCTTTAAGTTTTGTTTGTTAGGTGGTGTCGATCTCCAGTCTGTTTTTCCGAATCTGTGAGATTAGGATTTTTGGACCCCAGCTAGTCTAGAGACTTCGGAAATGATCCAGTTGGTTCAGGTCAGGATGATGACAGCCCAGTGCAGACAGAGCTCTTATGCCGACCGTTGTGGTCGCAGACTTGAGTTCGCAGTGAGAGCTCATGTATTCCTACGGATTTTTCCGATAAATGACGTGTTGAGTTTTGGGAAGTGTCCCAGGATTGTAGGTCCTTTTAAGATCCTCAAGCGAGTTGGTTCCGTTGCCTATAATTTGGCACTTCCGCCCAGATTTTTGAGTATTTACCCCGTATTCTTTGTGTCGATACTTCGCAATTACCTTCATGACCTTTTTCACATGATTCAGCATCAGACCAATTAGCTTGGACGCGATCTTTCGTTCACCAGCAGCCGCTAGTTATAGTGGATCGGCATGTGGAGGAACTTCGGTTAATGGTTCTGCCGTCTGTGAGGGTTATTTGGCATAGCTGTATAGTGAGGTGATCACTTGGCAAAGCTGCGAGCGAGATTTGGATGTTTTGTACTCATCTTCTTGAAGATACGCGTAGATGAATTTTAATTCAGGGACCGAATTTCTTTAAGGGGGAGGATTGTAACGTTTCAGAAATCGTTTTGCGAATTTTTCCGTTTTAGGGCAAAATTGTCGGTATTTTCCGTTTTAACCCGTTTTCGATCAAACATCCGTAAAAACTTATCGGCACCTAGTTTTGCTAAAATAAAGCTAGTGCGCGAACTTTGGGGGTATATGGGAGGTTTTGGTTTAGATATAATTTTTTCCAAATAAAATATTATTTTAGCCGGTAAAATATGCACGTAAATCGGGAAATTTCTTCTAAATGAAAATTCTTGAAAATCATCACTACAATTATTTTGGAAGATTCTTTTCTAAATATCTAGAATTTTTTTTGTGCAAAAGGTTTTGAATTAAAAAAGAAAAGAAAATGAAAGAAAAGGTGGCATTTGTAATTAATGTTGCATTTATTGTTCTTTTGCTAGAACTTTCTCATTTCTTCTTCACTAAACCCCCTCCTCCTTCATGTGGCCGGCCCTCTCTCTCTCCTTGGCTGCCCTCATTTTTCCAACCCTATTTTCATCTCATTTTTGCTTCACAAAATCATGAAAAATCCAAATAATTCATAGAAAATCAAAAATAAACATTTCCCTTCATTCTTTAGCTTTATTCTTGCTTGGATCTTCAAGAAAGATAACATTTTGGAGGCTATTTGGATGATCTTGTTGCAATTTTCCAAAATCTAAATTGAGGTATAAAACCCTAACCCTAATCTCTAATTGTTACTTAATACTTTATACTAGCTTAATTAGATGTTAATTTAAGCTTTAAATTTCATGTTTCAAAATTCTAGAAATGGTTTTTGATATTCAAGTTAAGGTTAAAGCTTGATTTAAGTGTTAATGTTTAATTGAAGTGTTTTGTGATTAGGAAAAGCTTAAGCTAGTAGAAAATGATAATTATTGTTAATAAATACTTTGTTTAATTATGAAATATTGCTTACTAGGTTTTTGCTAAAACTTATTTTGCAAGTGTTAAAAATATAGAAATGATTTAGATAGCTTAGTTAAGCTAATATAAGATATTTGTAATCGCTAGATTTGTGTTTGCTTTGTTCTAGTGCGAAATATTGCGATAAGTTGTTTACTAGGTTTCGGGGTTTTTCCGACGTGGTTTCATTTGGTCGTTGCGAGGTTATATCTATTATATTCCTCGTATTTAATTGTGTTGTGTTGCGCGATTGGGGCGATCGGAGTTTAGACTTAGTGTTTCGTAGTTTAGCGACCCTAGTTAGGGTTTTTGGCCGACGTCGTGCGCGTTAAATGCACTAAGTCCGCAGTGTAATTTTCAGGGCGTTATCCTTGCGTTTCTTTGTCTTTTCGTCGATATAGGATATTTAGCTTATGTGATATGTTGTGAAATTTCAGGTTCGCAGGCGGGAACTTCGGACCTACGACAAAGGGAAAATATGTGGTAGGCTTCACTTAGCCAGGAGCGCTGGTGAGTAGATTTAACATCTACAGGAGAATCGCCCGCATGGCGTTATGCGTCTGGGCTAGATCAAATGATATGACCTTTAGTGTTTAGTATATGGACTCGTTTGTACATGTGTTTTTCGTTGTATATCTCATTTACCTATTGTATTTGGACATTATATTAATGAAACACAACACTATTATTGACGGTTCATATTGCACGAGCACTGATTATATGCCACTCACACCGTCAATAATTTCCATGACACGCACAACACCTATACATATGTGATATTGGATTGCTTAGGGACATTGAGACATGATCCTTATTTCATTGTGCATATGACATATAGCATACCTGTATATCTACATACTTACACATATGCCCTGACATGCTTACATGCTAGTTACCCATATACTTATAGGATAGTGTACCTTTAGTGATAGGTATATACATATATGAGACATATTTACATGTACATCTGGTATACATACATATACCTGGAGGGTACTATGGATAGGTATAGAGACATACCTTGCTATAGATACTTTTACATCATACATACTTACATATGGACACACATATCTTGCTATACCGACATGGTTACGCTTACCTTGTTATAGCTATATGTTCACCTGTATATGATGTTGCATCTGATTTCGGAGAAATCAGGAACCGCATGATATATTTAATAACTTGTTGCAGTTAAATAGCAGTTTTCCTTTATATGCTCATATTACTGTTTCATGTTTGCATATATTACATCCATGGATTTCATATGATATTCTCTGATATGTTTTACTCCTAAGTATATATAACAGTGGAATGTGACGCTGTTATATATGCCTATACACATATATTAGTGGAATGGGACGCTAATATATGTGTATTGATTCATGCATTTATACTTATTCATTACTTAATGTTTTCTGGATTTGAGGACTGCGGTTGTTTCATGAAATTATGTAAGTATTCTTATTCTTTACTTGATATTTGGATGCATCCACTCAGAGATTTGTTTTAAACCGATACGGGATCGAGAGTGTCGATGTTGGGGCACTTAAGATTCGGAGGACGTATATACCGATACGTGGAACACAAGTGTCGAGGTGAGACACTTGGGTTTCGAGGAACGTATAGAAATTGAGAAAGACCGATACGTGGATCACGGGTGTCGATACCGGACACTTACGATTCGAGGAACGTATGGATTTGAGTATTTCTGTGTCGATACTTGACACTTGTTTCATGATGTTTTTGGGTGTCGATGTTGGACACTCACTTTATATGAAATTTACTGGATTCAGGATATATGAGATTCACTTGATATTGGATTCAGGATATATGAGATTTATTTGATATTATACATTCAGGATTTGCGAGACTTACATGATATGAGAGCCAATTTGGGGGCTGATTTGAGGAATTGGGATTTGGATTGTCTTGATGGACTTTGGTCCTACCACGATTTCAAGATTTCATGGAAATGATATGTTTCATTCCATACTCCACATTTATTGTTTATGCACTGCTTCATGTATTAGTTATACCTGATAGAGTACCTTTCATGACTGTTGCATATATACATTGTCATATCATCGCTTCATGTATTAGTTGTACCTGATAGAGTACCTTACATGATTGTTGCATAAAGATTGTCATATTACTGTTTCATGTATTAGTGATACCTGCTAGTGTACCTTTCATGACTATTGCACATATATGACTTTTATTGCTATTAGTTGCTTATATTAGATTCGCGTTGTACGTGCCTACTTGCGATTACCTGCATATGTTATTTACTATTCACGAGTTGGCAACTCACCCCCGTTGTGTCATAGGGTTTTGCAGGTTGTTTCTCCAGAGTAGTCGAGGCAGGCTATTCATCTCTCACATCATCTTTTGCAGCGGATACCGTTTCGGCTCACGGTGTGCAGTTTTGCTTAGGTGGGTTTTGTGGTTATCCAACGTTGTTTATTTTATATTCGTTGTCTCCTCTACTCTCCATCTACCATTATCTTGTATGACTTAGAGACTTGATATGAGAACGATATTGTATATTTTGGGGACTTGGATGTCTTTTATGCAGTTTTACTTATATCGTCTTTTATTTCTTCGCTACGACGTTGTATATCTGTTGTAGTGGATATTTTCCGCCGTTGGGCATGGATTTGCTCCCGTTGGGGATGCTTTACTTATATTTATGTTGTACCCATTTTTGGGGTTGGTTTTTACAAAGAAGGTGCTGCCGAAATTTTCAAGAAAATAAATTGGACTTAACGAATTTATACTTGAGATTTTCAAAAGTTTAAACAATGTTTCTTATCTTTTCTTGTCTTTTAATAGTTTAGATTTCTGTGTTTTGGCTTTCTTTTACTGCGTTACGCTTGTAGACGTTGCGTAGTATTAGGGCCGTCACGTGCCAATTTCGGGTCGTGACACTGCCACATGATAACATTCTCAAAGGAGGGGAGCATGAGAATGTGGACAATCTCTCCCAGTGCTTTGCAAATGAAGATGAGGACGAGATGATTTCAGAATTTCCACCGGCGCCAAAAGAGCTGGAAGATGGAATACACACCACAGCAGACAACCTGAGAAAAATCGACTTGGGGACGACAAACGAGCCAAGGCCAACGTTCGTCAGTGAGCTGCTGTCTGAGAAACAGGTGGCCACGTTAAAGGATGTGCTTATGCAGTATAAAGACTGTTTCGCATGGAACTATTCCGAGATGCTGGGATTAGATCCAGAGATAGCTGTGCATAAACTGGCGATATCACCGGACGTCAAGCCAGTCAAACAGGCGCCAAGAAGAATGCGGCTCGAGCTTGAGATGAGTATCAATGCCGAAGTCAAGAAGCTAATCGAATCCGATTTATCCAAGAAGTACAATACCCTGACTGGATCGCCAATATCGTTCCGGTAATGAAGAAAAATGGGACAGTACGCATCTGCGTAGATTTTCGGGATCTCAACAAACCTTGTCCGAAAGATGACTTCCCAGTGCCTGTTACCGAGCTGATGATCGATAACACATCCACCCATGAATTCTTCTCCTTCATGGACGGATCCTCACGGTACAAACAAATCAAGATGCATCCTGAAGACCAAAGCCACACTGCTTTCCGGACTCCACTGGGCATATTCTGCTAAAAAGTGATGCTCTTTGGTCTGAAAAACGTTGGCGCCACCTACCAGAGGGCCACGACAAAGATCTTCGACGACCTTGTATATGAGATTGTTGAATGTTATATCGACAATCTCGTGGTGAAAAGCAAATCGTATGAGGAACACTGGGAGCATTTGAAAATAGTATTCCAGCATCTTCGGAAATATAATCTGAAGATGAACCTCTGAAATGCGCGTTTGGAGTTTCCTTATGGCAAATTCCTAGGATTCATCGTACGACACCGGGGCATCGAAATAGACCCGTCAAAGATCAAGGCGATTATAGAAATGCCTTCGCCAAGAACTCTCAAGCAATTGCGGTCTCTCCAAGGAAATCTCGTGTATATCCGGCGGTTCATAGCTAAACTCTCCGGCAGATGCCGCTCCTACAGTCATCTAATGAAGAAAGGGAACCCGTTCGTTTGGGATCGCAAATGCCAAAGCGCACTGGACGAAATCAAGCAATATCTGCAGAACCCGCCGGTACTGACCTCTCCGGTCAAGGGAAAGCCCCTTATCCAATACACAACAACCCTCGAAGGTTCTTTAGGCGTGTTATGGGCACAAGAGAACGACCAGGGGAAGGAGAGACCTCTCTATTATTTGAGTCGAGTTCTCCTGAGGGCAGAAAATAACTACTCCCCCATCAAAAAGCATTTCCTGGCACTGATCTTCGCGGTAACGAAGCTTCGATATTATGGCACATGAGGTCCATCTCATATCAAAAGTGGATCCTCTCAAGTATTTGATGTCAAGAGCCATGCTAAGAGGAAGGCTTGCCAAATGGGCCCTCCTCTTGATGGAGTTCTCGATAGTATATCGACCCCTCAAGGCAATAAAAGGCCAGGCCATCACCAACTTTCTCGCCGAGCATCCGATACCTGCCGACTCTCCTTTGAACTGCGAGTTGCCGGACAAACACGCATTTGACGCAATTGACAGGGAGAAAGAAAGGAATGATACCCGATGGGAATTCTACTTCGATGGAGCGTCCTCCTTGAAGAAGCGAAAGCAAAACACCCCCATGATTAAAGCCGGGGTAGGCCTTATCTTCGTAACTCCATAAGGAGGGATAATGCGTTTCGCCCTTTCATTAACAGAGCTGAGAACAAACAATGAGACTGAGTATGAAGCTTTAATAGCAGGTCTTGAGATTGCTGTCGACATGGGGATCGAAAACTTCCTCATATATGGAGACTCCCAGCTAGTCGTCAACCAATTAAAGGGCAACTATCAGACGTGTAAATCCGAGTTGGTAAAATATGGCGAGAGAGTGCAGCAATTGCTGACACAAATCCCTTCCTACACCCTGGAAAGCATACCACGTGCGGAAAATAGCAAGGAAGATGCGTTAGCCAAGCTCGCTAGAGAACTGGCCGACGAAAACCTCGATGACGTAAGGATCATTGTGCAAAGCCGCCGGATTCTCGCACCAGCAGAGATATCTTCAAAGACGTTTAGAGAAGAGGAAGCAACCGAACAAGAGGCCTTCCAATTAGAGGATGAAGAAAAGGCGAAGGGTTGGAGAGAAGTCTTTATAGACTACTTCAAATCCCATCGAACGCCCGAAAACGCGTCGTCAAGACATCGGCTCATGAAGCGAGCCCTGTCTTTTGCCTTCGTCGATGATACTCTTTATAAGAGATCATTCGACTGTCTATGGTTGAGATGCCTAGGACCGAAAGAAGCAAAGAGGGTCGTCCAAGAAACTCATGGCGGACTCTGCGGTTTCTATCAAGCTGGGCCAAAGATGAAGCTGAAGATCAAAAGAATGGGCTATTATTGGCCCACGATGATTCAGAACTGTCTTGAATATGCGAAGCAGTGTCACTCATGCCAAATTCATGGGGATTTCATTCACCAGCATGTGAATCCGCTACACTCGACATTGGCTAGCTGGCCATTCGAAATGTGGGGAACCGATATAATCGGGCCCATCGAACCAGCATCGTCCAAGGGACATCGGTTCATACTAGCAACAACCGATTACTTCTCTAAGTGGGCAGAAGCAATACCGTTAAGAGAAGTGAAGACAAAGAACATCCTCCATTTCTTCAAGAAACATGTCATCTACCGGTTCGGCACTCCGCGACGGATTATCTCGGATAATAGGCCGGCCTACAGAAGCCATAAGATCAGCCGCTTCGCACAGCAGTATAAAATAGATTGGAGATATTCTTCAGTTTATAATCCCCGAGCTAACGGTCTAGCTGAAGCTTTCAACAAGACCTTGACAAAGATCATAAAGAAAACGGTGTCCAGAAATAAAAAAGGACTGGCACGAGAGATTGCATGAAGCTCTCTGGGCCTATTGGACTATGTTCAAGACGGCCACGAACACAACGCCATTTGCGTTAGTATTCGGCACGGAAGCGGTACTTCCCTTGGAGATAGAGCTACCCTATCTACGAGTGGCGGTTCAGTACCAACTAACGGATGAAGAGAATGCCCATCTTCGGCTTGAGGAGCTAGACGCCCTTGATGAAACTCGTCTCATGGCGCAGCAAAACCTAGAGGCTTACAAAGCAAGGATGACGCGCTCATACGAAAGATTGACTCGGCCGAGAACATTCAGCCAAGGCGAACTTGTGCTAGTCGTAAAAAGACCTATGATCCCCAACAGTGCCAAACGGGGGAAATTCGAGCCGAACTATGAGGGCCCGTACATCATAGATAAGGTCTACCAAGTTGGGTCCTACTTGCTCATGGATATGCATGGCGAAAGACCCTTCCGGCCAATAAACGTCCGGTTCCTTAAGAAATACTACGCTTAACAAGTCACGGCTCAGGTTAATGATGGATGATGACGCTCGTGTCCGCTCGCTATCTCCCTAAGTCCAAACTCTATAAGTAGTATCCAGCGAAACCTCGCCTCCAAAAACAGTGGACCGTAATGTCCTTAAACTAACAATGGACCGAAATGTCCTTAAACTAGCTGCGGACCGCAACGTCCTTAAACTAGCTATGGACCGAGATGTTCTTAAACTAACATTGGACCGAGATGTCCTTAAAATAACATTGGACCGAGATGTTTTTAAACTAACAACGGACCGAGATGTTCCTAAACTAACAACGTCGCCTCAAACACGGAGATAGTGGAGTACAAGTCCACAAGTCCCAGCGGTGAGGACTGGGACTCAAATCCCACCGGAAAACAAATGGGCCACATGCGGTGAAACTATTCTCGAGAGTTTCATTATAAATAAAAAAACGGTACGTCCATAAGAGAAATGGGCATGGATGAAAACCCGAAAGGGCTCCGTGAATAAAAACAGCAGGACGGCCGGCGAGTTCGTGAAAACCCGAAAGGGCGCAGACTCGTAAAAAAAAAATCATGCACACTTGCAAGGTCCTCTCAAACTTGTAAGGAGAAAATACCTACGTGAGATCCTTACAACTCACAAGAGAGCAACACACTTAGGGATCCCCACGATTCCTAAGGAGAAATTACACTTACGGGATCCTCATGACTCGTAAGGAGAATCCCCCCTATGAGACTCTCACGGCTCATAGGATTCAAAAGCCTTAAGCTACAGGGATCTGAACCTATTCTTAAGCCATCACATCCCCCAGTTTGCCCTACAAGCGGTCAATATTGACCCTTGTATACAATCCATGGGCACGAATAAATGTTTCCCCCACCAAGTTCCACCAATGGCGTGAAATTTCCCCATGTGGTGAACGACACTTGTAAGTCCTCTCGACTTATAAGGAGAAAACACTCTTGTAAGATCCTTACGACTTATAAGAGAACACACTCTTAAGAATCCTCACGATTCCTAAGGAGAAACGCACCTACAAGATCCTCACGACTCGTAGAGAGAAACACCTTTATGAGACTCTTACGGCTCATGAAGTCAAAAGCCTTAGTCGACAGGATCCTAACCCTGTTTGCTAAGCCACCTTTGTTTGAATTGACAAAGGCAAATGATGATTCGCTCCTGCCAATATCCCAGTTGTAGCGATGTTGATACCTAAATCGATATCAAATTTCAAGTCCTTTCACGGCAAATGATGATTCGCTCCTGGCAATATTCCAGTCGCAGCGATACTGATGCTAAGATTGGTATCAGACCTCAAGTTCCATACTCGCAGCAAAAAAAAATCAGCAAGCCAAAAATGCATATGAAATAGCTGAAATGATAGGGCAACTCACAACAAAAATCAGCGAGTAAAATATATGTATATAAAAATAGCCGAAATGATTGGGCAACTCGCAATAAAAAGCAGCGAGTAAAAAAAATAGCCGAAATGATTGGGCACCGCGAAAAATAGCCGAAATGATTGGGTGATCGCGACTTACGCGGTATAAAAATTTGAAATGTTAGAGCATCGCGGAAAGAAACAAAAAAATGAAACTTTTGCCCTGTATGTGAGATCACATCGACCCCTGTATACAATCCATGGGCACAAACGAAAAGGGAACCACATTGTCCTACCAGGCTTCATCAAAGAGAGACTAGATCTCGATGGCTACATCTACAGCCTAGAAATCAACAACGGCGTTCCTTCTCGTTCCAACCAGAAGCAGATACGACGTCAGCAAAACGGTGCCACGGCAAAGTACACTAGTTCCAGATTTTGACGGTTCACAGACAGCCTATAGACTACCTCGGAGCCACGGCAAAGTCCCCTAGTTCCAAGTCTCGACGGTTCACAGACAGCCTAGAGACTACCTCGGAGCCACGGCAAAGTCCCCTAGTTCCAAATCCCGACGGTTCACAAACAACCCAGAGACAACCTCGACATTCGTCGTAATATTGCAGACACGATGTCAACAAACGAAGTAAAGGAAGATCTCTAGTTTCAGGGTGTTGACGGCAACTCAAATGAGACCTGAAAGACTATCGGAGACCATCCCACTCCAGCGCGGAGTGGCCATGACTCATTGGGGCTCCCAAACTGAGCCTAACCTCAAGTAAAAAGAGACATGGAATATCCCTAACGCTTGCTCTTTCGACGGTAATATTACCTGGAAGATTACTTGAAGATGTCTTGTCCAGCCCCCGAAGGGATCAGAGACGCGACAGTCGTGGGGATACCTGAACAGCAAGATTGCATATCGGGGAATATATCGGCCAACACGACGGTGCGACGGGTAAAAAACCCTAGCACCACAGACCCTAACGGACTTCTATTAGCAGGAGTTAACTGTGACATTAAGACACCCTTGCGAGAACTTCTCGATTCGTCTCGACTCGTGAGGAAATTAATGTCCTTGCGAGAACTTCTCGATTCGTCTCGACTCATAGGGAAAAGCCTTAGACAATAGGGATAAGGACATGTTTTCTAAGCACTGGGATCCTGCAAGTCGGTTCAAGATGGACTATTGCATACTATTCACAGGCCACACTCTCCAAAGTCAAATATCGACAAGGAGGGAAGCAACCACTTATGAGTCCTCTCAACTTGTAAGGGGAAAATTCTCTTGTGAGATCCTTACGACTCTCAAGAGAAAACACACACTTAGGAGTCCACACGACTCTTAAGGAGAAAATACACCTACGGGATCCTCTCGACTCGTAGGGAGAAAAGTCTTTATGAGACCCTCACGGCTCATAAAGTTGAAAAGTCCTAGGCGGCAGATCTGAACCTGTTTTCTAAGCCAATGTTGCCCTGCAAAGAGATCAAGATAGACTATTTACAAGTCGCATTTGCTAAAAAGGACACGCCGGTATGAAATAAAATATGTCTTTTATTCATGAATACAAGGTATATTTCATAAAAGAATCAAAATGAATACAAGATACTCTCATTCAGGAGTAAATAAAAAAAAGGAGAATATAAAAAAAAAATCTTTAAGCCGGCGGATGGTGCAATAAACTCGTCAGTTCATCGTCCTTCCGCTGAGCTTCGGCTTCAAGCTTTGTTATTGCTACAAGACGGGTCTCCGCTTGAGTCTGTTGAGTCAGATACGAAGAGAACCGACTCTCAAGCTCCTTTTCAGCAACTTTATGAGCTTCAACCATCTCGCGGGTAAAGATAACGGCTTTATCAAGAGCTACCACCTCTATGATAGTTTCTTGAACCACCCGCCAAATTTCGTACGCACGGGTGGTCTTAGTAGTGAGTTGAGATTGGAGTTCCCCCAAAGCATTTGAAGCTAGATCCCTCTCCGAAAATTTCCGGTTGAGCCTCTTCTCGGAAAACTGTAGATTAGCGGCACACCGCTCAATCCACCCCCACAGGCTCACCTTTGCAGTCAGGAGCTCGGAAGGAAGGCGTATGAACTCAAGATTATGTAAGCAAGTCTCCACTCGGCGACAATACTCAATCCAAACATGCACCAATGTTTCGTCATGATAAGTGGCAAGGAAGGGCAAAGAAGTATTGGTTTCGGCAGCAAATTCTTTGGCTGTAACAGAACTACCAGCACGAAGATCTTTAATAAGGGCTGCAAAGAGTGAATGCTTTGTCTCACCATCCTTTCAGACGCACGTCGGGCATATGGGGCCGGTGGCATAAAGATTCGGGACTCTAACAGAGCCAGAGCTGGCAAAGGTGTCAAAATTTATGAATAGTCAGCGAGACTGGCAAATATGGAATAAATAAAACAATGCCAAGGGTAAAGTTTTACTTACCCACAGTCATGCAAGGGGGTTTGAAAGATCCCCAAGCCCATCAAGGATCTCCATTTCGTCATCAGCTTCCAGAACTGCAGAGGGCATATTAGCATCGTTGTAAAAAAGTGATAATAAAGCAAAGAGGTCAAAGAACACCGGCCTTGCCCGGAAGAAAGCACGATGCTTTGCGGGGATATCGCCCGTAGGGCAGCCATATCAAGTAAGCGCTGGAAGGACTTCCTGGGAGATAGGTCCACTTTAGAAGCCGCCAATTCCCGGGATCATTAAAATAAAATGTAAGAGATTACCTTCGACGCTCCGCTCGCCTTGAACTGGAGGTATAGCAGCTTCGGCAGCCTCCTCCTTGCCCTCATGCACATCACCGGGGACATTTGCTAGTGTAGCAGCTTCCAGTTGCGAAGCAAAAACCGCCACTTCAAGCTCCAAAGATGGAACAGTGGCCTTCGCGGTCCTTCCTACAATCTTCAAGACGCTACCAGAAAAATCCATTGGGTCTATGACCAGCAAGGTCGCCTCTGTGGAAAGTATAGACGCCGAAGAGACGGAGGTCATCACCGGGAGCTCCAAAATAGAACTAACAGCTTCGGCGGAGGTCTTCTGCACCTTTCAGTGCATCACTAGATACATCCATAGGGTCTGTCCCCAATGGGGTCACCTTCGCTCGAGGAATGAACACCGAAGGAACAAGAGCCACCACCGGAGGCTCCGCAACAGGAACGGCGGCCGTAGTAATCCCTTCTGCACCTGCCGATGCGTCATGGGAGACATCTATAGAATCTGCGGTCATGGCATGACCTGGGCGCAGATCCTCTTTCCTTGCTGAAGTCCCTGCAAAGTTTTCGCAAAGATAAGGAGATATAAAAAGCGATACAAATTATTTGACAAAAGAAAAATACGGAAAGCACACATACCGATGTGCCATGATGCTTCTAGTATGGCTTTTTCAAGCCGTCGTTCCTTCCTGAGGAAATGTGCTCGCCGGCCTTCAAATGCAGATTCATGCCCACCGGTCTTCAGTGCCAGCTCATCTTCAGAAGCAGCCCAGATGGGCTGCTTGAAGGCTCTTTCATCTTCCCTTCGCAGAGGACCCATATGCACTCTCCGTAGTGAAGGGGGATCTTCGTAGAAGATAACCGAGGTAGGGCTTTTTCGGGATGCACAAATTTTCGTTCTCATCCTGTGAGCGCCTTAAAACTTCAACTGATTGCGCGGCTTCCTCAGCGGACGAGCTAGGGTAAATAAGACCATCATCCGGCTCTTGCATGGAGATGTGTTCATCTTGAACAATAAGCTCAGATTCCAGCAAGAGGTCAAGTAGGCCAGCAACTGTTTTCTTCCTCCTTTTCGAGCTGGAGCTAACACTGGAAGAGGACCACTTCCTTCCCTTCGGTGCTTTGGCGCGACGTTGGCCAACCTCGCTTCTGGTATCCCCTTTTGGCGATACCACCGCGGATGACACCGCCACTGATAGTACTGTCACTAGCGCTTCTTCGGAGGCCTTTGCTTGAGCTCTAGTGCAAACCGGCATCCCAGCAGTGCGAGGAGCGAATTCTGTTTCTTCGGCTCTCGGGATAAGAACCACACCGCTATCCCTCAATGGAGGGCGAATCACTGTCCGCAGCCGCAACGGAATACCAGTGGCTTGGGCCGGAGCCAACGATCGACACTCAAAGAGTACCCGCCTCTCCTCAACGATGACGGGACCGACTCGATGACGATACCAACCCGTGAAAACCCCCACACACCTTGGAATATAGTCGGTCTTGAGGATCACGAAACGGGAGCCAGTGTTCAGCCGCATAAGGTGATGGGTGATGTCATGTGTGACTTCCAGAGACGGAGTAGGTTCAACCAAGAACCTCTCGAAGGAGACCCCCCCAGAAGATTGGAGAAAATAAAGAAGAAGATGAGTTCTCTCTGAAGAAAAAGAAACCCTATGTGAGGGAAAAGACCTAGAGATCATTTTATCTCCTTTTACAAGAGTTTAACTCTTCCAAAAAAGAACTTAGTTCTTCTTTTGGTTGAGGTCTGCAGAAGCAGATCTCCCTACAAGTTGAGAATTTAATTCTTATCGGGGAGATTCTGTTATGCAGTCCCAAAACTTAGAGGAAAGAACTAGGTTTAAAGAATTTAATTCCTCTAAAGACATAGGAATTTAATTCCTTTGATAAAACTAGGGTTTAACCCTGCATAAGAATTTAATTCTTATAAAACAAAGGACTTGAAACTCTCAAGACTGAGATCAAGAGCCTCATGCATATTAGCGTTCAACGCTATAACGACATATCACGTGTTCCCACGTGAGCACCTCTAAGGACCAAAAAAGAATGACTGGGTTCGAGTCACTTGATCCCACGTGACCCTTAATAGTGTTCAACACTTGTAAAAAGGGAGGGGGAATAAATTAAGAAAGTTCTCATTTTGGGGTGCCTCACATGATCCCACGCGACCCCCAATAATGCTTAGCACCTAGAACAGAATAGGAAGATAAATCCGAAGGAGGCAATGCCCAACTCTAGAGCACCTCACGTGCCCACACGTGATGGCCACAATGACTAAGTGTTTAACACTTATATACAGATAGGGATTTAGACCCAAGTGCATGACGCCCAATTTTCAGGTGCCTCACGTGCCGCACGTGAGCGCTCCAAATTTCAGTGCTAACACTACTTATGAGCCTCACGTGGGAGCACAAGAGCGTCAAGCAGATAGCAGTGTTTAACACTGCGAGAGGCCAACCTTAGCCAAAATTAGCCAAGTCTCCCAAGGCCAAAACCTTTTGACCATCAATCAACTGAGCTCTCCTATACTCAGGTCTCCCCGAATCGATCTTAGTGCCAAAGATGGCCAATGATCTCCTAAAACATGGCATCTAAAATGATGTTCGTTCTACCATGATCTCTCCCTTCAATCTGGGGTTCGGTTCAAGGTTACATCTCTCCACACCTCTGATACATGTCGTTATAATTCTTCAACGATGTTAGAGAGGTGGAGGGTCCCGACGACCAAAAGCTCTTGGATGCACTCTCAAACCCATGAGCATACCATAATGGACCGGAATGTCCTTAAACTAGCTGTGGACCGCAGCGTCCTTAAACTAAAACGATAGTGCTTAAATGCTCTTTCGTTGAATAAAAAATGATACCGAACCCCCGTTAAGTAGATCTTAGTCCAATATCGAATTAACGTATCCTTAACAAATATTTAAGTCGATCTTAATCTCAAATAAGGTTAACGATCCTTAGATCAAACCAAACCCAAATCTAAGAAAATACGGATTTGGACTAATCTACGCCCTACGGGCGACAACACAAATTATATTGTTAGAGATAGTGCCCTCAGAGTCAATTATTGGATCACAGGCACGTGATTGCAATGATTGAGGGAGGACTTATCCCGGTGGGACAGTCTTACTCATGATGATAGTATGCTATCTGGTTTACCTTTATCATCGTGTACTGCTTTAGGTGACCTTACATGTCACTATTGCACGTTGATAGAGCCCCTAAGATTCTTGCTTGACTGCCAGCAGTATGAGGGCGATCATATACGTGAGAGCTGTTAGTCTATAAGCACATCCTTAAAAGGTCCCTAGTCGTGGGAGTTTCGAGACAGGGCATCGATACTCCAGAGTAGACTAGTGTATACAGTCGAGACCCCGACGAGGGGCGGTGGCCGGTCTCACAAGCTACTGGTGTCAGTTGGTTCACCTAAGATATATACAGGTGCTCATTGGGTTAAAACCTTACTTCCTCCAGCCAAAACTCGCACTTACTCATCTTCGCATACAATTTCTCCTGTCTCAACGTCTGCAGTGCGATCTTCAAATGCTCAGCATGCTCTTCAAAACTCTTCGAGTAAACCAGAATATCGTCAATGAATACCACAATGAACTGATCCAAGAACGGTGAAAAGATTCGGGTCATCAAGTCCATGAATACTGCCGGCGCATTCGTTACTCCGAAGGGCATCACTAAGTACTCGTAATGTCCATACCGAGTTCGGAACGCCGTCTTGCAAATATCTTTTGTTTTCACTCGGACTTGATGATATCCGGATCGTAAATCCAACTTCAAGAATACCCTCGCGCCACTAAGCTGCTCAAAAGTTCTCCAATGCGAGGGATCGGGTACTTGTTCTTGATAGCCACCTGGTTTAATTCTCGATAGTCGATGCACATCCTTCTTGTGCCATCCTTCTTCTTTACTAGAAGAACTGGAGCTCCCCAAGGCGAGTTACTGCTTCGAATCCAACCCCTTTCAAGCAATTCAGCAACCTGTTTCTTTACTTCTTCCAACTCTACTGGCGCCATTGGATAATACGCTTTAGATACTGGCGCTGCACCAGGAATAAGATCAATTGTGAACTCCACGTCTCTCCTCGGCGGTAAACCCGATATATCTTCAAACACGTCCATAGAATCACGAACAACAGCCGGCTCTTTACTTTCATCACTTCCATTGATGCAAGAATATTGTTTGTCGGCCTAGCTCTAAATTCGACCGGCCCGACCGAACTGCTTCCTTAATGCAACTGCTGTCTATTGCAAACTCCCTTTCATCCCAGATAAACTCTGCTGCTCTTGGCTGCTGTAAGTATTTGTGAGAAAGTGGTCAAACCCAGGGAGACAATCTGCCTCTGGATGTCCACGTCCAGTCTGCGCATGAACCTCCGTACCCTGTCAGCATCGTTGGCAACTAAAGGTCCAGCGAAACTACTGAGTCTCGTCCATTCTGCTACATGCACATCTACGGGTGCTCCCTTTTGCTTTTGTCCGATGAACTTCTCTTCCATTTCCTCCCATGCAGTCCGCGGGAAGAACTTCTTCAGGAAACTCTTAGAAAAATCCGCCCACTTGATCGGCTTGGGCAAGCGGGTCTCCTCAACAAGCCACCATTCTCGGGCGTAGTCCACTAGCTGAATGCGTACCATAATAACTTTTTTGTCATCTGGAATCTGTGCCGCTAAAAGCAAGTTCTCTGTGTCAACTAGCCACTGCTCCACTGGCAACGGCTCCTTTAAACCAGTAAATGTAGACGGACCCAACCGCCTGAAATCTGCTACGGTCCCTACTCGGTCAACTGGTCTAGCTCCAACATTGTTCACAGACTGCTGAACGATCTGCAAACCTTCCCGAAACGAGTCCGCTTGCTGCTGGATCAGCTCGGTCTGTTTCTTTGATTCTCCAGCATTCCTCTTATCACTCCAAGCATGGCGGCTTCGTCTACACGCCTCTGGTATGTCTTCAATTTCTTACAGGCCATAATCCTAAACTCAAAATACCCAACATTAGCATGATGATAGATTTTGAATATAGATCAAGGCTAGAACTCCAAGATACTTAAATAGAGTACCGCATTGTAACTATGCCGCGGTATCATAGCCACAATTACATAACTCCATCCAAGTCGCCTAAGTCCTAGAGATAACAAGGAATCAGGTTTTCGAATCGATATCCAAAGGAAGTTTGCACATCGTAAAAGATATAATCAGGAAGAATATGATTCAAGAATGGTAAAACGGTCAAGGTGGCAGGACATGTTTCCTAAACACGGGTATTCTGATTTGTGTATTGGGTACAATACCTAACTACAAAAGAATCAACCCGACTATCCTATGGCTCTGATACCAAAAGAACCATGTCACGCCCCGCTTCCCGGAGTACGCTAGATTGGGCACGTGACATAGCCAACCATGCTACCTGTGGGTAGGAAGTATCCATCCACAGTCACATTACGGCTGTAGAGATATCAAGAACAAGATAAAACTATCTAAAACATGTCCATAATCCAGAATAACAGGAGTCAATAATAAATAAATGCGGAAGCAAATGATCCAATACAAATAACTGAAAAGTGTGTCCCATAATACGGGCTCACATCAGGAAATAAATGCAGGAAATAAAACTAACTACTACTGAACTCACAGCTCAGCCTGCTGGCTGAAGTACTCCTGCTCGGACTGCAACAGCGGTACGGAATCTGGGCCATGCAAAACCCAGACGTCAGCGCGTCATGTCAACAAGTAATATAATATGAACAGTGTAATAGGCAATGCAGAACTAAACATGAATAAAGCAATAATGTGAAACAAGCGGTGCAGGGTAATGTGCAGTGGATAACTAAACTGTTCTATCGGGTTTCCTAGTCTAAAGTCTTTGAAATCAATTTGAGTAATCCTCCATGTAACTCAAAGGATATGTCCCGTTACCCCCCGGGACCACGGATCAGGAATATGTGAACCAATAGTGGTTCTGTCCCGTTACCCCCCGGGACCACGGATCAGGAAAATGTAAGAGTCACGAATGGCTCTGTCCCGTTACCCCCCGGGACCACGGATCAAGTAATACCCTTTTAAGTTACACTTTAGTTTACACTTTTGATTTCCCCATACCCCCAAGTTATGTATGTCGAGTCAGGTATTCAGTAATCAAGAACTAATGCCAACACAGGATCAGGTAAAAGCAGGTTTGTCTGGATAGACAACATGAACGGTCCATGAGGACTACATGTTATGTTTGTTGGCATTAGACACAAGATCAGGTAACAGGTAAAGCCATAGTACATCAGGTCCTCAGGTAATGTATAAAGGTGTCATGTCATGTCAAGAGTGTACGGTACCGTGTCATGTCAAGTAGGAAGTGTAACAGGTCATGTCAGGAAGCACAAGATGTCATGTGGGTGCTCATAATCAAACTAACATAAGCATGTGTATAAATAAACAAGCATGAGTACTATCAGAACAATAAACTGGAACATGTAATATGATATGCAAATAGATTTAATTACAAGGATATGGATGCACAGTTATCGATTAGGGTTACATTTATAGTTCCAATATTAATTAGGATGCAATTTATTAAACATGGAGTGTTAATATCACATTATTATGTAGTAATGTGATCTATGAATGCAATTATATGTATCTTAAATGCGATGGATGCAAACGGGTATCCGAAAAGTTATAAAACTATAAAATGGTAATGTGGGATGTACAACTAAGCAATATGTGATATAAATATTGATATAATAATATTAATATGGATAGCATATTCAAAGCGATTAATAACTATAAAAGTGGTATTGATTAACCGTGCACAAGAAGGTTCCGTTCAGAAATTCAGCGTCACCCTAATTTGTAAAATAGCTTAAAAATAACAAACGTTCTCCAAAAGGGACGTGTATTATACCAAAACAAAGATAATTCAATAAGGTTTTCAGTTTTATAAGTATAAGCATCTCAGGTTGTCCTTACAAAAAGTTATGAACATTCGAAATTGAAAGTTTGCTGCTGGAATTTCCCTGGACAGCAGTTTGGAGACATTTTCATTTGCATTTTACGTTATTTAAACAATTTATTTTGTAAGTAAATATTTCATAGAGTTATAGTATTCTGAGTTAGCTTCGTAACGAACTAAAGAACATATACTAATGATTTTTCTATGATTTATAATGAATTTTATAAAATAAGGTGTACAGTAAATTTCAGATTTGTCATATCCGATTTTTCAACGACGTTTCATGTGTAAACTATAAGATTTTCAAATGTATAATATTATAAAATGAAGATTATAAACTAATTAAAGATAATAATAATAAATATTATGACGATATATATTTTAAATGATATGGTTGCAGTATAATGTAATCTAGTATGTCACAAGATAAGTTTTCATGATCTAGATTTAATATGATATAAACGGATGCAAACGGAACATCGAAACATTATAAAATTAAACATGGGGCGCTAGATTTAAACTATAGGTATGGTATTTATTTAAATAGGTATAAAATGAATTATATAGCATGTAGCAAGATTAACTTGCCTCGATGGGTCGCGAATCGGGAAAACGGAACGTTAACCGTCGGCGGGGAAAACTCACGACGGGCGCACGGTTCACGGAATGAACCCAAACGACGAACAAAGGAACCACACGGGTCGGGGTACCTCGCTGGAATGTTGAGAAGCGTCACCGGCACGACGGAATTCCAGCAACAAAAGAACAGTTAAAAAAGAAGAAGAGAGAAACGAGACATGAAGCAAGAAGAGAAAGAATGATAAAGAGAAGTACGAGAGAATATATGAGAGAGAGAGAGAGAAAAAGTGGAGAGAGAGAGAGCTGCAGGTGGGGGCCCACGGAATTAAAAGGAACGCGATTGGCTAAAGGGGAATCGTTAGTTAGGGATAAATATTAATTAAAGATTCAAAACATTTTAAGGAACAGTAGGATATATATATAGGTTAATTTAAAGATTTAAAAGATAGGTAATGAACAGTAAGATATCAGGTTAGTTAGAAAAATATATGCGATGGTTTTAATAATATTAAATTTGGGATTTTGGCGCCAAATAAAACATTTCCAAATCGCGCCCGGGTCGAGTCCAAAAATTTGAAATTGAAATAATAGGATTTTAACCGGGATCCAAATTTTAAAATTAAGTGTTTTATGATTAAAAAGCATACCCCCAAAACGGACACATGTACGCGCGCATAGCTGTCTAAACTCGTCCGTTTCACTGAACGGGACGAGAACACAATGCACGGACGCTACCACGAGGCTAGGGGTGTCAAGTAGGCCAAGATGAATATTTTCAATTTTATTTTAGATGCCAAAATTTGTTATATGTAGAAATGACTTTGCCGGGTAAATTTTACAGTAAGCAACAACAAGCAAGTTAAATGAAATGAGTACCACATTATGCTCAAACAGTAACTGAAAATTGTAGAATTGGGCTCTGGTGTTACATTATACCCAACTACAAAAAGAATTTCGTCCTCGAAATTCCAAGAATACAAAGATAGATAACTACAAGAAAATGTGAGGAAACTTCTGCCGGATTTCATCTTCTCGTTCCCAAGTGGACTCTCCATGCGAGCGATTACCCCAAGAAACAAGCACAAGGGGGATAACCTTGTTCTTAAGAACCTTTTCCCTTCGATCCACAATTTCAATCGGTCGCTCCTTAAAAGTCAAGTCTTCTCGTACTGTTAGCTCCGAATGATCTAAAACGTGTGTTTCATCTCGAACATACTTACGGAGTTGAGATACGTGAAACATATCGTGCACATTTGCCAAGGACTGCGGTAACGCCAAACGATACGCTACCTCACCAACACGCTCCACGATCTCAAGGGTCCAACGAATCGAGAACTAAGCTTTCCTCGACTTCCAAATCGAATCACCCCTCTAGTCGGTGATATCTTCAAGAATACCAAATCACCCATGGTGAACTCTAGAGGTCTTCTTGACGTATCTGCCCAACTCTTCTGTCGGTCCTGTGCTGCCTTCATATGATTTCTGATAGGGTTAACCTTCTCAACTGTCTGCATAACCAAATCTGGTCCCAATAATCTTCGTTCACCGACATCGTCCCAACAAACAGGTGAACGGCATTTACGATCATACAAACCTTCAAATGGAGCCATCTGAATAGTTGCCTGAAAACTGTTGTTGTAAGACAACTCCACCAAAAGTAGATGATCCTCCTAAGATCCCTTGAAGTTCAACATGCATGCTCTCAACATATCCTCAAGAGTTTGGATCGTTCTCTCCGACTGACCTTCAGTTTGAGGATGATAAGCTGTGCTAAACTTCAATTGAGTCCCCAAACTTTCCTGTAAACTCCTCCAGAAGTGTGATAAGAACCGAGTGTCCCGATCGGACACGATGCTCACCGGTACTCCATGCAATCTTACAATCTCCTGCATGTACCGCTCTGCCAAAGTCTCTGTTGATTGACCAACCCGAAAAGGAATAAAGTGAGCTGCCTTGGTCAATCGGTCAACAATTACCCATACTGCATTGTTTCCTTTTGGACTCCGCGGTAAAGCCGTCACGAAATCCATGGTTATATGTTCCCACTTCCACTGAGGAATCGGAAGTGGTTGCAATAAACCAGCAACCATTTGATGTTCAGCCTTAACTTGCTGACACACCAAGCACTTCGCCACAAAGCGAGCAATCTCCCGCTTCATGCCCTCCCACCAGAAATGCTGTCGAATATCTCGGTACATCTTTGTGCCTCCTGGATGTATAGAATAAGCTGAACTGTGTGCCTCCTTCATAAGCTCTTCACGAACATCACCCTTTGGCACACACAAACGGCTACCATACCTCAACGAACCATCTTCGTGGATCAATAAATCTGTTCGTAGCCCGGCTTCAACCTGCTCTCGAAACTTTTGCAGTCTAGGATCCTGTGATTGAGCTGCTTTAATATTCTCAATCAAACACGAATGTACTTGCAGCTGCAACAACTGTCCCGTAGAACGCGGTAGCACAACCTCCAAGTCAAATCTTCGAAAATCTGCGACGATCTCCTTCTGCGTAGTTAACACCTGAATTACTGGTAACCGACTAAGCGCATCCGGCACAACATTAACCTTCCCCAGATGGTACTTAAGATCAAGATCGTAGTCAGCCATCAGCTCCAACCATCTACGCTGCCTCACGTTAAGCTCCTTCTGTGTGAACACATACTTCAAGCTCTTATAATCTGTAAAAACTTCAACTATTTCGCCCAAAAGGTAGTGTCTACAAATCTTCAAAGCGAAAATCACAGCCGCAAGCTCCAAGTCATGAGTTGGATAATTCTTCTCATGGGTCTTCAACTGTCTCGATGCGTATACTACAACCTTCCCATGCTGCATCAAAACACATCCCAATCCTTTCCCAGATGCGTCGCTGTGAATCACCAATCCTCCGGAATTGTCTGGCACGGTCAGAATAGGGGCAGTTATCAACTCCTGCTTCAACGTCTCGAAAGCTAACGCACACTTATCCGCCCATACAAAAGGTACCTCCTTGCGCGTAAGCTTGGTCAACGGCTCTGCCAGACGAGCAAAGTTCTCCACAAATCTCCTGTAGTATCCGGCTAATCCAAGAAAACTTCTTATCTCAGCAACATTTTTTGGAATAGGCCAATCTCGAACTGCTGCAATCTTTTCTGGATCGACGGCAATGCCATCGCCAGACACAACATGCCCCAAAAACCTTACTTCCTCCAGCCAAAACTCGCACTTACTCATCTTCGCATACAATTTCTCCTGTCTCAACGTCTGCAGTGCGATCTTCAAATGCTCAGCATGCTTTTCAAAACTCTTCGAGTAAACCAGAATATCGTCAATGAATACAACAATGAACTGATCCAAGAACGGTGAAAAGATTCGGTTCATCAAGTCCATGAATACTGCCGGCGCATTCGTTACTCCGAAGGGCATCACTAAGTACTCGTAATGTCCATACCGAGTTCGGAACGCCGTCTTGCAAATATCTTCTGTTTTCACTCAGACTTGATGATATCCGGATCGTAAATCCAACTTCAAGAATACCCTCGCGCCACTAAGCTGCTCAAAAGTTCTCCAATGCGAGGGATCGGGTACTTGTTCTTGATAGCCACCTGGTTTAATTCTCGATAGTCGATGCACATCCTTCTTCTTTACTAGAAGAACTGGAGCTCCCCAAGGCGAGTTACTGCTTCGAATCCAACCCCTTTCAAGCAATTCAGCAACCTGTTTCTTTACTTCTTCCAACTCTACTGGCGCCATTGGATAATACGCTTTAGATACTGGCGCTGCACCAGGAATAAGATCAATTGTGAACTCCACGTCTCTCCTCGGCGGTAAACCCGATATATCTTCAAACACGTCCATAGAATCACGAACAACAGCCGGCTCTTTACTTTCATCACTTCCATTGATGCAAGAATATTGTTTGTCGGCCTAGCTCTAAATTCGACCGGCCCGACCGAACTGCTTCCTTAATGCAACTGCTGTCTATTGCAAACTCCCTTTCATCCCAGATAAACTCTGCTGCTCTTGGCTGCTGCAAGTATTTGTGAGAAAGTGGTCAAACCCAGGGAGATAATCTGCCTCTGGATGTCCACGTCCAGTCTGCGCATGAACCTCCGTACCCTGTCAGCATCGTTGGCAACTAAAGGTCCAGCGAAACTACTGAGTCTCGTCCATTCTGCTACATGCACATCTACGGGTGCTCCCTTTTGCTTTTGTCTGATGAACTTCTCTTCCATTTCCTCCCATGCAGTCCGCGGGAAGAACTTCTTCAGGAAACTCTTAGAAAAATCCGCCCACTTGATCGGCTTGGGCAAGCGGGTCTCCTCAACAAGCCACCATTCTCGGGCGTAGTCCACTAGCTGAATGCGTACCATAATAACTTTTTTGTCATCTGGAATCTGTGCCGCTAAAAGCAAGTTCTCTGTGTCAACTAGCCACTGCTCCACTGGCAACGGCTCCTTTAAACCAGTAAATGTAGACGGACCCAACCGCCTGAAATCTGCTACGGTCCCTACTCGGTCAACTGGTCTAGCTCCAACATTGTTCACAGACTGCTGAACGATCTGCAAACCTTCCCGAAACGAGTCCGCTTGCTGCTGGATCAGCTCGGTCTGTTTCTTTGATTCTCCAGCATTCCTCTTATCACTCCAAGCATGGCGGCTTCGTCTACACGCCTCTGGTATGTCTTCAATTTCTTACAGGCCATAATCCTAAACTCAAAATACCCAACATTAGCATGATGATAGATTTTGAATATAGATCAAGGCTAGAACTCCAAGATACTTAAATAGAGTACCGCATTGTAACTATGCCGCGGTATCATAGCCACAATTACATAACTCCATCCAAGTCGCCTAAGTCCTAGAGATAACAAGGAATCAGGTTTTCGAATCGATATCCAAAGGAAGTTTGCACATCGTAAAAGATATAATCAGGAAGAATATGATTCAAGAATGGTAAAACGGTCAAGGTGGCAGGACATGTTTCCTAAACACGGGTATTCTGATTTGTGTATTGGGTACAATACCTAACTACAAAAGAATCAACCCGACTATCCTATGGCTCTGATACCAAAAGAACCATGTCACGCCCCGCTTCCCGGAGTACGCTAGATTGGGCACGTGACATAGCCAACCATGCTACCTGTGGGTAGGAAGTATCCATCCACAGTCACATTACGGCTGTAGAGATATCAAGAACAAGATAAAACTATCTAAAACATGTCCATAATCCAGAATAACAGGAGTCAATAATAAATAAATGCGGAAGCAAATGATCCAATACAAATAACTGAAAAGTGTGTCCCATAATGCGGGCTCACATCAGGAAATAAATGCAGGAAATAAAACTAACTACTACTGAACTCACAGCTCAGCCTGCTGGCTGAAGTACTCCTGCTCGGACTGCAACAGCGGTACGGAATCTGGGCCATGCAAAACCCAGACGTCAGCGCGTCATGTCAACAAGTAATATAATATGAACAGTGTAATAGGCAATGCAGAACTAAACATGAATAAAGCAATAATGTGAAACAAGCGGTGCAGGGTAATGTGCAGTGGATAACTAAACTGTTCTATCGGGTTTCCTAGTCTAAAGTCTTTGAAATCAATTTGAGTAATCCTCCATGTAACTCAAAGGATATGTCCCGTTACCCCCCGGGACCACGGATCAGGAATATGTGAACCAATAGTGGTTCTGTCCCGTTACCCCCCGGGACCACGGATCAGGAAAATGTAAGAGTCACGAATGGCTCTGTCCCGTTACCCCCCGGGACCACGGATCAAGTAATACCCTTTTAAGTTACACTTTAGTTTACACTTTTGATTTCCCCATACCCCCAAGTTATGTATGTCGAGTCAGGTATTCAGTAATCAAGAACTAATGCCAACACAGGATCAGGTAAAAGCAGGTTTGTCTGGATAGACAACATGAACGGTCCATGAGGACTACATGTTATGTTTGTTGGCATTAGACACAAGATCAGGTAACAGGTAAAGCCATAGTACATCAGGTCCTCAGGTAATGTATAAAGGTGTCATGTCATGTCAAGAGTGTACGGTACCGTGTCATGTCAAGTAGGAAGTGTAACAGGTCATGTCAGGAAGCACAAGATGTCATGTGGGTGCTCATAATCAAACTAACATAAGCATGTGTATAAATAAACAAGCATGAGTACTATCAGAACAATAAACTGGAACATGTAATATGATATGCAAATAGATTTAATTACAAGGATATGGATGCACAGTTATCGATTAGGGTTACATTTATAGTTCCAATATTAATTAGGATGCAATTTATTAAACATGGAGTGTTAATATCACATTATTATGTAGTAATGTGATCTATGAATGCAATTATATGTATCTTAAATGCGATGGATGCAAACGGGTATCCGAAAAGTTATAAAACTATAAAATGGTAATGTGGGATGTACAACTAAGCAATATGTGATATAAATATTGATATAATAATATTAATATGGATAGCATATTCAAAGCGATTAATAACTATAAAAGTGGTATTGATTAACCATGCACAAGAAGGTTCCGTTCAGAAATTCAGCGTCACCCCAATTTGTAAAATAGCTTAAAAATAACAAACGTTCTCCAAAAGGGACGTGCATTATACCAAAACAAAGATAATTCAATAAGGTTTTCAGTTTTATAAGTATAAGCATCTCAGGTTGTCCCTACAAAAAGTTATGAACATTTGAAATTGAAAGTTTGCTGCTGGAATTTCCCTGGACAGCAGTTTGGAGACATTTTCATTTGCATTTTACGTTATTTAAACAATTTATTTTGTAAGTAAATATTTCATAGAGTTATATTATTCTGAGTTAGCTTCGTAACGAACTAAAGAACGTATACTAATGATTTTTCTATGATTTATAATGAATTTTATAAGATAAGGTGTACAGTAAATTTCAGATTTGTCATATCCGATTTTTCAACGACGTTTCATGTGTAAACTATAAGATTTTCAAATGTATAACATTATAAAATGAAGATTATAAACTAATTAAAGATAATAATAATAAATATTATGACGATATATATTTTAAATGATATGGTTGCAGTATAATGTAATCTAGTATGTCACAAGATAAGTTTTCATGATCTAGATTTAATATGATATAAACGGATGCAAACGGAACATCGAAACGTTATAAAATTAAACATGGGGCGCTAGATTTAAACTATAGGTATGGTATTTATTTAAATAGGTATAAAATGAATTATATAGCATGTAGCAAGATTAACTTGCCTCGATGGGTCGCGAATCGGGAAAACGGAACGTTAACCGTCTGCGGGGAAAACTCGCGACGGGCGCACGGTTCACGGAATGAACCCAAACGACGAACAAAGGAACCACATGGGTCGGGGTACCTCGCTGGAACGTCGAGAAGCGTCACCGGCACGACGGAATTCCAGCAACAAAAGAACAGTTAAAAAAGAAGAAGAGAGAAACGAGACATGAAGCAAGAAGAGAAAGAATGATAAAGAGAAGTATGAGAGAATATATGAGAGAGAGAGAGAGAGAAAAAGTGGAGAGAGAGAGAGAGAGCTGCAGGTGGGGGCCCACGGAATTAAAAGGAACGCGATTGGCTAAAGGGGAATCGTTAGTTAGGGATAAATATTAATTAAAGATTCAAAACATTTTAAAGAACAGTAGGATATATATATAGGTTAATTTAAAGATTTAAAAGATAGGTAATGAACAGTAAGATATCAGGTTAGTTAGAAAAATATATGCGATGGTTTTAATAATATTAAATTTGGGATTTTGGCGCTAAATAAAACATTTCCAAATCGCGCCCGGGTCGAGTCCAAAAATTTGAAATTGAAATAATAGGATTTTAAGCGGGATCCAAATTTTAAAATTAAGTGTTTTATGATTAAAAAGCATACCCCCAAAACGGACACATGTACGCGCGCGTAGCCGTCCAAACTCGTCCGTTTCACTGAACGGGACGAGAACACAATGCACGGACGCTACCACGAGGCTAGGGGTGTCAAGTAGGCCAAGATGAATATTTTCAATTTTATTTTAGATGCCAAAATTTGTTATATGTAGAAATGACTTTGCCAGGTAAATTTTACAGTAAGCAACAACAAGCAAGTTAAATGAAATGAGTACCACATTATGCTCAAACAGTAACTGAAAATTGTAGAATTGGGCTCGGGTGTTACAACAGGACTCGCCGGGAACATGCTAGTTGGTCTTATACCTGACGTCAGATAGCAGTTTCCTGGTGACATGTGTACAGGTTAGTTCATCGACCTGAGGATCGTCATTTGTCTCGTGTGAGTTCCCACTGTACTTTGATTACTACCCTACCACGCTCAAAGGAGACGTGCAAACAGGTTTTAGTTGGGTACAGTCCCGAGCCACATGGAAGCAGTGAGCGGATCTTCAGGGGTTCGTCTCTCCCGGTATTGGGGGTGAGGTCGCGCTGTGTCTAGGAGAGCCCTTACACGAAGTCCTTGGCCAAGGCAGGAGATTTACTGGTAGGTATTCCAGTAGTATCTCAGGGTGTTCTGGGCTACACTCCGACACGACTTGTACCGCTTTTGGGGGTCTGACTTTTACCAACACCCTAGGCCCGCCATGCGATGCTCATAGACGAACGGACCGGACTGTACGGATATTGTCACTGATAGGCTCAGTAGGGTGTTAGGATGAGTTCGCTCATCGACGTCCCTTTTGGTCAATAGCTGGTAGCCCGTCACGTATGGCTAATACCTCTGACGTGCTAGTGGTTAAATCCACAGCCACAGTATTGACGAGTCTTTAGAGTCCTCCACAGACAGTTGCTCAAGTTTCGGGCTAAACGTTGTAGAGGCCGTATGGAGATATGGCAGGGTTCGATCAGATACGTGCGGTATTGCACGGATCAGGATCGGACGGTTAATACTAGCAGGCTTTGGTTTAAGCCGGATCCTAGTATTGTACAGTGTAGATTTTGTCTCATTGCATTTGTATTCGGTCGGAATACAAATGCGGGTATGTATATACAGTAGCGGGGTTTTCCTGTAATTTATTACGGGATCAGTTTTTTGGAGTTGCCAGTTTGTTTTCCGTTTCAGCCATATTTCTTTGTATCTTTCATTGGCTGAAGATTGGTGGAGGAGGGCTTATTTGCATTTGTGCAAATAAGCATTTTGGATGGTGGTCTTTGCATATTATTGTATCATGATAATTCCTCCACCATTTGAATTCTTCTTCTTCTTCTCATCATGGCTTGACTTTTGGAGTTATCATGGTTGTTGATGATTAGGTTGTTGGAGTAATCATGGTTGTTGATGATTAGGTTGGTAGAGTGTTGTTTTTGATTGGTGATGATTTCTTCTCATCATCACTTTTCTCTCTCTTGGATTATGAGAGACTCTCATTTTCTTTTGATACATACACACTCCCTCATTCTCCCACTCTCCTCTCCTCACCTTGTCATGGCCAGCCAAGCCATGTAGGGGCTGTCCAATTTTTGGTAGTGGGGATTTTTGCTCTTCATGCTTGCTAAAATCCCAAGTTCATCACAAAATTCCACCACTTCATTTCCTCCACCAAAATGACAACCTCCTACAACCCCAAATGAGACAGAGCACTACACGTATTCTACAGCAAACCTTAGGCACGTCGGCTCGCCAACTTCGTGCCCGAGTTGCCTCTGTCCAGAGGTAGGAGCCCATAAAAGAAGCCGGCGACGTGGTGTCCTTCCGGCGACGAGGTGGAGACCGGAGATTCCGCGGGGAGATCGGGAAGACGATGAGAAGACTGAAGGACACGGATTGCTCGGTATATCTCTCTAACCCCTTCTCTAGATAGCTAGGACTAGTTTAATGGCACGATCCGGGTTTATAGTGCACGGTGGTGCCGGTTTGAAAAGTTAAAGTAAATCATCGCTTTCGCATTCCGGCGTCGGATTGACGGCCGGGGCACCGTCGTGCACTTACAGTGGTATCAGAGCCTCTCCATTAACCTAGTCTAGCTTGGTCTAATGTGTTTACATTTCCGATCGAACAAAATTCCAAAACCCGCGTTTTCAAAAGCATCAGTTTCTGTCGAAATTTTTTTAGCTCCAAAATTTTTTCAGGTTGTTGCAGAATGATGTGCAGGGAATTTTAAGAATTCTGTGAAAATTTGGTCTCGTGAACAGTCTACACCACCGCGGAACCGTGGCCAAACCCATGCTTTGGCTGCGGTTCCGCCGCGACTTTCACTGTTCAGTGTACCAAAATTTTGCAGAAAGCTCCTGACTTGAAAATAGGGGTTTTGGAACATTCTTTTTGGGCCCAGATTTTCTGTGAGTGCTACAGTAGTGCTTGGGGCCCTCTTAGGTAATTTTGATCGATCGAAAAGTTTAAACACATTAGTTCACAGTATTTACATTATATCTGCGACCGTGAATGTCACTTGATCGGTAAATCCTGTCTAACTGCTATAGCCCGGTTAGACAGATTTGTGAACGTGACATTCGCGTTGATGTTCTGTGTATTGCTGTGATGTTGCGGATTGGTCATGGGGGATAGCCTGGATGCAATGGTAGTACAGATTTGGTTGTATTATGTACATTTGATATTGCGGGGCGAGCGTCCGACATGTGGACTGCCGTCACTGCCTGATTGTATATTATTCTTTTGGGACACGACCGGGTCGAGGTCGATGTACCCGTTGTATGTATATTTTACTTTCTGTACTAGGATTACCCTAAGGTGGGGTGCATGGATAGCCGGGTTCTAGAGAGCAACAAGCCCGCATCTCATGGCATTGAGACGGATGGGGCTTTACTCTAGAATTGGTGGGCTATTCGCCGCACTCGTAGGGGGTACAAGTTGACCCAGGAGGGGTGCCCAAGTTACCGGATTCCGTGAAGTGTTGGGTGGTCCATTCACGTTGCTGAAGGGGGCTGCCTCGCTTCAGGTTTTGGCGGGTAACTTGCCACGCCCGTAGGGGTCTAGGATTTCATTGCATAGGCTATTCACACGACCAGGGGAACGTCGGGTTTCAGTAGCGGCTCTGTGAAACCCGGGGATCCCAGATATCTGTATTGTTCTGTGATGCTTATTACATTTCTGTGATGTTGCATTTTATCACGCCTTGAGCGAAATATTATATATTGATATATATACTATTAGATGTTGTATATGTTTTGCATCCGCGCTAGTCCAGTCCCCGCTCTGTCATTAGTTAAGTAACCTAACGGGTAATGACGGGACCCAGTGGCGAATGCGGATGGCATATACGTACATCATTATTTTCGTTCATTTTGGTATGATCAATTGATGGGACTGCATTGATTCGGATCAATGCAAGTTAAAAACAAACCTAATCTGATGTTGTTGGAAAACTTTTAAAAAAAAACTGTTATTGCAAGGACGTTAACTTTTGTTTTGCATCGTGGTATTCAGTTGGAATATCCTGCTCCTCAGTCGACGAGGCAAGGGCCGAGATCCCTTCACCGGGAGTGACCCCTTGGACAGAAGTATAACATTTCCAAATAATAAAATATTATTTTTGTGAATTTTTATAATTTAATATTATTTTATTGAATATTTTAATATTTCGGTATTATTAAATACAAATAAATGGGAAAATTTTTGGAAAATTTATGGAAAATTATAAAATAGGGTATTTTAAAGAATTATGCCATTTTTAAGTTTTTATGATTAGTTATATGCTAATTTAATGCTAATCGCGATTAAAAATCGCTGATCGGCTTTTATACAATTTTATGCAAAACATGCACATATCTTTTATTTTCCTACACTTGTGCATTTTCTACCATGGTTTATCATTTGGGTTTACTATTTGAGTGAGAAGGAATTAAGAGAAAAGAAAAAGAAAATGGAAAAGCTATAAAGAAATGAGGTATGGGTGAGAGAGAGAAAGGGGCAACCTTTGACTAAGACTTAGCTTTTCCCTTCATTCTTCATTGGATTCTCTCTCCCTCTCCCTCAAACTCCCTGTTGCAGCTGCTGCCCCTCTTCTCCCTCCCCTCTTCAAGCCCCAAATCCCCTCAAAAACAATTCCAAAACCCAATCTCCATTTCATTAGAAGTGTGCACAAGCTCAAGATCTACACATTGGATCAAGAAAGCAAGGATTTTGGCCATTAGGGGCAACTCAAGAAAATTCTTGAGCTGGCAAATGAGGTATTTTCTGGACTATTAACTTAGTTTTAGCTTTTCCTTTACCCCCATGTTATGATTGACCGATATTGTGTGATTTTGGTGACTTGAGGAAAAACCTAGTTAGGGCTGTGAAGAATTTGATATTGTGATATGAAATTGAGCTCAGTAGAGGCTACGCCAACACCCTAGTGCATGAATGGAGACCTAAAATCCGAGAGTTGAAACTCGGAATACGGATTTAGAAACCGATATCGGAGAAATTGTGAAATCTGTGAAGGTTTTATTGAATCTGCTTCACCCGAGACATCCTAAAATAAAATTGATTGGACAGTGAGATGTGCAGGCACCCTAGAACCACCACACAAGACCCCAACCCCTAACTCATTTTCCCGACCGCAAATTTATTCTGTTTGGCCGCAATTTGCGGCCTGGACCCCACCAAACGTGTTCGTTTTGGTTTTGGTGTTCCCTTATCTGTAGATTAGGCCCCTGGTATGTATATATTTGTCTAGTTTGACCTAGGGTGAAATCTGGAGCCTTTTTCCTAAGTTGCTGTTTTGGATTCGTGTTTCCGTATTCCGTATTTTTAATTCTGCAATTGTGTATTGTGTTTTACCTCGACTATTTGGCGTTTATACGACGATATCGAGGATTGATTGATGGTTTTGAAGGCGTGCCCATAGGTTCTAACCTATAGGCCCCTTATCGTATCGTTTGGGGTTTCGTATGCCGTTTTAGCTTTGATTTGGTTTTAATGCGCACATACGATATTTTGATATGTAGGTACCTATGAAGACTTCGGGACGACAAGAAAGCGCGTGGCGACGTCCACAAATGAAGACGCAAGGTGAGTAGATTATATCTACAGGGGGAAGTCGGGTGGATGGCGTATAGCACCCCCGCAGTCCGTAGTTGTTATATTATATATATGATAGTTAGGTGTATTGTGGATAGTGTAGGGTTAGAAGTGACTAGTGTAGTTCATAGTCGCGAACCCTAGAATAGATTTACACCTACACGCACACCCTTGCATATTCATTATACTTGCACTATGTTTGGTGATATTGGATGACATTGGAGATGAGTCGTTGATATTGGGCTTTGTGCCGCGAGATCGGTGATTTGATATGATTCGTATTTGGGATACGACATGTGATTCTTTGCGGGCTTGGATGTGTGTTTACCCCCGCATTCATACTTTATAGATGGTATCAGTTGTACTAGACTTAGATCTGTACCCCCAGGTTATGTGATGTGATGATAATGATACCTGATATTTGATGAGAGGAATGTGATTTTGACCCGTACCCAGCTATTGGGATGCCGTATGACGATTTACCGTACGAGCTTTATATTGATGATAGATCTGCATAGTAGATGTTAGACTAGACCCGAGTCATACCTACATTCAAAAACTAACGAATCGGGAATATCTTAAAAACACTGTAGCCCTTAGGCTACTAAGAACCCCGACTCGTCTTATTTCAAATGGCAAGCCGCATTACTATTCATTTACCATTTATTCTACTGCTCGCATTGCATTGCATGCTTATATGTTATTGATTCATATTCCCTTATGCATATGCCTTTACATAGTTCCATGCTCATATTAGTGTTTCATGTTGCATGTATTATAATTCATGAATTTCGCACTGTGATATGGTTGCATATGATGATTCTGGATTGTTTTACTCCTGCATATATATATCAGTGGTATGGGACGCTGAAATATATATGTATACCCATAGTATATATATATATTAGTGGTATGGGACGCCGATATATATATATACACCTACTTAATATATCATCATGATGATCTATGCAAACTTATATATGCATTCCGATATATTGCGAGAGGGTTGACCCGGACTGACGGATGCCCGATATATGAGAGTGAGGGCTGACCCGGACTGACGGATGCCCGATATATGAGAGTGAGGGCTGACCCGGACTGACGGATGCCCGATATATGAGAGTGAGGGCTGACCCGGACTGACGGATGCCCGATATATGAGAGTGGGGGCTGACCCGGACTGACGGATGCCCGATATATGAGAGTGGGGGCTGACCCGGACTGACGGATGCCCGATATATGAAAGGAGCCTATGTGCTCGATATGAGAGGAGCCTTTATGGCCGATGGTATATTATATCTCCCCTACCCCATATTTACTTATTATGCATTGCATCATGTATTAGAGTACCTTCATGGATGTTGCATACATATCGGATACATGATAGATGGGATTCACTTGATATTGAGATATATAGTTTGTGTCGATGCTCGACATTGATTTCCTGATGATTTCATTCATGATATCTTCTGTTTTCATTTCATCGCATACATACATCATATTTATGATATGTTATTACGTGAGGCACTGGCATGAGTTCTTGGCACTACACTTATGTTTCGATGTTACATTGCTACTTTACTATGCTTCAGACTTATTCATTTGAGGGTTATATTATATACTGATCGTATTGACCTAGGATTATGTCTTGCTTTCGATTTCTGCTTGTAGATATTTTCTATTCACGAGTTGGCAACTCACCCCCGTTGTGCCACAGTTCTTGCAGGTTTGCCGTACAGGTTCCATAGCAGCATTTCTGGCACACTGCTTTCCTTTGCGGGTGATTTGCTTGGTAGGTGGGTTCTTTGTATCAGAACCGCCGTTGTACATGTATTATTCATTGTATCTAGAATTCGATCAACCAAAACTTGTATATTGTTTCGACCTTAGATTCGTGCTCAGTAGTATTACGATTTTCTTGCTTATTGGAGATTCTCTTGGGTTTTGATCCTCGCCTTTCGGCGTTGTATATCATATTGCTTGCGTGGTTGTGACAAAGTGGATTTCTGGGTTTTTCTTTATTTACTCCTTATATGGTTTTAGATTTCTGGGCTTGGCTTACTTGGATTAGATGGAGTCCTATAGACTTCATATGGTTCAAGGGCCAGTCACGTGCTCTTTCGGGTCGTGACAAAGTTGGTATCAGAGCGCTAGGTTAACCTTGGTTCGAGTCTAAGTTTGACTATGTGAAGCCTATGGCGTCTATATATATACGGAACTTAGGCTTGACCTTACGGAACTTAGACTTAGTCGAGGGGGTATTAGACCCGAACTTTCGTCGCGTAGGATGACCCTTGGTTGATGGAATAGGTGACTAAAGTAGAGTGACGTACCATGGGTATGTTCCACGGCATACTTACGATGTGCTAGTCCGCTTAAGGAACCTTAGGATGTACATATTTTCGACATCAGTGATTCTCTGCATATCTATGATTATACATCCATTTGAGATCCTCGATTCTATTAGTTCCATGATCATACTATCATTGATGCTTTTCCTTCTTATGATCATGTATCCATTCTAGATCTGTTGTTTCTTTCTGGCCATTGATCTGCTCTCTTCGATACTCGATTGAGGTTCCTGTCGCCATTATTTGAGCGCAGTGAGCTGCTGTTAGTGCTACGATCAGGGCGAGCTCGTCTGGTACGAGGGCCGACCATTGTGTTTTCTGGTGACATGGGAACGTCCCGAGTTAGTTTTGGTGATTGTGACCTCTAGTGGAGGCGAGTGCTTGGTTTTGCGTCGGATGATCGGGCCATTGTTAGAGCTGCCAGTTGAGAGAGGACTGTTGATGTACAACATACCTCTGAGATTATGATGTCGCCTACCGTGCAGACAGATGGACCAGCTGTTGCTGAGATTGACGGGATGTCGCTTCCGGAGCTTACGAGCTGAGATTGCCGGGGCTTCCAGGCGGATATGAGACAGATGATAGCTAGTCTACCCGAATTGAGAGACGAAGGTGATTCGTTCGATTTATGCGCCGGAGTAGGCCCGGTTGAGTTGAAGATTTCTAGTGCGGAGAGTCTTACTCAGATCTAGAGCAGACCGATGTAGAGATGACCGCCAATGTATTGCCTTTCCTGGAGGATTGAGGCGCTGTACAGCATACAGACGAATGAGCCAGTTGTTGCTGCAAACGATGAGATATCGCGCAGATGATTGGAGCTACTGCAGCATGAGTATATATTTAGAGATATGATGGTGAGTCGCTAGTCACCAAGGATGAATGACTAGGACATGTGATTCGTTCGCTACCCCGATGCGAGGTCATCGGATAGATTGATTCCAGCTAGAGACGACTTCACGCAGGTTCGTTGAGAGTCGATAGAGGCGATCGAATGTCAGGAGCCCATTTTCCAAGTTTAAGGTATACGGAAAGACATGCAGGTGATTCTATGGACCCTCTAGAAGAATGAAACCCTAACTCGACTTAATGACCGTGTGAAAGCCTTTGAACCTTAGGGTTTGCGGCAGTTCCGCGGCGCCATTAGTGAGGCTTGGGTTTGCCCTTCTACGGCTGGACCATCGGTGCTGTGGTATGTACTCGATGCTATTAAACTGTACCCAAGATGTGGAGCTCTTGGGGGATTATGAGGTTCTGACGAATCGATCGAATGGTTCAACTTCCTTCGGATGCTAGGTGGTGAGATACTTTTCTTGGGAGACTCCAGATACGAGCATAACCGTTGGAGCGCAGTTCATGCAGCCACGATGAGACGAGTCCGAATTAGTCGACATTGAAGCAGAGTGAAGTAAGAGTTCGCAAGAGAT
The DNA here is from genome assembly GCA_030015575.1 of Agapanthus africanus. Classification (NCBI taxonomy): domain Eukaryota; kingdom Viridiplantae; phylum Streptophyta; class Magnoliopsida; order Asparagales; family Amaryllidaceae; genus Agapanthus; species Agapanthus africanus. The sequence continues at coordinate 748,863,694 of CM057342.1, read as the reverse complement.
TTCGACGAGACGACGTCCCTCTCCGCGGACATCAGAGATGCGATACGCACGCAGAGGCGTTGTATATGGATATACCTTCCAGAAGGAGTTGCGGCGAGTATGCAGCCGTTCCAGAACAAGAATTTGCTTCAGTAATGGAAGATGACTTCCGGGCAATTCGGCAGGAATGAGATTTAAGAGAGACCTCGACAGGACCTTTCTGGAATACTATACGAGAAGACCAGGACCCAAGAGGGGTCATATTGTACACACCCAGCAGGCCAGAGTTCGGCATCGTCGACGAGGTAGTTGACCAGGTTCGGATAAAGGACCTTACCCAGATGCGTTGCGAGTTGATCGAGGACGGACGAGTATTGAGTATTCCTCCGATGGTTGGGACGCGTTTCCGAGGACCTGTTCGGCCAGACATCTTCTACAGAATGATGAAGCTATAGAGTACGCGATTTCGAGTCCGTGCGAGAGACTTCGGATTGACCGTGGCCGAGAACAGTGCAGTGCTTAGATAGCATGGCGTGACATCATAGTGGAACCAGAGGTTCGTGCGAGACATTGACGAGCTGTCATTACTTCCCGTCGAGACTAGAGACCTGATATGCTTACAGAGGCGTTGGGATGCGACCAACTTCCGAGAAAATGTTGGGCTGAGGACACAGATGTCCATCGAGTGAGAGGAGATTATGCAAGAGTGCCAGCCTCCGTACAGTTCGGCATAGGCAAGATCGAAAGAGACCTTGAGTGGGATTCCTTCCAGGACATTGCTGCAATGATGTTTGCACCCAGAATCAGATGTGTGACGTGCATTCAGAAAGCCAGAGGCCGACGCCAGCGACTTGCTGCTTTACAAGTGGTCGTGAGGATTGACCGAGAGATGACCAGAGAAGTGCCAGAAAGGAATCGTCCCCGTTAGCACACCTGACAGGGCCGATGAGCCGATTGATGGTGAGATTGGTAATCCGCAGAGGAGATAAGGACCCAGAGACATAAAACGCCAGACCGTGAGCAAGAGGCAAGTAAATGTCTTGCGCTGCTAGCTTTGGATGCACCTTCAGTGTTTTGATATACGATTTTGGTGCACGCCGGATGCACTAAATTGGGATTCTTCATGCATGTCACATGCACCTGATTTTCCTGTCACGCACACACGTTGCCTATGACGGATGTTTCGTGCACACCCGTTGCACCTAGATGTTGTTTTGTGCCCATGTATGGCACATATATGGACTTTGTTTTCCTTGCGCACCAGACGCACAGGATATTCTTATATATACATTTTGGGGGTTTAAATTTAAATTCGGGGACCGAATTTCCTTAAGGGGGGTAGATTGTAACATTTCCAAATAATAAAATAATATTTTTGAGAATTTTTATAATTTAATATTATTTTATTGAATATTTTAATATTTCGGTATATTAAATACAAATAAATGGGAAAATTTTTGGAAAATTTATGGAAAATTATAAAATAGGGTATTTTATAGAATTATGCCATTTTAAAGTTTTTATGATTAGTTATATGCTAATTTAATGCTAATTGCGATTAAAAATCGCTAATCGGCTTTTATACAATTTTGTGCAAAATATGCACATATCTTTTATTTTCCTACACTTGTGCATTTTCTACCATGGTTTCTCATTTGGGTTTACTATTTGAGTGAGAAGGAATTAAGAGAAAAGAAAAAGAAAATGGAAAAGGAATAAAGAAACGAGGTATGGGTGAGAGAGAGAAAGGGGCAACCTTTGACTAAGACTTAGCTTTTCCTTTCATTCTTCATTGGATTCTCTCTCCCTCTCCCTCAAACTCCCTGCTGCAGCTGCTGCCCCTCTTCTCCCTCCCCTCTTCAAGCCCCAAATCCCCTCAAAAACAATTCCAAAACCCAATCTCCATTTCATTAGAAGTGTGCACAAGCTCAAGATCTACACATTGGATCAAGAAAGCAAGGATTTTGGCCACTAGGGGCAACTCAAAAAAATTCTTGAGGTGGCAAATGAGGTATTTTCTGGACTATTAACTTAGTTTTAGCTTTTCCTTTACCCCCATGTTATGATTGAACCGATATTGTGTGATTTTGGTGACTTGAGGAAAAACCTAGTTAGGGTTGTGAAGAATTTAATGTTGTGATATGAAATTGAGCTCAGTAGAGGCTACGCCAACACCCTAGTGCATGAATGGAGACCTAAAATCCGAGAGTTGAAACCTGGAATACGGATTTAGAAACCGATATCGGAGAAATTGTGAAATCTGTGAAGGTTTTATTGAATCTGCTTTCACCCGAGACATCCTAAAATAAAATTGATTGGATAGTGAGATGTGCAGGCACCCTAGAACCACCACACAAGACCCCAAACCCTAACGCATTTACCCAGCCGCAGATTTATTCTGTTTGGCCGCAATTTGCGGCCTGGACCCCACCAAACGTGTTCGTTTTGGTTTTGGTGTTCCCTAATCTGTAGATTAGGCCCCTGGTATGTATATATTTGTCTAGTTTGACCTAGGGTGAAATCTGGAGCCTTTTTCCTAAGTTGCTGTTTTGGATTCGTATTTCCGTATTCCGTATTTTTAATTCTGCAATTGTGTATTGTGTTTTACCTCGACTATTTGGCGTTTATACGACGATATCGAGGATTGATTTATGGTTTTGAAGGCGTGCCCATAGGTTCTAACCTATAGGCCCCTTATCGTATCGTTTGGGGTTTCGTATGCCGTTTTAGCTTTGATTTGGTTTTAATGCGCACATACGATATTTTGATATGTAGGTACCCATGAAGACTTCGGGACGACAAGGAAGCACGTGGCGACGTCCACAAATGAAGACGCAAGGTGAGTAGATTATATCTACAGGGGGAAGTCGGGTGGATGGCGTATAGCATCCCCGCAGTCCGTAGTTGTTATATTATATATATGATAGTTAGGTGTATTATGGATAGTGTAGGGTTAGAAGTGACTAGTGTAGTTCATAGTCGCGAACCCTAGAATAGATTTACACCTACACGCACACCCTTGCATATTCATTATACTTGCACTATGTTTGATGATATTGGATGACATTGGAGATGAGTCGTTGATATTGGGCTTTGTGCCGCGAGATCGGTGATTTGATATGATTCGTATTTGGGATACGACATGTGATTCCTTGCGGGCTTGGATGTGTGTTTACCCCCGCATTCATACTTTATAGATGGTATCAGTTGTACTAGACTTAGATCTGTACCCCCAGGTTATATGATGTGATGATAATGGTACCTGATATTTGCTGAGAGGAATGCGATTTTGACCCGTACCCAGCTATTGGAATGCCGTACGACGATTTACCGTACGGGCTTTATATTGATGATAGATCCGCACTCATGACTTGAGGATGTCATGTGATATACGGTATCGTACGCGATACTATTGAGGCGGGATCACCGACTATATATATACATATCGACTCAGATTTAGGTGGTTTCCATACCCCTCCCGGTTGACTTGATACTTGGATCTGTAGTTTGCATAGTAGATGTTAGACTAGACCCGAGTCATACCTACATTCAAAAACTAACGAATCGGGAATATCTTAAAAACACTGTAGCCCTTAGGCTACTAAGAACCCCGACTCATCTTATTTCAAATGGCAAGCTGCATTATTATTCATTTACCATTTATTCTACTGCTCGCATTGCATTGCATGCTTATATGTTATTGATTCATATTCCCTTGTGCATATGCCTTTACATAGTTCCATGCTCATATTAGTGTTTCATGTTGCATGTATTATAATTCATGAATTTCGCACTGTGATATGGTGGCATATGATGATTCTGGATTGTTTTACTCCTGCATATATATATCGGTGGTATGGGACGCTGAAATATATATGTATACCCATAGTATATATATATATATATATATATATTAGTGGTATGGGACGCCGATATATATATGTATACACCTACTTAATATATCATCATGATAATCTATGCAAACTTATACATGCATTCCGATATATTGCGAGAGGGTTGACCCGGACTGACGGATGCCCGATATATGAGAGTGAGGGTTGACCCGGACTGACGGATGCCCGATATATGAGAGTGAGGGCTGACCCGGACTGACGGATGCCCGATATATGAGAGTGAGGGCTGACCCGGATTGATGGATGCCCGATATATGAGAGTGAGGGCTGACCCGGACTGACGGATGCCCGATATATGAGAGTGGGGGCTGACCCGGACTGACGGATGCCCAATATATGAAAGGAGCCTATGTGCTCGATATGAGAGGAGCCTTTATGGCCGATGGTATATTATATCTCCCCTACCCCACATTTACTTATTATGCATTGCATCATGTATTAGAGTACCTTCATGGATGTTGCATACATATCAGATACATGATAGATGGGATTCACTTGATATTGAGATATATAGTTTGTGTCGATGCTCGACATTGATTTCCTGATGATTTCATTCATGATATCTTCTGTTTTCATTTCACCGCATGCATACATCATATTTATGATATGTTATTACGTGAGGCACTGGCACGAGTTCTTGGCACTACACTTATGTTTAGATGTTACATTGCTACTTTACTATGCTTCAGACTTATTCATTTGAGGGTTATATTATATACTGATCATATTGACCTAGGATTATGTCTTGCTTTCGATTTCTGCTTGTAGATATTTTCTATTCACGAGTTGGCAACTCACCCCCGTTGTGCCACAGTTCTTGCAAGTTTGCCATACAGGTTCCATAGCAGCATTTCTGGCACACTGCTTTCCTTTGCGGGTGATTTGCTTGGTAGGAGGGTTCTTTGTATCAGAACCTCCGTTGTACATGTATTATTCATTGTATCTAGAATTCCATCAACCAAAACTTGTATATTGTTTCGACCTTAGAGTCGCGCTCAGTAGTATTACGATTTTCTTGCTTATTGGGGATTCTCTTGGGTTTTGATCCTCGCCTTTCGGCGTTGTATATCATATTGCTTGCGTGGTTGTGACAAAGTGGATTTCTGGGTTTTTCTTTATTTACTCCTTATATGGTTTTAGATTTCTGGGCTTGGCTTACTTGGATTAGACGGAGTCCTATAGACTTCATATGGTTCAAGGGCCAGTCACGTGCTCTTTCGGGTCGTACTACTATTTTGGCCTTCGTCAAGGGTATGTATGGGTGGGTTCAAATTAACCTGGACAATGACGGGTAGAACTTGACATGTGACTTATGATATGTTGGCCTTCGTCAAGGTCATAAGAGCATGGGGTAAAAATCACATCGAGAGTTTCTAAAGAAACTGAAACTTGCCAGATATGCGCATACCTTCTGGAGTGTGATGACGTGAGCGGATTCCATCACGTTATCATGCAATGATAGTTGGATCCCGATTCCCACTGATGAGTTGGTTTACTCCTCGGGTGATCCCGACTAATTCTTCTTTCAGGTTTGGAGGAGAATTTGACGGTACAGTGGGAGGTTTCCAGATTAGATAAATTGATAACCATTCTGATCTAAGTTAGAGTGCACATTGAGTGTTTCTTTTCTCTCTCTCTTTGGCAACGACCATTGACCCGACCCTAAGACTATGACTCAGTAACCAATATTAACCGAACCTTCTTAACACTGGCTTTTGGATTGTCAGAGTTGCAAACCTCAGTGCCACTCCTACTTTTACCCTTTTCTACAGGACACCCCGTATTACTACGAACATCCACTTCCATTGGACAAAACCATCGTATGGTGATATACGAACTCGAAGGAATTTATTCGAGGATGGTTTTCGGTTCTGGAGAAAACGGATAGGACTATTCAGTTGCCTTTTCTTTTTACCTTCTCTCAGGTTGCGAGTACTCCTTGGTTTAGGAGATAGTACACCTATTACGCAAATTGGATAGTCTTCTTCCCAACCTTAGGCAGGTGCCGACCGGTAGGGAATGAAGAAAACCAGTTAGCCTAACGATGGTGTACAGAAGGTATTAAGTAAAGACATAACAAGGGATTAGTAAGAGGGCAAAGTAAATTGCGACTGCTATTCATGACCAAACCAAGTATTTCTTCGCCAATCCTAAATCACCTTTGTATTTCTCCAGAACACTCCGTATCACTACGAAGATCCACAGTTTATTGGATACTCCATCGTATGGTTATATACGAACTCGAAAGGAACTTGTTCCAGTTCGGGGATGGATTCTGGTTCAGGAGAAACAAGAATAAGGTTTATTCGGTTGTCTTTTATCTTCACCTTCTCTCGTATTGCGAGTGCTCCTAGGATTAGGACAGTACACCCATTATGCTTATTGGATAGTCTTCTTCCAAACCATAGGCTGGTGCCGAACGGTAGGGAAGGAAGAAAACCATTTGGCCTAAAGGGGTGTACAGAAGGTAATGACTAAAGACATAGAAAGGGATTTGGAAGGATGGCAAAGAATTACACGGTTACAGCTGTGAATCTGGATAATGGAAGAGGCATTACTAGGAATACCGGGATACCCCATCGAAACATTTCAATATTTCAGTTTCACTGTGTACTGTTAAAGGAAAACTGATTTCCCGATTAGATACTTACTCCAGGGTATGTATTTACCAGGTATGATTCTCACATCTGTATGGTTTTACAGATGATGAGTGGGAGTAAGTTATTGGGAATTGGGTGATCATCCTCATTATATCGGGATTCGTTGTAATCGGTGATATTTGAGGAAGTCACCTGGGTTGTTTGCCCGACGACAAATATTTGGTTTTGAATATCCGTTGTTATGCACCAATTTCAAATTGATATATCTGTACGTCTATTTTTATAGAGTGAGATATACCTTTTTGAAATTATGTCCGTGACATTTACCTATATCAGTGGATGGTTTTGTAAGGAGCATTAAACAGCGGTGTAATTCTTCTTAACCATAAGTATAGTTTTCAACCTGCAACACACTGGGAGTGAGTTATTAGACTCAAGGGACTTATACAGAGTATTGTATGTTGTCCAGTGTCCATTAGGACAGAGGGGATGGTCCTCGTGCTATATTCGGTTTACTTATGACTTTTCTAGTTTTTAGACAGGTGTTTCGTAGAAACACAAGGTCCGAATTTTGAGAAGTTATAGGTATTTGAATAAAGTAGAGAACCAGGTATTGCAAGTATCGGGATTCTTCAAAGTGATCGGAGATGTAGATACTTATGTATGGTATTCAATTGATAGTAGTGATTAAGAGAACTTGCTTCTCTTTCAGGTTACTCATAATTGGAAGCATTCCTAAATTGAGTAACGCTGATCGGGCTCCTTCCATTTTGTTGACATGCACTGGAGACAGCTGCATGATTTGAATCTGGTTCAATTAAATCAGTGCCTCTCGTTCTATATTAGATATAGAACAGTTCATATCTTAACGATGTTAAGGTACGGGGAGTTGTCTGGCTTATGCTTAAAACCAGACTCTGGACAACTCAAGGCACGTTTCTGTAATGGCTGTTTGTGGGTTGACCCAGGCTATGACGAGGGTTGACTTTCTACCATCTGGAAGATCAATAGTGATATTGTTCTAGACTCGCCACGGTTTTAATAAAAATGGATTTTTTCAGAAAACAGTAGTGGGAATATGGTAGAACTGGAAGTGATTCCAGAACCACAAACGATTACTGAAGATTTGATAGGAACCTAAAGATTCAATCTGGTTTGACATTCCATTGGCCACTCCGCAGATAAGGTGGGTAACTTCAGGCACCCGAGAGGTACTCCGGTAGCCTCAAGGACGGTGACAGGGAAGTTCTTGTTTACCCAGACTTGCCATTGCTGTTGTTCCAGACTGTGAGACCCGGCAGGAGGATGAGTATAGCGTCGTTCTAAACTGGCTTTAGAAGTGTACGTCTATATGACTCTGCCAGAGGGTTGTCATGGTCAGTGGGAGCAGCGGAAGCATGGTGACAAGTGGCTTATGTCTATTTATAGACTAAAGCAGATATAGCGGAGATAGATCATCAATTTCTGATGTGACAGTTATAGGTTTGACTTCATCAGAATAGGGGATAGATCTGTTGAGAAGGAAGTAGGGTGTAATGTCATGGTATTTGGATGACATACACAGAGTAGGAAGTGATATTCCTATACTACGATCGGTTATACTTTGGTCATCACACAGTGGTTTCTCCACATGGGACTTGGACATTATATCAGACATACTGGTTACTAGATCTATGGTTTTAGATCTAGATTTGGGTGGTTTTCCAATCAGGGTACTTAGACAGCATTCTAAGAGTATTTAGAATGGACGACTCCCGGCACGGTAGTGTACCTGCAGGTAATGGAGTCACCCTCTCTAAAGGTGTCTTACAGACTAAAGGGGAGAGGGATGTGCATGATTGGCAGATCACTTGCTTAGGCAATTGAGTCAATCATGAGATGTCAAGTACCACACCAGATGTTGTTCTTGCACTAGATGCAATAAGTTGACATTGATCCTATCCTAGAGAAACAGTCGGAAGCAGTTTTAGAACATAAGTGGATGTTCTAGGGATATGATAACGACAGCCTCATTCGGGAGACAGTTATCATTCCAGGCTTCCAAGGTGACCTGGACGACAAGGAGGTTATCAGAGTTATAGTTTTCCTTCTGACGAGGGGCAGTATTTTGGACAGGTGGTCCAAGGCAATACTGAGGGAGGCATGGCGCAGGTTACTGATTAAGTTCAGTTGACGATACAGTCTAAGAAGTTTGGATTTGGAGTTCATTTATGAGCTAGGTCCCATCAGATATCCAGACATATTCTAAGACAGGTATTGCTCATTTCGGGAGATGGTTTTCTCCGCGAACTTGAGATATAGAGAGACATAGAAAGAAACATCAAATCGGATCCACTCGCTGAGGCTATTCCTCGAACGCAATAGTTTCACAAAAGGGATTTGTGAGACTGACTAGTAGAGGAGTTGGGTGTTCGGTATCACACGGGCTGTGAGTATGCGACATCGCAATAATTAGCCTTGAGTGCAAGTGGGAGATTGTTGGAGATAGTGCGCTCAGAGTCAATTATTGGATCACAGGCACGTGATTGCAATGATTGAGTGAGGACTTATCCCGGTAGGACAGTCTTACTCAAGATGATAGTATGCTATCTAGTTTACCTTTATCATCGTGTACTGCTTTAGGTGACCTTACAGGTCACTATTGCACGTTGATAGAGCCCCTAGGATTCTTGCTTGACTGCCAGCAGTATGAAGGCGATCATATACGTGAGAGCTGGTAGTCTATAAGCACATCCTTAAAAGGTCCCTAGTCGTGGGAGTTTCGAGACAGGGCATCGATACTCCAGAGTAGACTAGTGTATACAGTCGAGACCCCGACGAGGGGCGGTGGCCGGTCTCACAAGCCACTGGTGTCAGTTGGTTCACCTAAGATGTATACAGGTGCTCATTGGGTTATGAGTACACCGGACATGACTCGCCGGGAACATGCTAGTTGGTCTTATACCTGACGTCAGATAGCAGTTCCCTGGTGACATGTGTACAGGTTAGTTCATCGACCTGAGGATCGTCATTTGTCTCGTGTGAGTTCCCACTGTACTTTGATTACTACCCTACCACGCTCAAAGGAGACGTGCAAACAGGTTTTAGTTGGGTACAGTCCCGAGCCACATGGAGGCAGTGAGCGGATCTTCAGGGGTTCGTCTCTCCCGGTATTGGGGGTGAGGTCGCGCTGTGTCTAGGAGAGCCCTTACACGAAGTCCTTGGCCAAGGCAGGAGATTTACTGGTAGGTATTCCAGTAGTATCTCAGGGTGTTCTGGGCTACACTCCGACACGACTTGTACCGCTTTTGGTGGTCTGACTTTTACCAACCCCCTAGGCCCGCCATGCGATGCTCATAGACGAACAGACCGGACTGTACGGATATTGTCACTGACAGGCTCAGTAGGGTGTCATGATGAGTTCTCTCATCGACGTCCTTTAGGTCAATAGCTGGTAGCCCGTCACGTATGGCTAATACCTCTGACGTGCTAGTGGTTAAATCCATAGCCACAGTATTGACGAGTCTTTAGAGTCCCCCACAGACAGTTGCTCAAGTTTCGGGCGAAAAGCTGTAGAGGCCGTATGGAGATATGGCAGGGTTCGATCAGATACGTGCGGTATTGCACGGATTAGGATCGGATGGTTAATACTAGTAGGCTTTGGTTTAAGCCGGATCCTAGTATTGTACAGTGTAGATTTTGTCTCATTGCATTTGTATTCGGTCGGAATACAAATGCGGGTATGTATATACAGTAGCGGGGTTTTCCTGTAATTTATTACGGGATCAGTTTTTTGGAGTTGCCAGTTTGTTTTCCGTTTCAGCCATATTTCTTTGTATCTTTCATTGGCTGAAGATTGGTGGAGGAGGGCTTATTTGCATTTGTGCAAATAAGCATTTTGGAGGGTGGTCTTTGCATATTATTGTATCATGATAATTCCTCCACCATTTGACTTCTTCTTCTTTTCATCATGGCTTGACTTTTAGAGTTATCATGGTTGTTGATGATTAGGTTGTTGGAGTGTTGGTTTTGGAGTAATCATGGTTGTTGATGATTAGGTTGGTAGAGTGTTGTTTTTGATTGGTGATGATTTCTTCTCATCATCACTTTTCTCTCTCTTGGATTATGAGAGACTCTCATTTTCTTTTGATACATACACACTCCCTCATTCTCCCACTCTCCTCTCCTCACCTTGTCATGGCCGGCCAAGCCATGTAGGGGCTGTCCAATTTTTGGTAGTAGGGATTTTTGCTCTTCATGCTTGCTAAAATCCTAAGTTCATCACAAAATTCCACCACTTCATTTCCTCCACCAAAATGGCAACCTCCTACAACCCCAAATGAGACAGAGCACTACACGTATTCTACAGCAAACCTTGGGCACGTCGGCTCGCCAACTTCGTGCCCGAGTTGCCTCGGTCCAGAGATGGGAGCCCGTAAAAGAAGCCGGCGACGTGGTGCCCTTCCGGCGACGAGGTGGAGACCGGAGATTCCGCGGGGAGATCGGGAAGACGACGAGAAGACCGAAGGACACGGATCGCTCGGTATATCTCTATAACCCCTTCTCTAGATAGCTAGGACTAGTTTAATGGCACGATCCGGGTTTATAGTGCGCGGTGGTGCCGGTTTGAAAAGTTAAAGTAAATCATCGCTTCCGCATTCCGGCGTCGGATTGACGGCCGGGGCACCGCCGTGCACTTACAGTCTCCATATACAATCCACGGACAACCAAAAATAAAACAAACACACATGACACGAAATGACCTTCTGGAGCAGGAGAAAGTGGTTATCGCTACGCGGTAACATAATTAACTGCAGGGGTTTGCGCCTGCAGGGAAGAGCGTCCCCACAATCAAAAAACCCCTCACAATGAGGGGGGATCCGACGAGGTCTGCTACAATGGCCGCATCTGTCTAAACCTTCGATACACGGCGCCATAAATCAACTTGGTTTTTTCGGAGAGATGGACAGATAAAACCAAATAGCATCTGCCCCTAAATTCAGGCAAGACGACCTACGCGGTTTCGTCTCTGTTTTCAGCGGTAAACAGGAATGTAATACCCCAGGAGGAGTTGGGGATGAATACCACCTACCCCGTAAGAAGTGAGATGTTATCCGGTATCGAGGTGGGGATGTAACCGATACGGATACACACGGGGCCCTAATGTAGAACAATGGGGAGTATCGAATTGCATTCCGAAAAAGGGCACGATCAGAACTATAAACAGAATGATACCACTCCTATAACATGGAGGCACCTTTTGGATGAATCGGAACTCTGGAGTTGTAAGAACTCCATTGTTAAGCTTGCTTGAGCTAGGGAAATTATGGGATGGGTGACCTACTGGGAAGTAGCCCCTTTCTTGAGTACGGTTTATTCAAAGGGACAAAACTGTGCGGTTTCGGCCAGAGCGGACAATACCATATGTATTTGGGTATTTAGGGGTGGGTAGTGACAAATATGGTATCAGAGCCGGTTCCTCAAAAGTAGGTCTGTGGTTCGAGGACGAACCATTGTTCTAAGTGGGAGGGAATGTAATACCCAGGGTGGAGTGGGGGATGAATACCACCTACCCCGTAAGAAGTGAGATGTTATCCGGTATCGAGTTGGGGATATAACCGATACGGATACAAACGGGGACCCACTGTAGAACAATGGGGAGTATCGAATTGCATTCCGAAAGAGGGCATGATCAGAACTATAAATGGAATGTACCACTCTTATAATATGGAGGCGTCTTTTGGATGAATCGGAACTCCGGAGTTTGAAGTTAAGCGTGCTTGAGCTAGGGAAATTCTAGGATGGGTGACCTACTGGGAAGTAGCCCCTTTTTTGAGTCCGGTTCATTCAAAGGGACAAAACCGTGCGGTTTCGGCCAGAGCGGACAATACCATCTGTGTTTGGGGATGGGTCGTGACAGCACCCCAACCACATCTTATTCTATGATTCGTTTTTCCTATTGAACTCTCGTACCTGGGTTGGGTATCCTCATAGGCAGTTTAATTATTATTGTGCTTATGTCTAATCCCCCTCGATGTGATTCTGTCACGCCCCGCTTCCCAGTAGATGGAAACGGTGACGTGGCAAGCCGCAACGTATTTACTATGAAATAAATACGTTAATTGTAATTAAGCAATATATAAAAACGAACAAGAATGACAAGATTAATAAAATAAACAGCAATTTTATTTACATTTATCTTTACATACAACTGTTTGAAAATAAAAGATACAATGAGTAAAGCAGTGCCTAAACAATGGCATACAGAAAAGTAAGTGCAACGGAACTAGAAGTAAGGCTGAGCGGTAAGATGGTCCAAGTCCTCCTGACTCGGCTCGATCTCCTCAGAGTCTGGTCCTCCTGACGAACATTCCAAAGAAAGAAATAGAAAGGAATGTCGTCAGCGAACTAGTGCTCGGTAAGTCCCAAAAGAAGAAAAAGAAGATAGTATATAAAGTGAAATGAACATGTAAATTGTGTATGATTGACTATAGGTATATGATAATTATTATAACGTGGTTGTTTGTAGTTTGGTAAAGAAGATATTCATATATACGAGAGAATTCCATCTTACCCCGTGAACTATGATAACATGTAGTACAAAGCCTCGTCATAACCCATAGGACAACAGAACGAGAATTCATGTAGGCATCTTTTAAGTGATCTCTCGTGCCACGATATACGTTCCGTACCAATCTACCCCTTTATCCCCGCGTAATGTATTGTATAGATTATGTTTACAAGTCTTTCCGAAACCATGAATACAAAATATTCAAGTATTCATGTTCAGGATGTAGTCAAGTATTCAAGTAGTCATGTCGAGTTCATGTCAAGTTATACCCATGGTTCGGTCAAGTCAAGTCAAGTATACATGTTTGATATTGATGTTTGAATTCGAGTGTTCATGTTCATGATCAAGTATTCATGTTTGATTTTGGATTCAAGTTTGAAGTTAGACTCAAACTGAGTCAGACACTTGTAAACTGATTTAACTCTTAAATTCTTAGGTTCGGGAGTCATCGGCAACTGCTGCACATAAACGGCAGGATTTTTGTTTTTTTTCCAAAATAATTACCATTGATAACACCGTTATGTTGTCTACCTTAAATAGGTAACCACTCACTTTCTCCGGCTCCCTGGGGCTCAAGAGAATTGATCCCTCTTAAACCCATATTTACTAGAATCCTTAATATATTGTTTATATATATATCTCGAGGGGGTTTTATGAAAAATATTTTTAATATATTTTAAAAGTAAAACTCGAAGGTGATTAGTAATACTTAGGGTTTTCATGAGCATGGATTTTAAATATTGAATATTTTAGTGATAATTATTTAGCTTGGAAAGTTCATGATATTTTATCGAAAAACTTGTCATTTTTGATATCTTGATTGTATTTTATTGTCATTTTTTAATATTTCATTTTTAGAAAAATATAGTTTTATTATATTTTGAAAATATAGATTTATAGTTTTATATAATTTTTCAAAAAATTAATTTTATTTTATTTAGAAAAATTCGTATTTCTTAAAAACGTATTTAAATCCTTTCGAGATCGAATGCTCCATGAGGAGGTCTTCATCTCGTTCTGCTAGCCCAAGGATGTGCGATAATCCACACTATCCATTACGGGTTCCCTAACAAGGGTTGTAGATGTATAATTGCAAAGGAATTGAATACCGCTTTTAAAAGAAACCCGGTTTTAGAACTATGTAGTATTTTATTGTAATGCTATTTTTCGAACCAAAAATACATACAAATAGGTATCATGCTATAAAACCAAGTGTGCGTGTGGGGTAGGTCGTTACCCCGTGAAGTTTTTCTAAAGGTGTTGTTAAGCAATTTTGTTGAAAAGATGTGATAACAAAGTTCAAGGTATTTTAATGTAAGCATCAATGAAAAGGAGGAAAATTAGGAGAGACTTACGGTTTAGAAACTTCAAAGAAAGGTTAAAGAAGAGAGGATGGTCTTCGTGGCATCGCGGGAGCTCCGGAATTGGCTTCGATTTTTGCCGGAACCAACTTGCTCGCTAACTCCACTTTACTTCACTTGCACTAGAAACTTTTTAGAGAGTTTTGACTAGAATTTTTAGAATGGTGCTGAGCCAAGATGGAGGTGGTATTTACAGTGGATAATTAGGGTTTGGGAATTAAAATTGTGGACTAAAAAGCATTAAAATAGTGTTTAATTATGAAATAAAAGGTCTCTATTTGATTGCAGGGAAATCAAACAGTGTAGAGGGATTAGGGGTAGCTGAAGAGACAAGTGTGCAAAGCACGGGCTTCATTGGGCTCATCTCACCCGTCCCCGCCAGCCGAAACCCTAGAATGGCCGGTCAATCTTGAGGCTTTGGCCTCGAGATTCGTGCCACTAGATAAAATTTGTATTTACACCATTTTTCACATGTTTGACTTTTCTGAACTTTTCATTTCCCGTGTATTGCACGTGAAATCTTTTGGGCTTCCAAAAAGTTAAAAAGAAAAATCAGAAAAAAATAATAATTTTGTCTGATAGGAATCGAACACAAAGGCTACGTCACAGCAGTGTAAGGGCTTTACCAGTGAGCTACAAATGGCTTCTTACTTTTATTTAATAAAAGTAACTTATAACTCATACACAGGCTGTAATACTCCTTTCTGTACATTAACAGTGAAATTTTCTATACAAAAATTTTAGAGTCGTTACATTCTACCCTCTTAATAAAAATTCCGCTCTCGAAATTTACAATTGCATATGGACTAATTTTCAAAGAGGTAAGGTTATCGTGTATGCATGTCTTCTTCTCGTTCCCGTGTTGATTCTCCTGGCGAATCCTTTCTCCACATCACTCGGACCAAGTTTACTTCCTTGTTCCGTAATATTTTCACCTTTCGGTCCAGGATCTCAATTGGTTGTTGCTCGCAGGTTAGGTCGGTCTGTACTGTGAGCTCTGAGTGATCAAGTATGTGGCTGGGGTCGCTCACATATCATTGTAGCTGGGATATGTGGAACACGTTGTGCACTCCTTCCAATGAGAATGGTAGTGCTAAACGACATGCCACTTCTCTAACTCGTTCGAGTATGTCGAACGGTCGTATGTATCTTGGACTTAGCTTACCCTTTTTGCCAAAACGGATCACTCCTCTGTTTAGAGAGATCTTTAGGAATACATGGTCTCTAGATTGGAACTCCAGATGTCGTCACTTTGCATCTGCCCAATGCTTCTGTCGGTCTTGGGCTATGCGCATTCTTTCCTTGATCGTGCGAACTACGTCCACACGATCATCTCTGGTCTATGGAGTTCACGATCTCCGATGTCGTCCCAACTTAGCGGTGAACGACACTTCCGTCCGTAGAGTGTTGCGAATGGTGGCATTCCAATGCTTGCCTGATAGCTGTTGTTGTATGAAAACTCCACAAGGTGAAAGTGATCTTCCCACGAACCTCTGAAATCTAACATACAAGCTCTTAGCATGTCCTCCAGAATCTGAATTGTTCGCTTGGACTGTCCGTCCGTTTGTAGATGATACGCCGTGCTGAAGTTCAGACTCGTTCCCGGGCTAGCTTACAGACTCTGCCAAAATTGTGATCGGAATCTTATATCACGATCGAAGACGATGCAAACAGGTACTCCATGTAATCTCACGATCTCCTGCATGTGTTCATGAGTAGCAAATATGGTGCATCTTGAAGGTTTAAATCTTACTTTAGATTTATACTTACCTCCATGTACTTCTTTGGTAACGTCTCGGTTGACTGTGAAGGGTTTCCTAGGACGACAGCAAGGTTTCGGAAGGCATCTTTCATGCCAATTTCAAATTTTGCCGTTCTAACTAACCATAACCCTAGAATCGTCTACTAGAAAAATCGACGGAATGAAATGCAAACACTTTGCAACTAAAAGAGAACAAGGAATACAACCTTTGTAGACCGGTCCTTCACTTCATTAGCTCCGTGTAGTCATCCCTTCGCTGCGATCATGAGCTTCCGGACTCTAGAGAGGCTCCCATGAAGAAACGAACATACTAGCATCGAAGTCTTCGAGGCCGAAAATGATCTACGTTGAGGAGACACTAACCCAAGCTATCTCTTCACTAATTGTGGAATTAGTGAAACAAACACCCTATACTAAATGGAAAATAGTAGAGGATGATGAAGTAGGAATTTTGTTCACTTTAGAAATCATTTTCTCACATTATTTTCTCACTTATCTAAAAGCTAGCAAGCTTTTCTCAATGAAGAAGAAGATGAATAAATGAGCAAGAGAGAATGAACTCATGAGGTGAGAAAATAAACCATAGTGAGTATATGACACACACTAACCCTTGTAGAGAGTTAACTATGGCTAGGTATGATGGTTGGGTTTATAAATATCTTAAGCTAAATAAAAATAGAAGACTAAGTCAATGCATCCATAAGCTTCTCGAAGCTTCTTCCCATGATTAAAGTCCAACTCATTTTTGAATGACTTTAAATAAATAAAACCCTAGATAATCCCTAGCATGGTGTAAGTCATACACACACCCATGTCCATGTATCATCAAGCATGACACAAAATAATGTACACTTGCATATATCATATATATACAATATGCACAAAACAAGTGAGAAAAGAAATCTTAAGTGAATTAATATTAGTTAATGTAATTTAATATATCAAATATATAATTATACATTAAATCATTAAATCAACAATTGATTAAATAATCCGGCTATATTACATATAACCAACTAATATCAAATGCAACAACTTATCGAATCAACACTTGATTCGATAACCCGACTATATCACATATAACCCTCCTATGTTACATGTCGCGAGAATAGAATACGGTATCACATATCGTATTAATCTCGGTCCCGCACATATCATATATGCGCTCCTACTCCGTTTCGCTTGAGCCAGAAAATCTCTATGTAGGACTCTAAAGACTCGTCAATACGCCGGTAGTAGATAATGATCATATCAAACACACACAAGCCGCAAGCGGTCTGCTAAACGTAATAGCTACTCGGGTATTGAGCGATCAGAAGATCAACAAGCAAGCATACTCGTACTCCTACGAATTCATTCAGTAACACTACCGTACAGTCCGGACTCTTCGTCTGATATGTCGCATATCTCTTCTAGGGGTGGTAAACGTCAGACCCTAGTAACTCGATAAGTCATGTCAATGTGAGGCTCATAACGGGTCGAGAAACTACTGATAACACTTGCCAGTATATCTCTGAAGCAGCCTTAGCCAGGGACTTCCTGTTATAGCCAATCGAGCACAGCGCAACATCAACCCCCAATACCGGGAGAGACGAAACCCCTCCTATCGCTCATTACCTCCATGTGATTCGGGACTGTACCCAAAAGCCACCGTTTTGTACGTTCTCTTGAACGTGGTAAAGTGGAAATCAAAGCACAGTGGGAATGACACAAGACTCTATGATGATCTCGGGTCTACAGACTAACCTGTACCAGTATCACCAGAGAACTGCCATCTGACGATAGGTATAATACCATCTAAGAGTTCTCGGCGAGTCCGTTCAGTATACCCAGTCTCCACTGAGCAAACGTATACCATCTCTGATGTCAAACACCAATGGATATGGGATCATCCATCGCCTATCTACATGGGTCGAGAAGCTACACGCTAGTCTACTAAGGTATATCGATGCCCTGTCTCGATACACCTCCGACTAGGAACATTTGAAGGATGTACTTGGTGACTACTCTGTCCCCACTAGTATGATCTGCATCATAATCCTGGTAGTCAAGTACTCATTCTAAGGGCTTTATCAACATGTAATATAGAGACAATCAGTGTACATGTTAAGATAAAGAGCAACCAGATAGCATACTATCATGTCGAGCAAGAAAGTCCTCCATGTATATGTCCAAGCATCCACTACAATATACATCGTATGTACAGTAATGGCCTCTAGAGCATACATATAACTAACAATCTCCCACTTGCACTAGGGCCATCTGTTGTAGTGTCCAATACCCAACAATCATCAGTGGTTGAAGTATCTCATGCTCAACCATCCCATAAAAGTCTCTCCTGGGAATAGGACTTTGTGAGTGGATCCGCCCTGTTGTCCTCTGTGTCTACTCTCCTAACCTCGAACTCCCTGGAGATCATCCATCTCCATGATCAGGTAATACTGCCTTAGAATATGTTTGGATCACTGATGGGACGGGGGTTCCTAGGCCTAAGCCACAACCCCATTGTCACAAAATGGTAGGAACGAACTTCATCTCATGAACTTATACACATCCAGACTACCTCTTTGGTAGTATCCTTGGTAGAAATGTATCCAGCCTTTATCGTCTAGTTTGCCACGGTATCTAGTTTGGAACTCTTCCAACATACCGTCCCTCCACTGAGGGTAAAGACAATGCCTGTGACTGACATTCAGTCGACCTTACCACCCTGGAAGCTATCCAGTGATTCTCCTCATGATCGATTGATACCATCTCTCTACACCTAGTGAGAATCCTAACATCCATTTAGATCTATCTCATAGATCCAAAACCCAGAATTTAGGAGGTATCACCTTAATCCTATATGGAGAATTCTTGTGATAAGAGGAGATTGACCGAGTGTAGCATAGGAAACTCCTTTCCTATCAAGAGTATGTCATCCACGTACAATACGAGGATCACCACCATACTCGCTACAACCTTTTTGTATATACAAGGTTCATCTACTATTTTGATGAATTCAAACGATTTGACTACCACATCAAAACAAATATTCCAACTCCGCGATGCCTTCTTTAACCCATAAAGCAACTTGCACACGTTTCCGCTGCTCCCACTGTCTATGAAGCCCTCTGGCTGTGTACTTATAGACGCTCTCTTCTAAATCACTATTTAAAAAAGCAGTCGTGACACCCAACCGCCAGATATCGTAGTCATGGTATGTAGCAATGGCAAGTAGGATCCGGATGGACTTAAGCATAGGCACTAGGAAAGGTTTCATCATTATCCACACCTGG
Source organism: Agapanthus africanus (assembly GCA_030015575.1). Lineage (NCBI taxonomy): Eukaryota > Viridiplantae > Streptophyta > Magnoliopsida > Asparagales > Amaryllidaceae > Agapanthus > Agapanthus africanus. Next base: position 748,844,250 of record CM057342.1, on the reverse strand, counting down.
TTGATGACGAGAATCTTTTGCAAAAATTCTAGCTTTGAAAGTCTCAACTTTTCCATCTACACTAAGTAATTTTCTCAAGATATACTTGCTCCTGATGGGGATTTAACCCTTCAGATATAGCAACCAAAGTCCATACTTTGTTGGTGTATATAAATTCCATCTCAGATCACTTAGCATCCAGCCATTCTTACAGAGTCCCCACTCTTGATGGCTTGCTCGAAACTAGTTGGGTCATCATCTCATGATGCCATCCTCGCTCCCACTGTCATAGAGAAAACCGAACTATCTCTCAGGTGGATGAGAAACCCTACCAGATCGGCGGAGAGGCTGAGGTTCGTCGGGAACTATTGAATCCTTCGGTTCTACAAAATCATCAGCTGCAGTTTGTATAGCTGGAACTCCTTCCAGTTCTACCTTATGACCACTAATTTCTTCACAAGAAAATCCTTTTTCAAAAGGTGGCATGCTGAGAAACAAAACACCTTTTTCTCCTCAGTGCGGTAGAAGATATTCCCTTGCGAATATTTGGGATATCCAACAAACTTCCACAAAACTAACATTGCCTCGAGTTTGTCCGGATTTTGCTTTTGACATAGGCCGGACAACCCCAAATCTTAACTTACTTAAGAGACTGGCTCTTCCCATACCATATCACATATGGAGTGGTAGGCACCTGATTTGGTTGGAACCCTATTCGATAGGTATGCAGCTTCTCAAGTGCATAACCCCCAAAAGGAAATAGGCAACTCAGTAGTACTCATCATAGAGCACACCTTATCACATAGGGTGCGATTGCTCCGCCCCGATACACCGACATACTGTGGTGTATACGGAGGAGTAATGCTGAGAGAGAATCTCATTCTCCTTTAAAATAGTCCAGAAACTCCGTGCTCAAGTATTCTCCTTCCTGATCATATCAAAAGACATAATACTTACACCCGTTTTGGTTCTCTACTTCTGACTTATATTCTTTGAATTTCTCAAAAGTTTCAGACATGTGTTCAACAGGAACATATGTCCGAATCTTGAGAGATCATCAGTGAATGTAATGAAGTATAAAGAACCAGTCCTGGCATGTGTAGACAGGGGACTTACATACATCAGTATGTATCAATCCCAAGAGTTCACTAACTCTTTCTCTGTTTCCAATAAACGGAGCTATGGTCATCTTATCTTTGTGACATGACTGACAAGTTTCACAAGATGTAAATTCAAAATGATTTAAATATGCATATTTAGGTAACTTAGCTAGTCGGGTCGCATTGATATGACCTAGTCTATAATGCCTCAAGAAGATTTCGTTCATTTCTGAACTCTTCCTCTTGTGTGTGTGTTCTGTACATTAAGAACTGTATGATTTAGAACGTATATGCTTTTAGATAACGTGCCTGAACCGATCAACTCTTGATATAGGAAATGTTCAAAACATTATCCAACAATACAAAATTATATCCTTCTTTACTAAATAAAGAGACTGATATGATGTTGTATATCAGGTTCGGTATCTAATAACATTCGTTCGTTTCAATGTATTTGGTAATACAGGATGATAACTGCCAACACCTTGGCTGCAACAATTGAATCGTTTCTAACTCTTAAAACTTATCACACATTCTCAGTTCTCTACCTTTCTGTAGCCCATGTAACAGATTACATATGTGGGATCCTGATCCGGTATCTCATTCCCAGGACGTAAAGGAAACTGAGAAACGGTTCTTTGCAATGAACACACCCGAAAAAGATGCATCATTATGTACTTTCTTCGTTTGGGCGGCACAGGAATCCGGGTAATCTCCTATTTCCTGCTCGGTCTTATAACAATTATAAGTTGGAGCGGGAACAACGTTTCCCTAGCTCAGTATAACAAGTGGGTTCGGTCAATATATCCATATTATTATCTTGATTAAGGCGTGACATGGTCGCTATCGAGAGAGAGAGAGAGAAGAAAACACTCAGCGTATGCTCTTGCAAGATTAGATTGGTTATTATTTTATCTAATCAGGATGGCTCCCACTGTTTTTATCAAATCTTCCTTCAAACCCTAAAAGAAAAGACTAACCGGGATTAATTACACACTTCAAGTTCGCCAATCTTTCGGCCAGGCCAGTGTCGGTACTTTGAGGGGGGTTCCCCGTGCTTTCGTACGGACCTAATTAAAATAAATCTCGTTTTCCCAAGGGCGTAACCCCGTTGACACCTTTCTAAACACCTACTTGATCGGCTAATTGTAAAATGCAAAACTCTCCCAGGAGTAACTCTTACTCGCAGTGGGTATCGGGATTCAACTATCTCATAGAAGGTATGCAATCTCATTGCAAATTTCAACACTTGAAATTCCCGATAATATTTTACCCCTAGTATCCTATGACCTTGACGGAGGCCAACAAACCATAGTCCACTAGTCAAGTTCAACACGTACATTTCATGATTGAGATAAACCCACCCGCACGATCCTTGACGGAGGCCAACAAAGTCGCATGACTACCCTAACTCAATCGCATCGTATGCTTAAGCAGATAAGCATAAATAGCTACCGCACACTACACCTCGACGGAGGCCAACAAACGTAGCACGAATATTATGAAGTACTTATCTGAAATGACGGAGGGCTACGACAGGTTTTTAAGAAAACCCTTTGCGTAATGAACTTGATCTCGTCGTAGAATCGAGTGATTTTAAATGGAGTGTTTTTGAGACTTTTACTAGTTTTGCTAAAGAGGTCACTCCCGGTGAAAGGATCTCGGCTCTTTCCTTATCGAATAAGGTGCAGGATATTTCACAAATACCACTATGTAAAGCAAAAACTATAGAAGCAATCAAAAGACGAAACCGAGGGTAGTAGCATCTGCCAGTTATTGCTAAAGAGGTCACTCCCGGTGAAGGGATCTCGTCTCTTTCCTTAGCGAATAAGGTGCTGGATATTCTAAATAAGGAATATCACTATGCAAAGCAAGAACTAGAGCTACCTGTTTTTAAAAACAAGTTTCTACAACATCTTTAGATTTCTTTTATTTTCTTTCATTAATCTCGTTAATGAAGTCTCATCATTTTAAGTTATCTAAACATCACAGATAAATACACCGTACGCTTATGCCATCCGCATTCGCCTCGATGTCCCCTCATGCACCGTTAGATTAGGTAACTAACGGCAGAGCGCGGCAGTGCTAGTGCGTGTGAAAAACATAAGCAATATCTATATAATATATCACATATACTATATACAGTATTCATCTCAACATATACAGTAATCACATCACAGAATATCGCAGCAGAAAACAACATATAAAATATTGGATATACTATGATTTCCGTGTTTTAGATTAAGCCAGTATAAAACACGGACGGTCGTGATGAATAGCCAAACCCACATCCCTAGACCCCTACGAGAGCAGCAAGCAACCCTACCAATTCTAGAGTTAGGAGACCCGGTCTCGACTCCTCGAGATGGTCTTCCACGAGACCCTAAAACCCGGTTACTTGTGCTCCCCGCCTTGGGTCTATCCTAATGCGGAAAAGTAAATAATATACAATGGTGACATCATTTTCAACCCGGAAGTGCCCCAAAAAAAGAATATTACATACAATGAATTTTACATGAATGAAAATGAAAAATTCTCATCTCACATAAAACCCCCGGCTATTCAAATACGACGATCCAATATAACATATCCCAGCAACACATAACATCACATGTCATCAATGTAAGTAAATATGCGTATCCCAATTGTCGTTGACATATAGCAACGAAACCGGCGATACACCACATATTACACTTACGGTCGTAGAAAAGAAAGTGAAAACTATAACAGTTGGAATCCGCAACCACCTTAGACATCATAAACCCAACGTATCTCATACTTTGGATTTCATGCCTAACCAAATGAATTCCTTAGACATCTCATGCCTAACAATTATAAACCCCGCATTTTAGTCTCGATCTCGAAAACACTTTTCAATATCAAGTCGGGCAATTCAACAAGATTCCCGACATCCTGATCGAATGCTTTTCGGAAACTTTAGTAGACGGCCGCACCCCCGATACCGTCGACGAAGTGCACTAAGGCGGAACACCGCTGCCGCGAGCACCCGAACGGATACTTTTGGCGACGGGGTTCTCTTATAGTCACTTGGTCGGGGCTATGGGGCATGGCTATCTAATAAGATTAACCGGCGAGCATCCGCGTACACTACGTGATTGCGATGGACTTTTGATCACATCAAAATCCCGTGGCAACCGATCAAATAAGACTAAACTACTAGATTTATAAAATTCAAACTAGTTATCTCATAACTACTTTTGTGGATTCCAAATATTGTATCCCATCACATGATATCCGGACGACGTTAAACTTTTCGATCGATTCATCAAAGTCCCACAATTCCCCGACAGCTCAACACTTGAGCGCAGTTTTAATAATACCGAGAACATGCCATGGTACCTATGCACCAGCCGTAGAAAGGCAGACCCAGGCCTCACTCATGTCGCCAAGGAACTGAGGCAAAACCTAAAGTATGACCACGGTTCCGCGATCCAAAAAAGTCGAGTTAGGGTTTCATTCTTCTAGAGCGTTCACAGAATTACTTGCATATTTTTCCGAATACGTTAAACTTGGAAAAGTGGTTTTTTGACATTCGAACGAACTTTTTAACTTCACCTAGACAACATGCAACAACCCGAAACAATGTTAAAACTACGAACACGAAACACTCCAAATTGCTTATAGTGTAAGATCACATCACATGCAAACTTAGAAAAAACAAACAACAGCTGAAACACCAAAACCCAGTCACTGGAACACAGTGAAAATTTCAAGCAAAAACAACAGAAAGTGACCGGCCACAACCTCATTGTCCTCGGCCAAAATCCGAGCATACCCCTTGAAATTTTCATGGTGTTCATGATATATCCCATATAATATTCTGTACTTGTTTAAAAAAAATTGACAACTTTTTAGAATCGGCATAAACCAGTTTTTGGATTTTCAAGTTTCGGAGTATTTCGGTTTCGTAATCTTAACAAAATCCGTCTAATTTTCCAGCATGGCTCTGATACCACTGAAGGGTTGCCTGGGATGGCAGCGAGGTTTCGGGAGGTATCTTTCCTGCCAATTTCAAATTTTGCCGTTCTAGCTAACCCTAACCCTAGAATCGTCTACTAGAAAAATCGACGGAATGAAATGCGAACATTTTACAACTAAAAGAGAACAAGGAATACAACCTTTTTAGACCGGTCATTCACTTCATTAGCTCCGTGTAGTCGTCCCTTCGCTGCGATCATGAACTTTCGGACTCTAGAGAGGCCCCCATGAAGAAACGAACATGCTAGCATCGAAGTCTTCGAGGCCGAAGGTGATCTACGTTGAGGAGAAACTAACCCAAGCTATCTCTTCACTAATTATGGAATTAGTGAAGAAAATACCCTATACTAAATGGCAAGTAGTAGAGGATGATGAAGTAGGAATTTTGTTCACTTTAGAAATCATTTTCTCATATTATTTTCTCACTTATCTAAATGCTAGCAAGCTCTTCTCAATGAAGAAGAAGATGAATAAATGAGCAAGAGAGAATGAACTCATGAGGTGAGAAAATAAACCATGGTGAGTATATGACACACACTAACCCTAGTAGAGAGTTAACCATGGCTAGGTATGATGGTTGGGTTTATAAATATCTTAAGGTAAACAAAAATAGAAGACTAAGTCAATGCATCCATAAGCTTCTCAAAGCTTCTTGCCATGATAAAGTCCAACTCATTTTTGAATAACTTTAAATAAATAAAACCTTAGATAATCCCTTGCATGGTGTAAGTCATACACACACCCATGTCCATGTATCATCAAGCATGACACAAAATAATGTACGCTTGCATATATCACATATATACAATATGCACAAAACAAGTGAGAAAAGAAATCTTAAGTGAATTAATATTAGTTAATGTAATTTAATATATAAAATATATAATTATACATTAAATCATTAAATCAACAATTGATTTAATAATCTGGCTATATTACATATAACCGACTAATATCAAATGCAACAACTTATCAAATCAACACTTGATTCGATAACCCGGCTATATCACATATAACCGACCTATGTCACATGTCGCGAGAATAGAATACGGTATCGCATATCGTATTAATCTCGGTCCCGCACATATCACATATGCGCTCCTACTCCGTTTCGCTTTAGCCAGGAAATCTCTGTGTAGGACTCTAAAGACTCGTCAATACGCCGGCAGTAGGTAATGATCATATCAAACACCCACAAGCCGCAAGCGGTCTGCTAAACGTAACGGCCACCCGGGTATCGAGCGATCAGAAGATCAATAAGCAAGCATGCTCATACTCCTGAGAATCCATTCAGTTACACTACCGTACAGTCCGGTCTCTTCGTCTGATATGCCGCATATCTCTTCTAGGGGTGATAAATGTCAGACCCCAGTAACTCGATAAGTCGTTTCAATGTGAGGCTCATAACGGGTCGAGAAACTACTGATAACACTTGCCAGTGTATCTCTGAAGTAGCCCTGGCCAGGGACTTCCTGTTATAGCCAATCGAGCGCAGCGCAACATCAACCCCCAATACCGGGAGAGACGAAACCGCTCCTATCGCTCATTGCCTCCATGTGATTCGGGATTGTACCCAAAAGCCACCGTTTTGCACGTTCTCTTGAACGCGGTAAGGTGGAAATCAAAGCGCAGTTGGAATCATACAAGACTCTATGACGATCTCGGGTCTACAGACTAACCTGTACCAGTGTCACCAGAGAACTGCCATCTGACGATAGTATAATACCATCTAGGAGTTCTCGGCGAGTATGTTCAGTGTACCCAGTCTCCACTGAGCACCCGTATACCATCTCTGATGTCAAACACCAATGGATATGGGATCATCCATCGCCCATCTACATGGGTCGAGAAGCTACACGCTAGTCTACTCGGGTATATCGATGCCCTGTCTCGATACACCTCCGACTAAGAACATTTGAAGAATGTACTTAGTGACTACTCTGTCCCCACTAGTATGATCTGCATCATAATCCTGGTACTCAAGTACTCATCCTAAGGGCTTTATCAACATGTAATATAGAGACAATCAGTGTACATGTTAAGATAAAGAGCAACCAGATAGCATACTATCATGTCGAGCAAGAAAGTACTCCATGTATATGTTTAAGCATTCACTACAATATACATCGTATGTACAGTAATGGCCTCTAAGGCATACATATAACTAACAGATTGGCCAACTCGAAATGGAATATAGTGAGCCGACTTAGTGAGTTGATCCATAATAACCCATATTGCGTCGTTACCCTTCATGCTGCGAGAGAGGGCAGTCACGAAGTCCATGGTAATATGCTGCCATTTCCATTCTGGGATTGGTAACGACTGAAGTAGACCAGCAATGTAACAGCTCCAATTTCTATGTACATAGAATTCATTTAAGTTAATGTACAATTAGGGTATTTATAATTTCTGTGAGTACTATAAGTATTTGATTTAATTTTGAACAACAAGAAGGAGCTTGTAGCTCACTGGTAAGGCCTTGCACTGCTGAACCAAAGCATCAGAATTCAAATCCTATCAGCCACATATTCATTGTATTTTAAATTCTTTTAACCTTTTAGAAGCCCAAGAGTCTACACGTGCAACACACGTAATATGGTAAGTTGCAGAATAAATAAACATAAACACGAGGGAAATTGAAGCGACAGGGACACGTGGCGAGAATCCCAAGCCCCACCACCGGATTCCGACTGGCGAGACCGTGGGTAATGCCAGCGCCGCCGGGCCCCCCGTACCCAATGCTCCCCAAACTTCGACCCCTGAAACCTTTCATCTACCCCACTAACCCCACATTACTTGTTTACTCTGATTATTTCCAGAGAGAAATAAAATACCCAATTAATCCAATTTTAATGCATAATTCAATGCATTCTTTAAACACCCTAAACCCTAATTTTCCCTATAAATACCACCCTCAACTCACACCTCCTCACTCACAATTCCCTACCAAAACTCTTAAGAAATTTCTAAGTTCTCATAGTGTACAAGTGGAGTTAACAAAGGGCGAAACTCCGACAAAGTTCCGGCGATGATACAAGAAGTTTTCGGCGACGAAACGACGCACCGGCGCTTCCCCCACTCTTCCTCTTTCTCTCATTTAGCCACATAACCAGTAAGTTCCCCTTCTCTCTCTCTCTTGCTATTCCCAAACTCTTCATTCTTAAAATGTGTCGGAAGCGGAGCTATCCGGCTTCCAATTCTCTTTTCTTTTAAAAATACAACTTTTTCTTAATAATAAACCTACAGCTTTTGATATACTGTTTAGTAATCATTGACAAAGACAATAGAACAAGTTTGACATCAAAATGATAACCATAGCAAGTTGTATTTCAATTTTACATTAAAATATCTTTATGTTTCATACCAACATGTTTATACCTTTTAACCGTATTACCTTAGAAAAACTCATGAGGTAATGACCTACCTCATCACAACACACATCTCTAATATAGCACGATTATATTCGGGAACATAGATTCGGGAAAATACGACTTTACAGTAAAATACCTTTAACTTATAAAACCGTTTTCTTTAAAAGATGTATTTAACTTTTCATGCAATTGCGCCTCTACAACCCATTTTAGGGACCCCGTTTGGGGTGGTGCGGATTATCGCACATCATCGGGTTTAGTAGAGCGAGATGCAGACCTCCGCAAGGAGCATTCGGTCTTGATGGAATTTTATACATTTTTTTTAGAAAATAAGATTTTTACAAGAAAATAAATAAAATTATTTTCATTGAATATATATATAATTATTACCAAAATAATTATTTTAAATATATATAATATTCCATGTTTCCAAAACTCAAGAAAAGAAGTCAAATATTACATGAAACTTCCATGATAATTCAAAACAACATCCATATTACAATAAATACCATATATTATGAAATTAGATTTTATTCACTAGAAATGTTACATTTATAAAATATACATCAATGAAAATCCTAAAGACAATAATTAAATGCTTGAGGTGTATTTTGAAAATTATACAAAATTATTTTTACATAAAAACCCCTCAAGTTGTGCTAAATTACAATAAGGACCTTAGTAAACATAGGTTTAAGCGGGACCAGTCTCTTGAGCCTCAAGGAGCTGGAGATATGGGTGCTTGCCTATTTAAGGTAGACAACTTAACAAACGGTGTTATCAACATGGTAATTGTCTTTGAAAAAGACACAAATCCTACCGTCCATTTGCAGCAGTTACCGATAGCACCAAAACATAATTCAAGACTTCAATTTCTTTTCTAATTGTCTGACTCATACCGAGTCTCAATATAATCAATCTGGCTTGAATATAATTCAAGTATCAAACTACAATACAACATGGATCTATGAATCCGGATATTCAATCTAATCAATCTATATTGACTGAACCGAACCATGGATATATTCCATTTACATGATCATACATTATATCCGTTCCATTACTGATATCATGGTTTTGGTAAGTCATCCATCTATATACAATATACAATTCAAACAATACAATCAAGACATCGCGGGGTTTATAAGGGGTAGATTGGTACGGAAGGTGTTAGAAGTGGCACGAGACTGCAACCATAAGACACCTAACCTGAATCTCCATTGTCGTTGTACCGTGGCCGAACGGTTCCTTGTACTCCGTATACCGTAGTCTCTGATATAGTGAGACTCCTCTCGTATACACTGTCCTCTTATGTACCAAGCTACAAACAACAGCGTTAACAATATAATACAACTTTAAAAGTTGCACTCTCTCTGTTTATTCTATTTGTCCCTCATCTTTGGGACTTACGGAGCGATTGTTCGCTGACGACATTCATTTTCTTTCTTCTTTGTAATGTTGTGTAACATTTCAAAAAAATAAAATATTATTTTTAGGGAATTTTTATAATTTAATAATAAAATATTGAATATTTTAATAAGGCGGTATAATTAAATACCGATAAATTTGTGAAAATTTTAGAAAATTATAGAAATTACCTAAAATAGGGTGTTTCATGTGAATTATGCAAATTTTAAGTTTTTATGTTTAATTATACGCTAATTTAGTGCTAATCGCGATTAAAAATCGCTAATCGGACTTTAAGCGTATTTTGTGCAAACTATGCACCGTATCATTTTACACTTGTTACATATGTTTTCCGTGGCTTTCCTTCATATTTTAAAGCATGCTTGTTGATTATAGGAAAATAGAAGAGGAAAAGAAAAGAAAAGAAAAGGATGAATAGAATATTAGATATGGGTGAGAGAGAGAAGGTGGGGGGGTTATCTTTGACTTGCATCTCACCATTTCCATCCTTTTCCTCTCCCCTCTCTTTCCTTGCTGCTGCTGCTGCCTCCTCCTCCACCCTCTTCAACCCTCTCAAATCATCACAATAAACGCCTCAAAACCCATTACCCTTTTCTTTAAAAAGGTGCACAAGCTCAAGAGAAGCACATTGGACCAAGAAAAATAAATTTTGGACACTTGAGGCAACTCAAGAAAATTCTTGAGTTGCCAAAGGAGGTATTTTCTGAACCATTAGCTTAGTATTCCCAATTCTTTTACATCCATGTTAACTTTAAACCGATATTGTGAGGTTTAGTGAGGGTAGGAAAATCCTAGTTAAGGGTTTTGGAATTCTTGAGTTGTGATGTGTAATTAAGCTCAGTAGAGGCCACACAAACCCCCTAGTGCTAGAATTCAGACCTAAACCAGAGACTAGAACCCCGGAAGATTTAGAAAAACCGATATCGGAAAATTGTTGTTTCTATGAGGGTTAATTGAAATCTGCTAACACCCGGAGCAGCTGAAAATTATTTTGCAAGGACAGTGATACATGCAGGTGATTTAGAATATACCCTAAAAACCCTAGCCCCTAACTCCCCAACTTGGCCGTAGATTTATTCCTTCTGGCCGCAATTTGCGGCCAGACCTGGAGCTTTGTGGCTCGTTTTTGTTCTGTAGCTCCTACATCTGTAAATTAGACCCCTGGCATATGCAGAATTGACCAATTTGACCTAGGGTAAAATCTGGGACCATTTTCAATGGTTGCTGTTTTGATTCGGGTTTCGTTTTGCATATTTTGAATTCTGGATTACTAGTATTGTGTTTTACCTCGATCACTTGACGTTTGTACGACGATATCGAGAATTGTTTGATGGTTTTAAAAGCGTAGTCCATAAGTTATAACCTATAGGCCTTAGCGCGTCGTTTGGTTTTCCCGATGTGATTTTAATGTGCATTTGCGATTGTGTTATCATGTAGGTATCTTATCGAGGGCTTCATACGATGAAGAAGATGAAGGCGACATCGACACCGACACGCAGGATGCAGGTGAGTAGATTATATTTACGGGGGAAGTCGGGTGGATGGCGTGTAGCACCCCCGCAATTCGATATTTAGTATACTAGATATATACTATATATATATATATATATATATATATATATGATAGCGTTAAGTGTGATATAGATATTCTAGATGTGATTAGGTCTACTTTGGATAGATTAGGGTTTAGAAGTAAACTAGTATAGTTTCCTAGTTGCGAACCCTAGAATAGGTTTACACCGACACACACACATGCTTGCTTGTTATACTTATACCTGGATGATGAGGATAGTGTATGATATTTGGAGATGAGTCGATGAGATTGGGTATAGTGCCACGAGATCGGTTATATGATGTGATTCGTATTTGGGATACGACATGAAATTTTAGCGGGCCTTTGGAAGTGTGTTCCACACACGCATTTATATTTATATAGATGGTATCGATTTGTACTAGACTTAGATCAGTACCCCAGATCATGAGATATGATGATATGGATACCAGATAATTGATGAGATGAATGTGATATTGACCCGTACCCAGCTCTTGGGATGCCGTACGATGATTTACCGTACGAGCTTTATATTGATGATAGATCCGCACTCATGACTTGAGGATGTCATATGATATTGTATCGTACGCGGTACCTTTGAGGCGGGATCACCGACTATTATATATATATATATATATATATATATATATTTAGGTGGTTTCCATATCCCTCCCGTTTAGCTTGTTAGTTAGAGCTGTAGTTTTGTTAGTAGATGTTAGGCTAGGCCGATGTCATACCTATTTCAAAAACTAACGAATCGGGAGTATTTTAAAGACGGGCAAAGGGATTCTACGGATATTTTCAAAAGACGCATCTTTTCTTAAAAACACCGTAGCCCTTATTTTCCTAAAAACCCCGATTCGTCTTCTTTCAAATGGCAAAACAGTATGGCATAGATACATTGATGTAGATTCTGCACTGTTGTGTTTATTATTCATTTGCCGCATATTCTTGCCGTTCGCATCGCATTGCATGTTAAATATGTTATTGCTATTTTAAAACCATGCTGTTAGGACACCAGCACCATTATCGATGATGCATATGTTCCACGTACACCTGTTTGCCGGATCACACACTTCATCATCGATAATTGCCATGTCACTACACCGTAGGACTGTTGCATTCACGATATGACCCCTTGCAGGGTATACTTGTGTACATACATATTGTACACTCATACTTGTGCACATACATATTGTACACTCTTACCTATGCACATACCTATTGTACACCCATACTTGCATGATATACTTGCATGATATACTGATATGCTTACATTTCTTTTATATGTCGCATACATCATGCTTTACGATTATACGCATTGAGATATGTTGTTTCCATGATATTTCTGGATTTGGGAACCGTGGGTATTTCAAAAGAGAGTATGTATTGTTTTAAAATCCCGGTTACCCTTGATATGATATTTCAGTGCCCCCACCATGAGTTTTATCGGTTCTGATGTATATATATACTCCATGCGAGGAGGAGTCGTGAGCTGTATGCGGGTATATGGTGGGGCCCGGTATGGTACCCCGGGGCAAGAAAGGGATACTGTGTATACAGACGGTGAGCCTGGCAGAGGGACTACTACCTACCGGTGATATTATTTGGGCTCGGCGGATATCCGGAGGATACCGACCGGAGTCGAGAGATGATACGGGCCGATCCGGACTGACGGAGCCCGTGGGCCGATCCGGACTGACGGAGCCCGTGGGCCGATCCGGACTGACGGAGCCCGATATATGAGGATTTACGTGCCGATGCTGGGCACGGCTTTCATGATGTTTTCGAGTGTCGATGCTGGACACTCCAGTTCCATGATTTTGATATGTCGCGAGGGACACAAGTTGATTATATCCTCATACATCCATGGATACGCTTTATGATATTTACATGCATGATGTTTATTGTCATTGGGTGACACGTGGACGATATCCACATACATATAGTTGACATTGATGATATTGATCACATAGTTGGACGAGATCCACATACATGATGACATTGATTACATAGTTGGATGATATCCACATACTTATAGACTTCATGATATAGTCAATATTGATCATACCTCATATTTATGATATGTTATTACCTTAGGCACTGGCACGAGCACTTGGCACTACACTCATGTATAGATGTTACATTGCCACCTTATCATGCTTCAGACTTATTCATTTGAGGTTTATATATATCTGATCGTATTGACCTACGATTGTGTCATACATACGATTTCTTCTCTGTGATGTTTTCTATTCACGAGTTGGCAACTCACCCCTGTTGTGCCACAGTTCTTGCAGGTTTTGCCGTACAGGTTCCATTGCGGCTTTTCTGGCACACTTCTTCCCTTACGGGTGATTTGCTTTGGTAGGTGGGTTCTTTTGCATCAGAACCATCATTATACATGTATTATTCAGTTGTATCTAGTAATTCAATCAACCAAACTTGTATATTGTTTCAGAATTAGAAAACTAGTTGTGTATTATTTCGACCTTAGAGTCGCGCGTTGTAGTATTATGGTTTTCATGCTGATTTTGAGTTTCCTTTTTGAGTTTTGATCCTCGCCCTTCGGCGTTGTATATTATACTTCTTGCATGGTTGTCACCGTCAATTGACGAAGAGCTAGCTTCCGCTTGGGGATGCCTTTTTCATTGTGTATATATTATTCATGTTGTACCCCGTTCGAGGCCAGTATTTACAAAGGAAACTCTGCCGAAATTTTCAGAAAAGATATGCGATTTTTAAAATGCATATTCGGCTTATGTTATTTAAAAACCTTGCTTTTAAACATGTTTTCTTACTTCTTAAAAATTAGTTTTCTTTATTTACTTCTTAAAATGATTTTAGATTTCTGGGTTTTTGGCTTACTTGGATTAGATGAGGTCCTATAGATTTCATATGATTCAAGGGCCAGTCACGTGCTATTTCGGGTCGTGACATGTTGTCAGGTGGATCGGGCCGTCAGGAGATCGAGCCCACCAGCGAGGACTTGGACCACCTAGCTTTCGACCTAGAGCTTTAGATTCCTTATACATATTTACATTTCTGTATTTTTCATTTCTGTTATGCCACTGTTTAGGCATTGCTTTCCATTCCATGTATTTACTTTTCAAATGTATTGTAAAGAGAATGTTAATAAATAAAGTTGTTGTTTATTTACATCTTGTCTCTTGGGTACATTTCAATTTATATTGCTTAGATACGCTTAACGTGTTTACTTCTGAGTAAATACGTAGCGGCCCGTCGTGTCTTCTACCCGTACACTAGGAAGCGGGGTGTGACAGGCTTTGTTGGTGGCCCATGCAGGTCCGTACTGTGTGGACATACATGTCAACTCTGTATGGACATACAGGTCAGCTCTGCGTGGACAACCTAAGCAATATAACACAAGAACCAGTAACTGAAAACATTCTTTACAATTTATATTCCTTGAATTTTACAATTTCATCTACATTGAATCTGTCCTAACCGAAATTTTTCTTTCAAGGTTATGGATTCCCCAAACAACACCAGCACGAATGTCAACAATACTCCCCCACCACTACCACTCGCACCTGCCATAGCTGCTCAGATCAACGAGCAGACGGTTTTGGTGGAGGCGATCCGCAACCTCCTGGAAGGACAGCAGCAGCAGACTGCTATTTTAATGAACCGACCAGAATCAGAAGCCCCAGAGGTAAAGCAATTCAGAGCTTTACACCCCAAGCAATTCTCAGGAACAGAGAGCCCGCTGGTGTTCCCGCCAAAATCTTCGGCCAAGAACTATTTGTTCCTGTTTATGCCGGCTTAAGTTTCGTTTACAGATATGTGTGAAACCAGGCTTATTCATATATGCACATGCACACATCAGAGGAAGAACAGGTGTTCAACGATAAAAACAAAGCATTTAATTGAACATTTTATTCTACAGGAAATAGATCACCAAAAACCGGATCGAAAGTACAGGGATTTACAAAACTATGGATAAAATTATCTAACTCCCTCTCTGCCTTCTCCACCATGACAAAGCGGCGATCTTCACGAAGAGTAGCTACCCATCGATCAGCACCGCACCCATCAGCAAAGGCAGACATGACGACCCGCTGAGCCCGTATCTGGCTTAGCAGCCGAACAGAGCGATCCCTCAGAACTGTGGTGATCAGAAGTGCCTCGTGAAAGCACTCGATCTTGTCTTCCGCAGCATCAAGAATTGCCGGAGTCATCTCCGCCGGAGGAGGGGGAATATCATTGATCACAGACAAGAAAACCATCCGGAGCCAAATGGAGCCGATGGGGAGAGGAGATCCTATACGAGCCAAGAGCTCGTGCAGCATCGTATCGCATTGTTCATTCATAAGAGTAGGGTTCACCAAGCACGCAGCAAAACGAGGAACAATTTCCTCAATGGGCACCTCCCATGGCTGACGGCGAGCATGTAGGTGATTACAAGCCATAGCTCTTCTCTGTTAAAACGATTCTCTGAAAATGAGAGAGAAAAGAAGTATTGCTTCAGATTATGAAGGGAGACATTTAAGTCTAGGCACAGAAAATGCTGTGCATGATGGAACTATTTTCAAGCCCTGGGAAAGAAAAGTTTGACTCAGGAAAAGTGGAGAAAGAAGGTGAAAAGACACCTTCAGTAATGAGGAAGCGCCTCACGTGCAAAGCACGAGAGCGCTGAGCTCCAAAAGCGCCAGCGCCATGAGTCAAAGACTCTGAGGCAGCGCATCACGTGCAAAGAACGAGAGCGCTGAGTGCCAGCACTAAAGAGTCAAAGACTCTGAGGCAGCACCTCACGTGCAAAGCATGAGAGCGCTGAGCGCCAGCGCTAAAGAGTTAAAGACTCTGAGGCAGCGCATCACGTGCAAAGCACGAGAGCGCTGAGAGCCAAGCGCTAAGAGTCAAAGACTCTGTGACAGCACATCACGTGCAAAGCACAAGTACGCTGGCGCCAGAACTAAATGTTCTCCACCGTTGGATCAAAGATCCAACGAAGATGATAAATCATCAAAATTCAGAATAAAATTCTGTTGAGGGAATACTCCTCAAATCTTTCCAAACAGGAAAGATTGTGCTCTGTAAATCGGAGCACCGTTGGATCAAAGATCCAATAGTGATTAAAAATCCCCAAGATACAGAATAAATTCTGTATGGGAAAATATTTTCCCAATCTTGTTAAAAACCAGAAGATTACCTTCTGTAAAACAGAAGCCCTAAGATCAAAGATCCAACGGTGGGAAATATCCCCAAATCAATTAGAAAAAAGATCTCTTCAACTGATTCAACAAATCAGCCTCTACTATATAAAGGACCCAAGACTTCAAGTCTCACAGAGAGGAACCCCCGCATAAACTTTGAGAAATTTCAAAGAGAAGAGCAAGCTCTCGGAAAAAGAAGAATTTCTTCAAGGTAAATAAAAACAGAGAGATCAAAGCATCTCATCAAAAGAAGAAGAAACTAATTCTTCTTCAAGATCATAGATCTATAAAACAGATGTCTTTCATAAAAAGAGATCCTAACATCTCATCATAAAAAGGGGAGGAGAAAAGAACTTAATTTTCCTCGGATCACAGATCCACAAAGACAAGGACTTTCATAAAAACAGAAGAGATTGTAAAATCTTCTATTAAAATAAGAACATAAGTTCTTAGATCTATGAGACAAAGTCTCCTATGAACGAGAGTTTAATTTTCAGAGTGCAGAATTGATCAAAGTTTGCCTAATAAGAGCCTTAACCGGTCCAATTTAAAGAGGCACCTCAGCGCTCCTAATCTTGCGCTCAGCGCCCAGCGCCCTAAGCGCTATTTTTTTTAAAGAAGCGCCTTAGCGCTCCAAAACTGGCGCTACAGCGCTCCTAGCGCTGCAATTAAAAAGAAGTGCCTCAGCGCTTCAAGGCTGGCGCTCAGCGCCAAGCGCATCACGTGAGATGTGTGCGCTATCTCACAGAAAGAGCTCTGCACTCATTGACTGGCGCTCAGCGCCAAGCGCTCCATGTACTCCTCCCTAACAGGACCTTTTGGTACACAAAATCTGCTGCCGTATCTCAAAGATCCGTCTTCATGGATGATGAAGTCTGTTCTGAGTCCATTCTCCACTTGTTCTCTGATCCTTTGCAACTTAGCATCACTTGCTTGAGCTGCTTTGATCTGATTGACAATGGTTGATTGAACTTGTAAATTCATCAAACTTGAAGCATTACCTGGCATGACTACTTTAATTTCCATCTGATGTAAGTCTTGCTGAAGCTTCCACTGAGCGGTGAGATTCATCGATAAGGGTTGGCGACTAAGAGCATCAGGTACTACGTTCACCTTCCATGGGTGATATTGCAAGTTGATGTCAAAATCCGCCATGAGTTCTAACCATCTTCTCTGCCGCATATTCAACTCCTTCTGAGTAAACACGTACTTCAGACTTTTATGATCTGTGTAGATGTTCACTCGTTCACCAAGTAAATAATGGCGCCAAATCTTGAGAGCAAAGATGACGGCTGCCAACTCCAGATCATGCGTCGGATAATTGCGCTCATGAGTCTTCAGTTGTCTTGAAGCATAAGCCACAACCTTACCGTGCTGATGTAGAACACATCCTAATCTCTTACCGGATGCATCACAATGCACTTCGAATCCTCCGGATTGATCCGGTATTATGAGAATAGGTGGAGATGTCAATCTTGACTTGAGTTCTACGAAAACTTGTTCACATGCTTCTGACCACACAAATTCTTCATCTTTTCGTGTGAGCTTGGTCAGGGGTGTTGCTATCTTTGAGAATCCTTCAATGAACCTTCTGTAATATCCAGCTAAACCCAAGAAACTCCGAATGTCTTTCACTGACTTTGGTGTAGGCCATTCGCTAACTGCTGAAACTTTTGCTGAATCCACAGAAATTCCTTCTCCTGATACGATATGTCCAAGAAAACCAACTTGATTTAGCCAAAACTCGCACTTGCTGTACTTGGCATAAAGCTTATATTGCCGAAGAGTTTCCAGGACAATTCGTAGATGCTCTGCATGCTCTTTCCGATTCTTAGAATATACCAGGATGTCGTCGATGAAGATGACAACAAACCTGTCTAAATACTCCCGGAAAACTTGGTTCATTAGGTTCATGAATATTGCTGGTGCATTGGTCACTCCAAATGGCATCACTAGAAATTCGTAATGTCCATATCGAGTTCTGAAAGCTGTTTTGTGAATATCAGCTTCCTTGACCTTCACCTGATGATAACCTGAACAAAGATCCAATTTAGAGAAAAAACAAGATCCACTTAGCTGATCGAATAAATCATCGATGCGCGGGAGTGGATACTTGTTCTTTATAGTGACTTCGTTCAAGGCCCTATAATCGATGCACATTCTGTATGAACATTCTTTCTTCTTCACCAGTAGTACAGGTGCTCCCCAACTTGAAGTGCTGGGACGAATCCATCCTTTCGCCAATAATTCGTCCAACTGTGTTCGAACTTCCTTCAAACCTTCCGGAATTAGTCTATACGGTGCTTTGATCACCGGTTGTGCTCCTGGTACTAAATCAATACTGAATTCAAGAGCTCGATCGGGAGGAAAACCTGGTATATCGTCAGGAAATACATCGTCGAACTCTCGAACTACCTCTGGTCTTAATTTTTCTTTCGCTTGAGTTGCCGCAACTACTGCTTCCCTTGGCTTCGCTTTGTAGGTACCTGGCTCCAGGGTACGATCTCCGCTCTTGAAATAGAAGACCGGATGGTCTGGAATCTCGAATACTACCCTCCTTTGATGACAGTCGATGGTAGCATAAAAGGTTCCAAGCCAATCCATTCTTAGAACCACATCGAAGTTCGGTATGTCCAGTACTTTGAAATCAGCATAAAACTCTCGACTGCAGACGACGACTGGACACAAGTTGTATCCCATAGTTGCCTTTAGAAAGCAATTTCCGGAACTGACATTCCAGCTAGATACAAGCGGTGAGACTGGAATCACATGGGTTCGGACAAATCGTTGCGACATAAAGCAGTGGGATGCTCCAGTATCAAACAGTGCAAGTGCAGGTAGTGAAGCTACTAGGATTGTACCTAAGGTATATGGGATATGTTTTAGGTATAGGAAAAGTGTGTAGATAACCAGGACTAAAAGATAAGTTTGAGAAGGAAAGTTTGCCAGTAATGACTTGGCCAGTGGCCTCAGCTTCTTCCACAGACATCATGAAAGCCTGGCGCTTTGACACATTCCTCCTGGCCTGAGGAGCATTCCTCGGAACGTTCCTTTGAGTTTGATGGAACTGTCGAGGAGGTGGTGCAGCTTGCGGTCCTCTGGGTGGTGCAGGCAGTGCAAGTCTTGGAGCAGGGGCTTGGATGGCTGGACGCTGTGGATAATTGTTTGCTGGCCTGGGTGCAGCAACTGGGTTTTGTTTATGAGGACAAGCCCCAATACCATGAGCAGCTGAGCCGCAGATCAAGCAAAGGTTGTTCGCACGTCGACAATCTCTCGCCAGATGCCCATTTCTCTTGCAGTAGTTACAAAAGGCTGGGCTGGGTCTGCTGATTGGTTCTCCAGGACGTCTTGGCACAAAAGGTGGTCTGGACGAGACTCCACCTGCCATCTGGTTGGCAGGGCGCTTGACTCCTGCAGACTGAGGTCTGCCCCTTGCTTTTATCACTGCCTCATAACTGCGGGCAGCTTCTAGAGCATCCTCATGAGTCAAAAAATTTCCTGTGGCTAAAGCAGCCTGAATCTCCGTGTCCAGTCCTTGTTGGAAACGACGGGCTCGGATATCGTCCGTCGGTATCAAATGTGCCGCGAATCTGTTCAAGGATAGTGTTAGCTGTGTGGTATGTGATATTTAAAACTGAACTATTGCGACATATCTTACCGGCTTAACATGGTGAATTCAGCGTCGTATTCATCTACCGATTTGTCCCACATTTATCCTTGCTGTAGATGAATGAACTGTTGCTCCATGGCAAACCTGGCAGTCACAGGGAAGTATTTCGCGTCGAACTTCTCGCGAAACGTTTTCCATTCAATAGGCTGTGCAAGACGGCTTTCTTCCGCCTTCCACCAGTTGCGAGTGTTGTCCGTGAGCTGTAGTTTCGCTACACGGACCCAAGCGATGTCTGGCACTTGTGCTGCGGCCAGATCAACCTCGATACTTTGAGCCCATTCCTCAGCTTCCAGTGGGCTCCCCTTTCCTGAGAACTGCTTCGGATGTAAAGCCCTGAATTGCTTTACCCCCGGAGCGTCAGTCTCGGGACGGTTCAAGAGTTGTTGCTGTCCCTCGAGAAGGCTGCGGATTGCCTCAAGTAGTACTGTTTGCTCGGTAGGTGGCGCAGGAACAGCTGGTGTGAGAGGTAGTGCTGGATGTGTGTTGTTGACGTTGGTGCTGGTGTTGTTTCGGGAATCCATAACCCTGAAGAAAAATTTGGGTTAGGACAGATTCAAGTACATGAAATGATAAGATTCGAGGAATATGGAATTGCAAGATTCAAGGAACATGAATTGTAGAGAATGTTTTAGTTGCTGGTTCTTGTATTATATTGCTTAGGTTGTTCACGCAGACCAGAACTGCATGATAGGGATTCATACAGCTCTGACCTGCATGGGCCACCAACAAAACCTGTCACGCCCCGCTTCCCAGTGTACGGCGAAGTGGGTGCGACGAGGTCCGCTACGTATATACTCAGAAGTACATACACTAAGCGTATCTAAGCAATATAAAATAAATACACAAGAGACAAGATATAAAAGAACATCAACTTTTATTTATTAACATTCTTTGTACAATACATGAAAGGAAATACAACTGAAATAAAAAGATGCCTAAACAGTGGCATAACAGGAAATGAAAAGTACAGAAAGAAAAATGTACAATGAAACTACAGTGCAGGGTCTTCAGTAAATTGCTCCAAGTCTTCTTGCGATGGCTCGATCTCTGCCGGGTCCAAGTCACCTGACGACATTCAAAGAAGAGAGAAACAGAATGTCGTCAGCAAACAGGTCGCTCGGTAAGTCCCAAAGGTAAGAGGGAAGTAGAAAAAGACAGAATAAGAAGATACATTTTTAAAGTGTAAACTATTGTTGTAATGTTATGTCAACGCTGTTGTTTATAGCTTGGTACAGAAGGATGCCAGTGTATATAAGGGGAGTCTCTATATGCCAGAGACTAAGGGCACGTATAGTACAAGGTACCATTTATGCCACGGTACAACAACAACTGGATTTATGTTAGGTGTGTTAAGTCTGACCACCTCGTGCCACCTTTAACACCTTCCGTACCAATCTACCCCTTAAACCCCGCGATGTCTTGTTTGTATTGTTATCTTGTAAATTGTGTTGGTTGTATGATTGATTGACTGACTGACCAAAACCATGATATCAGGAAACGGTTATAACCGTAGAGTCATGCAAATGGAATACTGGGAATCATGTAAAAGGAATATATCCATGGTTCGGTTCAGCCAAATTGTATAAACTGATAATTGTATTCATGGATTCATGTGTTCATATTGAATTGGAAACTTGTAGATTATGGATTGACTTGAATCATATTCAAGTCAGATTAATCAGACTCAAACCCGAGTCAGACAATCAGAAATGTGAAACGAAGTCTTATAACTGCTAGGGTCCTTAGGGTAATTTATAAACTTGAGGGGGTTTTATGTAAAAATACTTTTATATACTTTTCAAAATACACCTCAAGTATTTATTTTTCGTCTTTAGAGTTGTGGATTTTATATTGTGACCTTTCTAATGAAAATATCCTAGTTTCATAAATAATGGTATTTATCTGTAATATTGATTATTTGAAGTTCATGGTATTTTAGTGTAACCTTTATTCTTTTGTGATTTTTAGAAAAAGGTGGAAAATTTATATTATAATAAAATAGGTATTTAAAAGATAAATATACATATGTTTATACAAAAAATAATTTTAATAAATATTTTATATTTCAAAAATCTCATTTTCTTAAGATGTCGTATTTTAAACCTTTCGAGACCGAATGCTCCTTGCGGAGGTCTGAATCTCGCACTACTAGCCCGAGGGTGCGCGATAAACCGCACGATCCCGAACGGGTTCCCCAAAGATGGGTTGTAGCGGCGCTTTGCAAAGATTGTAAAATACTAATCCTTTAGAAAACGGTTTTTATAAAGTAAAAGGTATTTATTTGAAAAGTGTAATTTTACGTATTTTAGGTTTTAGGGTTTCCTAAGCCAACTAGCCTATTTCTAAATGGTCTAAACGACAAGTCGTTAGAAGCCTCAAATCGCCTCTTCACCGCCAATTGTGGCCAGGTAAGTACAAGTGAGGAAGGAGGGATCCGCTCACGAATCATGAGGCGGGCCTTTTAAAGTTACTTAAGCTCACTTGCCTAGCCTAGACACCATAAAGTCAGGTTTAGATAAACGATCGATATCAACAACTTATCGTATTTTCCTACTAAGAAGTATTTACTTAAAAGTGTATCAAATCTAAAACCTTTAAGAATGGCTTTGTTAAGATTATGGTATTTTAATGAAAGTTTCGTTTTATCGTATTCTAAGTTTTGATGATATCGTTTTAGGGTTGTATTTGCGTGTGTGTGGAGGTAGGTCATTACCCTGTGCTCTACTTTAAATGAATAGTAAGGTTAAGGTGTTAAATGTGAAATTGAAACATGATGGTATTAAAGTGAAAAATACGGTAAATTGAAAATCTTATCATTTCATGTGTGAAAACTTATTCAAATTGATTTTTACAAGTTTAATGGTCAAGATAAAGATGTTTAGGAATGATTGAATTGATTAGAAAAAGAAAAATAAATATTATGGTATTAAAGTGAAAAAGAATATGATATTGCAAAAGCTATAATTTTATGTGAGAAACTTTATCCAAATTAGTTGTTATGTGATTAATAGTCAACATGAATAAGCTGAAGCATTATGGAATTGGTGATAAGTGATATTTTATAGAAAACCGAATCGGAAATCGGTTCGTTCCGATTTCCGTCGGGTTTCGTAATTTCGTATTTTTGAGAAGTAGAAAGAAGGAAAGAATTGTACTTACGGGTTTCGATCTATACTAAAGAGTATAAGGGAACTAGATGAGTTGCCGAGGCGTTGTTTCTTCGCCAGTTGTTTCAAAAACGTCGCCGGAATTCCGTCAACACTTCGCCGTGAACTCGATTTCAAAGTACACCCTTCTTGTAAAAATTTTGAGAGAGTAAACCTAGTGTTTTGGGATGAGAGGGTAGAGGGTAGGGGGTCTATTTATAGGGTAGGCTAGGGTAGGGTAGGCGAAAGGTTTTTATTTTTAAAAAAATGTAAAAATTAAAGAAAAAACATTAAAGTTTGTAGTAAATAGGGTGTATTAAACTCTCGGAACCGATCCATTAAATTGGAGTATATAGGGGAGTTTAGAAGATAAAAAGACGCAACTTTCGTTTTGGAGACTCGGCCGTCCGGCCGAGTCCGGCCGGTGGCGCCGGCCCGAGTCGGCCGGTCCGCCGGCTGACTCGGCCGATCCCGGCCGAGTCCGGTGATCGAAGGGTGTGGGGTCTCCTGACGTAGCTCCTGGTATATTTACTTTTTAGGGTTCAGTTCAACTTTTGGGAGTTATGGCCTGTGGACTGTTGGGCTTCCAAGAATTTTAAAAGAAAAATAATCTAAAAATAATGTGGGGCATGGGATTTGAACTCTGGTGGCTTGGTTCAGCAGTGCAAGGTATTACCAATGAGCTACAAGCTCCTTCTTGTAATTATTGTGGGAAAATAGATATTTAAAGTGATAACAGCAACATTAAATACTCTAAGTATACTTCAAATTTAAATCAAATTTATGTATACAAAAATTGGAGTTGTTACAATTCCTCCGATATGTGTCGTTGTAATTCTTCAACGTCTTCAGAGAGGTGACGGGTCCCGACAGCCAGACATTCCATGTACTACGATGTCCTTAAACTTATGGACCGCAAAGTCTCTAAACTAAAAAAATAGAGCCCAAATGCTCTTTTGTTGGATCTAAATGATCCTGTTAAGTAGATCTTAGTCTAAAATTAGACTAATGTATCCTTAACAAATGGTTAAGTTGATCTTAGTCTAAAATTAGACTAACGTATCCTTAACAAACGTTTAAGTTGATCTTAGTCTCAAATGAGATTAAAGATCCTTAAACCCAAACCCAAATCTAAGAAAATACGGATTTGGACTAATCCACGCCCTACGGGCGGCAACATAAATTAGTCTCCGTATACAATCCACGGGCAACCAAAAACAAACACATACGACACGAAGTGACCATCTGAAGAAGGAGAAAGTGGTTACCGCGATGCGGTAGCGTAATTAACTGCAGGGGCTTGCGCCTGCAGGGAAGAGCTCCCCCACAATCAAAAACCCCTCAAACGAGGGGGAATCTGACGAAGTTTGCTACAACGGCCGCATCCGTCTAAACCTCCGATACACGGTGCCATAAATCAACTTGGCATTTTCGGAGAGGTGGAAGGGTTAAACCAAATAGCATCTGCTCCCAAATTCAGGCAAGACGAACCTACGCGGTTCTGTCTCCGTTTTCGGCGGCAAACAGATTCTGGCACGCCCGGTAGGACCTTTTCCTCTTTCCACTCAACACTTCGTGTATCGTGTTTCGCGAACGAATCGCGGTTTGCTATGGTTTCCCCTGGATTCGAGGTACTAAGATTTGGTGTCTTGCTCCGTGCAGAAAATAGAAAATCAATGGCTTTCAATTGCACTAGCTGCAACAACAACTCCCACTCTGTCCTCGCCTGAGGAGTGACTTATGGGCCCTAAGCGGCCTCCATTTTCGCCATGCCAGTGGAACAGGTGACGCAAGCCACCACTGGGCTGTTCTTTGGGACCATGCTCCCACCCATGAGCTTCAATGCCCCAATGCCGTTACAAGAAGCTCCGAAGAAGTTGGTCTTTGATCGGCTTATGACTACCACGGCCCCTCTCAATGGGGCGTCCAAGTCCAGCACCTCGGTCTTTGATAGGCTAAGCCAAAACTCCAATGGTCCCGTGAAGAAACCCGTGATCCCTGAAGGGTTTATCCCGAAACGGATAGCCATCCCTGCTCCAGTGAAAGAAGTCGTCAAAGTGGCTTCTCCTGCTAAAAGATCAGTCTTTGCAAGACTGGCTGCTCTAATTCCCGTTCCGGGTGAAGTCACCAAGGCTGCTACCCCTTTCCGAAAGTCTGCCTTCGACAGGTTGGCCATCCCTTCTCAGCGGACGTCGGTTTTCGACAGGCTAACGACGACAACATCCCCTTATCAGAGCAGGAGGCATGAAGAAGCCATCCCCCATAGCAGAGCCAGCACCATCTGCTCGACACGCTCAACGTCGCTACTGGCGCCGAGTGAGGAAAGCTGGGGGCAATTCCCCATCTGGACTTACCCTGCTGGCTCCAACGGTGGAAGCCGATGCTGCTGTTCCAACTGAGAACGGCTTTGAACCACTCAGGTGGGTACGCAATAACTCTCCGACTACCATGCTGAAAAGATCTCCTCCACCTATAGAGAATGCTACAAAAACAAAGCTGGAGCTGCCCCCTCAGCGGCTGTCCTCTAAAATTTACAAGGTCTGGTGACAGGTCCAAGACTCGGTGATCAATCAAGACCATTCCCATCGACCGAAGAAGATGAAAGTTCGGCAAAAGAAGGACCACCCTGTTGTACCACAGAAGGTGTCGTCCACTTGGTTGCCCGCTGCAATGGCTCCCTCAACTTCGACCGCTCACAAAAGGAGAAGGCCAGAGAAAATCCCCGTGTCTGCGACGAATCTAAAGGGCACTGAATTTAAACGCCTCAAGTCCGGGGGCATGGTGGTGCACACTGTTTATATGGTTTTCAGAGAATAGGAAAGCCATGCTTCTACGGGTCATTGACCTCTCACCCGATCAGTGACAAAGGCTTAGGAGCAACAACAGCAAAAGCTCCAGGAGATGCTGACAACTATGGCTGCACTCACTGGGCCAAAAGAAAGCCCGGAGGCGTTGTCGGAGCAGCGTCAAGAACAAAAAAGCGATACTGAGTTCCTCCGCAGAATCCTCGAAAAGAAAGACAGAGAGGCCGTGGAACAAGAGGCCAATATAAAACGAATGGCGCTTTTATTCCAAGATATGGTCGGGATGATGATCCGGCCGGACCCTCCAGCAGAAGACCCTCCGATTATCCTTGAAGACGACCGAGGGGATATGCCAAACCCCCTCCCTGCTTGTTCAGCAACCAAGGAGGATACCATCTCCAAATCCGCCCTGGATGACTATATCGCTCAGCAGATACGAGCTCATCAGGCGAGCGAAGCGGCCGGCCAAATTGTTAAGACTGGACGACCCTATCCGGGTTGGTACGACCAAATAAAGTACCCGCCGAGGTATACGATCCCTAAATTTCATGTATATAAGGGGATGGGGAATCCACATCAGCACGTTGCTCAATTCAGGGCTCTGTGCGGCAACACCTGAGGTGACGATAAGCTACTGCTTCGCCAATTCGTTGGCAGCTTATCGGAAACGGCGTTTGAATGGTACTCTGAACTCCCGAATGACTCCGTTAAGACATTTGCAGAAATGGAGCTACTGTTTACACAGAGATTCGCAAGCGCTAGCGAGCGCACCCCGATCACCGCACTAATTAACGTCAGGGTGAAGCCAGGCGAAACATAGGTTCAGTACGCGATACGGTGGCGGAATCTATGGTCGAAGTGTGAATAGCGCATAGAGGAAGCTCCTGCAGTGGGCATGTTTGTGGGAACTCTTGATCCGCAGGCGACCATATCCTAGTTCATGATGTTTTTCAAGCCGCCTACCTTACAGGCCTTGATTGACAAGCTGGCCGAAATGGATCAAATGGGTCATAGACCGTCTTCTTCGAAGATGGAGCCACAAAACGAAAAGGGAAAAGGAAAAGCGACCTTCATCGCCAATGCTCAACAGCAGCCCAGTAGTCCAAAACCAACTGATCGCCAAAACGATAGATAGAGATTCTTTAATGAGAAGCTGAATCGCCCTTATTCGTTTCCCGGGGATAAAACGAAGAGACTATTCGAGCTGGCAGTGCGCAACAGGCTTATCATCTTGCCGGATCCAAAACGCCCACTGCAGCCCGGTGATATCAACAATCCCAATTACTTCCCCTATCACCGAGTAATGGGCCATCTAATTGAAGATTGCTTCGTCTTCAAAGGCTGGATTGAGGACCAATCCAACAGGGCAAATTCGTACTATCCGAGAATTGTAAAGTAAGCCCGCCCCAGCCGCACGCTCTTAAAAAGATGGACACACCAGGGGCATCATGCTCTTTTATAGAAGAAGCTCCATGGGAGGTCGCTCTTTCAGCCAAAACGAAAAGAACGATGAAGGATCTCCAAACATGCCCGGCGGTCAAGTGGAAAAGTCCGCTGGAACCCGAGGTCATTGAAGGAATGCTGAAGCCATACCAGACACCAAGAATTGGTAGCGATAGTCAAAATGCCCATGCCCAGCCGTCAAAGTCTTCAAAAAAGAAAAAGAAGACCAAAAAGCCCGTGAAGCCTGATGACAAGCGCACGGACCTGCAAAAACATATTGACGCGCTGGAGAAATACAAACAAAAGGCGTGAACCCCGGGCACACTCCAAGAATTTCTCAACAATATCCTTGAGAGCGGAGATAACGACGGAGATGACTCGTCAGAAGAATCTGAGGATTATGTGGCAAGTTGCCACATATCTCTCATTCGGCGTTAACTAACGAAGAAGCCCGCTCAGCGTCAAAAGACAGCATAAAGAAGCTGGGGGCAGGGTCGAAGCCAAAACCCTTGGAACCGTCTGATGAGATGATCGACCTGCTCCTGAACGAAGCCTGTCAAAAGAGCAAAGCCGATCGAGAGCGCGAAATGGACATATTTGAAAAAGCCAAACGTCGGCGGCTGGACAAAAGGGTTGAGCCACTCCAACCAGACCGAGGCATGCCTACGGCAGATAAAAGCAGGCTTAAGGCAAGGGAACGGTTCGTTAAAGCCATGTCAATGGGAATGAAGCTGCCACCTCTCAAAGAAGACACTTCAGAAAATACGTTCCCCGACAAACTAGATGCACATCCGAACTACTGCTTATACCATCAGAGGATCACACACCCTACCGAGGGATGCATGGCCTTTAGAAACTGGTGGCAAGGATATGTTGCCCACCGGCAGCATTTCAAGCGGATGAAACGCAAAACGCGTCGAGAGCAGAAGAGCACGACAGATGAGCGCAAAAGAACTGTCGGCAACTGTCACATGGTTGATAGCAAGGGATCGCAAATTCTCACCTTCGGGAGTGATTCTGATGAAGAAATAGCCCTTGGCCCTCTCTTCAAGGAATCCATCTCCGAAACAGAAGAGATGAAGACCTGCGAGAACATTCAGCTGCGTAATTGCACGTTACCCGAGAAGAATCTCGGACCCACAAACAAGGGGCTGAATAAAAAAGATAAAAGGAAGGAAAAATTCCCTGAAGATATCACCCTCGATGAGCGAGTCGTCGAAGAGCTCGCAACCAAGGACCTGCCGAAGAAAAACAAGGTGGATTACAATGTTCTGGCACACCTGAGGAAGATACCCTCGCAACTAAGCATTCTCGATACCCTTTTGCTATCTAAAGAGGCGAGATATTCTTTGATCAAGGCATTGCAAGAGCCCGAGCAGTTCCAAGCTTTCCTGGCTAAGGAAAAGATGAAGGACGAGCTGGAAGAAGTGCACACTGCTGACATCACTTTCGGCGACGAAGATCTCCTCCTCGGGATGTGCGAGCACAACCATCCCCTGTATGTCACCGGATACTGCCATGACATAAAGATAGGGAAGATCCTAATTGACAATGGGT
The DNA here is from genome assembly GCA_030015575.1 of Agapanthus africanus. NCBI lineage: Eukaryota > Viridiplantae > Streptophyta > Magnoliopsida > Asparagales > Amaryllidaceae > Agapanthus > Agapanthus africanus. The sequence goes on along the minus strand of CM057342.1, from coordinate 748,815,024 downwards.
CCTCCGTCAATCTCTTAAACGTGAGGGTGCTAAAGGAAATCTGCATGAGCGTCTAGCACCTCGCTCGGGATAAAATCACAATCTCCGGGTTCGACTCCCAGTCATCACGGACGCTCGGGTCTGTGATACTGACGTTACGCTTTAGGCTACTCGTCACTAACATCAAGTTTCATGTCATTGACGCCAAGACTTGCTGCAACTCTTTGCTCGGCAGGCCTTGGTTACACGAATACAATATCATCCCTTCTACACAACATCAGTGTATGAAGTTTTTCAAAGATGGTTTTGAGTATACCGTGACGGGTGAGCTAAACCCGTTCTCTGTAAATGAAGTCCGAAAGTACGAATATGCAAAATACTTCCTACCAGACTTTGAGGACGCGGAAAGATGCCATAAACCAGAGAATAAGCAAAAAGCTATCACCACTATTCCGGTCTTCGGGAGCGATACCGATGAGAAAGAAGAGATAGTCTATTTGGGACCGCCTTAATGCAACAAGCCTGGATCATCTACCCCTAGGTTGGTCTTCGGCAGTGACTCTGAGGATGAGGTCAATGTAATATTTTCTGTTCGGCCATCAATACGAGCCTTCACTGGCGATGAACGGAGTTTACAAATCGCTATGGCTCCGCGGCAGCACTACAAAGAGCTCGACGCACTTGATACCTATAGTGTGCAAGAACTGCAGACGTTCTACGTCCCTCCCAGGTGAAAGGATGAAAAGGGGATCCTCTTTTATCGATCCGCGGAAACCAAATGGGAGAAAGAAATCTGGCATGGTGCCGATTCTACGCTTGACAGGCTCCAGCCCATCCGTCTGCCTAGATACTACACGAAAGGATTGAAAAGGCTGTTGAGGCACCAAGGCGTACCCTTCAAACAGACTGCTCGATAAGCTCAGTTCTACAACAGGTTCTGGAACGTTCCCGGAACTCAGCGAAAATTGCCCAACGGGAGAAATGGAAACGGTCGGGCTTGAATATGTTCAATCCAAGAAATGGGAACGATTCCATGGCTGTTACGTTATACATGACTTTGATGAAGAAGGAGATGCACTGTTAGAAGATGCTAACCCTGAACCAAAACGAGGTCCCGCCATGAAAGTGCCAAGTCCGTCGTTCGAAGAACAGATAGACAAGCTAATAAGGGAAGCGGGTCAAAAGGTCCGGGATGACCACAACCGTGAAATGGCCTTTCATGAGAAAGCTAGGACGTAGCGCCTCCTTCAACAGGCTACGGAGAATGACGATGCTCTTCGTCGTCAGCCCGTCGTACAAAAGACCCGACGCAAAAGCAAAAACAAACTGAAGAACGGAAAAAATGTTAGACAGCGGCAAAGCTGGTCCAAGAAGCCACGCAATCAAAAATTGAGCAGCCAGGATCCATATCTTATAAAGAATATGGGTCGAGCATATTCTTTTCCCTAAGACAAGACAAGGAAGATATTCGATCTTTTCATGAAACATCAAATGATTACGCTCCCGTAGTCCAAACACCCCGAACAAGCAGACGCGGTCTCTCACCCGGATTATTGCTCCTATCACCGAGCGATAGGACATCCTCTCGAAGACTGCTTCACATTCAAAAACTAGGTAGAAGACCTGTATCAGCAAGGCAGGTTCACTCTATCCGGCAGTTGGAGGGTAACCCCACCTCAGAAGCATGAACTGAAAGCAACGTATATGGCGAGAGTAGAACTAGATCAACATCGGTCTTGGAAACGATCTCGTACCTGTCACGCGATAACGCTGTCAGGAGAAGGAGTACGGAGGATATGGCTGACCTCCCCTGGTGCTTCGAAAACGATGATGACGAAGTGATCTCAGAGTTTCCACCGGCGCCAAAAGAGCTGGAAGATGGGATACATACTCCTACAGATAACCTCATGAAAATCGACTTGGGGACGGCAAACGACCTACGGCCGACGTTCGTCAGTGAGCTGCAGTCTGAGAAACAAGTAGCTACGCTAAAAGACATGCTCATGCAGTATAAAGACTGCTTCGCATGGAACTACTCCGAAATGCCGGGACTAGATCCAGAAGTAACTGTGCACAAACTGGCGGTATCTCCGAACATCAAGCCAATCAAACAAGCACCGAGAAGAATGCGGCTCGAACTTGAAATGAGAATCAACCCCGAAGTCACGAAACTAATCGACTCCGGCTTCATCCAAGAAATTCAATACCCCGATTGGATTGCCAACATCATCCCAGTGATGAAGAAGAATGGGACGGTGCGTATCTGCGTAGACTTTCGGGACCTCAACAAAGCTTGCCCAAAGAATGATTTTCTCGCACTGGTTACCGAGCTGATGATAGAAAACACGTTCACTCACGAAGTCTTCTCCTTTATGGACGGCTCATCGGGGTACAACCAAATAAAGATGCATCTCGAAGACCAGAAGCATACTGCTTTCCGGACTCCCCTGGGAATATTCTGCTACAAAGTGATGCCTTTCGGCTTGAAGAACGCTGGCGCCACCTATTAGAGGGCCATGACGAAGATTTTCGATGACCTCATATACGAAATCGTCGAGTGCTATATTTACGACCTCATGGTAAAAAGCAAATCGCATGAGGAGCATTGGGAGCATCTGAAGATAGTGTTCCAACGTCTTCGGAAATACAATCTGAAGATGAACCCTCTCAAATGCGCGTTCGAAGTCTCCTCAGGAAAATTCCTAGGATTCATCATACGATACCGGGGCATCAAGATAGACCCGTTGAAGATCAAGGTGATTATGGAAATGCCTCCGCCAAGGACTCTTAAACAACTGCGGTCTCTCCAAGGAAAGCTCGCACATATCCGACGGTTCATAGATAACCTCTCCGGAAAATGCCACCCCTACAGTCACCTAATGAAGAAGGGAAACCCGTTCGTTTGGGATCGCAAATGTCAAAGCGCTCTGGATGAAATCAAGCAATACTTGTAGAATCCTCCAGTACTGACCGCTCCGGTCAAGTGAAAGCCCCTCATCTTGTACACAACGTTGCCCTTGAAGGTTCTTTAGGCGCGCTATGGGCACAGGAGAACGACCAAGGGAAGGAGAAAGCCCTCTACTATATGAGTCGAATTCTCCTGGGGGCAGAAAACAACTACTCCCCCATTGAAAAACACTGCCTGGCGTTAATCTTCTCGATGACGAAGCTCAGACACTACGCATTGGCGAATGAGGTCCACCTCATATCAAAAGTGGATCCTCTCAAATATTTGATGTCAAGAGCCATACTAACAGGGTGGATCGCTAAATGGGCCCTTCTTTTGATGGAGTTCTCGATAACTTATCGTCCCCTCAAGGCAGTGAAAGGCCAGGCCATCGCCGACTTCCTCGCTGAGCATCCGATACCTGCCGATTCACCCGTAAATTGTGAATTGCCGGACGAGCACGCGTTTCACACGATCTGTAGGGTGTTTTTCGTCACCCCATTGAGATGGGAATGTGCGCGCGCTTGTCAGGCGCATTACAGATTCCCCCTGCCTAGGGTAGGCGGAGGTTTAATGATTGTGGGGATCCGAATCTCCGGCAGCCGCGGACTAAGCTGCCGTTAATTACCCCTCGCCTTTGGAGCGAGCGAACCTCCGATTGACGGGTTAAACTGGTCATGCGAACTCAATGTGCAATGTTGTGTTTTGAAGGGGGGTTTGGATATATCGGGAGCCACGCAGAGTCTTTACGGGGGTCCCGCTACCCGGATAGCGGGCTGGGGGTCAAAGGGGCTAGCAGCCCCCTTGCGGGGTGCGGGGCAGCGTCCCGTTAGAAATTTTTTTCTAACAGGGACAGTGTCGCGGAGTATGTGTGTGTGTAAATATGTATACATATGTGTATATATATATGTATATATGTATACATATATATATATATAAAGGAAACAGGGGGAAAAGGCATCCAAAGGATGCGTGGGGGCAGCACTTTGGGCGCTGTGCGCCTAGGTGCTGTGCGCTCAGGCGCTAGAGTGCCACGTGTCGGCACATGGGCGCTCTGCGCTTGAGTGCAAGTGCGCCACGTGTCGGCACCGGGGCGACTTGCGCCCGAGCGCTTGCGCTTGAGCGCAAGCGCGCCACGTGTCGGCACCGGGGCGACTTGCGCTCGAGCGCTTGCGCTGGAGCGCAAGCGCTCCACGTGTCGGCACCGGGGCGACTTGCGCTCGAGCGCTTGCGCTCGAGCGCAAGCGCTCCACTTGTCGGCACCGGGGCGACTTGCGCTTGCGCTTGAGCGCAAGCGCGCCACGTGTCGGTACAGGGGCGACTTGCGCTCGAGTGCTTACGCTTGAGCGCAAGCGCGCCACGTGTCGGCACAGGGGCGACTTGCGCTCGAGCGCTTGCGCTGGAGCGCAAGCGCTCCACGTGTCGGCACCGGGGCGACTTGCGCTCGAGCGCTTGCGCGCCACGTGTCGGCACGCGGGCGCTCTGCGCTTGAGCGCCGGCGAGAAAAGGAGGCTTTTACCCTCAGAAACAGAAGCTATGCTTCAAAAGGGAAATATTTGTTGTTTTATATATATGGAGTTAAACTCCTAGGATGCTTTGAAGCTGATAAAGGGGGTTCTTCTTCTACCTCCTGTTGTTGGGCCGGATCTTGAAGATCAAGAAGTAGGAGATTTTAAAAATCACTCCTTTTTAAGATCTGATGGAAGATCTGAGTTCCCCTTTGTGGGTTTTGTGGTGGAAAACTACTTAGTTTTGGAAAAGAAAGAGTAAAACTCTTGATTTAATTCAAAGAAATGAGAAGGTTTGGAACCTTGGAGAAGGAGCAGGAAGATCTCAGATCTCAAGCTTTTTTTTGGAGAGAGAAAAAGTTGTTGGGATATTTCATTATCTTTGCCTTTATAGGCTATACACTTTACACATAACCCCTTGGGCTTCACAAAATGGCATTTTGCCTATCCCATGGCTCATGTGCCATTTCTTTTTGCACATAAGCCATGGGCTTTACAAAAATTTAGCTTTATGCCTATTCTTCTTACATTTGTCCATAAAAATAAAAATAAAAGAAATACAACAAAAATGCTTATTACAAAATTTTTATCTTGGCGTGGAGGGAGGCCGGCCGCTTCATGTTCGGGCTCGACCCGGGCGTGGGCCACTGGATCTGGGCTTAGGCCCACTTGGCTTGGGGTTGACTTTGATTTTGACTTAGTCAACCGGGGTGTACATTTTTACCCCAACACGATCGACAGGGGGGAGAAGAGAGAATGATACCCAATGGGAACTCTATTTCGACGAAACATCTTCCATGAAGAAGCAAAAGCATAACTCCTCTATGATCAAATCGGGGGTAGGCCTCATCTTCGTGACTCCACAAGGAGGGATAATGCGCTTTGCCTTCTCCTTAACAGAGCTGAGGACGAACAATGAAGCCGAATATGAAGCTTTGATAGCAGTTCTTGAGATCGCTGTCGACATGGGAATCGAAAACCTCCTTATATACGGAGACTCCCAGTTGGTCGTTAGGCAAGTAAACGGCGACTATCAAACGTGCAACCCGGAGTTGGTAAAGTACGGTGAGAGAGTGCAGCAACTGCTGACCCAAATTCCTTCCTATGTTTTGGAAAGCATACCGCGTACAGAAAATAGTAAAGCGGATGCGTTAGCCAAACTCGCCAAAGAATTGGCTGACGAAAACCTCGATGACGTAAGGATCGTGGTACAAAGCAGTCGGGTTCTTGCACCGGCAGAAATATCTCTGGAGTCGTTCGAAGAAAAGGAAGCGACCAAGCAAACGACCCTACAAATAAAAGACTAGGAAAAGGTTAAGGATAGGAGAGAAGTCTTTATATACTACTTCAAATCCCGTCGGACACCTGAGGATGCGTCCTCAAGACATCAACTTATGAAACTAGCTCTGTCTTTCGCCTTCGTCAATGATACGCTGTATAAGAGGTCGTTTGACTCTCTGTGGCTAAGATGCCTAGGACCGGAAGAAGCAAAGAAAGTCATCCAAGAAACTCACGACGAACTCTGCGGTTCTCATCAAGCCGGGCTGAAGATGAAGCTGAATATCAAAAGGATGGGCTACTATTGACCCACGATGATTCAGGACTGTCTCGAATACACGAAGCAGTGTCACTCGTGCCAAATTCACGGAGACTTCATCCACCAGCATCTAAACCCGCTACACACAACGGTGGCGAGCTGGCCGTTCGAAATGTGGGGAACCGACATAGTAGGGCCCATCGAACCAGTGTCATCCAGAGGATATCGGTTCATATTGGCGACAACTGATTACTTCTCTAAGTGGGCAGAACCAGTACCGCTAAGAGAAGTGAAGACGGAGAATATTCTTCATTTCTTCAAGACGCACGTCATCTATCGGTTCGGCATTCCGTGACGGATTATCTCCGATAACGGGCCAGCTTACAGAAGCCACAAAATCAGCCGCTTCGCGCAATAGCATAACATAGACTGGAGATACTCTTTGGTCTATAATCCCCGAGATAACGTCTGGCTGAGGCTTTCAATAAGACCTTGACGAAGATCATAAAGAAGACGGTGTCCAAAAACAAAAAGGACTGACACGAGAGACTGCATGAAGCTCTATGGGCGTATCGAACTACATTCAAAACGGCCACAAATACAACGCCGTATGCATTGGTATTCGGCGCAGAAGCGGTACTCCCCTTGGAGATAGAGCTACCCTCTCTACGAGTGGCGATTCATTACAAGCTAACAGAAGAAGAGAACGCTCATCTTCGGCTGGAGGAACTCGACGCCCTTGACGAAACCCGGCTCATGGCGCAGCAAAACCTAGAAGCTTACAAAGCAAAGATGACTCACTCATACGAGAGATTGACTAGGCCGAGAACATTCCGCCAAGGCGAACTCGTGCTAGTGGTCAAGAGACCTATGATCCTCAATCGTGCCAAACGGGGGAAATTCAAGCCGAACTATGAGGGCCCGTACATCATAGACAAGGTCTACCAAGGTGGGGCTTATTTGCTCATGAATATGCCTGGTGAAAGACCCTTCAGGCCAATAAACGGCCGGTTCTTAAAAAAATACTACGCCTGACGAGTCACGGCCTAGGTCAACGATAGATGACGACGCCTATATCTGCTCGCTATCTTCCTAAGCCCAAACTCTATAAGTAGTATCCCGCGAAACATCACCCCGAAAACGGGCGGCGGACCGAAATGTCCCTAAACTAACAACGGACCGAAATGTACCTAAACTAACAACGGACCGAAACGTCCCTAAACTAACAAGGGACCGTAATGTCTTTAAACTAGTTGCGGATCGTAATGTCCTGAAACTAACAACGGACCGAAACGCCTTTAAACTACTACAAACCGCAGCATCCTTGGGATGACTCGTAAAAAAAAGGTACGACCACAAGCAAAACGGGCACGGATGAAAACTCGAAAGGGCTCCGTGAGTAAAAACAGTAGGGCTGCCGACAAGTTTGTGAAAACCCAAAAGGGTGCAGACTCGTAAAAAAAAGGTACATCCACAAGAAAAACGGGCACGAATGAAAACCCGAAAGGGCTCCATGAGTAAAAACAGCAGGGCTACCGGGGAGTTTGTGAAAACCCAAAAGGGCGCAATCTCGTTAAAAGACACTTGCAAGGTCCTCTCGACCTTGTAAGGAGAAAATACCTGCGTGAGATCCTTATGACTCACAAGGGAACAACACACTTAGGGTTCCCCACGATTCCTGAGGAGAAGTTACACTTACGAGATCCTCACGACTCGTAAGGAGAATTCCCCTATGAGACCCTCACGGCTCATAGGATTCAAAAGTCTTAAGCTACAGGGATCTGAACCTGTTCTTAAGCCGTCATACACCCCAATTTTGCCCTACAAACGGTTCAATTTTGACCCTTGTATACAATCCACGGGCACAAATAAACGTCTCTCCCACCAAGTTCCCGCCAATGGAGCGAAATTTCCCCGCTTAGTGAACAACACTTGTAAGTCCTCTCGACTTATAAGGAGAAAACACTCTTGTAAGATCCTTATGACTTATAAGAGAAAACACACTTAGGAGTCCTCACGACCCCTAAGGAGAAAACGCACCTATAAGATCCTCACGACTTGTGGGGAGAAATACCTTTATGAGACCCTTACAGCTCATGAAGTCAAAAGCCTCAGTCAACAGGATCTTAACCCCGTTTGCTAAGCCACCTTTATTCCAACCGACAAAGGCAAATGATGATTCGCTCCGGGCAATATCCCAGTTGTAGCAATGCTGATGCCTAAAAGCGGTCTCAGATCCCAAGTCCCTTACTCGCGGCAAAAAGTCAGCGAGCCATAAATGCATATGAAATAGTCGAAATGATAAGGCAACTTGCAACAAAAATCAGCAAGTAAAATATATGCATACAAAATAGCCGAAATGATTAGGCAACTCGCAATAAAAAGCAGCGAGTAAAAAGAAAAATAGTCGAAATGATAGGGTACCGCGAAAAAAAGCCAAAATGATTGAGCAATAGCGACATTCGCGATACAAAAAGCTAAAATGATAGAGCATCACGGAAAGAAAATAAAAAATATATATATGAAATGAAACTTCTGCCCTGCAGGTAAGTCCATACTGACCCATTTATACAATCCATGGGCATAAACGAAAAGGGAACCACATGTCCCAACAGACACTGTCAAAGGAAGAGTCAAGTTTCAGCGGTAATATCTGCATCCCAAAAGGCCCGCAACGGCGTTCCTCCTCATGCCAGCAAGACACGGACGCGACACCACCAATCGGAGCCACGACAAAGTCCCTAGTTCTAAGACTCCACGATTCACAGACAACCTGAAGTCAACCCTGGCACCGTAGAAAACGGAGAAAGTCAACCCTGACACCGTTGAAAATGGAGAAAGTCGCTCCTCGTCACCGAAGAAAATGGAGAAAATCAACCCTGACACCGGAGAAAACGGAGATAGTCAATCCTCGACACCGGAGAAAACGGAGAAAGTCAACCCTGACACCGTAGAAAATGGAGAAAGTCGGTCCTCGACACCGGAGAAAACGGAGAAAGTCGATCCTCGACACCGGAGAAAACGGAGAAAGTCAAACCCCGACACCGTAGAAAATGGAGAAAGGCGATCCTCGACACCGGAGAAAACGAAGAAAGTCAACCCTAACACCGTAGAAAACGGAGAAAGTCGATCCTCGACACCAGAGAAAACGGAGAAAGTCAACCCTGACACCGTAGAAAACGGAGAAAGTCGATCCTCGACACCGGAGAAAACGGAGAAAGTCAACGCTGACACCGTAGAAAATGGAGAAAGTCGATCCTCGAAACCAGAGAAAAAAGGAGAAAGTCAACCCCCGACACCGTAGAAAACGGAGAAAGTCGATCCTCGACACCGGAGAAAATGGAGAAAGTCAACCCCCGACACCGTAGAAAACGGAGAAAGTCGATCCTCGACACCGTAGAAAACGGAGAAAGTCAACCCTGACACCGTAGAAAACGGAGAAAATCGATCCTTACCACCGGAGAAAACGGAGAAAGTCGATCCCCGACACCGTAAAAAACGGAGAAAGTCAACCCCGACACCGTAGAAAACGGAGAAAGTCGATCCTCGTCACCGGAGAAAACGGAAAATGTCGACCCCCGACACTGTAGAAAACGGAGAAAGTCGATCCCCGACACCGTAGAAAATGGAGAAAGTCGACCCCCGACACCGTAGAAAATGGAGAAAGTCGATCCTCGACACCATAAAAAACGGATAAAGTCAACCCCCGACACCGAAGAAAACGGACAAAGACGATCCCGACACCGTAGAAAACAGAGAAAGTCAACCCCCGACACCTTAGAAAACGGAGAAAGTCGATCCCGGCACCGTAGAAAACGGAGAAAGTCAACCTCAACCTCCCCGTCGAAGCAACGCTTCGACTCAGGAACAAGTCAACTCATCAACCACTTACAAGTCCTCTCGACTTGTAAGGAAGAAAATTCTCTTATGAGATCCTTACGAATCTCAAGAGAAAACGCACTTAGGAGTCCTCACGACTCCTAAGGAGAAAATACACCTACGAGATCCTCTCGACTCGTAGGGAGAAAAGTCTTTATGAGACCTTCATGGCTCATAAAATTGAAAAGTCTTAGGTGGCAGATCCTAACCTTGTCTCCTAAGCCATCAGTGCCCTGTAAGGAGGTCAAGATGGGCTATCTATGGGCCATACTCTCCGAAGTCGAACATCGACGAGGAAAGAAACAGCCACTTACAAGTCCTCTCGACTTGTAAGGAAAAAAATTCTCTTGTGAGATCCTTACGACTCTCATGAGAAAACACATTTAGGAGTCCTCACGGCTCCTAAGGAGAAAATACACCTACGGGATCCTCTCGACTCGTAGGGAGAAAAGTCTTTATGAGACCCTCACGGCTCATAAAGTTGAAAAGTCTTAGGCGGCAGATCCGAACCTGTTTCCTAACCCATCGCTGCTCTACAAGGAGGTCAATATGGACTATCTGCGGGCTACATTTGCCAAAGTCACATTTGCCAATGAGATAAAGAAGCTACTTATGGGCCCTCACGATTCATAAGAAAAAAATACCCGAGTGAGATCCTTACGATTCACGGAGGCGATGAACACTTAGAAATCCCTACGGTTTCTAGGGAGAATTTACACCTACGGGATCCTTTCGACTCGTAGGGAGAAAAACCTTCTTGAAACCCTTACGGTTCATGCAGATGGAAAAAGTCTTAGGCTATAAGGACCCTAAACTTGTCTCCTAAGCCATCAATTCTCTGGCCACGTATAACATTGCACTACTTCACCCACGTACATACTTACGCGGGCAAAGTAGTTGGGGCATTTGTTCCCGCCAAAATCTTCGGCCAAGAGCTATTTGTTCCTGTTTATGCCGGCTTAAGTTTCGTTTACAGATATGTGTGAAACCAGGCTCATTCATATACGCACATGCACACATCAGGGGAAGAACAGGTGTTCAACGACAAAAACAAAGCATTTAATTGAACATTTTATTCTACAGGAAATAGATCACCAAACATGGGATCGAAAGTACAGGGATTTACAAAACTATGGATAAAATTATCTAACTCCCTCTCTGCCTTCTCCACCATGACAAAGCGGCGATCTTCACGAAGAGTAGCTACCCATCGGGCATCACCGCACCCATCAATAAAGGCAGACATGACGACCCGCTGAGCCCGTATCTGGCTTAGCAGCCGAACAGAGCGATCCCTCGGAGCTGTGGTGATCAGAAGTGCCTCGTGGAAGCACTCGATCTTGTCTTCCGCGGTGTCGAGCATTGCCGGAGTCATCTCTGCCGGAGGAGGGGGAATATCATTGATCACAGACAAGAAAACTATCCGGAGCCAAATGGAGCCGATGGGGAGAGGAGATCCTATACGAGTCAAGAGCTCGTGCAGCACCGTGTCACATTGGTCATCCTTAAGAGTAGGGTTCACCAAGCGCGCAGCAAAACGAGGAACAATTACCTCAATGGGCACCTCCCTTGGCTGACGGCGAGTATGTGGGCGATTACAAGCCATAGCTCTTCTCTGTTAAAATGATTCTTTAAAAATGAGAGAGAAAAGAAGCATTGCTTCAGATTATGAAGGGAGACATTTAAGTCTAGGCACAGAAAATGCTGTGCATGATGGAACTATTTCCAAGCTCTGGGAAAGAGAAGTTTGACTCAGAAAAAGCGGAGAAGGAAGGTGAAAAGACACCTTCAGTAATGAGGAAGCGCCTCACGTGCAAAGCACGAGAGCGCTGAGCGCCAAGAGCACCAGCGCCATGAGTCAAAGACTCTAAGGCAGCGCATCACGTGCAAAACACGAGAGCGCTGAGCACCAGCGCTAAAAAGTCAAAGACTCTGAGGCAGCGCCTCACATGCAAAGCACGAGAGCGCTGAGCGCCAGTGCTAAAGAGTCAAAGACTCTGAGGCAGCGCATCATGTGCAAAGCACGAGAGCGCTGAGCACTGAGCGCTAAGAGTCAAAAACTCTGTAACAGCACATCACGTGCAAAGCACGAGAGCGTTGGCGCCAAAACTAAATGTTCTCCACCGTTGTATCAAAGATCCAACGAAGATGATAAATCATCAAAATTCAGAATAAAATTCTGTTGAGGAAATACTCCTCAAATCTTTCCAAACAGAAAGATTGTGCTCTGTAAATCGGAGCACCGTTGGATCAATGATCCAATAGTGATTAAAAATCACCAAGATACAGAATAAGTTTTGTATGGGAAAATATTTTCCCAATCTAGTTTAAAAAAAAGAAGATTCCCTTCTGTAAAACAGAAGCCCTAGGATCAAAGATCCAACGGTGGGAAATATCCCCAAATCAATTAGAGAAAAGATCTCTTCAACTGATTCAATAAATCAGCCTCTACTATATAAAGGACCCAAGACTTCAAGTCTCGGAGAGAGGAACCCCCCCCCCATAAACTTTGAGAAATTTCAAATAGAAGAGCAAGCTCTCGGAAGAAGAAGAATTTCTTCAAGATAAATAACAACAGAGAGATCAAAGCATCTCATCAAAAGAAGAAGAAACTAATTCATCTTCAAGATCATAGATCTATAAGACAGGTTTCTTTCATAAAAAGAGATCCTAGCATCTCATCATAAAAAGGGGAGGAGAAAAGAACTTAATTTTCCTTGGATCACAGATCCACAAAGACAAGGTCTTTCATAAAAACAGAAGAGATTGTAAAATCTTCTACTAAAATAAGAACTTAAGTTCTTAGATCTATGAGACAAAGTCTCTTATGAACTAGAGTTTAATTCTCAGAGTGCAGAATTGATCAAAGTTTGCCTAATAAGAGCCTTAAGCGCTCCAATTTAAAGAAGCGCCTCAGCGCTCCTAATCTGACGTGTTCCCCTCCGAAAGGCGGCGTGACTGACGTCTTGCCTGAGATTCGGGGCAGATGCTAATTGGTGCTATCCGTCTACCTCTCCGAAAATGCCAAGTTGATTTATGACACCATGTATCGAAGGTTTAAACGGATGCGTCTGATGTAGCAGACTTCGTCAGATTCCCCCTCGCTTGAGGGGTTTTTGATTGTGGGGACGCTCTTCCCTGCAGGCGCAAGCCCCTGCAGTTAATTACGCTACCGCATCGCGGTAACAACTTTCTCCTTCTCCAGATGGTCACTCCGTGTCGTGGGTGTTTGTTTTGTGTTTAGTTGCCCATGGATTGTATACGGAGACTGAGTTATATCGTCGCTCGTAGGGCGTGGACTAGTCCAAATCCGTATCTTTCCTAGATTTGGGTTTGGGGGTTGTGTTTAAGGATACGTTAGCCTCGTTTGAGACTAAGATCGACTTAAACATTTGTTAAGGATACGTTAGTCTAATTTCAGACTAAGATCAACTTAACGGGATCGTTTAGATCCGACAAGATAGCGATTAGGGGAGCCCTGTTGTTTAGTTTAGTGACATTGCGGTCAATAGGTAGTTTAAGGACATTGCGGTCCATTGTTAATTTTTAGACGTTGCGGTCAAGGTTAAGGACGTCATAGTCCGTGGATTTAAGGACTCCACAGTCCGATGTTAGTTTTAAGACATCACGGTCAAGGTTAAGGACGTCATAGTCCGTTGTTAGTTTTAAGACATTCCGGTCAAGGTTAAGGACCTCGTAGTCCATGGATTTAAGGATTCCACAGTCCGATGTTAGTTTTAGGACATTACGGTCAAGGTTAAGGATCTCATAGTCCATGAGTTTAAGGACCCCACAGTCCGTATCAATGTATGTGGTTTTCGGGACTCGTCACCTCTTTGAAGACGTTGAGAAATTACAATGACAAGTATCAAAGGAGTGAAGAGATGTACCCTTACACCAAGGTAGATTAAGTGATCTGTAGTCCAATTTGGAAACTAAGATCAATTATTATGTTTTGAGCCCATTGGCCCAGTTGAATTTTGAATTGAGGACTTATGGCCATCTTGGGCTAAGTCCAATTGTGTCTGGGATATTGGCCCTCTGTTGATTCATTGAAGGAGAGGCTTTGCCTCTGGAAACTTAGCCAATTGGGCTAAGGCTAGTGTTAAACACTAGAGACCAACAGCGTTGAACACTGGGAATAAAGTTGACAAGTTAGTGTTAAACACTAAAAGATAATCACTGTTGAACACTGGGAACAAAGTTTTCAAATTAGTGTTAAACACTAAGCAAATCCAAATTAGTGTTCAACACTAAGAAAATCAGTGTTAAGCACCGCAAATAGAGTTTTCCAAATTAGTGTTAAACACTAAGAAAAATCAGTGTTAAACACTGGATACAGAGGTTTTAATTTAGTGTTTAACACTAAGGCAAGAGGGGTCACGTGGTCACACGTGAGAGCGCCCTGCTTTCCTTTATTTTGTTCTATAGATAAGTGTTTAACACTTTTAGTCCTGAAAGCCATCACGTGCGGGCACGTGATGGGAGCTCATGCTCAGGTTTATTAGAATACCCATTAGGGGTCATGTGGTGACACGTGAGGGCATCCCAGAGTCTCTGTTTATTTTGCTTTTTCTTTATGTGCTTCAGGGGTCACGTGGGGCACGTGGGGCGTTGCCTCAAAGCTCTCTTTTTATATATCTTCACAGGAGTCACGTGGTAACACGTGAGGTGCCTGCTTCAGAGTTTTATTCTGTGGGTCTCTGCATGTTTTAAAGTTCTGTTCATAGGGTTCAACCCTAAACTTCTGAAGAATTATATTCTTAATAGGGTTAAACCCTAGTTTCTTTTCTTAAAGGAATTAAATTCCTGTGAGTTTGAGAGAATTATATTCTCAGTTAGGGTTAAATCCTAGTTCTGTTCATTTTGAAGGAATTAAATTCCCATAACATAAGGTTAAACCCTAAGTTTATCTCAAAGGAATTGAATTCCTATCATTTTGTGAGAATTAAATTCTCTAAACTCAGTTCCTCCTCTGTGTTTTAGATCTGCATGGCAGGATCTCAACCCAATGAGAATTAAATTCTCAATTCATGAGGAGATGTGCACTCTGCAGATCCTCAACCAGAGAAAGAACTAAGTTCTTTTTTATATAAGAGTTAAACTCTTTTGAGAATTAAATTCTCCTTTTAAGCCTTCCTTTTCCTTTCTTACCTAAGGTTTTCCTTTTTGCAGAGAATCAAATGCACTATCTCTCTCTCTCTATGTATCAAAAGAAAAAGATCCAAAGGTCTCAAGGTTTCAGAAAAAAGCTTTAGAAAAAGGTCTTCGAAAAAGAGTCATCTCTTCTTTTCTTGGCTCCTATTTATAGGAGAAGGAAGATAATCAATCTGCTTAGTAAATCTCTCATTGAGAGATTTGATTTGTATGTTGAGAGATTTGATTTATATTTATCATTAGTCTGGGCCTTTAGATTGTTAAGTGAATTTTATTCACCATTGGATTTTAAATCCAAAGATATTTCCTTATTATTTCGGTTAGATTTAGGAGGAAATCTTTCCAAGTCCAAGATTTTTCCATAAATTGGTGATATTTAATCACCTTTAGATTTTTAATCCAACGGTTCCAAATAATCAATCTCTATTTTGGAAAGATTTTAATGATCTCTTCTCAGAATTTAATTCTGTTAAATAATAAGGCTTTTAAAGCCGGTCACGTATGGCCACGTGACCCCTGGTCACGTGTAGGCACGCGACCCGTGGAATGGGCTTCTCTTCTTCTACGCTCTGTTCTCTGGCCGCTGCTCGGCCGTCACGTGCCAACACGTGACCACTGGTCACGTGTGAGCACGTGACCTTTTCTGGAGCCTTTTCTTGAATGCGCTTTGTGCCACTGCTTTAAACGTCACGTGCCAACACGTGACCATTGGTCACGTGTGAGCACGTGATGCCTCTTCTGAGTCATTTCCTGATTTTTAATCAGGGAAAAAATGCCCGCACAACGTTGTTCTCACGTGTCTGCACGTGTGTCACGCCCCGCTTCCCAAAATACGGAATACGAGGGATTGACAAGGCCAGCCATGCTCCTACGGTCAAGGAAATGTCCTGCCGTAGTCACACTTCGGCTTCTAGCTTTACGTGGTAAACAGGAAATAATGCGCAGGTAATGAGAAATGCAGTAACTGAAACAAAACAATATATAGAACTGACCTGATGGGAAATAAAAGGGTATAACTCTGGATAGCTGATCAAGATGTCCGTGATGTGCGTCTGGTCCTGGTCCCGGCTAAATCCACTCCTCACACTGAGCATGCATACTCAGGTCGTCAGAGTGACACAATAGCAATATAATATATATATACATGTGACAACTCGAACAGTGATAATAGATATATATATAACAGTAAATCAAGACGGTATAGATATGAACATGCAGTAACCAATGAAATGTTTAATAGATCAGGTGAACAGTAAAACAGTAATATAGTATGCCAGGTATGTCAACATAGTAAGAAAGGTATATCGATGCCATCATCCCTATCAGTCTCTAAGTCTCACTGTACAGGTCACTAAGCCTATCGTCAGTCCAAGTGTGAGAGTCAACCACTCGCGAGTGTCCTCCACCCAAGGGTAGGACCCAAGGGCAAGGGACTACGGGCCCAACATGTAACTCACGGTAATAATCATGTACCCTGTAAATCTCCATATATCCCCATATATATAAGCCGACATGGGATTCCCGAGATTCTGTTGAACTCACACTCAAACTACCCCACACCCCATGGTCTACATCAAACGCTAACCATAACCTCAAATACCAGTCGGTCTGTGACAAGTCTGCACGAGAACTGGAGATAGGATCTCCATCAAGCACGTCCCGACTAATACTCAAGATAAATGGCAGTGTCTGGTGCCTTATCTGTGACACCCATGCAAGAGCTTCCATAAGTGTCCCATATCACTTATAGTCACACGTACACGCGTCCCACAGACGTCGACAATGCAATAGAATAATAAGGTTCACTGATTGTGTACAAGTACGTGTCACTTTCACTTATTCACTTATGCACGAACACTAACGTACTTGCCACAATCATCACTAATACTTAACACTGGGTAATGCACATGATCACTACGTTATCAATGCAGTGACATATGTATGATATGATGAGAAAAACAGTATGTAAAGCAGGATTAAGATGTCATAAAACAGTATTCTACCACTTGCACAATTTATCATAAATCATACGTGTACAGTTTAGCGAAACGATAAATGGGGAATAAATAGTATGTTTGATTTTCTATCCAGCGAATTTAGTTTCACGTCAATCGGGTTTCAGGATCACTAGTTATGGCCATTTCATTTTAAGCGTTCACGGCTGGAAATCCGGTTTCAGAATCGGAAGTCCGTTTCGCAACGCATTTTAATCCCAGTTGAGATCATATTTTAGCGACGCTACAGTTGAATGAAATATAGGGTTTTTAGTAAGGTTTTCAACGCAATAGACAAATTCTCAATCGCATCTGTAAGTCAGGAGATATACACTGTTCAATACTAGTATGTCAATTCTGATTCTGTTGGGACTGTTATACGTCCCCATATTTTAAATTACAGATTAAATAGCAAACGATGAAGAAACAGATCTATCTAACAGTTTCACCTTTTATAAACAGTGGAGTCCCATAACATACGAGTTAAGGAAACAAAGTGGTACCCATTACGGGACAGTAAGCAATAATCAGAATCGCTCTGGACTACAGTCCAGAGTCGCATTCCGAACCAAATATCGGCACAATATAAGTATAGAAACCATTAGAAACATGCATAGGGTCATAGTTCGTCGAGTCGGCTTCGATTTAAGCCCTCGAACGCATCATTCCAGTATGTATATGATTTATGGTGATTTTAACGGTTTTTAGATACGGAAAAATTCCAGTTTTACAGGTATATTTAGGGGTAATCGTTTTAGTCGTTAACAGTTGTATTATCCAATGAAATTTATACACCGCATTCATCACTACATGGGCCAGTATAAACAAACCAATTCCGTCAATTTAGATGAATATTCTCATTGAGGTCACACATCGAACAGGTATATCACATGGGTTATCATAAATTGTAAATTAGCAATCTTTACGATTTGAGTTTGTAATGTAATTAGATTAGCATGTAGCAAGTATAAATACTTGCCTGGAGACGCACGGCAGCGAAGTACAGCACGGGCACGGCAGCGGTGACAAGGGTTTGGCTTTGGCTTGGCTCGGCTTGAACTTGGCGGCACAGGCTCGGTTTTGGCACTGGTGTTTGTGGTGGTCGGTTGATAGGAGAGGGAGAGAGAAAGAGATGGAGTTGTAGAGAGAGACAGAAATTTGAGAGAGAGACAGAGGGAGAAAGAGAGATCGAGAGAGACACACAGAGAGAGAAGGGAGACAGAGAGAGAGAGAAAAGAGAGAGAGACAGAGAGTGAGAGTGAGATTTAAAGAGAGAGAAGGGATTAGAGGGAGAGGGAGTGAGAGAGAACTGGAGAGAGAAAAAGAAGAGAGAAATAGAGAGAGAGAGAGAGAGAGAACAGAGAAAGAGAGAGAGATTGAGAGAGAGATTGCAGAGGTTGCGAGAGAGAGGGGATGGCGACGATGATGATGATGATGACGTAGGGTGTCGACGAGGCGGTCCCGGTGAGAGGAGGCTCGCCGGCGAGAGGGTGCGGGGATCGAGCTCGGGTGCAGTGCTTGGCGGAGGAAGAGGGGAGGAGAAAGGGGAGGTGGTGACGTTGAGGAGCTGCGGTGAGAGGGGAGGAAGGTTGTGGTTGGTGAAGAGGGCTCTTCGATGATGATGGGTACGTCGGTGGTGTAGACATGGCACGGGTGCGTTGGGATTCTCGAGTGGGGGAGGAAGAGGAGAGTTCTGTGGGTGGAGGAGAAACGAGGGAAGATGAATGAGGGGTCGAAGTCGTCGTCGTCGACGGCGAGGGTGGTGGTGCTCGGTGGTGAGGGGGATGCAGGTGAGTTTTTTTTGGTGAACGAGGAAGATTTTTGAGAGGCTTTGGGTCTTGAGGGTGAGAGAGAAAGGAGGTGACGAGGGGCGTGTGTCGTGGGGTAACGCGCGCGGGCGTGCGCGTGGGGTGCGGCGACAAGGGTGCAACGGGAGGATTCGCGCGGGAATTATGGAGAGACGTTGGGGAAGAAGAGGGAGTTGGGTGTGGGCCGGGTCGGGTTGAGGAAGCGGGCTGAAAGGGAGTGGGCCGGGGAAAATAAAGAGAAAAATGTCGAGAAAGAGAGTGGGCCGGGCTGGGGTTTAAAGGAAAAAAATTTAAGTTATTTAAAGAATGGGTTTGGGATTTTATTAAAAGAAAATGGTGTTGGGCTGAGAGAATTAGTTGGAAAAAAAATAATAGGGTTTGGGTTTTAGGGTTTTATTGATAAAAGGAAAATGGGGGTTTAGAAGAAATAAAATTATAAATAAAATAAATAAAATTCAAGAGTAACAAAATACAGATATTGGTATAAAAAGGGGCTGGGTATTATAACGTGAGTGCAACGCTGTCACTTTTGTGACCGTTGGATCTGCCTTGGGAGTAGGGTAGATGAAACATTTTCCATCCCATCCTATAAATGCCCATGTCTTTTCAGAAGAGCCTCCACTTTCCTCATCTTCCTCCTTTGAGAACTTCCTTCTTTTGAGAATTTAATTCTCTTTTCCAGAGCTTAGTTCTCTGTTCCAAAATTTTTCCAGAGTTTAACTCTGTTGACTGATTCCTCTTCCTCAGGTAATCATCTCGAGCGAATGAAGAACTTTTATACATAAAATTCTATGGATTTTAAATCCACCTTAAGGGTTTCACCCTTTTAATATGAACCCATTTTCTTCAAATTCTTCAAAAAGAAATAGAAAACCACTTAATCTTCGAATCAGTAGGTCTCTCAGAGTTCATTTGATCTTTAGGGAGATGATGAGATCCGTTGCTCTTTCCAAGGAATTTAATTCCGTTTAAAGAAAATGTTTCTGGGACTTTAATTTCCTTCTCTTAAAAAGGAATTTAATTCCCATGAAGAACTCAGTTCTTCCCATGGAGGCTTCTCAGGGTTTTCTTGCCCTATGTTGTCCTTCTGTAATCAATGAAGAAGAAAATGGTTTGTAATAGATTCTCATGATTTTTATTTCAGGTATCATGGACGCCCATATGTACGATCTTGACAAAATCATTTCTTATGGGAATAGTCCTGCGATGGGCCGTAGCCAGAACCAGGAGTTCAGCAACGCTCAATGTGCTGAGATCATGAGCCGCTTCGATGAGTACAACCATCGGCTACTCCCCCATCGCTCTTCTCTCCTGAAACTCATCGTGTTAA
Organism: Agapanthus africanus; assembly: GCA_030015575.1. Classification (NCBI taxonomy): domain Eukaryota; kingdom Viridiplantae; phylum Streptophyta; class Magnoliopsida; order Asparagales; family Amaryllidaceae; genus Agapanthus; species Agapanthus africanus. The sequence goes on along the minus strand of CM057342.1, from coordinate 748,794,885 downwards.
CGATTTGGGAGGCGCTTCCTCTTTTCTGCACTGGTGTACCTCTCAGGGCACTGGACGCTGCTGAGGATAAGATACATTCAGTGTATCTGATGAGCCTAATCTCGAAGAGAAGGAGAGACAACCTCATCGATCTCTTGCACCAGGCTTTTCAGCAGTCGGCCATACTTGCTGCCTATCAGAGGGTAGAAGACATTCGTGAGGATCCCGACGCTTGTGACCGCGAAAGAAAACATACTCGAATGGTTCGAAATGCTTGGAGGATCTTGGACAAAGTCAAGTTTGAGTTTCTCAATCCGTGCCCCGCATCTGAGGTCTTACCGTTGTAAACTTGTTCTTTTCATTTTGTATGAACTTCTTAAAGCATGAATGATAAATTTTATCGTGCATTTCTGTGTTTGCATGCCTTTCTATGGGATTTTATCATTTTTCTATTGTTGTTGTTGATGTTTTTAACGTGCAGAGTGATATTCCATTTTTTAGTGCACGTCAAGTTTGGGGCTCACGTGCTCCGCACGTGGAGTCCTTTTGATCTGGCTGTTCAATTTTTTTATGCCATATTTTTAGTGCACAATATTAGATGCAGAAAAGGAGCCTTGGAAATAGTTCCATTTCCTTGATTTCCAATGCCTTCCCCTTTTTGGGCCTTGGAAATAACTTCAACATGCAAGATTTTCCGTGCGCAGCAATTAATGCCCCTCTTTATATCCTGGGGCTATGGCTTTCTTTTCTCTTCACAGAGAAGTTTATTCTCATTTTGGGGTGATTTGTCTTGAGAGACAACTGAGCGCCATGGCCTGCAATCGCCCTCATGCTCATCGACAGCCATGAGAAGTTCCTATCGAGGAGATGATCCCCCGCTTTGCCGCCCGATTGGTGGATCCCTTCCTTACCGACGACGAATGCGACTCAGCGGCGTATGAACTCTCGATCCGCTGGGGGTCTCCCCTCCTAATGGGCTCCCTCTGGCTCCGGATGATTCTTGCCGCCGTGCTCGCCGACGTCCCTCCTCACCCGGCGGAGATGACCCTGGCGATGCTTGACGCGGCCGAAGAAAAGCTCGAGGGCTTTCACGAAGCGTGCCTAATTACTCAAGCTTTGAAAGATCGCTCGGTTCACCTTTTGAGCGAAATAAGAGCCCGTCGGGATGTTATGTCTGCTTTTACGGACGAACATGGCGCCAATCGGTGGGGAGCAACTCCTCGCGAGAACCGGCGCTTTGACGTGTTGGAGAGAGCGAAGAGAGAGATGGAGAATTTTGTCTTTTGTTTTGTTAACCCTTACGCTACCGATCCTTTGTTCGGCGACCTTTTCCCGCTAGTGTAGTATGTTCAAATTAGTTTTCGCATGCTTTATGTTGAACTTTCATGTGTGCTGGGTATCCGTATGTATGTTTTTGCTTGCATAAATGAACTTTGTGTTCTTCCCATGAGAACTTTCTTTAATTGCGAACACTATCACTATGTTGCATGCACATCAGAGCTTCAGGTATTATTTCTTTTCGGATATTAATATAGTTGCGAATGCATGCTTGATAGGATATACATCGAGAACTTTTTGTTGCTTCACATACCAGGTTATGTGAGCGTGTTTTAGATCGACTATTGCTGTCGACTGGAGGCCCGTTTATACGGTCTTGAGCGTATATGTCCTGTTTCCAAGGTTGCGGTCGCGAAAGCGAGATTACGTGGCCTGATAGAGCGACGCGTGGCGAACATATTGTTGTGCGAGAAAAGGCCCGGCCGTAAATTTTCGGAGAGAGAGCTGGCTTCTAAGGCGCTGAGCGAGCTTCAAACTAATCTTACCGCCAAGGCCAATAAAGCATATGAACTCTGGCGGGTGCTTCAAGAGTCTATCAAAGAGGTGGTGGCTCTTGATAAAGCTGCCACGTTCACTCGTGAAAGGGTCGAGGCTCACAAGGCCACTGAGAAAGAGCTTGAAGGCCGGCTTGCTTCGTATCAGGCCCAGCAGGCTCAGGCGGAGGCCCGTCTTCTGGCGATCCTTGTATCCATTTTGGTTTATGAATAAAGACATATTTTTCTTCTCAATGGTGTGTCCCCTTTTTTATTGAATGTGTTCCATGGACAATTTATCTTGATCTCTTGCAGGGCAGCGATGGCTTAGGATTCAGGGTTAAGATCTGCCTCCTAAGACTTTCGAGTCTTATGAGCCGTGAGGGTCTCATAAAGAGTTTTTCTCTCTACAGGTCGAGAGGATCCCGTAGGTGTAAGTTCTTCTTAAGAGTCATGAGGATTCTTAAGCGGGTTCTCCCTTGGGAGTCGTAAGGATCTCACAAGAGAGTTTTCTTCCTTGCAGGTCGTGAGGACCCACAAGTGCTGAGTGCGGTCGCCCTTATCTGTCTTTCATGGGGTCAGGGGTTGCTTTGGGATGTTCTCCAGTGTACCATAGTTTAAAGACATCATTGTCAAGGTTAAGTACCTCATAGTCCGTGGGTTTAGGGACTCCATAGTCCAACGTTAGTTTTAAGACATCACGGTCAAGTTTAAGGACCTCATAGTCCGTGGATTTAAGGACTCCACAGTCCAATGTTTGTTTTAAGACATCACGGTCAAGGTTAAGGACCTCATAGTCCGTGGGTTTAAGGACTCCACAGTCCAATGTTAGTTTTAAGACATCACGGTCAAGGTTAAGGACCTCATAGTCCGTGGATTTAAGGACTCCACAGTCCAATGTTAGTTTTAAGACATCACGGTCAAGATTAAGGACCTCATAGTCCGTGGATTTAAGGACTCCACAGTCCAATATTAGTTTTAAGACATCACGGTCAAGGTTAAGGACCTCATAGTCCGTGGATTTAAGGACTCCACAGTCCAATGTTAGTTTTAAGACATCACGGTCAAGGTTAAGGACCTCATAGTCCGTGGGTTTAAGGACTCCACAGTCCAATGTTAGTTTTAAGACATCACGGTCAAGGTTAAGGACCTTATAGTCCGTGGATTTAAGGACTCCACAGTCCAATATTAGTTTTAAGAAATCACGGTCAAGGTTAAGGACCTTATAGTCCGTGGGTTTAAGGACTCCACAGTCCGCGAAATGTGTGGTTACCGGAACCCGTCACCTCTTTGAAGACGTTGAGGAATTACAACGCCAGATATCAAAGGAGTGAAGAGATGTACCCTTTAACCAAGGTAAAATCAGTCTAGAATCATCGTGGTTGATCGTTAGTTTTAAGACATCACGGTCGAGGTTAAGGACATCATAGTCCGTGGATTTTAAGGACTCCACAGTCCGGTGTTTGCTCTGGATGCTTCACACGGGTTCACGGCCGTGCTTGGCGAGGACCAGGATCCGCTCTGGGCGTTTTCCGCGGGGTCAAAAAGTGGCGTTATCCGCGTTCCACGTAACCAGGAATTTTTGCACTAGATGCTTCATACGGGTTCACTGCCGTGCTCGGCGAGGACTAGGCTCCGCTCTGGATGCTTCACACGGGTTCACTACCGTGCTCTGCGAGGACCAGGATCCGCTCTGGACGTTTTCCACGGGGTTAAAGAGTGACGTTATCCGCGTTCCACGTAACCGGGAATTTTGCACTAGATGCTTCACACGGGTTCTCTGCCGTGCTCGGCGAGGACTAGGCTCTGCTCTGGATACTTCATACGGGTTCACTGACGTGCTCTGCGAGGACCAGGATCCGCTCTGGACGTTTTCCACGGGGTCAAAGAGCGACGTTATCCGCGTTCCACGTAACCAGGAATTTTGCACAAGATGCTTCACACGGGTTCACTGCCGTGCTCGGCGTGGACTAGGCTCCGCTCTGGATGCTTCACACGTGTTCAAAGCTGTGCTCTGCGAGGACCAGGATCCGCTCTGGACATTTTCCACGGGGTCAAAGAGTGACGTTATCCGCGTTCCACGTAACCAGGAATTTTGCACTAGATGCTTCACACGGGTTCACTGCCGTGCTCGGTGAGGACTAGGCTTCGCTCTGGATGCTTCAAACGGGTCCACTGCCGTGCTCTGCGAGGACCAGGATCCGCTCTGGACGTTTTCCACGGGGTCAAAGAGTGACGTTACCCGCGTTCCACGTAACCAGGAATTTTGCACTAGATGCTTCACACGGGTTCACTGCCGTGCTCGGCGAGGACTAGGCTCCGCTCTGGATGCTTCACACGGGTTCACTGCCGTGCTCTGCGAGGACCAGGATCCGCTCTGGACGTTTTCCATGGGGTCAAAGAGTGACGTTATCCACGTTCCACGTAACCAGGAATTTTGCTGATTGTGTCCGCATTTCACGGAGTTGGGATTTGACTCTCGGTCATCTGTACACCGTCGAGTCATGGAACTGGGAATTGCCGCTGTTCCGCTTTGCTTGATATTGTGTCCGTTGTGACGAGACGAATGTTGAGATGATCTCTGGACTACCTGTGGCCTGTCGAGACTTGGCTTTTTCTTTTGATGAAACCTAGGCGAGGAGGAGTGCGATTCCTTCTTTGTTTGCGCCCCTGGATTGTATACAGGGATTGACATAATATCACCTGTAGGGCATAAATTTCATTTTTATTTTATTTCTTTTTCCGCGATGCTCTTATCATTTCAGCTTTTATATCGCGAGGGTCGCGATTGCCCCATCATTTCGGCTATTTTTCGCGGTGCCAAATCATTTTGGCTATTTATTTTATTTTTACTCGCTGCTTTTTATTGCGAGTTGCCCCATCATTTCGGCTATTTCGTATTCATGTGTGGCTCGCTGTCCTTTTCGCTGCAAGCTTGGATTTTAGACACCGATTTCGGCATCAGCATCACTGCAACTGGGATGTTGTCAGGAGCGAATCATCATTTGCCTCTGTCGATATTGAACAAAGGTGGCTTAGTAAACAGGGTTAAGGGTCCTGTCGACTAAGGCTTTTGACTTCATGAGCCGTAAGGGTCTCACAAAGGTATTTCTCCCTACAAGTCGTGAGGATCTTGTAGGTGTGTTTTCTCCTTAGGAATCGTGAGGATTCCTAAGTGCATGTCCTCTTGCAAGTCGTAAGGATCTTACAAAAAGGTTTTCTCCTTATAAGTCGAGAGGACTTACAAGGGTTGTTTGCCATATGAACATATCCCTAGTCACGGATGGGACTTGGTTAGGGAAAAGTTTATTCGCGTCCGTGGATTGTATACAAGGGTCAGTATTGAGCCACTTGTAGAGCAATATCGAAGTTTGTGGGGGTTGCTTAAGAACAAGTTCAGGTCTCTATAACTTAAGACTTTCAAGTCTTATGAGCCGTGAGGGTCCCATAAGAGAGTTCTCCTTACAAGTCGTGAGGATCTCGCAAGTGTAATTTCTCCCTAGGAATCGTGAGGACTCCTAAGTGTGTTGCTCCCTTGTGAGTCGTAAGGATCTCACGCGGGTGGTTTCTGAGGACCCTGCAAGTGTCCTTTAACGAGGTTGCGCCCTTTCGGGTTTTCATAAACACTCGCCGGTAGCCCTGCTGTTTTTACTCACGGAGCCCTTCCGGGTTTTCATCCGTGCCCATTTTGCTTATGGACATACCGTTTTTATTTTTTTATTATTATTATCTTTTTCTCTTCTTTTTTTTATATCGGCTTTGAGATATTGCAATCCACCGTAGTTTATCGACATCTCGGTCAACAACTAGTTTTTAGGACATGGTGGTCCGTCATTAGTTTAAGGACGTTTCGGTCCGTCGTTAGTTTAAGGACGTTTCGGTCCGTTGTTAGTTTAAGGACATTTCGGTCCGTTGTTAGTTTAAGGACGTTTCGGTCCGTTGTTAGTTTAAGGACATTTCGGTCCGTTGTTGAAGAAGGCCGGTTACTACTCAGAGTTCAGGCTTAGGAAGATAGCGAGCGGACATAGTCGTCGTCATCTATCATTGACCTAGGCCTTAACCCGTTAAGCGTAGTATTTCTTCAGGATGAGACCGTTTATTGGCCTGAAAGGTCTTTCACCGTGCATATCCATAAGTAGGTACGCTCCGCCCTGGTAGACCTTGTCTATGATGTACGGGCCTTCATAGTTTGGCTCAAATTTTCCCCGCTTGTCACGATTGGGGATCATAGGTCTTTTGACCACTAGCATGAGTTCGCCTTGGCGGAATGTCCTCGGCCTGGTCAATCTTTCGTACAAGCGCGTCATCTTTGCTTTGTAGGCCTCCAGATTTTGTTGCGCTATGAGCCGGGTCTCATCATGGGCATCAAGCTCCTCAAGCCGAAGGTGAGCATTTTCTTCGTCTGTCGGCTCGTAGTGGACCGCCATGCGTAGAGAGGGTAACTCTATCTCGAGGGGGAGTACTGCTTCTGTACCAAATACCAACGCGTATGGCGTTGTGTTCGTGGCCGTTTTGAACGTAGTTCGATATGCCTAGAGAGCTTCTTGCAGTCTCTCGTGCCAATCTCTTTTGTTTCGGGACACCGTCTTCTTTACGATCTTTGTCAAGGTTTTGTTGAAAGCCTCAGCTAGACCGTTAGCCCGTGGATTATAAACCGAGGAATATCTCCAGTCTATGTTGTGTTGCTGCGCGAAGCGGCTAATCTTGTGGCTTCTATAGGCTGGCCCGTTATCGGAAATGATCCGTCGCGGAGTTCCAAATCGATAAATGACGTGTGTCTTGAAGAACTGGAGAATATTCTCCGTCTTCACCTCCCTTAGCGGTATTGCTTCTGCCCATTTGGAGAAGTAATCAGTCGTCGCCAAGATGAAATGATGTCCTCTGGATGATGCTGGTTCGATGGAGCCGATTACGTCAGTCCCCCACATTTCGAACGGCCAGCTAGCCACCGTTGGATGTAGTGGATTTGGGTGCTGGTGGATAAAGTCCCCATGGATTTGGCACGAGTGGCATTGTTTCGCATACTCGAGGCAGTCCTGGATCATCGTTGGCCAATAATAGCTCATCCGTTTAATCTTCAACTTCATCTTCGGGCCTGCTTGGTGAGAACCGCAGAGTCCGTCATGAACTTCCTGAACGACTCTTTTCGCTTCGTCAGGTCCCAGGCATCTCAACCACAGAGAGTCAAATGACCTCTTGTACAGAATATTGTTGACGAAGGCGAAAGACAGGGCTCGTTTCATGAGCTGATGTCTTGAGGACTCATCTTCAGGCGTTTGACGGGATTTGAAGTAGTCTATGAAGACTTCTCTCCAATCTCCAACCTTCTCGTGGTCATTCATTTGCAGGGCCGTGTGCTCATTTTCTCCCCTTTCTTCGGGTGACTCCGGAGATATTTCTGTAGGGGCAAGTACTCGACGGCTTTGTACCACGATCCTAACGTCATCGAGGTCCTCATCAGCCAGTTCTTTAGCGAGCTTGGCTAATGCATCCGCTTTGCTATTTTCCGCGCGCGGTATGTTTTCCAAAGTGTAGGAGGGGATTTGAGTCAGCAGTTGCCGTACTTTCTCTCCATACTTCACCAGCTCTGGCTTGCATGTCTGGTAGTCGCCGTTTATTTGACTGACGACCAGTTGGGAATCTCCGTATATGAGGAGGTTTTCAATTCCCATGTCGATGGCGATCTCGAGGCCTGCTATCAAAGCTTCGTATTCGGCCTCATTGTTCGTCCTTGGTTCTGTTAAGGAGAAAGCGAAGCGCATTATCCCTCCTTGTGGAGTTACGAAGATAAGACCCACCCCTGATTTGATTATAGGGGTGCTTTGTTTGCGCTTCTTCACGGAAGATGCTCCATCGAAATAAAGCTCCCATCGGATATTACCACCGTCGATCGCATCAAAAGCGTGTTCGTCTGGCTGTTCGCAATTCAAAGGAGAGTCGGCCGGTACAGGATGCTCAGCGAGGAAGTCGGCGATGGCCTGGCCTTTCACTGCCTTGAGAGGCTGATATGTTATCGAGAACTCTATCAAGAGCAAGGCCCATTTAGCGAGTCTCCCTGTCAATATGGCTTTCGGTATTAAATATTTAAGGGGGTCCACCTTCGAAATAAGACGGACTTCATGTGCCAACGCATAGTGCCTAAGCTTGGTTATCGCAAAGATCAACGCCAGGCAATGTTTTTCGACAGGGGAGTAGTTGCTCTCTGCCCCCAGTAGAACTCGACTTAAGTAGTAGAGTGCTCTTTCTTTCCCTTGATCGTTCTCTTGTGCCCATAATGCGCCTAAGGAACCGTCGAGGGCGGTTGTATAAAGAATGAGGGGCTTTCCCTTGACCGGAGCAGCCAACACTGGCGGGTTCTGTAGGTATTGCTTGATCTCGTCTAGCGCGCTTTGGCATTTTTGGTACCAGACGAACGGGATTCCCTTCTTCATCAGGTGACTGTAGGAGTGGCATTTACCTGAAAGGTTGGCTATAAATCGCCGGATATACGCGAGCTTCCCTTGGAGAGACTGCAATTGTTTGAGAGTCCTTGGCGGTGGCATTTCCATGATTGCTTTGATCTTCGACGGATCTATCTCAATGCCTCGGTGGCGGACAATGAATCCTAGAAACTTGCCTGAGGACACCCCGAACGCACATTTGAGGGGGTTCATCTTCAAGTTGTATTGCCGAAGGAGTTGAAATACGGTCTTCAGATGCTTGAGATGTTCCTCGTACGATTTGCTTTTCACGACGAGGTCGTCGATATAGCATTCGACGATTTCATGTATAAGGTCATCGAAGATCTTCTTCATGGCCCTTTGATAGGTGGCACCGGCATTCTTTAAACCGAAGGGCATCACCTTATAGCAGAATATTCCCAGAGGGGTCCGGAAAGCGGTATGCTTCTGGTCTTCGGGATGCATCTTTATCTGATTGTACCCTGATGAGCCGTCCATGAAGGAGAAGACCTCGTGAGTGGACGTGTTATCTATCATCAGCTCTGTGACCGGCACTTGGAAATCATCCTTCGGGCAGGCTTTATTGAGATTCCGGAAGTCCACGTATATGCGCACTGTCCCATTTTTCTTCATTACCGGGACGATGTTGGCGATCCATTCAGGATATTGAACTTCTTGGATAAACCCAGAATCGATCAGCTTCTTGACTTCGGCGTTGATGCTCATCTCAAGCTCGAGCCGCATTCTTCTCGGCACCTGTTTGACTGGCTTGACGTCCAGGGATATTGCCAACTTATGCACAGCAATTTCTGGATCTAGTCCTGGCATTTCAGAATAGTTCCATGCGAAACAATCTCTAGACTGCATAAGCACGTCTTTTAACGCAGCCACCCTTTCTTCAGATAGCAGCTCGCTGACGAATGTCGGTCGTAGATCGTTCGCCGTCCCCAACTCAATCTTCTTGAGTTTATCTGCAGTAGTATGTATGCCATCTTCCAGCTCTTTCGGTGCTGGTGGGAATTCTGAGATTACATCGTCGTCATTGTTTTCGAAGCACCAGGGAAAGTCATCCATATTCTCGGGCTCTTCTTTTGATATCGTTATCACACGACAAGTATGCGCTCGTTTCCAAGACCGATGTGGATCTGGTTCTGCTCTTGTGGCTTTGGGTTCGTGCTTTTGTGGCGGCGTTGCCCTCCAGCTGTCGGATAGAGCGAATCTGCCTTGCTGGTATTGGTCTTCGACCCAGTTCTTGAAGGTGAAGCAGTCTTCGATAGGGTGTCCTATGGCACAGTGATAAGAGCAATAGCCCGGATGAGAGACCTCATTAGCTTGCTCAGGGTGTTTAGACTTCGAAAGTGTAATCATTTGATGTTTTAAAGCTATGTCAAGTATCTTCCGTGTTTTATTCTGAGGAAAAGAGTATGCCTGACTCATCTTTTTCATAAGGGACAAATCCGAACCGCGCAACGCCCGATCACATGACTCTCTGGTCCTGTGTTGTCGTTGCCGACCGCCTTTTCTGCTTTTTGACTTGTTTCTACCTCTGCGTCGGGCCTTTTGCACAGCAGGTTGACAAGGAGGAGTATTTTCGTCTTTGGCAGCCTGTTGAAGAAGACGTTGCATACTGGCTTTCTCGTAGATGGCCATCTCGCGATTATGGTTGTCTCGGGATTTTTGACCCGTTTTTCTGATAAGCTTATCCATTCACTCTTCAAATGATGGACTCGGCACTTCGATCGCGGGATCCAGTTCCGATGAGGGGTTGGCATTTTCTGACAGGGCGTCTTCTTCTTCATCAAAGGTATATATGGCGTAGCTACCGTAGACCCGTTCCCGTTTTCCGGCTCTCACGTATCTAAGCCCAAGTGTTTCCATTCTCCCATTGGGCAACTTGCGCCGAGTCCTACGGACGTCCCAAATCCTATTATAGAATCGAGCTTGTCGAATAGTCTGTTTTAAGGATACCCCTTGGCGCTTCAATAGCCTTTTCAATCCGTTTGTGTAATATCTGGGCAAACGGATGGGTTGAAGCTTGTCAAGTGTAGAATCCGCGCCTTGCCAGATCTCTTTCTCCACTCTTGTTTCCGAGGATCGATAGAATAGGATCGCCTTTTCGCCTTTTTGCCTGGGAGGGACGTAAAATGTTCGCAGCTCTTGCACGTTGTGAGCTTCAAACGCGTCAAGATCTTTGTAGTGCTCCCGTGGAATCATGGTGACTTGCAAACTCTGATCATTGCCAGGGAATTCTTGTATTGGCGACCGACTGGAGAACACAACATTAAGCTCATCTTCCGAGTCACTTCCGAAGATCAATATGGGGGTGGACGGTCCCAGGTCATTAGGTCGAGACGGCCCAGAGTAAACTATCTCTTCTTCTTCTTCGGTATCTCTCCCGAAAACAGGAATGGTGGCAGCGGCTTTGTTCTCCGGCTTGCGACATCTCTCTGTATCCTCGAAATCTGGCAAAAAGTACTTTGCGTCTTCGTATTTGCGGACTTCGTTCACAGAGAATGGATTTAGCTCACCTGTTACGGTATACTCGAGACCATCCTTGAAATACTTCATACACTGATGTTGCGTGGAAGGGATGATGTTGTACTCGTGTAACCAAGGTCGGCCGAGCAGAGCATTGTAACATGTCTTGGCATTTATGACGTGAAACTTAATGTCCGTAACGAGTAGCCCAAAGCGTAGCGTCAATATCACAGACCCAAGAGTTCTCGATGATTGGGAGTTGAACCCAGAGATGGTGATCTTGTCCCGAGCAAGGTACTGGACGCTCATGCAGATTTCTTTCAACACTCACACGTTGAGGAGATTAACAGAAGACCCATTGTCGACCAAGATTTTGCCTATCTTTATGTCGTGGCAATATCCCGAGACGTATAGGGGATGGTTGTGGTCGCACGTCCCAAGGAGCAGGTCTTCGTCACCGAAAGAGATATCGGCCGTGTGCACTTCTTCCAGTTTATCCTTCATCCTTTCTTCGGAGAGGAAGGCTTGGAACTGTTCGGGCACTTGTAGCGCCTTAATTAATGAATCTCTCGCTTCCTTTGATAACAGGAGGGCGTCGAGAACGCTGAGCTGCGAGGGTAGCTTCCTCAGGTGCGCTAGGATGTTGTAGTCTACCCTACTCTTTTTAGGCGGATCCTTGGCAGTCGGCTCTTTCATAACTTGGTCATCTAAGGTGATATCCTCAGCGACCTTTTCCTTTCCCATATCTTTTCTAGTGGCGGGTCCGAGATTCTTTTCTGGAAGCGTGCGATTGCGCAGCTGAATGTTTTCGCAGGCTTCTGGTTCTTCCTCTTTTCCCGAGGTGGACTCTTTAAAGAGGGGGCTAAGAGACATTTCCTCGTCAGAATCGCTCCCGAATGTGAGCACTTGCGATTCCCCGGCGTTGATCGTGTAACAGTTACCGGTTGTTCTTTTGTGTCCTTCGATCGTATTTCCTGCTCCCGATGATTTTTGCGTTTCATTCGCTTAAAATATTGCCGATGAGCAATATATCCCTGCCACCATGTCTTAAAAGCGTCGCACTCCTCAGTGGGGTGTGAAATCTTCCGATGATATGAGCAGTAATTAGGGTGCCTCTCCGCCCCATCGAGTGTGTTTCCTTCCGAGGGTGGTAGTTTCATTCCCATTGACATGACTTTGGCAAACCTTTTCCTCGTCCTGAATATGTTTTTATCCGTGTCGGGTGCCTTTCGATCTGGCGGGAGTACCTCAACTCTTTCATTTAATCGCCCGCGTTTGGCTCCTTCTGATGCGGCCATCTCACGCTCTTGGTCGGCTTTACTTTTCAAACGAATCTCGTCTAGAAAGGCGTCGATCATTTCGTCTGTTGGCCACACGAGCTCCGGTTCAGGCTCTGCCCCCAGTTTCTTAGTGCCAGGAGTTTTTTCATCGTCCATAAACGAGTGGGAGATCACATTACAACTCGCCACGTATCCCTCGGATTCATCCGACGAACTCTCCCCTTCATCTTCCTCTTGGAAGACGTGGTTGAGAAACTCTTGGAGTGTGATGGGAGTCCGTGCCTTCTGATTATATTCTTCCAGCGCGTCAATTTGTTTCTGCAAGTCCGTACGCTCGTTGCTAGGTTTCACGGGCTCCTTGGATTTCTTCTTCTTTTTCTTTGAAGATTTTGACGGCTGGTTGTGAGTGCTTGGGCCATCATCACTGATCTTCGGAGTTGGGCGTGGCTTCAGCATCCCTTCAATGATCTGGGGTTCTAGCGGGTTCTTCTACCTGACTGCCGGGCATGCTTGGAGCTCGTTCAGCATTCTTTTGGTATTTGATGAAAGCACGATTTCCCATGGAGCTTCTTCAATGAAAGAACAAGTTGCCCTCGGTGTGTCCGTCTTCTCAGCAGTGTGAGGTTGTGGCGGGTTCACCTTCCACTTTTCGGACAGCGCAAACTTGCCCTGTAGGTATTTATCTTCAATCCATCCTTTGAAGACGAAGCAATCTTCAATCGGATGGCTTACCGTTTGATGGTAAGGGCAGTAGTTGGGGTTATTCACCTCACTAGGTTGCGGCGGTCGTCTTGGGTTTGGCAAGTTGATAAGCCTGTTGCGTATTGCCAGCTCGAATTGCCTCTTCGTCTTATCTCACGGGAATGAGTAGGGGCGCTTCATTTTCTCATTGTAATACTGCCGTCTTTCTTCCAGCTGATCCGCCAGCTTTGGGCTCACTGGGTTGCTGCTCAGTGTTCGCAACGAAGGTTTCTTTCCTTTTACCCTTGTCATTCCGAGGTTCTGGCTTCAGGGGAGACGGTCTGTAACCCATCTGGTCCATCTGGGCCAACTTGTCGATCAAAGCCTGGAACGTGGTTGGCTTAAAGAACATCATGAACTGTGAAATAGTTGCATGAGGATCTAGGGTACCCACGAACATGCCCACCGCGGGCACTTCCTCAATGCGTTGTTCGCATTTCGACCACAAGTTTCGCCAGCGTATAGCGTACTGGACCCACGTCTCGCCTGGTTTTACCCTGGCATTAATCAATGCTGTTATTGGAGTGCGTTCGCTGGCGCTCGCGAATCGCTGAGTGAATAGCAACTCCATTTCAGCGAACGTCTTGACGGAATCGTTCGGGAGTTCAGAATACCATTCGAATGCTGTTTCTGACAAGCTGCCGACGAATTGGCGAAGCAAGAGCTTATCGTCGCCGCCGGTGCTGCCGCAAAGTGCCCTGAACTGGACAACATGCTGGTGGGGATTGCCCGTCCCCTTATAAACATGAAATTTCGGTATTGTATAGCCCGACGGGTACTTGATCTCGTCATACCATGTCACGCCCCACTTCCCAAAATACGGAATACGAGGGGTTGACAAGGACAACCATGCTCATACGGTCAAGGAAATGTCCTGCCGTAGTCACACTTCGGCTTCTAGCTTTACGTGGTAATCAGTAAACAATGCGCAGGTAATGAGAAATGCAGTAACTGAAACAAATCAAATACAAAGAACTGACCTGATGGAGGTAAAAAGAGTATAACTCTGGATAGCTGATCAAGATGTCCGCGATGTACGTCTAGTCCTGGTCCAGGCTAGATCTACTCCTCACTCTCAGCATGCATACTCAGGTCGTCAGAGAGACACAATAGCAATATAAACATATAGATTCAAGTGGCAAATCGGACAATGATAATAGATACATAACAGTAATCAAGACGGTAAAGATATGAACATGCAATAACCAATGAAGTGTCCAATAGATCAGGTGAACGGTAAAGCAGTAATATAGTATGCTAATGCATATCAATGCCATTATCCCTATCAGTCTCTAAGTCTCACTGTACGGGTCACTGAGCCTATCGTCAGTCCAAGTGTGAGAGTCAACCACTCGCGAGTGTCCTCCACCCAAGGGTAGGATCCAAGGGCAAAGGACCACGGGCCCAAAATGTAACTCACGGTAATAATCATGTACCCTGTAAATCTCTATATATCTCCATATATATAACCCGGCATGGGACTCCCGAGATTCTGTTGAACTCACACTCAAACTACCCCACACCCCGTGGTCTACATCAAACGCTAACCATAACCTCAAATACCAGTCGGTCTGTGACAAGTCTGCGCGAGAACTGGAGACAGGATCTCCATCAAGCACGTCCCGACTAATACCCAAGATAAATGGCAGTGTCTGGTGCCTTATCTGTGACACCCATGCAAGAGCTTCCATAAGTGTCCCATACCACTTATAGTCACACTTACACGCGTCCCACAGACGTCGACAATGCAATAGAATAATAGGGTTCACTGATTGTGTACAAGTACGTGTCACTTTCACTTATCCACTCATGCACGAACACTAACGTACTTGCCACAATCACCACTAATACCTAACACTGGGTAATGCACATGATCACTAGGTTATCAATACAGTGACATATGTATGATATGATGAGGAAACAGTATGTAAAGCATGATTAAGATGTCGTAAATCAGTATTCTACCACTTGCATAATTTATCATAAATCATACGTGTACAATTTAGCGAAATGATGAATGGGGAATAAATAGTATGTTTGATTATCTATCCAGAGAATTTAGTTTCACATCAATCGGGTTTCAGGATCACTAGTTATGGCCATTTCATTTTAAGCGTTCACGGCTGGAAATCCGGTTTCAGAATCGGAAGTCCGTTTCGCAACGCATTTTAATCCCAGTTGGGATCAGAATTTAGCAACGCTACAGTTGAATGATATCTATGGTTTTCAGTAGGGTATTCAACGCAACAGACGGATTCCCAATCGCGTCAGTACGTCGAAAGTTACACACTGTTTATCACTAGTTTATCGCTTCTGAATCTGCTCTGGACTGTTATATGTCCAGCTCTTTTAATTTACAACTTAAATAGCAAACGACGATGAAACGGAATGAAACCACTTTTGTTATCTATCTAACAGGTTCACCTTTACTAAAATGTATGGTTCCGCAACATACTAGTTCAGAAAACAAGGTGGCACGCATTACGGGACAGTAAACAGTAACCAGAGTCGCTCTGGACTGCAGTCCAGAGTCGCACTCCGATCCAAATATCATCACAACAACAGTACAGAAACCAATAGAAATTTACATAGGGTTATAGTTCGTCGAGTCATCTTCGATTTAAGCTCTCGAACGCATCATTCCAGTATTTACATAATTTATGGTAATTTTAACGGTTTTCAGATACGGGAAAGTTCCAGTTTTACAGGTATATTTGGGGGTAATCGTTTTAGTCATTAACAGTCGTATTTTCCAATGAAATTTATACATAGTATTCAATATCACATGGGCCAGAAAATGCCCTCATGTTTCGTCAATTTAACTGAGGATTTCCATTGAGATCATGCATCGAACAGTTGCGTCATATAATTTATCGAGAATTGTAAATTTGTAATTTATACGATCTAAGTTTGTAACACGAAAATATTAGCATGTAGCAAGTAAAATACTTGCCTGGAGACGTTTCGTGGATGCACGGCGGCGGTAACGTCACGAACGCGCGACGAACGGCGTGAATTGGGTGCACAGCCTCGGCTCGCGATACGGGTTTGACGTCGGAGCTGCCCGGAGACGTCAAATGCTTGCTGGAAGCGGAGGTGGTGCTCTGTGGTTGGCCTGGGATGTGCTGGGGTCGACGACGGTCAGCGGCGGCGCTCCGGCGATGGGCAACAGTGGAGCTCGAGACTTAGGTTTTTGGGTTAGGGTGTTTTTGAAGAGAGCGAGAGAGAGAAACAGAGGGAGAGAGGGAGAGAGAGAGAGACAGAGAGCTAGGTGGTGGTGAGCTTGGGTGAAATGGAGTGGGGGTAGAGAAGGAGCTGTGGGGTTGCTAGGAGGAGACGAGGTGGTTAGCAGTGGTGGCTCGATGGTACGGAGCTCGTCGGTAAGGCAAGTAGAGGCTCGTCGGTGATGGATCGTCGACGGTGAGGGGCAGTGGGGAGCTAGATGGTTTTGGATCGAGTGGCTATGGAATGGAGGTGAGCGGTTGTTTGGGGAAGCTCGGGTTCTCGTGGTGGCCGGAGCTGGAGGTTGGGCAGCGGTGATGGTGGAGGAGGAGTGAGCGAGGGAGGAGTACGAGGTGATTCGTCGTCGTCGTCGTCGAGGGGAGCGGGCGTGCAGCGACTCGGATGGGTGCAGGGGAGTGAGTCGGGGAAGTAGGTGGAGGGAGAGAGAAGGTGGAGAGAATGAAGGCGAGCGATGGTGAGGGGACGAGGGTGCGGCATGGGTTCTAGAGAAGGAGCGAGAAGAGAAGAAGAATGGGAGAAAGCGAGAGAGAGAGAACGTGAGGGGGAGAGAGATATGGACGAAGAGGGGATCGTGAGGGTTGCGCGTCGTGGGGGTAATGGTGCACGAGCGTGGGCGTGGGCGTGGGCGTGGGTTGCGGCGAAGGAAGTGGGTCGAGTGAGCAGGAAGGGAGTAGCCGTTGGGGGAAAGATGAAGGGTAGTGGGCCGGGTCGAGTAAGGCTGGGGAAGCGGGCTGGAGGGAGTGGGCTGAAGGAGAAATGGGGTTTAATTTAAAAAAAGAAAACGGGCTGAGGAATGGTGCTGGGCCGGGGGAAATTATATTGGGCTGAGGGATTTAAAGCTTGGGCTGGGGTTATGAAATATAGTTTGGGTTTGGGGCTTAAGAAGAAATAAAATCATAAATAAAAATAAGTAAAATTCAAGAGTAACAAAATACAGATATTGGTATAAAAAGGGGCTGGGTATTATATCATACCACCCTTACAAAAATTTCGTCCTCGAAATTTAAAAGGAACGACAAGCTATAAAATAATAAGCGAAAAGTTACCACATCGAACACTAGTACATATTGATTTACTTAAAACTGGTGAATAAAATTCTGAAGGTATATAAATGTAAGAACAACATATAAAAGAATAAGTCTAAATAAGTATGAGGCAGGAACAACTATAGGGGCAAACTACATGTATATGAGAATAAAAACAACAATAACGAACAATAATATTCGAGGCGTGCTCGATAAAATCGAAACCCAAATATGTGCACATATAAGTATATCAAAGGTAGCACAGCAGAAATATGTATAAGGCATAGTCATAATGAAACAGTGAAGGACTTGTCGGTGGTTTAAAATATTTTTAGAATAACGTATCAATCAAACCATTTTAACATAGCTTAGAAAACCACATGGTGAAAATAAAAAAAAGCATAGCACCAAAATAATATGTGTAAAACATATGGTCGCGCTACCAAAAATGAGAAGAATAGTAGTGTACTTAAAATACATAAACGAAGTAGTCAATAGCACGCACTCTTCGATAAATAAAAAGTAATGGAAACTAAATTTTTGAATAATGACGTCCCTAAATATAGTTAGGGTAACAGGGAAAAGCACAAAGATGTATAGGGCTAGCTAGGGTAGGGATTACAATGGAGTGTGGCTCATACAAAAGGTCGGAGTGTGATGGCTTTAGACTGAAGGTCGAAGAGATTGGGGTCGGGTCAGCACAGGGAGTAAGGGTGAGCAGCAAAGGGCTACAAGGGAAAAATGTATGGGGAGGATAATGGTCGATACATCATGTGAATCAAAAATTTCGAAGGGTCAGCCAACTCGGAAATTTTACTATCAATTTCCCCTCTCAGAAAGATCTCAAACGAAGCATAGACGAAGGATGAAGGGTGGCCCATTCCAAAGATCAGGGTGCGGTACTTTTTAATCGAAGCGAGGGTTAAAACAATACAAAGAGTGAGGGTGGGCAGTCAGGGATCTCAGCAAGAAAATAAATGTATATGAGAAATAATCTAGCATCAAGTGAACCAAGAAGATCGAAAGACTAGCGAACTCAGCAATTTATTTCATTCCAGAAAATTCTAAACAAAGCATTCTCAAAGACGAAAGGTGGCCCTAAACTATACACAGATTTATTTGGCCAGAGAAGACAACAGCTAAAAATCCTGTCAGTCGCGGTTGTGGAGGTTCAGCAGATTGTGGTAGGCTCGCGCGCTCAGGTAGGGACGTCCATTTCTATAGCGCCTCGCAGGGACCGCCATGGGGAGTTCTTCCACCGCAAGGTCTTGTTCTTCTGGTCCTTCTTCCTCGGCTGGAGCTTCTTCATCGAGATCTGCTTCCATGTGATTCTCTTCTTCTGGATTCTCTTCCATGGGATTTTCATCCACTGGATTTTCTTCTTTCGGGTATTCCTCGGGATCTTCCTCTATCGGGTTCTCTTCATGGTCTCCTTCCTCTTCGTCGGAATCGTCTATCATGTCAACCTCTGGGGCGGCGGCTCCTTCGTCCTCGGAATCGCTGTTTCCGAAAATGACCTGGGGACCGTTGATCTCATCGTCAGAACTCATCAGTGTGCGGTCTAAGGAAACGCATGACTGTGCATCCTCATCTAGATGCGGCGCTGCTCCAGGATGGGCCATGGCCTGAAAAGAAAGAGTCATAATCAGACAGTGGAACATATTAGGGAAATAATCAAGGATATGGAGTACAAGAAAAGTATGCGGTACGCAAGGACTGAAAATCAAAATCTAGTATACTGATGCAACGAATAGTATAAGTAAAGTGGGGGGAAAGGGAACGATACATACATCACAACTCAGAATTTTATTACATTCAGCCAAAAGTTTAACGGATACAGGATTTCAAACGAAAAGAAATTTTTGCAAAAGGGATAACAGCATTATTATTGAAAGCAGAAAACATAATAACTCTTCTTTGATTTCTGGACCGCTGCAATCTCGTCACACGGGTTGAATCCTACGCTGGGTCCGCACTATCCTCGAAGCTCGATCTACGAAATATCCATCAATTAGCAGGAGTTGGGAGTGTGGGCGAACTGTCTCCTTGTAGCTCCTTCCTATTAGGGCAACTGTTGATAAGATGTTCGTTGGATCCGCAAATCAGGCATTTCCCCTGGGTGCGGCGACAATCCCTCTGAAGATGTCCTGGTCTCCTGCAGTACCTACAACATTGGGTCTTCTGCTGCTTCTGTCTCGGGGGAACAAATGGGCGCTTTATCTTCTTCTCTTTTTCTCGTCTAATAGGGATCCCTTTACAATTTGAGACTCCCGCTGGTGCGTGATTCACCTGTCTTCTCAGTCCTTCAGCTAACAAGTCGTTCGTTCGCTCTTGGGCTTCCTTCAGACCTTGCAGTACACTCAGAATCTCAACGGTCTGATTCTGGGTAGTGGAGATAGAGAAAGAGTCGTTGGACGACATGATCCTGAAACAATAATTTTGAGGACAATATAAGGCACAAGCTATAAGAATCAAAATATAATACGGATTGGGCAAGGATTCAAGAATATCAGATATGATGAATTTCATTACAAGTGGAAATCAATTGTAGGACTCTAAGTCACTTAAACAGAGTACAGTAGTGTAACTATGATGTAGTTCATAATTACAACCACGTAACTTTGCTAAGTCACCCGAAACCCTAGCGGATGGATAACAGAGTACACAATGTGAATAAGGATTAAAAATACAAGTTTACAACCTAAGCCGAGAGATGTCTTAGATTGTCAAGCAATACACGGAAAACTGCAATCCCAACCGAAGCAAAACCTGGCTTTGATACCAACAAAACCATGTCACGCCCCGCTTCCCAAAATACGGAATACGAGGGGTTGACAAGGCCAGCCATGCTCCTACGGTCAAGGAAATGTCCTGCCGTAGTCACACTTCGGCTTCTAGCTTTACGTGGTAATCAGTAAACAATGCGCAGGTAATGAGAAATGCAGTAACTGAAACAAATCAAATACAAAGAACTGACCTGATGGAGGTAAAAAGAGTATAACTCTGGATAGCTGATCAAGATGTCCGCGATGTATGTCTAGTCCTGGTCCAGGCTAGATCCACTCCTCACTCTGAGCATACATACTCAGGTCGTCAGAGCGACACAATAGCAATATAAACATATAGATGCAAGTGGCAAATCGGACAATGATAATAGATACATAACAGTAATCAAGACGGTAAAGATATGAACATGCAATAACCAATGAAGTGTCCAATAGATCATGTGAACGGTAAAGCAGTAATATAGTATGCTAATGCATATCAATGCCATTATCCCTATCAGTCTCTAAGTCTCACTGTACGGGTCACTGAGCCTATCGTCAGTCCAAGTGTGAGAGTCAACCACTCGCGAGTGTCCTCCACCCAAGGGTAAGACCCAAGGGCAAGGGACCACAGGCCCAAAATGTAACTCACGGTAATAATCATATACCCTGTAAATCTCCATATATCTCCAAATATATAAGCCGGCATGGGACTCCCGAGATTCTGTTGAACTCACACTCAAACTACCCCACACCCCGTGGTCTACATCAAACACTAACCATAACCTCAAATACCAGTCGGTCTGTGACAAGTCTGCGCGAGAACTGGAGACAGGATCTCCATCAAGCACGTCCCGACTAATACCCAAGATAAATGGAAGTGTCTGGTGCCTTATCTGTGACACCCATGCAAGAGCTTCCATAAGTGTCCCATACCACTTATAGTCACACTTACACGCGTCCCACAGACGTCGACAATGCAATAGAATAATAGGGTTCACTGATTGTGTACAAGTACGTGTCACTTTCACTTATCCACTCATGCACGAACACTAACGTACTTGCCACAATCACCACTAATACCTAACACTGGGTAATGCACATGATCACTAGGTTATCAATGCAGTGACATATGTATGATATGATGAGGAAACAGTATGTAAAGCATGATTAAGATGTCGTAAATCAGTATTCTACCACTTGCATAATTTATCATAAATCATACGTGTACAGTTTAGCGAAACGATGAACGGGGAATAAATAGTATGTTTGATTATCTATCCAGCGAATTTAGTTTCACTTCAATCGGGTTTCAGGATCACTAGTTATGGCCATTTCATTTTAAGCGTTCACGGCTGGAAATTCGGTTTCAGAATCGGAAGTCCGTTTCGCAACGCATTTTAATCCCAGTTGGGATCAGAATTTAGCGACGCTACAGTTGAATGATATCTAGGGTTTTCAGTAGGGTATTCAACGCAATAGATGAATTCCAAATCGCATCAGTACGTCGAAAGTTACACACTGTTTATCACTAGTTTGTCGCTTCTGAATCTGCTCTGGACTGTTATACGTCCAGCTCTTTTAATTTACAACTTAAATAGAAAACGACGATGAAACAGAATGAAACCACTTGTGTTATCTAGATAACAGTTTCACATTTACTAAAATGTGTGGTTCCGCAACATACTAGTTCAGGAAACAAGGTGGCACGCATTACGGGACAGTAAACAGTAACCAGAGTCGCTCTGGACTGCAGTCCAGAGTCGCACTCTGATCCAAATATCATCACAACAACAGTACAGAAACCAATAGAAATTTGCATAGGGTTATAGTTCGTCGAGTCGGGTTCGATTTAAGCCCTCGAACGCATCATTCCAGTATGTACATAATTTATGGTAATTTTAACGGTTTTCAGATACGGGAAAGTTCCAGTTTTACAGGTATATTTGGGGTAATCGTTTTAGTCATTAACAGTCGTATTTTCCAATGAAATTTATACATAGTATTCAATATCACATGGGCCAGCAAATGCCCTCATGTTCCGTCAATTTAACTGAGTATTTCCATTGAGATCATGCATCGAATAGTTGCGTCATATAATTTATCGAGAATTGTAAATTTGTAATCTATACGATCTAAGTTTGTAACACGAAAATATTAGCATGTAGCAAGTAAAATACTTGCCTGGAGACGTTTCGTGGATGCACGGCGGCGGTAACGTCACGAACGTGCGACGAACGGCGTGAATTGGGTGCACGGCCTCGGCTCGCGATACGGGTTTGACGTCGGAGCTGCCTGGAGACGTCAAGTGCTTGCTGGAAGCGGAGGTGGTGCTCTGTGGTTGGCCTGGGATGTGCTGGGGTCGATGACGGTCGACGGCGGTGCTCCGGCGATGGGAAACAGTGGAGCTCGATACTTGGGTTTTTGGGTTAGGGTGTTTTTGAAGAGAGAGAGAGAGAGAGAGAGAAATAGAGGGTGAGAGAAAGAGAGAGAGAGAGAGAGAGAAACAGAGGGAGAGAGAAAGAAAGAAAGAGAAAGACAGAGAGCTAGGTGGTGGTGAGCTTGGGTGAAATGGAGTGGGGGTAGAAAAGGAGCTGCGGGGTTGCTAGGAGGAGACGAGGTGGTTGGCAGTGGTGGCTCGATGGTACGAAGCTCGTCGGTAAGGCAAGTAGAGGCTCGTCGGCGATGGATCGTCGACGGTGAGGGGCAGTGGGGAGCTAGATGGTTTTGGATCGAGTGGCTATGGAATGGAGGTGAGCGGTTGTTTGGGGAAGCTCGGGTTCTCGTGGTGGCCGGAGCTGGAGGTTGGGCAGCGGTGATGGTGGAGGAGGAGTGAGCGAGGGAGGAGTACAAGGTGATTCGTCGCCGTCGTCGTCGAGGGGAGCGGGTGTGCAGCGACTCGGGTGGGTGCAGGGGAGTGAGTCGGGGAAGTAGGTGGAGGGAGAAAGAAGGTGGAGAGAATGAAGGCGAGGAGGAGGCGAGCGACGGTGAGGGGACGAGGGCGCGGCGTGGGTTCTAGAGAAGGAGCGAGAAGAGAAGAAGAATGGGAGAAAGCGAGAGAGAGAGAACGCGAGGGGGAGAGAGATAGGGACGACGAGGGGATCGCGAGGGTTGCGCGTCGTGGGGCCAACGGCGCACGAGCATGGGCGTGGGCGTGGGCGTGGGTTGCGGCGAAGGAAGTGGGTCGAGTGAGCGGGAAGGGAGTAGCCGTTGGGGGAAAGATGAAGGGTAGTGGGCCGGGTCGAGTAAGGCTGGGGAAGCGGGCTGGAGGGAGTGGGCTGAAGGAGAAATGG
Source organism: Agapanthus africanus (assembly GCA_030015575.1). Taxonomy (NCBI): domain Eukaryota; kingdom Viridiplantae; phylum Streptophyta; class Magnoliopsida; order Asparagales; family Amaryllidaceae; genus Agapanthus; species Agapanthus africanus. The sequence continues at coordinate 748,771,830 of CM057342.1, read as the reverse complement.
GGTTTAATTTAAAAAAAAGTAAACGGGCTGAGGAATGGTGCTGGGCCGGGGGAAATTATATTGGGCTGTGGGATTTAAAGCTTGGGCTGGGGTTATGAAATATAGTTTGGGTTTGGGGCTTAAGAAGAAATAAAATCATAAATAAAAATAAATAAAATTCAAGAGTAACAAAATACATATATTGGTATAAAAAGGGGCTGGGTATTACATACCAGCTCGGATATGGTCGTCCTGTTCTGACGACTTGACCAGCTACCTCAGTCGCCTGGTGAACCCGTATCTGCAGAGCTATATATTTGTCTAGGTCACCTTTGGAGATTGTCTCCTCCTTGGCTGTTGACAGAGCGGGCGGAGGATTTGACGTTTCTCCCATGTCGTCTTCAAGAAGGATTGGAGGATCTTCAGTAGGAGGCTCTTGTTGGATCATCATACCCACCATGTCCTGGAACAGAAGGGACATTCGTTGTATATTGGCTGCTTGTTCAGCAGCCTCTTTATCCTTCTTCTCCAATATCCTACGAAGAAACTCAGCGTCAGTTTCTTGCTCCTGGCGTTGATCAGATAACGCTTCGGGGCTTTCTTTCGGCCCAGTAAGTGCGGCCATCGCGGTCATCATTTCTTGGAGCTTCTGCTGTTACTCCTGTGCTTTGGTCACTGACCGTGTAAGCGGTCTATAACCCATGGATGCGCGGCTGTCCTCTTTTCCAAGTGCCATGTATACTGTATGCACCATCATGCCCCCATAATTAGGGCGTTTAGGTTTATTGTCTTTGATATTTGCTGCAGGAGTGGGGACTTTCTCGGGCCTTCTTCCTTTTTGAGTAGTCGACGTGGAGGGAGCCGTTGTAGCAGGCACCCATGCGGTTGTCGTCCTTCGTTGTTGACGAGAGTGATTCTGGTCAATTACCGAGTCTTGAACCTTCCGTCAGGCTTTATAAATTTTGGAGGACAGTCGTTGAGGAGGCTGCTCCGGCTTTGTCTCTATAACCTTCTCCGCAGGTGAAGGGGATCTTTTGAGAACTGCAGTTGGCGAATTTCTGCGTATCCTGTTCAGCAGCTCGAAGCTGTTCCCGGTTGGGACAGCGGATTCAATTTCCACCGTTGGAGCTGGTGGAGTTAGTCCGGAGGGGGAGTTGCCCCCAGTCTTCCTTATCCGGCGCCAGTGACGACGTCGGGCATGACGGGTTGTTGGGATTGCTTCTGCGACGGCTGCGTCTTGCCCCCTGTTCTGGGGAAGGGTTGCTGCCGGTGTCAGCCTCTTGAAGAATGACGTTCGTTGAGAAGCTACAGTTTTCTGAGCGGGAGCGGGAATGGGGGTAGTCAGTCTTACGAAGACTGACCCTCTGGGGGGAGAAGCCGCCTTGACGACTTCGGGAGCAGCTGTCTTCTTCGGGATGGCCTTCTCAGGTACCATGGGCTTTTTGGCGGGCCCTTTGGAGTTCAGGCTTAGCCTGGTGAAGACCGAGGAGTTGGACGACCCATTGAGAGGGGCCGTGGGAGCGGCAAGTCGATCGAAGACCGACCTCTTTGAATCTTCCGGTACGGGCATTGGGATGTTAATGTTCACAGGCGGGAGCATGGTCCCAAAGAAAAGACCGGTGGTAGCTTGAGTCACTTGCTCCACAGGCATAATGAATAGGGAAGCAGCCTGGGGTCCATATGCTACACCTCCAGGTGAGGCGGAGTGTCGATTGCATTTGCAGTTGGAGCAGTTCGAGCAGTTGCCAGCCATTGATCTTTTTGCTTTCTGCAGCAAACAAAACACCAAGTCTTAGTACTTCGAAACCCAAGGGCAACCATTAGCAAACCGCGATTGATTCACGAATCACGACACACGAAGTGTGGAGTGGAAAGACGAAAAGGTACCACCGGGTGTGCCAGAATCTGTTCCCCTCCGAATAGCGGCGCGACTGACGTCTTGCCTGAGATTCGGGGCAGATGCTAATTGGTGTTATCCGTCTACCTCTCCGAAGATGCCAAGTTGATTTATGGCACCATGTATCGAAGGTTTAAACGGACGCGTCCGATGTAGCAGACTTCGTTAGATTCCCCCTCGCTTGAGGGGTTTTTGATTGTGGGGACGCTCTTCCCTACAGGCGCAAGCCCCTGCAGTTAATTACGCTACCGTATCGCGGTAACAACTTTCTCCTTCTCCAGATGGTCACTTCGTGTCGTGGGTGTTTGTTTTGTGTTTGGTTGCCCGTGGATTGTATACGGAGACTGAGTTATGTCGTCGCCCGCAGGGCGTGGACTAGTCCAAATCCGTATCTTTCTTAGATTTGGGTTTGGGGGTTGTGTTTAAGGATACGTTAGCCTCATTTGAGACTAAGATCGACTTAAACGTTTGTTAAGGATACGTTAGTCTAATTTCAGACTAAGAACAACTTAACGGGATCGTTTAGATCCGACAAGAGAGCGATTATGGGAGCCATGTTGTTTAGTTTAGTGACATTGCGGTCAATAAGTAGTTTAAGGACATTGCGGTCCATTGTTAGTTTTAAGACGTTGCGGTTAAGGTTAAGGACGTCGTAGTCCGTGGATTTAAGGACTCCACAGTCCGATGTTAGTTTTAAGACATCACAGTCAAGGTTAAGGACGTCATAGTCCGTTGTTAGTTTTAAGACATTCCGGTCAAGGTTAAGGACCTCGTAGTCCGTGGATTTAAGGACTCCACAGTCCGATATTAGTTTTAAGACATTACGGTCAAGGTTGAGGACCTCATAGTCCATGAGTTTAAGGACCCCATAGTCCGTATCAATGTATGTGGTTATCGGGACCCGTCACTTCTTTGAAGACGTTGAGGAATTACAACGACAAGTATTAAAGGAGTGAAGAGATGTGCCTATACACGAAGGTAGATTAAGTGATCTGTAGTCCAATTTGGAAACTAAGATCAATTATTATGTTATGAGCCCATTGGCCCAGTTGAATTTTGAATTGAGGACTTATGGCCATCTTGGGCTAAGTCCAATTGTGTCTGGGATATTGGCCCTCTGTTGATTCATTGAAGGAGAGGCTTTGCCTCTAGAAACTTAGCCAATTGGGCTAAGGCTAGTGTTAAACACTAGAGACCAACAGCGTTGAACACTGGGAATAAGGTTGACAAGTTAGTGTTAAACACTAAAAGATAATCGGTGTTGAACACTGGGAACAGAGTTTTCAAATTAGTGTTAAACACTAAGCAAATCCAAATTAGTGTTACACACTAAGAAAATCAGTGTTAAACACCGCAAATAGAGTTTTCCAAATTAGTGTTAAACACTAAGAAAAATCAGTGTTAAACATTGGATACAGAGGTTTCAATTTAGTGTTGAACACTAAAGCAAGAGGGGTCACGTGGTCACACGTGAGAGCGCCCTGCTTTCCTTTATTTTGTTCTATAGATAAGTGTTTAACACTTTTAGTCCTGAAAGCCATCACGTGCGGGCACGTGATGGGAGCTCATGCTCAGGTTTATTAGAATACCCATTAGGGGTCATGTGGTGACACGTGAGGGCGCCCCAGAGTCTCTGTTTATTTTGCTTTTTCTTTATGTGCTTTAGGGGTCACGTGGGGCACGTGGGGCGTTGCCTCAAAGCTCTCTTTTTATATATCTTCACAGGAGTCACGTGGTAACACGTGAGGTGCCTACTTCAGAGTTTTATTCTGTGGGTCTCTGCATGTTTTAAAGTTCTGTTCATAGGGTTCAACCCTAAACTTCTGAAGAATTATATTCTTAATAGGGTTAAACCCTAGTTTCTTTTCTTAAAGGAATTAAATTCCTGTGAGTTTGAGAGAATTATATTCTCAGTTAGGGTTAAACCCTAGTTCTGTTCATTTTGAAGGAATTAAATTCCCATAACATAGGGTTAAACCCTAACTTTATCTCAAAGGAATTGAATTCCTATCATTTTGTGAGAATTAAATTCTCTAAACTCAGTTCCTCCTCTGTGTTTTAGATCTGCATGGCAGGATCTCAACCCAATGAGAATTAAATTCTCAATTCATGGGGAGATGTGCACTTTGCAGATCCTCAACCAGAGAAAGAACTAAGTTCATTTTTATATAAGAATTAAACTCTTTTGAGAATTAAATTCTCCTTTTAAGCCTCCCTTTTCCTTTCTTACCTCAGGTTTTCCTTTTTGCAGAGAATCAAATACACTATCTCTCTTTCTCTCTATGTATCAAAAGAAAAAGATCCAAAGGTCTCAAGGTTTCAGAAAAAAGCTTTAGAAAAAGGTCTTCGAAAAAGAGCCATCTCTTCTTTTCTTGGCTCCTATTTATAGGAGAAGGAAGAGAATCAATCTGCTTAGTAAATCTCTCATTGAGAGATTTGATTTGTATGTTGAGAGATTTGATTTATATTTATCATTAATCTGGGCCTTTATATTGTTAAGTGAATTTTATTCACCATTGGATTTTAAATCCAAAGATATTTCCTTGTTATTTCGGTTAGATTTAGGGGGAAATCATTCCAAGTCCAAGATTTTTCCATAAATTGGTGATATTTAATCACCTTTAGATTTTTAATCCAACGGTTCCAAATAATCATTCTCTATTTTGGAAAGATTTGAATGATCTCTTCTCGGAATTTAATTCTGTTAAATAATAAGGCTTTTAAAGCCGGTCACGTGTGGCCACGTGACCCCTGGTCACGTGTGGCCACGTGACCCCTGGTCACGTGTAGGCACGTGACCCATGGAATAGGCTTCTCTTCTTCTGCGCTCTGTTCTCTGGCCGCTGCTCGGCCGTCACGTGCCAACACGTGACCACTGGTCACATGTGAGCACGTAACCTTTTCTGGAGCCTTTTCTTGAATGCGCTTTGTGCCGCTGCTTTAAACGTCGCGTGCCAATACATGACCATTGGTTACGTGTGAGCATGTGATGCCTCTTCTGTGTCCTTTCCTGATTTTTAATCCGAGAACATGACGCTCAGCGCACAGCGCCCTAAGCGCTATTTTTTTAAAGAAGCACCTTAGTGCTCCAAAACTGACGCACAGTGCCGCAGCGCTCCTAGCGCTCCAATTAAAAAGAAGCGCCTCAGCGCTTCAAGGCTGGCGCTCAGCCCCAAGCGCATCGCGTTCTCCTCACGTGTACGCTATCTCACAGAAAGCGCTCTGCACTCATTGACTAGCGCTCAGCACCAAGCGAGCCACGTGCTCCTCACGTGTGCACTATCTCACAGGAAGCGCCTTAGCGCTCTAGGTCGGCGCTCAGCGCCAAGCGCGCCTCGTGCTCCTCACGTGTGCGCTGAGGGAACATAAACTGTTCTTTAAATAAAGCCCTAGAGATATAATGAGCGCTCAACACTCAATAAAAGGCAAAAGATTGTCAGAACCCAAACCAATGCTCCGCATTGTTAAATATCCAACATTTTTATTGAATGGGCCGAGCCTAAGTTAGCTACAGACCCCCTCATTTAGATTAATTGAGCCCACATGCTCATAAATCTTTTTAAATGATCTTAGTCCCAAACTTGACTACAGAACTCCCAACCAACATTGGTTCACGGGTACATCTCTTTATTCCTCTGATATGTGTCGTTGTAATTCTTCAACGTCTTCAGAGAGGTGACGGGTCCCGACAACCAGACATTCCATGGACTACGATGTTCTTAAACTTATGGACCACAAAGTCCCTAAACTAATACAATAGAGCCCAAATGCTCTTTTGTTGGATCTAAATGATCCTGTTAAGTAGATCTTAGTCTAAAATTAGACTAACGTATCCTTAACAAATGGTTAAGTTGATCTTAGTCTAAAATTAGACTAACGTATCCTTAACAAACGTTTAAGTTGATCTTAGTCTCAAATGAGATTAATGATCCTTAAACCCAAACCCAAACCCAAATCTAAGAAAATACGGATTTGGACTAATCCATGCCCTACAGGCGACAACATAAATTAGTCTCCGTATACAATCTACGGGCAACCAAAAAAAAAAACACACGACACGAAGTGACCATCTGGAGAAGGAGAAAGTGGTTACCGCGATGCGGTAGCGTAATTAACTGCAGGGGCTTGCGCCTGCAGGGAAGAGCGTCCCCACAATCAAAAACTCATCAAACGAGGGGGAATCTGACAAAGTTTGCTACAATGGCCACATCCGTCTAAACCTCCGATACAGGATGCCATAAATCAACTTGGCATCTTCGGAGAGATGGACGGGTAAAACCAAATAGCATCTGCCCCCAAATTCAGGCAAGACGAACCTACGCGGTTCCGTCTCCATTTTCGGCGGCGAACAGCTGGAAGGTGAGGAATGGGCTCAAAGCATCGAGGACGACCTGGCAGCAGCACAAGTTCCACAGGTCGCTTGGGTTCGTGTTGCAAAGCTGCAGCTCACGGACAATGCACGGGTTTGGTGGAAGGTGGAAGAAAGACGGCTCTCCCAACCGATCGAATGGAGGACTTTCCGCGACATGTTCGATGCAAAGTACTTCCCTGAGACTGCCCGCTTTGATATGGAACAGCAGTTCATCTATCTGCAATAAGGTTTAATGTGGACCAAGTCAGTATATGAATATGACGCTGAGTTCACCATGCTCAGTCGGTAAAATACATCTCAATAGTTAGATTTTGAAATATCACATACTACCCAGCTAACACAATACCTTAACTGATTTGCGGCACACTTGATACCGACGGATGAGATCAGAGCCCGTCGATTTCAACAAGGGTTAGATCCGGAGATCCAGGCTGTATTAGCCACAGGAGATTTTCCGACCCATGAATCGGCTTTGAAACCTGCCCGCTGTTATTAGGCAGTGGTAAAGATGAGGGGCAAACCTCAGTCTGCCGGGATGAAGCGCCCTGCCAACCAGATGGCAGGTGGAGCCTCTTCAAGGCCATCTTTTGTGCCAAGGAGACCGGGAGTATCAAACAACCAGCCTAGCCCAGTCTTTTGCACCTACTGCAGGAGAGATGGACATTTGATGAAAGACTGCCGGCGTACAAATCACCTTTACTTAGTCTGCAGCTCAGCTACTCAAGATATTGGGTCTTGTCCTCGTAGACAAACCCATATGCTGCACCTAGGCTAGCAATTACTTACTCGCAGGCCCAGCCATTCAGGCACCTGCTCCGAGACTTGCACTACCTGCTGCACCTACTCGTGAACCGACTGCACATCCTCCTCGTCAGTTCCATCAAGCTCAAAGGAACCCACCTCAAGGACCAAGGAACGGACAGAGGAATAATCCTCCAGCAATAAGGAATATGCCGAAGCGACATGCTTTCATGATGACTGTGGAAGAGGCTGAAGCTACCGGCCAAGTCATCACTGGTAACACTTTCCTTTCAAATTCTCTTTCAGTTCATAGACATACCTATATATCTTTTCCCGTATACCTAAAACAAATCCCACATACCTTAGGTACAATCATAGTAACCTCACTCCCTGCACTCGCACTCTTTGATACTGGAGTATCTCATTGCTTTATGTCGCAACGGTTCGTCCGAACTCATGCGATTCCAGTCACACCGCTTGTATCCAGCTGGAATATCAGTTCGGGGAACGGCGTTCTAAAGGCAACAAAGGGATACAGCCTGTGTCCAGTGGTCGTTTGTAGCAGAGAATTCTATGCTGACTTCAAGGTGCTGGACATACCGAACTTCGATGTAGTTCTAGGTATGGATTGGCTCGGAACCTTCTATGCTACCATCGACTGTCGTCAAAGGAGGATAGTATTCGAGATTCCAGACCATCCGGTCTTCTATTTCAAAAGTGGAGACCGTACCCTAAAGCCAAGCACTTACAAGGCGAAACCAAAGAAGGCAGTGATTGCGGCAATTCAAGTGGAGGAAGGATCAAAGCCAGAAGTGGTTCGAGAGTCCGACGATGTGTTCCCTGACGATATATCAGGCTTACCTCCCGATCGAGCTCTTGAATTCAGCATTGATTTAATACCAGGAGCACAACTAGTGATCAAAGCATGTTATCGATTAATTCCGGAAGGTTTGAAGGAAGTCCGAACTCAGTTGGACGAATTATTGGCGAAAGAATGGATTCATCCCAGCACTTCAAGTTGGGGATCTCCAGTTCTACTTGTGAAGAAGAAGAAAGGTTCATACAGAATGTGCATCGATTATAGAGCCTTGAACGAAGTAACGATAAAGAACAAGTATCCGCTACCGCGTATCGACGATCTGTTCGATCAGCTAAGTGGATCTTGTGTTCGGGTTATCATCAGGTGAAGGTCAAGGAATCTGATATCTACAAAACGGCATTCAAAACTCGCTATGGTCATTATGAATTACTTGTGATGCCATTTGGAGTGACCAACGCACCAGCAATATTCATGAACCTAATGAATCAAGTTTTCCGGGAGTGCTTAGACAGGTTTGTTGTCATCTTCATCGAAGACATCCTGGTGTATTCTAAGAGTCGGAAAGAACACGCCGAACACCTACGAATTGTCCTGGAAACTCTACGACAGCATCGATTATATGCCAAGTATAGAAATGTGAGTTTTGGCTAGATCAAGTTGGTTTCCTCAGACACATTGTATCGGGCGAAGGAATCTCTGTGGATCCAGCGAAAGTTTCAGCAGTAAACTAATGGCCGACACCGAAGTCAGTGAAGGACATTCGAAGTTTCTTGGGCCTAGCTGGATATTACAGAAGGTTCATTGAAGGATTTTCCAAGATAGCAACACCCCTGACTAAGCTCACACGTAAAAATGAAGAATTCGTGTGGTCAGAAGCATGTGAACAAGCTTTCTTAGAACTCAAGTCAAGGTTGACATCAGCGCCTATTCTCGTTATACCGGACCAATCTAGAGGTTTCGAAGTGCACTGCGATGCATCCGGTAAAGGATTAGGATGTGTTCTACATCAGCACGGAAGAGTTGTAGCTTATGCTTCAAGACAGCTGAAGATTCATAAACGCAATTATCCGACGCATGATTTAGAGTTGACAGCCATACTTTGCTCTTAAGATTTGGCGCCATTATCTTCTTGGAGAGCGAGTGAACATATACACAGATCACAAGAGTCTGAAATATGTGTTTACTCAGAAGGAGTTGAATATGAGGCAGAGACGATGGTTAGATTTCATGGCGGACTTTGACATCAACCTACAATATCACCCGGGAAAGGTGAATATAGTACCTGATGCCCTTAGTCGCCAACCATTATCGACGAATCTCACTGCACAGTGGAAGCTTCAACAGGATTTGCATCAGATGGAGATTGAAGTAGTCATGCCAGGTAACGCTATAAGTTTGATGAATTTACAAGTTCAATCTACCGTTGTCAATCAGATCAAAGCAGCTCAAGCAAGTGATGCTAAGTTGCAAAAGTTCAGAGAACAAGTAGAGAATGGACTCAGAACAGACTTCATCATCCATGAAGATGGATCTTTAAGATACGGCAGCAGATTGTGTGTACCAAAAGGTTCTGTGCGAGACGAGTTAATGAAAGAAGCTCACAGCTCTCCCTACTCAGTACACTCTGGAGGTACAAAGATGTACAAAGATCTACGTCAAAATTACTGGTGGCATGGAATGAAGCGTGAAGTAGCCAGAAGCGTCGCTAAATACTTGGTGTGTCAGCAAGTAAAGGCTGAACATCACAGGACTGCTGGATTACTTCAACCGTTACCTATCCCAGAATGGAAGTGGCAACATATCACAATGGATTTTGTGACTGCACTCCCTCGCAGCACAAAGGGTAACAATGCAGTATGGGTTATTGTGGATCGACTCACAAACTCGGCTCACTTCATCACATTTCGAGTTGGCCAATCAACTGAGACATTAGCAAAGAAGTACATGGAGGTAAGAATCTACTTAAGATTTAAACTCTTCATGGTGTACTATCTCTGATATCAATAAACTCATGCAGGAAATCGTGAGACTTCATGGAGTATCGGTCTGCATTGTCTCTGATCGTAATACCAGGTTCCGATCACAATTTTGGCAAAGTCTGTAAGCGAGCTTGAGAACAAGTCTGAACTTCAGCACGGCTTATCATCCACAAACAGATGGTCAGTCTGAGCGAACTATTCAGATCTTGGAGGATATGCTAAGAGCGTGTATGCTAGACTTAGGAGGATCGTGGGAAGATCACCTACATCTTGTGGAGTTTTCATACAACAACAGGTACCAAACAAGCATCGGAATGACACCTTTTGCAGCACTTTATGGAAGGAAGTGTCGATCGCCATTAAGTTGGGACGATATCGGAGATAGAGAACTCCTTGGACCTGAGATGATAGTAGCAACTGTTGACGTTGTCCGTACTATCAGGAAAAGAATACGCATAGCCCAAGGTACATTGGACCGTTCGACATACTCGGACGAGTCGGTGAAGTGGCTTATCGCTTGGCACTTTCACCTTCATTGGAAAGAGTGCACAATGTGTTCCATATATCCCAACTCAGAAGGTATGTGAGTGACCCCAGCCATATTCTCGATCATTCCGAGCTCACTGTACAGCCCAACTTATTTTGTGAGCAGTAACCTGTTGAGATCCTGGACAGGAAAGTGAATTCACTTCGGAACAAAGAAGTCAACTTGGTTCGAGTCATATGGAGAAGAGACACTCCAGGAGAATCGACATGGGAAAGAGAAGATGAGATGCGTGCAAGATATCCTCACTTATTTATAAACTATTCCTTAAAATAAATTGTAAATTTCGAGGACGAAATTTTTGTAAGGAGGGTAGACTGTAACAACTCCAATTTCTATGTACATAAAATTCATTTAAAGTTAATGTACAATTGGGGTATTTACAATTTCTGTAAGTACTATAAGTATTTGACTCAATTTTGAACAGCAAGAAGGGGCTTGTAGCTCACTGGTAAGGCCTTGCACTGCTGAACCAAAGCACCAGAGTTCAAATCCCATCAGCCACATATTCTTTTTATTTTAAATTCTTTTAACCTTTTAAAAGGCCAAGGGTCTACACGTGCAACACACGTAATAGGTTAAGTTACAGAATAAACAAACATAAACACGAGGGAAATTGAAGCGACAGGGACATACGGCGAGAATCCCAAGCCCCATCACCGGATTCCGATCGGCGAGACCGTGGGTAATGCCGGCGCCGCTGGGGCCCCCGTACCCAATGCTCCCCAAACTTCGACTCCTGAAACCTTTCAGTTACTCCACTAACCCCACATTACTTGTTTACTTTGACTATTTCCAAAGAGCAATAAAATACCCAATTAATCCAATTTTAATGCATATTTCAATGCATTCTTTAAATACCCTAAACCCTAATTTTCCCTATAAATACCACCTTCAATTCACACCTCCTCACTCATAATTCCTTGCCAAAACTCTCAAGAAATTTTCAAGTTCCCATAGTGTACAAGTGGAGTTAACAAAGGGCGATACTCCGACGAAGTTCCGGCGACGATACGAGGAGTTTCCGGCAACGAAACGACGCACCAGTGCTTCCCCACTCTTCCTCTTTCTCTCATTTAGCCAAATAACCAGTAATTTCCCCTTCTCTCTCTCTTTTGCTATTCCTAAACTCTTTATTCTTAAAATGTGTCGGAAGCGGAGTTATCCGGCTTCCGATTCTCTTTTCTTTTAAAAATACAACTTTTTCTAAATAATAAACCTACAAGTTTTGATATATTGTTTAGTAATCATTAAGAAAGACAATAGAATAGGTTTGACATCAAAACGATAACCATAGCAAGTTGTATTTCAATTTTACATTAAAATACCTTTATATTTCATACCGATATGTTTATACCTTTTAACCGTATTACCTTAGAAAAACTCACGAGGTAATGACCTATCTCATCATAACACACATCTCTAACATAGCACGATTATATTCGGGAACATGAATTCGGGAAAATACGAATTTACAGTAAGATACCTTTAACTTATAAAACCGTTTTCTTTAAAAGATGTATTTAACTTTCCATGCAATTGCGCCTCTACAACCCATTTTGGGGACCCAGTTTGGGATGGTGCGGATTATCGCACATCATCGGGTTTAGTAGAGCGAGATGCAGACCTCCGCATGGAGCATTCAGTCTTGATGGAATTTTATATATTTTTCTTTAGAAAATAAGATTTTTACAAGAAAATAAATAAAATTATTTTCATTGAATATATATATAATTATTACCAAAATACTTATTTTAAATATATATAATATTCCACGTTTCCAAAACTCAAGAAAAAAGTCAAATATTACATGAAATTATCATGATAATTCAAAACAACATCCATATTACAAATAAATACCATATATTATGAAATTATGTTTTATTCACTAGAAATGTCACATTTATAAAATATACATCAATGAAAATCCTAAAGACGATAATTAAATGCTTGAGGTGTATTTTGAAAATTATACAAAATTATTTTTACATTAAACCCCCTCAAGTTGTGCTAAATTACAATAAGGATCTTAGTAAACATAGGTTTAAGCGGGACCAGTCTCTTGAGCCTCAGAGAGCCGGAGATATGGGTGCTTGTCTATTTAAGATAGACAACATAACAAACGGTGTTATCAACACGGTAATTGTCTTTGAAAAAGACACAAATCTTGTCGTCCATGTGCAGCAGTTACCGATAGCACCAAAATATAATTCAGGACTTCAATTTCTTTTCTAATTGTCTGACTCAGACTGAGTCTCAATATAATCAATCTGACTTGAATATGATTCAAGTATCAAACTACAATACAACATGGATCTATAAATCCGGCTATTCAATCTAATCAATCTATATTGACTGAACCGAACCATAGATATATTCCATTTACATGATCATCCATTATATCCGTTCCATTACTGATATCATGATTTCGGTAAGTCATCCATCTATATACAATATACAATTCAAACAATACAAACAATGCAATCAAGAGATCGTGGGGTTTATAAGGGTAGATTGGTACGGAAGGTGTTAGAAGTGGCACGAGACTGCAACCATAAGACACCTAACCAGAATCTCCATTGCCGTTGTACCGTGGCTGAACGGTCCCTTATACTCCGTATACCGTAGTTTCTGGTATAGTGAGACTCCTCTCGTATACACTGGCCTCTTCTGTACCAAGCTACAAACAACAGCGTTAACAATATAATACAACTTTAAAAGTTGCACTCTCTCTGTTTATTCTATTTCTCCCTCATCTTTGGGACTTACCGAACGATTGTTCGCTGACGACATTCCTTTTCTTTCTTCTTTGGAATGTTGTCAGGTGGATCGGACCGTCAGAAGATCGAGCCCACCAGCGAGGACTTGGACCAGCTAGCTTTCGACCCAGAGCTTTAGATTCCTTGTACATATTTACATTTCTGTATTTTTCATTTCTGTTATGCCACTGTTTAGGTATTGCTTTCCATTCCATGTATTTACTTTTCAGATGTATTGTAAAAAGAATGTTAATAAATAAAGTTGTTGTTTATTTACATCTTGTCTCTTGTATACATTTCATTTTATATTGCTTAGATACGCTTAGCGTGTTTACTTCTGAGTGAATACGTAGCGGCCCGTCGTGTCCTTTGCCCGTACACTGGGAAGCGGGGCGTGACAAGTAGTTCTGTGATGTTCGGCCTTCACTTGCCGACACACCAAACACTTGGCTACGCTTCTTACTACTTCGCGCTTCATTCCACACCACTAGTAGTGTTGCCGTAGATCCTTTTACATTTTCGTGCCACCGGAGTGTACAGAATACGGAGAGCTGTGAGCTTCTTTCATCAACTCTTCTCGAACAGGGCCGTTCGGTACACATAATCGACTTCCATATCTCAAGAATCCATTTTCGTGGATGATGAAATCAGTTCAAAGTCCACTTTCTACCTGTTCTCGGATCTTTTGTAGCTTGGCATCATTTGCTTGAGCTGCCTTGATCTGATTGACAAGAGTGGACTGGACTTGTAAGTTCATTAAATATGAAGCGTTGCCTGGCATAACTACTTCGATCTCCAATCCGGGCAATTCTTGGTGTAACTTCTATTGAGCGGTGAGGTTCATTGCTAATGGCTGGCGACTAAGTGCATCAGGAACTACGTTCACCTTTCCAGGAAGATACTGCAGGTTGATGTCGAAGTCCGCCATGAGTTCTAGCCATCTTCTCTGCCGCATGTTTAGTTCCTTCTGAGTGAATACATATTTCAGACTCTTGTGGTCAGTGTATATATCCACTCGTTCTCCTAAGAGGTAGTGGCGCCAAATATTAAGTGCGAAGATAACGGCTGCCAACTCCAGATCATATGTTGGATAGTTGCGCTCATGAACCTTCAGTTATCTTGAGCAAAAACCACAACTTTTCTATGCTGGTGTAGAACACATCCTAATTCTTTACCGGACACATCACAATGCACAATGAATCCTCCAGATTGATCCGGTATTACAAGAATAGGAGCAGAAGTTAATTTTGACTTGAGTTCTACAAAAGCTTGTTCACATGCTTCTGACCACACGAATGCTTCGTCTTTACGTATGAGCTTGGGCGGGGGTGTTGCAATCTTTAAGAAGCCTTCAATGAATCGTCGGTAGTATTTTTCTAATCCCAAAAAACTTCGTATATCCTTTACCATCTTTGGTGTCGGTCACTCACTGACAGCTGACACCTTAACTGGATCTACAGAGATTCCTTCGCCTAAAACAATATGTCCAAGAAATCCGACTTGATCTAGCCAAAATTCACACTTGCTATACTTGGTATAGAGCTGATGTTGTCGCAATGTCTTCAGGACAATCCGTAAGTGCTCGGCGTGTTCTTTCTGATTCTTTGAATACACCAGGATGTCGTCGATGAAGATGACAACGAACATGTCTAAGTACTCTCGGAAAACTTGGTTCATCAGGTTCATAAAGATGGCAGGTGCATTGGTCACTCCAAATGGCATTACGAGATACTCATAATGACCATATCAAGTCATAAACGCCGTCTTCGGAATGTCGGACTTTGACCTTCACCTGATGATAACCCGAACGAAGATCTAGCTTTGAAAATATACAAGACCCACTTAGCTGATCGAAAAGATCATCGATGCGCGGTAATGGGTACTTGTTCTTTATCGTCACTTCGTTCAGAACTCGATAATCCACACACATCCTGTATGAACCTTCTTTCTTCTTCACTGGTAGTACCGGAGATCTCCAACTTGAAGTACTGGGATGAATCCAACCTTTCTTCAAGAGTTCGTCCAACTGAATACGGATCTCCTTCAATCCTTCTGGACTTAACCGGTACGGAGCTTTGATTACAGATTGCGCACCAGTTTGTAAATTAATACTAAACTCAAGAGCTCGATCGGGAGACAAACCTGATATGTCTTCAAGGAACACATCCTCGAACTCTCGAACTACTTTGGGCTTTTCTTCTTCTTCTGCCGGTAACGAGAACACTTCTGCATTCTTCGGTTTAGCCCGGTATCTTCCTGGCTCCAAAGTTCTATCTCCACTTTTGAAGTAGAAGACTGGGTGATCTGGTATCTCAAATACTACCTTCCTTTGACGGCAGTCAATAGTATCATAGAATACTCTCGGCCAATCCATTCCCAATACAACATCGAAATTTGGAATGTCCAGTACTTTGAAATTTGCGTAGAATTCTCGTCCGCAAACTACAACTGGATACTGATCAAACCCCATAGTTGCTTTCAGAACTCCATTCCCGGAACTGACATTCCAGCTTGAAATGAGTGGCTTCACGGGAATCGCATGCGTTCCCACGAATCGTTGGGACATGAAGTAGTGTGACGCTCCAGTGTCGAAAAGTGTGAGTGCGGGATGGGTGGCTACTAGTATAGTACCTAAGTTGTGTGAGGTTGGGTTTTAAATATAGGAAAAGTATTCAAGGATTGAAAAGATTTGAAAGGATGGGGAATTACCAGTGATGACTTGTCCATTGGCTTCGGCCTCCTCGACCTTCATTGTGAAAGCCTGACGTCGATGTACATTCCTCCTTGCCGGAGGCACATTCCTCTGTCCTTGGGGAATGTTTCTCTGCCCTTGAGACACGTTTCTCTATGCCTGATGGAATTGACGTTGAGGCTGTGCCGGAGGTCCACATAGAGCTAGTGTAGGGAGAGCTAAATGGGGTGCAGGAGCCTGAATGGTTGGCCGCTGCTGAACTGTGATTACGGGTCTGGATGCTGGAGCTGTGTTGAAACGATATGGACATGCTCCTATGGTGTGAGTGGATGCGCCACAAACTAAACACATGCTATTTGCACGTCTGCGGTCCTTCACCAGGTGTCCCGTTCTCTTGCAGTAAAAACAAAAGTCTGGACTAGACCGGTTAAATGATCCTCCCGGTCTCCTGGGTGCAAAGGTCGGCCTAGAAGAGGCTCCTCCTATCAACTGAGTGGCAGTACGTTTCACACCGGCAATCTGCGGCTTGCCCTTCTTCTTCACAACTGCCTTATAGCGTCGGGCAACCTTCAAAGCAATTTCATGGGTTGGGAAATCCCCTGTAGCGAGTGCAGCTTGGATTTCCTGGTCCAACCCTTACTGAAATCGTCATGCCCGAATCTCAGCAGTAGGAATAAGGTGTGCAGCGAACCTGTTACGACCTTGTGTTAACAGTGTAGTGAGTGGGATCAAGAATTTGAATTTGAGACAATATCTTACCTGCTGAGCATGGTAAACTCAGCATCGTATTCATCCACAGACTTGACACATATCGAGCATTGTTATAGATGGGTGAACTGCTGTTCCATGTCAAAACGGGCAGTCTCAGGGAAGTATTTCGCATCGAACAGATCGCGAAACTTCTTCCACTCTATCGGTTGGGTGAGACGGTTTTCTTCAGCCTTCCACCAGACTCTTGCATTGTCTGTCAGTTGCAACTTAGCAACTCTCACCCAAGCAATATCTGGCACTTGTGCTGCTGCCAGATCATCTTCGATCGCTTGAGCCCATTCTTCTGCCTTAAGTGGGCTCTCTTTCCCCGAGAAATGTTTCGGGTGCATTGCCCAAAATTGCTTGACTCCTGGTGCCTCGGCTTCAGGACGGTGCATGCGGATAACAGTCTGCTGCTGCTAACCCTCCAAGAGGCTCTTGATTGCCTCAAGCAGTACCGTTTGCTCGTTGATAGGAGCTGCAACGGTAGGTGGTGGTGGTAGAGTAGGCGGTGGAGTGTTGCCATTGACATTCATGCTGGTGTTGTTGGGAGAATTCATGACCTTGATAGAAAAAGGAATGGTTAGGATAGATTCAAGAAATTTAAAATGTAAGGAATGTATGGTTGCTGATTCTTATAATTCTTTTGATATTGCTTAAGACTTCATGCAGAACTGACCTGTATGGGCCGCCAACAAAACCGTCATGCCCCGCTTCCTAGTAGACGGAAACGGTGACGTGGCAAGCCGCAACATATTTACTAATACGTTAAGCGTAATTAAGCAATATATAAAAATAAACAAAAATGACAAGAGTAATAAAATAAACAGCAACTTTATTTACATTCATCTTTACATACATCTGTTTGAAAATAAAAGATACAATGAGTAAAGCAGTGTCTAAACAATGGCATACAAGAAAATAAGTGCAACGGAACTAGAAGTCAGACTGAGCAGTAAGCTGGTTCAAGTTCTCCTGGCTCGGCTCGATCTCCTCAGAGTCTGGTCCTCCTGATGAAAATTCCAAAGAAAGAAATAGAAAGGAATGTCGTCAGCGAACTAACGCTCGGTAAGTCCCAAAAGAAGAAAGAGAAGATAGTATATAAAGTGAAATGAACAGGTAAATTGTGTATGATTGATTATAGGTATATGATAATTATTATAACGTGGTTGTTTGTAGTTTGGTAAAGAATGTATTCATGTATACAAGAGAAGTCCATCTTACCCCGTGAACTATGGTAACATGTAGTACAAGGCCCCGTCATAACCCATGGGACAACGGCACGAGAATTCATGTAGGTAGCTTTTAAGTGACCTCTCGTGCCACGATATACGTTCTGTACCAATCTACCCCTTTATCCCTGCGTAATGTATTGTATAGATTATGTTTACAAGTCTTATCGAAACCATGGATACAAAATGTTCAAGTATTCATGTTCAGGATGTAGTCAAGTGTTCAAGTAGTCATGTCGAGTACATGTCAAGTTATAACCATGGTTCGGTCAAGTCAAGTATACATGTTTGATATTGATGTTTGAATTCGAGTGTTCATGTTCATGATCAAGTATTCATATTTGATTTTGGATTCAGATTTGAGGTTAGACTCAGACTAAGTCAGACACTTGTAAACTGATTTAACTCTTGAATTCTTAGGTTAGGGAGTTATCGGTAACTGTTGCATATGGACGACAGGATTTGTGTTTTTTTCCAAGACAATTGCCATTGATAACACCGTTATGTTGTCTACCTTAAATAGGCAAGCACTCACTTTCTCCGGCTCTTTGGGGCTCAAGAGAATTGATCCTGCTTAGACCCAATTTACTAGAATACTTAATATATTGTTAATATATATATTTCGAGGGGGTTTTATGAAAAATATTTTAAATATATTTTAAACGTAAAGCTCGAGGTTGATTAGTATTACTTAGGGTTTTCATGAGCATGGATTTTAAGTATTGGATATTTTAGTGATAATTACTTAGCTTGAAAAATTCATGGCATTTTATTGAAAAACTTGTCCTTTTTAGTATCTTGATGGTATTTTATTGTCATTTGTTAATCTTTAATTTTTAGAAAAATACAGATTTATTATATTTTGAAAATATGGATTTATAATTTTATATAATTTTTCTAAAAATTAATTTTATTTTATTTAGAAAAAATCGTATTTCTTAAAAACGTATTTAAATCCTTTCGAGATCAAATGCTCCGTGAGGAAGTCTGCATCTCGTTTTACTACCCCAAGAATGTGCGATAATCCGCATCATCCATTAGCGGGTCCCCTAACAAGGGTTGTAGATGCATAATTGCAAAGGAAATGAAATACCGCTTTTAAAAGAAACCCGGTTTTAGAACTATGTGGTATTTTATTGTAATGCTATTTTTCGAACCAAAAATACATACAAATAGGTATCGTGCTATGAAACCAAGTGTGCGTGTGGAGTAGATCGTTACCCCGTGAAGTTTTCCTAAAGTTATTGTTAAGCAATTTTGTCGAAAAAATATGATAACAAATTTCAAGGTATTTTAATATAAAAGTTCAAATATGGTTGTTTTACATGAGATTCTTGATTTAAACTTGATTCTAAATATTAGTATTAAGATTACAAGTGAAGTGGTAAAATTGGTTTGACCAAATGATAAAAGAAAATGGAGTTATAGATTTTAGAAAAGATGATATCGGTAATAACTCCATTTTTACCGATTTTGATTAAAAATGAGTATCAATGATAAGGAGGAGAATTGGGAGGGACTTATGGTTTAGGAACTTCAAAGAAAGGTTAAAGAAGAGAGGATGATCTTCGTGACGTTGCGGGAGCTCCGGAATTGGTTTCGATCTTCGCCGGAACTAACTTGCCCGCTAACTCCACTTTACTTCACTTGCATTAGGAACTTTTTAGAGAGTTTTGATTAGAATTTTCAGAATGGTGCCGAGCTAAGATAGGATGGTATTTATAGTGGAGAATTAGGATTTGAGAATTAAAATTGTGGATTAAAAAATATTAAAATGATGTTTGATTGTGAAATGAAAGGTCTCTGTTTGATTGCAGGGAAATCAAACAGTGCAGAGGAGTTAGAGGTAGCTGAAGAGACAAGTGTGCAAAGCACGAGCTTCATTGGGCTCATCTCACCCGTACCCGCCGGCCGAAACCCTAGAATGGTCGTTCGATCTTGAGGCTCTGGCCTCGAGATTCGTGCCACCAGATAAAATATGTATTTACATTATTTTCCACATGTTTGATTTTTCTGAACTTTCATTTCCCGTGTATTGCACGTGAAATCTTTTGGGCTTCCAAAAGGTTAAAAAGAAAAATCAGAAAAAAAGCAATTATGTCTAATGGGAATCGAACACAGGAGCTATGTCACAGCAGTGCAAGAGCTTTACCAATGAGCTATAAATGGTTTCTTGTTTTTTTCTAATAAAAATAACTTATAGCTCATAAACAGATTGTAATACTCATTTCTTTAAATTAACAGTTGAGTTTTCTGTACAAAAATTTTATAGTCGTTACAGATCCAAACCTTTACTTGTATCAATCTTTATAATAAGATTAGCAAAACTAGCATTTTGCATGTACATGCAACAAATAGAATACCGGTATGCAAGTACGGTTTCACGTTGTTTATTTTTAGTGGTTTGGATTTACCATTAAAATTGGTATTGCATTTATTGTAATAGTGCTCTCACAATGTATTAATTTGGGTGATACTGAACATTTCCCGAAACAGGGTAATCATTCAATATAACCAACTGGATTTTATTAGTTAATATCAAAACAATTCATTGTCTTCATAAGAGCATAGCAGTGTTGGGTTTTCAATATCCAACAAATAAAATTTCTTCTTATATGATTAATACACAAATATTGGTAAGCATGCATTCATGCATAAAAGAAATGCTATCAAAATAAGCATAAATTTTGGTGATCTAATCAACAAAAATCCGACCAAAATAATTCTTAATAAGTTCATTTATTTGTCAACAATGAAAATCGGGTTTGCAGAAAACCCCCGCTAGTTTTGAGTTTTACAGTATAAAGATTGGGTTTTGTATAAAACACCCAATACTTCTTTTTCGAATTTAGGAAAAAAATATGTTAAAATTGAGCACCTCACTCGACTCTATAATCATTATATAGAGTAGATCAAAATATTCTCAATTCCATGTCATATTTGGAAATTTTAAATTTCTCAAAACCATCATTTTATGTTTATATAAATAAGGATAAGCGTTTTTTTTTGAAAAAAAACTTAGATAAAAATATAACATGGAGATTAGTTAACATAATGTTTTTAACCTCCACACCTCCATAAGCATTTGAATTCTTTTTCAAACATCTTTTTTTAATTAGACAAATCCACTTTTCATAAAATAATGAGTGGTAAATGGAATCATATTTAAAATCCATAGTGCATTTCAAATATATGAATAATAAATAGACAAAATTATTTTTCATCTAAAAAAGGTGAAATCATAAAAGAATAATATTTTTTGGAAAAAAATATTTTTTCTATTTCAAACTTTTACATGATCAAACATGCTCAAATTTTAACCTTATTAAAGACAATATGACAAGAGAATTTTACACACAAGGAAGAGTCCTAAAAAAATCTTTAATTTTCCAAATTCCCCGATGAAAGTTCAATTGAATTTTGCAATCACCCAAATTTTAATCAACATGAAATAACCCAGCATGTTCCTCTTTAAAAGTCATATGAAGTATAGTTTGAACATTGCAAATTTATCTAATAATTAGCACCAAATTTACCTACCATCACATAATACACTCTACCATATTTGTTTATGGCATCATATCCATAAGTGGCTTTACATAACGTAAGTTTGATTAAAAAGACTAGTCTCCGATTTGCAACAATTAAAGAGATATTCCATATACCACTTATGTAAAATGAATAATCTTTGGATAGGATATCTTAAATAGTTCATTGTTCATTAAGGTGATGGAATTACTCTTTTAGGTTTCAACCGAGTTAAAAGAATATTTGATTAAGACATAAATCAATACCAATTAAATGTACCTCAAGAGAACCATTTGTTTATAGATGAGAACACTAAGCTTCTTATGTCCCTCTTTAATATATTCGGCTCTTTTGGATCTCTATGAAAATTTTCTATTGGCCATTTTCAATTTTATGACCTTCCAAATGTTAGCCATGACACAATAAGTATTTCACACAAAAAAAATATATCAAAAATATAATTAAAAGATAATAAAACTTATCTTTTTCTCATATCAGATAATTGGCTCACTTTTCGAGAAGTGAAATCACCAACGCTTTCGACTTCTTTTTCCCAACGAAGTTCCATTGTTCTCGATTTGCCTTAAAATTGTTGTTCTTAGGTGGTATACAATGGAACCAAAATTAAATAAAATATAATAGCAAACAATAAATTATATAATGAAATAAAACACAAAAAAATAGATGGTGAAGTCGTCGAATGAGACGCGGGTATCTCGCCCTCTTTAAGGCAAATCATACCACAGCGGTGAGAAGCAAATGGTTCTCTACCGATACAGCGGGTCTCGACACGTTGACTTCAGGATACAACAGTCATGGATCAACACTGTTTGCTCGTCGACTTCTGCACAAAGTAGAAAGCGGGACTGTGTCCATACCTTTTCTCACCCCATTTTAATTTTAGTAAAATTACTATGTATATGATGAAGAGTGCATGAACTTTTTTTTTTCAATCAACAGACAACATAATGACATATAGATATACTTGTCATAGGAAAATCATAAATATCAAATAGAATTAATAGAGGTTAAAATAATAGCCATTAAAATTGGTTTTTAACAGCCTCATGTAGCCCATTAAAACCCATCACTAACCATTAATATCCATATAGCAATAAATATTTTAACGGTCTAGGCAAGGAGTATACCCAATGAAACCATAGATAAATTCAAAGATTAATAACCACCATCAAGAGTAAATGACCATATTAATAAATTTGGTCAAATGGTCAAATATTCATACACATGTTTAAGAGCCAAGAAATTAAAAAAATAAAATTTATTTTTATTAAAATTCCAACAATTTTATGGTTCAAGCAATCACTTCAGAGGGCAACCTTTCCAATATCATTGTAGGAAGGAGAAGAAAGGAAGATTTGTAACCCTGTATTCTTTTTTCAAACATCAAATCCTTCACTATTAAATAAAGCTTTACACAATATATCATTTTCAACTTTTTCTTGTTATAGGCATGCTCATTTCTTTTCTCCTTGTTCGTTTTATATATGTATATGAAAGTGCATGTTGAAGTTGAATGAAAGCATGAAAACAACAATGGAGATTTAGTAATGGACGATCATAATAGAAAGTACAAGGCTGTGGTGCTTATTTGTTCAAGCAATCATTTCTTTTCTCCTTGTTCTTTATATATAGAGAGAGAGAGAGCGCGCGCGCGCGTCCATAGTAGTGGATTTCCTCCTATGGCGTCGAAAAATTACAACATCCACCATTTTTTCCGACGATCGGCATCCATCATCATCATTACTAAGATGTGCATACACCAAATTTCATGTGATTATACCATTTTTTCACCGTTGAATTAGCAATGTTAAAAGTTCTATTGTCGGTAAATCATTAATTTTGCACCAACTAAATCAACGGTAAAGAAATGGTATAATCACATGAAATTTGGTGTAAAGTGATATATACCGATCGAAAAAAATCATGGAAGGTGCATTTTTTTGACGCTATAGGAGGAAATTCATTCTTATGGCATCTTTTTCTCCAATTAAAACCCCCTCCCCCCTCTCTCTCTCTCTATATATATATATATATATTTTGGATTGTTAATGTTCTTAAATGGCACCGATTGCCAAAGAAATAACAACCACTATATATAATTGTCATGCATGGCCCATTTTGTTATAGCATGTTACATGCTGCATATTATATCTTGGGACACATCCCCTCCTCCTTGATAATTTGGTTCATTTATAATTTTCGTGATTTCACGTAGTAATGCCAAATGTTTTCTTTTCGTATATTTTTTATTTTTCGAAGCCGACAATTTCCACACGGCAAGATAATCTGATTCAAATCTACTATCAACCTAGTGGGCATTAGTTAATAATGAATCTATAAGGATTATGCACGACAAACAATAGCTATCCGAACTCATTTACAGTGTAATGTGGTTAAAAAGCAGCCATCACCTAAAACGTCTTGAGTTGAGCTGAGAAAGCAAAGAAACGGTGCAAGGCGATACTCCTAAGACTTGCGAAAAGACCACGCTAGAGTTTCTTCGGTGTCGTCACTCCGATGATCAAGTCATATCTTTTACCGATAAGACTTTAGTGTTTTTACGGTGAGAGTTGGGGTTTTCACCTTAGTTTTATATATAATGCCTGGGCCAAAAAGGCTTTTTTCCAGGCCGTCACCGATTCCTGCCCCTGCTTTTGACAGGGGCAGCTATGGAATTTCCCCCTTTTCGGCTCTACCTTGTTAGGCAAGTCGGCATACTTGCTGGGCCCTAATTGGGCTTGGCCAGGTCTATAATGGCTTTGTTTGGTTAAGTGTGCTTCCTTGGAGCCCAGGTCTATTCTGGCTATAGTATAAACTTGAATGTCGATAGGATTCAATTAGAAAAAAGTAAGTAATAAAAAATAGTGAAAAAGAAGAATGAAAATAAATTTTATGCTGTATATTTATTCAACAGTAGGATGAACAAGAAGAGAGAGCAAATAAAAATTAATATAAACTAATAAAAAATAAACGATATTAAAGAGAGTTTGTCTTTGTGTTCAGATTTTGTGAAGGCCCAAAAGAGAATTAATATGAATCTTATTTATCAACCCGGCTCTTAAAAGGAAAACATTAGGCTGGTTAATGGGCTGATAGATCCATCAGGGATTAAAACTAATCTTGAATGTCGGAACCCCCTTTGTTGTTTGGCCCAAAAACAGGATATCCTCATGGCATTTGAAAACATGCATTTTACTCGGCTCAATTGTCTTCTGGTAAATTTTTCTTCCAAATTTTCCGTGACTCGAGGAAAATACCCGGCTTCCTCTAAATGCTACTTTTTTTGGTTTTGTAGGGGCATTTCATGTAATTTTTTGATGGAAAATCTAAAGGGAGTTAAGTGGGGGAGGCAAAATGGAGGTTTTCATAATTTATGAGGATTTCCCGCTTTTGGGCCTAACATGAGGTGGTTTCCTGTATTTAAGCCTAAAACTTATCTAAAAATTCCTGTCCTTATCTAAATCCAAGTTCTTCGCCTATTTTAAATAATGATAAGTACGATATGGTAATAAACTGATAATTGGTTATTTAGATAGATAATAATGTTGCAAAAGTGAAAGAGTATTTTTTAGACTCACATAAACTAAGAGAAGATATGGAATAAATTGTTGAGCATCGCTCTCCTTTTACAAAACGAAGTTACAACCGTAATTTTCTTCTAGTGTTATTTCTTTAAAAACAGACCGGTTTCTGTATAGTATAAAACGTGATTAGAAAAGAAAGGAAATTTTTGATTTAAAAAAATACACAAGGGTATTTATCTGAAAACGACCAAAGTGCATGGCATTTTTATAAAAACTTTGTCCGCTATAAAATCGAAGAGAGAGTGAGAGAGGGAATAAAAAAGATAAAAAGAGATGGCCTCTCGCGAGTTGCAGCGCGATCTCGAGAACCAAGCCAACGCCCTCAGCAAACTCCAAAAAGGTCACCTTTTTCCTCTCAAAACCCTAACCCGAATTTTCTCACTCGTTTTTCTTCAATGCCGCAGACCTCGGGAAGGGCCATCAGGTCAGGAAGCAGTACACGATCCAGCTCGGCGAGAACGAGCTCGTCCTCAAGGTGAAAACCCTAGCCTAGCCTTCATCTCTCATCGAGATAGATCGCATCGAGGTTTTGTAACAATTTGATCGCTGATCGCAGGAATTGGATCTGTTGAATGATAGCGCAAACGTGTACAAGTTGATTGGGCCCGTTCTTGTGAAGCAGGATCTCGCTGAAGCTAGGGCTAATGTCAAGAAGCGGATCGAGTACATCTCTGCAGAGCTGTGAGTTTTTTAGTTGTGTTTTTTTGGGTGAAAATTTTGATTTTGTTGATTGATTGTTTATTGAGGGGAGTGGTTGTTGTGTAGGAAGAGGTTGGAAGGGACAATTCAGGATCTCGAGGACAAGCAGAATAGCAAGCGCGAATCGGTTAGTGTTATTTAGACATACATTGTGTATGCCCAAAACCTTTTTTTGATGAATAGAGTTCTTATCTTGTTATTTACATTAGAATCCATTTGATTTTGTGTTTGATCATACACGAGACGACCGTGGCATGGTTTGGTCATTTGTGATCGATGAGATAATGATATAATTATACACTTTCACATATAGCATAGGTAGTAAAAGGTCGACAAAGGTGTGATAACTGATAACAACATCACTAATGGTAAGATGCAACTTCTTAATGTGAATGTAAACTATGTGCATCTATAGGTTGGGGAAAAAGTAGGAGGCACACTAATGTTCTCATGTATGAATATTAATGGAGATATTTATAAGAGCTATTTAGTGGAATAAATATGGCTATTGAAGTGTAATTATATCCTCCTGCATTTCCATACCTTGAGGAAAACATTTGAGGAACACTTGAGCCACTTGGTGATAGTTGTATACTTGTATTAGAACCAGGGGTTACAAGATGAATGATTTTGCACCAAGGCTAATTAGGATGGGTGGTATGGTCTCCACAATTTTGCAACAAATTCTTTTAAGCGAGCAGGGGAGTTGCAATGCAAGAGGATAAAGTGGTTATAATTGTTTTTGTGTGTATGATACAGGATGTTCTTATATGGAGGAAGCAAAATATTGTTGTATGAGTTAGAAAGAAGGGGAAATGTGGAACACAGGTGATCGGACAAAGGCATCATGAGCCATAGGTTTAAATTGTTTTCCGTATTCGAGCACGCTAGGAGTTTTGTGGTTTGGCTTAGGGATCCCACTTTTCAAACTAGAACTACATGCCTACAAGAGAAATTGATGGAATTTTTTGCTAAAATACGAAATAGATTATAGAATTAAAATATTAAATAAAATAAAAAATATGACCGATCTCGGGTAGACGTGATAATGCACTATCTTAAGGACATCTCGCTGGTGTAAGATGATCAGCCAATACAGATTTACCTTATAACTCTACGAAATCCTTTACCGATACTCCAAACGTGCTATAACCGCTTGGAGGAAGGATTACAAGTAGTTTATGATCCTGGCACAGATAAAAAGAATAATTTTGAGAAATTAAAAGCTATAAAGTTATTTTCTTGCTTTTTCTCCTCAATACAAATATAGAATATACTTTTGAGAAAATAAAAGCTTTAGAGTCTTTTGCTGCTTTTTTCTTAGTTAGGCCTAGTATATAAGCTAGAATTTAATGCTTGCTATTGAAGGTAATTATAGTCGTACATCAATATATATGCTAGTTTATTACTATGTATTCTTAGATTTGAATTTTTCATGTTGCATATAGCCACATATGAATATTGAGCTCAAATATTTACTTACAGCTAAGAGCCATCAAGGTTGATGAATTAGAAAAAAATTGCGTAATTGATTTGATTTAAAATTTTCTTTTGATAAACAATCGGAAGAGGAAATGCATAAAATAAAATATAATTAGCTTTTGACCTATTTGTGATCATGGATAATGAAGCTCAAGCAATTTATGCCCCAAGATTTTATAAAACCCAAATTATTAAATGGGTCTTATTGGAACGACAATCCTATATATATGTGTGTGTGTGTGTGTGTGAGAGAGAGAGAGGATGACATTAAGCCCTAAATATGGTCATCGAGGGTGAGAACCCTGCATGTATGATAGGTAATCTCCTAAAGAAATTCAACTGATAACACCATGACCATTAAAGAGCAACTCAATTACAAATGAAACTCGAGTCGGTATCGAAATTAGAAATCCCAAGCTGTCTTCTTAGGCAGAGTTGCTCAATAAAATAAAATATAAATAGCTTTTGACCTATTTGTGATCATGGATAATGAAGCTCAAGCAATTTATGCCCCTAGATTTCATAAAACCCAAATTATTAAATGGGTCTTATTGGAACGACAATCCTATATGTGTGTGTGTGTGTGTGTGTGTGTGTGTGTGTGAGAGAGAGAGAGAGAGAGAGAGGATGACATTAAGCCCTAAATATGGTCATCGAGGGTGGGAACCCTGCATGTATGATAGGTAATCTCCTAAAGAAGTTCAACTGATAACACCATGACCATTAAAGAGCAACTCAATTACAAATGAAACTCGAGTCGGTATCAAAATTAGAAATCCCAAGCTCTCTTCTTAGACAGAGTTGCTCAATAAAGAGAACGAAATAGGTTGAGTTTTAACTCTTCTTAGATCCAAGTCTTAGATTTGGATTTCATTCTCCTATGTCCCCACAAGATTCACCTACCTTAGAGATGCTCTGAGGTGCGGATAGACTGTTAGAGAGATGAACCAACTCTTTAATTTTCTTATGAGTCGGTATTAGACCAAGGCCTATTTAAGACCCTATGCAACAAGCCTTCAATGTGTCTTGTTAATTCCATATAAAGGGGCCAACTTGTTCAAGTCCTACAGTTCACTATGGTCTACTCAGGTTGTCAAGCTATCAGTTTTATAGGTTCAAGACCCAAAACTATCCATACTTATTGCATAGTTGAATACCCAACATTTGAATTTTCTTTAGTTCTTTAAGTTTTTCTTTTAGGAGAGAATTGTCGACTAGCTATCAAAAGATAAATATCAAATAAATCAATTAATTAAATTAAAATTTTAATTGATAAATGTTGATGGCTCATAGTTGTTGCTAAATACTTGATTTCAATATGCACATATGATAATATGAATCATTAAAAGGCTTAATTCCAAAAAACTACCAAAAACTTTAACTCGGTTATGATAAACTACAAAAAAACTCATAATTGCAAGAAGCTGTCATGCTTTGAAAGTTGCGGTAGTTTCTTGCAAATATTGCTGACGTGTCGACTTAGCTATGGTAGTTTGTAGTTTCTCGTAATTGAGCCAAAGTATTTGGTATTGTTTTGGATTTAAGTCATCAAAAATTTTAATTCTAAGAATAAATGGTAATAAATTAATGCTCAATACCTAATTTATGGTTATAATCCCTTCATCGGCTAGCTGTAACTTCTAGTTTATATAACTAGGCCCAGCTTTGAGAACGAAAAAATCAAGCAAAAAATATAAAAATAAAAATTAGCAATCTTCCTCAAACTCTTATTTTCATAAAATAATTCTTTTTAATTTATAAGAAACATTACCTTATGATGAAAGTTAGCTCACTACCTTAACAATTATCATAAATCCATGTTCTTGGGGTTGAAAGATGCCGCCGATTTTCTTAACAGCTTGAAACACAAACCATCGTAAGAATATTAGTGTGCATGATAGAGATAGAGGTTTCATATAATATTTTTGGTGCTTGAAGAATTGGAGAACAACAGGTATTAAGACTTTGGTTTAAAAGTTTAACCGAACATCTCTCAAAGAATGATTTTGAGCTTTGATAGTGATGCAAAGAAGTTTGATGTGGTTTTGCTTGATGGAAGAGGAGAAGGTCAGGATAGAGATTGCTTCTTTTTATCGGCATTAAGTTTTTGAAGCTTGAGTTGGAGTTTGAGGATTGTGCTGATGAAAAAGATTATGATGATGATGAGGTTTTGGTAAAGTTGAAGATGAACAAGGGAGAAGAGAGAAAAAGCAGTTCACCGCCATCTGTGGTTTTAGATTTTTGAGTCTCTTCGGTCGGGTTATAAATATAAACTAGTATTAGAATGTACATTTGTATTTCAGAAGATTTTATTTTTGATTAAAATCATTGATGTTTTAGTATATATTTTAGTGAGTTTCGTTGCGATTCTCTTACTCTTTGTAATCTTTGCTCTTAGTGGTCATGACATGTTAGGACTACTTATAAGGAGGGATGTGAACCGCTATTAGATAATTTGTTCTTGGTTGGATGCATAAAGCTGGTTGTTTTTTTACAATAGCATTTAGGCATGCTCATTCCAACGCGGGTAAAACTTTCTTTGATATTTTTAAAAAAAATTATTTTGCAACCCAAGACAGACCTAGGATGTGTTGAGGTTAGGTAGTTGATCCACCTGGATCTATAATTGTGTTGTTTAAGTATGAAAACGGGACGAAAGGTTTATTCAACACACTTCGACCAACCTGGATTTGATCCAGCTGTTAGGTTGTGGGCTTCAGATTCTAAAGCTCCTGCTTCGAAGACTAGTAAATGCATTTATTTTTTTATTCTGTTTTCATTATTATAGTGATGCGGGCCAACGCACTGTCATACTTTTAAAAAAAACATTCTGCATTAAATTATCAATACAAAATCAAAACAAAACACCCAGCATTAAAAATAATTAATCCAATCTCTATAAAATTGAAAGTCTTTTGACACTTTGTAAAAAAATTTAAAGTCTTTCGACACCTTGTAATATTTTATATAGAACTTGACTAGGTTCCATGGTATCTAAGCCAATATATATTTATAAACTCCTTATTGGATTTTCCAGATTTTATCTGATGGTAATAGCTGGCAAGTAATATTTTAACGTTTCCAGAGGTATTGCATTTGGTGATGATGCAGTAAATGAGATCTAGGTCTCAAAAAAATTCTTTGGATGGGGCTTGGTGAAGGCTCTTTCAGTTCAAAATAAAAGTATATTTCTGTTTGAGAGCTCAATTCCAGTTCTATTATTGTAAGACACAAAATCTTCTGATAAGACCAACATGTTTCACTCGACATTTGATATTTGTGCCTTATTTAGCTTGTTTGTGTCGGTTTTGGCCGAAACCAACGAGTTCCTAATTTCCTAGTTACAAGAGATCAACAGATTATGTCTATGATCGAGCCATTGATCTCGAGTAGCTTTCATTCTAGGCCTAGCTGAGCCCTTTCCTTCCCCCAAACTGAAACTAGAAACTCTAACGGACAGAAAACTGCTATAGTTTAATTATTTCTGGCACTTCAAGAAGCAATCATTTTGATTTTGTCTCTTCGTGCAATATTTCGTGTATAGGCTTGGAACAAATTAACTTCTTCGCAGATCAGCTTGAGGTGGATTTTGGTAGATGCAGTTGTGCCACCCATAAGCTCATGGACACTTATGGCGCAGTGTGTTCAGAATGAAGCTTGCAACATCTGCTTTATAATTTATTATTACAATAGGCCTAAACCATCCATTTAAATGCAAATCAATATAACTTCAAGCTCTTGCATCGTTTCTCGGGTTATATTGTATGTGTTTTGACAAATATATTGCTTGGGTTCTTCTCTCCAGGTTTTGAAGCTGCAGCAGAAGATTCAGACTCTGCAGGCTGGTAAATCAAAGGCCTAAGTTTGCCTATGCAGCAAATTCTTCAGTGGCTTGCAATGAGCGCTTCTTATGACTCTATATTTAGTTTCATCTTCCCAAAGTTTTTCTCCATTTCTCCTGTAAGATCACAATATTTAGATTGTTGTGTCAATGAATTCTATGTATTATTTTGACAATGACACTCAATGAAATATTTGGGTGATACCTTTCCTCTTCAAAGTGAGAATTCACCGGTTCGATTGCTCAAGGGTTTGCATCTGGAAAATGTCGAGAGTTGATGAACTAATTACAAATGGATCCTTCGTTGGCTTGAAAACTCTATCAACTTCCATTTTGGAGAGGTCAGATTACAACTTTTGACATATGCAAATGGTATGATAAATGCTCTTCAAATGGAAGTACGTATATTCAATTTATTTTAAGAATCAGGAACTCCTGTTTCTTTCGCTGTTTTTTTTACGGTTTAATTGTAGATTTTCCTAAATATCTTCGTAAATATTATTCCATTTCCAATAATATAGCACTTAAGCTATTGATGTCTTGCTGAAAGAAATAATCAATTTTTGTTAAATTTTATGTCATAAATGTAAATGGTGGTTAAATTATACCAGAAATGCAACTATGGTAAAAGCTTAAATGTATTTTTCCTATTGGGCCATAGTGCAATATCTGCAGTAAAAGGGTGCATGATGTGCAATTTACCCAACAAAAATGTTGTTTGCACTTTACTTTAGGCTTAATAGCAAAAATCAGCGTTCTTAATTTTTCTCATATTTTGCAATGAAAAATGTTACATTTCTTGAAAAGCGTTAATTGTAATTTTTAGCCTTCGGCAATGGGGTTATGGTTTCTAAAGCCATGGTTTGACTTTAGAAATCATAACCGAAGCTCCGTTTCACAACCAAATAGAGTTATCTTGTTGCAAAATGTCTCGTTGGCTCAAACCCTATCTTAATAAACTTCAGAAGGACCGGAGTTCCATATTTTAGGAACCTTTTTTATACCTGGCCTAACTTGCCACACAATCCTAAACCACAGTTTGACAGCAGTTTGGTTTTAACCTTTAACTTGGGGGCGCGGGGAGCTTCTGCAATATCTCTAATTACATTTTCACACACGTTTGTGTCAATGGGCCACGGCCCGGGCCACGGCCCAGTCCACGGCCAGAGGCCTTAACTTGTATAAAGGCAGGACGAAACCTCGACCGAAATCGAGCGGGGAGAAAAGCGCAAAATGGGGACGCCTTTCGTGATGGAAGCTCAAGGAGCCCAACGACGGCGATCTCCATCTCCTCCTCCTCCTCCTCAAACCCCAGAAATCAAATCATCACCAAAAGAGGAAGATTCTCTTCAAGATTCGATACTAGAGGAACAGGCGGCGGCGAGATTCTCTCTCGATGGTCATGTCGATGCCCTTGGGGAAACCGAAGAGGAACTCGTTGAAGATGAAGGGGCGGCGCCGGGATCTGAAGAGGTCCCCGCGGTCCTCACCGACGATCTCCGCGACAAGATCGTTCGCCAGGTCATCGATCTTTCTCTCCTTTGAAATTTCTATTTATTAGCTTTCTTGATTGTTTGTTGTTTCGCTAGCAACTTTTAAAAAGGAATAAAAGAAGTAATTTGAAATGCAAGGAAAAAGAAGGAATCTTGACGTAGGTCGATTGTAATGATGTGCGAAGTGCTATTTCAACCAAAAAATCAAGGTAATTTGAAGAAAATGCTCGAAGTGATTTCTTGTTTTTTTCCTAGCAATTGAGATTTTAGAGAGTAGTAACTTTAAATGTAAGGAAAAGAATGAAACTTGAGTAGATTAGTTTGCGGTTAGAGTATGAAAAAATCAAACAGTATGTAATTGTAGGGTTATTGTGTTAAACGGGGAGCGAAGTAGTTCTTGTGTTAAAGGGGCAGCGAAGTATTAGGTATGTTGAAGAGATGAGTCACAATGATTGGCTAAATATAAGTAGAAGGCCAGTCTTTAGTATCAGCACCCATACAAACCGCAGGAAACATCATGAAGCACTAGATTTTGTATCGGTTCCTTGATAGACCGATTTTCATCTTGATGCTGTAAAAAAATTGAAACTAGGTAATTGTGGGGTACTTATTTTAAATATGGAGTGGGATTTTGTTCCAAACATATTGCTAGGTATCTTGAAGTGGATGCTCGTGATGATTGGCTAAATATCAGAACAAACATCATGAAGCCCGAGATTTTATCCTAGGTTTATTGTAAAGCGAGAGATAAGGGTTAAAATAGTTACTACTCCATTACACATATCCTTAATCACATCAATTACATAATCTAAAAGCACCACATACTTGTTTGGTTTCTAAAACTCCCAGCGTAATCTTCTGATGGATATTATTTTAAGATATAAATGTCCTATGCAAGGAATGCCACAAAATAGCTGTGATAGCATGATATATAATTATTGTAATAACTAGAAGTTTTTAGTGAAACTCAGGGTACTCCAAGAATCCTTTCATGATCGGTTCATTCTAGCCTTCTAGGTTTAAAGTTGATTTGTGCAATGATGAAGTATTCACTTCTGAAGTTTGAAGTTGCAAGCTGTGTGCACAGAGGATGCATTATAGTACGGATCGGAAACATTGTTGTCTTTTTTTTTTTTTTATGAACTTCAGTAATTGATCTTTAATGAGCGGTTATGTTGCAATTATTGGTGTTTATCTGCACTGATGTCAATCTTCTGGTGCATAACATACAAAATATAGAAATGCTCTATTGATTTTATTTTTAAGTAATAGAGAACCACATTACGTGTTTGATATATGACTCAAGTCTCAGCTAGATAAATTTCTGTTACATATTTGACTTGTTTGAGAAAGTTTGTAGTTGTTAAGGGGAGTGGTGGGGAGAGGCGGGAATCAGATTTATAATCATTATGACATTTCATATTGAATTTCATTCTCTATTTATAGAGCTATTGATACTTCTTATTCCCTCTCTTCTTTATCTCCGATCTAAATATCAATAGTTTTACAGGTTGAATATTATTTCAGCAATGAAAACCTACCTGCTGATAAGTTTATGCTGAAGTTTGTGATGAAGGACAAGCAAGGTTTTGGTAAATACTGTTGACCTTCTAAGCTCCTATAATTGTTTAGAGTATTCTTATCCATAAATTTCATTTATATAAGCTCAGCATCAGATGTTTAATTTTGCATAAAACTCCATTTCAATTGATACATATTGACAGCATATTTTGGTATCGTATTAGCTTATGGATGTAAATATTGTGCTATTCA
The DNA here is from genome assembly GCA_030015575.1 of Agapanthus africanus. Lineage (NCBI taxonomy): Eukaryota > Viridiplantae > Streptophyta > Magnoliopsida > Asparagales > Amaryllidaceae > Agapanthus > Agapanthus africanus. Next base: position 748,737,644 of record CM057342.1, on the reverse strand, counting down.
TTTAATTAGTCAAGTGTTTGATCTCTTCTTCTTTTTTGGGTTTCCTCTCACTATCCATGCACTTGTTTGATACCATGAGCAGAGAATGGGATGAAAGTGATGAATCACAGCAGGTACTTATGACAGATTCACTAGCATGATTCTTTTGGTGCAGCTGTAGTTGTGCCGAGGACGTAGTGCCCAACTAAGGTCTCCTGGTGCGGCTATTTTATAGTTGTGCTGGGTATCTGGTTTGGATCTGACTGACTAAGCAGCATACCGCTATCTGATTCTTCCTGTTCTCTTGAATCTTGAGTGCTTATTTGCATTGTGTACTAGTAATTGTGTTTTCCATGTCATTTATTTATATTATTAATTATAATTTGTTTTCTGATGGACAGCCATTTTCTCAAAATATTACATGTATATTATAGTATTTTGATGCTGGTTAAGCGTGACCATGAGTATAATTAGTTCAAGTCATGCATTCATACTATGTCTGGTATAAAAAAAACATTATTTCTAGTTATGCTTTTTATCTCATATTTGTTACTATATTCCTTAAGGCATTCACTATATTTTATTTTATATCTCTAATTTGTTCAAATAATATAAACTGGTTTTTTTGCACGTGCGATGCACGCTTGGATTTATTTTGATCTACCTATGCGTATTTTTATCTTCTCCACTCTCATAGTTATTTTTTTAGAATTCTATATATTTTTGGATAAAATGTTGACTCATAAATATAGTTTTTTTTTTGGCCCATTGTTTGGTTTGAATTTGAATCTAAGAAGTTGGTAAGAAAGAAGTTGCATTTATTACTTTTGTCTTATTATGGTGACATGGCATCACCAAATGCATAATAAATGATAACCTTTTTTCTTTCATTTTTCTTATATTTCTAGCATATGAGCGATCTACATGAGTTTCCATTATAATAGTAGAGATATGGATGGGTTATGCTTCAAGACGATCACAAGTCTTGTTAGGATTGGTATGCCCTTCTACCACAAGATTCCTTTTTATGTATTTGTTACACTTGGCATAGTTCATCTTATTCTCTAAATCCAAAATCATCCAAGTATCAAGATTTGGTTACTGTTCCAGCCAGTCCACCAACTTCCATTAGGTTTGGTCCAGTTTCAGTACTAATCATTTGAAACATAAATAAATAATGTTAAATTTACTCATGAAACCTAAATAGTTAGAAGAAATGGAAATGTAGGAAAAAGTAACTATAAATGGAAGGAACGTATTTTGGACATATTGTATAGTAAGAGTTGATTATTGTTCATCACATTTGATGTCAAGCAATTTCTGGTGAAGAAAGTCTAGTGAAGTAGTGAGTGTGTCACAACTTTTATATTTTGGACCTCCTCCACAACTTTTATATTTTGGACCGCCTCAGCTTGAGCACTCTTTGTCCTTCTAGATATATGTGTGCACGCTCTCTGAGACGCATGATAATAGCAACAAATTGTATTTAGTGATTTCTGTTAAGTGACGACCTCTTATTCTTTAGCATATTCTGACATTTTGGCTGCTGCAGTTCCTATTGCAGTTATTGCATCTTTCAGAAGAATGCAAAGACTTGTTAAGGACCTCTCTCTGATAGAAACTGCACTTAGGAAATCATCACAGCTTGTAAGATTTTAGACCAAGTTTTTATCGAAATGTTCTTGTGTGTGTGTGTGTGTGATATTTTGTTTTTGAGATGCACTCTACTTCAATGCAGGTTGTAAGCAAGGATGGAAGAAAAGTGAGGAGATTACGTCCACTGCCAGTTACCAAAGTGAAGGATCATAAGGTATATCTTGAGTAATTTCTCAGTCCATTCATTTCCATCGTTTTTGTGACGATTTGATACTAGTTTTAGGTAACTAACCTGTGATATCCTTTTCTCTTAGTTGTGTACTGTTATAGTGGAAAATCTGCCTGATGATTACTCGATGGATAATCTACAAAAAATCTTTGGAAATGTAGGGAAGTAAGTGTTTCCATTGTTCCTGTTATTTTAATCATAAGCTCATCTCGCTTCATCATTCCATTAATGATGAAGGCTGCAAACTGACTGGGCTTATATGCAGAATTTTGAATATTACCATCCATGATCCACATTCAACAGAAGAGTCAGAACTTAACAGGAAGAGTGAAACGGCAGTCAGCAGTAAGGTAAGGTCTTTATGTGTTCCATCACGGTTCAAGATATTTCTTTTTTGTTATTACTGCACAATATCTGAGGAACATGCAACATCATTGTTTTGGATATTTTGACTCCATATCAGGTTATTGTAGCTTCTATATGCAATAGTTAATAACCTTGTTGCTTAGCAGTTGGTATGTTTATATTATCATCGTCTTTTGTAGATTTCAGACTTGAATTATATTTTCAAAGCAAGATCCATGATGGTATAGGGTTGTTTCATTAGTGTGATCAGGCTAATTAGGTTTTGATATCTGTCCAACTAGAGATACACTAAAGGAAAAAAGTTAATGCTGCATTGCTGCCAAACATATCAATATTGTTTCAGACTTGTCGGTATTGCTTGCAAATACTAAATTTGCTCTCCCTTGGTATTGCAGCTACATGCTCTTATTGATTATGAGACAACCAAAGCAGCTGCAAGTGCTGTGAGTTTCTATATTCAGCATCATTTCTTGCATTTATTTGACCTGTAAACCTCTTATAAGAACAGGCAACACTAAACTGCACGTCTCTTCCTTATCTTGAACCAATTCAGGTGGTCACTTTAAATGATGAAAAGAATTGGAGAAGTGGCATGCGAGTTGAGTTTCTGAATAAGTGGATGGTAATTTGTGTACCATTTTCCTTTTGCGCATTGATTTCGCCTATTGCTTTCTCACTCTATGTAATAACATAATAATCCGCCATTTCTTCCAGAGCAAGTATGGGATTAGAAAACGACACAAGGAAACCATTTTTGAGAATACCAACAATAATCATGCATCAGAGATGGCTTCAGATGGTCAGAATTCAAAATCTGTTGACCACCATAATGAGAAGGCTGAGAAAGAGGTTGGTAATTTATAATTTTTTACCACAAGCATTTCAGATTAAGAGTTTTTATGTATCTTTCTAGCAAAGCCTTTTCAACCAGAATTTTCATTTTCCCCTATCTTTGATGATGTTACACTTCGAAGTTGCCATGCTGGTGTTGCTATAAGCATTTTAGACTAGTGATGGTCTAATAAAGCTTCATGATCTGGTGTAGCGTGAAAGTAGATGAGAGGTCGGAATTTAAATGGTAAAAAAAAACTTTAGATGAATTAATTTCCTGTTGTTGGTAGGATAAATAGGGAAATTCAAATACCTGAAGGAATAATATGAAAATAAAGCTAACAAGGGACCAAATTCTTTTCCCCCTCTCTTAATACATATATTTTCTCATGAAGACTAAGAAAAATATTTCTCAATGCTTTCAAGCACGTCAAAGTAACTGAGGATATCAAAATACATCAGAAAATGGTGTCCAAATTTTAAATTTAATAATAAAAGTTCAAGATGTATTCGCTAAGTTTTGTTGTCGATGCGCATTGGACATAGCCCTCAATGCGTCAATATACAGCTGAAATCTAGTTTGATACAGGTATATGAAAAACCCTTATGCATCTCATCCCAAGACAATGTGTTGCTTTCCCTGTATCCGAACATCATCAAAATTTATTTTGGAAGAAACTTGATTCTTTATCATAACTAATTGCTAATTACCAGTTAACTAATTGCTTCTGTACCGAACTTCACTCTTGAAATTTCTTCATACATGTAGGAAGAGGAGCATTTTGGTGGTGGTAAGGGCAGGCGCAAGAGTCGATATAGTAGAGGCAGAGGAAGGGGTCAGCAAAATGCAAGCGGACAAGGTAACTCAACTAGGCTCGCCTTTTTGTTTCCAATCACTAGATTTTTATATCAATATATAGTTCTCTGAATCTAAAACTCAAGGCTGCATCTCAAGTTCTCTACCGTTTTGTAACCATTTTTTCTTCTCGTTGTCAGTAAGTTGAATGACCCCGTCACAAGAGAAATGCATTTAACCTCATTTTTCTCTGTTCTTTTATTTTTTTCCCCGAGAGTGACGTCCTTTCCAAAAACTGGCTAGTAGTAGTGTTTTAGCACGCATGCATAAAGAAAAAGCACAGGGTATTAAAGGAATTGTAAAACTCAATTTCATATGAATACAGTTTTCAAAATCTTATAAAAGTACTTCTGTTGGAATTTCATAAGTTGCATCGACTTATGTGCAAAATCATATATTACAAAAAAAAAATTAATTTCGATAAACCCGGATTTTGGCCCATTAAAATTTTTTCAACCTCTGACGTGAGGGAGTAGATTTCAGAGTTCTGGTTTGGTGGTAAGGATTTCAAGAATGAGTACATATATGAGGTAAAATTCTCAGATACCCTTAACAAAACTATTTTTAACTAAATCACCTTAGAGTCTTTTAATTACAATAAACTCTTTTCTACATTGGACTCATTAGACTTTTCCCTCGGTAATTTTACCCTTGAATGCAGCAGTAAAACAACAGTTGCGGGTAATGTAGTGAAACTCACCCTAATGTAATATTTCTAACCATTGTTCTTTGCGTTGTTAGGTCACGGACAGGTTCCTTCTAGCTCTAGCAATGGCGTGACCAAGCCTCCCCCAGGACCTCAGATGCCCGACGGAACAAGGGGTTTCACAATGGGCCGTGGCAAACCTTCGACTTGCGAACTGAATTAGCAGAGGGTCATGGTGTATAAAAGCATGTTGGAGTGATGAAAACGATTCCTGAGGATGGTTTAGTTTATGTGTGCCATGGATAGCGTCAAATTTGTGCTTTGGCTTTAGATTCTTGACAGCGGGGTTTATGAGTATCAAATACTTGTAGTCGACGAGAGATTGTGTATCGGTTTCTATCTCGTGTTGTGTAAAATCGGTGTGTCGTTTTGATGGTTAAAAATTGACAAAGGTTTTTACTGTCGTCCTCCTTTCGATAGTGTACTTCTTCCCTGTCAGTTATGGAATGCTAGAATTACCATCTTTGTAGCTTCATATGTATAATTTGTGGTTATATCTGTTTCTATTTTGGGTAAAGTTTTTGGGCTGTTATAATACCTTTGAGATTGTTACCTCTTCTTTATGTTGGCCAAACTTTTGAACTGTGCTTTCTTGTAATTCATTCAATCTCATGCAAGTAGCCAAGGAGATAGCTGGGGCAAATCTATCGATATATTATATAGAAAACTACATGAAAAGAATATTCCTTGAAATAATCATCTTTTATATCTTAGACATATATAGCAATCTGATATGAATCGTATATCGTTTTTCTTATGAATCGAATCGAGAATCATACATATGATTTTTCGTTTGTGCAAAAGCCAAATAATTAGGCATATAATTATATATTTAATTTAATTATTATATTAATAGATTAGCAATATAAGAAATTATATTATGAAAAATATAGTGTTTATTTAATTGTCAGTCGACACAATATACACTTATACAAGTGCAAAATGCAATAAAGAATACATAACTACACAAAAAAGGATCTCGACACATAGAAGTCCAAGTCGAGGCCAAGAGGCAATACAGAGAGGGAGTCGAGGGCGTGGGAGAGGGAGTGAAGGCGAGGCGGAGCAAGGGTGAGGCTAGGTGTTGAGGCGAGGCCGAGGCAGCAAGAAAGTTGAGGGCGTGGTGTCGGATGGAAGACTCCAAGACGAGTAAACTTGAATAACTCGCTCGTGAAAAAGAGACCAAGAGAGAGGATTGTAAAATTAGGGATTTTGTCAATTTATGGCTACATAAAGTAGATCTTAAATTGCTATATGTCTAAAAATATTCAGACCCAACCAGATTACTTTAGACCGGACCCATTTATTTAATTTGATTAGAAGCCTAAATCGGAAAAATCGTTTCGAATCGTAAATCATACGATTCAATCACTAATCCGATACAACCAAGCGATATGTAGCAAAAGTTGTCTGAATTGTATCGAATCGTAAGATTCGAATCGGTAAATCGTACAATTTTAACAATATGGATGCAAAATTAACCTTAGTCTTAGTTTTCTTGAAATTCTAACTTGCACCTCGAAAAATCAAATTCTTAGTGGTTATTGATTTTGGATTCTTTGATTTGGACATTTATTTGGACTTATTGGTTTTTTACTTGAATTTGGATTTTTAAATCTAGCGTTATTGGTTGTGGACTAAGATTTGAATTTTAAAGTCTATCGTCATTGGTTTTGGACTCGGATTTGTATTTCAAAGTTTTTTGTGTTATTGGTTTATTGGACTCGGATTTGGATTGGACTCCAAAAGTCTAACGATATAAAGCAAAACTACAAAAATTGAAGAAAAAAGTCCAAGAAAAAAATGTGGAGATTTCTTATATGCTGAGGCTTTGAGACATCTCCATCTTCATGATTTGTTTTTTTAAGGAACTTCATGAACTCTTTTTAAACCTTAAAAAACTTGTTTTTCTTTTAATCTTAATTTCATCTCATTTTTATTTATATTTTGATTAATTATATTATATTTTTATATCTTCTTTTACGATCCTCTCATTTTTATTTATATTTTGATTAATTATATTATATTTTTATATCTTCTTTTACAATCCTAGAAAGGAGTTTTTTTTTTCTCATTTGATCTCGTCTCGTTTTTATCTATGTTTTGTTTGAATAAATTATATATCGCAAATTTTTTTCATAAAATGCCAAAAAAAATTCTAGATCTCGTCTTGCTTTTATTTATGTTTTAATTAATTACATTATATTTTGCAGCTTTTTCGTAAAACCCTTAAAAAGTGATTTGGTGTCAAACTTGTTTATTAAATTATTCATTATAATTCCTTCCGTAAAAGATTATATTTCTTATCTTGTGTCACTTTATTTTTTATTGCTTACAATATTTTATCTTTTCTCTTCGATTTTCGAATATAATAACAAAGTAAAACATTATATTTATTTTTCTCTTTGATAAAAAAACCATATATCGAGCAAATATTAGAAAAAACTAGATTAAAATTTGATAGCATACAATTTTCACATTTTAAAATTTTGGTTAGTATGTACTTATCGATAATAATAAACTTATTGTTTGTTATAAATAAATCTTTTCTATAATTATTTTATTAAAATATTAAAAACAATAGTTAATTCATTTTGACAGACTTTACACGTTTATAAGATTAAATAATAAAATTGTTATGTTACAAAAAACCCGTAGAAATAGAAGTCATAACACAAATTATGCGTGATTTTTTTAAAAAGAATATTTGTTGTTGGAGGGAGGGGCATATTTGATGGTATGATAAATTTGATGCCACGAAAGAACTACTAAAATATCATCCCAATTTACTTATGAAGAAAGGATTTGCTAGCTGGGGAAATTAGTTTTTAAAAGTTGACCACATATTTTGACTAAATTTTCAATGAATTAAAATTATCGAACTAGTACTCCTAAAAGCAAATATATCAAAAACTTTTTTATATATGCTAAATATTTTAATCTATAATATTTCTTATAATTTTAATTTAATTATTCTAAATATTGTCTGCACCGATGGCATATATAGTAATTTCAACTTAAATATTTGTGAAGTTTATTCATATAAAACTTTAGTTTATGCTAAAATTTCATTTGGATTTTATAAAAGGAAATTGATTTGATTTTATATCACAAATTTGATTTTAATAAAATTTAAATAGAATATGCATAATTGATTATCAATAAAAGATTTTCTTTTGTTACAAAAATATTGATATAACAAGATTTGAATGATTTGGTTTTTAATCACAAATTTGATTTTTCATAGTTTTGTCATGCTACAAAATCTATCATATCATCAAATCCTACCCCTCCACGCCCTTCCCACCCCACCACACCCTCAAATCCAATATCACATCAAACAACAAGTATATTTTTAAAAAAAATCCCGCATATTCTTTTGATAAATTCAACTTTAAAACTTAATTTAATTTTTCGAAACTTGGTATTTAATTTCTCATAAACTTAATTCAATTATTCTAAATTTAACATTCAATTTCTCATAAACTTAATTCAATTTTTCTAAACTTGATTCAATTTTTCTTAACTTGATTTCACAAGTAAATTTTTTCTTTTGCCTTCTCGTCTATCAGGCTTGATTTAAAATTTTAGTATTAGTTATCTTTTTAGATTTTGCATTTTTTCTAAAGCTATGTTGGTAGTTGTAGATAATAGATTAAAATTGGTTTAGATGCCATAGATTAATTTTTTTCTATTATATTACCATCCCAACCTACCAACAATACAGTATATAAAACAGGAAAAAAGGAAAAATCAGAAAGATTCCTCGATCAGCAGCACCGCAGTACAAACCGTTTGTTGCAAAGCATAGTGATAAGAAAATTATTGAGTATCAGCATTCTGGACAGATAATTTTCTTGTCGATCGAAAATTCCACAAAGTCCAACTGACCTTGGCCAAAACAGATGCCACCCTAACATCACAAAGAGATGGTCCTTCCATCCGAAAAGTCATGATCATGCTGTTGAACGAAAATGTATCCAACCGTATGCCAATCTCGGTTGATAAAATTGTCATATATTCCTTCCAGCAGGCACGGTCTTAAAAGAGGTGTTTCACAGCTTCCCATGTCAGGGGGAAGTGCAGAGTGCACACATCGGAGGAATCTAAACATGTCTTTGTAAAAGGAAGTCGGCAGTTGGCAATTTATTATTAAGAAAGCGCTAGATAAACCAATCTATCCGTCGTGTTATCCGCATTTTACTATGTAGGAGAATCCCTACATGCTCCGTAGCGTCCTCAGCCAACACACGTAGCAAATACTCATGTGCAACACTAAAAGTAGATCTATCACCATTGGCAGACCACCGCACATAGTCCTGTCGGTCAATGAGTGTCTTCTGGAGAATTAGTCGCACAATATCCACCCGGTATTCCCTGAATGATGATGCAAATCCTAGCCATTAATGGTAGTCCAGTCTTTGACGCAAGAGTCATCAAAGTTGTTAATATCCACGGTCCAAGGAAACGAATCCAAAGGCCTATCAATAATCCAACAATCCTTCCAGAATCGTATTGAACGCCCATTTCCAAGGTAGCTCTTAGCCGCAACAACGAGTGTTGTTTGCGAATTAATCGCCAAGGTGTCACTGGTCCCGCCTCTTTCCAGCAGTTATTTCGCAAATTAAAATATTTGGCCCGAACAAGTCCCACCCATAAAGACTGGTCATCATTGATGGAGGTCCTTTTCTGGTCTCCTTCAGATGTCGTCTTCCGTCGATCTCCCGGTGGATTTTGGAAGTGATCTCCTGTTGCGTGTGGGTCTCAATGGGTTTTGAGGAGATTAGTGATTTGAGGAGTTTAGCACCGAGTACCTGCAAAGAAGTCCCGGGGTGGTTTGGTACCACCGAGGACCCTCCGACGATCAAGTTAGCACGAGATCCGAACAGAGTAACGACTAAGTGGAATGAAAAATGGCTCACTTAACCCCTCTGTGATGGGGGTTTATATAGTGGCGGCAGCACGCAGTAGCAGGCGCGAGAATCCCGCCGGCAGTTACGTTCTCGACGTCACGCTCACGTAAAGAGCGGATCTCCCATTAACGGGGTTCGTGATGGCGTGGAACGTGGGATGTTGCTGGCGGAGAATCTGCGCATGGCGAGATTTGCAGAGCGGCGGTTACGCCTGCGAATGGTGGAGTTGGTCGGTCGTAGGACCGAGGAAGATGGCATCGGCTGGGGAGCTCGGGGACGAGCGAGAGGGCCGAGGAGTCTTGGTCCTGTGGCAGCTTGGGGCGAGCTGAGAGGCCGAGGAGGCCAATTTTCAGGGGGCTCTAAGGTGAGCCAGCTTGTGCTTGCAGGTCGGGTACAGGGGTGGCCTGGTCGGCCTCTGTGGGCCCTTTCTTCTGAGTTCTGGGACACGTCATCTGCCACGTGTCCTGATCTTGGAGATCGCCAATATTGAGCATCATTATTAGCCCACCACTCTTGTCCCGACCAGCTAGCGGGTCGGGTCAGGAGTGGACTGCCTGGCCGCCCGGGGTGAGCTCCCTTCTAAGGTTTCGTCGGGACACGTCCCCGGGCTGTCAGCTGTCTTTTCTGCCAGCGAATCAGGGCGAGATCTCTGCATTTAAGGAAGGTGCGCCGGTTCGTGCATCCTGCCACTGAAGCGACGGTCCACATATCAAGTGTCAGTTGGCCGACGCGACGTGTGCAGACCTGGGACGCTCGATGGGGTGCGGTCCAGTGTGGGAACGACAAGTGGAGCAATCAGAGCCGTTGGGCATGAGGAGGCGTTTTGGCGGGAGATGAAGGGTGCCGTTGGATGAGGTCGTTTGCGGTGATAAGTAGAGGTGGGACCCACTCCAGGGCCCCTACTCTTTCATATTTCCTTTCTTCTAAGTCTTGGCTGCTCGGCGCTCTTCTCCTTTCTTCTGCTTACGTTTCCCGAGGATCCATCTTCTTCAGGTTAGATGTCTTCTTTCGGGGAATCTGTAGATGTCGTAGGAGTAGGCTCTAGGGACCCTTTAGTTGAGCCTGAGTCTTCCCGGAGAGCAGGGGTCGGATCCACTTCCCGGGATCGTGCAGCGGGGGCAGCCCCCAGGGAGGAGGCGGTAGACGCTGCCCCCGGCGCGTCGTGTTGGGTGAGGCATGAGGACGAGCTTGCCAATGCTCGGGCTCGCTTCCACGTCCCCTCACGTTATACGCTTCGTCTGGCCAAGGAGGGAGAGAGGGCAGACCAAGTATAGGGTACAGATATCGCCCTGTACTTGGAAGCTTTTTGGGGTGGAATGCGCCTGCCCTTCTCTCCCGAGGTCGTCGAAGCGCTGAACTTCTTCGGGTTAGCCCTTGGCCAGTTAGTGCCGAACTCGTGGAGGATTCTCCTCGGGTTCCTGATCCGCCTGAAGTTACAGGCGGTTCCTTTCAGCCTCTCCCTACTTGATTCTTCCCTCGTATTCAAAAATCATCCTGGGGGCCGAGCGGGCGACCCGAAGTGGGTCTACCTCTTTTTTAGAAAGCGACAGGGGGGCGCCGCCGGGACAGGGGTTGTGGCCCTGCCTTCTTCCATCCACGACTGGAAGAAAATTTTCTTCTTCGATTCCCCCCCCCTCCCCGAGGGCAAGGACTGCCCCGTGCCTACCGAGTGGTCGAGGGAAAAATGCTTGCCGGGGAACCAGTCCAATGACCCCGCCGCGATAAGAGTGGCGTCGTAGGAGCCCATCCCCCGATTCGACGTGCTGCTGTCTGAGAGGGTCCTGAGTTGGGCCGGGCTCAGCCCCGTTGAGTTCGTCGATAAGTTTAGGCTTGCTTTCGGCTTGTATATTGCTTGTGTCGCTGACTTCTTTGCATTTGGTTTTGTGCAGGACCCATGGATCTGGACGAGCTCCGAACCTCCATGCGCCAGCCGAGGAAGGCCATGAAGGCTGGGGGAGCCAGCTCTTCTCGTGCGAAGCCTGCCCCGGCTCCCTCTCCTCCGGCTCCCTCTCCTCCGGTGGTCGTGTTCCTCGAGCGTTCGGGGGCGGATCCCGCCCCGGGGCCTAGCAGAGCGTCGGGTTGGAAACGGGCTCGGATTCTGGAAGACCTGGCCTTGGAGGAGGAGATCAGCTCTCCATCGGAGCCGCTCAAGAGGGGTTCCCGGAGGTCTTCCCGGGGCCCGCCCTCGCCGATCATGGTGGAGAAAGGAGGCCTCCAGTTCGCGGTGCCCTCGGGGCTGTCCGTCGCGGATAGCCTGCTTCATGAGATGGAGAAATCGGCGGGAGGTTGGGTCCCCGGGGGGACCTTCAGGGCCCAGATGGCGTCCATCGCTCAGGAGTCTGTGCAGGTAAGTGTTTGGTTTTTTGTGGGATTCGGTGCCTACTTTGTCATTCTGATCTCTTTCTTATCTTTTAGGTTCTCCAACACGTTGCCCTCGCCTTACGCATGGAGGTCGAGGTGATAGCCCCGGCGATGAAGGCTGCGGGCCAGCTCGCCTCGCTGGAAGAGAGCTCCAAGCGGGAGCTGGAGGCGGTGATGGCGAGGGTTGCCGCCCTGGAGGGCGAGGTGGAGGCCGGGAAACGGGAAGTTTCCCGGTACCGCGAGGCCACCGTGGTTGCCGAGGCCAAGCTTGAGGACGCTCAGATGCTCGCCGGCAACCTGAAGAAGACGGTGAAGACCCTCCGTAAGGAGCTGGGGGCAGCGGCCGAGTCGGCGAAGTCGGCCGACCTGAGAGCGGCGAAGTTGGCCGACCTCTCGGCGGCGAAGGCGGTGGAGGGCTACAGAAGTCGAAGGACTTCTATGATGACCTGGCCGTGGCCACAACCCTCATCTGGCACGAGGCCTTCGACGCCGTTAAGGCCCGGATGCCGGAGTTCGCCGACGAAGAGCTCCGGGCCGAATACCCCCTCGCGGACGCTGATGAGCAGGGGAAAGAGATTCCTGACGAGGAGGTCGCCGAGGACCCTGCTCATCCCGTGGTGGATGTCAAGGATCCCGAGGTCGCGCCCGGCCCCGAGGCCTAAAGCCGTCGTCTTCCTCCTTCTTTTATTTTGTTGCTTTTGGAATTTTTGTAAGCCTCTGGGCAGTTTGTAAGGCTGGGGAGCCCAAAATACCCTTTGTAAAGACTTTGCCTTTGGTAATAAGACTCTTTTTTTCTTTGGTTTCATCGGTTTGCACTTTATCTTCTGTTTGTAAAGAATGCTCGTAAAATATCTCTGCTTGCACTGTTGGGCTTCCATGTCAGGTCGGCTATCTGTCTAGCGGTCGTTCATCGAGTTGATTTTGATCACTTGCCAAGCGTGCCAAGCGCTGCTGAGAAGGAGGCATCTCCATGGCCCCGAAGTCGAGGGGGGATCGCTCAGACTTGGATAGACCTGATGCCCCCTGTTGGGGCCTCGGATCATCTGCATGTGATGGGCAGAGGGTTGTCAGCCGTATTTGTGCCAAGCATGAATGGGCCTAGGGAATGAATGAGCATGAATGAGCATGAATGGGAAGCTGCTCGGTTGCCCCTTGGCGAGGCCCTCTGACTTCTGGTGTTGCGAGCAACGACCACTAGCTGGGGATGGTCGAGCGAGGGTCGGGCTCGACTGCCTCTGGGAGGACTTCGGATCCTTAGCGTTGGAGGGGCTGTAAGAAGCCCGCTAAGGATAACCGGGCAGTGAAGCTGCGTGGTTGCCTCTTGGCGAGGGCTTTGATCTCTGGCGTCGTGGGTAGGCAACTACTAGCCTCGGATGACCGAGTGGGGTAGCCGCTCGGATGCCTCTTACGAGGGCTTCCATCCTCGGCGTCATGGGTAAGGAGCTACCAGCCGGAGATAGCCGAGCAGGGTAGCTGCTGAGCTGCCTCTAAAGAGGACTTTGATCTTTAGCTTTGGAGGGGCTGTAAGAAGCCCACTAAAGATGACCGGGCAGCGAAGCTGCGCGGTTGCCTCTTGGCGAGGGCTTTGAACTCTGGCGTCGTGGGTAGGCAACTACCAACCTGGGATGACCGAGCGGGGTAGCTACTCGGATGCCTCTTGCGAGGGCTTCGGTCTCTGGCGTCATGGGTAGGGAGCTATCGGCCGGAGATGACCGAGCAGGGTAGCTGCTCGGTTGCCTCTTGCGAGGGATTTGATCCTTCAGGACGGGGACCGAGCAGGGTTACTGCCCAGTGCCTCTTGGTGAGAACTTTGATCCCTGTCGGTTGTGGTAGGAAGCTACCAGCCGGGGATAGCCAAGCAAGGGCCCGACTGCCTCTGGGAGGACTTTGGTCCTTAGCGCGGGAGGGGCTGTAAGAAGCCTACCAAGGACCCTTGGCCGGGCAGGGTTACTGCCCGGTGCCTCTTGGCGAGGGCTTTTGTCCTGAAGGATAGCCGAGCGAGGGAGCCTCGGGCTCGACTGCCTGTGGGAGGGCTTTTGATCCCTGTCGGTCGTGGTAGGAAACTACTAGCCGGGGATAGCCGAGCAGGGTAGCTGATGAGCTGCCTCTAAGGAGGACTTTGATTCTTAGCGTTGGAGGGGCTGTATGAGGCCTGCTAAGGATAACCGGGCAGTGAAGCTGCGCGGTTGCCTCTTGGCGAGGGCTTTGATCCCTGGCATTGCGAGTAGGGAAGCTACCGGCCAGGGATAGCCGAGCAGGGGAGCCACTCAGCTGCCTCTACGGAGGACTTTGATCCTTAGCGTTGGAGGGGCCGTATGAGGCCTGCTAAGGATAACCGGGCAGTGAAGCTGCGCGGTTGCCTCTTGGCGAGGGCTTTGATCCCTGGCGTTGCGAGTAGGGAAGCTACCGGCCAGGGATAGCCGAGCAGGGGAGCCGCTCGGCTGCCTCTACGGAGGACTTTGATCCTTAGCGTTGGAGGGGCCGTATGAGGCCTGCTAAGGATAACCGAGCAATGAAGCTGCGCGGTTGCCTCTTGGAGAGGGCTTTGATCTCTTGCGTTGCGAGTAGGGAAGCTACCGGCCAGGGATAGCCGAGCAGGGGAGCCGCTCGGTTGCCTCTATGGAGGACTTTGATCCCTAGCGTTGGAGGGGCCTTAGGAGGCTGGCTAAGGATAACCGGGCAGGGTAGCTGCTCGGCTGATTCTTCATGAGGTTTCGCCCGACCGTCCAGTTGCAGGTATGGGGAACAGGAACGGTCGCGGCGGGCGTGCGCGTAGCATGCGCATTGAATATGGGGGGAGGCGAAGCGCCAGGGTCGCGTCGCTCCGATTCTGCCAGAGAAAGCTCGATGATCGCCGCTTGGCAGCGACTTCTTGGGCGAGAGTGGGCGACCGTTGAGTTTCGTTGGGGCGCAGTGGGCTATATAAGGTTGAAGGAGTACTGGTACTTCCTTTCTTAGTAAACAGATCGTCGAGAATGCAGGACTTCCCCTTTACCATCCCCGAAATCGTCCACTTTAAAGACGTATACTTCTACGACCAGAACTGCACCGAGGACACGATGCAGTTGGTCTATGGGAGTATCGAAGAATACTTCGGCCGGCTGCTCCCCCGACGCTCCTCCCTGCTACAGCTGCTGATGTACTCCATCTGGAGGGCGTCGCCGGGGCTCTACAACCCCTTGTCCGAGCAGCTCTATGACGAGGCCGTGGGCAAGCTGCGGTCTCTGAGGCGCTTCGGCCTGATCTCCGCGAATCGGCTGGCTCGCTCAGTGGCGCTCGTCCGTGAGTGCTATGAACTGAGGCTCGGAGTCAACGTGCGGGGGGGGGGGGGAATCGAGGGCCGAGGTTGGATCTCGTGAGGCCTCGACTGGCGGAGATCTTTACCGAGTACCATGAGCAGTGCTCTCTGCACCCCTTTCCCCCGCTGCTGTAATTTTCTTTTTCTTTTGTATTGTACGGCTGAGGAGCCCATAATACCTTTTGAATAAATGAGACATTTCCTTCTTTTTCGCAATATTCCATTGATCTTTATTAAATTAACAACATACCCTAGGAAGAGTTTACATTGCCTTAAAAGAAAAGTACAGGCTAATAGATGACTTTATTAGCGTGGCCCGAGCCCCTCGGAGGCTTATTTGTCTTCGTGCTCGGAACTGGGTACGGGGCTCCCTGAGCGCCGGACTGGTTATCTGCCGAAACGAGCATGATCTGGCCGATGGTCAGCTCGACGGGTGGGGGACGTTGCTTCTGCTCGCGGTCGGCCTGCCGTTTGTCCCTCAAGTAGACGGCGAGGTGCCCCGATCGGATGAGCTCATCGATGTAGTCCCGAAGTTGTTTACAATCCTCCGTGGCGTGGCCCAGCGTCCGGTGGAAGGCGCAGTAAGGGCCCCGGGTTCGCTTTGAGGCCTGACGCGGGATTGGAGGTGATGGAGGTCCTTTTCTGGTCTCCTTCAGATGTTGTCTTCCGTCGATCTCCCGATGGATTTTGGAGGTGATCCCCTGTTGCGTGTGGGTCTCAAAAGGTTTTGAGGAGATTAGTGATTTGAGGAGTTTAGCGCCGAGTACCTGCAAAGAAGTCCTGGGGTGGTTTGGTACCACCGAGGACCCTCCGACGATCAAATTAGCATGAGATCCGAGCAGAGTAACGGCTAAGTGGAATGAAAAATGGCTTACTTGACCCTTCTGTGATGGGGGTTTATATAGTGGCGGCAGCACGCAGCAGCAGGCGCGAGAATCCCGCCGGCAGTTACGCTCCCGACGTCACGCCCGCATAAAGAGCGGATCGCCTATTAATGGGGATCGTGATGGCGTGGAACATGGGATGTTGCTGGCGGAGAATCTGCGCATGGCAAGATTTGCGGAGCGGCGGTTACACCTGCGAGTGGTGGAGTTGGTCGGTCGTAGGACCGAGGAAGATAGCTTCGGCTGGGGAGCTCGGGGAAGAGCGAGAGGGCCGAGGAGTCTTGGTCCTGTGGCAGCTCGGGGTGAGCTGAGAGGCCGAGGAGGCCAATTTTCAGAGGGCTCTGAGGTGAGCCAGCTTGTGCTTGCAGGTCGGGTACAGGGGTGGCCTGGTCGGCCCCTGTGGGCTCTTTCTTTTGAGTTCTGGGACACGTCTTCTGCCACGTGTCCTGATCTTGGAGATCGCCAATTTTGAGCATCATCATTAGCCCCCCACTCTTGTCCCGACCAGCTAGCGGGTCGGGTCAGGAGTGGACTGTCGGGCCGCCCGGGGTGAGCTCCCTCCTAAGGTTTCGTCGGGACGCGTCCCCGGGCTGTCATCTGTCTTTTCTGCCAGCGAATTAGGGCGAGATCTCTGCATTTAAGGAAGGTGCGCCGGTTCGTGCATCCTGCCACTGAAGCGACGGTCCACGTGTCAAGTGTCGGTTGGTCGACACGACGTGTGCAGACCTGCGACGCTTGATGGGGTGCGGTCCAGTATGGGAACGACAAGTGGAGCAATCGGAGCCATTGGGTGCGAGGAGGCGTTCTGGCGAGAGATGAAGGGCGCCGTTGGATGAGGTCGTTTACGGTGATAAGTAGAGGTGGGACCCACTTCAGGGCCCCTACTCTTTCATATTTCCTTTCTTCTAAGTCTTGGCTGCTCGGCGCTCTTCTCCTTTCTTCTGCTTACGTTTCCCGAGGATGCATCTTCTTCAGGTTAGATGTCTTCTTTCGGGGAATATGTAGATATCGTAGGAGTAGGTTCTAGGGACCCTTTAGTTGAGCCTGAGTCTTCCCGGGGAGCAGGGGTCGGATCCTCTTCCCGGGATCGTGCAGCGGGGGCAGCCCCCAGGGAGGAGATGGTAGACGCTACCCCCGGCGCGTCGTGTTGGGTGAGGCATGAGGACGAGCTCGCCAATGCTCGGGCTCGCTTCCACATCCCCTCACGTTATACGCTTCGTTTGTCCAGGGAGGGAGAGAAAGCAGACCAAGTACGGGGTACGGAGATCGCCCTGTACTTGGAAGATTTTTGGGGTGGAATGCGCCTGCCCTTCTCTCCCGAGGTCGTCGAAGCGCTGAACTTTTTCGGGTTAGCCCCTGGCCAGTTAGTGACGAACTTGTGGAGGATTCTCATCGGGTTCCTGATCCGCCTGAAGTTATAAGCGGTTCCTTTCAGCCTCTCCCTCCTTGATTCTTCCCTCGTATTCAAAAATCATACTGGGGGCCGAGCGGGCGACCCGAGGTGGGTCTACCTCTCTTTTAGAAAGCGACAGAGGGGCGCCGCCCGGACAGGGGTTGTGGCCCTGCCTTCTTCCATCCATGACTGGAAGAAGAAGTTCTTCTTTGTTCTCCTCCCGAGGGCGAGGACTGGCCCGTGCCTACTGAGTGGTCGAGGAAAAAAACTTGCCGGGGAACCAGTCCAATAACCCCGCTGCGGTGAGAGTGGCGTCATGGGAGCCCATCCCCCGATTCGACGTGTTGCTGTCTGAGAGGGTCCTGAGTTGGGCCGGGCTCAGCCTCGTTGAGTTCGTCGGTAAGTTTAGGCTTGCTTTTCGTCTTGTATATTGCTTGTGTCGCTGACTTCTTTGCATTTGGTTTTGTGCAGGACCCATGGATCTGGACGAGCTCCGAGCTTCCATGCGCCAGTCGAGGAAGGCCATGAAGGCTGGGGGCGCCAGCTCTTCTCATGCGAAGCCTGCCCCGGCTCCCTCTCCTCCGGTGGTCGCGTCCCGCGAGCGTTCGGGGGCGGATCCCGCCCCGGGGCCTACCAGAGCGTCAGGTCGGAAGAGGGCTCGGATTCTGGAAGACCCGGCCTCGGAGGAGGAGATCGGCTCTCCATCGGAGCCGCTCAAGAGGGGTTCCCAGAGGTCTTCCCAGGGCCCGCCCTCGCCAATCATGGTGGAGGAAAGAGGCCTCCAGTTCGCGATGCCCTCGGGGCTGTCCGTCGCGGATAGCCTGCTTCATGAGATAGAGAAATCGGCGGGGGGTAGGGTCCCCGGGGGACCTTCAGGGCCCAGATGGCGTCCATCGCCCAGGAGTCCGTGCAGGTAATTGTTTGGTATTTTGTGGGATTCGGTGCCTCCTTCGTCTTTCTGATCTCTTCTCTATCTTTTAGGTTCTCCAGCACGTTGCCCTCGCCTTACGCATGGAGGCCGAGGTGATAGCCCCGGCGATGAAGGCTGCAGGCCAGCTCGTCTCGCTGGAAGAGAGCTCCAAGCGGGAGCTGGAGGCGGTGATGGCGAGGGTTGCCGCCCTGGAGGGCGGGGTGGAGGCCGGGAAACAGGAGGTTGCCCGGTACCGCGAGGCCACCGTGGCTGCCGAGGCCAAGCTTGAGGACGCTCGGGTGCTCACCGGCAACCTGAAGAAGACGGTGAAGACCCTCCGGAAGGAGCTGGGGGCGGCGGCCGAGTCGGCGAAGTCGGCCGACCTGAGAGCGATGAAGTTGGCCGACCTCTCGGCGGCGAAGGCAGTGGAGGGCTACAAGAAGTTGAAGGACTTCTATGATGACCTGGCCGTGGCCACAACCCTCATCTGGCACGAGGCCCTCGACGCTGTTAAGGCCCAGATGCCAGAGTTCGCCGACGAAGAGCTCCGGGCCGAATACCCCCTCGCGGACGCTGATGGGCAGGGGGAAGAGATTCCTGACGAGGAGGTCGCCGAGGACCCTGCTCGTCCCGTGGTGGATGTCGAGGACCCCGAGGTCGCGCCCGGCCCTGAGGCCTAAAGCCCTCGTCTTCCTCCTTCTTTTATTTTGTTGCTTTTGGAATTTTTGTAAGCCTCCGGGCAGTTTGTAAGGCTGGGGAGCCCAAAACACCCTTTGTAAAGACTTTGCCTTTGGTAATAAGACTCTTTTTCTTTCTTTGGTTTCATCGGTTTACACTTTATCTTCTGTTTGTGAAGAATGCTCGTAAAATATCTCTGCTTGCACTGTTGGGCTTCCATGTCAGGTCGGCTATCTGTCTAGCGGTCGTTCGTCGAGTTGATTTCGAATCACTTGCCAAGCGTGCCAAGCGCTGCTGAGAAGGAGGCATCTCCATGGCCCTGAAGTCGAGGGGGGATCGCTCAGACTTGGATAGACATGATGCCCCCTGTTAGGGCCTCGGATCATCTGCATGTGATGGGCAGAAGGCTGTCAGCCGTATTTGTGCCGAGCATGAATGTGCCTAGGGGATGAGTGAGCATGAATGGGAAGCTGCTCGGTTGCCCCTTGGCGAGGGTCTTTGACTTCTGGTGTTGCGAGCAACGATCACTAGCTGGGGATGGTCGAGCGAGGGTCGGGCTCGACTGCCTCTGGGAGGACTTCGAATTCTTAGCGTTGGAGGGGCTGTAAGAAGCCCGCTAAGGATAACCGGGCAGTGAAGCAGCGCGGTTATCTCTTGGCGAGGGCTTTGATCTCTGGCGTCGTGGGTAGGCAACTACCAGCCTAGGATGACCGAGTAGGGTAGCCGCTCGGATGCCTTTTGCGAGGGCTTCGATCCCCGGCGTCATGGGTAGGGAGCTAGCTACCAGCCGGAGATAGCCGAGCAGGGTAGCTGCTGAGCTGCCTCTAAGGAGGACTTTGATTATTAGCTTTAGAGGGGCTGTAAGAAGCCCATTAAGGATGACCGGGCAGTGAAGCTGCGTGGTTACCTCTTGGCGAGGGCTTTGATCTCTGGCATCGTGGGTAGGTAACTACCAGCCTGGGATGACCGAGCGGGGTAGCCGCTTGGATACCTCTTGCGAGGGCTTCGGTCCCTGGCGTCATGGGTAGGGAGCTACCAGTCGGAGATGACCGAGCAGGGTAGCTGCTCGGTTGCCTCTTGCGAGGGCTTTGATCCTTCAGGACGGGGACCGAGCAGGATTACTGCCCAGTACCTCTTGGTGAGGACTTTGATCCCTGTTGGTTGTGGTAGGAAGCTACCAGCCGGGGATAGCCAAGCAAGGGCCCGACTACCTCTGGGAGGACTTTGGTCCTTAGCGCGGGAGGGGTTGTAAGAAGCCTACCAAGGACCCTTGGTCGGGCAGGGTTACTGCCCGGTGCCTCTTGGCGAGGGCTTTTGTCTTGAAGGACAGCCGAGCAAGGGACCCTCAGGCTCGACTGCCTCTGGGAGGGCTTTTGATCCTTGTCGGTTGTGGTAGGAAGCTACCAGCCGGGAATAGCCGAGCAGGGTAGCTGCTGAGCTGCCTCTAAGGAGGACTTTGATCCTTAGCGTTGGAGGGGCCGTATGAGGCCTTTTAAGGATAACCGGGCAGCGAAGCTGCACGGTTGCCTCTTGGCGAGGGCTTTGATCCCTGGCGTTACGAGTAGGAAAGCTATCGGCCAGGGATAGCCGAGCAGGGGAGCCGCTCGGCTGCCTCTACGGAGGACTTTGATCCTTAGCGTTGGAGGGGCAGTATGAGTCCTGCTAAGGATAACCGGGCAGTGAAGCTGCGCGGTTGCCTCTTGGCGAGGGCTTTGATCTCTGGCGTTGCGAGTAGGGAAGCTACCGGCCAGGGATAGCCGAGCAGGGGAGCCGTTCGGCTGCCTCTACGGAGGACTTTGATCCTTAGCGTTGGAGGGGCCGTATGAGGCCTGCTAAGGATAACCGGGCAGTGAAGCTGCGCGGTTGCCTCTTGGCGAGGGTTTTGATCTCTGGCGTTGCTAGTAGGGAACCTACCGGCCAGGGATAGCCGAGCAGGGGAGGCGCTCGGCTGCCTCTACGGAGGACTTTGATCCTTAGCGTTGGAGGGGCCTTAGGAGGTCGGCTAAGGATAACCGGGCAGGGTAGCTGCTCGGCTAATTCTTCATGAGGTTTCGCCCGACCGTCCAGTTACAGGTATAGGGAACAGGAACGGTGTGGCGGGCGGGCGCGTAGCATGCGCATTGAATGTGGGGTGAGGAGAAGCGCCAGGGTTGCGTCGCTCCGATTCTGCCAGAGAAAGCTCGATGATCGCCGCGTGGCAGCGACTTCTTGGGCGAGAGCGGGCGACCGTTGAGTTCCGTTGGGGCGCAGTGGGCTATATAAGGGTGAAAGAGCACTGGTCCTTCCTTTCTTCGTAAACAGATCGTCGAGAATACGGGACTTCCCTTTTACCATCCCCGAAATCGTCCACTTCAAAGACGTATACCTCTACGACCAGAACTGCACCGAGGACACGGTGCAGTTGGTCTATAGGAGTAATGAAGACCACTTCGGCCGGCTGCTCCCCCAATGCTCCTCCCTGCTGCAGCTGCTGATATACTCCATCTGGAGGGCGTCGCCGGGGCTCTACAACCCCTTGTCCGAGTAGCTCTATGACGAGGCCGTGGGCAAGCTGCGGTCTCTGAGGCGCTTCGGCCTGATCTCCGCGAATCTACTGGCTCGCTCAGTGGCGCTCGTCCGTGAATGCTACGAACCGAGGCTAGGGGTCAACACGCGTGGGGGGAATCGAAGGCCGAGGTTGGATCTCGCGAGGCCTCGACTGGCGGAGATCTTTACCGAGTACCATGAGCAATGCTCTCTGCATCCCCTTCCCCCGCTGCTGTAATTTTCTTTTTCTTTTGTATTGTATGGCTGAGGAGCCCATAATACCTTTTGAATAAATGAGACATTTCCTTCTTTTTCGCAATGTTCCATTGATCTTTATTAAATTAACAATAGACCCTAGGAAGAGTTTACATTGCCTTAAAAAAAAGTACAGGCTAATAGATAACCTGATTAGCGTGGCCCGAGCCCCTCGGAGGCTTATTTGTCTCCGTGCTCGGCACCGGGTACGGAGCTCCCTGAGCGCCGGACTGGTCATCTGCCGAAACGAGCATGATCTGGCCGATGGTCAGCTCGGCGGGTGGGGGACGCTGCTCCTGCTCGCGGTCGGCCTGCTGTTTGTCCCTCAAGTAGGCGGCGAGGTGCCCCGATCGGATGAGCTCCTCGATGTAGTCCCGAAGTTGCTTACAATCCTCCGTGGCGTGGCCCAGCATCCGGTGGAAGGCGCAGTAAGGGCCCCGGGTTCGCTTTGAGGCCTGACGCGGGATTGGAGGGAACTTGAAGAACCTCTCGTCCTGGGCCTCCTCTAGTAACACTACGAGGGAGACGTTGAGCAGGGTGTACTCCTGGAATTTCGGGCGATAGGGTTGCTGACGCTCCGGCCTTTCTTCCCGAGCCCTCTTTTTCTGGTCGGACCGTTCTGCTCGGGGGAGGTTCGCGTTCACCTCGGACTCCAGCTGAACCTTGCGCTAGGTCCACGCCTTGACTTCGGCCATGGTCTTAGGCTGTGCCAACGCAAAGGAGCACAACCACTCCTTGTGCCTAAGCCCAGATCTGAGCGCCGTGATGACGGTCTTGTCCCGGTGCTCGGGGACCTTGAGGAGGGCGTTGTAGAAGCGGGTGATGTAAGCCTTGAACGTCTCCTTGTCCTCGCTCTTAATTGTAAAGAGGTAGTCGACCGTGCGCTTCTGCCGACGGTTCCCAACTAAGTGGCCGAGAAACTGAGTAGCCAGCTCGTCGAAGGTCGAGATTGAGCGAGGCTCGAGCCTTCGGAACCAGTCCCGACCTGCGCGGATGAGGGTGGCTGGGAAGGCCCTGCACTGGGCGGCATCGGATTGGTCCTGGAAGCTCATCCCCGCGGTGAAAGCATCCAAATGGTCTTTCGGGTCGGTTTTCCCGTCGAACAGAGAGACCTTCGGGGGCTTGTTGCGCGAGGAGACATGGACAGCGAGCAGTCACTCAGTGAACGGCTTGGTGAGCGAGTCGGTGGCGTACTTAGCCCCGTCGCCCGAGAGGTGACCTTCCCGGCGCATGCCCTCAATTTTCTTCTCGAAGGCGTCGAGTCGGTCGTGGTACCCCGAGGATTCAGCGGCTTGTGATCCCTGGCCTCTGTTGGGGTCGAAATTTGTATCCCGGTTGACTGAGTCAAAGTCAAGGTCAACCCCAAGCCAGATGGGCCCAAGCCCAGGTCAAGCATGCCCATGCCCAAGTCGAGCCCACGGCCAGCCTCCTCCATGCCAAAATATAGATCATGTAATAAATAAATTTTATGTAATTTTTTATCTATGAATGTATGCAAAATGGGCATAAAGCCAACATTTTTGTAAAGCCCATGGTTTATGTGCAAAAAGAAATGGCACATAAGCCATGGGATGGGCAAAATGCCATTTTGTAAAGCCCAAGGGGCTATATGTAAACATGTAAGCCTATATAAGGCAACATGATGATGAATAAAGAATACACTTTTCATTCCCCTAAAAAAACTAGGGTTTGTGCCTCTTTCCCCTTTCTCAAGGGTCTAAAACCCTTTTCCTCTTCTTTAAATTAAATCAAGAGTTTAACTCTTTCTTTCTCAAAAATAAATAGTTATTCACCACAAAACCCACAAAGAGGAGCTCAGATCTCCAATCAGATCTAAAAAATGGGAGACTCTTAAGTCTCGTCCCCTTTTCTCCAAGATCCCGCCGATCAAGAGAAGGAAGAAGGAGACCCATCTCCAAAAAAAATCTAACTTTGGACAGATCCAAGGCTCAAAAGAAGAGCAATAAATCCACAGGAGTTTAAATCCTATCTAGATCTGTTGGAGTTTAACTCCATAAATTAGTTTCTGATAGGAGTTCAACTCCAAAAACTTCTTGGGAGTTCAACTCCCCAGCCTAAGGGCTAGGCCCCTTCCCGCGGGTGTTTCCCGTGATCACGTGCGCGCCACGTGACCCCGGGACGCTAGGGCGCCCGTCGGCCACGTGCGCGCCACGTGACCCCGGGCGCTAGGGCGCCCGTCGGCCACGTGCGCGCCACGTGACCCCGGGCGCTAGGTCGCCCGTCGGCCACGTGCGCGCCACGTGACCCCGGGCGCGTGTGCGCCACGTGACCCCGGGCGCTAGGGCACCCAATGGTCGCGTGTGCGCCACGTGACCCCGGGCGCTGAGGCGCCCAATGGTCGCGTGTGCGCCACGTGACCCCGGGCACCATGCGCCTACATGCTACGCACGCGTCTTTAAGATGCTTTTTCCCTTCTTTTTTTGTGCACTCCATACTAAATGTGTCTCCCCCGTTAGAAAAAATTTCTAACGGGGCGTTGCCCCACACCCCGTAAGGGGGCTGCTAGCCCCCTTAACCCCCAGCCCGCTATCCGGGTAGCGAGCCCCCGTAAAAACTCTGCGGGGCCCCCGATATTCCCAAAATTCCTTCAAAACACAACACTGCACGTTGAGTTCGTATGACCAGTTTAACCCGTCAATCGGAGGTTCCTTCGCTCCAAATGCGAGGGGTAATTAACGGCAGGTTAGTCCGCGGCTGCCGGAGATTCGGATCCCCACAATAAATAAACCCCACCCTACCTTAGGCAGGGGGGATCTGTACTGCGTCTGACAAGCGCGCACGCATTCCCATCTCAATGGGGTGACGGAAAACACCCTACAGATTCTGGCACGCCCGGTGGGACCGATCTCTCCTCCCATATTTCGGGTTAAATGCTCATATGAACTCAATAAATATACATATCTATATTTATACTAAAATAATGATTTTTCATGCAGGTTTTCAAGCAATCACTTTCCGACAATGTCTCCAAAGATGAACTCAGCTCCCATCTCATACACGATGAAGATGGACTCCAGGACGGTCCTCCCAGCAAGTCTCGGACGACAGTGGGAAGAACCGCTGCTACAATTTGGGTCTATTCTGTTTGTCTCGGCTAATGTCATCCCTGCACCTCAAGCCCCGGTGACAAACAAGCCGGTCTTGAAAGGCAAGAGGCCAAATGTGGTGGTCTCGAAGACGCCCCAACTCAAACGCAAGTCGGTGTTTGAACGACTTTCCTTGGCCCCAGCTGGGGGCAAGGCCATCAACACCAACAGAGTAACAAGGCATATCGGGCAAGCTCCAGCGATGTCCCTGACAACTGCTCAATCGGGTATCTTCTCTAAGCTCCCTGACAGAGGACCACCATGTCATTAAACTGGGAATGATAGACCTCTAAGTCTTTAAACTGGGAACCGATGACTACCACGTCGTTAAACTGGGAACAATCGACCTCTAAGTCGTTAAACTGGGAATGTAAAAAAATGTGTAAATAAAAAAAGTGTGTAAATAAAGAAAAGCCGAAATGATGGATCAATTCGCAATAAAAATCAACGAGTAAAATAAAGATGAAAATAAAGCCGAAATGATGGGGCAACCGCGAATAAAGGCCGAAATGATGGGGCAATCGCGATCTTCGTTGTAGGGTGTTTTTCGTCACCCCATTGAGATGGGAATACGCGCACGCTTGTCAGGCGTACTACAGATTCCCCCTGCCTAGGGTAGGCTGGGGTTTAATGATTGCGGGGATCCGAATCTCCGGCAGCCGCGGACTAAGCTGCCGTTAATTACCCCTCGCCTTTGGAGCGAGGGAACCTCCGATTGACGGGTTAAATTGGTCATGCGAACTCAATGTGCAGTGTGCGTGTGATGTGTTTTGAAAGGGGTTTTTGGGTATATCGGGAGCCACGCAGAGTTTTTACGGGGGTCCCGCTACCCGGATAGCGGGCTGGGGGTCAAGGGGGCTAGCAGCCCCCTTGCGGGGTGCGGGGTGCGGGGCAGCGCCCCGTTAGAAATTTTTTTCTAACAGGGACAGTGTCGTGGAGTATGTGTGTGTGTAAATATGTATACATATGTATATATCTATATGTATGTACATAAAAAGAGGGGGAAAAGGCATCCAAAGGATGCGTAGGGGCAGCACCTTGGACGCTGTGCGCCTAGGTGCTGTGCGCTCAGGCGCTAGAGCGCCACGTGTCGGCACGTGGGCACTCTGCGCTTGAGCGCTGGGCGCTTGAGCGCCACGTGTCGGCACATGGACGCTTTGCGCTTCAGCGCCTGACGCTCGAGCGCAAGCGCGCCACGTGTCGGCACGGGGGCGACTTGCGCCTGAGCGCTTGCGCTTGAGCGCAAGCGCGCCACGTGTCGGCACCGGGGCGACTTGCGCTCGAGCGCTTGCGCTTGAGCGCAAGCGCACCACGTGTCGGCACGTGGGCGCTTTGCGCTTGAGCGCAGGGCGCTGTAGTGCAAGCGCGCCACGTGTCGGCATGTGGGCGCTTTGCGCTCGAGCGCCGAGCGCTTGAGCGCAAGCGCGCCACGTGTCGGTACGCGGGCGCTCTGCGCTTGAGCGCCGGCGAGAAAAGAGGCTTTTAACCAAAAAAAAAATCTCGGGAGAGAAATCAGAGAGGAGTTGAACTCCTGAGTGTGTTTTTTTTTGGGTTTAGTGAAAGGGGTTCTTCTTCTTCCTCCTCCGTTAGCTGGATCTTGAAGATCAAGAGATGTGAGATCTCAAAATCTCTCCTTTTTGAGATCTGATGATAGATCCAAGTTCCTCTTTGTGGGTTTCGTGGTGAAAAACTATTTTGTTTTGGAAAAGGAAGAGTAAAACTCTTGATTTAATTCAGAAAAAAGAAGAAGGTTTGAGACCTTCACAAAAGGGAAAGAAATACAAACCCTAGTTTTTTGAGAGAATGAAAGTATGTATATTTTATTCATCATCATTTTGCCTTATATAGGCTTACATATTTACATATAGCCCCTTAGGCTTTGCAAAAATGGCATTTTGCCCATCCCATGGCTCATGTGCCATTTCATTTTTGCACATAAGCCATAGGCTTACAAAATATTGGCTTTATACCCATTTTGCTTACATTCATGCATAAAAAATTACATAAAAATTATTTATGACATGATTTCGTTGTTGGCATGGGAAGGCTGGCCGCGGGCTCGACTTGGGCATGGGACCACTTGACCTGGGCTTGGGCCCACCTAGCTTGGGGGTTGACCTTGATTTTGATTCGGTCAACCGGGGTGTAAATTTTTACCCCAACAAATTGCCCCCCATCAATAAATGCACACAGTATATGTGGGTCGTGTGCATGAAATTGATGGATCTTCTTTTGCATGGAGGCGACTTGCTTTGGTTCCCACTTTTCGGGTTACACTGCCCTTTTTACGACATGGACGGTCGACGCTTGACGCGTTTCCGAGACAGAGTGTCCGTGGTAGACGTTTTCCTTGCCCGGAGCGATCCGGTTCCTGCTTTGTAGGAAGCCTGCACTGCCCTTTTTGCGACATGGACGGTCGACGCTTTGATCCGGAGCGATTTGGTAGGCGTGTCTCCGGCACGGAGTGTCGTTGGTCGACGTTTCCCCGGGGCGGAGTGTCTGTGTTGGACGTTTCCCCGACGCAGAGTGTCACTGGTTGACGTATCCCTGATGCGGAGTGTCTGTGTTGGACGTTTCCCCGACGCAGAGTGTCGCTTGCTGACGTGTCCCCGGCACGGAGTGTCTGCTTGACGTTTCCCCGGCACGAAGTGTCGTGGTTCGACTTTTCCCCGGCATGGAGTATCGCTGATCGAATTTTTCCCGGCACGGAGTGTCGGGTTGACTTTTCCCCGGCACGGAGTATCGCTGATCGACTTTTCCCCGGCGCGGAGTGTCGGGTTGACTTTTTCCCGGCACGGAGTGTCGCTGATGGACTTTTCCCCGGCACGGAGTGTCGCGGGTTGACTTTTCCCCGGCACGGAGTGTCGCTGATCGACTTTTCCCGGCGCGGAGTGTCGGGTTGACTTTTCCCCGGCACGGAGTGTCGCTGATGGACTTTTCCCCGGCGCGGAGTGTCGCGGGTTGACTTTTCCCTGGCACGGAGTGTCGCTGATCGACTTTTCCCCGGCGCGGAGTGTCGCGGGTTGACTTTTCCCCGGCACGGAGCGTCGCTGATCGACTTTTCCCCGGCGCGGAGTGTCGGGTTGACTTTTCCCCGGCACGGAGTGTCGCTGATGGACTTTTCCCCGGCGTGGAGTGTCGCGGGTTGACTTTTCCCCGGCACGGAGTGTCGCTGATCGACTTTTCCCCGACGCGGAGTGTCGGGTTGACTTTTCCCCGGCACGGAGTGTCGCTAATGGACTT
The DNA here is from genome assembly GCA_030015575.1 of Agapanthus africanus. Taxonomy (NCBI): domain Eukaryota; kingdom Viridiplantae; phylum Streptophyta; class Magnoliopsida; order Asparagales; family Amaryllidaceae; genus Agapanthus; species Agapanthus africanus. The sequence goes on along the minus strand of CM057342.1, from coordinate 748,709,513 downwards.
TTCCCCGGCGCGGAGTATCGCGGGTTGACTTTTCCCCGGCACGAAGTGTCGCTGATCGACTTTTCCCCGGTGCGGAGTGTCGGGTTGACTTTTCCCCGGCACGGAGTGTCGCTGATGGACTTTTCCCCGGCGCGGAGTGTCGCGGGTTGACTTTTCCCCGGCACGGAGTGTCGCTGATGGACTTTTCCCCGGCGCGGAGTGTCGCTGGTTGACTTTTCCCCGGCACGGAGTGTCGCTGATCGACTTTTCCCCGGCGCGGAGTGTCGTGTTGACCTGATTCCGAGGCGGAGCATAATTCCGGCAGGGAAGGTAGATATCCCGAAGCGAAGCATGATTTCGACATGGGGTAAATTCTGGGACGGAGCATGATTCCGCCATAGAGGTTGTTGGTTTGATTTGATTTGGGTTGGCATCAGCATCGCTACACTGGAATATGGTACCAGGAGCGAATCATCATCTGTCTTGAGAGGATTTGGGAACTGGTTTTCTGTCGGCATCTGCATTGCTGCACTGGAATAATGCCAGGAGCAACTCATCATGTACCCCGGGAGGATTTGGATTTGGTTTTTTGTTTGGCATCTGCATTGCTGCACTGGAATAATGCCAGGAGCAACTCATCATTTGCTCCGAGGGGATTTGGGAATTGGTTTTGTTTTGGCATCTGCATTGCTGCACTGGAATGATGCCAGGAGCAACTCATCATGTGCCCCGGGAGGATTTGGATTTGGTTTTTTGTTTGGCATCTGCATTGCTGCACTGGAATAATGCCAGGAGCAACTCATCATTTGCCCCGGAAGGATTTGGGAATTGTTGGCTTAGGAGACAGGTTTAGATCCCTGTCACCTAAGGCTTTTCCATTTTGTGAGCCGTAAGGGTCTCACAAAGCATTTTCTCCCTACGGGTCGTAAGGATCCCGTAGGTGTATTTTCTCCTTAGGAGTCGTGGGGACTCCTAAGTGTGTTGCTCTTTTGTGAGTCGTAAGGATCTCACGCGGGAATTTTCTCCTCACAAAGTCGAGAGGACTTTGCGAGTGCATTTCATTTCTTTTTCTTCTTTTACGAGTTTGCGCCCTTTCGGGTTTTCACAAACTCGCCGGCAGTCCTGCTGTTTTTACTCACGGAGCCCTTTCGGGTTTTCATCCATGCCCATTTTGCTTGTGGACATACCGTTTTTTTTGTTGGAGGGATCGGGATTGTCTTACGCCCGTAGATTGTATACGGTTCTGCAGGATGTATGATCCAGACCATAGGGCCGAAAAAATATTTCGAGATTTTGTTGGCGTCTGCATCGCTGCACTGGAATATGGTACCAGGAGCGACTCATAATTCGCCATTTGGGATTTGAGTTTGGAATTTGGTTGGCGTCTGCATCGCTGCACTAGAATATGGTACCAGGAGCGACTCATCATTCGCCATTGGGGTATGGGATTTGGAATTTGGTTGGCGTCTGCATCGCTGCACTGGAATATGGTACCAGGAGCGACTCATCATTCGCCATTAGGGTATGGGATTTGGAATTTGGTTGGCGTCTGCATCGCTACACAGGAATATGGTGCCAGGAGTGACTCATCATTCGCCACTTGGGGGTTGGGGAGCGATGGCTTAGGAGACAGGTTTAGATCCCTGTCACCTAAGACTTTTCAATTTTATGGGCCGTGAGGGTCCCATAAAAGCATTTTCTCCCTATGAGTCGTAAGGATCTCGCAGGTGTATGTTCTCCTTAGGAGTCGTGAGGACTCCCAAGTGTGTTTTCCCTTCGTGAGTCGTAAGGATCCCACGAAGGTTTGTTCTTCCTCATGTATCGTTCGGACACATGAGTGAATTTCCCCCGTTCCCAGTTTAATGACTTAGAGGTCGACTGTTTCCAGTTTAACGACTTAGAGGTCATCTGTTTCCAGTTTAACGACCTGGTGGTCATCTGTTTCTAGTTTAACGACTTAGAGGTCTGCTGTTTCCAGTTTAAAGACTTAGAGGTCTGTTGTTTCCAGTTTAACGACATAGTGGTCATCTGTTTCCAGTTTAACGACATAGCGGTCATCTGTTTCCAGTTTAAAGACTTAGAGGTCTGCTGTTTCCAGTTTAACGACTTAGAGGTCATCTGTCTCCAGTTTAATGACTTAGAGGTCTACTGTTTCCAGTTTAAAGACTTAGAGGTCTGTTGTTTCCAGTTTAACGACTTAGAGGTCATCTGTTTCCAGTTTAACGATATAGTGGTCGTCTGTTTCCAGTTTAAAGACTTAGAGATTTGTTGTTTCCAGTTTAACGACTTAGAGGTCATCTGCTTCCAGTTTTAAAGACGTGGAGGTCTATTGGATTGATTTGGAATTTTGGGATAGGGACCGGCATCAGCGTTGTTAACACTGAAGCACATGTGCCAGGACATATGAGTGGGTCTTCCCAATGGAGTATAATTCCAAAGGCGGAGGCCAGCCGCGTAACTGGTGGTTGCGGTGGGGCATGGGTATGCTGAGGATTATTTGAGCCCGTGGATTGTATACGGCGGTCAATTTGGGGACTAGCCGTAGGGCCGGGAGAATTTTGGAAATTTGAATTTTTGGTTGGCGTCTGCATCGCTGCACTGGAATATGGTACCAGGAGCGACTCATCATTCGCCGTTGTTTTGTTTTTGTTTTTGTTGTTTTTTTTTGTTTTTTTTGTTTTACCGCGATTGCTCTATCATTTCAGCTTTTCTTATCGCGAAGGTCGCGATTGCCCTATCATTTCGGCTTTTATTCGCGGTTGCCCCATCATTTCGGCTTTATTTTCATTTTTATTTTTACACGCTGATTTTTATTGCGAGTTGCCCCATCATTTTGGCTTTTCTTTATTTTTCTTTTATTTACACTTTTTTTTTGTTTATTTACATATATATATATATATATATATATATATATATATATATATATTTTTACATTCCCAGTTTAACGACTTAGAGGTCGAATGTTCCCAGTTTAGTGACATGGTGGTCAATTGTTCCCAGTTTAATGACGTGGTGGTCGATTGTTTTCAGAAAAAGGCAGATGTCTGAGAGAATCCGTTTCATGAAGAACTTCGGTCTCCGTTTGTATGAAATTGGCGGTCGCATCTGGACTGTTTGTTAACACGCCTTTAGACAGTTCTATCTCTCCTGCCTTGTATTGCTTTTCGACCCAATCTTTGAAGACGAAGCAGTCCTCAATGGCATGACCTATCACTCTATGATAGGGGCAGTATTTGGGGTCGTCGGTCTTATTCGCTTCCTGCGGTCTTTTTGACTCTGGCAGTTGTAGACCGTTCTTCAGGGCGTCTGTGAATATTTTACGGATTTTGTCCCTTCTGAAGGAATAGACCTTATCTAGCTTCTCTTTGAGTGGAGATTCTCCTCCCTCTCCGAACACTGGCTTCCGAGGCTGGTTGGCGCTAGGCCCGCTCATCCCTTGCTTATTTCGGTTAGCCGAAGTGTTGAAAGATTCAGAATCATCGGAGTTTCCGTCTTTGCGATTATCGTCCTTTCGGTTTCTCCAGGACCTATTGTTATTTTGGGAATCCGAGGAGAACTTCTGCTTTAAGCGCTCCAGCATCTGGACTTTCCTGGTCAGCTCTTGGAATGTTTTGAGACCCGCGGTGCATAGAAACGGGGCCATCCAATTGTTGAGATTTCCGACGAGGAGACTGACAGATTGGTCATGCTCTATCGGCAGTTCGCATTTGACGGAGAGATTGCGCCATCGGGTTATAAAATCCGTGCTGCTTTCGTTGTTCTTGGGCTTGGTCCTTACGAGCTCGGCAATGGTGATCTTATCGCTGACGCTCATGAACCTTTGTCGAAACAAAGATTCCATTTGGACGAAAGTAGTAACGGAGCCATCCGGTATGCTCGCATACCAGTCGAAAGCAACATCGGTCAAGCTATTAATGAATTGGCGGAGGAGAAGCGCATCATTGCCCCCAGTATTCCCGCATGAGGCTTTGAAGTGGGCGATGTGTTGATTCGCATTTCCCGTCCCATCGAATCTTCCGAATTTGGGGATGACATAGCCGCTAGGAAATTCTACCAGATCATACTGAGCGGGATATGGTCTCCCACTACTGCTGATATCTTTTTGCGCTTCGGCTTCGGCCACCAATGTTTTGACTTTGCTGGCAACCAAATCCATTATTTGATCTTGAGTTAGCGGGCTACTGTCATCGGTAGCCAAGACATTTCTCGAGATAGGATGCGACTGGTTTTCATGTAGTTCGCCCACTTTTGGATTTGAGGGAATAGGCGTCGGCTGCTTTAGGACACCATTTCCCGATTCACGAGCAGAGCCCTCCGCTTGATTGGGCGGCTGAGAAGCAAGTCGGGCCGTGAGCTGCATCACGACATTCGTCAAGTCATCGATTTTGGAGTAGAGTTTGTCCATCTCCTTGTCTTTGTTTCTGAGCTGCTTTCGGAGCTCTTGAAGCAGCTCTTGCTCCGCGGTCCTGGGGCGGAAAGTCGGCTCTTCTTCGCTTTCCGAGCCCGACTCCTCATGGACCGAAGGGTCTTTCCGCCTATCATCCTCATCAAGAGGGTTTTCATCACCCAGCAGAGACGGCTGTTCTTAGGAAGCGGCCACCACATTCAAGCCAGATTGGGTTTGAGATGTGGTAGCCCCGTCCTTGCTCTTGCTGCGCGTGCCCACCGTGTAGACAGTGTGGACCACATACCCAGCCATTTCCTCATCTTCGGCGGGGTAACCCTGTTCTTCGAACCTCATGAGGTTCAGCCTGGCAGGAGCCCTAGCCCTTTTGTTGGCTCTATATCTGAGCCTTTTCTCCCTCAGCTTCTCGATTTTGAAGGCTTGGCGGGCATCCGCTACCCGGGAAACCATTGTGAGTTGATCAGCGGGGAGCTTAGAGAAGACACCCGATCGAGCAGTTGTCAGGGGCACCGCTGGGGCTTGCGCGAGACGCGTCGTAGCTTTGTTGGTGTTGATGGCCTTGCCCCCAGCTGGGGCCAAGGAAAGTCGTTCAGACACCGACTTGTGTTTAGGTTGGGGCGCCCTTGAGATCACCACATTTGGTCTCTTGCCTTTCGAGACCGGTTTATCTGCCACCGGGGCTTGAGGAGCTGAGATGGCGCCAACTGGCATGAACACAATAGAGCCGAATGGTAGCAGTGGCTCCTCCCATTGTCGCCCGAGACTGGCCGGAAGGACCGTCCTGGAGTCTATCTTCATCGTGTAGGAGACGGGAGCCGAGTTCATTATCGAAGACATCGTTGAAAGGTGATTGCTTAAAAATCTGCATGAAAGAGCATTATTTTAGTATAAATACAGGTATGTACATTGATTGAGCTCGTATGAATGCTTAACCTGAAATATGGGAGAAGAGATTGGTCCCACCGGGCGTGCCAGAATCTGTAGGGTGTTTTTCGTCACCCTATTGAGATGGGAATACGTGCACGCTTGTCAGGCGTACTACAGATTCCCCCTGCCTAGGGTAGGCTGGGGTTTAATGATTGTGGGGATCCGAATCTCCGGCAGCCGCGGACTAAGCTGCCGTTAATTACCCCTCGCCTTTGGAGCGAGGGAACCTCCGATTGATGGGTTAAATTGGTCATGCGAACTCAATGTACAGTGTGCGTGTGATGTGTTTTGAAAGGGGGTTTTGGGTATATCGGGAGCCACGCAGAGTTTTTACGGGGGTCCCGCTACCCGGATAGCGGGCTGGGGGTCAAGGGGGCTAGCAGCCCCCTTGCGGGGTGCGGGGCAGCGTCCCGTTAGTAATTTTTTTCTAACAGGGACAGTGTCGTGGAGTATGTGTGTGTGTAAATATGTATACATATGTATATATATATGTATGTACATAAAAAGAGGGGAAAAGGCATCCAAAGGATGCGTGGGGGCAGCACCTTGGGCGCTGTGCACCTAGGTGCTGTGCGCTCAGGCGCTAGAGTGCCACGTGTCGGCATGTGGGCACTCTGCGCTTGAGCGCTGGGCGCTTGAGCGCAAGCGCGCCACATGTCGGCACGTGGGTGCTTTGCGCTTCAGCGCCTGACGCTCGAGCGCAAGTGCGCCACGTGTCGGCACGGGGGCGACTTGCGCCTGAGCGCTTGTGCTTGAGCGCAAGCGCGCCACGTGTCGGCACCGGGGCGACTTGCGCTCGAGAGCCGAGCGCTTGAGCGCAAGCGCGCCACGTATCGGCACGCAGGCGCTCTGCGTTTGAGCGCCGGCGAGAAAAAAGGCTTTTAGCCAAAAAAAAAATTCTCGGGAGAGAAATCAGATAGGAGTTGGACTCCTGAGTTTGTTTTTTTTGGGGTTTAGTGAAAGGGGTTCTTCTTCTTCCTCCTCCGTTAGCTGGATCTTGAAGATCAAGAGATGTGAGATCTCAAAATCTCTCCTTTTTGAGATCTGATGACAGATCCAAGTTCCCCTTTGTGGATTTCGTGGTGAAAAACTATTTTGTTTTGGAAAAGGAAGAGTAAAACTCTTGATTTAATTCAGAAGAAAGAAGAAGGTTTGAGACCTTCAGAAAAGGGAAAGAAATACAAACCCTAGGTTTTTGAGAGAATGAAAGTATGTATATTTTATTCATCATCATTTTGCCTTATATAGGCTTACATATTTACATATAGCCCCTTGGGCTTTGCAAAAATGGCGTTTTGCCCATCCCATGGCTCATGTGCCATTTCATTTTTGCACATAAGCCATGGGCTTACAAAATATTGGCTTTATGCCCATTTTGCTTACATTCATGCATAAAAAATTACATAAAAATTATTTATGACATGATTTCGTTGTTGGCATGGGGAGGCTGGCCGCGGGCTCGACTTGGGCATGGGCCCGCTTGACCTGGGCTTGGGCCCACCTAGCTTAGGGGTTGACCTTGATTTTGACTCGGTCAACCGGGGTGTAAATTTTTACCCCAACATTCACGATAAGAAAAGCAGAAATGATAGAGCAATCGCGGTAAAAAAAAAGGCGAATGATGAGTCGCTCCTGGTACCATATTCTAGTGTAGCGATGCAGACGCCAACCAAAATCTAATTTCTCAAAATTCTCCCGGCCCTACGGTTGGTCCCCAAGTTGACCATCGTATACAATCTACGGGCTCAAATAATTCTCATCATACCCATGCCCCACCGTAATCACCAGTTACGCGGCTGGTCTCCGCCTTTGGAATTATGCTCTGTCACGCCCCGCTTCCCAGTGTACGGCGAAGGGGACGCGACGAGGTCCGCTACGTATATACTCAGAAGTACATACGCTAAGCGTATCTAAGCAATATAAAATAAATACACAAGAGACAAGAGATAATAAAAACAGCAAATTTTATTTATTAACATTCTTTTGTACAATGCATGAAAAGGAAATACAGCTGAAATAAAAGATGTCTAAACAGTGGCATAACAGAAAATGAAAAGTACTGAAAAGAAAAGTGTACAATGAAACTAAAGTGCAGGGTTTTCGGCAAACTGCTCCAAGTCTTCTACAGATGGCTCGATCTCTGCCGGGTCCAAATCACCTGACGATATTCAAGAAGAAAGAAATAGAATGTCGTCAGCGAACAGGTCGCTCGGTAAGTCCCAAAGGTAAGAGGAAAGTAGAATAGACAGAATAAGAAGATATCTTTTAAAGTTGTATACTATTGTTGTAATGTTGTGTTAACGCTGTTGTTTGTAGCTTGGTACAGAAGGATACCAGTGTATACTTGGGGGGTCTTTATATGCTAGAGATCAGGGCAAACGGAATGTACAAGGAACCGTTAAGCCACGGTACAACAGCAACGGAATATAGCTTGGGTGTCTTAATCTGACCACCTCGTGCTACCTTTAACACCTTCCGTACAAATCTACCCTTTAAACCCCGTAGTGTTTTGATTTTATTGTTATCTTGTAAATTGTATTGATTGTAAGATTGATTGACTGACTGACCGAAACCATGATATCAGGAAACGGTTGTAACCGTAGGGTCTGTAAGTGCACGGCGGCGTCCCGGCCTCCATCCCGAGGCCGGAATGCGGAAGCGGTGATCTACTTTAACTTTTCAAACCGGCACCACCGCGCACTAAAAACCCGGATCGTGCCATTAATCTAGTCCTCGCTATCTAGAGAGGGGTTAGAGAGATATACCGAGTGATCCGTGTCCTCCGGTCTTCTCGTCGTCGTCCCGATCTCCCGCGGAATCTACGGTCTCCATCACGTCGCCGGAAGGGCACCACATCGCCGGCTTCTTTTACAGGCTCCCACCTCTGGTCCGAGCCAACTCGGGCACGAAGTTGGCGAGTCGACGTGCCCAAGATTTACTGTAGAATATAGTATAGAAAACTATGTCTCATTTTGGGGTATTGGAAGTTGCCTTTGGTGGAGGAAAAGAACTTAGACTTTTGGAGATGAAACTTGGGATTTTGTGAAGCCAAAAGACAAAAAATCCCACTTGCAAAATTTGGACAGCCCCACCCTCTTCTTTGGCCGGCCAACTCTAGAGGAGGAGAAGAGAGAGGAGTGTGCACATAATGCAAGAGAGAGGTCAAAAATGATATCATGAAAAGAAAATGATCACAAAACCAAACCCACACTCCGCAACCATCTCCCATCATCAAGTCAAAAAGTCAAGCAATCATGAAGCATAATCATGAAGCAAGAAAGTCAAGGAAGTAAGAACCATCATGATACAAATATATGCAAATAACACCCTCCAAATTGCTTATTTGCACAAATACAAATAAGCCCTCCTCCACCAATCTTCAGCCAATGAAAGATACAAAGAAAATTGGCCGAAACGGAAAACAAACTGGCAACTCCAAAAAACTGATCCCGTAATAAATTACAGGAAAACCCCGCTACTGTATATACATACCCGCATTTGTATTCCGACCGAAATACAAATGCAATGAGACAAAATCTATACTGTACTATACTAGGATCCGGCTTAAACCAAAGCCCGCTAGTATTAACTGTCCGACCATGATCCGTGCAATACCGCACGTATCTGATCGAACCCTGCCATATCTCCATACGGCTTCTACAGCGTTTCGCCCGAAACTTGAGAAACTGGTCTGTGGGGGACTCTAAAGACTCGTCAACACCTTGGTTGTGGATTTAACCACTAGCACGTCAGAGGTATTAGCCTATACGTAACGGGCTACCAGGTATTGACCAAAAGGGACGTCGATGAGCGAACTCATCCTGACACCCTACTGAGCCTGTCAGTGACAATATCCGTACAGTCCGGTCCGTTCTTCTATGAGCATCGCATGGCGGGCCTAGGGGGTTGGTAAAAGTCAGACCCCAAAAAGCGGTACAAGTCGTGTCGGAGTGTAGCTCAGAACACCCTGAGATACTACTGGAATACCTACCAGTAAAACTCCTGCCTTGGCCAAGGACTTCGTGTAATGGCTCTCCTAGACACAGCGCGACCTCACCCCCAATACTGGGAGAGACGAACCCCTGAAGATCCGCTCACTGCCTCCATGTGGCTCGGGACTGTACCCAACTAAAACCTGTTTGCACGTCTCCTTTGAGCATGGTAGGGTAGTAATCAAAGTACATTGGGAACTCACATGAGACATGTTAGTTATATGTATGCCCTAGAGGCCATTACTATACATAGGATGTATATTGTAGTGGATGCTGGGACATATATAGTGAGGACTTTCTTGCTCGACATGATAGTATGCTATCTGGTTGATCTTTACCTTAACGTGTATGCTGATTGTCTCTCTGTTACATGTTGGTAAAGCCCTTAGGATCTGTACTTGACTACCTGGACTATGATGCGGATCATACTAGTGGGGACATGGTAGTCTATAAGTACATCCTTCAAAGTCCCTAGTCGTGGGTGTATCGAGACGGGGCATCGATATACCAGAGTAGACTAGCGTATACCTTCTCGACCCATTTAGATGGGCGATGGATGATCCCATATCCATCGGTGTTTGACATCAGAGATGATATACGGGTGCTCAGTAGAGACTGGGTACACTGGACGGACTCGCCGAGAACTCCCAGATGGTATTATACCTCACGTCAGATGGCAGTTCTCTGGTGACACTGGTACAGAGTAGTCTGTTGACCCGAGATCGTCATAGAGTCTTGTGTGGTTCCCACTGTGCTTTGATTTCCATCTTACCACGTCCAAGAGGGCGTGCAAAAACGGTGGTTTTTGGGTACAGTCCCGAATCACATGGAGGCAATGAGCGATAGGAGGGGATTCGTCTCTCCCGGTATAGGGAGTTGATGTTGCGCTGTGTTCGATTGGCTATAACAGGAAATCCCTGGCCAGGGTTGCTGAGATTTACTGGTAAGTGTTACCAGTAGTTTCTCGAACAGTTATAGACCTCATATCGACACGACTTATCGAGTTATTGGGGTCTGACGTTTACCACCCCTAGGCGAGATATGCGACATATCAGACGATCAGACCGGACTGTACGGTAGTGTTACTGGTCGGATTCACTGGAGTGTGAGCGGGCTTGCTCGTCGATCTTCAGATCGCTCAATACCCGGGTGGCCGTTACGTTTAGCAGACCGCTTGCGGCTTGTGGGTGTTTGATATGATCATCACCTGCTGCCGGCGTATTGACGAGTCTTTAGAGTCCTACACAGAGGTTTCCTGGCTCAAGCGAAACGAAATAGGAGCGCATATGAGATATGTGCGGGACCGAGAATAATACGTGTATGTGATACCGTATTCTATTCTCGTGATGAATGTGTCGAATGGTTGTATGCGATATAACCTAGTTATCGAATCAAGGATTGATTCGATAAGCCGATACATTGTATACTAGTCGGTTGTGTGCGACATGACCGGATCATTGAATCAAGTGTTGATTTAATGATTTAATGCATAATTATATATTTGATATATTACTTTGCATTAACTAGTATCGTTTCACTTTAAATGGATTTTCTCACTCGGGTGTGCACATTTCATATGCGAGATTTGTGCACTTGCTTGTATCATGTTTGATGGTGCATGCCCTTTTTGTTAAGTGTATAGAATTAAACATTGATTAATGGAATGGTTAGGGTTTACTATTTGATTATTCATTTTATTCATTTGTTTATTTCTTTTTGGAAAAGAAAAAATTGCATGATAAAATGGTGGCATTTTTGTTTCATTCATGAAGCTTCATGAATACTTTGACCATTGCAACCATTTTGTCATCTTGTATAAACCTAACCATTCACTAACCATGATCAATTCTCTACATTAAACCATGGTTACTATTATGATAAGGATGGGTTTTCTTTTCTAATAAAAGACAATTCTTATCATAATATTCTTCTTCTTCTTCCTTCAACTCAAGAAGAAAACCTAAGGTCCATCAATGGTGATTGATGATTAAGAGTGAGAAATCCAATTCTAAAGTCTACCCACTTCCTATTTCTTCATCCTCTACCTCTTGCCAAGTAGTAGAGTGTGTTTTCTTCACAAGTTTCTTGACTTGGTGAAGTCGGAGCTTGATTTAGCGATGCCTCGACGTAGATCATCTTCGGCATGGACATCGACGACCTAGCTCGCTTATTCTCCGATGAAGTCGACGCTAGAGCCCGGATTCTTTTTGGACAGCGGAGAGGACTTCGTTGCGGAGCTATGGAGGTGGAGCACCGGATCTACAAAGGTTGTATTTCCGTTTAAACTTTAGTTAAGCTGTTAACTAGTTTCTTTTTCGCCTAGAAATCTAGCCGACGATCCGTAGTCTAGGGTTTCTCGGCACCGTATTTTTGAAATTGGCATGGTTGATGCCTTGTGAGACCTCATTAGGGTGCCTAGGAACCCTACAGTGGTATCAGAGCCTAGCTAGAGCCTTAGGCGAAGTCTAGACGCAATTTGAAGTCCGATCGAACCAAAACCCGAACCCGGATCATGCTCTCTGGACAATTTCTAAAATCTGGTCTTTTTCAAATTTAAAAATATGCAGAGAACACATCACAAACATCTAAGAGTTACTGTGAAATTCGACAGTGAAATTCCACTAAGGAGCCGCGGATCCGCGGCATGTGCAAAGCTCATGCGGCGGTTCCGCGGCTGTACGGCCACTTTATTTAAAGTTGTTTGCACAGTAATTCTTAGTTTCCTGTGGTGCTTTTTCTGGGAATTTTTAATATTTTTTTCCAGAGTTTTATTTTCTGGGTTGTTTTGGGGATTCGGTGTTTTGATCGGAGTATCAAATTTCGTCTTTGTGTTTTTCCGGATAATTTTTAGAATATGTTAAAAAATTCGACCGGATATAAATACCCAATTTTTCCCCTGTCGGGAAATTTCCAAGTGTTGGATTTTTCCGTAGTTTAACGACGTTCTAAGTAGTGCAAGTAACGCGATGGACCCTCTAGAAGACAACAAACCTTAACTCGATTATGTGACCGTCTTGAACTGCCCTTTGAACCTTCGGGTTTGGGGCAGTACGGCGTGCCACATGTGAGGCGTTGGCTTGACCCTTCTACGGCTGGACCGTTGGTACTGAGGCACGAACTGAATGTTGTTAGACTTGTTTCATGTGTTGATCTGTACCGGAAAAACTTGGGTGTTCGATTGTTCGATCGGAAAGTTTGACATTTTCTATTTATCCGGAATGAGATACAATAATTGGAATTCACAATAAGTTATGAGATAACGGAATGAATATTATAAACATAGCAGTTTAGTCTCACTTGATCGGTTGCCACGGAATTTTGATGTGATCAAAAGTCCGTCGCAATCACGTAGCGTACGCGGATACTCGCCGGGTAAACTTAATAGACAGCCTCATTCCATAGCCCCGACCAAGTGACTGTAGGAGAACCCCGTCGCCGAAAGCATCCGTTCGGGTGCTCGCGGCAGCGGTGTTCCGCCTTGGTGCACTTTGTCGACGGCGTCGGGGGTGCGGCCGCCTATTAAAGTTTGCGACGAGCATTCGATCAAAATGTCGGGAATCCTGTTGAATTGCCCGACTTGATATTGAAAAGTGTTTTCGATAATGAGACTAAAATGCGGGGTTTATAATTGTTAGGCATGCGATGTCTAAGTGATTCATTTGGTCAGGCATGCGATGTCTGAGGTGATTGCGGATTCCAACTGTTGTAGTTTTACACTTTCTTTTCTGTGACCGTAAGTGTAATATGTGATATCTCCGGTTTCGTTGCTATATGCCAACGACAATTGGGATACGCATATTTACTTACGTTGATGACATGTGATGTTATGTGTTGCTGGATATGTTATATTGGATCGTCGTGTTTGAATAGCCGGGGTTTTTTTATGTGAGATGAGTGTTTTTCATTTTCATTCATGTAAAAACTTGTATGTAATATTCTTTTGTTGGAGCGCTTCCAGGTTGCGGAAGTTGTCACCGTTTGTATATTATTTACATTTCCGCACTAGGATAGACCCAAGGAGGGGAGCACAAGTAACCGGGTTCTGGAGTCCAGTGGGAGACCAACTCGAGGGGTCGAGTCCGGGTCTCCTAACTCCAGAATTGGTAGAGTTGCTTGCCGCTCTCGTAGGGGTCTAGGGGTGTGGGTTTGGCTATTCATCGCGACCGTGGAATCCGTGTTTTATACTGGCTCGTATTGAAAACACGGACGTCCTAGTATATCCAATATTTCATATGATTCTTCTGCTGCGATATCTGTGATGTGATCATGTGATGTTCTGTGATAGATACATTATATAGTATATATGATATATTATATAGACGTTACTTATGTTTTACACCCGCGCTAGCCCTGCCCCGCTCTGCCGTTAGTTACCTAACCTAACGGTGCACGAGGGGACATCGAGGCGAATGCGGATGGCATAAGTGTACGTCATATTTATCTGTGATGTTTAGTTATTTAAATGATGGGACTTCATTAATGTGATTAATGAATTAAAATAAACCTAAGATGTTGTAGAATCGAATTTCAAAATAAAACAGGTAGCTACAGTTCTTGCTTTGCACAGCGGTATATGTGATATATCCTGCACCTTATTCGATGAGGAAAGGACCGAGATCCCTTCACCGGGAGTGACTCCTTTAGAAATAACTGGCAGATGCTACACACTCGGTTTGTGTTTTGATTGCTTTTAAATGTTTTGCTTTGCACAGTGATATATATGATATATCCCGCACCTCATTCGACGAGGAAAGGACCGACGATCCCTTCACCGGGAGTGACTCCTTTAGCAAAACTAGAAAAGCCTCAAAAACACTCCATTTCAAAATTCATTTGATTCTACAACGATATCAAGTTCATTACGCAATAGGTTTTCAGAAAAACCTGTCGTAGCCCTCCGTCATTTCAGATAAGTTGTATATAGTATTCGTGCTGCATTTGTTGGCTTTCGTCAAGGTGCAGTGTGCGGTAGCTATATGCTGCTTATCTGCTAGCATACGATGCGATTGGATTAGGGTAGTCGTGCGGCTTTGTTGGCTTTCGTCAAGGGTCGTGCGGGTGGGTTTAATTCAATCAAGAAATGTACGGGCTGAACTTGACTAGCGGGCTATGGTTTGTTGGCTTTCGTCAAGGTCATAGCACGTTAGGGGCAAAATATTATCGGGAATTTCAAGTGTTGAAATTTGCAATGAGATTGCATACCTTCTATGAGATAGTTGGATCCCGATACCCGCTGCGAGTAAGAGTTACTCCTGGGAGAGTTTTATACATTACAACTAGCCGATCAAGTAGGTATCTAGAAAGGTGTTAACGAGGTTACGCCTCTGGGAAAACGAGGTTTACATTAATTAGGTTCGTGCGAAAGCACGGGGGACCTCCCTCAAAGTACCAACACTGGCCTGGCTGAAAGATTGGCGAACTTGTAGTGTGTAATTAATCCCGGCTAGTCTTTCCTTTTAGGGTTTGAAGGAAGATTTGATAAAAAGCAGTGGGAGCCATCCTGATTAGATAAAATAATAACCAATCTATTCTTGTAAGAGCGCACGCTGAGTGTTTTCTTCTCTCTCTCTCCTGGTAGCGACCATATCACGCCTTAATCAAGATAATAAAATGGATTATTGACCGAACCCACTTGTTATACTGAGCTGGGGAACGTTGGTCCCGCTCCAACTTATAATTGTTATAAGACAGAGCAGGAAATTGGGGAATACCAGATTTCCCGTGCCACCCAAACGAAGAGAGTGCATGCTGATGCATCATCTTCGGGTGTGTTCATTATACAGAACTGTTTCTCAGTATCCTTTACGTCTTGGGTATGTGATACCAGATCAGGATCCCAGATATGTAATCTGTTACATAGGGCTACAGATAGGTAGAGAACTGAGAACGGGTGATAAGTTTCATGAGGCAGAAAACGGGGCAAGAGTTGCAGCCAAGTCTGTTGGTCACTGTCACCCTGTATTACAATACATTGATTCTGAACGAATGTTATTAGATACCGAACCTGATATACAAAATCATATCTGTCTCTTTATTAGTTAAGAAACGGTAAAATTTTGTATTGTTGGATAATGTTTTGAACATTTCCTATATCAAAAGTTGATCGGTACATGCACGTTATCTAAAAGCATTGATGTTCTAAATCAAACTACAGTTCTTAGTATACGGAACACACAAAAGAGGAAGAGTTCAGAACTGAACGAATTCTTCTTGAGGCATTGTAGACTAGGTCAGATCAATGTGACCCGACTAGCTAAAGTTACATATAGATGCATATTTAAATCAGTTTGAATCTACATCTTGTGAAACTTGCCAGTCATGTCACAGAGATAAGATGACCAGAGCTCTGTTTATTGGAAACAGAGAAAGAGTTAGTAAACTCTTGGGATGATACATGTTGATGTATGTAAGGTCCCCTGTCTACATATACCAGGACTAGTTCTTTGTACT
This sequence comes from Agapanthus africanus, assembly GCA_030015575.1. Lineage (NCBI taxonomy): Eukaryota > Viridiplantae > Streptophyta > Magnoliopsida > Asparagales > Amaryllidaceae > Agapanthus > Agapanthus africanus. The sequence goes on along the minus strand of CM057342.1, from coordinate 748,693,760 downwards.
TCATTACATTCTTTGATAATCTCTCAAGATTCAGACATATGTTCCTGTTGAAACATGAGTCCGAGCCTTTTGAGATATTCACAGAATATAAGCGAGAAGTAGAGAACCAATATACGGGTATAAATATTATGTCCTATGATGAGATCAGGGAGGAGAATACTTGTGCATGGAATTCCTGGACTTTTCTAAAGGAGAATGAGATTCTCTCTCAGCATTACTCCTCCGTATACACCATAGCACGATGGTATATCGGGGCGGAGCAATTACACCCTATGTGATAAGGTGTGCTCTATGATGAGTAATACTGAGTTACCTATTTCCTTTTGGGTGTTATGCGCTTGAGAAGCTGCATACCTATTGAATAGGGTTCAAATCAAATAAGTTGCCTACCATCTCATATGTGATATGGAAAGGGAAGAGCCCATGTCTTAAGCTAGTTAAGATTTGGGGTTGTCCATCCTTTGTCTAAAAGCAAAATCCGGACAAGCTCAAGGCAAGGTCTGTTATGTAGAACTGGAAAGGTTCCAGCTATACAAACTACAGCTGATAATTTGAAAGAACCAAAGAGTTCAATAGTTACCAACGAACCTCAGCCTCTCCGCCGATCTAGTAGGGTTCCTCACCCACCTGAGAGATACTTCGGTTTCTCTATGACAGTGGGAGCGAGGATTGCATCATGAGATGATGACCCAACTAGTTTCGAGCTGGCCATCAGGAGTAAGACTCTGTAAGAATGGCTGGATGCTTAGTGATCTGAGATGGAATCCTTATACACCACCAAAGTATGGACTTTGGTTGCTATATCTGAAGGGTTAAATCCCCATCAGGAGCAAGTATATCTTGAGAAGATTACTTGGTGTAGATGGAAAAGTTGAGACTTTCAAAGCTAGACTTGTTAAAGCTTTTCGTCATCGACCAGGCGTGGATAATGATGAAACCTTTTCAAGTAGCTATGCTTAAGTCCATCCAGATCCTACTTGCCACGGCTACATACCATAACTACGATATCTTGCAGTTGGGTGCCATGACTGCTTTTCTAAAATGATGTTTTGGAAGAGAGCGTCTATAAGTACACAGCCAGAGGGCTTCGTAGGCAGTGGGAGCAGCGGAAACGTGTGCAAGATGCTTTATAGGATAAAGCAGGCATCGCGGAGTTGGAACATCTGTTTTGATGTGGTAGTCAAAGAAGTTGACATCATCAAAATGGTAGATGAACCTTGTATAAACAAAAAGGTAGTAGGGAGTATGGTGACGATCCTCGTAGAGTACGTGGATAACATACTCTTGATAGGGAAGGAGTTTCCTATGCTACGCTCGGTCAATCTCCGCTTATCACAATGATTCTCCATAAAGGATCAAAGTGATACCTCCTAAATCCTGGTTTTGGATCTATGAGATAGATCTAATTGGATGTTAGGATTCTCACTAGTTGTAGTGAGATGGTATCAATCGATCCTGGGGAGAATCACTGGAAGGGTTCCAGGGTGATAAAGACGACTGAATGTCAGTCGCAGGCATTGTCTTTACCCTCAGTAAAGGGACGGTATGTTGGAAGAGTTCCAAGCTAGATACCGTGACATACTAGACGATAAAGGCAGGATACATCGCTACTTAAGATGCTACCAAAGAGGATGTTTGGGTGTATATCAGTTCATGAGATGAACTACGTTCCTACCATTGTGAGACAATGGAGTTGTGGCTCATGCCGAGGAACGCCGGTCCCATCAGTGATCCAGACTTATTCTAAGGCAGCATCGCCTGATCATGGAGATAGTTGATCTCCAGGGTGATCAAGGTTAGGAGAGTAGATTCAGAGGACAACACAGCGGATCCACTCACAAAGGCCTGTTCCCAGAGAGAGACTTTTATGGGATGGTTGAGTATGAGATACTTCAAACCACTGCTACAGATGGCCCTAGTGCAAGTGGGAGATTGTTAGTTATATGTATGCCCTAGAGGCCATTACTATACATAGGATGTATATTGTAGTGGATGCTGGGATATATATAGTGAGGACTTTCTTGCTCGACATGATAGTATGCTATCTGGTTGATCTTTACCTTAACGTGTATGCTGATTGTCTCTCTGTTACATGTTGGTAAAGCCCTTAGGATCTGTACTTGACTACCTGGACTATGATGCGGATCATACTAGTGGGGACATGGTAGTCTATAAGTACATCCTTCAAAGTCCCTAGTCGTGGGTGTATCGAGACGGGGCATCGATATACCAGAGTAGACTAGCGTATACCTTCTCGACCCATTTAGATGGGCGATGGATGATCCCATATCCATCGGTGTTTGACATCAGAGATGATATACGGGTGCTCAGCAGAGACTGGGTACACTGGACGGACTCGCCGAGAACTCCCAGATGGTATTATACCTCACGTCAGATGGCAGTTCTCTGGTGACACTGGTACAGAGTAGTCTGTTGACCCGAGATCGTCATAGAGTCTTGTGTGGTTCCCACTGTGCTTTGATTTCCATCTTACCACGTCCAAGAGGGCGTGCAAAACGGTGGTTTTTGGGTACAGTCCCGAATCACATGGAGGCAATGAGCGATAGGAGGGGATTCGTCTCTCCCGGTATAGGGAGTTGATGTTGCGCTGTGTTCGATTGGCTATAACAGGAAATCCCTGGCCAGGGTTGTTGAGATTTACTGGTAAGTGTTACCAGTAGTTTCTCGAACAGTTATAGACCTCATATCGACACGACTTATCGAGTTATTGGGGTCTGACGTTTACCACCCCTAGGCGAGATATGCGACATATCAGACGATCAGACCGGACTGTACGGTAGTGTTACTGGTCGGATTCACTGGAGTGTGAGCGGGCTTGCTCGTCGATCTTCAGATCGCTCAATACCCGGGTGGCCGTTACGTTTAGCAGACCGCTTGCCGCTTGTGGGTGTTTGATATGATCATCACCTGCTGCCGGCGTATTGACGAGTCTTTAGAGTCCTACACAGAGGTTTCCTGGCTCAAGCGAAACGAAATAGGAGCGCATATGAGATATGTGCGGGACCGAGAATAATACGTGTATGTGATACCGTATTCTATTCTCGTGATGAATGTGTCGAATGGTTGTATGCGATATAACCTAGTTATCGAATCAAGGATTGATTCGATAAGCCGATACATTGTATACTAGTCGGTTGTGTGCGACATGACCGGATCATTGAATCAAGTGTTGATTTAATGATTTAATGCATAATTATATATTTGATATATTACTTTGCATTAATTAGTATCGTTTCACTTTAAATGGATTTTCTCACTCGGGTGTGCACATTTCATATGCGATATGATTTGTGCACTTGCTTGTATCATGTTTGATGGTGCATGCCCTTTTTGTTAAGTGTATAGAATTAAACATTGGTTAATGGAATGGTTAGGGTTTACTATTTGATTATTCATTTTATTCATTTGTTTATTTCTTTTTGGAAAAGAAAAAATTGCATGATAAAATGGTGGCATTTTTGTTTCATTCATGAAGCTTCATGAATACTTTGACCATTGCAACCATTTTGTCATCTTGTATAAACCTAACCATTCACTAACCATGATCAATTCTCTACATTAAACCATGGTTACTATTATGATAAGGATGGGTTTTCTTTTCTAATAAAAGACAATTCTTATCATAATATTCTTCTTCTTCTTCCTTCAACTCAAGAAGAAAACCTAAGGTCCATCAATGGTGATTGATGATTAAGAGTGAGAAATCCAATTCTAAAGTCTACCCACTTCCTATTTCTTCATCCTCTACCTCTTGCCAAGTAGTAGAGTGTGTTTTCTTCACAAGTTTCTTGACTTGGTGAAGTCGGAGCTTGATTTAGCGATGCCTCGACGTAGATCATCTTCGGCATGGACATCGACGACCTAGCTCGCTTATTCTCCGATGAAGTCGACGCTAGAGCCCGGATTCTTTTTGGACAGCGGAGAGGACTTCGTTGCGGAGCTATGGAGGTGGAGCACCGGATCTACAAAGGTTGTATTTCCGTTTAAACTTTAGTTAAGCTGTTAACTAGTTTCTTTTTCGCCTAGAAATCTAGCCGACGATCCGTAGTTTAGGGTTTCTCGGCACCGTATTTTTGAAATTGGCATGGTTGATGCCTTGTGAGACCTCATTAGGGTGCCTAGGAACCCTACAAGACAAATGACGATCCTCAGATCGATGAACTAACCTGTACACATGTCACCAGGGAACTGCTATCTGACGTCAGGTATAAGACCAACTAGCATGTTCCCGGCGAGTCCTGTTCGGTGTACTCATAACCCAATGAGCATCTGTATACATCTTAGGTGAACCAAATGATACCGGTGGCTTGTGAGACCAGCCACCGCCCCTCGTCGGGGTCTCGACTGTATACACTAGTCTACTCTGGAGTATCGATGCCCTGTCTCGAAACTCTCACGACTAGGGACCTTTTAAGGATGTGCTTATAGACTACCAGCTCCCACGTATATGATCGCCCTCATACTGCTGGCAGTCAAGCAAGAATCCTAGGAGCTCTATCAACGTGTAATAGTGATCTGTCAGGTCACCTAAAGCAGTACACGATGATAAAGATAAACCAGATAGCATACTATCATCTTGAGTAAGACTGTCCTACTGGGATAGGTCCTCCCTCAATCATTGCAATCACGTGCATGTGATCCAATAATTGACTCTGAGGGCATTATCTCTAACAGGGTCATGTAAATGGAATAACTGAGAATCATGTAAAAGGAATATATCCATGGTTTGGTTCAGTCAAGTTGTATAAATTGGTAATTGAATTCATGGATTCATGTGTTCATATTGAATTGGAATATTATAGATTATAAATTGACTTAAATCATATTCAAGTCAGATTAATCAGACTCAAACCCGAGTCAGACAATCAGAAATGTGAATCGAGGTCTTATAATTGCTAGGGTCCTTAGGGTAATTTATAAAACTTGAGGGGGTTTTATGTAAAAATACTTTTATATACTTTTCAAAATACACCTCAAGTATTTGTTACTCGTCTTTAGAATTGTAATGAGAGTGGATTTTATATTATGACATTTCTAGTGAAAATATCCTAGTTTTTATAAATAAAGGCATTTATCTATAATATTGATTTATTTGAAGTTCATGGTATTTTAGTGTAAAATTTATTATTGTGATTTTTAGAAAAAGGTGGAATATTTATATTATAATAAAATAGATATCTAAGTGGTAAATATACATATTATTATACGAAAAATAATTTTAATAAATATTTTATATTCCAAAAATCTCATTTTTTTAAGATATCGTATTTTAAACCTTTCGAGACCGAATGCTATTTGCGGAGGTCTGAATCTCGCACTACTAAGCCCGAGGATGTGCGATAATCCGCACCATCCCGAACGGGTTCCCCCAAAATGGGTTGTAGCGGCGCTTTGCAAAGATTGTAAAATACTAATCCTTTAGAAAAAGGTTTTATAAAGTAAAAGGTATTTATTTGTAAAAGTGTCAATTTTCCGTATTTTAGATTCTAGGGTTTCCTAAGTCAACTAGCCTATTTCTAAATGGTCTAAATGACAAGTCGTTAGATACCTCAAATCGCCTCTTCACCGCCAATTGTGGCTAGGAAAGTACAAATGAGGAAAGGAGGGATCCGCTCACGAATCACCGTAAGACGGGCCTTTTAAAGTTACCTTTCTCACTTGCCTAGCCTAGACACCACAAAATCAGGTTTAAATAAACGATCGATATCCACAACTTATCGTGTTTTCCTAATAAGATGTATTTATTTAAAAGTGTATCAAAACTAAAACTTTTAGGAATGGTTTTATTAAGAATATGGTATTTAAATGAAAGTATTGTTTTATCGTATTCTAAGTTTTTGATGATATCGTTTTAGGTTGTATATGCGTGTGTGTGGAGGTAGGTCATTATCTCGTGCTCTACTTTAAATGTATAGCAAAGTTAAGGGGTTAAATGTGAAATCGAAATACTGTGGTATTTAAGTGAAAAATACGATAAATTGAAAAGGCTATCATTTCATATGATGAAACTTGTTCCAATTGTTTGTTAAATGTTTAATAGTCAACATAAAGATGTTTAAGCATGAATGTATTGGTGAAAAGTGAAATTTTATAGAAAACCGAATCAGAAATCGGATTTGTTCCGATTCTGTCGGGTTTTGTAATTTCGTATTTTTTGAATAGAAAAGAGGGAAAGAAGTGGGACTTACGGGTTTCGATTAAGCAAGAGAGTGAGGGGGGGACTAAAGGGGTTGCCGAGGCGTTGTTTCGTCGCCGGTTGTTCCTAAAAACGTCGCCGGAATTTCCGCCGGAATTTCGTCGGAGCTTCGCCGCGAACTTGTTTTCAAAGTACACAACTCTTGAGAAGATTTTGAGAGAGTGGGCACAGGATTTTGGGATGAGAGAGTAGAGGGTAGGGGGTTTATTTATAGGGTAGGCTAGGGATAGGGTGGGTGAAGGGTTTTTAATAAAAAAAATTATGAAAATGTGTGAAAATTATTAAAAATTGTAGTAAATGGGGGATAATTAAGTCTCGGGAATCGATCCAATAAATTAGAGCATGCAGGGGGTTAGAGAAGGCGAAGAGGCGAACTTTTGGTGTTGGGGACTCGGCCGTCCGGCCGAGTCCGGCCGGCGGCTCCGGCCCGAGTCGGCGGGTCCGCCGGCCGACTCGGCCGATCCCGGCCGAGTCCGGGGTCGAGGAGGTGGGGGGTCTCATGGGGTAAGCACTGGTATATTTACTTTTTCAAGTGTAGTTCAAGTTTTGGGAGTTATGGTGTTTGGACTGTTGGGCTTCCAAAGGATCTAAAACAAAAACAATATAAAAATAATGTGGGGCAGGGGATTTGAACTCTGGTGGCTTGGTTCAGCAGTGCAAGGTGTTACCAATGAGTTACAAGCTCCTTCTTGTAATTATTGTGGGAAAATAAATACTTAAACTAGTAACAGCAACATTAAATACCCCAAGTATACTTCAAATTTAAATCAATTTTATGTATACAAAAATTGGAGTTGTTACAATCTACCCTCCTTACAAAAATTTCGTCCTCGAAATTTACAACTTTTATTTGAGGACTAGTTTACAAAGAGGTGAGAATATCTTGCACGCATTTCATATTCCCTTTCCCAAGTGGATTCTCCTGGAGTGTCTTTCCTCCACATTACCCGGACCAAGTTAACTTCCTTGTTCCGAAGTGTCTTCACTTTCCTGTCCAGAATCTCCACAGGCTGTTGCTCACAAGACAAGTTAGGCTGTATAGTGAGCTCGGAATGATCAAGAACATGGCTGGGGTCACTCACATACTTTCTGAGTTGGAATATGTGGACCACATTATGCACTCCTTCCAATGAGGGTGGAAGCGCTAAGCGGTATACCACTTCACCGACTCGTTCGAGTATGTCGAACGGTCCAATATATCTCGGACTTAATTTACCCCGTCTTCCAAATCGGATCACTCCGCGGTTCGGAGATATCTTCAAGAATACATGATCTCCTGGCTGGAACTCCAAGTGTCGTCTCTTTGCATCAGCCCAGTGCTTCTGTCGATCTTGGGCTATGCGCATCATTTCCTTGATAGTACGAACTACATCAACGGTCGCTACTATCATCTCTGGTCCAAGAAGTTCCCTATCTCCGATGTCGTCCCAACGTAATGGTGATCGACACTTCCTTCCATACAATGCTGCAAAAGGTGCCATTCCTATGCTTGCTTGGTAGCTGTTATTGTACGCGAACTCCACAAGATGCAGGTGATTTTCCCACGATCCTTTGAAGTCTAGCATACACGCTCTGAGCATATCCTCCAAGATCTGAATAGTTCGTTCCGACTGACCATCTGTTTGTGGATGATAAGCCGTGCTGAAATTCAGACTTGTTCCCAAGCTTGCTTGCAGACTCTGCCAAAATTGCGATCGGAACCTAGTGTCACGATCGGAGACAATGCAGACCGGTACTCCATGAAGTCTCACAATTTCCTGTATGAGTTCATGGGTATCAGAGATAGTACATTATGAAGAGTTTAAATCTTAAATAGATTATTACCTTCATGTACTTATTTGCTAGTGTCTCAGTTGATTGGCCAACTCGAAATGGGATGAAGTGAGCCAACTTTGTGAGTCGATCCACAATGACCCATATAGCATCGTTACCCTTTGTGCTGCGAGGAAGATCAGTTACAAAATCCATCGTGATATGTTGTCACTTCTATTCTGGGATTGGTAACGGTTGAAGTAGTCCAGCTATCCTGTGATGTTCAGCCTTTACTTGCTGACACACCAAGCATTTTGCGACACTTCTGGCTACTTCACGCTTCATTCCATTCCACCAATAATTCTGACGTAGATCTTTGTATATTTTGGTACCTCCAGGATGTACTGAGTAGGGAGAGCTGTGAGCTTCTTTCATTAACTCTTCCCGAGACCTTTTGGTATACACAATCTGCTGCCGTGTCTCAAAAATCCGTCTTCATGGATGATGAAGTCTGTTCTGAGTCCATTCTCCACTTGTTCTCTGATCCTTTGCAACTTAGCATCACTTGCTTGAGCTGCTTTGATCTGATTGACAATGGTTGATTGAACTTGTAGATTCATCAAACTTGAAGCATTACCTGGCATGACTACCTCAATCTCCATCTGATGCAAGTCTTGTTGAAGCTTCCACTGAGCGGTGAGATTCATCGATAATGGTTGGCGACTAAGAGCATCAGGGCATCTTATTCCCAAAATCCTGCGGGCCCCCCGATATTCCCAAAAATCCTTTCAAAACACAACACTGCACGTTGAGTTCGCATGACCAGTTTAACCCGTCAATCGGAGGTTCCTTCGCTCAAAATGCGAGGGGTAATTAACAGCAGGTTAGTCTACGGCTGCCGGAGATTCGGATCCCCACAATCAATAAACCCCAGCCTACCTTAGGCAGGGGATCTGTACTACGCCTGACAAGTGCGCGCGCATTCCCATCTCAATGGGGTGACGAAAAACACCCTACAGCCTCTGCTGTGGGAGACCTGTGTCTGGGTGCGGCCCCGGTTCCTCTCGATGAGGTCCCTCAAATCCCCGGGCGAGGTGGCCCTCGAGCCGTCGTGGCGAGCCCCCTCTGCGCGACCCCGTCGAGGGAGGGGGTATCGATCGTGCCTGTGGACAGGCGAGGTGACCGACATCTCCTCAGGAGGGTAAGGGTCGCGAGGAGGCTCGAGGCGAGGCGCTCTGGCGGCGGGTCTTGGTGTGGAGCCGTGGGGCGCCCAGCGGGCCTCAGGGAGTATCGGCCTGTGAGATCTGTGGCCAGGAGTCGTAGCCTGCCGGTGGTCAGCCGTGCCGACGAGGGCAGAGCCTTCTGGAGGTGGAGGAGCGCGATTTGGGGCCAGGCCCGGCCGTTTGGACGTGGACGAGCGCCTCCACGAGGGACTGTAGCCGATCTACTCGGCTGGCGAGGGCGTTGATGATGGTCACCGGAGGAGCTTCATCCACGCCTCCGATGAGGGGGAGGCAACGGCTGGTACCTGGATTTTCAGGGTGGTTGCTTGCCATGTGGATGGAGATCGGAAGGCTAACTTTGTTTTTTGTGGAGTTTAGTTTGCTACAGACGGCGCCAACTGATGGAGGTCCTTTTCTGGTCTCCTTCAGATGTTGTCTTCCATCGATCTCCCGGTGGATTTTGGAGGTGATCTCCTGTTGCGTGTGGGTCTTAATGGGTTTTGAGGAGATTAGTGATTTGAGGAGTTTAGCGCCGAGTATCTGTAAAGAAGTCCCGGGGTGGTTTGGTACCACCGAGGACCCTCCGACGATCAAGTTAGCACGAGATCCGAGCAGAGTAACGGCTAAGTGGAATGAAAATGGCTCACTTGACCCCTCTGTGATGGGGGTTTATATAGTGGCGGCAACACGCAGCAGCAGGCGCGAGAATCCTGCGGGCAGTTACGCTCCCAATGTCACGCCCGCGTAAAGAGCGGATCGCCCATTAATGGGGATCGTGATGGCGTGGAACGTGGGATGTTGCTGGCGGAGAATCTGCGCATGGCGAGATTTGCGGAGCGGCAGTTACGCCTGCGAGTGGTGGAGTTGGTCGGTCGTAGGACCGAGGAAGATGGTCTCGGCTGGGGAGCTCGGGGACGAGCTGTTGGATATAGTGCCCTCAAAGTCAATTATTGGATCGCAGGTACGTGATTGCAATGATTGAGGGAGGACCTATACCGGTAGGACAGTCTTACTCGAGATGATAGTATGCTATCTGGTTTGCCTTTATTATCGTGTACAGTTTTAGGTGACATGATCACTATTACACGTTGATAGAGCCCCTGGGATCCTGCTTGACTACCAACAGTATGATGGCGATCATATACGTGAGAGTTGGGTAGTCTATAAGCACATCCTTAAAAGTGGTCCCTAGTCATAGGAGTTTCGAGACAGGGCATCGATACTCCGGAGTAGACTAGTGTATACAGTCGAGACCCCGACGAGGGGCGGTGGCCGGTCTCACAAGCCATTGGTGTCAGTTGGACTACCTAAGATGTATACAGGTACTCATTGGGTTATGAGTGCACCGGACAGGACTCACCGGGAACCTGCTAGTTGGTATTTATACCCAGCGTCAGATAGCAGTTCCCTGGTGACATGTGTACAGGTTAGTTCCTCGACCTGAGGTCGTCATTTGTCTTGTGTGAGTTCCCACTGTGCTTTGATTACTACCCTACCATGGCTCAAAGGAGTCGTGCAAACATGTTTTAGTTGGGTACAGTCCCGAGCCACATGGAGGCAAGTGAGCGGATCGGCAGGGGATTCGTCTCTCCCGATATTGGGGGTGAGATCGCGCTGTGTTTAGGAGAGCTATTACACCAAGTCCTTGGCCAAGGCAGGTGAGAATTACTGGTAAGTATTCCAGTAGTTTCTCAGGGTGTTCAGGGCTACTCTCCGACACGACTTATACCGCTATTGGGGGTCTGACGTTACCAGCCCCCTAGACCCGATATGCGATGCTCATAGACGAACGGACCGGACTGTACGTATATTGTCACTGATAGGCTCAGTAGGGTTCCAGGATGAGTTCGCTCAACGGCTTCCCTTTCGGTCAGTACATAGGCAGCCGTTACGCACAGCTAGTGCCGCTGACGTGCTTGTGGTTAAACCCACTGCCAGGGTACTGGCGAGTCTTTAGAGTCCCCCACAGATAGTTTCCCAAGTTCGGGCGAAACGTTGTAGAGGCCGTATGATTTTATGGCAGGGTTCGAAAATGCACGTGCACTTGTGCACGTGTCATATTTCGGACAGATAATACTGGTGGGCTTTGATTTAAGCCGGATCCAAGTATTATATTGAGTCGGAATATTTTAGTCTCTCGTATTCGTATTCGGTCGGAATACGGATACAGGTATGTATATACAGGTGATGAGTATTCTCGTAATCCGTTACGAGAATATTTTAGAAGATGCATTTCTTTTTGGGTTAATCATTTTGGTTTAAATGATTAATGTTTTGGAAAGTGTGACTCATGTTAATGAGTCATTGATTCTAGCATGTTCACTAATGACTCATGTTAATGAGTCATATAATGAATCATGAAGAATTAATGACTTTTGTTTTGGGTGTGATATTTTAGGGTTGAGCTAGAGATATTTTGGTAGAAAATTTTCCTTGATATTTCATCATAAAACCTTATATATATCATCACCATTATTTTGGGCAGCCAAGGGCAATTTTTGATGCTTGGTTATTTTGCTCACTAGATTTTTCATGAGTTCACAATTTCCATCTCTTTGCTTCTTCTTCAACCTCCACCCTATCCCTCTCATGTGATGAGAACCCTAGGGTGATTGAGACAGAGTATTCTACTCATTCTCTACTTCATCTTGAACATGTCGGTTAGCATACTTCATATCCGAGTTGCCTCGGTATAGAGGCGGGAGCCCGTTTAAAGATCCGTTGACGTGGTGCCACCTCGATAAGGAGACAAGAGATCGGAGTTGCCGTAAGGAGAGTGGGATGATGGCTAAAAACCGAAGGATACGGATCGATCGGTATAGCCTTTCTACCTCTTTACAGTTTGTTAGTTTAGCGTTAATGGAAAGATCCGGATTATAGTATGCGATAGCGCCAGTTGTAAAAGTTTTTGATCCGCGTTTGGCGTCAGAATGACGGCCGGGACGCTGCCGTAGACTTACACGAGCGAGAGGGCCGAGGAGTCTTGGTCCTGTGGCAGCTCGGGGCGAGCTGAGAGGCCGAGGAGGCCAATTTTCAGAGGGCTCTGAGATGAGCCAGCTTGTGCTTGCAGGTTGGATACAGGGGTGGCCTGGTCGGCTCCTGTGGGCCCTTTCTTCTGAGTTCTGAGACACGTCATCTGCCACGTGACTTGATCTTGGAGATCACCAATATTGAGCATCATCATCATCAGTTATCCGTTTAGCTGCTTGTTTGGAAATGGGAACTTCATTCAATTCACGTGATGATTTAATACCAAGGCGGCCCCTGTTAGTTGGTAAACAAACTTGCCGTCAGGTAAGGACTCCGATCCACAGGATCCAGCACCGTGATAAGTAAAGCCGTCGAGCTAAAGTAGTAAGAAGACATCTTTCTAAGATGTCATAGATTATTGCTTTCAAGTTATTTTAGTTGCAAATTTGAGAAATAAGATTAATTAATGGTTCTAGATGATTTTTTACCATATCGGTACTTTGAAATTGACTCGTTAACTTCTAGGTTATAAGCTTATAATAATGCACTTATAAAATTTAAATGTTGATAGATGGGTTTTGGTCAACCTGTCGGACCATATTATTAATGGGCTTGAGTGTGAGTCCGATCCGTATATACTCGTCGGGTAACTGGATGAGTCCGAGTCTATAAAAAATAAATGGATATGGGTCTAAGACATGCTAAACCCATCTACGGGCCTACTTGATCTCTGACGAACTTCTATCTAGGCCAGTCAATGGGTCAGGCCTAGACCTAGACCCGATCCAGACCAGCTGATAAAATCCAGATATGGTATAAGCTTGTCTAGACCGAGTCCCGATCCGACCCGACCCATACAAATTTAATAACTACATAATAAATGGGTCAAGTATGAGTGTGTTTGTTCGTACCCATTTAGACCCGACCCATATATCTTACATTAATAATTAATCTAGACCCTAATCTATTTGTATGCCAAGTAGCATAGTTCTTAAGTCTTTAACTTCTAATTTTCTCCCTATGTCTCTCATCTACATCTACATCTACATCACTTTTCAAGTTAGTTTTTTATATGATGTGGATTATTATTGAGTCATATCAGCTGCTAATTTTACAAATTCTAACTATTAATCATTGATTTTATTATATTTAAACATTTGAAAGTTATCCCTAAACTTTTGAGTCACACTAATACACTTATAAAAATTAAAGTTAATTCTATATATGATGTGGATTTGAGTTGATTTTTATTATTTTATTCATATATTTCTTGATTTTCTTGCCATTGGTATATAATTTGTTGGAATTTTTAGTTTAAAAAAAAATACAAAATGCATATACACCGCATAATCCACTTATGCAATATGTGGTCTTCAACTGAATGGGGCTTCCATAATATTGAACTTAATTTTTAAAGTTGTAAATGAGCATATGTAATCTCAATCTCCGTAAATATCATAGAATTCCAATAATCTTTATTGCAATAATGAACTCTAAATTCAGCATATGATTTGCTTCATGTCTTTTATTAATACTTTGCATGCCCCTTTGCATGCCACTTTGCTTTAGGAGAATGATTTATTTAGAGTTAGGAAATACTTTTGCCCTTTCCTTTTTTTCTCTCTCTTTTAAAGTTTTCGCTTTTCAAATTTACTTGGATTTTTAACTGTAAAATATCATCACCGTTTTATATTGCCATGTAAATCTTTAACGATGCCTCGAAGAACAATTTTTTTGTAATTTCAATACTTTTGATCGGTATATGGTAGCCATAGAGGCTATTAATGTACTAATGTAACATGCAGTTCAAAGGATTTAAAATTTCTTGTTATTTGACAATTTTTAAGCAAGATTAAATGTGTTTAGAAAAGGATAAGTTTCTTTACTTTTTATTATTTCGGAAAATATATCTACTTATCAAATTATAAAATAGTCGACAATTAATATAAAAATAGTTGCTAATTTAGCAACTGCGTGATAAACTTTATTGATAGTATACAAGAACTAAAAATGAATAAATACAGATACAAACCTTCTTAAATATTACTGATTGATATACCTTATTAATTAGGAACATCACAATATGCAATACATGATAAGGTTTTGTTTTGATCGTTGTCTCTTTTACCCAAAAGGTAGTAGAAACATAGAAGATAAATAAAAAAAGCTAGATTATAACAGCTTGATTACCTTGATCTTTTTAGATAAATATCTTAGGTTTATAACTTACTTCTGGAATAACTTGATTTTTGAGATATATGCCTTCTATCTACCTATCTTAAATCTTTTTAAGATAATAGGTGGAATAAATTAGACATCCCCTCATAAATGGGAGACCCAGGCTCGATCCCGGGTCTTCCGAATGGGCTACTCTAAGCGACGTCTACCTATCTTAAATTATTACAAAGATAGGTGGAATAAATTAGACATCCCCTCATAAATGGGAGACCCGGGCTCGATCCCGGATCTTCCGAATGGGCTACTCCAAACGACGTCTACCTATCTTAAATTATTACAAAGATAAGTTATTAGGAGAATTTTCAGTCTTAAAATCTTTTCGCAAGATGACAATAGAGTAAATTTCTCTTATACCAATTTATGAAGAAAACTTTGTATTGTTAAATAACTTTTAATTATTATAATTTTAAATTGTTGAGATGTGTGATTAAAATAGTCCCAAATTGGAAAAACTGTGAGAGATACATGGGTCTAAAATATAAGATGAGACAAAGCTTAACAATACTTAAGTCTTATTGTTGAAACCTACTTATATCTAAAGCCTATTTACACTCTTAAATAAATATAAAAGATCTAATATAAATCAAGTATACTACTCATTGTTTATCTTATGATCTTTTACATTATTAATGCATAAAAATACCCTTGCAAAATTATTTTTCCAAATTTTACTTTTACAGAGTAAAATTTCGATTTAATGTTGGATGATTTATTTCTCATTTTTCCCTAAATAAAACAATTTAATAAATGTTTAAGCTTCTAAACCGATTTTAACAAATACATATTATAGCAAGGATAAAATATAATTATATCGAATTGCATTGTTCTAATAATGACTATAAAGGAATGTTAAGATTATCAAGCAATATTAGCTTTCAAGTTTTACATGTTGCAATATTTTTGTTCCAAACGCGCATATATTATAACTCATGTAATTTGCGATCTATCTCTACATATGAATATAATATTTATATAATGGTATTAAACATTGCGTTAGGAGAGTAAAATATCTAAATTAACATAGACAATAGATGCCCATTAATCAACTCCTAATGCAGTTTTGAAAGCCATGCCATGTCTGTATAATAATATAAATATGTATAAAGTTTCCTTTATATGAAGTGGGCCCCACGTGTGATGCTGGGTCACTAGCTAATATAATATATATAAAGGTACAAGAGAGAACGTTTCTTGAAATATTGGCTGATTTATCTTAGCGGAAAAATTGTTATTTGGTCCCCATTTAATTCTCTTGTTATGCTTGGGCCATTAAATTATTTTTATTTGCTCCTTGATCAATATTTATTAAGCTTTTATCCAATACCGCTAGCTTTTATAGCGGAAAATTATGATCGGCCCCCTCCATCAGAATCTTTCTATTTTCTCTCACTACATAGGTGCTACTGACAAAATATTGACAATTTTATGTGTTATAACATGCAAAATATTAGAAAAAATTTAAATCTAAAATTTCACGATTTTCGTTTGATACTGCAAAAAAATAAAAAAATTCAAAGAACACCAAAAGTTGACATTTTAAAAAAATTCGCAATTCTCATATGCTATACAGCTTTAGCATGTAAAATGGTAAAATTTTGAAGGAAACATAAAACTTTAGATTTTTGAAAATTTAACAATTTTCATGTCTCGTATAGCATGCATAATATTAAAAAAACAAAATAAAACAGAAAATATTTTTTAAAAATATAGAAAACCCTAAAAAAACAGAAAATTCTTATGATTTTTGAAGATTTTGCGATTTTTATGCTATAACAAGCAAAATATTATAAAAAACCAAAGATTTCAAAAAAAAATTGAGATTTTCGTGTGGTACAGTATGTAAATATTGGAAATTTGAAGAAAAGACATTGGGATTTTTTAAAATTTTATGATTTTCATATGTTAGGTGTTCCTAGTCATCCGGGGTTTTAGTCACTCGAACCAGATTCGTTTGTTCTGTTAGGTTTTTAATAGCAATTGGCGGTATTTTCATTTACTTCTCGTGGCTTTTTTGTCTCCCTGATATCCGGAAGTTCTCCAAAAATATGAGCAAATAAAATATTGAAAAACTGAAGAAAATAGAAAATTCTGAGAATTTTTAAACTTCATGACATGCAAAATAATGAAAAGGAAGGAAAATAGTTCTCTCTCTCTCCATATTTTGCGATTTCCATGTGTCATCATACAAAATAAGGAGAAGTGAAGAAAACAGAAAATCTTTGAGATATCTAAAAATGTTGAAAAATTAAAAAAAACCCCTAAAATTTTAGGATTTTTTTATATAAAAAATGCAATTTTCATGCTCTCTAGCAAGCAAAATTAAAAAATTTGTTATACCCAGTTCCACTGTAAATATCTTCCGTATTTTAAATAGATACTTCCCCCCAAAATTTTCTATTTTAAATTTTTACAATTATTATTTCCCTAAATTTTCTAAATTTAATTTCAAATTTTAATTTCTTAACCTAAATCTTAAACCCTAACCCTTTTACTAGCTCGGCCCATAACCCACACCCTACACTACCCGACTCGACCTGCACTCCCCAACTCCCTCCTTCTCCCCTTCTTTTCTTTCCCGCCTCTCTTCCCACGTCCCTCTCCTCTTTCGTCGCGATGTCGCCT
The DNA here is from genome assembly GCA_030015575.1 of Agapanthus africanus. Taxonomy (NCBI): domain Eukaryota; kingdom Viridiplantae; phylum Streptophyta; class Magnoliopsida; order Asparagales; family Amaryllidaceae; genus Agapanthus; species Agapanthus africanus. The sequence continues at coordinate 748,676,738 of CM057342.1, read as the reverse complement.
AAAAACCCACGCCACCTCCGCAACGAGCTCGCCTCGACTCCAACGACCCGCGCCTCTCTTTCCCCAACGACTCCTTCCCCACTCGTCGCGCTGCCTCCGCGAGACCCGCGCCCTCCAACGGCCACGACTCAGCCGTGGTCCTAACGTCTCCCTGAGATCCCTTTTCCCCCGAATCCTCACCTGCGCTCCTCGATCTCGCCATCAAATCCTCTCCCCACACACACTCTCTCTCTCACACTCACGATCTCCCTTCCTCCTCTCTCCAACGAACCCTACGATCACCACCACCGCAGCTCCCCCCCCCCCCACGAACCGCTTCTCACCGACGAATCCCCAACGACTGTTGCGAGATCTCCGCCCTTAGCACTCCATCGCCTAGCCCCAGCCATGAGCTCGAGCCGCCACTACACCCCACCGCTCCACTTCGTCGCCTCCATCTTCCTTACCCCCGAGCAACCCTAGTGTAAACCCATCGTCGGAGCTCCCCCTCACACCTCCCTCTCCTGAGACCTCCTGCACCCGTCGTTTGTCGACTCCTAAACCTCTCCCCGCCGCTGGCCCCGATCTCACCGCTGCCGTCACCAAGCTCTTCCTCCACTTGCAACGCCTCATCGCCCCCGCCGACGAGCTTCAACAGCCGGCCACCCCATCGATCCAAGTCTCATCTTGTTCTCCCCTCGAAGCCGAGCTCCCCCACCCACCTGTAGCGACCCTTCATCGCCCTTCGACGCCCGCAGCCGCTGCCTCTCACCACCGACGCGACTCTTTGCCTCTCTGCCATCTGCAGCAATCCCCAACACGTCACCGACAAAGACTAAGCTTCACTCAAGCCCATGCCTAGACCGTGCCGCGAGCTCAAGCCATAGCCTAGTCCAAGCCTTGTTGTTGCTATCTTGTTGGTTGCTGCCCGTGTCGTGTCCGTGCCACACCGTGCCCGCGCCACACCGTGCCCGCCTCCGTACCACCGCATACCCAGACATGTCGTGTCCCGTGCCCACTCCCTGTGCCACATCGTACCCAGTCCTCGTGCCACCCCCCGTGCCACACCATGCCCGATCCAGTGCACGCACCATGCCGCTCCCGCACCACGTCCCGAGTCCAGACCGTACTCGGTACTGTGTCGCGCCGTGTCACGCACCAAGCCAGGACCGCGCCCACTACCGTATTACACTCGCATCGTCACCGTGCCCGGTACCGGATCTCCACGCGTCGCGCTCGCGCCACGCACCGTGTCCAGCATCGCATTGTCTCGTGTGTCGAGACGAAGCCCGCAAGCGGTGTCGCTTCTATATCAGCGACTGAGGCAAGTGTTCTCACATGCTTACATGCTAATGATATACACATCTGATTTAATACTTAATTAGACTATATACACCGATGTGTATAATCAAGATCGATCGATGTAAAGTTCTAGATCAAAACATATCTTAAAATGGCGAAACTCATGATGTTTAGACCCTAATATTGTTAACGCTGTGTACAAATTTGGTGGCAAATCGATACCAATTCCACATAAGTGACGCCCTAACCTTAATACCGAAACTTACAATTTACCGAACACCTGACACTGTAAAATTCATAATTAATTCTAGAAAAATCCAATCGCAGTGTTCTCGGGTTCGTTGTGAAGGGTACTGCATAATAATTAACCCGACATGTAGCTTTACTATTAGATATATCCTCTGAATATCGAAAATAAGGAACTTACCTGACCTTGGACTGCTGTCCAGAACAGGAACTTACCCTTGACATGCATTTGAACCCCCGAAACCTTAATTTTTAATTGTGATAGTGTGCAGAGCAAATTACCGTTCCGTAGGCAATTGTTTCATCTTTCCAATGGTACCAGTTTTACTAAATTCCAGTATCTTTTGGTATTTAAATCATATTTTAAACGGATGACTTGTACGACGGTTTTCTGTCATTTCAATTTGCACCCTTCGTCAGTAATCTGATCGTAACTCCTAAACCACAATGAATATTGTTGATCCGTCTCTTGTTCTGTAAAGTTAAGTCATAACCCTACAATTAGTTGAACAGTAGCGTCGTCTAATCGTGCTCCCAACTGGAAATAAAACGTGTTACGAAACGGATTTCCAGTTCAAAAATTTGATTTCCAGCAGTGAACGCTTAAAATGAAATGACCATAACTAGCAAACCTGAAATCCAATTGACGCGAAACCAATTTTGATGGACAGATAATTAAACATACTGCTTACCCCTTTTATATTGTTTTGCTTAATTCTGCACGTGTGGCTTATAGAAAATTTGCGAGTGGTATGACACTGGCTGCTATATTTTATTCGTATTACAATTAATTGCATTCTCATCATATCATGTAGCGGTTATATCCTCATTTAAATAGTGGTCATAAAACCTTGATAACCTAGTGATCATGGTACATTACCCAGTGATAGATATTAGTGTTTGGATTGTGGCAAGTACGTTAGTGTTAAAGCGTGATTGAATAGTGAAAATGACACGTACTTGTACACAATCAGCGGGCCCAGTTAACTATTGCATTATTGACGCCTATCACTGGGTACCAGTCGAGACATGCTTGATGGAGACCCTGTCTCCAGTTCTCGCGTAGACTTGTCATGGAGCAACTAGTATTTGGATTCATGCTTGATATTTGATGTAGACCGTGGGTGTGGGATAGTTTGAGTGTGAGTTCGATCAACGGAATCTCAGGAGTCCCACTGCCGGCATATACAGCGATTTCGGGAGTCGTGTGGGTGATATTACTGATTATTAGCGAGCGTGATTCGGGCCCGTGTTCCCTTGCTCCTAGGGTCTACCCTTGGGTTGGGGATACTCCTGCGGTGGTTGACGCTCACACTTGAACTGACGATAGGTTTAGCAGCCTGAACAGTGAGCCTTAGAGACTAATAGGTTTAGTGATATGGATATGCATTAATTACTGATTCGATATACCTGCTTTATTGTTTGCATGTACCGATTATTTCATGCTCGTGTCATCGTTCTATTTTTACTGCTTCATGTTCATCATCATTGCACGTGTTTATATATATATATATATTGTTATTGTGTCGCTCTGACGACCTGAGTATGCATGCTCAGAGTGAGAGGTGGGCTTAACTCGGATCAGGATCTGTCGTGCCTCGAGAATATTGCGGACATTTAGATCAGCCACGTCAGCGATGTTTTTTCCTTGATTTCCATCTGGTTAGTTTTATATCTATTTTGGTAGTATTTAGTGACTGCATTTCTCTTTACCTGTGCTATGATTACTTATTATCACGTAGTGCTAGAAGCCGAAGTGTGACTACGGCAGTATATTTTCTCGACCGTAGGAGCATGACTGGCCTTGTCACCCCTCGTATTCCGTATTTTGGGATGCGGGACGTGGCAAAATTGAAGAAAATAGAAAATTTTAAGATTTATGAAAATTTCACTATTTTCATGTACCATATAGCATACAAAAAAATTGTAAAACCGAAGAAAAGATTTTTTTTATATAAGTTATAAAAAAATATAGTGGTTTTCGTGTACTATATAAGCAAGATACTGAAAAACAGACAAAAACAAAAAAAATTGATGCCTTTAAAAATTTGCAATCTTGATGTAATATAGTAAGCAAAATATTTGAAAATATTAGGATTTTTGAAAATTTCACGATTTTCGTGTGCTGTACAGCGTGCAAAATATTGAAAACTTTTAGAAAATGGATTTTTTTTGAATTTTAAAAAAATAATTCACGATTTTCATGGGCTGTATAATATCAAAATACTGAAAAATTAAAGGAAACAAATTTTTTTTTGGATTTTTGAAGATATTGCGCTTTATGTGTTCTATAAAAAAGCATAATTTTTTTGAGATTTTTGAACAATTTTCATATGCTATGCATTTAAAAAATATTGAAAAATAAAAAAATGAATTTTTTTCCTTCGGATTTTTGAAAAATTTGTGATTTACGTGTGCATAGCAAGTAAAATATTGAATAACAGAAAAGTTTAAGATTTTTGAAAATTATGTAATTTTTATGCAGCAGCGTGCAAAATATTGTAAATTTGAAGAAAGCGAATAATATTAGGATTTTTTTTTTAAATTTCACGATTGTCATATATTGTAGCATGCAAAATATTGAAAAACAAAGAAAACATAAATTTTTGGAAATTTCATGATTTTATGCATGCTATTGAGAATATTGAGAAAATTGAAGAAAACAGAAAATTTTGAAAATTTTGTGATTTTCATGTGTTATGTCATTTGATAATATTGAAATACTGAGAAAATAAAAAATATTTTATTTTTGAAGATTTCATGAATTTCTGATGCTATAGCAAAAGCAAAATATTAGAAAATTGAAGAGAACGAAAATATTGAGATTTTTAAAATTTCCCTATATTTGTGTGGCCCGTGTAAAATGTTAAAAATTTGATGAAAACAAAAAAAATTTGGACTTTTTGTACATTTTGTGATTCTCTTATGCTATAAGCAAAATATTGGAACACATAAACAAAAAGAAAATTTTGATATTTTAAAAAAGTCGTCGATTTTCGTATAACAAGTAATTTGCTTGCTATGCACACGGAAGAAAAACGCCCAAGTAGCAAGTTAATCCTTCATATATTTTACATATGAAGGCCGTAAATATGAGATATTAGAACCTACAAATCATATAACAATAAACCTTTAAATTATTATGGTTTTTCTTGATTTTGGACTTCGTACCCGCACACTGCGTTGCTAGCATTAATTAAAGCACGAAACCTTCTTTCCTTGTTAACCACAGATAATTAGTTCGTATTAGCACAATCACACACCACAATCCAAATGCAATGTCATTTATTAAAAAGTCGGATATAAACCTTTATAAAATCTCTTATGGAACTTAGCTTCAATGTTGATCCCATTTTGTTACTTTCATCAATACTGTTACGATAACATTCCAAGATTATTACTTTCCTGAGTATAACTATGATTTTCTGTTTAGGTTTACATCCTCCTTTCAAAACTCTAAAATGCAAACTTAATTCTTCCACCACATCTGATTTAATGCTTAATTAGACTATATACACCGATGTGCATAATCAAGATCGATCGATGTAAAGTTCTAGATCAAAACATATCTTAAAATGGCGAAACTCATGATGTTTAGACTCTAATATTGTTAACAAACGCTGTGTACAAATTTGGTGGCAAATCGATACCATTTCCACACATAAGTGACACCCTAACCTTAATACCGAAACTTACAATTTACCGAACACCTAACACTGTAAAATTCATAATTAATTCTAGAAAAATCCAATCGCAGTGTTCGCGGGTTCGTTGCGAAGGGTATTGCATAATAATTAACCCGACATGTAGCTTTACTATTACATATATCCTATGAATATCGAAAATAAGGAACTTACCTGGCCTTGGACTGCTGTCCAGAGCAGGAACTTACCCTTGTCATGCATTTGAACCCCTGAAACCTTAATTTTTAATTGTGATAGTGCGCGGAGCCAATTACCGTTGCGTAGGCAATTGTTTCATCTTTCCAATGGTACCGGTTTTACTAAATTCCAGTATCTTTTGGTATTTAACTCATATTTTAAACGGATGACTTGTACGACAGTTTTCTGTCATTTCAGTTTGCACCTTTCGTCAGTAATCTGATCGTAACTCCTAAAACCACAATGAATATTGTTGATCCGTCTCCTGTTCTGTAAAGTTAAGTCATAACCCTACAATTAGTTGAACAGTAGCGTCATCTAATCGTGCTCCCAACTGGGAGTAAAACGTGCTACGAAACGGTCTTCCAGTTCAGAAATTAGATTTCCAGCAGTGAACACTTAAAATGAAATGACCATAACTTGCAAACCTGGAATCCGATTGACGCGAAACCAATTTTGATGGATAGATAATTAAACATACGGCTTACCTCTTTTATATTGTTTTGCTTAATTCTGCACGTGTGGCTTATAGAAAATTTGCGAGTGGTATGACACTGGCTGCTATATTTTATTTGTATTACAATTAATTGCATTCTCATCATATCATGTAGCGGTTATATCCTAATTTGAATAGTGGTCATAAAACCTTGATAACCTAGTGATCATGTTACATACCCAGTGATAGATATTAGAGTTTGGATTGTGGCAAGTACGTTAGTGTTAAAGCGTGAATGAATAGTGAAAGTGACGCGTACTTGTACACAATCAGCGGGCCCAGTTAACTATTGCATTGTCGACGCCTATCGGATATATGTAAGTGTAACTATAACTGGTATGAAACGGTTATGGAAGCACTTATATTAGTGTCATAGGTAAGACATCGAATACTGTCCATTTATCTTGGGTACCAGTCGAGACATGCTTGATAGAGACCCTGTCTCCAGTTCTCGCGTAGACTTGTCATGGAGCGACTTGTATTTGGATTCATGGTTGGTATTTGATGTAGACCGTGGGTGTGGGGTAGTTTGAGTGTGAGTTCGATCAACGGAATCTCAGGAGTCCCACTACCGACATATACAGCGATTTCGGGAGTCGTATGGGTGATATTACCGATTATTAGCGAGCGTGATTCGGGCCCGTATTCCCTTACCCCTGGGGCCTACCCTTGGGTTGGGGATACTCCTGCGGTGGTTGACGCTCACACTTGGACTAACGATAGATTTAGCGACCTGAACAGTGAGCCTTAGAGACTAATAAGTTTAGTGACATGGATATGCATTGATTACTGATTCGATATACCTGCTTTATTGTTTGCCTGTACCGATTATTTCATGCTCGTGTCATCGTTCTATATTTACTGCTTCATGTTCATCATCATTGCACGTGTTTATATATATATATATATATATATATATATATATATATATATATATATATATATATATATATATTGCTATTGTGTCGCTCTGACGACCTGACGACCTGAGTATGCATGCTCAGAGTGAGAGGTGGGTTTAGCTCGGATCAGGATCTGTCGTGCCTCGAGGATATTGCGGACATCTAGATCAGCCACGCCAGCGCTGTCTTTTCCTTGATTTCCATCTGGTTAGTGTTGTATCTATTTTGGTAGTATCTAGTGACTGTATTTCTCTTTACATGTGCTATGATTACTTATTACTACGTAGTGCTAGAAGCCGAAGTGTGACTATGGCAGTATATTTTCTCGACCGTAGGAGTATAGTTGGCCTTGTCACCTCTCGTATTCCGTATTTTGGGAAGCGGGGCGTGCCAAAATTGAAGAAAATAGAATATTTTAAGATTTATGAAAATTTCATTATTTTCATGTACCATATAGCATACAAAAAAATTGTAAAACCGAAGAAAAAGTTTTTAAAAAATATAGTGGTTTTCATGTACTATAAGCAAGATATTGAAAAACGGACAAAAACAAAAAAAAATTGATGCCTTTAAAAATTTGCAATCTTGATGTAATATAGTAAGCAAAATATTGAAAATATTAGGATTTTTGAAAATTTCACGATTTTCGTGTGCTGTACAGCGTGCAAAATATTGAAAACTTTTAGAAAATGGAATTTTTTTGAATTTTAAAAAGATAATTCACGATTTTCATGGGCTGTATAATATCAAAATACTGAAAAATTAAAGGAAACAAAATTTTTTAGGATTTTTGAAGATATTGCGTTTTGTGTGTTCTATAAAAAAGAATAAATTTTTTTGAGATTTTTGAACAATTTTCATATGCTATGCATTTAAAAAATATTGAAAAATAAAAAAAATGAATTTTTTTTCCCTTCAGATTTTTGAAAAATTCGTGATTTCCGTGTGCATAGCAAGTAAAATATTGAATAACAGAAAAGTTTGAGATTTTTAAAAATTATGTAATTTTTATCCAGCAGCGTGCAAAATATTGTAAATTTGAAGAAAGCGAATAATATTAGGATTTTTTTTTAAAATTTCGCGATTGTCATATGTTGTAGCATGCAAAATATTAAAAAAAACAAAGAAAACATAATTTTTTGGAAATTTCATGATTTTATGCATGCTATTGAGAAAATGGAAGAAAACAGAAAATTTAGAAATTTTTGAAAATTTTATGATTTTCATGTGTTTTGTCATTTGATAATATTGAAAAACTGAAGAAAACAAAAAATATTTTATTTTTGAAGATTTTATCAATTTCTGGTGCTATAGCAAGCAAAATATTAGAAAATTGAAGAGAACGAAAATATTGAGATTTTTAAAATTTCCCTATATTTGTGTGGTCCATGTAAAATGTTAAAAATTTGATGAAAACAAAAAAAATTGGGCTTTTTGTACATTTTGTGATTCTCTTATGCTACAAGCAAAATATTGGAACACATAAACAAAAAGAAAATTTTGATATTTTAAAAAAGTCGTCGATTTTCGTATAACAAGTATTTTGCTTGCTATGCACACGGAAGAAAAATGCCCAAGTAGTAAGTTAATCCTTCATATATTTTACATATGAAGGCCATAAATATGAGATATTAGAACTTACAAATCATATAACAATAAACCTTTAAATTACTATGGTTTTTCTTGACTTTGGACTTCGTACCCACGCACTACGTTGCTAGCATTAATTAAAGCACGAAACTTTCTTTCCTTGTTAACCACAGATAATTAGTTCGTATTAGCACAATCACACCCCACAATCCAAATGCAATGTCATTTATTAAAAAGTCGGACATAAACCTTTATAAAATCTCTTATGGAACTTAGCTTCAATGTTGATCCCATTTTGTTACTTTCTTCAATACTGTTATGATAACATTCCAAGTTTAGTACTTTCCTGAGTATAACTATGATTTTCCGTTTAGGTTTACATCCTCCTTTCAAAACTCTAAAATGCAAACTTAATTCTTCCACCACATTTCAGTTTTTACTGATATCACTTTACTAATATACCTTGTATGTTCAAAAAGAACTCTTCCAACAATTCTATACTGCTAGGTATTTTCCATATCATACTGCCAACAATTTCCGTTTCGTTTAAAACTCTTTGTGCAGCTGTGCAATATAGATTCTTCCAATAATTTAATTGTCAAACGGTCATGCCATCTTTCCCGTATGTTCAACAATGCCAATGCCAAGTTCTCGATATAAAAAACAAAAGATAAATCTTCTATTTCCAACAAATTATCCACTATACATTCATATGTGAATCCACCCCCCTCCACCCCAAAAAAAAAATCTGACGATAAGTTTTGATGATTTGCTTTTAAACTATAATCCAATGGCACTTCCCACCACATTAAGAAGGTTAGGTAAAAGTGAAACAGGATCACCCGATTGCTAAAATGGAAGGTGAACGATGTCTGCCGATATTTACAAATTTAATGCTAAATTTGATATGCCAAGACACATTTTGCAACACATGTAAACGGTAGCAACAGTATTGGATTAAATTCTTAATATGTTCCCCATATGACCACCAATATGGTAACTTGGCATACTCATGGAAAGCATTTTATGTTGCACAATGTGAATGATTCAGTGTAGCATTACCAAATAACAGAAGAAAACAAACAAATGCTTCCTGGAGTAACAATATGAGCATATGTGGCAAACAGCGAAACCTAAAATTTCACCGTAATTGAAGATGATGTATATGTGCACATAAGTCAAATTAGAGAGTTTCTTCGAGAACTTACTCAACAATGTTAATTCTTAGCTTTAGCGATCCTTTCCTTGAGAAGTTGAAATTCTTCAGTAAGCTTCACCAACTTTGTAGCGGAAGTAGCAACCCAACTAGTATGCTTGAAAAACTTTTCAGACCAACTCATGTTGAATTCAGTGAACATGCTCCGAGCAACCTGACGCATTTCTTCCTCTTTCGTCAAACATGGTTTTCCCATCTCACTGTCATTTCCGACATCATCACAAGTGCCGCCAACTTCCTTACGAGTCATTTCATTGCCCAATGGAAACTTCTTCCTATATTCTGCAAATGCGATTTGAGTGTCCTTTAAAGTCTTCTTACAACCAAACAGAATATTAATTAAAGTTTTGAGGTCATGCTCGAACCGGCACTCTTCATTCTGCCTCTTCTGCAGCCCTTCCATCCTATTACTTCCCAAAGATTGGATGATCTCATCCTTTTGTTGCAGCACCTCACTCAAGTATTGTACCTGTTCTTGGGCGTTCATAAAAGCTTGCTCTTTTTCTACTATATCCATCCTAGCTTTCCCCATCACATGTTGAATTTCTTCCCCCAATCCATCAAAGCCTAAAACTGTTGGAGTTTGTTCCCACGGTTGATCAGTCCGGAATCTCTTCTGCCGATGGATTTGGAGGAATCCATTGACATGATCATCGATCTCTTCACTTGCTCTTTTATGCTCATTCCCGAACATAAAAGAACTAGCTTGTCCCAAGTCTAATCCCATGCCCTTGTTGTGCATATCACTCCCCATGGCCAAGAAATCTCCATTTGATTGGTCAAGACCAAATGATAGGTTATTATTGGCATCCATCGCTTGCATAAAATCCGACGAAGTTACCCTATCCAGTGTAGGGAATTTAGCTTCGGCAAGCTCATCATTAAAGCCATCCTCTGCTCCTTTACCTCTATTTTCTTCTCCTTTATCGAACTCATCACATTCCATTCTTTCGCCCTCTTCTTTACTCAAATGCTCACCTTGTGAGGTGCCTGCATTATAGTTCACAGGCAGCAATTTAGCCTCGGCAATCTCATCATCAAACCCTTCACCAACCCTTTCACCCTTTTCCACCTCTTCTTTACTCGTATCTTCGTTCTTGCTCTCTTCACAATCCCCACCGATCCCCAAACTCAGACCCAGACCCAATCTATCACTGCCTGCATCACCAAACTCCTCACCATGAACATCCTCTTCAACGGTAGCGGCTTCCGATGATTCCGCCGCTGCCATTTCCTCAAAAAGCTTGGGCTTTTGGTATTTCATCAAACACTGAAGGTGCGAAGCATAATAACAACTCCCATTCCTTGGTGCCTCCAAAATCTCTTTTTCAACCAAAACCCACATCAACCCCGCCCAATCTACCTTATTCGGCAACCCCTCCTTGATCAATCTGTTCGCCGCCATGACCTCATTCGGCAAAATCGCGGCGTCGTCCAAAAACAACATCCTATTCGATATAAAGCCCCAAAGAACCGCCGCGACCTCATCTCCCCCGCCGAATTCTCCGGCATCGAATTCGATCGCCCCTGACTTCTGATTCTTCGACGGTAGCTGTAAAGCGCGGCCGAGATCGGCACGAGAGAGATTGATGCGAAGGTCGTTGACGAGGCTGTGGTGCTTGATGGGGTCGTAGCGAGCGATGAGCTCGGTCAAGAGCTTGGTATGGATTTGGGAGTCGAGCTCGAGGTTGGCGAAGTCCCAGAGGTTGAGGGAGCGGAAGAGGGCCTCGTGAGCGGAGATGGAATCTAGGGTTTTGGGGTTGGGGACGAAGGGGAAGAGGCGGAGGTTTTGGGACAAAAGGGAGAGCTTTTCGTTGATGATTGCGAGCTTCTTCTTCGAAAGGGGCTTCTTTTTCGATTTGGGGAGGGATTTTCGGAGCAAAGGTGACTCTTTTGGGGGCTCGATTTCTAGGGTTTCCATTTGAGTAGATTATGATGACGATGATTTGGTGGCGATTTGGGAAATTTGGGGGGTTTTCTTGGTCTTTTTGTCACTGGGGTGGTGATTTGAGAATTGAGGACGTTAGAGGGAGGAAATTGCAAAATGAAAAAGGTAAGATATTTTCCATTTCGGTCCATTTTTAATTGGATCTTTACGTACGTAAGCATGGTAACGATACTAATAAATTACTATAATGTGGCTAAGGCAGCTGCGGGCAATAGTCCCAGCCATGAGGATGAGTCCTGGCCTCGTAAAATCCCAAGGGATCTCACCTTTCTATTTTACACAATTTCGTTGTACGAAACGCGACTAAACAGAGACGTTAATAAATTGGATGGTAAGAAATGGATGATCACATAATGAAATCGAGCAATTATTTAGATGACTTCAGATTCCTGTTTAAAAATCTTATTCTTTCTTTTCCTTTTAATAAATGGCTCAATAGATGATGGAAAAAGAAAAGCATGCCTATTTGAAGTTTACAAAAAGGACATTACGAGATTAAAATGTAACCGCTGCGATCCAGTTTCAAAACAAGGGATCGGGAAGAAACATGACGTTCTATACGCAGGCGGATGGCCCCCCTGGCCCCTTTCTTTCGAGCTGGATTTATAGCCGATGCAACGGTTACATATTGCTTCCTTAATAAATCTCATATTTATTTTAACATAAAATATCTTCATAAAATAATTCCTTATTTCCTTATAGGTAAAAAAACTCCTAACAGACGGTTGCCAAATTTGGTCTAGAATAGCAAACATGCAGCATGATCAGCCTAAGATGGGGGTTCTGACAGTGACGTGATGGCTCAGGTTAAAGCATGCACTTTCCGATGGATGAGAGGCTTGGCAAAATAAATTGTTAGAGATTTGTAGTTGGATGTTGTTGGTTTATTTGTCTTCTTGTTGTTTTGTTTCGTTTTTCTTTTTGGCTTCTGGAGCTTGTGCTATTTCTTTTGTTTTCCTTTGTTCTAGCTTTATGTAAGCTCGTTAAAATTTTCGTTTAATGAAATGTGTGGGGCTAAGGCCTTTGTTTTGGTTTAAAAAAAATTGGTCTGGAAAAATAAACGGATAAATCATTTTAAATCTAATCCATATCATTTCTTGTTCTTATTCTCCACATTCATTTTACAAATAACTCCTAAAAATAAAATCTACAAGATCAAAGATTTCACTACCAATGTAAAACATATTGCATAATATTATTCCACGTGCGTAGCTCGTGCACCAAAACAAGCATAAACTGGAGCGCTTCATTTCGAAACTCTACAGTAGTCGAAGAAAGCAAGAGGAGTGGAGGAACAGAAAAGGAGCAGCAAATTCCAAAAGATTGAATTTTCAGGTAAAAAATAATTTTTTAATAATTTTTATCATCTTTTTTACATCATGGGTATGTTTAGTCTGATCACTAGGCTAGGGTTTTAATGTATGCTCCAATTTGTGTTCATGAATTTTTTGAAAACCCTAACCTTTCTCTTGTCCAGAGTTTTTGTTAGCCAGGAAATTGGCACAGGAGTTAAATCCCGTGAAATTTTTGTTCGAGATTTTTATTTTTTTATTTTTGCTTTGTGTGCTTATGATGCCAAACTCCAAAAATTTGAAACCATGGCTCTTTTGGCGACGAAAACATAGTTTTCAAAACCTCGGTTTCAAAAGGTTTGAAATCGCATTTTTTAAAAAATAAATCCGAAAAGAGTGGAAAGAAGTAAGTTAAACGAAACCTTGGTTACATAAACTATGTTTCTTAGCGACCACTAAACGTTGTGAAACCCTAATTTTACGGAACCATGGTTTCCACGTATGCAGACCATGATTTCATTTTGACTTAAACGGCTGCGAATTCAGAAACATTGTTGCCAAACTAGGCCTTAGATGATGATGATGTTATTGTTGCATTTTCATTTGTTCCGTTTAGCTTTATTGCTATCACTGATTTGTTTGGCAACTGGGTTACGGTTTTCGAAACCTCTGTCATGTGGTTCCTGATGCCAAACTCCAAAATTTGAAGCCGTGGCCCATTTGGCAAGTAAAGTAGAGTTTCCCAAGCCCTGTTTCAACGGTTACAGAGGCTGGTAACCCATTTTCTACTATAAAAGTAGCAGAGTTTTGCTAAGTTGTGAAATGTCTCACTCACTCGTGCTCGCGGGTCTTTGAACTCTCTTCATTCTATAATAAATCTCTTTATTTCCATCTAAATGAAGAAAATAATATCCATGACTTGTTGTCTTGACCTGACAAGTTGATCCAAAATAGGGGTACAATTTATTATTTTATAATCATGGACTATTTTGAAATTTTAGATACGATTGAAGATTTTAATAATAATTAATTTTATTACTTCAAAAAATTTGCAATGGCTAGATTTTTTTCTTTTTAAAAAACAATAGATTCAGCTTATAAATAATATATATTTTAATAGATTCAGCTTATAAATAATATATTTTTAGGCTTAATTCCAAAAAAAACCTAAACCTATTAGCTAAACTACGAGAAACCCCCAAAAAATTTTAAAATACACAAAAAAAACCGTTACAAAACTTTCAAAAAATACAAAAAACTACTCGAAATAAGGTGCAATATCAGCAATAAATTGCATGAAACTGCCAAAAAACTGAATTTTTTTTGAACCATAGTAGTTTCTCGTAATTTTGAAAGTTTTGGGGGGTTTCTCATAGTTTAGTTTGGCTAAAAGGTTTGAGTTTTTTTGGAATTAAGCCTATTTTTTAATAGATTCAGCTTACAATTTATTATTTTTTGTAAAAGAAAAATAGATTCATAAACTTCAAAGTCTCACAACAATATCCCCAATTTTGAAGTCCCAATCAATGATTTGGTCAAGGAGGAGGTTAGCATCAAATAAGTGCAGCTGATAATGGCTATTTGGTTGGCTGGGTTTCAAATAGCATGTGTGAGCATCGCATAATATAATATTTAATTGGTCAACTCTCACCATAACTTATAGTTATGGATGAAATTTATAACGTTTATATTTCTTTTAAATTATACCAATGCATGTTTCTCATTGTAGTTTATTATATATTTTTTTAATATATATAATTAAATACATAGATTAAATAATATAGCCGTGTTCTCTTCTCATTTTTACAAATTTGCCATGTCCCGTGTCTTGTCCATGCCCGTGCTTTACATTACCTAACCGAATGAGAGCATATGTATTGATGAGTATTTAAAGCTGGATGACGATTGGATATGCATAGTTTATAGATTCCTTCATATTTCAATATAATGATATGATATGTTATTTTTTTATTAGATTGATTGTTATTCACTTGATAACCGAAATGTTGTTGCAGTTCGCACCTGTTATTTGACTTCAAAGGGAAAAGAAAAGTCTGTTCCTCTTGTAACATGGCCAGCAACAAGAAAATAAGCTTGAAGCTTCTCGTCAACAAGAAGCATAGACGTGTTGTGTTTGCCGAATCGGACAAGGATTTCGTTGATATCTTGCTTAGCTTTCTCACAATGCCCATAGGAACCATAATCAGACTACTTGGAAAAAGCTCGCCAATAAAGTGCATGACCAATTTGTATGAAAGCATCGAAAATCTTGAAATGCAGAACTTGCAGACAAAGGCATGCAAATCTATGCTGCTTCGCCCCTTGAATGCAGCTGGTCCGTATTGTGAGAATTTAGCATTGAACATTGATGATACAGAACCGAGAAAATTCTTTACATGTGAGGAGTTAGGCTGCTGCTCCAAAGCTACTTGTTTCTATAGTTCTGTCCCTAATCTCCAATGTAGTTGTGGTAAACAAATGAGCCATAGTGGGGCTTGGAATATAGCAGTCGCAAAAGAACCTGTAGATGGAGTCTTTGTCAAGGGAGGGTTGAACTTCATTATATCCGATGATTTGCATATCATGCCAGCATCTACCAGCATTCTCTTGTCTCTCTTTGGCAAGCTTGAGCAAAATGATGGGAGCATCGTCGAGGAGATGATTCTTGATCTAGGACATGACGAGGTAATTCATGACTGATATATCTATTTTCCCTTTTGTGGCAATTTTCTCGATAAAATGTTCGTACTTCTCACCACTAACTCGTCTATTTGCACTTTGTTATCATGAACCTGAAACCCGTAGCTCATAAAAACAGATATTGTGAATGTTTCAGATTTTGAATCTGCTCCGGAGTGCTTTGTCTTCAGATACTCCTCTAACCAACTTGTGCTTCGGTTCTGCTACGAATGATACTTCAAATATCGATGGTATGTTTCAACTAATCCCGAAATCTGAATCTGAAGACAACTCTGAAGCCAAGGAGATTAAAGTAAAGCTGCTGCTAACAAAGAATGATGATAAGGTGGTGCATATGGAGGGTGGTGAAGACATGGCCAACCTCGTAATCAGCTTCCTCACATTACCACTTGGGTCTGTTGTCAAATTGCTTGATGTTAAATCATCCTTCGGTTGGGCAGATAACATATATAGTAGCATAGAGAATCTGTGCCCACAAGAAAAGGATTGCTTCAAGTCTGAGCATTGCAAGATGATTCTACTACGACCTAAGCTGGCACCATTTTTCAGTTGCAAAAATCAGCTTTTGGTAATTGAAGAAAGCGTACCCGACAAACACTCTGTACGTGGATGTTACTCTTGCTTTCGGTCAAATGGTTCTGTTTGCTCAACTAAGGAGTGTTCTCATGGCATCGGTATTACTGAATTCAAACCATTAAACCCAAAGTCCTCGAAATTTGTGACAGAACTTGGTGGTGGATATTCCAAGGGAGATAAATTTGTAGTAACCGATGATTTGCATCTGGCTTCTCTGTCTTTGATCTCAACCTTCAACATTGTGCACAGAATGGAACTTAACATCTGTGATTTGGTCGAGAAGGATATTAGCATCGGAAAAGCGCAGGTAGTTATGGTTATTTGATTGCTTGCTTGTATTCATACTGAGATCTTGCTGATGTGGATATTTTTCCTCTGTTTGGTTGCAGGCTTTGAATATGTTGAAAGATGCCTTGGTCTCTGATACGGCACTCACCTGTGTTTTTGCGAACAAGAGGAAATGATTTAGAGGAGCCTAGTCTGGTTGTATCTTTGGGGGAAATTGGTGCTATATCTTTTTTTCCTTAATAGCTTCTCCCTCTTTTCATTTTTCCTGTTCAAGATGTATGAACTTTAATTCAGTTTTAACCAAGTCTTTGTGTGCATGCTAAGGTACATTGCTGATGAATATCATTTTTATTGTTGCTGCGTTATCATCATCTTTGACTTATATTTCAATTTGTAAGTGACATCTGCTGCTATGAATGTTGGGTGTGACTCTTATGCTAGATATTCGATTCTTATACCAGTATAACTGCTAACTTGCTGTAAAAAAAATTTTGGTTCCTTTTCGAAGTTGATTAGCAGAAAGAAAAGAAGAATCACTAATTCTTGTACAATCAACTTACTCAGAAGAATTTCTGCTTATGAGAGGTGCCTATTTCATCTTAGTTACCTTTCTGAGATCACATTATGGTGCTTTAACTTTTATAGTCTATGAACTAAGGAGTCTATATATAATAAAATTGAATATGGTTTACTTGCTATTCTTTTCATCGCAGGTTCCTAGTCTGTTGAAAACTGCGGTGAATGGTGTTGATCGAGGTCTTCAGTACAAGCAGAAGGCAACACGTTGCTTTATACTGGTATTGTTGTGTCTCTTTTCCTTTTGATCTTCTCTTTAAGCTAGCTATTTTATTGTCTTACAGTAGCGTTTCGGTTGATTATCGGTTCAAATATGACATGAAATGGCTAGTTAGATGTCCGTCAGAGTCTCAAGAAGGAACAACTTTCCAGGATTTGCATTCTTAGAGCAGCAGACCTATTCTTATTCTCCGTTTATTCTGTTAATTTTTTTTCTTAACAGAACTATCAAATAGTTATTTTAACAGCCCCAGCTATGATTTTTCACCTCCCACAGGCTTAGTTGTTACTCCCCACTTCAAAATTGTGAACCAAATTAGCTATTTGGTTGTGTTTCATTTTGACGTTTATCGTTAGACTAGCATCTCGCACGTGCGATGCACGTGTTTAAATGAAAATTATGTTTAATTTTTTTCAATTTGAATTCAAAAATATTAAAGAAGATTAAAACTACATTTTGGGAGTGGTTAATTTGTTTTCAAAATGATGCACAATGATTCTAGTAGTTATTTAAGATCGGTTGAGATGATTGTACAATTATCACTAATTCACTTAATAATTGTATTTATTAAATATTTGTTAAAGAAAATTCTATATTTAATTTTTTTACCGCTGATGTGGCGCTAATTTGGAGACCCTCGAGTTTTGTGGTTATAATAGTAGAGATGTGCAAATTACCCGGTTGGCATTAATGTTTGTTCCGTCTCTTATTTGTCTTAAATCAGCTAAATCATTGGTTCGTGCAATTTTGTGGTCTTTAAGGAGCTTTAGAAAAGCAGTACAGCATTTGCTTACGATGGTATCATCCTTGGTTTTTTCTTTTCATGTGATGCACGTGGACATATAGATAGTACATACCGTGGGTTTATAATCTATGTAGCACAGGTTCGGATAAATGATACGATCGATCGGATTCACGGATTCATAATTTTCTAAAAACTAGGATACATGATACATTTTTATATCTATTTTTATAAATATAAATATAAATGTAAATATAAATATATATTAAAGTTTACATATAAATATATAATGGCATTATGTTAGATATTCAATGCACTTTCAAATTTTCAAGAGCCTTATTTTCAAGGAAGGGGGAGGCATCGAGAAAGATTGGGTAGATATTTTCAAGTCCGAGCGAGTTCGAGGGTTTTCAAGAGTTTCGGACTCCAATACGCGATCGAGAACGATTCATAAGTCACTTACAAGCATCCGTGCTTCATAGTTTATAATCACCATATGGACTTAAAATATTATGTTTCTAGGGTATAAATGCTTATATAATTTAAAATAATCGACTACCCCTTGTTTACATGCATCACTCAGTAGAAATACATTTTCATCAAAATTTAAATAACTAGGGGAGAGAAACTTTTATTTAAAAAGTTCGAAATAGGATATGATAAAATCCCTCACATTTTCAACCCAAAGTTATCACACATACCAACACATTGTATAACATCATATAAGTTTCTACATTTTTAAATGGAAAAATATGGAAAAAATTGATGGAAAAAACTCAGATAACCAACATAATTAAATCGATTGTGAGATTAAATAGGAAATAAGCAAATCCTAATTAGGTCAATTTTTTTTGAAATTAGTAAGAAAAATAGGAAATAAGTAAATCCTAATTAGGTCAATTTTTTTTTGAAATTAGTAAGAAAGATAGAGAGAGGTAGATGAGAGACACATGATAAAGAAGTGTAAAGAATATTTGAAAAATAAATAAATATCAATATGTATGGTAATAAATATTTCATAATAAACATGAAATTATTTGTTTTATAAATATTTTTCATATTTTGAGAAAATCTGCATTGATCAATATTTAATATTTGTCTTTTTCTTTCTATTTTTAATTGCTTTTCCTTTTACTAATAATCTAATACATGCCCAAATCGTTTATCCCCTTTTTATAATCTTGATCCAAGAAATCTTGCAGACCAAATATTTTTAATAAATGGTAAATAAAAGATATTTACAATAAATAGTTTATTTACTAATTTTGGTGGAGCTCCATAAAAAATTAAATAACAAATACAATGATTTGTTTGTTGTGAAAAGATTTGATTTTTATTTTAACAAAATATCGTTATGACTTAAATATTTGTTAAATTTATGGTTAGAAAATTTTAGTTTCAACCAAAATTTGTTTTGGATTTTGATACCGAAGTTTGATTTGGATTTTTATACCAAAATTCGATTTTATTTTCATAAGACTTTAAATAACCAATTCAACGATTTATTTACTTTGAAAATTATAATTTTTGTTTAAAATAAAAATTGTATCACAAAATTTGATTTGACTTTTTATAACAAAATTTTAGGCATAACATGATAAGCGGAAAAATAGTTGGTGATGAAATAAATCGAAGTTCAGAAAACTCTATCTTCAGAATGAAGGAGTTTGAAAAATAACCAAAAGAAACCAAAATAAACTTCGACTCAAAAGTTAGAAGTTTCAGGCATATTTAATTTTTTGTTTGCAGTCTATTTTTCTCTAGATCAATATTTATCTATTGTCAACCTAGTGCCTTCATTCGTTGTCCAATCTATGTTCCATAATAATACTAATATTTTTTTGCCTTTTGCACGCTTATCAAGAGGAGATGAATAAGCTTAAACAAAATCCATGAATTCATTCATTTTTAGTGATAGATTTGAAACTCCATATGTAAAGTGCTTTGGTTGTAGAAGTAAAAAATAAACATGTTACTTGATATTCTAAAGCGATGAGTAATTTGAGTGAAGAATCAGTGCCGAAATAAGGCTCCTACTGTGAAACGGAGGTAGTAGTATTTAACATGTGGCATTATTTTTTCCTGGAAATGTCTCTTCTGTCCGGTTCTGGACTTTAGTTACATATGCTTCAGTGGAGTAAATTTCTATGACATATCGATTAGCATTACCCTTCTTACACGCTTTTTACTCAGTCTAGGAGAACTCAAGGAGTATTGTATACAATAATACTCTTATAGGTAGTTGTTATGGCCAAAAATGTGGCACTAATATCGATAGTTATATATATGTCGGCAAATTGTTGTTTGTTGAATTATCTTCTGTCAAGAACTTTTCTCCATCTTTCTGGAAAAACGCTAGATGATGATGATATTACATTTGGGTTGTTTTATAGTCTTATTCTTTTGTTTCTTCAGGATTATTATATTGAGACAATGCGTTCCGGTTGTTTTGCTAATGCTAAATGTTTAAAAGATAGAGTATTTAAGTTGAGTGAGTGATGGGATTTTATAGGTGTTGGGTCAAAAATTACACCCTTTTTGCCCAAATAAAAAATCAAATTCAAGTTCATAGTCAAAAATTCAAAGTGGGTTCGAGCCCAAATCCGAGCCAAGTAGGCCCGAGCCGAGGTCAAGCCCAAGCACGGAGAGAGGCCGGCCAAAAGAGAATGGGAGAAAAGGAAAATATTAAATGTATTTTTTGTTTTTTAAATTCAATATGTGATGATGCTCAATACCGGGGATTCCCCAGATCATGACACGTGGCAGATGACGTGTCACAAAGCTTACGGAAAAGGAACAAGAACGACACCCTGAAGGTGTACCCGGGCCTCCGACCCGTGGACGGTCCCGGCCTTCGGTGACCCACCAGAACACTCCTATGCTCGTCCCACGCATGACCATCGGCTCGTCTCCGAGCTCTCATGCATGAAGGGGCTCCCTTAGCCCTCCCAGCTCGCTCCCGAGCTACTACAGAACAAGACTTGCTCGGCCACCCGCTTGTCCCCGAGCCTCCCGCTGAGCAAGTCCTCCTCGGTTCCGTCAACCTACCCGGAACACAGATCACAGGTGTCTCCGCCACAGCTCCGCGAATCTCACCAGACACGAGATACCCGCCACACGATCCCACGTTCCACGCCGACACGTTCCCCCATTAACGAGCGTATCTCGTCATCAATGGGGGATCCTGCCATTCGCGCAGGCGTAACGCCAGGGGCGTAACGGCCGGCGTGAATCTCGCGCTCGCCAGCCCATAGCTGCAACTATATATATATACCCCTCTCTCAGACGACTCAGGTAAGCCAATTTGATCCCAATAGGCCACTACTCTGCCCAATTATCTCGACTAACTTGATCGTCGGAGGGTCCTCGGTTGTATAATTACCTCGGGACTTTATTGCGGGTAGCTCGGCTTCATCCACATCAAGCCCACTGAGATCCACACGCACCAGGAGGCAACCTCCCAATCCAATCTCAGCCGTCCATCAACTCTCGCTACAGATCAACGGAAGGTAACATCTGAAGAAGATCCTGTGCTCCAGCAATAGGCAAAAGCTAATTTTGTAAATACCATGGGGTTATATGTAAAGATGTAGCTTTATAAAAGGCCTCCCATGGTGACTCGATAATAAGAATTGATCCTCCCCAAAATGAATAAAATAGATATGCTCCCCACTCAAAAACCTTCTCCCCTTAGAAATTTTTTTTCCAACAGGGCTGCTAGTCCCCTTGATCTCTAACCCACTATTTGAGTAGCGGGACCCCTGTAAACTCTGCGAGGCCCTCGATATGCCCAAAACACCTTCAAGACACACACTCATACTGCACATTGGGTTCGCATGATTTTGTTTGACCTGTTAATTGGAGGTTTCCTCGCTCCAAAAGCAAGGGGTAATTAACGGCTGCTTAGTCCATGGCTGTAACACCCTAGTTCATTTATACCAGTTCTATTTTGAGTATTTCTTTATTTATGGTATTTTCCTGATTTATCGTGTTTTTGGTGCGAATAGTATGTTACATTTTATATTGCATTCGACCCGACCCGCTTGCTTGAACTTGTTTGATTCATATTTATGAATTATCTTGACTTGTTACATAGACATGTGCATTTTCATGAATACTGCATACTGGCATTTTATCTGGTATTGCATCTTTTACCATATAACATTTTAAGTCACGTAAAATAATTTAAAATTACATAACTTGGCATGCATGATACCCCTAAACCCGTGGTAGCATCCACGCATCTTGTTCTCGTCCCGTTCAGTAAAACGGACGTGTTTGGATGGCTACGCGCACGTACGTGCATCCGTTCTTGGGGGTATGCATTTTCGTTACCCGAGCATTCATTTTTATTTTTGGTCATTGCATATATTTTTCATATTTTAAAACCGGATTTTTAGACCCGACCCTGGCGCGTTTTGAAATGTTTTCGTATCCCGCCAAAATTCAAATTTATTTAAATTAATATCTATTTTTTAATCAACAGTTAAATATTTATAACGTAAAAATCTTTTTCAATTTAAAATCTAAACAATATTAACAACCCCCGGCTCTCTCTCTCTCTGTCTCGTCGCCCCCTCATTTCCCTGACCACAGTGCAACCCAGTGAGCAATCCCTCTTCTTCTCATTCTTCTTCTTCCTCTTTCTTTTCTTCTCTTTCTTTCTTTTCTTAATTCTTGATTTCTGTAGTTCGTCGGAGACGTGACGATGCCGACGATCCAGACGATCCAGACGACGTACCTGACCTGCGTGATCACCCTCGTGCATTATTTGGACCCGTTCCGTGTACCGTGCGCGCGTCGCGACATTTCGCCGACGTAGGACGTTCCGTACATATCCGTTTCACGTTCCGTCTAAGCAAGTTTATCTTGCTACATGCTATACTACTATATTCTACATCTATTTGAATTACAACACTTCATAACGATTAGTTTTGCAATCCACATTATCAGTTTTCATATTACACTGTTTTCGGACATCCGTATGCGTCCGTACATGTTATTTCACTTCTAGTGCATGCAAACATATCTTGTTACATACTATATTACAATATACTGCACTCAATGGAATATTTACATCACATATTGCTTAGTTGTACATCCCACAGTACCATTTTACAGCTTTACTGTTTTCGGATACCCGTTTGCGTCCATCTCATTTAATATATATATAACCGCATCTATAGATCACATTAATACATAATACTGTGATATTAACACCCCATGTTTAATAAAGCGCATCCTAATTAGTATTGGAACTATAAATGTAATCCTAATCGATAATTGTGCATCCATATCTATGAATTTATATCTATTTGCATACCATATCACATTATTCCATTTTATTGTTATATTAGTACTCCATACTTGATTTTGTGTACCCATACTTATTACAGTTTGATTATGAGCACCCACTCGACACTTGTGCACTACCTGACATGACCTGATACACTACTACTAACATGACTTGATACATATGCACTACTTGACATGACTTGATACATGTACTCCACCTGACATGACCTGATGTATCACAGCGTGACATATTATCTGTTCTTGTTACTAATGCCGACAATCTTGACCTGTTGTCCCTACGGACATTTCTTGTTGTCTATACAGACAAACCTGTACCTGCTTGATTCTGTGTTGGCATTAGTCTCAGATTTATCAATACCTGACTTACACACATAACCTTGAGGGTATGGGGAAATCAAGAATGTATCCGAACGTAACTCAAAGGGATATTACATCTTGTTACCGTGGTCCTGTGGGGTTGAACGGGATATAGACTCACAGTCTATTACATCGTGTTACCGTGGTCCCGTAGGGTTGAATGGGACATAGACTTACAGTCTATCATATCTTGTTACCGTGGTCCCGTGGTCCCGTGGGGTTGAACGGGGCATAGACCGATGGGTTACGATGAGGATTACATTAATTGATTTCGAATGACTTTAGAGTAGATAGCCCTATAGCACAGTTTAGACTACTCACTGCACTTCACCTGTTTATATCCTGTTCACTGATCTATATTCATGTTACGTTTCACTTGTTACTGAGGACTTGTTACTGTTCATACTTCATGCCTGCATATTTCATTATATCCTGCTTACTTTGAATTATTGATATTATGACGCACTGACGTCTGGGTTTTGCATGGCCCAGATCTCTTGTCCTTATCGCAGGCTGTCCAGGAGTAGTTTGATCAACAGGCCGAGCGGTGATAACCTGTTATTAGTTTAGTTTAGTTTCCTTTCAGTATTTTCATTCCTGATGTGAGACCGCATTATGGGACGTACATTCCAGTTATTATTGTATTGGATCTTTTTGTTTCCGCATTATTTTATTCTTGACTCGTTATTCTGGCTCATGGACATGTATTAGATAGTTGTTTATTATTGTTCTTGATATCTCTACAGTCATAATGTGACTGTGGAGGGGTATTTACTATCCACAGGTAGCATGGTTGGCTCTGTCACGTGCCTATCTTAGCGCACTCTGGGAAGCGGGGCGTGACAGGGTTTTTTTGGTATCAGAGACATAGGATTTAGGTTAATCGGGTTTGATTCTTTTGTAGTTGGGTATTGGACCCAATACACGAATTGGAAGACCCGTAATTAGGAACATGTCCTGTCATATTGTTATCGTGATTCTTGAATCATATCTTTCTCTTGATCCTTGTCTTGACGATATGCAAACAACTTTGCATCTCGGCTCGAAACCTTTTGGTTCCCTATTGTTTCTCCCTGTTCCTTTGATTCTGATACTAGGATTTGGGCGACTTGAACGGAGTTATGTGATTGTAACTATGAACTGCAGCATGGTTACAATGCGGTACTCTATTTAAGTAACTTGGAGTCCTGGTCTTGATTCATTTCCTTGATTCATGGTCGTGAAATTTCCTTGGTTCTCTCAGTTTCATTACTTACCAGTTCATGTTTTGCAGATTTCTTGGTGATCGATACAGGCAGTTATGATGTTGTCTTGGGAATGGACTTTCTCATCACTTTCCACGCTCACATTGATTGTAGGGAAAAGAAAGTGATTTTCCAGATTCCCGGACATCCGGAGTTTGTTTTTGCCGGGGGTAGCAGTTCTGTCGGGCCAGTCGAGTTTAGGACTAGGCCGACAAGCAATGTTCTTTCGACAATGGAAGCTGATAAGGAGGAAGCGCCAGCTGTAATTCGAGAGTTCATGAACGTGTTCGAGGACATCTCGGCTTTACCGCTAAAACAAGATGTGGAGTTCGCGATCGATCTTGTTCCTGGTGCAGCGCCAATCTTAAAGGCGTACTATTCGATGGCACCAGTGGAGTTGAAAGAAGTCAAGAAGCAGGTTACCGAATTACTTGAGAAGGGTTGGATTCGCAGCAGAAACTCACCTTGGGGAGCTTCAGTTCTTCTAGTCAAGAAGAAAGATGGCACAAGGAGGATCTGCATCGATTATCGAGAATTAAACTGGGAGACTGTTAAGAATAAGTACCCGATCCCTCGCATTGGCGAGTTATTCGAGCAACTCAGTGGCGCGAGGGTATTCTCAAAGCTGGATTTGCGATCCGGATATCATCAAATTCGAGTTAAATCAGAGGATATTTGCAAGACTGCGTTCCGAACTCGGTATGGACATTACGAGTATTTAGTGATGCCATTTGGAGTCACGAATGCACCGGCGATATTTATGGACTTGATAAACCGAATCTTTTCACCGTTCTTGGACCAGTTTATAGTGGTGTTCATCGATAATATTCTGGTCTACTCGAGGAGCATTGAAGAGCATGCGGAACACTTGAAGATTGCACTGCAGACATTGAGGCAAGAAAGATTATATGCAAAGATGAGCAAGTGCGAGTTTTGGCTTGAAGAAGTGAAGTTTTTGGGGCACGCCGTATCCGGAGATGGAATCGCCGTTGACCCTAAGAAGATTGCAGCAGTTCAAGATTGGCCGATTCCGAAGAACGTAGCAGAGATCAGAAGTTCTCTTGGATTTGCCGGGTATTACAGAAGGTTCGTGGAGAATTTTGCTCGTTTGGCTGAGGCTTTGACCAAGCTTACGCGGAAGGAAGTATCGTTCATATGGACGGATAAATGTGCGTCAGCTTTTGAGGCATTGAAGCAGAGATTGATAACCGCTCCTATTTTAACCGTGCCAGACAGTTCCGGAGGATTGGTGATTCACAGCGACACATCTGGTAAAGGATTGGGATGCGTTTTGATGCAGCATGGGAAAGTTACGGCTTACACATCGAGACAGTTGAAGACCCATGAGAAGAATTACCCAACTCATGATTTGGAGCTTGCAGCAGTGATTTTCCCTTTGAAGATTTGGAGACACTACTTATTGGGCGAAAGGGTCGTAGTATTCACCGATCACAAAAGCCTGAAATACGTGTTCATACAGAAAGAGCTTAACGTGAGGCGGCGTAGATGGTTGGAGCTGATGGCCGACTACGATCTTGATCTTAAGTACCATCCGGGGAAAGTTAATGTTGTGCCGGATGCGCTTAGTCGGTTGCCCGCAATTCGGATGTTGACTGCACAGGAAGAGCTTATCGAAGACTTTCGGAGATTCGATTTGGAGATCGTGCTACCGCATTCTTCGGGACAGTTGATGCAGCTGCAAGTACAGTCGTCGTTGATCGAGAATATTAAAGCAGCACAGTCGAAGGACCCAAGATTGCAAGAGTTTCGAGAACAAGTTGAAGCTGGACTTCTAACGGACTTGTTGATTCATGAAAATGGTTTGTTGAGATATGGTAACCGTTTGTGTGTGCCGAAAGGAGACATTCGCGAAAAAGTTATGAAGGAGGCACACATTTCCGCATATTCCGTACGACCAGGAGGCATGAAGATATACCGCGATCTAAGACAGCATTTCTGGTGGGAAGGCATGAAAAGGGAGATAGCCCGCTTTGTAGCGAAGTGCTTGGTATGTCAGCAAGCTAAGGCTGAACATCAAAGGGTTGTTGGTTTATTGCAACCACTTCCGATTCCTCAATGGAAGTGGGAACATGTAGCCATGGATTTCGTGACAGCTTTACCGCGGAGTCCAAAGGGCAACAATGCATTTTGGGTGAGTATTGATCGATTGACTAAGGCAGCTCATTTCATACCGTTTCGAGTTGGTCAATCAACGGAAGCGTTAGTAGAACGGTGCATGCAGGAGATTGTGATATTGCATGGAGTACCGGTGAGCATCGTTTCCGACCGTGACACCCGTTGCTTATCACACTTCTGGAGGAGTTTACAGGAAAGTTTGGGGACTCGATTGAGGTTTAGCACAGCTTATCATCTTCAAACAGATGGCCAATCGGAGAGAACGATCCAAACTCTTGAAGACATGTTGAGAGCTTGCATGTTAGACTTCAAGGGTTCATGGGAGGATCACCTACACTTGGTGGAGTTTTCGTACATCAACAGCTTTCAGGCGAATATTCAGATGGCTCCATTCGAAGCATTGTATGGTCGCAGGTGTCGTTCACCCGTTTGTTGGGATGATGTTGGAGAACGAAGACCGTTGGGACCGGATTTGATCGTGCAAACAGTGGAGAAGGTTAATACTACTCGGAATCACATGAAGGCAGCACAAGATCAGCAGAAGAGTTGGGCCGACACATCGAGAAGTCCTCTAGAGTTCGCTGTTGGTGATCTGCTGTTCTTGAAGATATCATCTACTAGAGGAGTGATTCGTTTTGGGAGCCGAGGCAAGCTTAGTCCTCGATTCGTAGGGCCTTTCAAGGTTTTGGAGCGTGTTGGAGAAGTGGCGTATCGATAGGCTTTACCGCAATCCTTAGCGAATGTTCATGACGTGTTTCATGTATCTCAACTCCGTAAATATGTTCAAGATGAAACACACGTGCTGGATCATTCGGAGCTGACTGTAAGGGAGGATTTAACCTTTGAGGAACGACCGATGTCGATTGTTGATCGAAGAGAAAGTGTCCTTAAGAACAAGGTTATCCTTCTCGTACTTGTTTCTTGGGGGAATCGCTCGCACGGAGAATCGACTTGGGAACGAGAAGACGGGATTCGACAAAAGTTTCCACACCTATTCTTGTAGATTCTTGATTGTTTATCTTTTCTTGTTTTGGGAATTTCGAGGACGAAATTCTTTTTGTAGTTGGGTATAATATAACGCCCTGGTTCATTTATACCAGTTCTATTTTGAGTATTTCTTTATTTATGGTATTTTCCTGATTTATCGTGTTTTGGGTGCGAATGGTATGTTACGTTTTATATTTCATTCGACCCGACCCGCTTGCTTGAACTTGTTTGATTCATATTTATGAATTATCTTGACTTGTTACATAGACATGTGCATTTTCATGAATACTGCATACTGGCATTTTATCTGGCATTGCATCTTTTACCATATAACATTTTAAGTCACGTAAAAGAATTTAAAATTACATAACTTGGCCTGCATGATACCCCTAACCCCGTGGTAGCATCCGCGCATCTTGTTCTCGTCCCGTTCAGTAAAACGGACGTGTTTGGATGGCTACGCGCACGTACGTGCATCCGTTCTTGGGGGTATGCATTTTCGTTACCCGAGCATTCATTTTTATTTTTGGTCATTGCATTTATTTTTCATATTTTAAAACCGGATTTTTAGACCCGACCCGGACGCGTTTTGAAATGTTTTCGTATCCCGCCAAAATTCAAATTTATTTAAATTAATATCTATATTTTAATCGACAGTTAAATATTTATAACTTAAAAATCTTTTTCAATTTAAAATCTAAACAATATTAACAACCCCCCGCTCTCTCTCTCTGTCTCGTCGCCCCCTTGTTTCCCTGACCACAGTGCAACCCAGTGAGCAATCCCTCTTCTTCTCATTCTTCTTCTTCCTCTTTCTTTTCTTCTCCTTCTTTCTTTTCTTAATTCTTGATTTCTGTAGTTCGCTGGAGACGTGACGATGCCGACGATCCAGTTGATCCAGACGACGTACCTGACCTGCGTGATCACTCTCGTGCGTTATTTGGACCCGTTCCGTGTACCGTGCGCGCGTCGCGACATTTCGCCGACGTAGGACGTTCTGTACATATCCGTTTCATGTTCCGTCTAGGCAAGTTTATCTTGCTACATGCTATACTACTATATTCTACATCTATTTGAATTATAACACTTCATAACGATTAGTTTTACAATCCACATTATCAGTTTTCATATTACACTGTTTTCGGACATCCGTGTGCGTCCGTACATATTATTTCACCTCTAGTGCATGCAAACCTATCTTGTTACATACTATATCACAATATACTGCACTCAATGGAATATTTACATCACATATTACTTAGTTGTACATCCCACAATACCATTTTACAGCTTTACTGTTTTCGGATACCCGTTTGCGTGCATCTCATTTAATATATATATAACTGCATCTATAGATCACATTAATACATAATACTGTGATATTAACACCCCATGTTTAATAAAGCACATCCTAATTAGTATTAGAACTATAAATGTAACCCTAATCGATAATTGTGCATCCATATCTTTGAATTTATATCTATTTGCATACCATATCACATTATTCCATTTTATTGTTATATTAGTACTCCATACTTGATTTTGTGTACCCATACTTATTACAGTTTGATTATAAGCACCCACTCGACACTTGTGCACTACCTGACATGACCTGATACACTACTACTGACATGACTTGATCCCTGTGCACTACTTGACATGACTTGATACATGTACACCACCTCACATGACCTGATGTACCACATCGTGACATATTACCTGTTCTTGTTACTAATGCCGACAATCTTGACCTGTTGTCCCTACGGACATTTCCTGTTGTCTATACAGACAAATCTATACCTGCTTGATCCTGTATTGGCATTAGTCTCAGATTTATCAATACCTGACTTACACACATAACCTTGGGGGTATGGGGAAATCAAGAATGTATCCGAACGTAACTCAAAGGGCTATTACATCTTGTTACCGTGGTCCCGTAGGGTTGAACGGGACATAGACTCACAGTCTATTACATCGTGTTACCGTGGTCCCGTGGGGTTGAACGGGACATAGACTTACAGTCTATCATATCTTGTTACCGTGGTCCCGTGGGGGTGAACGGGGTATAGACCGATGGGTTACGATGAGTATTACATTAATTGATTTCGAATGACTTTAGAGTAGATAGTCCTATAGCACAGTTTAGACTACTCACTGCACTTCACCTGTTTATATCCTGTTCACTGATCTATATTCATGTTACGTTTCACTTGTTACTGAGGACTTGTTACTGTTCATACTTCATGCCTGCATATTTCATTATATCCTGCTTGCCTTGAATTATTGATATTATGACGCACTGACGTCTGGGTTTTGCATGGACCAAATCCCTTGTCCTTATCGCAGACTGTCCAGGAGTACTTTGATCAACAGGCCGAGCGGTGATGACCTGTTATTAGTTTAGTTTAGTTTCCTTTCAGTATTTTCATTCCTGATGTGAGCCCGCATTATGGGACGTACATTCCAGTTATTATTGTATTGGATCTTTTTGTTTCCGCATTATTTTATTCTTGACTCGTTATTCTGGTTCATGGACATGTATTAGATAGTTGTTTATTATTGTTCTTGATATCTCTATAGCTGTAATGTGACTGTGGAGGGATATTTCCTATCCACAGGTAGCATGGTTGGCTCTGTCACATGCCTATCATTGCGCCCTCTGGGAAGAAGGGTGTGACAATGGCTGCCGAAAATTTGGATCCCCACAATCAATAAACTCCTGCCTATCCCAAGCAGGGGAATCTGTAATACGCTTGACAAGCGACACGTATTCCTATCTCAATAGGGTGATGAAAAACACTCTACAGATTTTGCACGTTCGGTAGAACCGGTCTTTCCTCCCATATTTCGGGTTAAACGTTCATGCGAACTCAATATGCAATATATATATATATATATATATATATATATATATCAATCGTCTGTACTGAAATTATGCTTCTTTGTGCAGGATAACAGTTTTTCAACCGCAATTTGCAAATTCAGCAGCAAGAATGTCTCCAAGAACCAGTTTGATCTCCGAGGCAACTCTGATCCTGTACGTGGTCAAGATCAATGCTCGTGTGATTCTCCCCGCAAGTCTTAGTCGGTAATGGGAAGAACCGTCCCGCTAATTTGGTTCTGTTATCATCTACCTTGCCAGAAGTGCTCATCTAGCGGAAACCCTGACAAACCAAGTGGCCAAACCGACCTCATGGGGCATAAGGCCGAATGTCGTGATCGTTAAGGCCCCAGAAACCAAACGCAAATCTGTAGTTGAACGGCTCTCCATTGTCTCAACTGGGGGCAAGGCCGTCAACACCAATGAAGCTACAAAGCGTCCCTGTCAAGCTCAGACGGTGTCCTTGACAATTTCACAATCGGACGTCTTCTCTGAACTCTCTGTCAATTGGTCTCCGACGTCTTCCAGAAAAGCAGATGTCCGCCAAGCTCTCAAGGAAGAAAAGTTAAGACAAAAGCGGCTCAGATATAGAGCCAATAAGAAGGCCAGGGTTCCGGCCAAGTTAAATATTGTGAAATTCCAAGAAGAGGGTTACTCCACGACGATATCTGAGTCGGCCGTGAAAGTCAACAATTCCTTCGAACCCTTAAAATGGGTTCAGAAAAATGCTATGACTGCCAAGATTAAGAAGACCGCATTTCAAACTGTGCTACGAAGGGACGTGTCTAAGCTCCAGCACAAAAGACGTGACACTCTCTCTTCGGCAGTCTACCAGACGCTCTGTGCCGCGCGTAAGCAATGGGGAAAGGTCGGAAAAGGTGCACCAGCGCCATCTAAGGACCCAGCCAGGCCAACCGTCTTTAGCCGATTGTCTTTTTCCGAAGTGGAAGGGCCACGACAACGGTCCACAAAATTAGCTGCCAGTGATAAAAAGATGACCGAATATATTATCCACGGTCTATATGGCGGGCATGCGTCCCAGTGACAACCTTCGCAGCAAATGCAAGGATGGGGCCACCACATCCCAAGCCCAATATGACTTGAATGTGGTCGCCACTTCCCAAGATCATCCTCCTTCGCAAGATAATGAAAACCCCCTTGATGAGACCGATAAGCAGAATGACCCCTCTGTCCATGTGAAATCAAAGCTCGGACAGCAAAGAAGACCTGACTTTCCGTCCTAGGACCGCAGAATAGGAGCTCCTCCATGAGCTTCGAAAACAGTTTCAAAGCAAAGACAGGGAATGGCCAAGATTTACTCAAAAATTGACGACCTGACAAACGTCGTGATGCAACCCACGGCTCAAGTTGCTCGGGCGCCCTCTAATTAAGCGCAAGTCTCTACTCATGAGCCGGGTGATCATGATCCGAAGCAGCCAATGCCTATCCCTTTAAGTCCGAATATGGGAGAGCTACACGATAGCCGACCACACTCCACTTCTGGGAACGTCTTGGCCCCGGAGGGCAATATTCCGCTAACACGGGATTGGATAATGGATTTGGTCATCAGCAAAGTGAAAACATTGGTGGCCGAAACCGAGGCTCAGAAAGACATTGGCAGCAGTGGGAGGCCGTACCCCGCACAGTATGATCTGATCGAGTTTCCCAGTGGTTACGTCATTCCTAAATTTGGAAGATTTGACGGGATGGGAAACGCGAACCAACATATTGCTCACTTTAAAGCGTCGTGCGAAAATACATGGGGCAATGATGTGTTTCTTCTCCGTCAGTTTGTCAACAGCTTGACCGGTGTCGCTTTCGATTGGTATACGGGCATACTAGAAGGTTCCGTCATTACTTTCGCCCAGATGGAGTTTCTGTTTCGGTAAAGATTCATGAGTGTAAGCGACAAAATCTCCATCGCTGACCATGTGAGAACCAAGCCAGGGAAGAACGGAAGCAATACAGAATTTATCGCCCGATGATGCAACCTCACTGTCAAGTGCGAACCGCCGTTAGAGCAGGACCAGTCCGTTAGCCTCCTCATTGGGAACCTTAGCAATTGGATGGTCTCATTCTTATATACAACATGCCTCAACACGTTTTAAGAGCCGACCAAGAGAGTTCAAATGTTGAAATGCTCAAAACAAGAATCTACTCCGGACTCTCAGAATGACAAGTCTTGGAAGAGCAGAAATGATGACCGTAAAAGCGGGAGTTCCAACAATACTAACCCTTCAATGCGTTTGACAACGAGGATAAGCGAAAGACGGGAGGATCGAAAACAGACCAGTCTCGAAAGTCAGTGCTAGGGGGAAAAGGGCCTTCCCTAGATGAGAAAAAGAATAAGGTATACTCTTTCAGGAGGAACAAAATCCGCAAGATATTCAAAGATGTCCTGAACAACGGCCTGCAATTGTCGAAGTCGAAGAGGCTTCACAAAGCAAAAATGACCGACAATCCTCTGTATTACCCGTACCACCGAGTAGTGAGTCATGCGATCGAAGATTGCTATATTTTCAAAGACTGGGTCGAAAAGCAGTACAAGGCAGGAGAAATTGAACTGTCCAAAAGTGTGTTGGTGAACAATCAAGCTGCGACCACCAACTTCATACAGACAGAAGTTGAAGCCTTCTGAGAGCAGACAGCTGAATCCGCCACCTCGAGAAACGAATTCGACTCGCAGTAACCTCCGTGGAGCATGCATATATCTAAGAAGACGAAGAAGATGTTAAAACTGCTTCAGAAAGATCTTAGAACAGAATGAAAAGGGCAGAAGGAGCTTACCGTTCCAGCTACCAGTTCGGTTCAATCGGGCTCAAAATCCAAAAGGCTTAAGAAGAAGAAAATGAAAGGTGCTGCTCGAAATGAAAAGGAGTCGGCGGGAAATCGACCATTCAAAGGTATATCAATTCTCTTGAAGACTACGAACAAAAGGAAATGACTTTAATTCAATTGAAGGAGTTCTTCCCCGTAGAAGCGGCTGAGATTCTGGAGGAGCTAGAAGAAGAATCCGATGATAAGATCTCTATTGTAACTTGCTACGTCATCCATATTGGTAGCGACTCTAAGGAAGAGCTCTGTTTTTCCGAAAAGGACGAGGAGTTTGCCACAAAGGCCAACCAAATCCAACTCAGAAACGGCAAGATTCTACCACCAAAGCAAGGCAACCCCCCAAAAGAGAAGAAAAACATGTCTCTAATGAAGAAAACGGCGAAGAACTGGCTCATGAAGACTTGAGTTCTTCTCCAGTGGATTATAATGTTTTGGCTCAGCTCCGGAAGCTTCCGTCTCTCTTAAGCATCTATGATACTCTGGTCCTATCCAAGGAGCTCAGAGATGTCATCATTCATGCTCTATAAAAGCCCGAGCAGCATTAGGCTCACTTCGCGGAAATTAATATGAAAAAGGCCTAGTACACTCTGCATACAGCCGCGATTACATTTAAGGATGAAGACCTGCTACTAAGAACAGCTGAGCACAACCGGCCGCTTTACGTGACATGCAACAGTAATGGAGACCGGATTAATCATATATTGATTGATCCGGGGTCCTCGATGGACATCATGAACTTGCAGACTCTGAAGAGTTTGTCGATAGACGTCCGACACCTGTCTAGGGAAAGAATTGTTATTCAAGGTTTCAATCAAAACTGCCAGCAAGTTCTGGGATACATAGCTCTGCTAATCAAATTTGCAGATCTACAAACCGAACCTAAGATATACGTGATCGATACCAACACATCCTATAAGATTCTCCATGGGCTACTGTGGCTTCACGATTACGGCATCGTTTCGTCAACACTTCATCAATGTATGAAGTATACCAAAAATGGCAAAGAAATACACATTAACAAAGACGTCCAACCATTTGGTGTGCATGAAGTTCGATATGAAGATTCTCGGTACTTTGTGAACCCCCAAAATATTGAGCCACAACTGACCAAAGAAAGGGTGACCCTGAAACTCAAAAGCAAATCCGAGCCGTCTGTCACCTTCAAAAGTAAAAACCCCAAAATGCGTCTGCGTTTCGGCAGTGACACTGAAGAATCTGACGCTGGAAGTCCGTCCTTCCGTAAAAATCGCCCTCATTTTGCTGGTGATACGGACGGGTCTGATATTGAAGGCCCATCCAGCAGCAAAATTCATCCTTGTTTAGGAAACGACATTGAAGAATCAGAAGAAGAGGACCCGTCTTGCAACAGCTGTGCATATTTGGCTCTCATGCGAAAAGCAAAGCCAAGAGAAGCCTTCAAAATTACAGAAGCGTCCCTAGCCAACACAAGGATGCCAGAGCAGATGTGCAAAGTGCTTGATGTGGAAGGAATAGATAATTGCCTTTCTGCATGAGTTTGCCGACCTACATCAGCCCACTCTTGTCAGAGGAAATGAAGGAATAGATAATTGCCTTGCTATATGAGTTCGCCTACTGCTTCATGTGGAAATACAAAGAAATGCCTGGCCTCTCTCTTAAAGTGGCCGTGCATAAGCTGGCTATTTTCCCTGATGCCAAACCAGTCAAACAAGCTCCCTGAAGAATGAGAAGGGAGCTGAAAGAAAAGGTCATTGAGGAAACCAAGAAACTCATCGATGCCGGCTTCATCAGAGAAGAAAAATATGCGTACCGGATCGCATGCATCATTCCAAATAAAAAAGAAGAATGAGAAGATCCAAGTATGTGTCGATTTTAAGGATTGTTTATCGCCGAAAACAGAGACGAAACCGCGTAGGTCGTCTTGCCTGAATTTGGGGACAGATGCTATTTGGATTTATCCGTCCACCTCTCCGAAGATGCCAAGTTGATTTATGGCACCGTGTATCGGAGGTTTGGATAGATGCGGCCGTTGTAGCAGATTTCGTCAGATTCTCCCTCGTTTGCGAGGGGTTTTTGATTGTGGGGACGCTCTTCCCTGCAGGCGCAAGCCTCTGCAGTTAATTACGTTACCGCATCGCGATAACCATTTTCTCCTACTTCAGAAGTTCACTTCGTGTCGTGTGTATTTGTTTTATTTTTGGTTGCCCGTGGATTGTATACGGAGACTAATTTATGTTGTCGCCCGTAAGGCGTAGATTAGTCCAAATCCGTATATCTTAGATTTGGGTTTGGTTTGATTTAAGGATCGTTGATCTGTTTTGAGATCAAGATTGACTTAAATGTTTGTGAGCAGTTGGGGCTCGATTGTTTTTTTGTTAAGGATACGTTAGTTCATTTTGAGACTAAGATCTACTTAACAGGGTGTTAGGATCTTTTTTGTTTCAAGTCCAACAAGAGAGCATTTGAGCTCTGTTGTTTTAGTTTAAGGACGTTTCGGTCACTTATCGCCATTTTGGAGGCGAAGTTGTAGTTTGAGAACATTTCGGTCTGTAGATCACCATTTTTGAGGTGAGCTTTTAGTTTAAGGACGTTACGGTCCGTTGTTGCCATTTTGGAGACAACGTTTTGTTTGAGGACATTTCGGTCTGTAGGTCGCCATTTTTGAGGTGATGCTTTAGTTTAAGGACGTTACGATCCGTTGTTGCCGTTTTGGAAACAACGTTTAGTTTGAGGACATTTCGGTCTGTAGATCACCATTTTTGAGGTGAGGTTTTAGTTTAAGGACGTTACGGTCCGTTACCGTTTTGGAGACAACATTTAGTTTGAGAACATTTCGGTCTGTAGATCACCATTTTTGAGGTGAGGTTTTAGTTTAAGGACGTTACGGTGTTGCTGTTTTGGAGACAACGTTTAGTTTGAGGACATTTCGGTCTGTAGGTCACTATTTTTGAGGTGGGGCTCTATTTTAAGGACGTTACGGTCCGTTGTCGCCGTATTGGAGACAATGTTTAGATTGTGGACATTTCGGTCTGTAGGTCACCAATTTTGAGATGAGACTTTAGTTTAAGGACGTTACGGTCCGTTGTTGCCGTTTTGGAGGCAACGTTTAGTTTGAGTACATTTCGGTCTGTAAATCACCATTTTTGAGGTGAGGCTTTAGTTTAAGGACGTTACAGTCTGTTGTCGTCATTTTGGAGACAACGTTTAGTTTGAGGACATTTCGGTCTGTAGATCACCATTTTTGAGGTGATGTTTTGTTTAAGGTGTGCACGTCAGCTTGGGAAGTGTACCCAAAAGCAGTTGGTTGTCGGGACCCGCCACCTCTCTGAAAACGTTGAGGAATTACAACGACATGTATCAGAGGTATGGAGAGATGTACACTTGAACCAATTTCCCTAGTTGAGTGAAAATGAAGTTGGTAGTCAACCCAAAAATTATTAGTCGTATTTTGAGACTAAGATTTCCTTGGGGGATTGTGGGACGGATATCGTCTTGGATATCATCAGTTGAGAAGCTGTAACGTTTTAAAATAAATAAATAAATAAATAAATAAAATTATTTAAGTGAATTTTCTAATTTTCGGTAAAGTAAAACGTATTTTTCGTAAAATTAAACCGTAATTATTTTTCATTATAAATTTAAAAATACCTATTTTAAATATGTTATTACTAGTAAATGGTGTTTATTTAGCCACTTATAAA
The DNA here is from genome assembly GCA_030015575.1 of Agapanthus africanus. Taxonomy (NCBI): domain Eukaryota; kingdom Viridiplantae; phylum Streptophyta; class Magnoliopsida; order Asparagales; family Amaryllidaceae; genus Agapanthus; species Agapanthus africanus. Next base: position 748,639,348 of record CM057342.1, on the reverse strand, counting down.
TTTTTAGTTTAATTAAATATTTTTCCTAAATTAATTATTTTAAATATTAACATAAGCTTTATTTATACACTAAATTAGTGTAAATTACAAATTTGAATGGGTTTAATTAGCAAAAGTGAACCATTACATATTAGAATCAAGTGTGTTTCATGCAAAATTTATTTTCAAAATTTTCCATGGTTCTAGACCATTCTAGGTTAAATGGAGTTAGGAAAATAAAGAATTTTTTTATTAAATCATGAAAAGACTTAATGGAATGATATTTTTGTGAAAGCTTCTACACTTTTCTTCACATTTTCTCACTCTCCTCTCTTTTCCTCACCTCATGGCCGGCCTCACCACCATGGGCAGCCCTAATATTTCCCCCCCCCATCATTTTTGTATTAAAAATCATCAAAAATCCAAATAAAAATCCACAAAATCCAAATTAATTCCTACCCTCTATTCTTTGCTCATCTTTACATGGATTTTGGAGATGGAAAGCATTCATTTTGGAGGCTTATTTTCATGTTTGGATTGCATGTTGTGGAGGTATAAATCTCATTCTTTTGATTTATTGTTATTTAATGTTTCATTCTAGCATAATTAGATTTAATAAATAAATTCTATCTACAAGTTTTAAAATTCAAGTTAGGGTTTGTAAAATCAAGTTATGGTTTTTATTAATTAATTAGAGTTATAATAACTAGTTTAACATTTTTAGAAATGGAAAATCATGCATGGTTAATATATTGTAAATTGTTGATCCAAAATTGTTTAATTTAAACAATTTTGCAAACTAGATTTATGTATATTATATTTATTGGTGAGATAAAATTTCAATTAATGTTTATAACACTAGAGTGTGGATTTAAAGAGGATATTAACTTGTTGGTGGAATGAAAACTCAAGTTGGTTACTAGTTTTTATTGATAATTGATAAATTGTGATAAAAATTGCTATTTTTGCTAACTAGATTTTGGAAATTCTTAATTAAATGAAATTTAAAATCTAATTTATGGTTTCATCATGTTATTATTATCATGAATTGTAGTTTAGTAAGTTAATTCATGTAAAATCATGTTTAGTTGTGATATTGTGAAATTTTGCTTAAAAGTATCGAAATCGAGCAAGTTTGCAGACTAGAATTTTCAAACTAATATAAATTAGGGTGTTAAAAATATAGTGATGGTTTATATAGTTTAGTTATGCTATTTGATGAGTTTTACGACCATTAGTTTCATTTAAATGTCAAGTTTTGAAGTAAAACGGTAATTTGGCGTTTTTGGGTTTTTCGAAATCGGACGATTTGATTGATTTTTAGGGTTTTGATGGATTAAATCATGTTTTATATTATAAGTAACGAGTTTTTTTAAACTACAAGTTGTTTGTTTATATTTATCTCGATCAATCGGCGTTTTTACGCCGATATCGAGCGATATTTGGTTTTTTTTCATGAGCGGGACATAGGTTTTAACCTATGCGCGTTTCGTGCGGCGTTTTGGCTTTGTCTGTGATTCAGTTTACGATATTATATGTGTTTGCGTATAGGTACCCCTCACGTGGACTTCGGACGAGGAAGAAGAGGAGGGCGACATCATTTTCAGCAGACAAGGACCAGGTGAGTAGATGTATATCTACGGGGGGAAGTCGGGTGGATGGCGTTTAGCACCCCCGCAGATGTAGAATAGGGATAGTACTTATTGTCATTAGGAAGCCAGACGTGACCTTAGATTCTTGATGAGTAGGACACTAGTAATGACCCTAGGTTGGACTAGACTGATTTAGAAAGACCATACCAGAGGATGAATACCTTGGAAGAGATTCGTAGGTTTCAGGTAGATACACACACACGCACACACTGAGACTCGACATGGTGTATACGTGTATGTATATATATATATATATATATATATATATATAGGACTAGGTGTAGGTATATATATATACACAATACGTATATGTGATACAAGGATGTGATATGATATACGGGGATGAAACAATATAACTGGGCTGATGCCGTGATTCTTGGCTATATAGTCGTGTTATGATATTAGCGGATGATTAGAAAATGAGATAATGGATTTGTATACATGAACAATAATAAAGCATGGCGATGATATTGAAGTATATGGGACTCTAAATAGATCCCGGACCGTAACCTGTGCCTGAAATTCTGATATGATATAGGTGTGACTTGATTTTGATATGATATATATGTGTAACTTGATTACGATATCATATAGGTGTGACATAATTACGATATGATTTAAGTGTGACTTAATCACAATATGATGCATATAAATGATATTTATGAGGATAAATTAACGATGTATATTTATGCTGCCAATGATATATGATTGTTGTATGCGATTATAGTATAGCATCTTGATCTTGACATGTGTTGATGATGATATTATACGAATGATGAGACACGTAGGTGATACTTGACCCGTACCCCGATATTAGGATGCCGTACGATGGATTTTACCGTACGAGGCATAGATGTGATGATTGATCCGCACTCTTGATTCGAGGAAGCCGTACTACGTATGTGACACTATTGAGGCTGGATCGCCGACTATTAGAGATATGGATTCAGACCTTAGGTAGACTGTTAGTTCTTATTGACTAGTTTCTTAGGTTTAGTTCCTTAGGAGGTTAGATGGACACTAGTTTAGGCTCGAGTCATATAATTGTAGTTGTACTTGTATATCAAATGAGTGGTTGTTGCACATCTGTCTTACATTCAGGCCGTAATCATTCATGGTGCATGTTCATACATATGTTTCTATAATCAGAATAAAACTTTACATGTTAGGACACCAGCACCATTACCGATGATGCGCATATTCCACGCACACTTATTTGCCGGCTCACACACATCATCATCGGTAATTGCTATGTCATGTACACTTTAGATCATATTATCTTTTATTGATAGAATCAGTAAACAACTAGATCAATATAATATTGTGATTACTCTCTGGTGTTAGTATAGACATGGTATTTATTACTTAGACATTTCATGCATTCGCATTTTCATGTTATCATGCAGTATTATGGGGCATATGCCGACACTTATCATATACTTACTCATGATTTTGGGATTTTGGATTTCTATGAGATTTCTGGATTTTTTGGGGAAAACCGCAAGAATATATAAAAACTTCTCTCTCTCTCCTCCTCTCTTTTTAAAACATAAGATGCGGTTTTCTCGTGATGTATGTGTCGTCCACCATGAGATTTCATGTTTTTTTTGTTGGATTTCGAGACCCGATTCGAGGAGTGGATGAACCGTCTCGGGTACATGGTGGGCCCGGTATGGTACCCCGGGGCAAGAAGATCGAGTTGTAGACGATGAGCCTGGCAGGGGAAGGCTACCTACCGGTGATGTCTGGCGCGGCGGATATCCCGAGGATACCGACCGTTGTCGTGAAATTTGATGATATGGGCCGATCCAGACTAACGGAGCCCGAGATATTGAGACTATGAGGCATTGAGATTATGAGGTATTGAGACTTGAGATTTACATGTTTTGTGTCGATACTTGACACGGATTTCCATGGATTTCATCGTTGATATTTCAGATTTCTATACACAGTTTACTATGATAAAGGCTAAAGATTTCTTATACAGATATATCTAGATTTCAGGATTAGTTATTTTACATTCATGGTGCATGCATACTCATTCACATGGCTTAGTACTATATGAGGCACTGACACGAGCACGGAGCATTTGCACTTACACGTAGCTTATTATCCTTCCTTTACTTGATGACTAGTAGTATATTATTATATTATTATGACCTAGGATAGCGTCGTGCATTTCGATTTCTTTTCGCAGATATCTTCTACTCACGAGTCGGCAACTCACCCCCGTTGTGCCAAATTTTATTACAGGTTGATGTACAGGGTTCCTTGGCAGTTTGCTGGCACATCTTTTCATTCCTGGTGATTTGTACGGTAGGTTGGTTCATTTGTATCTGGACCGCCGCTGTACTTTTATTATTTCATTTGTATCTAGAAAGCTCCATCAACCAAACTTGTATTACTTGATAGTTACTGGACCAGTTATTTATTTCGACCTTAGAGTCACGCTTGTATTATTATGATATCTGATGGTTTTGTTTTCTTTTGAGTTTTGAGCCTCGTCCTTTGGCGTTGTATACTTTTGTGCATCGGTGTGGTTGTTTCTGCCTTTTGGCGTAGTGCTAGCTCCTGTTTGGGGATGCTTTTTATTGTTTGTATATATATTATTCTTGTTTGTACCCGTTTGGGGCCAGTTTTTACAAAGGAGACTCTGCCGAAATTTTTGAGAAAATTTGATCTTGTTTTTAAACTTGTTTTTCTATATGTTTTCCTTTACTTCTTCTTCTCTTTATGGTTTAGATTTCTGGGCTTCGGCTTACTTAGGTTACGTTGCGCCTCTAGACGCTTCGTAATCTAAGTGCCGGTCACGTTCCGTACTTTCGGGTCGTGACAGAAGTCATCAGTCATGTTTGCGACTGAGATTAGTTTGGGAAAACATGAGCACAGAGTATCGGTTGATTTGGAGATCAAAAGGGTTTTGACCTCAGGATGACTTAGCCCGTTTGAGGCTGCAGTCTGAGTCTTCATAATGCTAAGCATTGGTGTATGTTCAGCATCACGTGTTCCCACGTGAGGCTCTGAATCAGTGTTAAACACTGCACTTTGGAAGCTCTCACGTGTGGGCACGTGAGGCACCCCAAAGTAGGAGTTGTTCTCTGGGTTTATTCTCCCTTTCTTTTATAAGTGCTAAGCACTTGGTTATGTTCAGCGCTCACGTGTTCCCACGCGAGGCTCTGAATCAGTGTTAAACACTGCACTCTGGAAGCGCTCACGTGTGGGCACGTGAGGCGCCCCAAAGCGGGAGTTGTTCTCTGGGTTCTATTCCCCCCTTTTTATATAGAAGTGTTAAACACTTGATTCCTGTGGTGCTCACGTGTGGGCACGCGAGGCGGTTTTTGTCTTTCCCTTTTTATTCATTTGAGACGCTCACGTGGAGCACGTGAGATCTTATTGTAGTGTTACTAATGAATCACCAATCTTTCCCTCTGAGTGTTTGGAGATTTTGATCTCATGCTAGGATTTTGGAGGATCTCATGCCTCTTGTTTTTATAAGAATTAAATTATTATTTTAGGGTTGAGCCTTGAATTTCAGAGGATTTAAATTCCCATATATTTCTGTAAGAATTAAATTCTTATTGTAGGGTTAAACCTTGATTTTCAGAGGAATTAAATTCCCATATATTTCTGTAAGAATTAAATTCTTTGAACTCGGTTCTTTCCCCTAAGTTTTGAATCTGCATGACAGAATTTTCTCGATGAGAATTAAATTCTCAACTTATGGGGAGATCTGCTTTTACAGATCACAACCAGAGGAAGAACTAAGTTCTTATGTGAAGGGTTAAACTCTTAGAAAGGTCAAGAAAAGATAAAAGAATCTCTGTGTATTTCTGTTTTTGTACCTAGAATATTATGATGAAACAAGTCTTTTCCGAGACTTAAATTCTCTTCTTCCCTTTTTTGTCTTCTCTTTCCTCTTTTTCTCTGGCTCTTTGTGTGTCTCCTCTTTTCCTCCTCTCCTTACTCCTATTTATATGATAAGAAAAAGAATCAATTTGTTAAGAAAATCCCTCATTTAGAGATCATGATTGATTTCATAATCAATCCAATCGTTATGGTGAATTTTATTCACTGTTGGATTTTTAATCCAAAGGCTCTCTGTTTAACAGAGAAGATTTCTTTTTTTTTTTTAATCAGATTAGGAAATATTTTCCTAAGATAGAATTTTATTCTATCATATGAATATCTTGTTAGTTTAACAAGATACGAATTTTATTCTATCATAGAATTTTATTTATATGAATATCTTTTATAGAATTTTATTCTATCAAACGATCACCGTTAGATCTTTGATCCAAAGGTCCTTCGTTTAACAAAGTAGATCTTTCTAGTTTAAGCAAGATCAGGGAAATATTTCTCACATATATAGAATTTAATTCTATCAGATGGTTCATCCAAGATTCTTTGTTAGAGAAGGATCTTTCCATATTAGAAAGATTTAAGAAAATATCTTCCAAATAGAGTTTTAATCCTTTTGTTTAGAATTTAATTCTATCAGCTTGGAAGGTGGTTAGGAACACTCACGTGTAGCACGTGATCCCAATGGAATTAAGCTTGTTCGCTTATATGCAACAGCATAAGAGTGTATCACGTGTTAACACGTGAGCCTTTTTGGCTTGCCATCTGTTTGAATGTAGCGTCTATATGCTTTGCATATAGGCGCTCACGTGCTTACATTTAAGGCTCAATTTTAGCCTATCGATTGCTTAAATGCATTGGCTATATGCTTTGCATATAGCCGCTCACGTGTGGGCATGTGAGACCTGCACAGTGGGGAGTTTTTTCCCCTTTTTTCTTTCTATATATATATTTTTATAAGGGAACAAATGCCTCCCAGCGTTGTTCTCACGTGACTTGCACGTGAGTGCAACGCTGTCACCTTTTCCACCGTTGGATTGCCTAGGGGAACGAGAAGATGAACCGTCCCCATCATGTCCTATAAATGCAAGGCTTTTGCCTCTGTGAAAACCACTGTTCTTTCATCTTCTTCCTTGCTTATTTTTCTTGAGAATTTAATTCTCTTTTTTCAGAGCTTAGTTCTCTGCTCGCTGAAACTTCAGAGTTAAACTCTGTTAAAACTCTTTCTTTGGTAAGGATCATAAACGGAACCCTTTCTTGGTTTTTTGCCCTGGATTTTAAATCCACCAACAGAGCGTCGCTCTTTTCTTAAATTGATTTCTTGAAGATCCAAAACACACATTTTTTTGTAGATTTTCGAAGACTTAAATCAATGGGGATCGTTAATCCTCCTCTTATGGTTTTACCCTGTCACCGATCTTTAAGGATCCTTGGAATTTAATTCCATTTTCTTTGCTTCCTGGCCATGGGGGTTTTCTGGGATTTAATCCCTTTATTAAAGGAATTTAATTCCCTATTCACAGAGCTTGGCTCTGAGAGAGACTCAGAGATTTTTGGGAATTTTATTCCCTAATGTTCTCGAGTATTTTAGAGTTTTAATGCTCCTAAAGCGGATTTAAATCTGTAGTACTTTTTAACAGAACTCGTTTTAAGAGTCGTTTAAACTTTACTGTTTATTTGATGAGAATCCTTTTTGATTCTCTCAATGATTATTTTGCCTCATAATTGGTGAGCCGTTATTTAGATTTCGTGGGGTCCATTGGTTTTGCAGGCAGTGGTCCCCGTCACATCACGGTTTTCTGTTATTTCATTTTATGTTACCTTATTATTTATTATTATTATTATTATTTTAAAATGGGTTTTTTTTAAATTTATTTTAGGAATGATGGCCTCGCTTCCCGACTTCCTGACTTCCCTTACACTCGCTCGGAAGTCGCTTTTCCGCAGTCGCCATCGGACGAGGAGGTTATGGCGATGATCAGGGCACATGACATGGACTATACTAGTCCTCTCTTGTAGGGGACATGGTACGGCCATATCATCAGGGGTCGCTGCAGTTTTACCTGCGAAGAGCCGACAGAACCCATCCGCTCTATATCATTGAGGGAACGCCTACGGACTGCTTATGCGGTAGAGGCGACTAACTGGGCTTCCGCGGGCCGACTTGAGCCGTCCACGACCGGGATACCCAACCAATCCCTGCTGGTCATTGATATTCTGGGACGCCGAATATGTCAGGGTGAAGCTTGACCCTGGGGGCATGTTTATAAGGTAGGCGTTATCCCCCGCCACCTTGTGGGCTACCTTCCCTGGGCTCGATATATCCTTTTCGCCCAACGCGCACGTCTGTAGAAGGTTGGGTTGTACCAAGCCATTTACGCTTCGTTCCTTTTGTCTTCACCCGCCCTGCCTTACACACTTTCTAAATCTAATAAAGAATTCTATTATCATGCCCCTCACGTCTGTTGGGTTAAGGCTTTCTTGAATCAGTGGAATATTCCCTCCAGCACATTCTTACTGGGGGATCGAGAGGTCTCAATTTCACTGGAAGAGTTTCGCGTGATCTCTGGGTTGCCGATCGGGGAGAGCACTATGAGGAGTTACTGCCTCCTGATGAGTATGTGTTTGATACGGTACCCGCTATGCTTGACGGCTTGTCGACTGAGAACGCTGTTCTTCACAAGTACCCGAGTCTAATCAAGGCCCTGGGTATCTTTGAAAAGCTGTTCGTGACATCGGAAGGGAAAGGTGTCACCTTTGACGCTTTCATTGCTTGCTTTCTTCGAGAGGACGTCTTATCTTAAAAGGCTCCGAAATTTGCAAAAATTGAAGAACATTTTGGATTAAGGTTAAGGAAGCTACCGGCCAAAGAGGAAGATCTGCCGCATTTATGTATTCCAAACTCGTCAACCGTAGCTTTCGATGCAATTACGGCACCTGGAATGGACGAAGAAACCTTCTTTGTTGGTTTTATCAGTCTTTGGCTAAGCTGGTTCGCCATGCCGATGCATCGTCGCTTTATGAGAGCCTCCATTTTTTATCCTACTCATCGCATTGCTGGAGGAGCACGACTAGCTGTTGGCGTCGCGGGATTGTCGCATCTATATCACGGGTTAAGCATTGCGGCTAATACTTCAAACCCGGGTACGGAGACCGTGAATTTCTCCCTCTACTACTTCACGTCGTGGATCGAGATGCATGTGCTAGGAGCGTTCGCTATGCAACAGCGATCGGATTTTTATGATTCGTACACCTTTCCGTGGATCATGAGGTTGGTTGATGCCTCCGCTTCCGATCCGATCCAGGTAGGGGCCCTCCGCGTACTGCTGAACCGTACTGAAATGAAGGCGGAATGGTGTTCAGCGATCGAGTTCTTTCCGCTCCAGCGGGACCCATTCAGCAATTGTTTGATTTGTCTAAAGGTGGGGTCCCGGCTTTGAAACCAAAAGGGGTCATGCACCTATACTCGATCAGGTCAGGGTATCTGGTGTTCCGTCGGAATAGTGTCGTCCTTTTTCTGAGGTATAATCCGCACCGCTTCGCTCAGCAGTTAGGCTACGACCAAGGCGTCCCTCTCAAGGCATTTATAGTCGAGCATGCTCTCTTCTTGGAGGTTACTCGCGGCGTCATTCACCATTTTATGAGGCTAAACACTGGCTCCCGCTTCATGATCCCGAAGCTCGACTATCTCCCAGGACCTGTAGGGTCCTTTAAGGGTTGGTATCGCCATCGGGTCGGCCGCGTCATTGCAGAGGAAAGACGGGTGCTTTTCGAGGGTAGAGATCCCATTCCAGCTCAGGTCACCAACGCCCCATTGCGGCCGCGGTCAGTGGTTCGCCCTCCACTGAGGGATAGCGGTTTGGTACTTATCCCTAAAACCGCAGAAATAGAATCGACCCCTCGCACTACTGGTATGCCAGTGCGCACTAGAACCGAAGCAAAGGCTTCTAATGAAGCACCAACGGTAGTGTCATCAGCGGTGGTGTCATCAAAAGGCGATACCGAAGGTCAAATTGGGTAGCGTCACGCCAAAGCGCCAAGGGGAAGGAAGCGTTCTTCCGCTAGCGTTAGCACTAGCTCCAAGAGGAGAAAGAAATTGGTTGCTGGTCTACTTGACACTCTGCTTGAGTCCGTGCCGTTTATTCAGGATGAACCGATATCTATGGAGGAGTCAGACGGCGGTCTTATCTTTCTTGGTTCGTCTGCCGAGGAGGCCACACAGTTAGCTGAGACTTTAAGGCGCTCACAAGATGAGACTGAGAACGTGTGCGTCCCGAAAAAAGCTTACCCCTCGTTGTATTCTACGACGTCGACCCATCATTACGGAGGGTACACATGGGTCCTCTGCTAATGGAAGAAGAACGGGCCCTTAAACAGCCCATCTCAGTTGCTTCCGAAGACGAGCTTGTAGTAAAGACAGGTAGTCATTCATTTGTGCTTGAAGCTCGACGAGCGTATTTAATGAGAAAAGAACTACGACTCGAAAAAGCCATACTTCAAGCTCCTTGGCGTATTGGTATGCGTATTTATCGCATCCTTTTTTTGGCGAGTAATTTGTATTACATTTATGTCCTCTTATTTTTGCGAAAACTTTACAGGGACTTCTGCAGCAGAATCGGGTTTGAGTCCAGATCGGGTCATGGCTGCGAATTCCATGAATATCTCCCATGACGTACCGGCGGGTGTAGAGGAGATTACTGAAGCTGCTACCCTTGCTGTGGAGGTTCCGGTGGTGGCTGGTGTCCCTTCCGCGTCTACTCCTTTAGCAGAGCTGACCTCATCAGCCATAGATCCCATGGACATCCCTAGCGACGTACCGGAGAGTGTAGAGGAGATTGCTGAATCCGTTATCCCTGCCTTGGAGCCTTCAGCGGCGTCTTTTGTCCTTCTATTGGAGACTACCATGCCGACTATAGGTTTTACAAATATCTCCAGTGATGCACCTGAAGGAGTGGATGAGACCGCTGAGGCTGCCATCCCTCCAGCTCAGGGCGGGCGAAGCATTGAAGGTAATCTCATATACATATACATTTTGTTTAATGACCCTTTTGTCATCTGACCCTTTCTTTCCTTCAGAATTGCGGGAATTGGTGGCTTCCATCGTGGATCTCTCTCCGAGAAAAACCTTCCAGCGCTTGCTCGACATGGCTGCCCCACAAGCAATACCCCCACAAAGCATAGTTCTTTCCTCAAGCCAAGGTTGGTATGCTTTGCCCTTCTAGTTTTATATTTTCATGATGATGCCGATATGCCCTTTATTTTAAATCACAGTTCTGGAGGCTGACGACGAAGTCGAGATTCTTGACGGACCGGGGGATCTCTCAAAACCCGTCTTGCATGACTGTGGGTAAGTGACGCTTTATTTCGAGAATCATTTTATTTACTCCATGTTTGGAAACACAACTGATCGCATCTAAATCTTCATAGCTTTGCCAGCCCTTACCCTATTAGAGTCTCAGATCCCTATGCCACCAGGCCCTTATGCCCGACGTGCGTCTGAAAGGATGGCAAAACAAAGCATTTACTCCCTGTCGGCTCTCATTGAAGATTTTCGCGCTGGTACCTCTGTCACGGCCGAAGAATTTGTTGCTGAAGCCAACGCTTGCTTGTCTGTTCTTGCCACCTATCATGACGAAGTATTGGTGCGTGCCTGGGTTGAGTACTGTGTCCGAATGGAGGCCTGCCTACATGGGCTCGAGTGCATACGTCTTCCCTCCGACAACTTAACTGTAAAAACGAGCCTCCGAGGATGGATTGAACGGTGTGAAGCCAATCTCCGGTCATGCGAGAAGAGGCTCAATCGGAAGTTTTCAGAGAGGGAGTTGGCTTCAAACTCTTTGGGGGAACTTCAGGCTCAGCTTACTGCCAAGACCACCCATGCGTACGAAATTTGGCGGGTGCTTCAAGAAGCCATTACAGAGGTGGTAGCTCTTGACAAAGCCATTATTTTTATCCGTGAGATGGTTGAAACCCATAAGGTCATCGAGAAGGAGCTCGAAAGTCGGTTTGCTTCATACCAAAATCAACAGACCCAGACAGGGACTCGTCTTGCAGCACTGGCGAAGCTTGAAGCCGAAGTCCAGCGGAAGAATGACGAACTGACTGGCCTATTGATTCGTCCGCCGACTTGAAACATTTTTGTCGCTGTATATTCTTCTCCTTTTTCTTGTATTCATTCATAAATAAGAATATCTTGTATTCATTTTGATTCATGAATAAAAGGCATATTTCATTTCATACTAGCACTTTTCTTTCTTTTACTGTCTTGACTTGGCATAAAGTAGTTTTATACTCATTGCGGAATTTGTAGTTTATTCACTCATTTCGGAGTCTCTAGTTTATGAACTCATTTCGGAGTTTGTTTAGTTTACCTCCCTTGGACTTATAGGCAAACCTGTCTTAACGTTACAGTTAACCCATGCTCTTTACGACAGGGGTCCGTTAGGGTCTGTGGTACTAGGGTTTTTGTCCATCGTACCATCGCGTTGGCTGATGCATTCCCCGATATGCAGACTTTACGCTGCTGTTCGAGTAGCCCCGCAACTGTCGTGTCTCTGATCCTTTCGGGTGCTGGACAAGACGTCTTCAAGTAATCTCCTTAGGTCATCTTACCGTCGAGAGAGCAAGCGTTAGGAATTTTGCCATGCCGCTTTTTACTTGAGCTTAGGCTCAGTTTGGGAGCCCTGATGAGTCGTAACCACTCCGCGATGGTGTGGGATGATCTTCGATAGTCTTTCAAGTTTTATTTGAGTTGCCGTCAAGACCCTGAAACTAGGAATTTGACCTTCGCTTCCTTTGTCGACACCGCGTCTGCTGTGATGAGGGGAATGTCGAGGTGATCTCTAGGTTGTTTGCGAATCATCAAGACTTGGAACTAGGGACTTTGCCATGGCTCCATTTTGTTCTGATCCTGGGGTCGCTTGTTGACTCGCGTCTGCATCCTGCTGGAGTGAGAAGAAGCGCCGTTGTTGACACTGCGTCTGCTGTAACGAGATGAGTGTCGAGGTGGTCTCTAGGTTGTTTGTGAACCATCGAGACTTGGAACTAGGGACTTTGCCATGGCTCCGCTTTATTTTGACCCTGGGGTCATTTGTTGACGCCGCGTCTGCATCCTGCTGGAGTGAGAAGAAACGCCGTTGTTGATACTGTGTCTGCCATAATGAGATGAATGTCGAGGCGGTCTCTAGGTTGTCTGTGAACCGTCGAGACTTGGAACTAGGGAATTTGCCATGGTTCTGTTTTGTTTTGACCCTGGGGTCGTTTGTTGACGTCGCGTTTGCATCCTGCTGGAGTGAGAAGAAACGCTGAATTGACTTCTCGACTGTGGTTGTCGCCGTCGAGATTTGGCTCTCCCTTTGATGGAGCATGGTGGGAAAATATGGTTCCCTTTTCATTTGTGCCCATGGATTGTATACAGGGGTCGGTGTAGACTCACCTACAGGGCAAAAGTTTCATTTTCATTCATTTTTTTAATTTCTTTCCGTAATGCTCTATCATTTCAGCTTTTTATATCGCGTAAGTCGCGATTGCCCAATCATTTCGGCTTTTTATCGCGGTGCCCAATTATTTCGGCTATTTTTTCTTTTTACTCGCTGCTTTTTATTGCGAGTTGCCCAAATATTTCGGCTGTTTTTATATGCATATATTTCACTTGCTGATTTTATTGCGAGTTGCCCCATCATTTCTGCTATTTCATATGCATTTATTTTTGCTCGCTGATTTTGTTGCGAGTATGGAACTTGAGATCTGATACAAATCTTGGCATCAGCACCGCTGCGACTGGAATATTACCAGGAGCAAATCGTCATTTGTCGTAAAAGGACTTGGAATTTGATATCGATTTAGGCATCAGTATCGCTACAACTGGGATATTGCCAGGAGCGAATCGCCATTTGCCTTTGTCGATTTGAACAAAGGTGGCTTAGCAAACAGGTTTAGGATCTTGTCGACTAAGGCTTTTTGACTTTACGAGCCGTAAGGGTCTCGTAAAGGTATTTCTCCCTACGAGTCGTGAGGATTTCGTAGGTGTATGTTCTCCTCAGAAGTCGTGAGGATTTCGTAGGTGTATGTTCTCTCTTATAAGTCGTAAGGATCTCAAATGAGTATTTTCTCTTTATAAGTCGAGAGGACTTACAAGTGTCGTTCACCATATGAGGACATTCCTCATGATTGGTGGAACTTGTTGGGGGAGAGATTTATTTGTGCCCGTGGATTGTATACAAGGGCCAACATTGTACCGCCTGTAGGGCAACTTGGGGGATATGACAGCTTAAGAATAGGTTTGGATCCCTGTAACTTAAGACTTTGAATCCTATGAGCCGCGAGGGTCTCATAGGGGGAATTCTCCTTACGAGTTTAGGGGATTGTTCCCCTCCGAAAGACGCGGAAGAAGACGCGGCGAACGTTTTGTCTGAATTTCGGGGCAGATGCTAATTGGTGCTATCCGTCCACCTCTCCGAAGATGCCAAGTTGATTTATAGCACCGTGTATCGAAAGTTTAAACGGATGCGGCCGATGTAGCAGACTTCGTCAGATTCTCCCTCATTTGAGGGGTTTTTGATTGTGGGGACGCTCTTCCCTGCAGGCGCAAGCCCCTGCAGTTAATTACGCTACCGCATCGCGGTAACCACTTTCTCCTTCTCCAGATGGTCACTTCGTGTCGTGTGTGTTTGTTTTGTTTGTGGTTGCCCGTGGATTGTATACGGAGACTAATTTATGTTGTCGCCCGTAAGACATAGATTAGTCCAAATCCGTATCTTCTTAGATTTGGATTTGGGGGTTTGGGTTTAAGGATACGTTAGCCTCATTTGAGACTAAGATCAACTTAAATGTATGTTAAGGATACATTAGTCTAATTTTTAGGCTAAGATCAACTTAACGGGATCTTTTAGATTCGACAAGAGAGCAATTTGGCTCTATTATTTAGTTTAGGGACATTGCGGTCGATTAGTTTAAGGACATTACGGTCCAATGTTAGTTTAAGGACATCTCGGTCCAGGTTAAGGACATCGTAGTCCGTGGGTTTAAAGGGACCCCACAGTCCGAGGTTAGGGACATCGTAGTCCATGAGTTTAAGGACCCCACAGTCCGTAGTTTAAAGACATCGTAGTCTACGAAGTTTAAGGACATCGTAGTCCATGAGTTTAAGGACTCCACAGTCCGTAGTTTAAAAACATCGTAGTCCATGAGTTTAAGGACCCCACAGTCCGTGGAATGTGTGGTTGTCGGGACCCGTCACCTCTCTGAAGACGTTGAAGGATTACAACGACAAGTATCAGAGGAGTAAAGAGATGTACCCTTGAACCGGTGTGAGTTGGTTGAAAGATCTGTAGTCCAGTTTGGGAATGAGATCTGTTAAATATCCGTGAGCAGATGGGCTCAGTTCGATATAAGTTGAGGACTTATGGCCAATATTGGGCTAAGTCCAGTAAGATTAAAATGTTTAACATTTTATTGTTCTAGGCTGTTGAGCCTTTATTTGGGCTTGGCCTTTTTAATAATGCTGAGCATTAGATCCTGACATTTTTTTTGTCTTGTATTGAATGAATAGCATTCATCAGAACAGTGTGTGTTCTGTCAGCGCGCCACGTGGCGCGCCAGGTGCTTTGCGCCAATTAAAGAGCGCATTGCGCTTCTCTCAAGTAGCGCACACGAAAAGGACACGTGTCGCGCTTGGCGCTAAGCGCCAGATGATGGGCGCATTGCGCCAGTTTATGAGCGCATTGCGCTTTCGATTTATGAGCGCGTTGCGCTAGTTTAGTGGCGCACAAGTGAGTGACACGTGGCGTGCTTGGTGCTGAGCACTAGCCCATGAGCGCAGTGCGTTGTTTCAGCGCAAAGCGCAAGTTGCATACGTGGTTGACACGTGGCACGTTTTGGCGCTGAGCGCCGGTTCAAGGAGCGCAGAGGCGCATTTTAAGAGTGCAAGGCACTTTTCAATAGCGCAAAGCGCTCTTGATCAGATGTATGATCTGTGAACAAATTTATGTTCTTTTTAAAAGAGGCTTTGCCTCAAGATTCAAGAACAACAGCTCTTATTTTTGAAAGGGCTTTGCCTTTGTAGATCAATGATCTGTAAATGAAGTAAATACTTCTTTTGTTTTCATGATGAGATCTTTTGATCTCTTTTTATAAAAGACCTTGGTCTTTTTATAGATCTATGAGATTTTAAGAAGATAATTCTTCTGTTTTAATGAGATAATTTCATCTCTTAGTTCAAGAATCATTCTTTTTACCTTGAAGAAAATGATCTTCTTTCAAGAGCTTGCTCTTTTTTTTTGAGTTTTCTCAAAGTTTGTAGGAGGGTCTCTCTATATCAGACTTGAAGTCTTAGGGCCTTTATATAGGGCAAGTTGATTTGTTGAATCAGTTAAAGAGATCTTTCTCTGATTGATTTGGGGATGTTTCCCCACCATTGGATATTTGATCCTAGGGTTTCTGTTTTACAGAAGGCAATCTTCTTGTTTTTAACAAGATTGAAAAGATCTTTCCATAACAGAATTTAATTCTGATTAATTAATGATTTATTATTATTAGATCCTTGATCTGACGGTGGGGAGCTTTTAGTTCCAGCGCTAGCGCACCCGTGCTTTGCACGTGGTGCGCTGCTTAGAGCGCAGCGCACTTGGCGCTAGAGCACACGTGCTTTGCACGTGGTGCGCTGCTCAGAGCGCAGCGCACTTGGCGCTAGCGCACACGTGCTTTGCACGTGGTGCGCTGCCTAGGGCGCAGCGCACTGGGCGCTGGATCTGAAGCGTTGCTTCATTTTAAACTTTGAATTTTAAACAGAGCTTTGCTCTGATTGGGGGAAACAGGGATCTCGTAAGTGAAAATTTTACGAGATTGCGCCATTTCGGGTTTTCACAAGCTCGCCGGTAGCCCTACTGTTCTTACTCACGATGCCCTTTCGGGTTTTCATTCGTGCCCATTTCGCTTGTGGACATACCGTTTTTTTACCCCTTTGTTTGCCAATGGGACTTAGGGGGGACTTCGCCGTCGGGATAGCTGTGTAACCAGCGGGACTTGAGTTGCAGTCTTCGCCGTTGGGACTTGTGGACTTGAGTTCCATTATCACCGTGTTTGAGGCGACGTATTGGTTTAATTAAAGACATTACGGTCCATTGTTAGTTTAGAGACATCTCGGTCCGTGGCCAGCTTCGATGCGAAGTTTTGTTGGATGCTACTTATAGAGTCTTAACTCAGGAAGACAGTGAGCGGACACGAGCGTCATCACCTATTATTAACCTAAGTCGTGACTTGTCAAGCGTAGTATTTCTTAAGGAACCGGTCGTTTATTGGGCGGAAGTGTCTTTCGCCATGCATATCCATAAGCAAGTAGGCCCCACCTTGGTAGACCTTGTCTATGATGTACGGGCCTTTATAGTTTGGCTCGAATTTCCCTCGCTTTGTACGGTTGGGGATCATAGGTCTTTTTACGACTAGCACGAGTTCGCCTTGGCGGAATGTTCTTAGTCTGGTTAGTCTTTCGTATGAGCGCGTTATCCTTGCTTTGTAAGCTTCCAGGTTTTGCTGCGCCATGAGACGAGTTTCATCGAGGGCGTCGAGCTCCTTAAGCCGAAGATGGGCATTTTCTTCATCCGTCAGCTCATATCGAACCGCCACTCGTAGAGAGGGTAGCTCTATTTCCAAGGGAAGTACCGCTTCTGTTCCGAATACCAACGCGAATGGCGTTGTATTCGTGGCCGTTTTAAACGTGGTTCAATACACCCAGAGAGCTTCATGCAGTCTCTCGTGCCAGTCCTTTTTGTTTCTGGACATCGTTTTCTTTATGATCTTCGTCAAGGTCTTGTTGAAAGCTTCAGCTAGACCGTTAGCTCGAGAATTATAGACTGAAGAGTATCTCCAATCTATATTATACTGCTGTGCGAAGCGGCTGATCTTATGGCTTCTGTAGGCCGCCCCATTATCCGAGATGATCCGTCGCGGAGTGCCGAACCGGTAGATGACATGTGTCCTGAAGAAATGGAGGATGTTCTTCGTTTTCACTTCCTTTAGCGGTACTGCATCTGCCCACTTAGAGAAGTAATCGGTTGTTGCTAATATGAAACGATGTCCCTTGGATGATGCTGGTTCGATAGGCCCGATTATATTGGTTCCTCACATTTCGAACGATCAACTAGCCAGTGTTGAATGCAGCGGATTTGGATGCTGGCGGATGAAGTCCCCGTGAACCTGGCACGAGTGACATTGTTTCGCATATTGTAGGCAGTCCTGAATTATCGTGGGCCAATAGTAATCCATTCTCTTGATCTTCATCTTCATCTTCATCTTTGGCCCGGCTTGGTGAGAACCGCAGAGTCCGTAGTGAGTTCTTGGACGACTCTCCTTGCTTCTTCTGGTTCCAGGCACCTTAGCCATAAACTGTCGAACGATCTATTATATATAGTATCATTGACAAGGCAAAAGACAGAGCTCGTTTCACGAGCTGATGTCTTGAAGATGCGTTTTCGGGCGTTCGATGGGATTTGAAGTAGTTTATGAAGACTTCTCCCCAATCTTTAGCATTTTCTTCATCATCTAATCAGAAGGCTGTTTGTTTGGTCACTTCCTTTCTTTCAGACGACTCCGGAGGTATTTCTGCTGGCACGAGGATCCGGCGGCTTTGAAAAATGATCCTTACGTCATCGAGGTTTTCGTCAGCCAGTTCTTTAGCGAGCTTGGCTAACGCATCCGCCTTGCTATTTTCCGCGCGCGGTATGCTTTCCAGGATGTAGAAGGGAATTTGAGCCCGCAGTTGCTGCACTCTTCGCCATATTTTACCAACTCCGGTTTACACGTCTGATAGCCGCCATTTACTTGGCTAACAATTAGCTGGGAGTCTCCACGTGAGGCTCTAAATCAGTGTTAAATACTGCACTTTGGAAGCGCTCATGTATGGGCATGTGAGGCGGCCCAAAGTGGGAGTTGTTTTATGGGTTCTATTCTCCCTTTCTTTTATAAGTGCTAAGCACTTGGTTATGTTCAGCGCTCACGTGTTCCCACGCGAGGCTCTGAATCAGTGTTAAATACTACACTTTGGAAGCGCTCACGTGTGGGCACATGAGGCGCCCCAAAGTGGGAGTTGTTCTCTGGGTTCTATTCCCTTCTTTTTTATATAGAAGTGTTAAACACTTGATTCCTGTGGTGCTCACGTGTGAGCACGCGAGGCGGTTTGTGTCTTTCCTTTTTTATTCATTAGAGACGCTCACGTGGAGCACGTGAGATCTTATTGTAGTGTTACTAATGAATCACCAATCTTTCCCTTCGAGTGTTTGAAGATTTTGATCTCATGCTAGGATTTTGGAGGATCTCATGCCTCTTGTTTTTGTAAGAATTAAATTATTATTTTAGGGTTAAGCCTTGATTTTCAGAGGAATTAAATTTCCATATATTTCTGTAAGAATTAAATTCTTATTGTAGGGTTAAACCTTGATTTTCAGAGGAATTAAATTCCCATATATTTCTGTAAGAATTAAATTCTTTGAACTCAGTTCTTTCCCCTAGGTTTTGAATCTGCATAACAGAATCTCCTCGATGAGAATTAAATTCTCAACTTATGGGGAGATCTGCTTTTACAGATCTCAACCAGAGGAAGAACTAAGTTCTTATGTGAAGGGTTAAACCCTTAGAAAGGTCAAGAAAAGATAAAACAATCTTTGTGTGTTTTTTTTGTACCAAGAATATTATGATGAAACAAGTCTTTTCCGAGACTTAAATTCTCTTTTTCCTTTTTTTCGTCTTCTCTCTCCTCTTTTTCTCTGTCTCTCTATGTATCTCCTCTTTTCCTCCTCTCCTTACTCCTATTTATATGATAAGAAAAAGAATCAATTTGTTAAGAAAATCCTTCATTGAGAGATCATGATTGATTTCATAATCAATCCAATTGTTATGGTGAATTTTATTAACCATTGGATTTTTAATCCAGAGGCTCTCTGTTTAACAGAGAAGATTTCTTATTTGTTTTTAACCAGATTAGGAACTATTTTCCTAAGATAGAATTTTATTCTATCATATGAATATCTTGTTAGTTTAACAAGATTCGAATTTTATTCTATCATAGAATTTTATTTATATGAATATCTTTTATAGAATTTTATTTTATCAGACGATCACCGTTGGATGTTTGATCCAAAGGTCCTTCGTTTATCAAAGAAGATCTTTTTAGTTTAAGGAAGATCAGGAAAATATTTTCCACATATATAGAATTTAATTCTATCAGATAGTTCATCCAAGATTCTTTGTTAGAGAAGGATCTTTCCATATTAGAAAGATTTAAGAAAATATCTTCCAAATAGAGTTTTAATCCTTTTGTGTAGAATTTAATTCTATCAGCTTGGAAGGTGGTTAGGAACACTCACGTGTAGCACGTGATCTCAATGGAATTAAACTTGTTCGCTTATATGCAACAGCATAAGAGTGTATCACGTGTTAACACGTGAGCTTTTTTGGCTTGCCATCTGTTTGAATGTAGCGCCTATATGCTTTGCATATAGGCGCTCACGTGCTTACACGTGAGGCTCAATTTTAGCCTATCGATTGCTTAAATGCAGCGGCTATATGCTTTGCATATAGCCGCTCACGTGAGACCTGCACAGTGGGGAGTTTTTTTCCTTTTTTCTTTATATATATATATATTTTTATAAGGGAACAAGGATCTTAACAAAGCATGCCCTAAAGACGATTTTCCGCTTCCAGTCATGGAAATGATGGTCGACGATACCTCAAATTACGAGCTGTTCATCTTCATGGATGGTTCGTCTGGGTACAATCAGATAAAAATGTCGCATGAGGATATGAAGCATACAATATTTGAAACCCCGATCGACATATACTATTATAAATGTTGGGGTCAAAAATTAAACCCCGGTTGACCAAGTCAAAGTCAGTCAACCCCCGGCCAAGCGGGCCCAAGCTCAAGTCAAGACCAAGCATGGAAGGGGCCAGCTCCATGCTAAGAATGAAGCAATAAATTAGTTCAATGCAATTTTTTTAGAAATAAATGTATGAAAATGGGCAGAAAGCCAAATTTTTTTAAATCCCATGACTTATGTGCAAAAAGAAATAAGCACATAAGGCATGGGGTGGCACAAGTGCCATTTGGCAAAGCCTAGTAGGCTATATGTAAAGTGTATAGCCTATAAAAGCAAACATAATGAAAAAATCAATAACAACTTTTCATTCTCTAAAAAAAAAATCTAGGGTTTGTGCCTCTATCTCCTTGACGAGTCTTTACAGTCCCACATAGAGGGTTTCCTTGATTCGGGCAAAACGATGCAGAGGCCGTATGGTTTTACGGCAGGGTTCGATCATTTACGTGCACTTGTGCACGCATCAGGATTCGGACGGATAATACTAGTGGCTTTGGTTTAAGCCGGATTCTAGTATTATATTGATGGATTATTTTCGTCTCATTGTATTCGTATTTTTCGGAATACGGATACGGATATGTATATACGGATGAGAGGTATTCTTGTAATTTATTACAAGATTACTTCTAGAAGATGACACCTCATTTAGACTTAACCATTTAGGATTAAATGGTTAATGAGGTGGAGGATGAGATGATTAGTAGTATTAATTAGAGCTTGACTCATGAGCTGACCATGGGGGCATGCTTGTCATTTTGTTTTGGATTGTGAGATATTTTGGAGATATTTTCTTGACTTGAGTTATTTTATTATGGTTGCTTGAAGAATATCTCACAACAACAAACACACAACACAACACTTCATTCTCTTTCTTGAGTTGCCATGCCTCTCTCTCATCCTCTAGCTTCATCTTCTTCCTCCACCCTAACCCTCTCATGAGTTGAGAAATCTAGGGTGTCTTGAGACAAATAATTCCTTCACCACTCTCTACATTTTCTATGCTATCTAGTGCAGCGATCTAGGTAACCTAGTTATCTCGGCCATGAGGTTGGAGCTCGTTTCATAGACTCTCGGATGGATCATCTTCAATGGAGGGCGACCGGCGACCAAGCTTGATCGAGGTGGCTTCTAGGAGCTTGGAAAGGTGGTTGAAGACCGAAGGATACGGATCGATTCGGTATAACCATTCCTAACCTTTTTTTATAGCTTGCTAGTATAGGGTTTATGGTAGATCCGGGCATCGAGTTGTGGTAGTGCCAGTTTAGAAAAATTTTGTTCCGCAATTGGTCACGGATTGATGGCCGGGGCGCTGTCGTAACCCAACATGGTATCAGAGCCATCCTTTAAACCCTTAGCTAGATATTTTAGACGATGTTAAACTATCGAAACTGAAACAACTCCGAAACAATACCCGATTTATTCCAGTTTCTGTCGAAATTGCAGAGTCTTCAAATTTTTTTTAAACAATTGCAGAAGACTACCTTAGTGACCATTAGAACACACCCCAAAAACAAGACCCCTTCGCCATAATTGACCCGTCGAAAATGGAATATAAACCGGCTTGGCCGGTTTTCCATAGGCTTTGGAACTTGTTTTTTTTTGGCGTGGTCTAGTCTCTGGAATATTAGTTCATTGGTATTGTTTGTTTTGCCCAGTTTGGATATAGTGTTGTCTTTAGTTCAGGGGCAATTCGGGGTGTTTCAAAGTCGATATTTTAACACTGTTTAATTGAATACAGTACATACATTACTATCTGCGACTGTGAATGTCATTAGAGTGGTACAACTCGTCTAATTGCTATATGTTCTTTTAGACGAGTTTGCGAACGCGACATTCACGTTGATGTTCTGTGTTGTGTTGTGTTGTGGCTGGATCGTCGTGATGGATAGCTTGGGTACAATGTTAGTACAGTTTAGATTCATCTGTACATTTGATATTGCGGGGCGAGCGACCGACATGTGGACTGCCGTCTCTGCTAGTTTGTATATTTTTTGTTTGGGGCATGCCCGGGTTGAGGTAGATGTCACCCTTGTACATATTATTTTCTTTTCTGTACTAGGATTACCACGCGGTGGAGTGCACGAATAGCCGGGTTCTAGAGGGAAACGGGTCCGCATCTCATGGCGTTGAGACGGAGGGGACCTTACTCTAGAATTGGCGGGCTATTCGCCGCACTCGTAGGGGTATAGGTTGACCTACGGAGGGGTGCTCAAGTTACTGGATTCCGTGAAGTGCTGGGTGGCCCATTCACGTTGTTGATTGGGGTTGCCTAGCTTCTGGGATTGACGGGTAACTTGTTATGCTTGTAGGGGTCTAGGTTTTAATTGCACAGGCTATCCGCACGACACGGAACGTCGGGTCTCATTTGCGGCTCAAGTGAAACCCGAGGCTCCAGGATTATCCACCACTCTGTGTTGTTGGCTGAGATTCTGTGATGTTACTTTATATCATGCATGGGACGATTGTTATATATATTTATATACATACTAGTAGATGTTGTATATGTTTTGCACCCGCGCTCGTCCAGTCCCCGCTCTGTCGTTAGTTAAGTAACATAACGGGTGATGACGGGACCCAGTAGCGAATGCAGATGGCATATACGTACATCATATTTTCGTTCTTTTCTGGTGTGATTAATTGATGGGACTGTGTTGATTCTAATCAATGCAAGGAAAGCAAACCTATATATATGATGTTGGAACCAAGTTTTTTTAAAACTGACATTACAGACGTTCTCTTTTGCTTTGCACAGTAGTATTTGGTTATGAATATCCAGCACCTCATTCGATGAGACAAGGGCCGAGATCCCTTCATCGGGAGTGACCCATTGGGCAGAAGTTTGCGTCAACGTAATAACTTTACTATAGTCGATTCTTTTGCTTTGCATCGTGGTATTCAGTTTGGAATATTCTGCACCTCATTCGACGAGGAAAGAGCCGAGATCCCTTCACCGGGGGTGACCTCTTTAGCAAAAATTTGTGCTACTATATATATTTGTAAGAACCACTCGATTCCTTCAACGATATCAAGTTCATTACGTTAAAGGTTTTTCGCCAAAAACTAGCCATAGCCCTCCGTCATTTCTTATAAGTACTATTTAGTATTCGTGCTGTGTTTGTTGGCAAGCGTCAAGGCATAGTGTATGGTAGCTGAATAATACTTATTTGTAGCATGGATATGTGATTGATCAGGACAGTCGTACAGCTTTGTTGGCAAGCGTCAAGGGTTTGTGCGGGTGGGTTCGAGTTAATACAGGGCAATGACGGGTTGAACTTGACTAGTGGCCTATAACTTGTTGGCAAGCGTCAAGGTTATAGGTCGTTAGGGGCAAAAATCATATCGGGAGTTTCAAACATATAGGAAACTTGCCAGGCATGCGTATACCTTCTGCAGTGTGGTGACTTGAGCGGCTTCCATCAAGTTATCATGCGATGATAGTTGGATCCCGATTCCCACTGATGAGTAGGATTACTCCTCGGGTGATTTTAGATGATCCCGACTAATTCTCCTTTTGGGTTTGGAGGAGAATTCGAGAAAACAGTGGGAGACATCCTGATTAGATAAAGTGATTAACCATTCTGATCTAGGTTAGAGTGCACGCTGAGTGTTTCTTTTCTCTCTCTCTCTTTGGCAGCGACCATGTCCTGACCCTAGACTAAAACTCATGAACCAAGTTAACCGAATCTTCTTAAAACACTTTGGCTTTTGGAATGTCACAGTATCGCATATATCATTGCCACTTCTATATCACCTTTGCGTTTCTCCAGAACACCCTATATTACTACGAAGATCCAAATTTTTTGGATAATCCACCATATAGTTACATATGAACTCGAAGGAACTTGTTCCAGATTCGAGGATGGATTTTGGTTCAGAAGAAATTGAATAGGATTATTCGGTTGTCTTTTCTCTTTACCTTCTCTCAGATTGTGAGGGCTACTAGGATTAGGAGAGGGTACACCTATTGAGCTTATTGGATAGTCTTCTTCCAAACCATAGATAGGTGCCGAAAGGTGGGGAAGAAAGAAAACCAATTAGCTTAAGTGTGGTGTACAGAAGGTAATAAGTAAAGACAGATAACGAGATTAGAATAAGGACAAAGGAAATTGCGACGGCTATTATTCACGACAAAAACGCGTATACCCCTGCCACTCCCACATCCACTTTGGTTTTCTCCAGAAAATTTCGTATCACTACGAACGTCCATAATGCTTGGATACGCCATCGTATAGTTACATACGAACTCGAAGGAACGTGTTCCAGATTCGAGGATGGTTTCCGGTTCAGGAGAAATAGAATATGATTATTCAGTTGTCTTTTCCCCTTATCTTCTCTCAGGTTGCAGAGCTCCTGGTATTAGGAGAGTACACCTATTACGCTTATTGGATAGTCTTCTTCCAAACCATAGGCTGGTGCCGAAAGGTAGAAGGAAGAAAACCAACTAGCCTAACGGTGGTGTACAGAAGGTAATAAGTAAAGACATAATAAAGGGATTGGAGTGAGGGTATGGAAGTATACGGTTACAGTCATGAATTAGGATAGTGGAAGAGGCGTTACTAGGAATACAAGATTACTCCTTCGAAACATTTTCATGTTTCAGATTCACTGTGCGATGTTAAGTGAAAGCTGTTTTCCCAGTTGGATTCTAATTTCAGGGTATGTATTTACCAGATTCGTTTCTCATGTCTGTATAGTGTTACAGATGGTGCGTGGGAGTAAGATATTGAGAATTAGGTGATTATATCTTCATTATATCGGAAATCGTCGTAATTGGTGATATTTGAGGAAATCACCTGGGTTTTTGCCGGACGATAAATATTTGGTTTTGAATATCCGATTGTTATGCACCAATTTCAAACTGATATATATGTACATTTATTTTATAAAGTGAGATATAACTTTTTGAAATTATGTATATGACATTTACCTATATCAGTTGGTGATTAGGTAAGGTGCATTCAACAGCGGTGTAATTCTTCTTAACCATAGCTCAGTTTTTAACCTACGACGCACAGGGTTTGAGTTGTTGAACTCTGGGGGCTTATACAAAGTATTGTATGTTGTCCAGTGCCCATTAGGACAAAGGGGTTGGTACTCGTACTATATTCTGTTTACTCATGACTTCTCCAGTTCTAGACAAGTATTTCGTTGAAATACAAGGTCCAGATATTGAGAAGTTATAGGTATAAGAATAAAGTAGAGAACCATTTGTTGGAAGTATGAGTATTCTTCGAGGTAGTCGAAGATATAAATACTTGTGTTTGGTATTCCGTTGATAGTAATGTTTTTGAGAACTTGCTGCACTTTCAGGTTACTCATATATGGATGCACTCCTAGTTGAGTAATGATGATTGGCCTCCTTCCATTTGACTTGATATGCGCTGGAGATAACTGCATGTTTTTTAATCTGGTTCCAATTAAATTAGTGCATTTGTTTCTATATGGTATGTAGAATAAATTTATATCTTAATGATGTTAAGGTATAGGGAGTTGTCCGGCTGATGCTTAAAACCAGAATCTGGACGAACTCAAGGCACGTTTCAGTAATGGCAGTTTGTGGGTTATCCCGGGCTTCGACGAGGGTTAACATTCTACCATCAGAAAGATCAATAGTTATAGTGTTCTTGACTCGCCACCAGTTTAGTAAAATGGATTCTTTTCAGAAAACATTAGTGGGAGTATGGTAGAACTGGAAGTGATTCCAGAACCACAAACGATTACTGAAAGTTTAATAGAACCTATAGATTCAATTGGATTCGACATTCCATTAGCCGCAGATTTGGTGGGTAACCTCAGGCACCCAAGAGGTACTACGGTCTTCTCAGAGACGGTGACATGGAGGTTCTTGTTTACCCAGACTTGTCATTGTTGCTGTTCTAGACTATGAGACCCGGCAGGAGGATGAGTATAACGTCGTTCTGAACTAGCTTTAGAAGTGCACGTGTATATGACTCTGCTAGAGGGTTATTGTAGTCAGTAGGAGCAGCGGAAGCATAGTGGGCAAGTAATTATGTTTATTTACAAACTAAAACAGGTATAGCGGAAATAGATCATCTATTTTTGATGTAACAGTCATAGGTTTTGAATTCATCAGAATAGGAGATGGTTCTGATAAGAAGGTAGTAGTGAGTGATGTCCGGGTATTTGGATGAAGTGCACTTGATAAGAAGTGAAATTCTTATACTACGATCGGTTATTCTGTGGTTGTCATAAAGTTGTTTCTCCACATAGGATATGGATATAATATCAGGGATTCTGGTGACTAGATCTATGGTTTTAGATCTAGATTTGGGAAGTGTCCCAATTAAGGCACTTGACAATATTCTAAGGGTATTTTAGAATGGATGACTCCTGGCATGGTGGTGTACCTGCAGGTGATGGAGTCACCCTCTCTAAAGGACGTCTTACAGACTGAAGGAGAGAGGGATTTGCATGATTGATATATCACTTGCTTAGGCAATTGAGTCAATAATGAGATGTCAAGTACAACACTAGATACTGCTTTTGTACTAGCTGCATTAAGCATATATATATTAATCAAATCCTGGAGAAACGTTGGGAAGCAGTTTATGAATATAAGTGGATGTTCTAGGGATATGGTAGCGGCAGCCTCCTTCGGGAGACGGTTATCATTACAGGCTTCTAAGGTGACCTGGATGACAGAGTGGCTGTCAGAGTTATAGTTTTCTCTCTTTTGAGGGACAGTATGTTGGACAGGTGGTCCAAGCGGATACTGAGGAAAGCATGGCGCATGATACTGATTAAATTTAGTGGATGATACAGTCTAAGAAGTTTGCTGGATTTGGAGTTCATTTGTGAACTGGGTCCCATCAGATATCCAGAAAAATTCTAAGACAGGTATTGCTCATTTCGGGAGATGGTTATTCTCCGCGAAGTTGAGATATAGAAAGATACAGAAAGAAACATTGGTGCGGATCCACTCACTGAGGCTATTTCTCGAACACAATAGTTTCGCAAACGAGCTTTGTGAGACTGATTAGTAGAGGAGTTAGGTGTTCGGTATCACACGGGCTGTGAGTATGCAACATCGCAATAATTAGGCTTAAGTGCAAGTGGGAGATTGTTTGCTATGGTGCTCTCAAGGCAATTATCATAGTTGCATGCGGGTGATTATGATGATTGAGGGAGGACCTATACCAGTAGAACAGTCTTATTCGATATGATAGTATGCTATCTGGTTTGTCTTTATCATCACGTACATACTTTAGGTGGTATTACAGATCACTATTACATGTTGATAGAGCTCATAGGATTCTTGCTTGACTACCAGTATTATGATAGCGATCATATATGTGGGAGCTGGGTTGTCTATAAGTGCATCCTTAAATGTCCCTAGTCGTGGGAGTTTCGAGACTGGGCATCGATACTCCAGAGTAGACTAGTGTATACTTATTGAGACCCCGACGAGGGGCGGTGGCCAGGTCTCACAAGCCATTGGTGTTGGTTTGTTCACCTAAGATAGTATACAGGTGCTCACTGGGTTATGAGTACATTGGACGGACTCGCCGAGAACCTGCTAGTTGGTAGTATACCTATTGTCAGATAGCAGTTCCCAGGTGACATGTGTACAGGTTAGTCTGTCGACCTGAGATCGTCATTTGTCTCGTGTGAGTTCCCACTGTGCTTTGATTACTACCCTATCACGGCTCAAAGAAGTCGTGCAAACAGGTTTTAGTTGGGTACAGTCCCGAGCCACATGGAGGCAGTGAGCGGATCGTCGGGGATTCGTCTCTCCCAGTATTGGGGGTTGATGTCGCGTTGCGCACGGACCACAAATTCTTGGCCAAGGTAGTCGAGAATTTCTGATATAGGATCAGTAGTTTCTCAGGTGGTGATGGGTTTCATACCGACACTAAATGTCGCGTTATTAGGGGTCTGATTTTATCCACCCCCTAGACTCGATATGCGATACTCATAGACGAACGGATCGGACTGTACGGATATTGTCATTATAAGACTCGGTAGGGTTTCAGGATGAGTTTGCTCATCGACCTCCCTTTCGCTCAATACCTGGGTAGCCGTTACGTACAGCTAGTGCCGTTGACGTGCTTGTGGTTAAACCCACTGCCAGCGTATTGACGAGTCTTTAGAGTCCCACACAGAGGGTTTCCCTGATTCGGGCAAAACGATGTAGAGGCCGTATGGTTTTACGGCAGGGTTCGATTATTTACGTGCACTTGTGCACGCATCAGGATTCGGACGGATAATACTAGTGGTTTTGGTTTAAGCCGGATTCTAATACTATATTGATAGATTATTTTCGTCTCATTGTATTCGTATTTTTCGGAATACGGATATATGTATGTATATACGGATGAGGGGTATGTATATACGGATGAGAGGTATTCTTGTAATTTTTTATAAGATTACTTCTAGAAGATGCCACCTTATTTAGACTTAACCATTTAGGATTAAATGGTTAATGAGGTGGAGGATGAGGTGATTAGTGGCATTAATTAGAGCATGACTCATGAGGTGACATGGGGCATGCTTGTCATTTTGTTTTGGGTTGTGATATATTTTCTTGACTTGAGTTATTTTATTATGGTTGCTTGAAGAATATCTTACAACAACAAACACATAACACAACACTTCATTCTCTTTCTTGAGTTGCCATGCCTCTCTCTCTCTCTCATCCTCTAGCTTCATCTTCTTCCTCCACCCTAACATTCTCATGAGTTAAGAAATCTAGGGTGTCTTGAGACAAATAATTCCTTCACCACTCTCTACATTTTCTATGCTATCTAGTGTAGCAATCTAGGTACCCTAGTTATCTTGGCCATGAGGTTGGAGCTCGTTTCATAGACTCTTGGGTGAATCATCTTCTATGGCGGGCGACTGGTGACCAAGCTTGATCGAGGTGGCCTCTAGGAGCTTGGGAAGGTGGTTGAAGACCGAAGGATACGGATCGATTCGGTATAACCATTCCTAACATTTTTTTATAGCTTGCTAGTATAGGATTTAGGGTAGATCCGGGCATCGGGTTATGGTAGCGCCAGTTTAGAAAAATTTTGTTCCGCAATTGGTCACGGATTGATGGCTAGGGCGCTGCTGTAACCCAACACTCCCTTCTCTCAAGTTCTCCCATTTCTTTTCATTTTCCAATTAAATCAAGAGTTTAACTCTTCTTTTTCAAAAAAGAAATAGTTTTTCACCAGAAAACCCTTGAAGGGAAGTTCAGATCTCCCATCAAATCTCTAAAAGAGAGATTTTTAATCTCACATCCCATTCTCCAGGATCCAGCAAAAGGAGATGAGGAGGAAGAAGACCTACCTCCAAAATCCCACTTTTGGAGGATCCGAGGCTCCAGGGAGAAGAAATGTGTCTCCTTTGATCATCTTTGAAGATTTTTGAGGAGTTCAACTCCAAAATCCAAATCCTTAAAGGAGCTTAACTCCACATCCAAACCTTTTAGGAGTTTTACTCCAAATCCAAGACTTTTAGGAGTTTAACGCCAAATCCACATCCAATTTCTTACATAGGAGTTTAACTCAAAATCCAAATATTTTGGGAGTTTAACTCCACATCTATACCTAATTCCTATTTAGGAGTTCAACTCCAAATCCCTTCGGGAGTTCAACTTCCAGCTTAGGGGCTAACCCTTTTCTCCGCTGGTGTTTTCAGCGGTCGCGCGCCGCGTACCTGACCCGCTGGCATCCAGTGGTCGAACACCGAGCACGTGGGCTAGCGCCCACGCGCCTGGCACGTGACCCGGAGGGGCTGGCACCCACATGCCACTCACGCGTCTTTAGGATGCTCCTCACCCCTCTTTTTCCCATACACTTCCCACAAAAAATACCTTCCTCGTTAGAAAAAAATTTCTAATAGGGTGCTGCCTCGCAAAGGGGCTGCTAGCCCTCTTGACCCCCAGCCCGCTATCCGGATAGCGGGACTCCCGTAAATTCTGTGAGGCCCCCGATATATCCAAAACCCTTCAAAACACAACACACTTACACTGCACATTGACTTCGCATGACCAGTTTGACCCGTCAATCAGAGATTCTCTCGCTCCAAAAGCGAGGGATAATTAACGGCAGTTTAGTCTGTGACTGCCGAAGATTCGGATCTCTACAATCAATAAACCCCGGCCTACTCTAGGCAGGGGGGATCTGTATACGCCTGACAAGCGCGCGAATTTCTATTTCAATGGGGTGACTAAAAACACCCTGCAACAAGGTGATGCCGTTTGGACTGAAGAACGCAGGTGCCGCATGTCAAAAGGCAATGACTAAGATTTTTGATGACTTAATTCCTAAAGTCGTCGAATGTTATGTTGATGATTTGGTCGTCAAGACTAGAGCCAAGGCCGATCACATCCAAGATCTTAGGACCGTTTTCACCAGATTGAGTGAATACGATCTGAAGATGAATTCTCTAAAGTGCACTTTTGGCGTGTTGTTGCGAAAATTCTTGGACTTCATAGTTCGACTTCAGGGAATTGAAGTTGATCTATCAAAGATAAAAGCCATCATGGAGATGCCCCCTCCAAAGAATTTGACGCAGCTGTGATCCTTCCAAGGCATGCTTGCTTACATACGAAGGTTTATCTCGAACTTATCGGGGATGTATAGGCCCTTCTCGAAGCTCATGAAGAAAGGGGCACCTTTTGTTTGGAACGTCGAATGTCAAGAAGCGTTCAAGAGCATCAAAAATTATCTATTGCATCATCATTGCTTGCTGGTCCCATTCCAAATAAATCATTGATCCTTTATACTGTCGTGCTAGATAAATCACTCGGCGCGCTCCTTACCCAGAATAACGATGAGGGAAAAGAAAATGCCCTCTACTATCTCAGTCAAACATTAGTCAGGGCGGAACATAATTATTTCCCGATCGAAAAGCAATGCCTGGTCCTGATATTCGCTGTGAAGAATCTGAGACACCATCTACTTGATCATCGGGTTATGCTGATCTCCAAGTTCGACCCGTTCAAACACTTAATGACCAAAGCAAGCCTTGCTGGCAGAATGGCAAGATGGGCTGCCATGCAGCTTGAGTTCAACATAGTCTATACTCCGCAAAAAGCAATAAAAGGGCAAGCCCTTACCGACTTTCTCGCTGCTCATCCCATACTTGAAGGATCACCGCTAAATTGCTAGTTACCCAACGAACAAGTGATGCATCTCGAAAATAACAAGCCATGTTGGGAGCTCTACTTCGATGGGGCCTCATCAATAAGGAGTTCTAGCAAATCAAGCATCCTGCAGATAAAAACAGGGATAAGATTGGTGTTCATCACGCCATCGGGAGGAACCCTACGACGTTCTTTCGCTCTCACCAAGCTTCGTACAAATAATGAGGCCGAGTATGAAGCTCGGATCGTTGGTCTTGACCTAGTCATAGAAATGGATATCCTTCGGCTATGGGTCTACGATGATTCCCAGTTTGTCGTTGTTTACCCCAATCAGAGCAAAGCTCTGGTGGGAAAAGAAGCAATGCTTCTGTTTTTCTCCAATCAGAGCAAAGCTCTGTCTTGAAAATTAAAGTGAAAATTAAAATTAAAATAAATGAAATAACGCTTCACATCCCCTGCGCTGCACGCAGAGCGCCACGTGTCAAAATCAGACACAGTAGCGCAAGGAGCGCAACGCCCAAGGTAGCGTACTCCATCAGAGCAAAAAAAAAAATTGCGCAACTGCGCGCTGCGCAGTGAGAAAAAAAATAAAAAAAAATATGAAAAAAAAAAATTTAGTTGCGAGACACATGTCTGCGCAGTTGCGCAAGCGCTGCGTTGCGCGACACGTGTCACGCGCTGGAGAGTTGTGCAAAGAAACAGAATGAAGATTTAAGGAAATCTTTTCTGTTTTTGTTAAAACAAGAATTCTTCTGTAAAACAGGGGCCTTTGGATCAAAGATCCAACGGTGGGGAAAATTCCCCAAATCACTCAGAAAAAGATCTCTTTAACAAATTTAACTAATTTATGAGCACTATAAAAAGGACCCCAGACCTCATTTCAAAATAATCAACATCTTGCTAAAAAAAAGGAGAAGAGAACTCTTGAGAACTCTTGAAGAATAAAAAAAAGGTAAAAACCTTTAAAAGAAAAGAAAATTCTCTTATGAACAAGATCATGGATCTTCAAAAATAAATAAATAAAATAGTGCCTTGCACTTGTTTTATGAACCATCGGTTCTTGAACCTAAAAGGTTCTTAAATTAATAGTGCTTTACACTTTCATGAACCTTTGGTTCTCTGAGATAAGAAAAACAAGAAAAAACTTGTTTTTTCTTAGATCTAAATCAAATAGTGCCTTGCACTTGTTTTATGAACCATCGGTTCTTGAACCTAAAAGGTTCTTAAATTAATAGTGCTTTGCACTTTTATGAACCTTTGGTTCTCTGAGAGAAGAAAAACAAGAAAAAAACTTATTTTTTCTTAGATCTAAATCAAATAGTGCTTTGCACTTCTTTTATGAACCATCGGTTCTTGAATCTAAAAGATTCTCAAATTAACAGTGTTTTGCACAAATGCAATGCATTACTTAAAGGGCCAGGCCTAAATCAAAATGACCTGACATGCCAAAATAAATTGCAAGGCAATAAATGGGCAGAGCCCAAATAAATTGATGATTTGCATCCTTTATACAAGGGCAGGGCCCAAATGAGATTGATGCTCTGCATCATTTATAAAGGGCAGAGCCCAAAACAAATTGATGCCCTGCATCTTTTCTGGGCAAAGCCCAAATAAAAATAAAAACAAATGCAAATAAAATATTGGACATTTTTAACTGGACTTAGCCCAATCGTGGCCATAAGTCCTTAAACTAAATTAACTGAGCAAAACGGCTCTCCTAAACCAATCCACATCCGGTTCAAGGGTACATCTCCGAACTCCTTTGATATACATCGTTGTAATTCCTCAACGACGTCAAAGAGGTGACGGGCCCCAACGACCACACACCCATATGGACTGCGGGGTCCTTAAACTCGTGGACCGAAACGTCCTTAAACTAATATTGGACCGAAACGTCCCTAAAGTAATATTGGACCGAAACGTCCCTAAACTAATATTGGACCACCATGTCCTTAAATTGGTATTGGACCACCATGTCCCTAAACTGGCACAATAGAGCCCAAATGCTTTTTTGTCGGATCTAAACGATCCCGTTAAGTCGATCTTAGTCCCGAACTGGACTAACGTATCCTTAACAACCGTTTAAGTTGATCCTAGCCTCAAATATGGCTAACGCATCCGTAAACCTTCAAACAGACTTTAGTCCCAAATTAGACTATAAATTCCCCCAATCAACTTTGGCTCAAGGGTACATCTCTGAACTCCTCTGACATTTGTCGTTGTAATCCTTCAACGTCGTCAGAGAGGTGACGGGTCCCGACGACCATACATGAAAATGGACCACTACGTCCCTAAACTGGAACAATAGAGCCTCCAAATGCTCTTTTGCCGGATCTAAACGGTCCCGTTTAAGTTGATCTTAGCCCCAAACATGGCTAACATATCCTTAAACATTCAAATGGACTATAAAACCCTAAATCAGCTTCGGTTCGAGGGTACATCTCCGAACTCCTCTGACACCTATCGTTGTAATCCTTCAACGACGTCAGAGAGGCGACGAGTCCTAATGGCTATATATTAAATGGATCACCACATTAAGTTGATATTAGTCTTAAATCAGACTATCGTATCCTTAACGAATGTTTAAGTTGATCTTAGCCGCAACGCGACTAATGCATCCTTAAACTAAAAAGCACCAAACCCAAATCTAAGTAAATACGGATTTGGACTAATCCACGTCCTACGGAAGACGGCATTACTCAGTCTCCGTATACAATCCACGGGCAACCACAAACAAAACAAACACACACGACACGAAGTGAAATTCTGGAGAAGGAGAAAGTTGTTACCGCGATGCGGTAGCGTAATTAACTGCAGGGGCTTGCGCCTGCAGGGAAGAGCGTCCCCACAATCAAAAACCCCTCAAGCGAGGGGGAATCTGACGAAGTCTGCTACATCGGCCGCATCCGTCTAAACCTCCGATACACGGTGCCATAAATCAACTTGGCATCTTCGGAGAGGTGGACGGATAAAACCAAATAGCATCTGCCCCGAACCTCAGCGTCAGGACATCGCTGTCCTGTGCGCCGCCTTTCGGAGGGGAACAGTCGTCAACCAAGTAAGCGGCGACTGCAAGATATATAAACCCGAGTTAGCTCGGTACAGAAGCCGGGTGGTGGAACTCATGAAACAGTTCACCCATATTGAACTAATGAGAGTTCGTAGGTCGTTGAACGGAAAAACCGATGTGCTCAGTCGCCTAGCCAAAGAGCTAGCTGATCCCGACATGGATAAGATTCTGATCACAGTCAGAAGCCGGAAAATTATGCCCCCAGTCTCTTTATGAGAAGAAGAAAGTATAGAACAAGAGAACAATCCTACTGAAGAAGCTCTGATCATTCAAGATGAGCCCGATTGGAGAGAGCCCTTCATAGAGTACCTCCGATACGACAAGCTGTCCGAAGAAAAATTTACGAGGGCTCAGCTGAAGAAGAGAGCTTTCCGATATGTGTTCGTAAATAATACGCTATACCGCAAATCATACGACCATCTTTGGTTCAGGTGTCTGTCCCCGTCTAAAACCCAAAAACCATGAAAGTTCATTCAGGCGTTTGCGTAGCTCACCAATCCGGCCCTAAAATGCGGCTTTAAATCAAATGATCTGGATACTATTGGCCTACCATGATATGAGATTGCGAAGAGTATGCGAAGAAGTGTCATTTCTTCCAAATTCACGGTGACTTCATCCATAAGCATCCCAATCCGCTACACCCTACGGTGGCGTCATGGCCCTTCAAAGTTTGGGGCACCGACATAGTTGGCCCAATTGATCCCCCGTCATCAAAAGGTGATTGGTTCATATTGTCCACAACTGACTACTTTTTCAGATAGGCTGAAGATGGCCCGCTAAAAGAAGTCAAGACAAAAGATATTCTGATATTCTTCCGTCATAATATTTTATACCATTTTGGTACACCAAGAAGAATCATTTTGGACAATGGGCCTTCTTTTAAGAGCTTCAAAATCTCAAGATTCGTTACACAGCACAAGATAAACTGGAGATATTCCTCCATCTATAATCCAAGAGCCAACGGGCTAGCTGAATCCTTCAATAAAACTCTATGTAAGCTCCTGAGGAAAAATACTTCATCCAACAAGAGAGACTGGAATCTTAAGCTCCATAAGGCGTTGTGGGTATATTGTACCACACACCACACCCCAACTCAGTCCACTTTATACTCGCTACTCTTTGGAGTGAAGGCGGTCCTTCCTCTAGAAATTGAAGTTCCAAGTCTAAAGTTGGCTGTCCAGTATGGTTTGACGGAGGAGGAAAACGTCCTCCTTCAGCTCGAAGAGCTCGACGTCCTCGAAGAAAATAGGCTCGCAGTACAACAAAATCTGGAGCTGTATCGAGCCCAAATGCCACGGGCCTATGACAAGATGACATGTCTCCATGCTTTCAAGAAAGGCGAATTGGTGTTGGTTCTCAAAAGACCGATCATCCCCAATCGACATGCCAAGAGAAAATTCGAGCTAAATTGGGAAGGGCCATACGTCATCGAGAAAGTGTTCGACGAAGGACCCTACCAACTAAAAAGTGCTGAGGGAGAAAGGCCCATATCACCCATCAACGATATCTCAAGAAATACTATGTATGAATGCTCTAAATCGCAGACGAATTGAGCACACCCGCCCTACGGTCAGGATCATATATTCCATAAAACCGTATACAATCCATGGGCATAAACGATCCCTATCTCTTCCAAGTCCCACCAGCGAGGCTTACATCTGAAGTCCCACCGGTGATGAAGCTCCACCAACGAGGCAGTCATAAAAAAACGGTATGTCCACAAGCAAAACATGCACAGATAAAAACCCGAAAGGGTTCCGTGAGTAAAAAAAAGCAGGACTTCCAGCAAGTTCGTGAACCCGAAAGGGCATAAACTCATGAAAAAGAGACGAAAATACACTCGCAAAGTACTCTCGACCTTGTGAGGAAAATATTCCTGCGTGAGATCCTTATGACTCACAAAGGAGCAATACACTTAGGAATCCCCACGATTCCTAGGGAGAAAATACACCTACGAGATTCTCTCAACTCGTAGAGAGAAAATGCTTTTATGAGACCCTTACGGCTCATAAAATTGAAAAGCCTTAGGTGATAGGGATCTAAACCTGTCTCCTAAGCCATTGCTCCCCAACAGGTAACGGCAAATGATGAGTCGCTCCTGACACTATGCTTCGGTGTTAGTGGTGCTAATGCTGATCCAAAACCCAAATCCCAAGTTTTCCTAAGGCAAATGATGAGTCGCTCCTGGCTCCACGCTCCAGTAATAGCGATACTGAACCGAACCAAAATCAAGATTCTAAATCCCCCGGGACAAATGATGAGTCACTCCTGGCGCTATTCCATAGTAGCGATACTGATGCCAAACAAAATCCAAATTCCAAAGTCCTGCCAAACAAGACAAAAATCAAATATATCAAATCAAAGTCCCACCGGCAGTAATTCCAACCTCAAAAGTCCCGCGGAACGAACAAGAAATCCAAAACCAAGTAGATCAACCGATTCAATATTAACGATCTCCGCGAAATCAAGCTCCACCTTGAAAACGAGTCAACCAACGACCTCGTTGGCGGAATCAAGCTCCACCTAAGAAGCAAGTCAACCAACGACCTCCCCGGTAGAATCAATCTCCATCTCGAAAATAGATCAAATCTCAACACCGCAAGAACCGGAGCAAGTCAACTTCAACCCTGATACCGCAGAAAGCGGAGCAAGTCAGATCAAATCCCGACGCCGCAAGAAGCGGAGCAAGTCAAGCTCAATCCTGACACCGTAGAAAGCGGAGTAAGTCAAATCAAATCCCTAACACTGCAAGAAGTAGAACAAGTCAAATCAAGATCGACCGTCCAAGTCGCAAAAATGACAGCATTGACCGTCCAAGTCGCAAAAATGGCAGTATCGACCCTCCACGCGTAAAAAGGAACTAAACCAAATCAATCTCCATATAGAACAATAACCATCAATTTCATGCACACATCTCATACACGCAGTGTGCACTTATTGATGGGAGCACTTTGTTAAGGTCAAAAAGTACACCTCTTTGTCAAAATCAAAAATCAAATTCAAGTTCAAAGTCAATATAAAGTATTTTTCGTCATCCTATTGAGATAAGAATACGCGCGCTTGTCAGGCATATACAGATTCCTCCTGTCTAGAGTAGGCTGTGGTTTATTGATTGTGGGGATTTGAATCTCCGGTAACTGCGGACTAAGCTGCCGTTAATTACCCTTCACCTTTAAAGTGAGGGAACCTCCGATTGATGGGTAAAATCGGTCATGCGAACTCAATGTGTAGTGTGCATGTGTTATGTCTTGAAGGTGTTTTGGTCGTATCGGGGGCTTCGCAGAGTTTACGAGGGTCTCTCTACCCGGATAGTGAGATGGGGGTCAAGAGGCTAGCAACCCCCTTGCAGGATATGGGGCAGCGTCCCGTTAGAAACTTTTTTCTAACGGGAAAGTGTTTCGAGTGTGAAACATGTGGGAAAAAAAGGGATGAAGAGCGTCCTAAGGATGCGTGAGATGGCACGTGGACGTTGGTACCAGTGGGTCACGTACGTGGCGCGTGGACACCAGCGGATCACGTGCCGGACGCCAGCGGGTCATACGTCCGGCGCGGTCGCTGGACGCCAGCAGAAAAAAGGGACTTAGCCTCTGGACTGGGAGTTGAACTCCCGAAGTACTTTGGAGTTAAACTCTTATAAAAAGAAGGAATTTTATTTGGAGTTAAACTCCTAAAAGATCTGGATTTGGGGCTAAACTCTTTTGAGGATTTGGATCTTAGACTTGGAGTTGAGTTCCTCAAAGATTGATTTGGAGTTAAACTCCTAGTGAGTTTAGATCTTGGATGGTGAAAAGAGCTATCTTTTTTTTCTCTTCAAGCGTTAGACTTCCTTAAAATGGTTTCTTTTGAGATGAGTTCCTTCTTCTTCCTCTTTTTTTGTTGGATCTTAGAGAAAAGGGACGGTGAGATTAAAAATCTCCCTTGTAGAGATTTGATGAGGGATCTGAGCTCCCCTTCAAAGGTTTTATGGTGAAAAATTATTTTTTTGGGGAAAATAAGAGTTAAATTCTTGATTTAATTTAAAAAAGAGAAAAGGTTTAAAACCTTAAGGAATTAGTAGGAGGCACAAAACCCTAAAATGTTTTAAGGGGAATGGATTATTGTTTCATTTCATCGTAATGTTGCCTTATATAGGCTTACAAGTTTACACATAGCCCTTTGGGCTTTACAAAATGGTATTTTGTCCATCCAATACCCATGTGCTTATTTCTTTTTGTACATGAGCCACGGGCTCTACAAAAATTTGGATTTTTGTCCATTTATTTTACATTTATTCATGAAAATTATATCAAACATATTTATTGCTTAATAATTATTCCTTTGGTATGGGAGGCCGGCCTCTTCATGCTCGGGCTCACTTCGGCATGAGCCCACTTAATCTGGGTTTGGGCCCGCTTGCTTGAACTTGGGTTCGGCCTTGGACTCACTTGACTTAAATTCGGGCTTGGACCCGGACCCACTTGACTTAGATTCGGATTTGGGCCCGGACCCACTTTTCCGGTCTTGACCTTTGACTTGCTGATCTTGACCGTGGGGTGTAATTTTTGAGCTCAACAGTCAAAAACCAAAATCAAAGTGAAAAATTCAAAGTGGGCCCGAGCCCAAACCCGAGCAAAGTGGGCCCGAGCCCAAACCCGAGCAAGCACAAAGAGAGGATGGCCAAAAGAGGAGGAGAAAAGGAAAAGATTAAATGTAATTTTTGTTTTTTTAAATTAAATAGGCAAAAGCGATTTTTGTAAAAGCTATAGGGTTATATGTAAAGATGTATACTTATAAAAGGTCCCCCATGGTGACTCAATAATAAGAATAGATTGTTCCAACCAAAAAAATGAATAAAATAGGCACGTCCCACACTCAAAATTCTAATCCCTTTAGAATTGCCCCGCAAGGGTCCGGATAGCGGGACCCCCGTAAGGCCTCGATATGTCCAAAACACTCTCAAGACACACACGCATACTGCACATTGGGTTCACATGATCTGTTCAATAAACTCCTGCCTACCGTGGGCAGGATGACTAAATATACTCTACAATAGGTAGACATGGACTTTTGGTATAAGTGGGCTTTAAACAATAAGACTCAAGCATTGTTGAGATTTGATCCATATTATATCTTATACCCATGTGTTTCTTTTGTTGTTTCTAACATGGGACTATCATTAAAGTTTTCTCATCATTTGGTTTTTACTTTCACACTAAGAAAAGAGCTTTAAGTTGTACCCGCAAGTCTAAAAGAAAGAAAATAGGATTCTCATTTGATTTATCTCTGCACCCACACTTTTAAATTTTAATTTTAAACAGTTCCGTAGCTGTTTTTGCAAAAGCTATAATGTTAGGGATATACATTGTTCCTAAAAGAACATGTGTTAAGATCAACGGGTGTTCCAAATTCATGAATTTACCATTTGTTATTTGAAACAAAGGTAAAAGAAACGGCCATTGCGCGTATACCATGGAGGTCAATACGAAAATAAGCTTGAAGCTTCTGGTTGACAAAAAACATAGCAGTGTGGTGCTTGCCCAATCAGACAAAGACTTTGTTGATATCTTGCTTAGCTTCTTGACAATGCCTATGGGGACCATCTGTAGGATCGTCGCCAAACAAAGGCCTGCAAGTCTATGCTGCTTACACTCTTGAATGCAGCTCGTAAGCACTGCGAGAATTTAGTTGTGAATATTGATGGTACAAAACCGAGAAAACTCTTTACATGCGAAGAATCAGGCTGCCGCTCCAAAGATACTTGATTTTATAGCTCCTTCCCTAATCTCCATTGTAAATGTGGTAAACAAATGAGCCATAGTTGGGGTTGGCAAACAACAGTTGCAAAAGAACCTGTGAATGGAGTTTTCGTCAAGGGAGGGTGGAAGTTTATTATATCTGATGATTTGCATATCATGCCAGCGTCAACCGCCGTTCTCTTGTCTCTGTTTGGCAAGCTTGAGCAAAATGATGGGAGCATTGTTGAGGAGATGATTCTTGATCTAGGAATTCATGACTGATATCTATTTTCCCTTTTGCAGCAATTTTTGTCGACAACATGCTCGTACTTCTCACCACTTGCGCTTCTTTTTTCAAATATTGTGAATGTTTCAGGTTTTGATTCTGCTCAGAAGTGCCTTGTGCCTTGGCTTCAGATACTCCTCTGACCAACTTGTGCTTCGGTTGTTCTGTTGCGGATGATACTTCAAATATTGATCGTACGTTTCAACTAATCCTGAAATCTGAACCTGAAGCCAACTCTAAATGCAAGGAAACTAAAGTAAAGCTGCTACTATCGAAGAATGATAATAAGGTGGTGCATATGGAGGGTGGCGAAGAGATTGCAGACCTTGTAATCAGCTGCCTTACATTACCACTTGGGGATGTTGTCAAATTGCTCGATATGAAATCATCCTTCGGTTGTGTAGATAACATATATGGTAGCATAGAGAGTCTGCGCTCACAAGGAATTGATTGCTTCAAGCCTGAGCAATGCAAGATGATGCTTCTACAACCTAAGCTGGCACCATTTTTCAGTTGCAAAAATCAGCTGCTTAAGATTGAAGAAAGCTTCCCTAACCAACGGTCTACGAGTAGATGTTTCTTTTGCATTACGTCAAAAAATAGTGTTTGCTCGCATGTTGTTGTTACGCCCAGGTTCAAAGAGATAAACCCAAAGCGCCCCAGAAATGTGACAGAATCTAGTGGTGGATATGCCAAGGGACTTGGTAAGTTTGTAGTAACCGACGAACTCTGTGTGGCACCTCTGTCGCCGATCTCAACATTCAATGTTCTCCATGAATTGGAAGTTCCTATCAATGATTTGGTCAAAAGGGAGGTTAGCATCGGAGAAGCACGAGTATTAGTTTTATTTGACTACATGGTGGATTTTGCGTTGAGATCTTTGCTAACGTCGTTTTCTGTGTTGGTTGCAGGCTTTGAATCTGTTGAAAGCTGCTTTGGACTCAGATACAGCACTCACTTGTGCCATCTCAAATAAGAGGAAAAGAGCTATAAGTGCGCAGTCTAATTGTGTCTTTGGAGAGTAAATTTGCCATCAATCTTTGTTTCTTAATAGCTTCTCCCTCTTTTCATTTTTCCTAGTCTTTGTTTGCATGCTAAGGCACATTGCTGATTAATATCAATTTTCTTATTGCTACTTTACCGTCGTCTTTGATTTATATTTCAATTTGTAAGTGACATCTGCTGCTATGATTGTTGGGTGTGACTTTTATATATGCTAGAGAGTCGATTCCTATTACTGCAAACTTGCTTCTTCTTTTTTTGGTTCCTTTTGAAAGTTGATTGGCAGAAAGAGAAGAAGAAAAAACTTGCAAAATGGACAGTTCAGAAGAATTTCTGCTTATACGAGGTGCCTATTTCGGCTTACCTCGCAGGACTCTGCATTATGGTGCTTTTAACTTTTATAGTCTATGAACTAAGGTGTCTATTATAAAATTGGATATGGTTGACATGCTATTCTTTTCATCGCAGGCTCCTAATCCGTTGCAAACTGCGGTGAAATGGCTTTCATCGAGGTCTTCAGTACAAGCAGAAGGCAAAATTGTGCCGTCTGGCCTACTTTCACATTGCTTTATACAGGTATTCTCTCTCGTTTCCTTTTGATACTCTCTTTAAGCTATCTACTTTAGTTTCTTACAGTAGTGTTTTGGGTGATTATCGGTTTAAATATAACATGAAATGACTGTTGATGTCCGTCAGAGTCTCAAGAAGGAAAAACGATCTAAGATTTGCATTCTTAGAGCAGCAGACTTATTTCTGCGTTGATCTGTTAAATTTTTTTCTTAACAATAGAATCAAACACTTGTGTTACCAGTCCCAGCTATGATTTTTCACCTCCCACAGGCTAATTATCACTCTCCACTTCAACCAAATTAGCTCTTTTGGTTGTGTTTCCTTTGGACTTATAATCAATCATTAGACGAGCAAATTACCCAGATGGCATTTGATCTGTTTTTTATTTGTCTTAAATCAGTTAAATCATTGTTTCGTGCAATTTTGTGGTCTTTAACAAGCACTAAAATAGCGGTATAGCTTCTGCTCACTGCCGTATTATCCCTAGTTTATCCTTTTCATGTGTGATGCATGTGGACGTATACCATGTACCGTGGGTTTATAAATATTGTGCGTTTAGGATCTAGATGCCTATATAATTTATAATAATCGACTACCGCCTGTTTACATGCATCATCTAATAGAAATACATCTTATACCGGTCTCTATTCCATCGGCATATAGAATGATGTTACTAGAGTTTATGAGACATGGCATTCAAAATTAAGTTTGAGACGGAAGAATTTTTAGTAAGAGGAATATGTGGACTTCCCTTTGAGAAGATGGTATTTTTAAATTCCATATTAAAATTTTTGAAATGACTTGGAGCGACTTACTTAATCTACTAGTTTTTTTTTGTGTTTTTTTTTGCACGACGTAGATGCATGTGGTATATAGTATTTTCATCAAAATATAAATAACAATGGGAGAGAGAAACTTTTATCAAATAGGATTTGATAAAATCCAGGACATTTTCAAAGTTATCACATATACCAACACCTTTGTATGCTTGTATAGCATCATATACTTCTAAAACGAAGGAAAGTTTCTACATTTTCAATAGGAAAAAGAAGGGGAAAAAATTGGTGGAAAAAATCTGATAACTAACAAAAAAAATGATGGCCAGATCAAACAGGAAATAAGCAAATCAAAATTAGGTCACAGAAAGAAAAAAATGATTGAAATTAGTAAGAAAGAAAGAGAGATAGACGAGAGACTAATGATAAAGAGGCATAAACAAAATTTGAAAAAATAAATATCAATATGTATGGCTATAAATATTTCCATAATAAAGTTGAAATAATTTGTTTTTTAAAAGTAATTTTATATTTTAGGAAAACCTGCATTGATCAATTTTTAAGAACTGTCTTTTTCTTTCTATTTTTAATTGTTTTCCTTTTACTAATACAAACCTACATCGTCTATTCCTTCTTTATAATCTTCATCCAAATGAAATCTTACAGACCAAATATTTTTTTAAATGGTAGTTAAAAGATAATTACCAAAAATTCTTTATTTACTAAATTTGATTTTTCTTCATAAATAATTAAATAACAAATACAATGATTTGTTTGTTTTGAAAAGATTTGATTTTTATTTTTAAAAAATATAGATATAACTAAAAGATTTGTTGAATTTATGGTTAGGAAATTTTAGTTTGTACCGTAATTTGATTTGGATTTTTATACCAAAACTTGATTTTATTTTCATAAGACTTTGATTTGTTTGTTTTAAAAAGATATGCTTCTTGTTTAAAATAAATCATGATGGACTCAGAAATAATAGGTTATGAAATAATTTCGACCCAAAGTTCAACCAAGACTCTATCCTCAGAATAAAAGAGTTCAATCAAGAGGAACCAAAATAAATTTTACTCAAAACTGTCAAGTTTCAGGTATATTTAATTTTTTCTTAGTACAATATTCATTCACTTATTAATAGGAGTTGTTAACTTTTCTGAATTCTAAAAAATCATAAATGTGAGATCCCTAAATTTAATACACTTCATTAATTCTCTTGAAAGTTGAATAAGATTAAAGAAAGTCCATGATTTCATTCATTTTTA
The DNA here is from genome assembly GCA_030015575.1 of Agapanthus africanus. NCBI lineage: Eukaryota > Viridiplantae > Streptophyta > Magnoliopsida > Asparagales > Amaryllidaceae > Agapanthus > Agapanthus africanus. The sequence goes on along the minus strand of CM057342.1, from coordinate 748,595,211 downwards.
GTGATAATTTTGCAACTCAATATTTAAAGTGCATTGGTGTATTAGAAGTATAGAGTAAACATGTTATTTGATCATCTAAACAAGTAATTTGAGTGTGAAAACAATGCCAAAAGTAAAACCCGTAGGTAGTGGTATTTCAGGACATATCGATTACGATATGATGATGATATTAAATTTTGTCTGTTTTATACTTTGGTTTCTTTAGGATAATTATATTTAAAGTTTACAAGAAGCATGGCCGTGTAGGGCTTGCTGAATCAAACAAAGACTTGTGGATATCTTGCTTAGCTTCTTGACAATGCTTATGGGAACTATCTGTAGGCTCCTCGGCAAAAACTCACGAATAGGCTGCATTGCCAATTTGTACAATAGCATCAATAATCTCGACGGACAGCACTTCCAAACATTAGCCTGCAAGTCTATGCTACTTACGCCCGTGAATGCAGCCCGTAAGAACTGCGAGAATTTAGCAATGAACATTGATGATACAAAACCCGAGAGACTTTTTTACATGTGAGGAATCAGGCTGCCGCTCCAAAGATACTTATTTTTATAGCTCCGTACCTAATCTTCAGTGTAGTTGTGGTAAACAAATGAACTATAGTTGGCATTGGCAAAACCTAGTCACAGTAGAACCTATGGAGGGAGTTTTTGTCGAGGGAGGGTCGAAGTTTATTATATCCGATGATTTGCATATCATGCCAGCGTCTACCACCGTTCTCTTGTCTCTACTTGACAAGCTTGAGCAAAACGATGGGAGCATCGTTGAGAAGATGATGCTTGATTTAGGACAAGACGAGATAATTGAGGACTGATATATCCATTTTCCTTTTTGTAGAAATTTTTGTCGACACATACTTCATCACTAACTTTTCTTTTTGCAATTTGTTATCATGAACCTGAAACCTGTAGCTCATTAAAAAAGATATTGCGGTTGTGATGGAGGTTCTTTTCGGGTCTCCCTCAGATGTTGTCTTCTGTCGATCTCCCGATGGATTTGAAAGGGGATCTCCTGTTGCATGCGGGTCTCATTGGGTTTTAAGGAGATTGGTGATTTGGGAAGTTAGCGCCGTGTACCTGCAAAGAAGTTCTAGGGTGGTTTGGTACCACCGAGGACCCTTCGATGATCAAGTTAGTACCAGATCCGAGCAGAGTAACGGCGAAGTAGGGTAAAAATGCCTTACTTGACCCCTCTGTGATGGGGGTTTATATAGTGGTGGCAGCACGTAGCAGCAGGCGCAAGAATCTCGCCGGCAGTTACGCTCCCGACGTCACGCCCGCGTAGAGAGCGGATTGCCCATTAATGGGGATCGTAGTGGCGTGGATGTAAGTGCACAGCAGCGCCCCGGACGTCTGTACGAGGCCAAAATGCGGAATACAAGAACTTTTCTTTAACTTTAACCGGAGCTACCGCGGACTTTCAAACCCGGATCGGGCCATTAACCTAATACCGGCTAACTAGAGAAGGGGTAGAGAGATATACCGAGCGATCCGTGTCCTTCGGTCTTCTCGTCGTCGTCCCGATCTCCCCGCGGAATCTCCGGTCTTTATCTTCTCGTCGGAAGGGCACCACATCGCCGGGTTCTTTTACGGGCTTCCACCTCTGGACCGAGACAACTCGGACATGAAGTTGGCAAGTCGACGTGTCCAAGAATACTGTAGGCTAAGTGTAGATCACTATGTCTCTAGGGGTTGTTTTAGTTGCCATTTTGGAAGTGGAGATTAGATATGAACCTTTTGTGATGGCTTAGGGAATTTTGTAGCAAGCAATGATGAACAAATGAAAGTCAAAGTCAATCTTGAACTATCATGAACCAACCAATTACAAGAAACACCCTCCACTTTGCTAATTTGCAATTTGCAATAAGCCCCTCCACACCAATTTTCAGCCAAGGAAAGAACAAAGGAAAAATGGCCGAAACGGAAAGCAAACTGGCAACTTCAGAAAACTGATCCCGTAATAAATTACAGGAAAACCCCGCGACTGTATATACATACCAGCATTTGTATTCCGACCGAATACAAATGCAATGAGACAAAATCTACACTGTACAATACTAGGATCCGGCTTAAACCAAAGCCCGCTAGTATTATCCGTCCGATCATGATCCGTGCAATACCGCACGTATATGATCGAACCCTGCCATATCTCCATACGGCCTCTACAGCGTTTCGCCCGAAACTTGAGAAACTGTCTGTGAGGGACTCTAAAGACTCGTCAATACTTTGGCTGTGGATTTAACCACTAGCACGTCAGAGGTATTAGCCATACGTAACGGGCTACCAGCTATTGACCAAAAGGGACGTCAATGAGCGAACTCATCCTAACACCCTAGTGAGCCTGTCGGTGACAATATCCGTACAGTCCGATCCGTTCGTCTATGAGCATCGCATGGCGGGCCTAGGGGGTTGGTAAAAGTCAGACTCCTAAAAGCGGTACAAGTCGTGTCGGAGTGTAGCCCAGAACACCCTGAGATATTACTGGAATACCCACCAGTAAATCTCCTGCCTTGGCCAAGGACTTCGTGTAATGGCTCTTCTAGACACAGCGCGACCTCACCCCCAATACCGGGAGAGACGAACCCCTGCAGATCCGCTCACTACCTCCATGTGGCTCGGGACTGTACCCAACTAAAAACTGTTTGCACGACTCCTTTGAGCCGTGGTAGGGTAGTAATCAAAGTACAGTGGGAACTCACACGAGACAAATGACGATCTCAGGTCGATGAACTAACCTGTACACATGTCACCAGGGAATTGCTATCTGACGTCTGGTATAAGACCAACTAGCATATTCCCGGCGAGTCCTGTCCGGTGTACTCATAACCCAATGAGCACCTGTATACATCTTAGGTGAACCAACTGACACCAGTGGCTTGTGAGACCGTCCACCGCCCCTCGTCGGGGTCTCGACTATATACACTAGTCTACTCTGGAGTATCGATGCCCTGTCTCGAAACTCCCACGACTAGGGAGCTTTTAAGGATGTACTTATAGACCCCAGCTCCCATGTATATGATCGCCATCATACAACTGGCAGTCAAGCAAGAATCCTAGGGGCTCTATCAACGTGCAATAGTGACCTGTAAGGTCACCTAAAGCAGTACACGATGATAAAGATAAACCAGATAGCATACTATCATCTTGAGTAAGACTGTCCTACCGGCATAGGTCCTCTCTCAATCATTGCAATCACGTGCATGTGATCCAATAATTGACTCTGAGGGCACTATCTCCAACAATCTCCCACTTGCACTCAAGGCTAATTATTGCGATGTCGCATACTCACAGCCCGTGTGATACCGAACACCCAACTCCTCTACTAATCAGTCTCACAAAACCCGTTTGCGAAACTAATGCGTTCGAGGAATAGCCTCAGTGAGTGGATCCGCTCTAATGTTTCTTTCTATGTCTCTCTTTATCTCAAGTTCGCGGAGAAAGTCATCTCCCGAAATGAGCAATACCTGTCTTAGAATATGTCTGGATATCTGATGGGACCTAGTTCATAAATGAACTCCAAATCCAAACTTCTCAGACTGTATCGTCAACTGAACTTAATTAGTATTCTGCGCCATACCTCTCTCAGTATCCACCTGGACCGTCTGTCCAAAATACTGCCCCTCGTCAGAGGGAAAACAATAACTCTGACAGCCACTCTGTCTTCCAGGTCACCTTGGAAGCCTGGAATGATAACTGTCTCCCGAATGAGGCTGTCGTTATCATATCCCTAGAACATCCACTTATGTTCTAAAACTGCTTCCAAATGTTTCTCCAGGATTGGATCAATATCAACTTATTGCATCTACTGCAAAAACAACATCTGGTGTGGTACTTGACATCTCATGATCGACTCAATTGCCTAAGCAAGTGATCTGCCAATCATGCGCATTCCTCTCCCCTTTAGTCTGTAAGACTCCTTTAGAGAGGGTGACTCCATCACCTGCAGGTATATTACCGTGCCAGGAGTCGTCCATTCTAAAACACCTATAGAATGCTGTCTAAATACCCAGATTGGGAAACTACCCAAATCTAGATCTAAAACCATAGATCCAGTAACCAGAATGTCTTGATATAATATCCAAGTCCCATGTGGAGAAACTACTGTGTGACAACCAAAGTATAACCGATCGTAGTATAGGAATTTCACGTCCTACTCTGTGTATGTCATCCAAATACCAGGATATCACACGCTACTACCTTCTTAACAGATCCATCCCCTATTCTGATGAAGTCAAACCTATGACTGTCACGTCAGAAATAGATGATCTATCTCCGCTATATCTGCTTTAGTCTATAAATAGACATAAGCCACTTGTCCACTATGCTTCCGCTGCTCCCACTGACTACGACAACCCTCTGGCAGAGTCATATAGACGTACACTTCTAAAGCTAGTTTAGAACGACGCTATACTCATCCTTCTGCCAGGTCTCATAGCCTGGAACAACAGTAGTGTCAAGTCTGGGTAAACAAGAACCTCCCTGCCACCGTCCTTGAGGCTACCGGAGTACCTCTTGGGTGCCTGAGATTACCCACCATATCTGCGGAGTGGCCAATGGAATGTCAAACCAGATTGAATCTTTAGGTACTTATCAAATTTTCAGTAATCGTTTTGCGGTTCTGGAATCACTTCCAGTTCTACCATACTCCCACTACTGTTTTATGAAAAAATCCATTTCTTTTAAAACTCGAGTCTAGAACAATATCACTATTGATCTTCCAGATGGTAGAAAGTCAACCCTCGTCATAGCCTGGGTCAACCCACAAACAGCCATTACAGAAACGTGCCTTGAGTTATCCAGAGTCCGGTTTTAAGCATAAGCCGGACAACTCGCCGTACCTTAACATCATTATGATATGAACTGTTCTATATCCAATATAGAAATAAAGGCACTGATTTAATTGAACCAGATTCAAATCATGCAGCTGTCTCCAGTGCATGTCAACTAAATGGAAATAGGCCAATCAGCGTTACTCAACTTAGGAGTGCTTCCAATTATGAGTAACCTGAAAGAGAAACAAGTTTATCAAAACCATTACTATTAACTGAATACCATACACAAGTATCTACATCTTCGATCACCTTGAAGAATCCCGATACTTGCAATACCTGGTTCTCTACTTTACTCTTATACCTATAACTTCTCAAAACTCAGACCTTGTGTCTCTACGAAACACTTGTCTAAGAACTAGAGAAGTCATAAGTAAACCGAATATAGTACGAGGACCAACCCCTCTGTCCTAATGGACACTGGACAACTTACAATATTCTGTATAAGTCCCCTGAGTCCAGTAACTCCTTCGCTGTGTGTCGTAAGTTGAAAACTATACTTGTGGTTAAGAAGAATTACACCGCTGTTTAATGCTCCTTACCTAATCATCCACTGATATAGGTAAATGTCATAGACATAATTTCAAAAAGGTATATCTCACTCTATAAAAATAGACGTACAGATATATCAATTTGAAATTGGTGCATAACAGCGGATATTCAAAACCAAATATTTGCCGTCCAGCAAACAACCCAGGTGACTTCCTCAAATATCACCAATTACAATGAATTCCGATATAATGAGGACAATCACCTAATTCCCAATAACTTACTCCCACTCATCATCTGTAAAACCATACAGATGTGAGAATCATACCTGGTAAATACATACCCTGGAGCAAATGTCTAATTGAGAAATCAGTTTTCTTTTAACAGTATACAGTGAAACTGAAACATTGAAATGTTTCGTAGGGGTATCCGGGTATTCCTAGTAATGTCTCTTCCATTATCCAGATTCACAACTGTAACCGTATATTTATTTTCCATCTCTCCAAATCCCTTCATATGTCTTTAGTCATTACCTTCTGCACACCCCTTTAGGCCAAATGGTTTTCTTCCTTCCCTACCGTTCGGCACCAGCCTATGGTTTGGAAGAAGACTATCCAATAAGCATAATGGGTGTACTGTCCTAATCCTAGGAGCACTCGCAATGCGAAAGGTGAAGATAAAAGACAACCAAATAAACCTTATTTCTATTTCTCCTGAACCAGAATCCATCCCCGAACTGGAACAAGTTCCTTTCAAGTTCGTATATAACCATACGATGGAGTATCCAAATAACTGTGGATCTTCGTAGTGATACGGAGTGTCCTGGAGAAATACAAAGGTGAAGTGGGAGTAGTAATGAAATACTTGGTTTGGTCGTGAATAGCAGTCGCAATTTACTTTGCCCTCCTTCTAATCCCTTTATTTGTCTTAACTTAATACCTTCTGTACATCACACTTAGGCTAATCGGCTTTCTTCATTCCCTACCGTTCGGCACCAGCCTAAGGTTTGGAAGAAGACTATCCAATAGGCGTAACGGGTATACTATCTCCTAATCCAAGGAGCACTCGCAACCTGAGAGAAGGTAAAAGGAAAAGATAACTGAATAGTCCTATTCGTTTTCTCCAGAACCGGAAACCATCATCGAATAAATTCCTTCGAGTTCGTATATAACCATACAATGGTTTTATCCAATGGAAGTGGACGTTCGTAATAATACGTGGTGACCTGGAGAAAAGGGTAAAAGTAGGAGTGGCAATGAGGTATGCAACTTTGACAATCCAAAAGCCAGTGTTTAAGAAGGTTCGGTTAATTTTGGTCACTGGGTCATAGTCAAGGGTCGGGCCATGGTCGCTGCCAAAGAGAGAGAGAAAAGAAACACTCAGCGTGCACTCTAACCTAGATCAGAATGGTTGTCACTTTATCTAATCAGGAAACCTCCCACTGTAATGTCAAATTCTCCTCCAAACCTAAAAGAAGAATTAGTCGGGATCACCCGAGGAGTAAACCAACTCATCAGTGGGAATCGGGATCCAACTATCATCGCATGATAATATGATGGAATCCACTCACGTTATCACACTCCAGAAGGTATGTGCATATCTGGCAAGTTTCAGTTTCTTTAGAAACTCCCGATGTGATTTTTGCCCCATGCTCTTATGACCTTGACGAAGGCCAACATATCATAAGTCACATGTCAAGTTCTACCCGTCATTATCCAGGTTAATTTGAACCCACCCGTACCTACTCTTGACTTTGGCCAACAAGGCAGTACGACTGTTCCAAACCAACGCATCTATCTATTCTGCAGAAAAGCAACAAATAGCTACCATACACTATGCCTTGACGAAGGCCAACATACATAGTATGAATACTATGTGCTACCTTTCTGAAATGACGAAGGGCTACGAATGGTTTTTGGCAAAAACCCTTTAACGTAATGAACTTGATATTGTTGAAGGAACCGGATAGATTTTTATAAAAATATAGTGACGAAAACCTTTGCTAAAGAGGTCACTCCCGGTGAAGGGATCTCAGCTCTTTCCCCGTAGAATGAGGTGCAGGATTGTTTCCTGATTTAAAATCAGGAAAGCTTCTGGGAAAAGCTTCAGAAGAGGGTCACGTGCTTACACGTGACTAGCGGTCACGTGTTGGCACGTGACACCTAAAAGCATCATCAGGTCAAGTTCAGTTTTCCAACTACATCAAAGAAAGGGCTTCAGAAAGGGTCACGTGTCGGCACGTGACATTTAAATGCAAGCGTCAAAGGCACACCGGTTCCCTGATCAAGTCAAGGAAAAGGCTTCAGAAGAGGTCACGTGCTCCCACGTGACCAGGGTCACGTGTTGGCACGTAACGTTCAAAGCAGCAGACTCGTTCTCCAGATGAACCAAGGAAAGAGAGTTCAAACAAGGGTCACGTGCTCACACGTGACCAGGAGTCACGTGGTGGCACGTGACGTTTAAGCAACGATCAGAAGACAGAGCGCAAAAGAAAGGAAAAGGCTCATTCCAAAGGGGGTCACGTGGTCACACGTGACCGGCTTTCAAAGCCCATTTTGTCAACAGAATTAAATTCTGAAAGAAATTCAAATCTTTCCAAAGGAAAGCGGCTATCTGGAACCAATCGAATTAAAGATTCAGAGGTGGTGAAATATCATCTATCTATGGGAAAATCTCGGGTTTGGAAAGATTTCCCCTTTAAATCTAACCGAAACAACAAAGGAAAAATCCCTGGATTTGAAATCCAATGGTGAATAAAATTCACCTAATAATCCAAAGGTCCAAAACGAATGATGGATGCAAATCAAATCTCTCATGAAGATTCGTCAAAAACTGATTGATTCGGCTGCTTCTCCTATAAATAGGAGCCAAGAGACACAGAGATATATATACAGAGACAGGGAGAGAAAGAGAAAAGGAAGAGAGCTTCGATACTTGGAGAAACTTGGATCTTCTGCAAAAACCCTAGGTAAGAAAGGGAAAAGCTCCTTGAAAGAAAAAAGAGAATTTAATTCTCAACAGAGTTTAACTCTGATACATAAAACAGAAGAACATATTTCTTCTCTCTTTGATAGAGGATCTGCAAAGTGCACATCTCCCCTTGAAGTTGAGAATTTAATTCTCAATGGGTTGAGATCCTGCCATGCAGATCCAAAACATAGAGAGGGAATGCAAGCACGAGAATTTAATTCTCACAGAACTATAGGAATTTAATTCCTTTAAAATAAAACTAGGGCTTGACCCTGTATCATGGGAATTTAATTCCTTCAGAACAGAGAGAAACAGGGTTTAACCCTAATTAAGAACCTAGTTCTGTTGAAAAAGCGGGAATTTAATTCCTTTAATCATAATTTAACAGAGGATGGAAGTTCAAATTCCCTAAAAAGCTTTTGTTAGGGTTTAACCCTATTTGGTTCTTCACATGTATGAGGAATTTAATTCCTACAGAAAATTCAGAGTTCAACTCTATTCAGAATATAAAACCTTCAAAAGGAAGTAGGAATTTAATTCCTCTGAAATTACTGTCAGGGTTTAACCCTACGAGGAATTTAATTCCTGGAAAAGATTAACAGATCCTCTAAAAACAACATACATAGAGGCAGGGTCACGTGTCACCACGTGACCCCCCCAAAAGATCTACAGAAAGCCCCTTTGAGGCAGCACCCCACGTGACCCACGTGACCCTTGGCAGAAGCTCTAATACACAGACATTTGAATGCCCATCACGTGATGGCACGTGATGCTCTGAAAAAACGCGATAATCTCAGCAGAATAAATGAAGGGAGGGCGCCCTCACGTGCTGCCACGTGACCCCTCTTGCCTTAGTGTTTAACACTAAATTGAAACTCTCGAACCCAGTGTTAAAACACTGTTGGGCCTTAGTGTTCAACACTAATTAAAAAGCTTTATTTGCAGTGTTCAACACTGATCTGTTTTAGTGTTTAACACTAATTTGAAAAGCCTTGTTGCTGGTGTTTAACACCAATTATCCCTTAGTGTTAAACACTAACTTGTCAACCTCATTCCCAGTGTTCAACACTGACTGCTCAGTAGTGTTTAACACTAGGCTTTGGCCCAATTGGCCTAAATGGATAGAGGCAAAGCTTCTCCTGATTGGACTTAGCCCAAGATGGCCATAAGTCCTCAATTTGTGATTAACTGGGCCAATGGGCTCATAACATAATTAATCGGTCTTGATCCCAAACTGGGCCAAGAACTATTTAATCCACTCCGGTTCTAGGGTACATCTCTTCACTCCTTTGATACTTGGCATTGTAATCCCTCAATGTCTTCAAAGAGGTGACGGGTCCCGACGACCACACATTGATACGGACTGTGGGGTCCTTAAACCCGTGTTTAATGCAAAATTCCTGGTTACGTGGAACGCGGATAATGTCACTCTTTGACCCCGTGGAAAACGTCCAGAGCGGAGCCTGGTCCTCGCAGAGCACGGCAGTGAACCCGTGTGAAGCATCCAGAGCACATACCGGACTGTGGGGTCCTTAAACCCATGGACTACGACGTCCTTAACCTTGACCGAGATGTCTTAAAACTAACAACGGACTGTGGGGTCCTTAAACCCATGGACTACGACGTCCTTAACCTTGACCGAGATGTCTTAAAACTAACAATGGACCGCAATGTCCTTAAACTACCCATGGACCGCAATGTCCTTAAACTACCCATAGACCGCAACGTCTTTAAACTAGAACAATAGAGCCCCGTATGCTCTTTTGTCGGATCTAAACGGTCCCGTTTAAGTTGATCTTAGCCTCAAAGATGGCTAACGTATCCTTAAACCTTCAAACAGACTGGACTATGAATCCCCCCCAATTAACTCTGGCTTGAGGGTACATCTCTGAACTCCTCTGACATCCGTCGTTGTAATCCTTCAACGTCGTCAGAGAGGTGATGGGTCCCGACGGCCATACATACCATGGACCACTATGTCCCTAAACTGGAACATTAGAGCCCAAACGCTCTTTTGTCGGATCTAAACGATCCCGTTTGAGTTGATCTTGGCCTCAAATATGGCTAACGTATCCTCAAACCAAAACCCCAAACCCAAATCTAAGATAATACGGATTTGGATTAGTCCACGCCCTACGGACGACGACATAACTCAGTCTCCGTAAACAATCCACGGGCAACAAAATACAAAACAATCACCCACGACACGAAGTGACCATCTGGAGAAGGAGAAAGTTGTTACCGCAATGCGGTAGCGTAATTAACTGCAGGGGCTTGCGCCTGCAGGGAAGAGCGTCCACACAATCAAAAACCCCTCAAACGAGGGGGAATCTGACGAAGTCTGCTACATCGGACGCATCCGTCTAAACCTTCGATACATGGTGCCATAAATCAACTTGGCATCTTCGGAGAGGTGGACAGATAGCACCAATTAGCATCTGCCCCGAATCTCAGGCGAGACGCCCACGTCGCGCCGTCTTTCGGAGGGGAACAGATTCTGGCACGCCCGGTGGGACCTTTTCCTCTTTCCACTCCACACTTCGTGTGTCGTGACTCGCGAACCAATCGCGGTTCGCTAATGGTTGCCCTTGGGTTTCAAGATACTAAGAATTGGCGTCTCGCTTATTGCAGAAAGCAAAGGATCGATGGCTTCTACTTCCGTGAAATTCTCCAACCGCTCAGACTGCAATTGCAACCGACGCTCTGCCTCGCCAGGAGGTATAGCCTACGGACCCCAAGCTGCTTCGCTATTCACAATGCCCGTGGAACAGGTCACTCGCGCCACCACAGGATTGTTCTTTGGGACCATACTCCCGCCGACAAACTTCACCGCTCCAGTGCTGACAACGGAAGCTCTTAAGAAGTCGGTCTTTGATCGTCTTACCCCTGCCGCGGCTCCTCTCAACGAGTCGCCTAACGTCAACGCCTCGGTCTTCTCTAGATTGGGCCAGAAATCCTGCAAACCCATCATGGGGCCTACAATCTCAGAGAAGGCTGCTTCTAAGAAAGTGGCTGCTCCTGCTCCCGAAATCGTCAAGGCGGCTTCTCCGGCCAAAAGGTCGGTCTTTGCAAGATTGACGGCTCCCGCTCCCGCTCCTGCTGCCCAAAGGACATCGGTCTTTGACAGGCTAACACCAACAGCGACCCCCCACCTACACAGGGGGCAAGACGAAACCATTCTTACCACTGACCCTACACCGTCCGCTCGACACGCTCGACGTCGCCATTGGCGCCGAGTAAGGAAGGCTGGGGGCAACTCCCCCTCCGGGTTGACTCCATCGGCCCCGGTGGCAGAAGTTAATGCTGCTGTTCCAACTGGGAACAGCTTCGAAATGCTAAACAAGGTGCGAAGGAATTCTCCTACTGCAGTGCTGAAGAGGTCTCCTCCCCCATTAAAAAAGGTTGTGGAAATAAAATCAGAACAGCCCCGATCTCCTCAACGGCTGTCTTCCAAAATCTATAAGGTTTGGCGGCAGGCCCGGGACTCGATCATCGATCCAAACTTCTCCCGCCAGCACAAGAAATTGAAAATCCAACCGGAAGCTGGTCACCAGGCTAAACCCCAAAAAGCTGTTGATCAACTGACCCATAAAAGAAGGAAGCCAGAGAAGACCCCACAGCATGCAACGACGGCTAAAAGCACTGAGCCCAGACGCCCTAAGTCTGGGGGCATGGTGGTGCACACTGTTTACATGGCCTCTGGAAAGGAGGAAAGCCGCACTTCTACGGGCCACCGACCGCTAACCCGATCCGTGACGAAAGCTCAGGAGCAGCAACAAAAGCTTCAAGAAATGATGAATGCTATGGCCGCGCTCACCGGGCCAAAAGAAAACCCAGAAACTTCCTCAGACGCACGCCGGGAGGAAGAAACCGACGCTGAATTCCTTCGCCGGACACTGGAGAAAAAGGACAAAGAGGCGGCTGAACAAGCGGCCAACATACAACGGATGGGCCTTCTCTTCCAAGATATGATAGGAATGATGATCCAGCAAGACTTACCCGCCGAGGATCCCCCAATCGTTCTTGAAGACGACCGAGGAGAAACGTCAAATCCACCACCAGCCCTCTCAACGGCCAAGGAGGAGGCAATCTCTAAGGCTGACTTGGCTGACTACATAGCCCAGCAAATCCGGGTTCATCACGCGACTGAGGCAGCTGGTCAAGTCGTGAAAACGGGGCGGCCGTATCCGAGCTGGTACGACCAAATCAAATACCCGCAAGGCTATACGATACCAAAATTCCACGTGTACAAGGGGACCGGCAACCCCCATCAACATGTCGCCCAGTTCCGGGCCCTCTGCGGTAACACCGGCGGTGATGATAAACTGTTGCTCCGTCAGTTCGTGGGCAGCTTATCAGAAACAGCGTTCGAATGGTATTCGGAACTCCCAAACGATTCTATCAAAACGTTCGCTGAAATGGAGTTGTTATTCACTCAGCGATTCGCAAGTGCCAGCGAACGCACTCTAATAACTGCATTGATTAACGCCAGGGTAAAACCAGGTGAAACCTGGGTCCAGTATGCTATACGCTGGCGGAATTTGTGGTCGAGATGTGAACAACGCATTGAGGAGACACCCGCAGTGGGCATGTTCGTAGGAACCCTAGACCCCCACGCAACTATCTCCCAGTTTATGATGTTCTTTAAGCCAACCATATTCCAGGCTTTGATCAACAAGTTGGCTCAGATGGACCAGATGGGTCATAGACCACCTCCCCCGAAGTCGGAACCTCGGAATGACAAGGGTAAAGGAAGAGCAACCTTTGTTGCGAATGCCCAACAGCAACCTAACGCCCCGAAACCGGCAGATCAACTGGAGGAAAGGCGTCGGTATTATAATGAGAAGATGAAGCGTCCCTACTCGTTCCCACGGGACAAGACGAAACGGCTATTCGAGCTGGCAGTACGCAACAGACTTATAAACCTGCCAAATCCAAGGCGACCGCCGCAACCCACCGAGGTGAATAACCCTAACTATTGCCCTTACCATCAAACGGTAGGCCATCCGATTGAAGATTGTTTCGTCTTCAAAGGATGGATTGAAGACCAGTACCTCCAGGGGAAGTTTGTACTGTCCGAAAAGTGGAAGGTAAACCCACCACAGCCGCATACTCCTAAGAAAGCAGATACACCGGGGGCAACCTGCTCCTTTATTGAAGAAGCTCCATGGGAGGTCGTATTATCAACTAAAACTAAAAGAATGCTGAGAGACCTTCATGCGTGTCCTGCGATCGAATGGAAGGACCCTCTTGAACCTCAAATTATCGAAGGGATGCTAAGACGCCGCCCAACTACAAAGACTCGAGATAAGCGCCCAAATACTCACGCCCAATCGTCAAAATCTTCGAAGAAAAAGAAGAAGAAATCCAAGAAGCCCGTGAAGCTTGGAAACGAGCACACGAACTTGCAGAAGCAAATCGACGCGTTGGAAGAGAACAATTAAAAGGCGCGAACTCCTGTCACACTGCAAGAGTTCCTCAACCACATCTTTCAAGAGGAAGATGATGGAGAGAGCTCGTCAGATGAATCCGAAGGATATGTGGTGACTTGTAACGTAATCTCCCACTCGCTTACCGATGATGGGAAAACTCCTGGCACTAAAAAGTTGGAGGCAGAGCCTGTACCAGAGCGTGCATGGCTAACAGACGAAATGATCGACGCTTTTCTAGACGAGATTCGTCTAAAATGTAAAGCGGACCAGGAGCGTGAAATGACCACGTCGGAAGGAGCCAAATGCGGGCAACTGAACGAAAGAGTTGAACTACCCCTACCAGAGCGAAAGGCATCCGAAGTAGACAAGAAGATATTCAAGACGAGGAAAAGGTTTGCCAAAGCCATGTCAATGGGAATGAAGCTACCACCCTCGGAAGGAAACACACACGACGGGATGGAGAGGCACCCTCACTATTGCGCATATCACCGGAAAATCTCACACCCCACGGAGGAGTGCGACGCCTTTAAGATATGGTGGCAAGGATATGTCGCCCGTCGGCAACATGTTAAGCGCATGAAACGCAAGATCCGTCGGGAGCGAAGAAGTACTATCGATGGGCACGACAGAGCTACTGGCAACTGTTACATGGTAAACGCCAGGGGGTCACAAGTTCTCACCTTTGGGAGCGACTCTGACGAAGAAATGGCTCTGGGCCATCTCTTTAAAGAATCCGCTTTAGGGAAAGAGGAGAAATCGGAGATCTGCGAGAACATTCAGCTGCGCAATCGCACACTCCCAGAGAAGAATCTCGGGCCCGGGAATAGAAAGGATAAGGGAAAGGAAAAGGTCACTGAAGATATCACTTTAGATGACCAAGTCATCAGAGAGCTAGCTGCCAAAGACCCTCCTAGGAAGGGTAAAGTGGACTATAACATCCTCGCGCACCTAAGGAAGCTACCTTCTCAGCTTAGCATTCTCGATGCCCTCCTATTATCAAAAGAAGCGCGAGACTCACTAATTAAGGCGTTACAAGAACCTGAGCAATTCCAAGCCTTCCTCGCCACTGAAAAGATGAAGGATGAACTGGAGGAAGTGCATACGGCCGACATCACTTTCGGTAATGAAGACCTCCTTCTCGGAACGTGCGATCACAACCGTCCCCTGTATGTCTCCGGATACTGCCATGATATCAAGATAGGAAAGATTCTGGTGGATAATGGATCCTCCGTCAATCTCCTTAATGTTCGGGTATTGAAGGAAATCTGCATGAGCGTGCAACACCTCGCTCGTGACAAAATTACTATCTCCGGTTTCGATTCACAATCTTCACGGACTCTCGGATCTGTGATACTAACATTACGCTTTGGACTTCTCGTCACAGACATCAAATTCCATGTCATTGACGCCAAGACCTGCTACAACGCCTTGCTCGGCCGTCCTTGGCTGCACGAGTACAATATCATCCCTTCTACACAACATCAGTGTATGAAGTACTTTAAGGATGGTTTCGAGTATACCGTAACAGGTGAGTTAAACCCATTTTCCGTGAACGAAGTCCGCAAATACGAAGACGCGAAATACTTTTTGCCAGATTTCGAGGATACAGAAAGGTGTCGCAATCCGGAGAACAAAACCGCCGCCACCATCCCTATTTTCGGGAGTGATACCGAAGAAGAAGAAGAGATAGTCTATGCAGGGCCATCTCAACGCAACAACCTGAGGACGCCCGCCCCCATGTTAGTCTTCGGAAGTGACTCAGAAGATGAAGTGAATGCTGTGTTCTCCAATCGGCTGTCAATACAAGCACCCCCCGGCGATGACCATAGCTTGCAAATCACCATGGTACCGCGAGAACACTACAAGGATCTCGACACGCTTCAGGCTCACAATGTGCAGGACCTGCAAACATTTTACGTCCCTCCCAGGCGAAGGGGTGAGAAGGTGATCCTATTCTACCGATCCTCAGAGTCGAAAATAGAGAAAGAGATCTGGCATGGCGCGGATGCTACACTTGACAGGCTACAACCCATCCGTCTGCCCAGATACTATACAAATGGGTTAAAGAAGCTGTTGAAGCGCCAAGGAGTACCTTTAGAACAGACCGTTCGGCAGGCGCGGTTCTACAACAGGATTTGGGATGTCCCCGGGACTCAACGCAAATTGCCCAACGGGAAGATGGAAACACTCGGGCTTGGATACGCAAGAGCCGGAAAACGGGAACGGGCTCACAGTAGCTACGCTATATATACCTTTGACGGAGAGAAGGACGCCCTGTCAGGAGATGCCAACCCCCCATCAAAACTAGACCCCGCGATTAAAGCGCCGAGTCCGTCGTTTGAAGAACGAATGGGCAAGCCTATCAGGAAAATGGGTCAGGAAGCTCGGGAAGACCACAACCGCGAAATGGCCATCTACGAGAAGGCCAGGACGCAACGTCTATCTCAACGTGCTGCAAAAGACAAAGACGCTTATCCTCGTCAATCCGTTGTACGAAAGGCCCGACGCAGAGACGGAAATAAATCAAGAAGCGGCTCGGGTTTGTCCCTCATGAAGAAAATGAGTCGAGCGTACTCCTTCCCCCGAGACAAGACGGAGAGGTTACTCAACCTCGCTATAAAACATCAAATGATCACGCTTCCAGAGTCTAGACATCCTGAGCAAGCTAGTAAGGCCTCTCATCCGAGTTATTGCTCTTATCACCAAGCCATAGGACATCCTACCGAAGACTGCTTCACCTTCAAGAACTAGGTCGAGGACCGGTACCGACGGGGCAGATTCGCTTTATCCGACAGCTGGAAGGTAACGCCGCCGCGAAAGCATGAGCCCAAGGCCGCGAGAGCAGAACCGAGTCCACCCCAGTCCGGGGAGCGGGTTCGCACCTGTTATACGATTACGATATTAGGAGAAGAGCCCGAGAACGTAGATGACCTTCCCCGGTGCTTTGAGAACAGCGATGATGAGGTGATCTCAGAATTTCCGCCCGCTCCGAAAGAACTGGAAGATGGTATACATACTACCGCAGATAACCTCAAGAAGATTGAGTTGGGATCGGCAGACGACCCGCGACCGACGTTTGTCAGCGAACTGCTATCCGAAGAAAAGGTGGCTGCGTTAAAGAACGTGCTTCTACGGCATAAAGACTGCTTCGCGTGGAACTACTCCGAGATGCCAGGATTAGATCCGGAGATTGCTGTGCATAGATTAGCAATATCCCCAGATATCAAGCCAGTCAAGCAGGCGCCAAGGAGGATGCGACTTGAGCTTGAGATGAGCATCAACGCCGAAGTCAAGAAGCTGATCGATTCCGGATTTATCCAAGAAGTCCAATATCCCGACTGGATCGCCAATATCGTCCCGGTAATGAAGAAGAATGGGACGGTACGCATATGCGTGGATTTCAGGGATCTCAATAAAGCCTGTCCCAAGGATGATTTCCCAGTACCAGTAACCGAGCTAATGATAGATAACACGTCCACTCACGAGGTTTTCTCCTTTATGGATGGTTCGTCAGGATACAATCAGATAAAGATGCATCCCGAAGACCAGAAGCACACCGCCTTCCGCACCCCTTTGGGTATATTTTGCTACAGGGTTATGCCTTTTGGTCTAAAGAACGCTGGCGCTACCTATCAAAGGGCCATGACAAAGATCTTCGACGATCTCATACATGACATCGTCGAGTGCTATATCGATGACCTCGTAGTAAAGAGCATGTCATACGAAGAGCATTTAAAGCATCTGGAGACTGTATTTCGACGCCTTCGGCAATATAATTTGAAAATGAATCCCCTCAAATGCGCGTTTGGAGTCTTCTCGGGCAAATTCCTGGGATTCATCGTTCGACACCGAGGTATTGAAATAGATCCGTCAAAGATTAAGGCGATCATGGAAATGCCTCCGCCAAGAACCCTCAAACAGTTGCGGTCTCTCCAAGGGAAGCTCGCATACATCCGGCGGTTTATCGCCAATCTTTCAGGCAAATGCCGTCCTTACAGCCACCTGATGAAGAAGGGAACTCCATTCGTTTGGGATCACAAATGCCAAGGTGCACTAGATGAGATCAAGCAGTACCTGCAGAACCCTCCGGTGTTGGCCGCGCCGGTCAAGGGAAAACCCCTCATTCTTTATACGACCGCCCTCGAAGGTTCCTTAGGCGCATTATGGGCACAAGAGAACGATCAGGGGAAAGAAAGAGCACTTTACTACTTAAGTCGAGTGCTGCTGGGGGCAGAAAGCAACTATTCCCCCATTGAAAAGCACTGCCTGGCATTGATCTTCGCAATAACAAAGCTTAGACATTACGCATTAGCACATGAAGTCCGTCTTATTTCGAAGGTGGACCCTCTCAAATATTTGATGTCGAAAGCCATATTGACGGGGCGACTCGCTAAGTGGGCCCTGCTCTTGATGGAGTTCTCGATAACGTATCGACCTCTCAAGGCAGTGAAAGGCCAGGCCATTGCCGACTTCCTCGCCGAGCACCCGATACCGGCCGATTCTCCTCTGAACTGTGATTTGCCGGACGAGCATGCATTTGATGCGATTAGCGGCGGAAGCACCCGATGGGAACTCTATTTCGATGGAGCGTCCTCCGTAAAGAAACAGAAACAAGGTATCCCAATGACCAAATCGGGGATAGGCCTCGTCTTTGCAACTCCACAAGGAGGGATAATGCGCTTCGCCTTCTCCTTAACAGAGCCGAGGACGAACAATGAAGCTGAATACGAAGCTCTGATAGCAGGCCTCGAAATCGCCATCGACCTGGGAATTGAAGACCTCCTTATATACGGGGATTCTCAACTGGTCGTTAGTCAAGTAAAAGGCGACTACCAAACGTGCAAACCGGAGTTGGTGAAGTACGGCGAAAAGGTGCAACAACTATTGACCCAAATTCCCTCCTATACTTTGGAAAACATACCGCGCGCGGAAAACAGCAAAGCAGACGCGTTGGCTAAACTTGCTAAAGAACTGGCTGACGAGAACCTCGATGACGTTAGAATCGTGGTACAAAGCCGTCGAGTGCTCGCCCCGGCAGAAATATCTCCGGAATCATGCGAAGAAAAGGGAACGACTGAGCAGACGACCCTACAAATAAAAGACCATGAGAAGGCCGAAGACTGGAGGGAAGTCTTCATAGACTACTTTAAGTCCCACCGAATGCCCGAAGAAGCGTCCTCAAGACATCAGCTCATGAAACGGGCTTTATCTTTCGCTTTCGTCAACGATATTCTATACAAGAGATCGTTTGATTCTCTATGGCTGAGATGCTTAGGACCTGACGAAGCAGAAAGAGTCATTCAGGAAGTTCATGACGGACTTTGCGGCTCTCACCAAGCAGGCCCAAAGATGAAGTTAAAAATCAAACGGATGGGTTACTACTGGCCCACGATGATCCAGGACTGCCTCGAGTATGCGAAGCAATGCCACTCATGCCAAATTCATGGAGACTTCATCCACCAACATCCGAATCCACTATATCCGACGCTGGCTAGTTGGCCATTCGAAATGTGGGGGACTGACATAGTTGGCCCCATTGAGCCAGCATCATCCCGGGGACACCGTTTTATCCTGGCGACAACTGATTACTTCTCCAAATGGGCAGAAGCAGTACCACTGAAGGAAGTGAAGACGGAGAATATCCTCCATTTCTTCAAGACGCACGTCATCTATCGGTTCGGAACCCCACGGCGGATTATCTCCGATAATGGGCCGGCCTACCGAAGCCATAAGATTAGTCGCTTCGCACAGCAGCACCATATAGACTGGAGATATTCTTCGGTTTACAATCCACGAGCTAACGGTCTGGCCGAGGCCTTCAATAAGACCTTGACGAAGATCATAAAAAAGACCGTTTCCAGGAATAAGAGAGACTGGCACGAAAGGCTGCAAGAAGCCCTTTGGGCTTACCGAACTACATTCAAGACGGCCACGAACACAACGCCGTACGCGCTGGTATTTGGGACGGAAGCAGTGCTCCCCCTCGAGATAGAGTTCCCCTCTCTACGAGTAGCAGTCCACCACGAGCTGACGAACGAAGAAAATGCTCACCTTCGGCTTGAGGAGCTTGATGCCCTCGATGAAACCCGGCTCATAGCGCAACAACATCTAGAGGCCTACAAAGCAAAGATGACACGCTCGTACGAAAGATTGACCAGGCCGAGGACATTCCGCCAAGGCGAACTCGTACTAGTGGTCAAAAGACCTATGATCCCCAATCGTGCCAAGCGAGGAAAATTTGAGCCAAACTATGAAGGCCCGTACATCATAGACAAGGTCTACCAGGGTGGAGCCTACCTACTCATGGACATGCACGGTGAAAGGCCTTTCAGGCCAATAAACGGCCGCTTCTTAAAGAAGTACTATGCTTAATAAGCCACAGCCTGGGTCAATGATAGATGACGACGACTATGTCCGCTCACTATCTTCCCAGGCTCAGACTTTACAAGCAGCAGCCAGCTTTCCCATATCGACGGACCGAAACATCCTTAAACTAACGACGGACCGAAACGTCCTTAAACTATCGACGGACCGAAACGTCCTTAAACTAACGACGGACCGAAACGTCCCTAAACTACTACCGCAACATCCTTAGGTTGCCGAGATGGATAAAAAAAAAAGAGAAGAAGATAAAAAAAAATGATAAAAAAAAAACGGTATGTCCATAAGCAAAGTGGGCACGGATGAAAACCCGAAAGGGCTCCGTGAGTAAAAACAGCAGGGCTGCCGGCAAGTGTTCGTGAAAACCCGAAAGGGCGCGACCTTGTAAAAAAAAAGTGAAAAAGAATATAAAAAAAAAAAAGAAACGGTATGTCTATAAGCAAAATGGGCACGGATGAAAACCCGAAAGGGCTCCGTGAGTAAGAACAGCAGGACTACCGGCGAGTGTTTGTGAAAACCCGAAAGGGCGCAACCTCGTTAAAGGACACTTACAGAGTCCTCTCGACCTTGTAAGGAGAAACCACCTGCGTGAGATCCTTACGACTCACAAAGGAGCAGCACACTTAGGGATCCTCACGATTCCTAAGGAGAAAATACACTTACGAGATCCTCACGACTCGTAAGGAGAATTCTCTTATGGGACCCTCACGGCTCATGAGATTTGAAAGTCTTAAGTTACAGAAACCTGAACCTGTTCTTAAGCAAATCCTCCACAACCTCCGATATTGCCCTACAAGAGGCTCAATACTGACCCTTGTATACAATCCACGGGCGCGAATAAACATTTCCTCAACAAAGTCCAACCCTTGTAGGTCCTCTCGACCCATAAGGTGAAAACCCTCTTGTAGGATCCTTACGACTTACAGAGGAACATACACTTAGGAATCCTCACGATCCCTAAGGAGAAAATACACCTGCAAGATCCTCACGACTTGTAGGGAGAAATACCTTTGTGAGACTCTTACGGCTCATGAAGTCAAAAGTCTTAGTCGACAGGACCTTAACCCTGTTTGCTAAGCCACCTTTGTTCAACATCGACAGAGGCAAATGATGATTCGCTCCTGGCAATATTCCAGTTGCAGCGATACTGATGCCTGAACCGGTATCAAATCCCAAGTTCTTTCATGGCAAATGATGATTCGCTCCTGGCAACATCCCAGTTGCAGCGATGCTGATGCCGAAATCGGTGTCCAAAATCCGAGCTTGCGGCAAAAAAGCTAGCAAGCCACACATGCCTACAAAATAGCCGAAATGATGGGGCAACTTGCAATAAAAAGCAGCAAGTAAGAATGAAGGCATAAAAAATAGCCGAAATGATGGGGCAACTCGCAATAAAAAGCAGCGAGTAGAAAATAAATAAATAGCCGAAATGATTGGGCACCGCGAAAAATAGCCGAAATGATGGGGCAATCGCGACCTTCGCGATATAAAAGCTGAAACGATAGAGCGTCGCGGAAAAAGAAATAAAATAAAAATAAAATGTATGCCTTACAGGTGATTTTCCATCACACCCTGTATACAATCCAATGGCATAAACAAAAAGGGAACGTACCTCCCTCCCCCAGGTTTCACCAAAGAACGAAACTAAATCTCGACGGGCCACAAGCGACCTAGAGATCATCCCAACACTCGTCTCGTAACAACGGACACAACTTCAAGCTAAGCGGAACAGCGGCAACTCCCAGTTCCATGGCTCGGTGGTATACATATCGCCAACAGTCAAATCTTCACTCCGTGAAATGCGGATATAATCAACAAAATTCCTGGTCACGTGGAACACGGATAACGTCACTCTTTGACCCCGTGGAAAACGTCCAAAGCGGATCCTGGTCCTCGCAGAACACGGCAGTGAACCCGTGCGAAGCATCCAGAGCGGAGCCTAGTCCTCGCTTAACGCGGCAGTGAACCCGTGTGAAGCATCTAGCGCAAAATTCCTGGTTACGTGGAACGCGGATAACGTCACTCTTTGACCCCGTGGAAAACGTCCAGAGCGGATCCTGGTCCTCGCAGAGCATGGCAGTGAACCCGTGCGAAGCATCCAGAGCGGAACCTAGTCCTCGCCGAGCACGGCAGTGAACCCGTGTGGAGCATCTAGTGCAAAATTCCTGGTTACGTGGAACGCGGATAACGTCACTCTTTGACCCCGTGGAAAACGTCCAGAGCGGATCCTGGTCCTCGCAGAGCATGGCAGTGAACCCGTGTGAAGCATCCAGAGCGGAGCCTAGTCCTCGCCGAGCACGGCAGTGAACCCGTGTGGAGCATCTAGTGCAAAATTCCTGGTCACGTGGAACGCGGATAATGTCACTCTTTGACCCCGTGGAAAACGTCCAGAGCGGAGCCTAGTCCTCGCCGAGCACGGCAGTGAACCGGTGTGAAGCATCTAGTGCAAAATTCCTGGTCACGTGGAACGCGGATAATGTCACTCTTTGACCCCGTGGAAAACGTCCAGAGCGGAGCCTAGTCCTCGCCTAACACGGCAGTGAACCCGTGTGAAGCATCTAGTGCAAAATTCCTGGTCACGTGGAACGCGGATAATGTCACTCTTTGACCCCGTGGAAAACGTCCAGAGCGGAGCCTAGTCCTCGCCGAGCACGGCAGTGAACCCGTGTGAAGCATTTAGTGCAAAATTCCTGGTCACGTGGAACGCGGATAATGTCACTCTTTGACCCCGCGGAAAACGTCCAGAGCGGAGCCTAGTCCTCGCCTAACACGGCAGTGAACCCGTGTGAAGCATCTAGTGCAAAATTCCTGGTTACGTGGAACGCGGATAACGTCACTCTTTGACCCCGTGGAAAACGTCCAGAGCGGATCCTGGTCCTCGCAGAGCACGGCAGTGAACCCGTGTGAAGCATCCAGAGCGGAGCCTAGTCCTCGCTTAACGCGGCAGTGAACCCGTGTGGAGCATCTAATGCAAAATTCCTGGTTACGTGGAACGCGGATAATGTCACTCTTTGACCCCGTGGAAAACGTCCAGAGCGGATCCTGGTCCTCGCAGAGCACGGCAGTGAACCCGTGTGAAGCATCCAGAGCGGAGCCTAGTCCTCGCTTAACGCGGCAGTGAACCCGTGTGAAGCATCTAGTGCAAAATTCCTGGTTACGTGGAACGCGGATAACGTCACTCTTTGACCCCGTGGAAAACGTCCAGAGCGGATCCTGGTCCTCGCAGAGCATGGCAGTGAACCCGTGCGAAGCATCCAGAGCGGAGCCTAGTCCTCGCCGAGCACGGCAGTGAACCCGTGTGGAGCATCTAGTGCAAAATTCCTGGTTACGTGGAACACGGATAATGTCACTCTTTGACCCCGTGGAAAACGTCCAGAGCGGAGCCTGGTCCTCGCCAAGCACGGCAATGAACCCGTGTGAAGCATCCAGAGCAAATACCGGACTGTAGAGTCCTTAAAACCCACGGACTATGACGTCCTTAACCTCGACCGTGATGTCTTAAAACTAACAATCAACCACCCCGATTCTTTACAAATTTTGCCTTGGTTTAAGGGAACATCTCTTCACTCCTTCGATGCCTGGCGTTGTAATTCCTCAACGTCATCAAAGAGGTGACGGGTCCCTGCAACCGCACATCGGACTGTGGAGTCCCTAAATCCACGGACTATGAGGTCCTTAACCTTGACCGTGATGTCTTAAAACTAACAGCGGACTGTGGAGTCCTTAAATCCACGGACTATGAGGTCCTTAACCTTGACCGTGACGTCTTTAAACTACGATACCTTAATAGACCCCTGACTCCGTGAAACACGGACAAGGGTGATCACATCCGGCACTTGCAGGCCCTCACGACCTGTAAGGAAGAAAAAACTCTCTTGTGAGATCCTTACGACTCTTAAGGGAAAACTCGCTTAAGGATCCTCACGATCCCTAAGAAGAACTTACACCTATGGGATCCTCTCGACCTGTAGGGAGAAAAACTATTTATGAGACCCTCGTGGCTCGTAAAATGCAAAAGTCTTAGGAAGCAGATCTTAACCCTGAATCCTAAGCCATTGCTGTCCTGCAAGGAGATCAAGATAGAACATCCGCAGAATACATTCAATGAAAAGGAGACACATCGTTAAAAAAAAAATGTATCTTTTATTCATAAACCAAAATGGGTACAAAGTACAATTCATGAAAGAAACAAAAAGAAAATACTCTCATCCATGAGTATGTACAAAAAGGAAGGAAAAGATACAAATGTTTCAGGCCGGCGGGCGATTCAGCAACTTGGTCAGCTCATCCTGCTTTTGTTGGACCACGGCCTCATGACGCAAGATCTCCAAAAGACGAGCCTCCGCTTGAGCTTGTTGAGCCTGATACGAAGCGAGCCGGGCTTCAAGCTCTTTCTCAGTGGCCTTATGAGCCTCGACCCTCTCACGAGTGAACGTGGCAGCTTTATCGAGAGCCACCACCTCTTTGATAGACTCCTGAAGCACCCGCCAGAGTTCATACGCTTTGTTGGCTTTGGCTGTGAGATTGGCTTGGAGCTCGCCCAGCGCCTTGGAGGCTAGCTCCCTTTCCGAGAACTTGCGACCGAGCCTCTTCTCACATGACGTCATGTTTGCCGCGCACCGTGCTATCAGCCCCCGTAACTCCGCCTTTGCAGCCACGGCCCCCGAGGAAAGGTGAGAACATTCAAGGGCGTGCAGGCAAGCCTCCACTCGCCGGCAGAACTCCACCCAGACTCGCACCACCTCTTTGCTGTGGTAGGTGGCAAGAAAAGGAAGAGAACCGTTAGCCTCGGCAGCGAATGCTTCAGCCGTGGTCGTGCTGCCAGCACGAAGCTCCTCGATCAGAGACGACAAGGAGACGAGGCTTAATTGGGCCAAGCGTTCTGAAGCCCGCAAGGCATAAGGGCCGGATGGCATCACGATGCGCGACTCCAACGCCGTGGAGACTGGCAGAGCTGTTCAAATTTGGAAGACGTCAGCAAAATTCTTAATCAAAGAACGAGTGAGAGCGCAATGAGATGTCACTCACCGACAGTCGTGCAAGCAGGAGCTGAAGGCTCCCCTGGCCCTTCGAGAACCTCGACCTCATCATCGGCTTCCAGAACTGCAGAAAACATCAGTGTCAGTACGCAAAATAGCGACGATGCTATGAGAAGGGATGGACAACACCAACCTTGCCCAGACGAGAGGACAATGCGCTGAGGGGAGATCGCCTGCGGAGCTGCCATCTCCAATAAACGCTGAAATGACTGTCGAGGCGACAGATCCGCGATCGTGGCTGCCAAACCGTGCAATTCTGAGAAAGATAAAAGAGTTCAGACTATGAAGGGGCTGCTAAATTAAAACGCAGAGGGATACCTTCAACACTCCTCCCATTCTGAGCCGGGGGGATAGCAGCTTCAACGGTCTCCGCCGTGACCTCAGGCTCCAACAAAGGGAGAGTAGTCCCGACTACCTCGCTCCCAGCCTTTGGGCCGCCCTCAGTAAGAGTCGTTGGGGCGGCGGCCTCCAAAGGAGCCTCCCCCAGAGGGGCAGGCACTCCCTGGTCAAGAACCGCCGCTGGAAGTTCCACCGTGAGAGGAGCAGCCTCGTCAGCCCCCTCTACATCCAGCAAGGCTTCATTGAGAATTTCGGCGGGCTTTAGCTTTAATAGGCCCGTAGGGAGCTCCCCCAGCGTCGAAGATTCTGCACGATTCAAATAAGAATAATGATACATATGCACAGGCATAAATAATCGGAAAGACTACAAAGGAAGCACAACGTACCTATACGCAAAGAAGCCCTCAATACGGCTTCTTCAAGCCGCTTCTCCTTCTCAAGGAGGTGGGCTCGCCGGGGTTCAAGGGTAGACTCATGACCGCCGGTCCACAAAGAGAGTGCATCAGCTGCGTCTTCTGAAGCGGCCTGCTTCAAAGCCCGTTCCCCCCATTCCTCCAAAGGGCCGATAAATCGCCGCCGAATCCACGAAGGGTCTTCGTAGAAAATTACAGCGGGATAAGACTTCTTCGGAACCTTGGCGTTATGAGACGCGTCCTTTGAGCGCCGTATAGCCTCGGCCAACTGTGCAGCCTCCTCATCAGCTGAACTCGGGAAGAGAAGTCCAGCGTTTGACCCTTGCAGGGCCAATGGTTCGTCTTCGAGGATAGGCTCAGACTCCACCACAGAATCAAGCGGGGCAGCAGCCGCTTTCCTCCGCCGTTTAGACCCAGAGCCGGTCGCTGAGGATGACCGCTTCCTCCCTCGCGAAGCCTTAGGGCGGCGCTGGCCCACATCGCCCTCAGCGCCCTCATCCCTGTTACTCTCGCTCGGTGCCACAACCGAGGACGACATTGCCATTGTTGACGCCACGGGGGGCGGTGTCGCCACCGGCAAGGGTGCTACTACTGGGGCCCGTTTACCTCGCGATCGAGAATCCAAGGGCATACCAGCTATCGGAGTAAGGTCTACTCCGGACTCCCCCGGAATGAGCGCGGTGCCAATCTCCCTCAAAGGAAACCGGACTGGAACCCTCGGTCGTAGCTTAGCCCCAAGAACCAGAGGAAGGGTATCATGGCCGAGAAGCACCCTCCTTTCCTCAAGAATGATTGGGCTGACCCGATGAAGATACCAACCCGTAAACGCGCCCACGCATCGGGGCATGTACTCGGCTTCAGGGACCATGAAATGAGAGCCGGTATTCAGCCTCATGAAATGATGAGCGGCATCGCGAACAGCATCGAGCGAAGGGATCGGGACAACTATAAAAGCCTCGAAAGGAACGCCCTGGTCGTATCCGAGCTGTCGGGCAAATCGATGCGGATTGTACCGCATGAAAAGAGCCGCACTGTCCTGGAGAAACACCAAGTAACCCGGTCTAATTGCATACAAATGCGTGGCCTCCCGGGGCTTCAGAGAAGGCGCGTCGTCTTTCGACTGGTCCCAGAGTTGTTGGACGGGACCCGAAGGAGTAGACAAGACCCGATCAGTAAAAACCAACCCGCCAGCGGTGGCATGAGGAGAAATTAGCACCCGAATAGCCCCGAATTGAGTCGGGTCGGCGGCAGAAGCATCCACTAGCCGCATAAGTCGTGGAAAGGGGTAGGCATCGTAAAATGAGGGCCTCTGATGCATGGCGAAAGCCCCCAATACGTGCATTTCGATCCAGGACGTGAAATAGTGAAGCGAAAAGTTTACCACATCCACGCCAGGCGTAGAGGTATTAGCTGCGGTGCCCAATCCATTGTAGAGGTGCGCCAAGGCCGGGATGCCGATGGCCAACCGCGTCCCCTCAGCAATACGATGAGCCGGGTAGATGACCGAGGCTCTCATGAAGCGGCGATGCATGGGGATAACGAACCAGCTAAGCCAAACACTGACAAACCCCACAAAGAATGTTTCCTCATCCATACCGGGGGCTGCAACGGACTCAAAAGACATCGGCGACACGATGGGAATATAATATTGTGGCAGGTCCGATTCAGCGGTCGGTAGCTTCTTCGGACCAAACCCAAAGGGGTCTCTGATGTTAGCAAACTTCGGAGCAGTCTTCGATATGATATCCTCACGAAGGAAGCAGGAAATGAAGCTTTTAAAAGTAACACCCTGCTCCTCAGATTCAGTGAACAATCGATCAAAAATACCCAGCGCCTTGATCAAGCTGGGGCGCTTGTGGCGAACGGCGTTCTCAACAGACAAGCCGTCAACCGGTGCAGACTCGGGCTCAAAGACATACTCATCAGGAGGCAACAACTCCTCATACAGTGCCCCCCTGATCGGCAATCCTGAGATTTCATAAAATTCTGCAAGAGAGATCGAGACCTCACGATCTCCTAGGATGAAAGTGTTGGTAGGGAGATTCCATTGGTTTAAAAACGCCTTAACCCACCAGGCATGCGGGGACTTATAATGGAATAGTGACGCGTATATGGCCTGATAAAGCCCGACTTTCTGCAACCGCGCACGATGGGCAGAAAGGATGTAGCGAGCCCAGAGAAGGTAGCCCGTAGGATGCCGGGGAGTGAGCCCTATCTTATAAATTTGCCCCCACGGGTGGGCCTCACCCTGGCAGATACGCCGCCCCAAGATGTCTATGGCCGAGATCGGATGGTTAGGAATACCAGTCGTCGAAGGCTCGAGCCTCCCCGTTGGAGTCCAGTTGGGCATTTCCACAGCAAAAACTGTCCTTGGAGGATCCATCGGTAAGAATGGGAAAGTGGGCTCCGTCGGCACCGCGCAAAGAAAACTCCGGCGACCCTGAATAATCTGACTGTACCAAGGTCCCCATTGAAGAAGGTTGGTGCAGTTCGGGTCATGGGCCCGAATCATCGCCATCGCCTCCTCATCAGATGGTGACTGAGGAAAAGCAGCCTCCGAGCGAGAAAAGGGAAAGCGTGGAACAGAAGCCATTGCACCTGAAATCCAGTAAAGGAAGACCGTTAAAAGAAAAGTTAGCAATATATATTCATGCACGAACATGAAGACTGGTTGAAGAAAACAACAGCAAAGTTTCCTGGGACCATTGGCTACGAAACACATGGGCCCCACAGAATCCGGATGACGGCTCATTAATAATGAGGCCAAATAGTTACAATAAAACAAAGGGAATATCCTCATTTAATAAAGAATGATGACCATGCACATCCCCCCAACAGGATCTGTCTCGGGCTCTACAGTGAATCCAATAAAATCAAAGGAATTAAATTCCCACAAAAAGACATCATTACAAAGCCCCCATTGCATTAATTGCAGGAAGAACAACCTAGGGCCAAGAGACCTCAGGAAGCCTCCGTGTGAAGAAATCAAGTCCTTCATTGGAATTAAATTCCTTATTAAGAAAAGGGAATTAAATTCCCATAAACATTTTTGGATGGAATTAAATTCCATGGATTTGAACCGCCATCATCATCTCCCCAAAGATCATCTAAACCCTAAGAGATCTACAGTTGAAAGGTTAAGCGGTTTCATGTTCTTATGGGAAAATATGAAGAAAAAAGGGTAAAAACCCTTGTTTTGGATTTAAAATCCAGAGGAATATGAAGGTCCATCGTTGTCCAAAAATATTACCTGAAGAAAAGGATTCTTTTTGAACAGAGTTAAACTCTGCAGACTGTTTCAAGACAGAGAACTAAGCTCTGGAAGCGAGAATTAAATTCTCAAGGAAGAAGTTCTCAGAAGAAGAAGATGAACAAAGTGAAGGCTCCTATGAAGAGACGGAGGTATTTATAGAAGACAATGAAAACGTTTCATCTCCCCAGATCCCTAGAGGAATCCAATAGTCATAAGAGGTGACAGCGCTGCACTCACGTGCAGACACGTGAGAACAACGCTGTGGGGGCATTTGTTTCCTGATTTAAAATCAGGAAAGCTTCTGGGAAAAGCTTCAGAAGAGGGTCACGTGCTTACACGTGACTAGCGGTCACGTGTTGGCACGTGACACCTAAAAGCATCATCAGGTCAAGTTCAGCTTTCCAACTACATCAAAGAAAGGGCTTCAGAAAGGGTCACGTGTCGGCACGTGACATTTAAATGCAAGCGTCAAAGGCACACCGGTTCCCTGATCAAGTCAAGGAAAAGGCTTCAGAAGAGGTCACGTGCTCCCACGTGACCAGGGTCACGTGTTGGCACGTGACGTTCAAAGCAGCAGACTCGTTCTCCAGATGAACCAAGGAAAGAGAGTTCAAACAAGGGTCACGTGCTCACACGTGACCAGGAGTCACGTGGTGGCACGTGACGTTTAAGCAACGATCAGAAGACAGAGCGCAAAAGAAAGGAAAAGGCTCATTCCAAAGGGGGTCACGTGCCCACACGTGACCATGAGTCACGTGGTCACACGTGACCGGCTTTCAAAGCCCATTTTGTCAACAGAATTAAATTCTGAAAGAAATTCAAATCTTTCCAAAGGAAAGCGGCTATCTGGAACCAATCGAATTAAAGATTCAGAGGTGATGAAATATCATCTATCTATGGGAAAATCTCGGGTTTGGAAAGATTTCCCCTTTAAATCTAACCGAAACAACAAAGGAGAATCCCGATTTGAAATCCAATGGTGAATAAAATTCACCTAATAATCCAAAGGTCCAAAACGAATGATGGATGCAAATCAAATCTCTCATGAAGATTCGTCAAAAACTGATTGATTCGGCTGCTTCTCCTATAAATAGGAGCCAAGAGACACAGAGAAGAGAGAGATATATACAGAGACAGCGAGAGGAAAAGAGAAAGGAAGAAAGCTTCGATACTTGGAGAAACTTGGATCTTCTGCAAAAACCCTAGGTAAGAAAGGGAAAAGCTCCTTGAAAGAAGAAGAGAATTTAATTCTCAACAGAGTTTAACTCTGATACATAAAACAGAAGAACATATTTCTTCTCTCTTTGATAGAGGATCCGCAAAGTGCACATCTCCCCTTGAGGTTGAGAATTTAATTCTCAATGGGTTGAGATCCTGCCATGCAGATCCAAAACATAGAGAGGGAATGCAAGCACGAGAATTTAATTCTCACAGAACTATAGGAATTTAATTCCTTTAAAATAAAACTAGGGCTTGACCCTGTATCATGGGAATTTAATTCCTTCAGAACAGAGAGAAACAGGGTTTAACCCTAATTAAGAACCTAGTTCTGTTGAAACAGCGGGAATTTAATTCCTTTAATCATAATTTAACAGAGGATGGAAGTTCAAATTCCCTAAAAAGCTTTTGTTAGAGTTTAACCCTATTTGGTTCTTCACATGTATGAGGAATTTAATTCCTACAGAAAATTCAGAGTTCAACTCTATTCAGAATATAAAACCTTCAAAAGGAAGTAGGAATTTAATTCCTCTGAAATTACTGTCAGGGTTTAACCCTACGAGGAATTTAATTCCTGGGAAAGATTAACAGATCCTCTAAAAAAAACATACATAGAGGCAGGGTCACGTGTCACCACGTGACCCCCCCAAAAGATCTACAGAAAGCCCCTTTGAGGCAGCACCCCACGTGACCCACATGACCCTTGACAGAAGCTTTAATACACAGGCACTTGAATGCCCATCACGTGATGGCACGTGATGCTCTGAAAGATGCGATAATCTCAGCAGAATAAATGAAGGGAGGGCGCTCTCACGTGCTGCCACGTGACCCCTCTTGCCTTAGTGTTTAACACTAAATTAAAACTCTCGAACCAAGTGTTAAAACACTGTTGGGCCTTAGTGTTCAACACTAATTAAAAAGCTTTATTTGCAGTGTTCAACACTGATCTGTTTTAGTGTTTAACACTAATTTGAAAAGCCTTGTTGCTGGTGTTTAACACCAATTATCTCTTAGTGTTAAACACTAACTTGTCAACCTCATTCCCAGTGTTCAACACTGACTGCTCTGTAGTGTTTAACACTAGGCTGTGGCCCAATTGGCCTAAATGGATAGAGGCAAAGCTTCTCCTGATTGGACTTAGCCCAAGATGGCCATAAGTCCTCAATTTGTGATTAACTGGGCCAATGGGCTCATAACATAATTAATCGGTCTTGATCCCAAACTGGGCCAAGGACTATTTAATCCACTCCGGTTCTAGGGTACATCTCTTCACTCCTTTGATACTTGGCATTGTAATCCCTCAATGTCTTCAAAGAGGTGACGGGTCCCGACGACCACACATTGATACGAACTGTGGGGTCCTTAAACCCGTGTTTAATGCAAAATTCCTGGTTACGTGGAACGCGGATAATGTCACTCTTTGACCCCGTGGAAAACATCCAGAGCGGAGCCTGGTCCTCGCAGAGCACGGCAGTGAACCCGTGTGAAGCATCCAGAGCACATACCGGACTGTGGGGTCCTTAAACCCATGGACTACGACGTCCTTAACCTTGACCGAGATGTCTTAAAACTAACAACGGACTGTGGGGTCCTTAAACCCATGGACTACGACGTCCTTAACCTGGACCGAGATGTCTTAAAACTAACAATGGACCGCAATGTCCTTAAACTACCCATGGACCGCAATGTCCTTAAACTACCCATGGACCGCAATGTCCTTAAACTACCCATAGACCGCAACGTCTTTAAACTAGAACAATAGAGCCCCGTATGCTCTTTTGTCGGATCTAAACGGTCCCGTTTAAGTTGATCTTAGCCTCAAAGATGGCTAACGTATCCTTAAACCTTCAAACAGACTGGACTATGAATCCCCCCAATTAACTCTGGCTTGAGGGTACATCTCTGAACTCCTCTGACATCCGTCATTGTAATCCTTCAACGTCGTCAGAGAGGTGATGGGTCCCGACGGCTATACATACGATGGACCACTATGTCTCCAAACTGGAACAATAGAGCCAATTGCTCTTTTGTCGGATCTAAACGATCCCGTTTGAGTTGATCTTGGCCTCAAATATGGCTAACGTATCCTCAAACCAAAACCCCAAACCCAAATCTAAGATAATACGGATTTGGATTAGTCCACGCCCTACGGGCGACGACATAACTCAGTCTCCGTAAACAATCCACGGGCAACAAAATACAAAACAATCACCCACGACACGAAGTGACCATCTGGAGAAGGAGAAAGTTGTTACCGCAATGCGGTAGCGTAATTAACTGCAGGGGCTTGCGCCTGCAGGGAAGAGCGTCCCCACAATCAAAAACCCCTCAAACGAGGGGGAATCTGACGAAGTCTGCTACATCGGACGCATCCGTCTAAACCTTCGATACATGGTGCCATAAATCAACTTGGCATCTTCGGAGAGGTGGACGGATAGCACCAATTAGCATCTGCCCCGAACCTCAGGCGAGACGCCCACGTCGCGCCGTCTTTCGGAGGGGAACAAGGATATTCCAACTGAATACCACGATGCAAAGCAAAACTAATCGACTATAGTGAAATTATTGCCCTGACGCAAACTTCTGTCCAAGGGGTCACTCCCGGTGAAGGTATCTCGGCCCTTGCATCGTCGACTGAGGTGCTGGATATTCATAACCGAATACCACTGTGCAAAACAAAAGAGAACGACCTTGCAATAACAGCTTTTTGAAAAATGTTCCAACAACATAAAATAGGTTTGTTTAGCTTGCATTGATCCGAATCAATGCAGTCCCATCAATTGATCACACCAATAAAGAACGAAAATAATGATGTACGTATATGCCATCCGCATTCGCCACTGGGTCCCGTCATTACCCGTTAGGTTACTTAACTAACGACAGAGCGGGGACTGGACTAGCGCGGATGCAAAACATATACAACATCTACTAGTATATATATCAATATATAATATTCGCTCAAGGCGTGATAAAATGCAACATCACAGAAATATAATAAGCATCACAGAACAATACAGATATCTGGGATCTCCGGGTTTCATAGAGCCGCTACTGAAACCCGACGTTCCCCTGGTCGTGTGGATAGCCTGTGCAATGAAATCCTAGACCCCTACGGGCGCGGCAAGTTACCCGCCAAAACCTGAAGCGAGGCAGCCCCCTTCAACAACGTGAATGGTCCACCCAGCACTTCACGGAATCTGGTAACTTGGCACCCCTCCTTGGGTTAATCTATACCCCCTATGAGTGCGGCGAATAGCCTGCCAATTCTAGAGTGAAGCCCCCTCCGACTCAACGCCATGAGATGCGGGCTTGTTGCCCTCTAAAACCCGGCTATCCGTGCACCCCTCCGCGGGATAATCCTAGTACAGAAAGTAAAATATACATACAAACGGGTACACCGACCTCAGCCCGGTCGTGCCCCAAAAGAATAATATACAAACACACAGTGACGGCAGTCCACATGTCGGACGCTCTCCCCGCAATATCAAATGTATATATACAACCAGACTGTACTAACATTGCATCCAGGCTATCCACCACGACAAATCCGCTACATCACAGCACAACACAGAACATCAACGTGAATGTCACGTTCGCAAATCCGTCTAAAAGGGCTATAGCAGTTAGACAGGATTTACTAATCAAGTGACATTCACGGTCGCAGATATAATGTAAATACTGTGAACTAACATGTTTAAAATTTTCAATCGACCAAAATTCCCGAAGTGGGCCCCAAGCACAACTGTAGTACTCAAAGAAAATCTGGGCCCAAACAGAATATTCCAAAACCCCTATTTCCAAGTCCAAGATCCTCTGTAGAAATCTGGTACAGTGAAGAGATGATATGGCCGCGGAACCGCAGCCAGAGCATGGTTTGGCCATGGTTCCACGGTGGAACAGTGAAAACATGCGACCTGATTTCTACAGAATTCTTAGAATTCCCTGCAAGTATTTTTGCAATGTACCAAATATTCTTTCGAGCACAAAACAAATTCGACAGAAAACTGATGCAAGAAAACGCGGTTTTTGGAATTTTCGTTCGATCGAACTTGTAAACACATTAAAAGAAGCTAGACTAGGTTAATGGGGTGGCTCTGATACCAGTGTAAGTGCACAACAACGTCCCGGCCGTCTGTACGAGGCCAAAATGTGGAATACAAGAACTTTTCTTTAACTTTAACCGGCGCTACCGCGGACTTTCAAATCCGGATTGGGCCATTAACCTAATACCCGGATCGGGCCATTAACCTAATACCAGCTAAATAGAGAAGGGGTAGAGAGATATACCGAGCGATCCGTGTCATTCGGTCTTCTCGTCGTCGTCCCGATCTCCCCGCGGAATCTCCGGTCTTTATCTCCTCGTCGGAAGGGCACCATATCGCCGGGTTCTTTTACGGGCTCCCACCTCTGGACCGAGGCAACTCGGGCACGAAGTTGGCGAGTCGACGTGTCCAAGAATGCTGTAGGCTAAGTGTAGATCACTATGTCTCTAGGGGTTGTTTTAGTTGCCATTTTGGAAGTGGAGATTAAATATGAACCTTTTATGATGGCTTAGGGAATTTTGTAGCAAGCAATGATGAACAAATGAAAGTCAAAGTCAATCTTGAACCATCATGAACTAACCAATTACAAGAAACACCCTCCACTTTGCTAATTTGCACATTTGCAAATAAGCCCCTCCACACCAATTTTCAGCCAAGGAAAGAACAAAGAAAAAAGGGCCGAAACGGAAAGCAAACTGGCAAATTCAGAAAACTGATCCCGTAATAAATTACAGGAAAACCCCGCGACTGTATATACATACCCGCATTTGTATTCCGACCGAATACAAATACAATGAGACAAAATCTACACTGTACAATACTAGGATCCGGCTTAAACCAAAACCCGCTAGTATTATCCGTCCGATCATGATCCGTGCAATACCGCACGTATATGATTGAACCCTGCCATATCTCCATACGGCCTCTACAGTGTTTCGCCCGAAACTTGAGAAACTGTCTGTGGGGGACTCTAAAGACTCGTCGATACTTTGGATGTGGATTTAACCACTAGCACGTCAGAGGTATTAGCCATACGTAACGGGCTACCAGCTATTGACCAAAAGGGACGTCGATGAGCGAACTCATCCTGACACCCTACTGAGCCTGTCAGTGACAATATCCGTACAGTCCGGTCCGTTCGTCTATGAGCATCGTATGGTGGGCCTAGGGGGTTGGTAAAAGTCAGACCCCCAAAACCGGTACAAGTCGTGTCGGAGTGTAGCCCAGAACACTCTGAGATACTACTGGAATACCCACCAGTAAATCTCCTGCCTTGGCCAAGGATTTCGTGTAATGGCTCTCCTAGACACAGCGCGACCTCACCCCCAATACCGGGAGAGACGAACCCCTGCAGATCCGCTCACTACCTCCATGTGGCTCGGGACTGTACCCAACTAAAACCTGTTTGCACGACTCTTTTGAGCCGTGGTAGGGTAGTAATCAAAGTACAGTGGGAACTCACACGAGACAAATGACGATCTCAGGTCGATGAACTAACCTGTACACATGTCACCAGGGAACTGCTGTCTGACGTCTGGTATAAGACCAACTAGCATGTTCCCGGCGAGTCCTGTCCGGTGTACTCATAACCCAATGAGCACCTGTATATATCTTAGGTGAACCAACTGACACCAGTGGCTTGTGAGACCGGCCACCGCCCCTCGTCGGGGTCTCGACTGTATACACTAGTCTACTCTGGAGTATCGATACCATGTCTCGAAACTCCCACGACTAGGGACCTTTTAAGGATTTGCTTATAGACCCCAGCTCCCATGTATATGATCGCCATCATACTGCTGGCAGTCAAGCAAGAATCATAGGGGCTCTATCAACGTGCAATAGTGACCTGTAAGGTCACCTAAAGCAGTACACGATGATAAAGATAAACCAGATAGCATACTATCATCTTGAGTAAGACTGACCTACCGGCATAGGTCCTCTCTCAATCATTGCAATCACGTGCCTGTGATCCAATAATTGACTCTGAGGGCACTATCTCCAACAGTGGAACGTGGGATGTTGCTGGCGGAGAATATGCGCATGGCGAGATTTGCGGCGGGGCGGTTACGCCTGTGAGTGGTGGGAAATATCCCCAAATCAATCAGAGAAAAATCTCTTTAACTGATTCAACAAATCAGCTTGCCCTATATAAAGGCCCCAAGACTTTAGGTTTTATACAGAGAAACAACCCCCCCTAAACTTTGAGAAACTCAAAGAAAAAGAGCAAGCTCTTGCAAGAAGATATTTCTTCAAGATAAGAATGAAGGATGATGAACACAGAGATGAAATCATCTCATGATTAAGAAAGAAGAATTCATTTCTTTAAAAAGATCATAGATCTACAAAGACCAAAAGTCTTTCACAAAGAGATCAAAAGATCTCATCACAAAATAAAAGAAGAAGAACGTAATTTTTCTCACAGATCATAGATATACAAAGGCAAAGCCTTTCATCAACATAAGAGATTGAAAATCTCTCCTGCAAAATAAGAACTGTTGTTCTTAGATTTTGAGACAAAGTCTCTTTTAAAAGAACATAAATTTGTTTCCCAGATCATAAAATTGATCGGATGCGCTTTGCGCTCTTGAAATGCGCCTTGCGCTCTCGAGCTGCGCTTCTGCGCTCTTTGGATCTGCGTTCAGCGCCAAATGCGCCACGTGTCAACCACGTATGCGCCAATTAACAACTTGCGCTTTGCGCTTCTGAAATAGCGCACCACGCTGATGGGCTGGCGCTCAGCGCCGAGCGTACCACGTGTCTCTCACATGTGCGCCAATAAACTAAAAGCACAATGTGCTCATGGAATAGCGCTCAGCGCTCACTAACTGGCATCATGCGCTCATCATTTGGCGCCTAACGCCAAGCGCGACATGTGTCCCTTACATGTGCGCCACGTGGCAGAAGCGCAATGCGCTCTTTGACTGGCGCAAAAAGCCTAGCGCACCACGTGTTGCGCTGACAGAACATAAATTGTTCTTTAATAAGCCCAGAGCTCTGATGAATGCTCAACATTCAATAAAAGACAAAAAAATATTGTCAAAAGGGCCAAGCCCAAATAAAGGCTCAACAGCCCAAAATAAAATGTTAAATATTTATTGGACTTAGCCCAAGATTGGCCATAAGTCCTCAACTCATATTAATTGAGCCCCTCTGCTCATGAATATTTTAACAGATCTTAGTCCCAAATTGAACTATAGATCTTTCAACCAACTTACGCCGGTTCGAGGGTACATCTCTTTACTCCTCTGATATTTGTCGTTGTAATCCTTCAACGTCTTCGGAGAGGTGACGGGTCCCGATAACCAAACACTTTACGGACTGTGAGGTCTTTAAACTCACGGACTATGATGTCCTTAATCTTGATTGTGAGGTCTTTAAACTCACGGACTATGATGTCCTTAACCTTGACTGTGAGGTCTTTAAACTCACGGACTATGATGTCCTTAATCTTGATTGTGAGGTCTTTAAACTCACGGACTATGATGTCCTTAACCTTGACTGTGAGGTCTTTAAACTCACGGACTATGATGTCCTTAACCTTGGACCGAGATGTGCTTAAACTAACATTGGACCGTAATGTCCTTAAACTAATTATCGACCGCAATGTCCCTAAACTAAACAATAGGGCCCAAACGCTCTTTTGTTGGATCTAAACGATCCCGTTAAGTAGATCTTAGTCTAAAATTGGACTAACGTATTCTTAACAAACGTTTAAGTTGATTTTAGTCTCAAATGAGACTAACGTATCCTTAAACCCAACCCCCGAACCCAAATCTAAGAAGATACGGATTTGGACCAATCCACGCCTTACGGGCGACAACATAAATTAGTCTCCGTATATAATCCACGGGCAACCAAAAACAAAACAAACACCCACGACACGAAGTGACCATCTGGAGAAGAAGAAAGTGGTTACTGCGATGCGGTAGTGTAATTAACTGCAGGGGTTTGCGCCTGCAGGGAAGAGCGTCCCCACAATCAAAAAAACCCCTCAAACAAGGGGAATCTGACGAAATCTGCTACACCGGCCGCATCCGTTTAAACCTTCGATACATGGTGTCATAAATCAACTTGGCATCTTCGGAGAGGTGGACGGATAGAACCAATTAGCATCCGCCCCCAAATTCAGGCAAGACGTTTGTCTTCCCGGTTTTCGGCGGGGAACAGCCCCATCCTTGATTTTGCTGCGAAGGTTGTCACTGGGACGTGTGCCCACCATGTAGACTGTGTGGATAACACATTCGGCCATCTTTTCATCACTGGCAGCTAATTTCGCGGACCGTTGTCGCGGCCTTTCCGCTTCGGGAAAGGACAATCGACTAAAAACAGTCTGCCTGGCCGGGTTCTGGGGTGGCACCGGTACAACCTTTCTGGCCTTACCCCGCTGCTTTTGCGCGGCACGAAATTCTTAGTAGACTTCTGAAGAGAGGGTATCACACCTTTTGTGCTGGGGTTTGGACACATCCTTCGTAGCACAGTTCGAATGGCGGTCCTCTTGATTTTGGCAGATATCGCATTCTTCTGGACCCACTTTAAAGGTTCAAAAGAATTGCGGATTTTCATAATTGACACAGCTGTAGTGGTGTAGCAGTTCGGGCTTTGGAACTTCATAAATTTTAACATGGTTAGAGCCCTAGTCCTTTTATTGGCTCTGTATCTGAGTCGCTTCTGCCTCAGCTTCTCTGTTTTGAGCACTTGGCAGGCTTCTGCTCCTCAGGAAGCCGCCGTAGGCCGGCTGGTAGAAAGCCTTGAAAAGACACCCGCTTGCGCACTCGTCGAAAGTATCGCCTGAGCTTGCCCGTGACATCTGGCGATTTCTTTTGTTCTAATGGCTTTACCCCCAGCTGGGGTCACAGAGAGCCGTTCGAACACTGACTTGCGTTTGGGTTGGGGCGCTCTCGAGACCACCACATTTGGCCTCTTACCTTTCGAGGCCGGTTTGTCTGTTACCGGAGCTTGAGGAGCTAGGATGGTGTTAGCTGACATGAACAGAATAGATCCGAACTGTAGCAGCGGCTCCTCCCACTGTCGTCCGAGACTGGCCGGAAGGACCGTCCTGACGTCTATCTTCATCGTGTAGGAGATGAGAGCTGTGTCGAGAGCTGAACTTGTCCTTGGAGACATTGTTGAGGCTTGATCGCTTGAAATCCTGCATCAAAGAGCATTATTTTAGTATAAATATCGATATGTATGTTGATTGAGTTCGCATGGATGTTTAATCCGAAATATGGAAGGAGAGAAAAGGTCCCACGGGGCGTGCCAAAATCTGTAGCGTGTTTTCGTCACCCCATTGAGATGGGAAATACATATCGCTTGTCAGGCGCATTACAGATCCCTCTGTTTAGGGTAGGCGGGGGTTTATTGATTGTGGGGATCCAAATCTCCGGCAGCCGCGGACTAAACTGTCGTTAATTACCCCTCGCTTTTAGAACGAGAGAACCTCCGATTGACGGGTAAAACTGGTCATGCGAACTCAATATGCAGTGTGCGCGTGTTATGTTTTGAAGAGGAATTGGATGTATCGAGGGCCTCGCAGAGTTTACGGGGACCGGATAGCGGGCTGGGGGTCAGGGGGCTAGCAGCCCCCTTGCAGGGTGCGGGGCGGCGTCCCGTTAGAAATTTTTTCTAACGGAGGAAAGTGTTGTGAAATGTGTATATATAAAAAATAGGGTAAATAGCGTCCAGAGGGGCGCCGGCGCCTCACGTGCTTGGCACACAGACGCCGGGCGCCAGCGAGAAAAAAATGGCTTAGCCCCTATACTAGAAGTTGTACTTCCAATTGACTTTTGGAGTTAAACTCCTAAAAAAGGGACAAAGGGGTTTAGCCCCTGTACTGAGAGTTGTACTCCCGATTAGCTTTTGGAGTTGAACTCCTAAAAAGAAAGATTTATTATTATTATTATTATTATAATTATTATTATTTATATATATATATATATGGGGTTAAAATCTCTTTGGAGTTTAACTATATTTATATATTTGTGGGGTTAAAATATATATATATATATATATGTTTGTGAGACTTAAAAATCTCCCATTTAGAGATTTGAGTTCCCTTTCAAGGGTTTTATGGTGAAAACTGTTTTTTTTTTTTTGAAAAAGAAGAGTTAAACTCTTGATTTAATTCAAAAAAGAGAAAAAATGTTTAGAACCTTAAAGAAAGGGGAAGAAGACACAGACCCTAATTTTTTAGTGAAATCAATTATTTTCCTTTTTCATTATCATGTTGCTAGACTTACAAATTTACATATAGCTCATTGGGCTCTACAAAATGGCATTTTGCCCATCTCATGCCTCATGTGATCATTTCTTTTGCACATGAACCACGGTCTTTACAAAAATTTGGCTTTATGCCCATTTTTCTTACATTTATTCATAAAAATTACATTAAAATTATTTATTACATAATTTTCATTTTGGCATGGAACAGGCAGGCCGACCGCTTCATGTTCGGACTCGACTTAGGCATGTGTCCACTTGACCTGGGCTTGAGCCCACTTGGCTTGGGATTAACTTTAATTTTGACTTGGTCAACCAGAATGTAATTTTTTACCAAACACAGCCAACACGGAAAAAGATGGACATTAGCAAAATCTCATTGCTCAACCAAAAACCCACATGTAGTCAAATAAAACAATTACCTGTGCTTTTCCTATGCTAACGTCCCTTTCAATCAAATCATTGATGGGAACTTCCAATTCGTGGAGAACATTGAATGTTGAAATCGGCGACATTGGAGCCACATGCAGTTCATCGGTTACTACAAACTTGCTGAGTGCCTTAGCATATCCATCACCAGATTCCATCACGTTTTTGGGGCACTTGGGTTTAACTCTTTGAACTTCGCAGTAGCAACACCACGCGAGCAAACAATAGTTTTTGATTCTTTTGACCTAAAGCTAAAGAAACATCCACTTATAGAGGGTTCACAAGAAGCACTTTCCTCAATCGTGAATGGCTCGTTTTTGCAACTGAAAAATGGTGCCAGCTTAGTTTGTAAAAGCATCAGCTTGCATTGCTCGGATTTGAAGCAATCGTATCCTTCTGAGCACATATTCTCTATACTACTATATATGTTATCTACACAACCGAAGGATGATTTCATATCGAGCAATTTGACAAGAGAACCAAGTGGTAATGTGAGGAAGCTGATAACAAGGTCGGCCATCTCTCCGCCACCTTCCATATGCACCACCTTATCATCACTCTTCATTAGCAACAGCTTTACTTTAATCTCCTCCCATTTTGAGTTGGCTTCAGCTTCAGATTTCGGGATTAGTTGAAACGTACCATCAATATTTGAAGTACTATTTGTAGCGGAACAACCAAAGCACAAGTTGGTCAAAGGAGTATATGAAGCGAAAGCACTTCTGAGAAACAACCACGATATCTTTTTTTATGAGCTACAGGTTTCAGGCTCACGATAACAAATTGCAAAAAGAAGAGTTAGTGGTGAAGTACGAACATTGTGTCGACAAAAATTTCTACAAAAAGGAAAATGGATATATCAGTCCTGAATTACCTCGTCATGTCCTAAATCAAGAATCATCTCCTCAACGATACTCCCATCATTTTGCTCAAGGTTGCCAAGTAGAGACAAGAGAACGGTGGTAGACGCTGACATGATATTCAAATCATCGGATATAATAAACTTCAACCCTCCCTTGACAAAAACTCCCTCCATAGGTTCTATTGCGCCTGTTTTTAGTCAATCCCAACTATAGATCATTTGTTTACCACAACTACAATGAAGATTAGGTACGGAGCTATAAAAACAAGTATCTTTGGAGCGGTAGCCTGATTCATCACATGTAAAGAAGTTTCTCGGTTTTGTATCATCAATGTTCACTACTAACTTACGGGCTGCATTCAGGGGCGTAAGCAGCATAGACTTGCAGGCCTTGATTTGGAAATGTTGTTCGTCGAGATTATTGATGCTATCTTGCAAATTGGCAATGCAGCCTATTAGCGAGTCTTTGCTGAGAAGCCTGCAAAGGGTCCCCATAGGCATTGTTAAGAAGCTAAGCAAAATATACACGAAGTCTTTGTCTGATTCGGCAAGCACCACATGGCTATGCTTCTTGTCAACCAGAAGCTTCAAGCTTATTTTCGTATTCTGCCTCTTCTGCAGCTCTTCGATCCTATTACTTTCCAAAGATTGGATGATCTCATCCTTTTGTTGCAGCACCTCACTCAAGTATCGTACCTGTTCTTGGGCGTTCATATAAGCTTGCTCGGCGTTCATATAAGCTTGCTCCTTTTCTACTATATCCATCCTAGCTTTCCCTATTACATGTTGAATTTCTTCCCTCAATCCATCAAAGCCCAAAACTGTTGGAGTTTGTTCCCACGGTTGATCAGTCCGGAATCTCTTCTGCTGATGGATTTGGTGGAATCCATTGACATGATCATCGATCTCTTCACTTGCTCTTTTATGCTCATTCCCAAACATAAAAGAACTAGCTT
Organism: Agapanthus africanus; assembly: GCA_030015575.1. Taxonomy (NCBI): domain Eukaryota; kingdom Viridiplantae; phylum Streptophyta; class Magnoliopsida; order Asparagales; family Amaryllidaceae; genus Agapanthus; species Agapanthus africanus. The sequence continues at coordinate 748,552,339 of CM057342.1, read as the reverse complement.
GTCCCAGGTCTAATCTCATGCCCTTGTTGTGCATATCACTCCCCATGGCCAAGAAATCTCCATTTGATTGGTCAAGACCAAATGATAGGTTATTATTGGCATCCATCACTTGCATAAAACCCGACGAAGTTAACCTATCCAGTGTAGGGAATTTAGCTTCAGCAAGTTCATCTTTAAAGCCATCCTCTACTCCTTTACCTTTATTTTCTTCTCCTTTACCAAACTCATCACATTCCATTCTTTCGCCCTCTTCTTTACTCAAATGCTCACCTTGTGAGGTACCCGCATTATAGTTCACAGGTGGCAATTTTGCCTTGGCAATCTCATCATCAAACCCTTCGCCAACCCTTTCACCCTTTTCGGCAAAATCGCGGCGTCGTCCAAAAACATCCTATTCGATATAAAGCCCCAAAGAACCCCCGCGACCTCATCTCCGCTGCCAAATTCTCCGGCAACGAATTCGATCGCCCCCGACTTCTGATTCTTCGACGGTAGCTGTAAAGCGCGGCCGAGATCGTCACGAGAGAGATTGAGGCGAAGGCCGTTGACGAGGCTGTGGTGCTTGATGGGGTCGTAGCGAGCGATGCGCTCGGTCAAGTGCTTGGTACGGATTTGGGAGTCGAGCTCGAGGTTGGCGAAGTCCCAGAGGTTGAGGGAGCGGAAGAGGGCCTCGTGAGCGGAGATGGAATCAAGGGTTTTGGGGTTGGGGACGAAGGGGAAGAGGCGGAGGTTTTGGGACAAAAGGGAGCGCTTTACGTTGATGATCGCGAGCTTCTTCTTCGAAAGGGGCTTCTTTTTCGATTCGGGGAGGGATTTTCGGAGGAAAGGTGACTCTTTTGGGGGCTTGATTTCTAGGGTTTCCATTTGAGTTGATGACGACGACGACGATTTGGTGGCGATTTGGGAAATTTGGGGGGTTTTCTTGGTCTTTTTGTCACTGGGATGGTGATTTGAGAATTGAGTACATTAGAGGGATGAAATTGCGAAATAAAAAAAGGTAAGATATTTTCTAATTCGCTCCATTTTTAATTCTATCTTTAGGTGAGCACGATAAAGATACTAATAAATCTGTAGTGTATTAAGTCAAAATGAGGAAGGTAGGGATCACGCGCAAAATAAATCCTTCTAATTTGCCGTTATCTAAGCAGCGATGACATGTCAATTTTTTATGGCACGCGCAATGCATACAATTAAATTAATAAGATATTTGTTAGATTTTTTAGTTTAAATCATTTTAATTTTTTGTTTGATATGTATTTTAAATACTTTTAGTTTAGATTATGAAGATTTTTAAAAATTATTTAAGATAAGTAACTTATTAAATTTTTTAAAAATAAAAGTAACTTATTAAATTTTTAAAAAATAAAAATCCAGGAAAAAACCTTTAATATCTATATTATTTTAACTAATTATTTTAGAAATTTCTTAAATCTATGACAAAATATACAAACGTGCATCGCACGTGCTAAATATTAGTTATTATAATGTGGCTAAGGCAACTGCAGGCAATAGACCCAACCATGAGGATGAGTCCTGGCATGGTAAAATCCGAAGGGATCCTGCCTTCCTGTTTTACATAAGTTTCTTTGTACGGAACGCGACTAAATAGAGAAGTTAATAAATTGGATAGTAAGAAATGGATGATCATTTTTATTTAAAAAAGGACTTAATAAAATCGAGCAATTATTTAGATTACTTCAGAGATTTTTATTTAAAAATCTTATTCTTTCTTGTGCTTTAAATAAATGGCTATGATGGAAAAAGAAAAGCATGGCTATTTGAAGCTTACAAAAGGGGTTTTTTTTGAAATATTATTATTTTAAAAATAAATTATTAAAAAGAGAGGGAATCTTTTAAAATTCACAAAATAGGACGGTTTGCCCCCCCCACAGTAGAGGGCGGGTTCCAAGAACCCGCCCCCTTTTTTTTTAATTATTAATTTTTATTTTTTAATAATTAATTATTAATTATTAATTATATAATAATAATTATAAATATAATTTTAATTTTGAATTTAATTATAATTATAATTATATAATGATAATTATAATTTTTTTTAAATTTTTTTAAAAATAAATAAACCAAAAAAATTTGAAAAAAATATTAAAATTTCATTATATCAATGTTTTTTACAGAATGAATCCGTCAAAATTTACAATACAAAAAAATCCTATCTGTTTGTAAAATATAAATTCTATATCGACGATCAAATTTATAATAACAAAATGAATCCGTCAAATTTATAATACAAAAAAAATCTGAGTGCACTTGTCACGATCCTGAAGGTTCCGTCCATGATGACTGTCCTGGACATCTGGTCCTATAATGGCCTGGTTGTTTGCATAGGCTACATCCGGCTTGTCTTTGCTGAGAATCAGCATCCATTGTCATTCGATCTCGACGCACCTTAGGTCTTCCAGGCCTTATATTTTTTTCCGGCGGTAATACAGTCGGTGTTTGTCTGTTGGCAGTATAATAGTGCCAATAGCGACTGTCCGGTATAGGATGAAATTTTGGATCGTATGCGCCTTGGTAATTGGAAACTGTATAGTAATGAGAAGCAAAATTGTAATGTGAGTTATGCATGTTGCTCGCAGCAGCAATTGCATGGGCACAAGGTAAATGTTGTTGCTGGAAAGATCGCATGTACACGAAGAGAGCCCTTCATCTCTAAATTTCACGGTATATTGATTCCCATTACCGCCCGTTACCTGAAACTCCGCTGCGTCAAACATTTCGGATCTGTAGTATTGTGCTCGGCGTTCTCTTTTCCGAAAGATATCTTCGTAATACGCGGTGAGCGGAGTCTCCATCGCCAAGGACTTTTCTCTTCTGTGCACAAAATAAGTATTCATCCGGAAAAATATTTGAACAATCAACCCCTGTATCGGTAAGCCTCTAACCCCTTTAAGGACCCCGTTGAAGCTTTCAGACATATTAGTCGTCATTAGTAGATATCTGCACCCATCATCATGTGCTTGTGACTACATGCGTACTGGATACTCATCTAGCCACGCTTTCGCGGCTTGACTCATCTCCCCAATTTTCGTCATGTATATGTCGTGAACATTAGGGTCAGGCGTTTCACCGGCTCTGTACATAAGCTTATGTAGATCCGAATTTTTAAATTTTCGATCAAAATTTTGCCTGAAGTGTCGTAGGCAAAACCTATGTGAGGTCGTCGGAAATACAGATCTCATTGCAGCAAGTATTCCCAGATGTCTATCAGATATGATGCATAAATCTGTTCTATGAAGAACGGATGGGATATTTTTGAGTTGACGGAAAAACCATGACCAGGATGATGTATTTTCACCCTCGACAATAGAAAATCCCAACGGAAATATACCGTTATTAGCATCAACACATGTAGCAATTAACATGCAGCCTCTGTACTTACCGTATAGATACGTACCATCAACGCACAATACCGGCCGACAGTGTGTGAAACCAGCCGCACATGGACCAAAGCACCAGAAAATTCTTTGAAACCTGACAGAGCCTTCGACGTCTGTTTCTGTGGTTTTTAACCGGTATACGGTCCCCGGATTTGATGCTTTCATGGCTTCCATAAAAAGAACTAGTGAGTTGTACGAGTTTTCCCAGTCCCCAAATATCTTGCATAAAGCCTTTCTACGAGCATCCCATGCCTTCACATACGAAATCTGAATTTTATGCTCTCCGCTAACCAAGAGCCGTATCTCTCGGGGAGTCATCGCCACATCTGTACGAATTAGTGGCATGATTAGCGAGCAAATGTAAGATGAAGTGCAATTCCGGTGATCTTGTACTATAATAGAATTGATGCAAGTATGTTCTTGGTTGTAGGCCGTGATCTTCCAAGCTTTGGCTCTTTTGGAACAACATGCATGCAATCTCCACTGACATTCAGGAGCTTTCGTACATACCACCGTATAGTACTTCTTATTTGACTCTTCGGTTTTAAATATAACGTTTTGCTGAATAGATCACGACTTCAGCTTACAAATAAGATCTCCTTTTTCCTGAAACAAATCCCCGACACTGATGCAATCTTCGCTTGCTGCTGTCGCGTCCAAATAGGGTGCTGTATTTACTTCTGCCACGGCTAAGTCTACCCAACCATCATCTTCCTGCGGATCGAGGCCGGAATCTTCTAGTTCGACAAAATCGTTATTCGCAACCATACCATCAAAGAATGCTACCTCATTCAATCCAGCGGCATATTCCACGCTATCCTCCCCCTGATGACCTGCACCGATTTCATCATCATCACTGCCACACATATCAATATCATCCGTTGCAACATAAGGCTCGGGTGCAATATATGATGGTTGTAGTCGGTGTAATGTGGATGGTTCGGGGTGAGAAGACCGGAAAGATGTGGACGGACATACTTGGAATGCGCTACTTGGATCGTGTTGGAATGATGCGGAGGTGTGGGGAAATCTGCGTTTAGTATATAAATTGTTATTATAATATTATAAAGCCTTTCTACGAGCATCCCATGCCTTAATATTTTCGTAACTAAATCATCACTTGTTTCAGATTTATTTACCTGTGGAAGGTTGTGTATGGTAATCCTTGTTGTTCTTCTGGGGTGCATGTAACTGCAGCAGTCGACTGGGAGAACCTGAATTTATGGATTTATAAAATGTTTGAATATTAGTATCTTGGTATTACTAAAATGTTTGAATATGGGTTTATGAAATATTTACCCATGAGTTTGAAGGTTTGAATAATGTTGTGTATAGTCATATCCACCGACACTGACGGTATCATCGTTAACCATGTGACCGTACCCCCAGGAACTATCTCCAGCATTACCATCAAAATTACCCGTTGGAGGGGCATCTGATACTTCCAATTGCTCCTTCTGAACCAAAAGTTCAAAAGAATGCTGGGTGTTTGAGAGACCGAAATCTATCATCGAAGATATTGATGCATCGTCTGTAATTTCAACCAATGCATTTCCACTGAACATAGGCCATATACAACTTAACCCTACTTTCACGGGGATCGTATTTCGTAATTTTGAACACTTTATTCTCTAGTTCATCATAAGTCGTTGATACTTCCAATCTCATGATTCGTGCGGACCCGCGCATATACTCGGGACCTTGTGCACTTGTGATAACCTGGCCATCGTATTTACATACAACAAATAAACTTGGGGAGGCTATAATCCTGCATAAAAAACAGTTATATTTTTTATGTTGTGTTGAAATTGCAAAAAACTTTCTTTTATGCCAAAATTGCCATTTATTCCTCTGTATTGTTTTAGATCCAATCATTTCTAACCAAAATCATTACTATTACAGTTAATTTATCTGTAAAAAAGTAAACTCATAGAAGTGTAATTAAATATTTTTCTTTTAAATTATTAATTCCTACACTTAACAGTTTGATAATCTTGTATAATTTTTTTTAAAGTTTTTTTATTAATAATGTTCCGTCTAGAAAAGATTGCTTACTTCCAATACTTTGTGAACTGTTCCGTCTTGATCCTATCCAGCAGCTCCTCCTGGCAGACTATGGTACTGAACTTGATCTTTTTCTAAAACTCCACACTTACACAAAATTAATAGTGGAGAAAAACTGATCGAAGTAAATGGATAGTGACTTGTACAGAAGAAAATTTGACAGAGATGAAATGGGTAGTGAAATGTATAGCGGAGAGCTATTTATAGGATATGAGGGCCGACAAGATATTGAAGAGGGCAGGTTCTAACAACCCGCCCTCTTACTTGACCTGACACACAGACACGATGGGACAACACTGTCATAACACACAGTGTACAATGGGACAAGTGACACGAATAATTATTGAAGAGGGCGGGTTTTAATAACCCGCCCTCTTACTTCTGATGTCCTTCTGACAATGGATAAAAAAAAACTGATGTGACCATTCATATAATTATTAAAGAGGGCGGGATCTAATAACCCGCTCTTTTTAATAACCCAACAGACTCACGTTTTAAATAAATATATTAAAAGAAACTGATTTGACAAGACACCTTTACAAAAATATATAAAAAACAAAATTATTGAAGTGGGCGGGTTCCCGCGCTCTTCCTTTATGAACAGGAAAAACCAAACTGATTTGACACCATTCATATAATTATTGAAGATGGCGGGTTCCTGGAACGCGCCCTCTTCAACTGATTTGACAACTAATACTGTAGCGGGTTCCTAGAACCCGTCCACCCTTCACTATAAAACCCACCCTCTCCAGTGCATTTTATCTAATCTCTGCTCCAGTGCATTTCAATGGAGAATCAACCACTCGACAAATTTCTGCTTGTTCATCAAAACGAACACGGATCGTTTAATATATTACACGGGGAGGAAATATTCTAAACTTAGTTAATTTTTTTAATTAACCCTTTCTTTTAATTCTAATAGTTGAAAATAACATTATTTAATTTTGCAGGATGGAGATAATCTCACCGTCGTCACCCATAGCTAAAACAAATGGATAGTTAGCGACCAACGAATAAACCAGCGGCTTAGACGGGCCGGAATTTATGAAACTTCGTTGATTCGTCATATCCAAATCGACCACGCCCTCGTTACCTCTCTGGTTGAGCGCTGGAGAAAAGAGACCCACACTTTTCATCTAAGATGGGGTGAGACCACAATCACACTCTAGGATATTGGCCTCTCACTCGGTTTACGGGTCAATGGGCTTGGGTTGGTCGGAGGAAAAATTGTTGGTCCAGATACCGACCACCCATACTGGGATACATATGCCGAGTCTGTTCTCGGACAGCTAAAAAATTTCATTCTGATTCCCCTCTTTAGTGTACCTATTTTATTTTGTACATTATTTCTAGTTTTAATATTTCAAAAAAAATGCTAATATCAGGCACCAGGAGGCTACAGTAAGGGGTATAAGATCAGTTTAAACTGCCTAAAAGATACATTTAGTAATATCCCTGATGAAGCCACCGATGAAGTCTTAGATAGACATGTACGTGCCTACATTCTGTACATGATCGGTTCTTGGTTGATGCCGGACCAATCAGCAACGCATGTTCATCCGTTATACCTTGGCTTGCAAACGGATTTTGATGTGTGTGGCCAATATGCTTGGGGAGCAGGGGTCCTGGCCTTTATTTATAAGGAACTCGATAAGGCATGTGCTCCTATGAAGAATAAAATATGTGGATGCATTACATTAGTTCAGGTAAATTCCTTATTTTTCACAGCTAGAATTTTGCAAAATTGTAATATTGGTTTTCTCTCTTATAATCTGAAACTTTATTTATAGATCTGGTCATGCGAGCATATGTATATAGGAAGACCGGAGAATGTTAAAATAACTGGCTTGGATATCCCCGGAAAGCCGCTCGGCTGTTGGTGGAATGGGAAGAAAGCGTATAAGGCTCCTCGTCGAGTACTTAAGTACTATAGAGATGAGTTGGATCGCATGGAGGCGACTCAGGTAACCATAACTTAGGTAATTAAATTTGTTTTACAATTTTGAAATACCTTAATCACAATTTTTTTACTATGTTATTTGCGCAGTTCCTGTGGACGCCTTATACAGCAGATCGTCTACAACGCTTACCCGACATCTGTATCGAAAGAAAGCCGGTTTGGCGGGCTCGATGCCCACTCCTCTGTATTAATGTCGTTGTCATGCACCTCCCGGACCGGGTGTTGCGACGTTTGATAGATCGCAACATATTCCTGTCCCGCCGCCTTCGCCTATGACAATAGAGGGAGACATGCGAGGAGGAAAGACGGAGCGTGATTGGAGGGAGTATCATCATCAATATTTGCTGAGATGAGAGGATAGGCAGCGTAGTATTGCCTTACGGCAAATAGGTGACCAAACAGCCACCGACGCTACCAAAGCATATCTACAGTGGTATAAGCGTGTCACCATAAGATATCTTTCTGCTCCCCCCAACAACTTCCCAAACATCTCGCGGTACGAGCCTAGAGGCCACATGGAACGAGATTTGGTAAGTTGAATTCTTTATATTATATTACTTTTTAACATCCGGCGGTATGAGTCAATAGTTATTTCTTATTTCTAATGTAACGACAGGCTCGTGGGTTGCATCTCGTACAAACAATGGTGCAGAAACCATACCCGACTGATACTGGTCCGGCATCTCAGGCTCGATTTTCAAATGTAGACCAATTAATTGGTGGTGTATTCGGTTCATATAATATTTCTCAACATTTATCGCCGGCACCAGAGCAGCAGTATCAGCCGGCACCGGAGCCGCAGTATGAACCGGCACCGCAGCCGCAGTATGACCCGGCACCAGAGCCGCAGCATCACGGAGATCCAGCGCAGCAGGATCGGTGGTTTGGATCACCATACCGTCAGCAGCAATCCTGGCATACCGGACAAGCGCAACAACACCAGTCTTGGGGGTCAGGTTTTGCAGAACAGCCATCTTAGGGGTCAGGTTTTGCGCAACAACAGCAACCTTGGGGGTCAGGATTTGCGCAGCCATGGGGCCAAGGTTTTGTGCAACATCAGCCGCATGAAATCGGGACAGGTTCTTCGCTACAACTGCCCAGTTGGGACACGGATTTAGCGTCCTACGTAGAGTTATTGGGAGGCAGCAAATATCCGACACCTGTCCCACATTCAGGTTCAGGATTTGCAGATCAACAGCCTGTCCAAGACGTTGCTGAAGACGAAGCTGAAGCAGAACCCGAACCCGAAGCAGAAGAGCAGATCCCGCCGCCGCCGCCATCTACCCAAGAAACAAGTGGTTCCTCCAGTCATCTCAGGAGGCATAGGCTTATGTCAAGCCTCCTCGGATTTTATAAGGGGAAAAGGAAAATGAAAACGATAGTATTTACATTTTACAAACAGATAGGATTTTTTAACATTGTAAATTTGACCGTCGAGATAGAAATCGGATAGGATTTTTTGGTATTGTAAATTTTGACGGATTCATTCTGTAAAAAATATTGATATAGTGAAATTTTATTATTTTATTTAAATATTTTTTTCGTTTATTTACTTTTATTTTTTTAAAAGAATTATAATTATAATTATAATTATAATAATAATCATATTATAATTAAAATTATATTTATAATTATATAATTATAATTAAATTTATATAATAAATAATTAAAAAAATAAAAAAATATATGGGGCGGGTTCCCAGAACCCGCCCCCTATTTTGGGTTGGGGGGTTGGGTGGGGGGTAGGGTGGCAAACTACCCTATTCTTGTAATTTTAATTTAACCCCTCTATTTTAATAATTTATTTTTAAAATAATAATATTTCAAAAAAAAAACCCTTACAAAAAGAACATTACTGAGACTAAAATGTAACCGCTGCGCATCGAGCTTAAAAACAAAGGTTTGGGAAGAAACGGACGGTCCCATGCGCAGACGGGTGCTCCCCCTAGCACTTTTCTTTTGAGCTGGTAGCGGGTGCAACAGTTACATATTGCTTTCTTAATAAATCTTTTATTTATTTTAACATAAAAGATTTTCATAAAAGAATTCCTTATTTCCTTATAACTAAAAAAATTAAAAAATAAAAACTCTTAACAGATGAGTTGCCAATTTGATTTGGAACAGCGGACATGCATCATCATCAGCGGGAGCATGATACCACTGAGGTGGGGGGCAGTGGCAATGACGTCGGTGGCTCAGGTTAAAGCATGTACTTTCTGATGGATGTGGGGTTCGGCAAAATAAATTGCTAAAGATTTGTAGTTGGATGTTGGTTTATTTGTCTTTTTATTGTTTCCTTCTTTTTTCTTTTTGCTTCTGGGACTGGTTTTGTGCTATTTCTTTTGTTTTCCTTTGTTCTGTAGACTCTATGTAAGTTTCGTTTAATGAAATGCGGAAGCATATGGCCTTTTGGTCAGAAAAATAAACAGAAAAATCATTTTAAATTTCATCCATATCATTCCTTATTCTTATTCTCCACGTTCATTTTACAAATAACACCTAAAAAATAAAATCTACAAGATCAAAAGATTTCACTACCAATGTAAAACATATTGCATAATATTATTCCACGTGCGTAGCTCGTGCACCATAACAAGCATAAACTGGAGCGTTTTATTTCAAAACTCTACAGCAGTCGAAGAAAGCAAGAGGAGACAAGGAAGAGAAAAGGAGCAGCAAATTCCAAAAGATTGAATTTTCAGGCAAAAAATAATTTTTTTGATAATTTTTATCGTCTTTTTTACATCATGGGTATGTTTAGTCTGATCACTAGGCTAGGGTTTTAATGTATGCTCCAATTTGTGTTCCTGAATTTTTTGAAAACCCTAACCCTTCTCTTGTCCAGAGTTTTTGTTAGCCAGGAATTTGGTACTAGAGTTGATCCTCGTGAATTTTTTGTTGGAGATTTAAAAAAAAAAATTGCTTTGTGTGGTTACGATGCCAAACTCCAAAAATTTGAAACCGTGGGTCTTTTGGCAACCAAAACATAGTTTTCAAAACCGCAGTTTCAAAAGGTTAGAACCCGCATTTTTTTATGATTTCGAAAAGAGTGGAGTTTCGCAAGGTTTCTTCCCCCGCACTTAAAAGGAAGTAAGTTAAATGAAACCTTGGTTTCATGACATAAACCATGCTGCTTACCGACCCTAAACATTGTGAAATCCTAATTTTACGGAACCGCGATTTCCATGTATGCAAACCAGAGTTTCATTTTGACCTAAACGGCCGCAGATTCAGAAACCTTGTTGCGCCTAACTAGGCCTTAGATGACGATGATGTTATTGTTGCATTTTCATTTGTTCTGTTTAGTTTTATTGCTATCACCGCTCAAGATTTGTTTGACCTGGTACTGGTACTAGATAGTCCGACTCTTTTTCCTACCGGAAAAGACTTAAAACAAGTTCTCGTTAAGATTTAAGGCAATAGGGTTATGGTTTTCGAAACCTCGGTTTCTAATGCCAAACTTCAAAACTGAAGCCATGACCCACTTGGCAAGTAAAGTAGAGTTTCCAAGCTCTGTTTCAAAAGTTACAGGGGCTCATAAATCCATTTTCCTAAACTCCAAAAGAAGTAGAGTTTTGCAAAGTTATGAAAGGTCTCTCTCTCTCTCTCACTTTTTTTCCATGCAATTTCTTGTAGGCTAAATTTCAACTTGCTATCAAGAACTTTGGGCATTTTCCATGAATGTTGCCTTGAACTTTTAAAATGATGGATTGCTATTATGAACTTTCAGAGTCTCAAAAAACCACCATAACGGTGTTAACGGAAATTTTTTAAAAAATGACTATACTACCCTTTTATAAAAATTAACAAAAAAAGGAATTAACTTTTTTTCTAGAATTTAATTCTTTTTTGGTTAAAATTTACTGCCCTTTTTTTAATTAACAAAAATTTCAAAAAAAAGTTGATTCCTTTTTTTTTGTTAATGTATATGAAAGGGCAATATGGTCATTTCCTAATTTTCCATTAATGCCGTTATGGTAGTTTTGTGATAATCCTTCATGCTAGCAATCCATCATTTTGTAAGTCCAGGCTACCATTCGTGAAAATTACCCAAAGTTCATGGTAGTAAGTTGAAATTTAGCCTCTCTTTTATTCTGTAACATATCGATTATCTTTACCCTTCTTATAGACTTCTTAGGCCTACAGCTATTTTATTAATCACCTCTTCTTTCTTTCGTAGTTCGTCGACTTGAGTTCCGATCCTCAAGTTAGTGATCTCTTTTTCGTTCTAAAGAAGTTGGGGAGGTTGTTTGGGTATAGAATTAGGATAACTAGAGTTTATTTTTAAGTGAACGTAGAGGGGATGCAAACTATGGGTTGCAATCCTCAAAGGGAATTTAAAAATAAACTCTAGTTATGGTTTAAGGGATGTGTGGAAAAATAGAGTATAGAAAAGATAGGATTGGAGTTTAGATAACTGCGGTTATCTCCACTTTGAAGTTGAGATAACTGCCGCTATCTAAACTCCGAAATGAATGCCAAATAGGACGAAGTCAGAATTTTAGAGTTAAGTTTTGCTAACTATGAAACTACAGTTTAGAAAACTTAATTCCGTTCCCAAACAGGGCTGTTCTCAATATAGAAGAACCTGAAGGGCAGTAACTGGACCCATTCAGGAGTATAGCAAACAATTTTATTGTAGGGAGTTGTTTTGGCCAGAAATTTGGCACTAATTACAAAAGTGGTACATGTCGACAGTTGTTAAATGTTGGATTAGCCTTTTCTCCATAGGCAGCCCCATTTTCCTGGAAGAAGGCTATGATGATGGCAGTATTACATTTTCTTTTGTTTTGTAGTCTAATTCTGTTGTCTCTTCAGGATTATTGTGTATATCTAAACAATGCCTTCTAGTTTTTGAGGATAAAAGGTGAACAATTATGCCACCCTAATTCATTAGTAAGAGTTTAATGATCACAAAATGCATCCCCACTTCACAAAGTCGACCAAATGTTACGGTACCTCAAAAAAATATTTGGGTAACAACGCCAATCAAGTCAAGGTCTTACATGCATCCCAAAATACATTGCATCATACTACAATATTGACGGGGCAACATTCTACTGGATGAGTATGTGCGTGTGCTTAGTGAGTGTTTGTGCGCTAACCGTAGGACATTCTCTACACCACGAAGAGATGCGAGGTTAAAACAGGGGGCACGGCCTCCTGTTTTTAGTTGGGTGGGCCCCGCCATCCCCCTTCTTTGCGTAGAGAAAAGATGGCCCTGCGGTATACAACCGGCCAATTTTTCCATCCATCCATGCACACACCCACATATGATTTGAAGTGATATGACATCTCTCTCATAGAAAATGTTGGATTCACTTCATCTCATATAACTTGATACGCGACATCCAATGAGGTATTGCCATGTCATATTGTCACTCTAGAGTGACACTTTAGGCCTTGATCCCGCTAGTTCGTTAAGATATATTATTTTTCATTAAACCTTATTGCTGGTCACTTGCCTTGCACCCCAAAAACTAATCCCTAAAACCAAATTGTTGTGGCAATTTACTATGTTTTTAAACTTTAGACGAAGGTAAAAGAAAAGGCTATTGCGTGTGTACCATGGAGGTCAATACGAAAATAAGCTTGAAGCTTCTGGTTGACAAGAAGCATAGCCGTGTGGTGCTTGCCGAATCGGACAAAGACTTCGTGGATATTTTGCTTAGCTTCTTAACAATGCCTATGGTGACCATTTGTAGGCTCCTCGGCAAAGACTCGCCAATAGGCTGCATTGCCAATTTGTACAATAGCATCAATAATCTCGACGACCAGAACCTGCGAACAAAGGTGTGCAAGTCTATGCTGCTTAGGCCCTTGAATGCAGCTCATGGGCACTGCAAGAATTTAGTAGTGAACATCGATGATACGAAACCGAGAGAATTCTTTACATGTGAGGAATCAGGCTGCCGATCCAAAGCTACTTGTTTTTATAGCTCCGTCCCTAATGTCCGGTGTAGTTGCGGTAAACAAATGAGCTATAGTCGGACATGGAAAAAATTACTCGAAAAAGAACCTATGGATGGAGTTTTTGTCAAGCGAGGGTTGAAGTTTATTATATGTGATGATTTGTATATAATGTCTGCTTCTACGGCTTTTAGTTCTAGATTTTAGATTTAGAAGAGAACTCAGGAAGATTAGACGTTAGGTAGAATCTAGAATTAAGTGGTGGCGACTGAAGGAACGTAACCAAAAGGTTTTTATAGATCGTATAGTTCAAATGGCAGATTGGGGGTCTGAAGATAATTTAGACAGAATATGGAAAAAGATAATTAGTTGTATGAAGAGGGTAACTAGAGATCTACTTGGTGAGTAGAGAGATGGTGCTCCATAATCTAAGGACATATCATGGTGGAACGAAGAAGTATAAAATGGCTAAATTCCTTAGAATTTTTTTCTTTTTTTAAAAAATAGATTCAGCTTATAAATAATATATATTTTAATAGATTCAGCTTATAAATAATATATATTTTAGGCTTAATTCTAAAAAAACCCAAACATTTTAGCTAAACTACGAGAAACCCCAAAAACTTTTAAAATACACAAGAAACTATCACAAAACTTTAACAAACTACGAAGAAATATCAGAAATAAGACGCGACATCAGCAATAAATTGCACGAAACTTCCAAAAAACTGAAAAAAATTTGTACCATGGTAGTTTCTCGTAATTTTGAAAAACAACCTAAGATGGCACCATTTTTCGGTTGCGAAAGTCGGCTACTTTTGATTGAAGAAAGGGTAAAAAACCAACCCTCTACTATAAGTGGATGTTTCAATTGCTTTAAGTCAAAAAATAGCGTTTGCTCGCATGGCGTTGCTACTTCTAAGCTCAGAGACTTAAACCCAAAGTGCCCCAAAAATGTGACTGAATGTGGTGGTGGATATGCCAAGGGACTCGGTAAGTTTGCAGCAGCAGACGTACTGAGTGTGGCTCCTCTGTCGCTAATCTCAACATTCAAAGTTCTTCATGAATTGGAAGTTCCTATCAATTAAGGAAATATGAGTATATATTAAGATTACATATAAACATATAATAATATAAATAAATAATGGCATTATATTAGATATTCAAAACACTTTCAAATTTTCGAGAGCCGTAATATTTTAGAGAAAGAGGAGGCGTAGATTCGAGAAAAGTTAGTGAGATATTTACATGTCTAAGCGAATCCGAAAGAATCCAAGAGTGTATGAGAGTATCGGTCTCCGATTCACGATCGGAGAGGATTCGTATGGTATTTACAAGTGTCCATGCTTCATTAGTGGAATGTTGATTGGATAAAAAAAATCACCAATCTATTTATTCATATGAATTTCCTCCGGGATTGATCAGGTTCCTCCCCAATATTTTTGCTTATAATACGAAATTTTATGTGTGTCTGATGCGTGTGTGTCTGTCTCATAAAAATGATATAAACACAACTAATAAATTGATTATATTAATGAAGTAAAATTTTATGTAGTATAACCAAGTTATCAACTACACACATATGTATATAATATATGTGTGTGCGCGCGCGCGCGCGTGTATATATAGAGAGAGAGAGAGTGAGAGAGAGAGATGGAGGAAAGAGGCCATAGGAAGGAATTTTTTCCTATGGCGTCGAAAAAATACACCCTCCCTCATTTTTACTGACGATCGGCACCCACCATCTTCATTGTTATCATCTAAGACGTGGGTAGACCAAATTTCATGTGATTCTACAATTTTTTCACCGTTGATTTAGTGGGTTCAAAATTAACGGTTTACCGAAAATAGAACTTTTTACATTGCTAAATCAACGGTGAAAAGGGTGTAGAATCACATGAAATTTGGTTTACCCATATCTTAGATGATAACGATGAAGATGATGGGTGTCGATCGTCAAAATAAATGAGAGATGGGATATTTTTTCGACGCCATAGGAGGAAATTCCCTCCTATGACATCTTTTCTCCATTATTCTCATATATATATATATATATATATATATATATATAGAGAGAGAGAGAGAGAGAGAGAGAGAGGAAAAGGGATATAAGATGGTAGTGTCCCCGTCTCAAACACACACCATCCCCATGTTTTTCACCAATCCAAACCAACCATCTTGATCTACTTATCAGAACACCCCTATGTAAGAAAAAATCTCGTGGATATATATATATATATATATATATATATATATATATAGAGAGAGAGAGAGAGAGAGAGAGGAAAAGGGATATAAGATGTTGGCTCCTTTATTAAAAAGGTGTCCCCTTCTCAAACACCCCCCACAAAATGTTTTTCACTGATCCAAACCAACCATCTTGATCTACTTATCAGAACACCCCTATGTAAGAAAAAATCTCATGGTTTAAACTATAGATGCATAAATTCTCGAAGGAAAGTGAGGAAAATTGCCCACACTTAGCTCTGCTATTGTGTGTGTGTATATGTATGTATGTGTGTATGTGCGTGCATCTACACACTCGTGTGCACGAGTACACACATACACAGAGGGAACCAATTTGTTAAGGCCAGGGATCTATTTTTTAAAATAAAACCAACTTTTCAAATGCACAACCCTATGTGTTTCACCGATTCATCCCGATTATCTTGATATATATGTTTTAGATAGGTTGTGTATCAAATTTCACGAGGTTTGGAGATTTCGAATACATCCATCAAATGATCACATATTTCATATATCGAAAAGCCGTTAATGTTAACACACTTGATGGACGTTTTAAAGGTCTCCAAATCCTGTAAAGTTTGATATACAACCTATCTAAAACATGCTGATCACGGCACATATTGGTGAAAAACACGAGTCGGAGAAAAACACGAGTGTTGTGTGTTTGAGGAGTAAAATGAGGCCTAACCTCGATGGATTGGCTCAATGTGTGTGTGTGTGTGAATAAAGTAGGAAAAATCATCTAAATATATAAATGGATCAAGTTTTCCTAGAGACACTTTAATGACATGTATACAACACACATAGAAGATTCATGACACACACATGGTTAGTGTTGAATTCAGATCAAATATGGAGCGATATAGGCATTACCATATCGATAGCCGCTTTCTAGTTTCATGTATGAATACAAACACGAAGAGTTTGGAATTTGACTACTCGTTTATATTTGGAAAAGGCTTCATTCCAAAATTTTACCGAAAAATACTTTGGTCTAATTACGAGAAACTACCGAATTTATGTTAAACACAAAAGAAACTACCACAAAACATTCAAAAACTACAAGAAACTACCACAAGAATTTCAAAAGCTACGAAAAACTATCATAAATAAGGAGCCACGTCAGCAATAATTGCAATAAACTACCACTGAACTATCAAGCAAGATGGTTTCTCATAATTTTGAAAGAATTTGATAGTTTGTCGTAATTGAAGCAAAGAATTTGGAAGTTTTTTGGAATTAAGCCTTTGAAATCATATACGAATACAAGAACGAATATGAGAGTTTTAATTGAATCAGATATTGTGCGTTTGACAATATATAGATTAAACATGCTTATATTGGTATTTGGTGCAATTAACTCATATTGTCTGCATGATTTTATAGATATTGATTAAGAACAAAATGTTTCAATTTGGAATATTGTCTTCTATTTCCTTTAAGTAGATGGCCAAATACATTACATAGATTAATTAAGATAGGGTAAAAGAAGTGATAAGGAAATTAAAATAAACATCAAAATTATCAAGGTAAAATGAAGTTGGAGTATGATTACAGCTATTTAATGACAGGGCTACTGTTTTGGTCGAGGAAAGCAGAGCTCGTAAGATGAATGGCACATTGTTTGCAATTCGGAGGATACGATTCCCGTGAGTTCCGTCTGTTGAAGTTACCGATTCTTGTACAATCGACGTGTTCAGAAGAATACCTGCTAATAAGAGGTGCTTTAACTCTTAAGTCTATGAAATAATTGATTAAGGTGTACAGGCTATTCTTTTCGTTGCAGGATCCTAGTCCGTCGCAACCTACGGTGAAATGGTGTTCATCGAGGTCTTCAGTACAAAGCAGTACAAAGCAGAAGGCGAAATTGTGTCGCCTAGTCTACCTGCACATTGCTTTATACTGGTATTGTTGTCTCTCTTTTCCTTTTGGTCTTCTGTTTAAGCTAGCTATTCTTGTTTCGGATGATTATCGGTTTAAATATAAAATGAAATGACCAGCTGATATCCGCCGGTCTCAATAAGGAAAAACGCTCTAGGATTTGCATTCTTAAAGCAGCGGACTTATTTTTTTATTCCGCGATTAATCTGTTATTCTTTTTTTCCCTCTTAACAGTACTATCAAATAATTATATTACCTGCCACAGCCTAATTATCAGTCTCCACTTCAAAATTGCCAACCAAATTAGCTCTTTTGGCTGTGTTTCTTTTTGGCTTTAAATCGATCATTAGATGTGAAAATTGCCCAGATTGCATTTGTTCTGTCTCTTACCTGTCTTAAATCAGCTCAATCATGGCATATACATCATGCAATTTTGTCGTACAACTTCTGTTAGCGGTCACATATGTGATGCACGTGGACATATAGTATGTACTGTAGTATGTTTATAATCACCGTATGTACCTCAAATACATTTTGCATGAGACATGTTGTTCGGATGTCCTGAATCCAAACACTCAGAATGTTTTCCAAACCAGCTCAGTTCACCAATTGTTCAGGGCCCTTTCCAGTGTGGAGCGAGTCCGACAAGCCGAGCGTGTCTTTGTTGTCGATTGTTTTTCTCTGGTTTGTGTTTTTTTGGTTTTTCTCTGTTTATCTCGTTCATCCGTAACACATATGGCATCCAGAAGTTCGGGATAATAGATTTTAGTAAGAGGATAATGTAGACTTCCGTATTCTCATCGATATCATGCATGTATATCCATTATAACATTAATTTGATAATATCAGTTCTACAAACCCTGCGTTCTCATTCCCTAGCATATGATTTGAATTTAGATTACAAAAGAATCAATGTGAAAACCATCAAAGAGAAGTACAAGAAATCGACACAGATATCTATAAAGTCGTTAGTTAACTACTGTCGCTCTAAATCTTCCGATCTCTCCCAGCTCATCATCCTCCTTAACGACAAACCCAATCTCGAAACCAAGCCCGAACCGTTCGCCTCGACCCCGGCCTCAACCTTCGCCCTACACAACGGACACGTCGAATGCGAATGCAGCCACATATCAACACACTCGACATGAAACAAATGCTTGCAGTTAGGCAATACTCTAACCATCTCCTCGTCCCCTACCGCACTCAAACAAATCGAACACTCAGCCGAACCGTCGTCTTTCTTATACGGAAAGGTCGGTAACGACTCTATCGTGGATTGGTCGAGTCCGGTAATCGACCGTGGCTCGATTTGGGCGCCGTCGCTGGCGATCCGAAAGAGGGAGACCGTCCGTGTTGCGGTTTGACCGCTGCGGCGGAGGATGCAGCGGGCGTAGAGGTGGAGAACGATGAGGAAGAGCACAACGAAGATCAAGCATAGGATCGATGTGGTCAGGATTCGGGCGCTTAGGTTGTAGCTCGAATCTTCGTCCGAACCCGACATGGTTTTGGATTTGGATTGTAGAAGCGTGCTTTGGTTTGTTGATTGTTTTTCAAATAAATTTTTAGGAAGTGTTTGTTGAGGTCAATGGTATCATTTCATTTGCTGTGGTGTGTGAATTTTTTCAGACATTTGGTTAATGTTTGACTTTTGCTGGAATTGATAAGATGAGTTTGGTGGTCGGTTGTTTGACTGTGTTTTGTGCATCTTGCGTGCACGTTTGCATGTTTTGGGTTCTTTAACGGGTTTGGGTTGACCCGATTTGGCCCAAATTTTGGTTTGGGTAACTGGTCAAAAATCCCTGGCCAACTTTCCTGCTGTCGAAAAACCCTTGTCCAAAACAATTCTGCAAAAAACCCGGGCCCATCCTTCCGCTGTCAAACCCCTTGCTACGATATTTGTATGGTTTCCTGCGATATCTAGACATATTGCAGTAAACCAAACAGAAATGTAAGTTAATTAGATATTGCAGAAAACCATATAAATATTGCAGTTTTTTTTGGACAGCAGGAGAATGGGTTGGGGTTCTTTTGACGAGATTCTTTGGGTCAGGATTTTTTTTAAGCGAGAAAGCTGATCAGGATTTTTTTTTGACAATTTACCCTTTTATTTTAAACAATATAATTAGTAATACTATTTTTTTGCACGGGATATAGTCAGTACTATTACATAGAGTAAAATGGCCATGAGAAGTTCTTAAGACCATTTTCTCCGAAAATGTGAAGAGGAGGCATGGGTGGGTGGGTGGGTTGCCTCAGAATATGAGAGAATGGGTGGGTGGGGCCCATGGGGCCTATCCATGTCCCCTCTTTCACATTTTCAGAGAAAATGCTCCGTAAAGTTCTCAGAACCATTTTGCTCTGTCACATATCATTCTTTTTTTAAACTAAACATCGAGATGCTACATGATGACTTGCTAAAATTTCAAGGTTTATACATAACCCATCCATGTTTCAAAATGTTGTAAGATACAATCCAAAAGTATTACTGTTTTTTTATATAATTTAGACCTGTCATGTTAGGGAAAAAAAACTAGTCTGCCCTTGCGGTAAAATATAATAATATAACCAATAAACAATAAATACATTGACATTTGTTTGTATTATCTTTCATTCCCCAAAAAAATTTCCGGCTCTTTATTCCCCATCTTTTCCCTTGAATTAGGTGTTCAAATATATCGATGCAATTAAGATATAGAGTTAGGCTTAAAATTACTGATTCAATTAAATGATAAAACATCAATGATCATGAAGATAGAAAATACAGAGAAAGAACAAAAGCAATTTAGGGTTGAGCCATTTTCAGAAAGAATGTGAGCAGAGACAAGATTACATTAATCTATAGAAAAAATATAAATAAATAAATATTAAGCAATAAAGTAGGTTTTTAGAGCGGAATTTGGAGAATAAAGAATGAGGAATATACCAAGGAGGAAGAAAAGAGAAGTGAAATGGAGGGGAAAAGTTTGGAAAAAAATAAAAAATAAAATAGGTTTTATATATTTATGTAGAGAAATAAGGCTGTTTGGTCATTTCATTATGTTTATGTTAAATTTTGAGTGTTCACAAGTTAGAAAAATTAAAAGGGGGTATCTTGCCCAAACCTTAGATGGTTTGATGAAATTTAGCCCATTGTTTATTAAAAAAAAATTCACATCATCAGCTTGTAGTCAATGTTGTATTTTCTTTTTGCAACAAACTAAACAATGTTATAACATTGAAATTGATATTATATAAAGATATTTACAATGAATTATATATGGGCATGTAACTATTGCCTCTCTAAGTCTTCCAATCCTTCTCCTTGATCTCTTCTCCATGAACTCTCTAAACTCGACGATCCCGCTCTAGAAATCGAACCCGAATTACTCGAACCAACGACAGTCACCTCAACCCTTGTCCGACAAATTGGACAGGTTGAATGTGACTGCAGCCACATGTCTACGCACTCAGCATGAAACAAATGTTTGCAAACCGGCAAAACCCTAACCATCTCCTCATTGCCTACCGCACACAAACAAATCGAACACTCAACCGGAACTTCATCGCCGCAACTCTTCTGATATAACTCGTATGTATATCTTGGTAAGCAGTCGAAAATGGATGGATCGAGCCCGTCTGTTGTCTGGTTCTCCGTGTTAGGAACGACCATGGCGATGGTTGCGGTGGTGATGCGACGGGGCCGACGAAGAATGAACCGGATGTAGAGGTGGAGAGTGGCGAGAACTACGATAACGAATATGAAGGAAACCATTGATGTGGCTATGATCTTCATGCTTAAGCTGTAATTAGGAGGGTGATAATCAATCGAGGGCCAATTATCTTGTGAAGTGTTGGACATTTTTGGTTGTTAATGGCTCTAATGATTTCCATTCTCCTTACATTTATATCTCTTGTTGACTTTATGTTATTAATTGTCTTATTTATAATCATTATTATTATTGATTCTACAAATATGTGAAAGTTATTGTCATTGACTTAATTGATTGTTGCGATATGAAAGCCAATTGGACAAAGATCACGTGTTTCTGGCGTGTACGTTGAGGCTAAAAATCGTGGATATATAATAGACACGACACAATTTTGTTGTTAATGAAAGTACCAAATGCATATTAAATTTTTGTTCAGTCTAGATAATGAATACACGTTCGAAAGATAAATCGAAATATAATAATGACTGTATTTTCATGGAAATATCGGAGTTGCCAATAGATTCAAATTGATTTTGAAATAAGGAATTGATCGACCGATGCAATTAAAATCTAAAGAGGAGAAAAAGACAGATTTCATGAAAGCGAAGACGAATAAGATTAAGATAAGTAATGCAACCATACAAGTCATGCAACTTTTTCCTGCATCATCGTTGCATGATGATTTTTTTGCTTGTTCGATCATTGTTACATTAGACGTTGTAAGTTGATATGAAGTCAGCTGTCTATATATCAGTTTTCTTACAATAAGTTGATAATATATATTTGTAAAGTATCGGCAACTTTGGATCAGTTGATGGCAAATCTCTATTATATTAGAGTCTTTAGAGAGAGCTTTTTAAGAAGAAAACAAAACTGACAGAATGATCGATCAGTGTTTGACAATCTTTAATATGTTTAAACTAAAAAACAAATTTAAGAATACAAGAAAGCTTATTATTATTACTACTACTTAAATAGAAGAAAGATATTATAATCTCTTGATTCTCTTTTTGGCCAGTTCACGGGCACCTAGCACGCTAGCGTTATGCACGTGCAATTCAGGTGTATGCATATTAACACCATGGATTAAAGATTTGAGAAGAGAGATGTCGAGAATTTAGTAAAGATTTAAGTATATTTGAAGAGTTACTTATGATTTTATGTATTAATTATATGTTTTTTTTAAATTGGGAGTTTTGGGAATCAATTTAACGAATTCAATCTGAGGACCCCTCCCTTTGCAAAAAATAAAAAAAAAAGCCCAAGAAGCGTCAAAGTGCTAATAAAACAGAATGAAGGGTGTTATATGCAGTTAACTCTTATGATCGATGCAAATGATGAATTATATTGGACTTTAAAGTCAATTTAGCCACAGCTGACCTAAGGTCAGCAATAACGACGACGAGCTCCAAAATAATTTGCAATGGATTCAAACCCTAGGCTCGCAAATCTCATCGAAAGGCTTCGCCTTTACAAGTCCGAGGAAGACGAAGCAGCAGCGAGCAATGGCGACGCCTTCAGGTCCAAGAGAGCCGCAGTCCTCATCTGCCTCTTCGAAGATGAAGCAGGCCAAATCAGAGTCGTCCTCACTAAGAGATCCTCAAATCTCTCAACTCATTCTGGTGAAATCTCTCTTAGATTTTAACTATTTGTCCGTAATTTTGATGAAAGCTGTGAACTTTGTGTTAAAGATTCAATTTTTTTTTTAATTTCAACGCGAGGTGTCGTTGCCTGGTGGGAAAATGGAGGAGGGGGATGAAGATGAGAGGGAGACGGCGTTGAGAGAAGCGCACGAGGAGATTGGTTTGGATCCGTCTCTTGTTGATGTCGTCGCTGTGCTTGAACCCTTTTTGTCTAAGGTAATTGCATGACTTTGTGTTAAAAATGCCATTTTTGTTGCATATCATTTTGAGTATCAAAGTCGCCTAGGTTTGGTTAGAGGGTAAATTCTCTGGCATTTCAAAGTTGACGATTAAAAATATATGAGACTGGATTAGACCGATTACAAATTTGAAACGTATTTCATCAATGCTATGAAGTGCAATGTTCAGCTTCTAAAAGCCAAAAATAGAATGAGAAAATTGTATCCATGAGAATTTAGAAGAACCATCATTCCATGAAAATAACAACAATTCTTCGTTTCAAACTCTTGGGGTCGGAGGCTAAATGAATCTCTCTCTTATATTTTGCTTCTCAATCGGTCTAGGAAAGTGTAGGAAAATAGCGAGAAGTGATTTGGGAATGTGAAACAACAGTAAATCTTGATTGTTTCGGCATGCCAATTTGGAAGAGAGTAACGTGATATGGATGGGATGAATAAATGGAAAGAATATCATTTTAGAGATGAGAGGGTGTAATCATCTGGAAGGCTAAGAAGGCCAATTGTTGAAATGAATAAAAGGATGACACTGAACGCAGATGAATTTAGAAACCAATATGAGAAAACAACATCGTGATGATCGTAATGCAGACATCTATAATAGTATAATGCAAATTTCTTTATTTTCCATTCTCTGTATAAATTGTTCAACAAAACTATGCAACAGAAAACACTAGAGAAAAGGCGGCAAGATTTTCCTGCCCCCTTAGACTAGCTATAAGCATCCGTACATGATCTTGATAAGCGGTTAATTTATTCTATGTCAGAGACTACGTGCATTAGATATCCCAACTTAAGTTGCCTTGGTTAGGTTGCTCAAAGTTCAGGCCTGTTCATACTGTGTAGTTTCTTCCATGAGCGAAATGCATATGCCAACGTTATTCTTCCGATGATCGATGTCTTGGGGTTAGAATGATCATCCCCAAGCTTCCTCTAAATGCATAGAAAGAGAAATTCCACCTCCTTCAAGCTACTTGTCCCATCAAGCTAGTCAAACTATGCATTGGGCAAAATTGTGGTTCATTATATTTGACTATATGCTTGTTAGCCTCAATGTGTCTCTCACGATGTCGTTGCAGAATATTTACATGCTTGTGTTTTTTGGTTGTTGCGCAAGATATCTAAGAGCTTAACCGGCATTAACGAAGAAATCATAGTCTAGAGTTTTCTAGGCATCAAACTGGTTCTTCAACACAATATGCTTCAAATCCCTTTACCAAAACAAGTGGCTTTACATCATGTATCAATATAACATTATGTCCTGTTTTCTATTTGCAACTCTTCCATTTACCGGCCATCCATTTCTCGATTTCTAGCAACTAGCAGCAGGTATTTCATAATATTTGAGTCATTTAATCTCGTAACAATTTTATTTTT
Source organism: Agapanthus africanus (assembly GCA_030015575.1). Classification (NCBI taxonomy): domain Eukaryota; kingdom Viridiplantae; phylum Streptophyta; class Magnoliopsida; order Asparagales; family Amaryllidaceae; genus Agapanthus; species Agapanthus africanus. The sequence continues at coordinate 748,527,934 of CM057342.1, read as the reverse complement.
CAGTTTTCTTGAAAATTACCCTTCTCCTGAACTTTGCAGCACCTTCTCATTGTATTTCCAGTCATTGGCATTGTCACCAACAGAAAAGCATTCACACCTGTCGCAAACAACTCTGAGGTCGAGATTGTATTCAATGCTCCTCTTGAGAAGTTCCACAAGGTTTATCTCAAATATCTTACTGAATCTCTTATAATTTTTTCCCCAGTTCATTTTAAGGTTGATTGCACAAACCCCCCCATGAAATTTACTGAATATAGCACTTATACCCCTCGAGTAATTTATTGGCGGAAAACACCTGTTATGTTCCTAGCACCGAAACCGTCCAAAAACACCCTAAAAATCTACCTTAAACACAGCACAAACTAATTCCAGTGTGAAATTTGACAATCATTTCGGATGTTTAGAGTTAAATTAGAGAGTTTTTGAGGGTTTTGGTCGATAAATATAGAGGATGCTAAATTAAGAGAGGTGTTGTGCGATTTACTTTTCATTTTAATGCTTTCAACAACAGGATGAAAATTGGAAATCAGAGAAGCGAGTTCGTGTGGGAAATGCATTTTTAATTCACTACTTCGACTTTGAGACCGCAGATAACAAGTTCGTGATTTGTAGTTTTACTGCGAGAATTTTGATTCGGGCTGCATCAGTTATTTGCTGGCGGCCTCCGTTATTTTTCGAAGGGAAGCCCAAGTTCAAGGTCCCTAACTTTGATACAAAGAATGTCTCATGATTTCCTCCTCTTGCTGAATTCACTCATAAAGAAAGATTTTTATTATACAGGCTTTTGAGTTTAACAAATTTCAAATGTAAGCATTCTCATCACTGTAATTAAACATGTCTCATGATCTACAAAATCATTAATTGAAAATTTGTAATTGTATGTTGCGTGTAAATAAATATACATTTTCTTCTGCCAAATTAACGTTTCTTTGTAGCATCGTGTTGCCAAGTTTGCGTTATGTGGACGGCTATAAAATAAGAAGAGGTGTTTGCTGACTCAGCCTACTTTACCTATCGTCCATGTGTGATTGGTAGGCTTTCAAGGAGCCAGTCAAGCATGTAAATGTATACTGATAATCTTAGTGGAATCTGTATCCGTATCCGGTTGTCATCTGTTACAAACAATGCTTTTCATTTTCGATGGCTATTTGGTATCTGCATCCGTCAACAGTCCCCGGATATGGATGTGGTGACGTCTATATCCAGTTTGTATTCGTATTCGATATCAAAATTAGCAACATACAACATTTGCATCTGCATATCATATCTGCATCCATATCTAATTTTCAACAAATATGGATAGAAATTTTCATTGACGATAAGTCTTCAAATCCGTCTATGACTTCCGGATAGGAACATAGTGACATCTATATCTGATCCGTTTACGTCCCTATTTATTCAGCCACTGAGAGTTATTTAATAGGAAGGAATTAGCACCAGTTTGTTACCTTTGCAAATTCCAAAATAATTCAAACTATTTTCAAAACTGTAAACCTCAAGAAATTTGTCTTGAAAATTCAAAAAGTAATTTATCAATCATTTCAAATAAAACAGATTAGCAACTTGAAAGAAAATTTTCTACCAAAAAAGAAGAACATAAAAAAATAAATTGAAACACTCAAAATTAATCATTTCCTCTTTTTGTTTAAAGCAACCGAATCACTTCCGGCCAAAAGATGAGCTGACAATGATGCCACGTAAATTGCAACTTAAATTTCCCCAATTTGGGAAATTTAAGTTGCAATTTAAGTGGTCGCATTTTCCAAACAGCGTTACAAAGTGATGAGCTTCACAATAAACTGAGTTTACTCTCAGTAGCAAGGGAAAAAGAAAAAACTCCCATTTTTATTGAACTCGAACCCCAATGAGTTCGACGCCGAGGCTCGCTGACCTAATCGAAAATCTCCGCTCCTTCGAACCCCAAGAAGAGGACGACGCCGACGAGGTGTCGGCAGCGGCCGAAGGCGGAGAAGACGTCGGCTTAGCCGAGTCCGCCGCCGGACCTGTCCGGTTCAGGCCCAAAAAAGCGGCGGTCCTCATCTGCCTCTTCGAAGACGAGCTCGGCCAGCTGAGAGTCATCCTCACAAAGAGATCTTCGAATCTCTCCACTCACTCTGGTAATTTTTCCTTTCGGATTTAGGCCCTTTTCATGCCCTAATTTGGATCAAAGTTATGAACTTTATTGTAAAAATTGCTCCTTTTTGAAGGCGAGGTGTCGTTGCCTGGTGGGAAAATGGAGGAGGGAGATGCAGATGAAAGGGCGACGGCGCTGAGAGAAGCGCACGAGGAGATCGGATTGGATCCTGGTCTTGTTCATGTCGTTGCCGTTCTTGAACCCTTCTTGTCGAAGGTAAACTAATTGTGCCTCAAATTTTCAAGTAATTTGCATTGATAGGAGTAAACCCTAATGAACATGGATACACACGAATAAGAACGATATGTTAATTGTTAATTGAAAAGACGGTCCTTAACAGAGCAGAATGGAAGAAAATGATTCATATTACGGAGGAGGCGGCCCTTAGTTACTTGTTCATTACTAACAACTTCATCCATGTTTGTTTAACTAGCATAAGGCATCAAGAAGAAATGAAACAATAGTTAGGTGCATCTTCTCCTCCTTTCTATGATCTTCTAAATAAGGAATAAGCGAGAATGGCCATGCTTTGTACAACCTCTGTGTAGCAGCCTTTTTCTCAAAATTTCATCAGTTATTATAGAGGAATAGATAGTGACTAGAATTGTGACCGTACAGTACAGCTGTAATCGGAATGCATACATTCGTCTCATATGCTATGGGGATTTGTGAGAAGTATCACTGTTTTTGGAATAAAAGTCCTTGTGTCAATTAGAAATGCTCTACGTTTTAGTATATAGTTAAACTATTGGTTTTCGGAATTGGATGCAACCAATCAGGTTTACGACGAAACGGATTCGGATCCTCTCCAAGGCTCATTGGAGAGACCAAGTTTTTAATATGGCCGTCTTTATTTGAACGGTGGAGATTCATAAGCATCAGTACAAAAATACTAATCCTCCCTGTAATTAAGGGAGCTGTTCCAACAAAATATAAGTTTCAGATTTCACCAATATAAAACGTCCATTTATGGCAAACTTTATTTTGTCCTCATCTTTTTAAGATACATGCAAGCTTAATAAATTTTTTATATTATTTAATTAATACTTTTTGTTTACTTAAATTTATTTAACCAGACGAATATTTTTCTTAAAAATTATATTTGAAAAAATAATTGTTAAATCAATATATTGTCTTCTTCCATGTAACTTTTAGAGTTACAAAATATGACTTATTATATGAATGGAATTATGATACCAATTTTTATTTTATATATATATATATATATATATATAGTGGGCCCTTAATCCCAATTTAAATAAATAAGAGCATATTATTAAATATTTTATAAATTTAACTAAAAAATTTATTAATTAAATAATATATGCAATTTATTTCCCGATGCTTACATGTACCAAAAAAATGAGGACAAAATAGAGTTTGCTTAATTCCGAGTTAAACAAATAAGAGTAGATTTATTAAAGATTTAATAAATTAAACTAAACAAAAAAGTATTAATTAAATAATATATGCAATTTTTTTCATAATGCTTACATATAGTTAAAAAGGACAAAATAGAGTTTGCCATAAATGAAAGCTCAATATTTGGTGAAATCTCAAAATAATATTCGGTTAGAACTACTCTCTTAATTAAGGGAAGGATTAATATCTTTTAATATCTATATAATTAATGGTTATGCATCTCAACCGTCCAAATAATTGGACGATTCATATTAAAGACTTGGCATGTCCAAGGCTTGGGGAGGATCCAAATGCACGACGAAACCTAGAAATTTGTCAATGATCCAATTTGTACCTCTATGGGATAGATCTCAAAACCAAAAAAATGTGTTGATAATAGCACCAAGTAATTGGGTTTGATAGGAGACACAATGTGGTTCTTTGGTTACCAACATATCAGGCATCTAGGGAGCGCGGTCTTACTTGAAAAGCTATCTTATTAGAGAGATCAATTGGCTTGCTTTTCAGCTTGAAAAGCTTAATCAAAGCATGCTTATTGTAACGCCCCAATTTCCGGAATACGAAAATATGGACCGAAACCGCCAGCACTCCTGGACAAGGGGAAATCGTCTTGCTATAGTCACACCTAAAACTCTAGCTAATATGTACTGTTGGGGTCAAAATTTGCATTCCGGTTGGCCAAGTCAAAGTCAAGGTCAACCCCAAGCCAGGTGGGCCCAAGCCCAGGTCAAGCGGGCCCATGCCCAAGTTGAGCCCGCGGCCAGCCTCCCCATGCCAACATAAAATCATGTAATAAATAATTTTAATGTAATTTTTTTATGCATGAATGGGCATAAAGCCAAATTTTTGTAAAGCCCATGGCTTATGTGCAAAAAGAAATGGCACATGAGCTATGGGATGGGCAAAATGCCATTTTGTAAAGCCCAAGGGGCTATATGTAAATATGTAAGCCTATATATGGCGACATGATGATGAATAAAAGAGATACTTTTCATTTCCCAAAAATTGGGGCATGTGCTTCTTTCTCCTTCCTCAAGGCTCTAAAACCTTCTTCTTTCTTTTGAATTAAATCAAGAGTTTCTCTTTCTTTTCCAAAACTAAACAGTTTTTCACCACAAAACCCACAAAGGGGAACTTGGATCTGCCATTAGATCTCAAAAAGGGGAGATTTTTAAGTCTCACCCCTTTTTCCAAGATCTTGTCAAACGACAGGAAGAAGAAGGAGACCCATCTCCAGAAACCCTATTTTGGGGAAGATCCAGGGCTCAAGGGGAGAAGCCCCTTCATCAGCCTCAAAATATCCTAGGAGTTTAACTCCTCATATATATATATATATACACAAAAAAAAAAATAAGTGTTCCTTTCTGGGAGTACAACTCCCATTGCAGGGACTAAGTCCCTTTTGCCTCCCAAGGTGCTAGCGTCCTTGCGCTCAAAGCGCTAGCGCTCTTGCGCTCAGAGCGCTAGCGTCCAAAGCGCTAGTGCCCGAGCGCCCACGTGCCTGGCACGTGGGGCGCTCTAGCGCCCAAAGCGCTAGCGTCCAAAGCGCTAGCGTCCGAGCGCTAGCGTCCGAGCGCCAGCGTGCCTGGCACGTGAGACGGCGCTCGAAGCGCTAACGCCCTAGCGCTCGAAGCGTTAGCGTCCGAAGCGCTAGCGCCCGAGGGCTTTCTCCCACGCATCCTTTGGATGCACTTTTCCTTATACACACACACACACATGCTCCATACTAAAAATACCCCCTCCCGTTGGAAAAAAATTTCTAACGGGGCGCTGTCCCGCACCCCGCAAGGGGGCTGCTAGCCCCTTTGACCCCCAACCCGCTATCCGGGTAGCGGGGCCCCCGTAAAAACTCTGCAGGGCCCCCGATATATCCAAAACCCTTCCAAAACACAACACTGCACATTGAGTTCGCATGACCAGTTTAACCCGTTAATCAGAGGTTCCCTTACCCCAAATGCGGGGGTAATTAACGGCAGCTTAGTCCGCGGCTGCCGGATATTCGGATCTCCAAAATCAATAAAACCCCCGTCTACCCTAGGCAGGGGGAATCTGTAGTACGCCTGACAAGCGCGCGTATTCCCATCTCAATGGGGTGACGAAAAACACCCTACAGATTCTGGCACGCCCGGTGGGACTTATCTCTCCTCCCATATTTCGGGTTAAACGTTCATGCGAACTCAATCAATATACATATCTATATTTATAGTAAAATAATGTTCTTTCATGCAGGATTTTCAAGCAATCACCTTTCAACAATGTCTCCGAAGATGAACTCAGCTCCCATCTTCTACACGATGAAGATGGACGCCAGGACAGTTCTTCCGGCCAGTCTTGGGCGACAGTGGGAGGAGCCGCCGCTACCATTCGGCTCTATTCTGTTCGTGCCAGCTAACCCCTTCCCTGCTCTTCAAGCCCCAGTGATGGATAAACCAGCCTCAAAGGGGAAAAGGCCGAATGTCATGGTCGTGAGGGCACCTCAGCCTAAGCGCAAGTCCGTTTCCGAACGACTTTCCATGGGCCTAGCTGGGGGCAAGGCCATCAACACCAACAAAGCAACAGGGCGTCCCGAGCAAGCTCCAGCGGTGCCCTTGACAACTGCTCGATCGGGTATCCTCTCTAAGCTCCCTATCGATCGACTCGCGGTGGATTCCTAGAAAACGGATGCCCGCCAAGCCCTCAAAACAGAGAAGCTGAGGCAGAAGTGGCTCAGATACAGAGCCAACAAAAAGGCTAGGGCTCCCGCTAGGCTGAACTTCACGAGGCTTTAAGAACGGGGTTACCCCGCCAAAAATAAAGAGACGGTTGGATATGTGGTCCACACTGTCTACATGGTCGGACAAGAAGAGACGGACCCTCCTATGCCTCACAGCCATGGTGATGATATAGTGGATGCTACCCAACGTCGACTCAGTCTAAATGATGAAGAGCTCGCTCAGGCCGATGAGCCAAAGGAGCTCGGGGTTCTTGCGGAATTGAGCTCAGACAATAAGGATGACCCGGTTGTCATAACCGGGACTGCAGAACAAGCATTATTCCGATGGCTTCGGAGGCAGTTTCAGGACAGGGATGAGAAGTTAGCCAAGGTACAATTTAAGGTCGATGAATTGGCAAACGTCGCGGTAGATCTCGCGACCCAAGTCGCCCGATTGCAATTACAGCAGAATCAAATTTTGGTTCATGAGCCAGGGATTGATACCAGGAGGCAGCCAACTGATACCCCCTTCAGCCTAAGAGCGGAGCGCCTTCGCGAAAAACGGCCGCGATCAGCCTCCAGTCCTTCCGATACGTACACTGGAAAAAGTCTATTCCTTCAAAAGGGACAAAGTCCACAAGATATTCAGGGACACCCTAAGAAACAGTCTACAACTGCCAGAGTCAAAAAGACCGTAAGAAGCGAATATGACCGACGACCCAAAATATTGCCCCTATCACATAGTGATAGGTCATGCCATTGAGGACTGCTTCGTCTTCAAAGATTGGATCGAAAGACAATACAAGACGGGAGAGATAGAACTGTCTAAAGGCGTGTTAGCAAACAATCAAGCTACGACCGCCGATTTCATACAAATGGAGACCGAAGCCTTTCGGGAACCTAATCTTCCCAGACATGTGCCATTATCTGAATAGGGCGAACCAAAAATTGATCGGCCTCAAGGACCAGCATCAGTAATGGCACCTACTCTAATGGAGAGAAAGGTGTACTCCTTCAGGAGGGATGATGTCCGCAATATATTCGAGGAAGTCTTGAACAACGGTCTGCAATTGCCTATTCCGAAGAGGCCACATGAAATGAATATGACCGGCAATCCCGTATACTGCCCATACCATAGGATGGTGAGTCATACCATTGAAGATTGCTGTGTTTTCAAAAATTGGGCAGAGGACCAATACAAGCTTGGAAAAACCTCACAGTCCTCGGATGTATCGGCAAGCCACAGAGCTACGGTCATCAACATAGCTCCGCCAAGATCAAAATTCAAGGAGCTGGGATAAGCAAAGAAGACCACCACGTCGTTAAACTGGGAACATCAGCTGACCACCACGTCGTTAAACTGGGAATGATAGACCTCTAAGTCTTTAAACTGGGAACCGCTGACCACCATGTCATTAAACTGGGAATAATCGACCTCTAAGTCGTTAAACTGGGATGTAAAAATGTGTAAATAAAAATATATGTATATATATATATATATAAATAAAAAGCCGAAATGATGGGACAACTCGCAATAAAAATCAGCGAGAAAAAATAAAAATGAAAATAAAGCCGAAATGATGGGGCAACCGCGAATAAATAGCCGAAATGATGGGGCAATCGCGACCTTCGCGATAAGAAAAGCTGAAATGATAGAGCAATCACGGTTAAAAAAGGCGAATGATGAGTCGCTTCTGGTACCATATTCCAGTGTAGCAATGCAGAAGCCAACCAAATTCCAAACTCAAATCCCAAATGGCGAATGATGAGTCGCTCCTGGTACCATAATCCGGTGCAGCGATGCAGACGTCAACCAAATTCCAAACTCAAATCTCAAATGGCGAATGATGAGTCGCTCCTGGTACCATATTCTAGTGCAGCGATGCAGATGCCAACCAAAATCCAAATCCCTAAGTGGCGAATGATGAGTCGCTCCTGGTACCATATTCCAGTGCAGCGATGCAGACGCCAACCAAATCGCATACCCCAATGGCGAATGATGAGTCGCTCCTGGTACCATTTTCCAGTGCAGCGATGCAGACGCCAACCAAATTCCAAATCCTATACCCTAATGGCGAATGATGAGTCGCTCCTGGTACCATATTCCAGTGCAGCGATGCAGACGCCAACCAAATTCCAAATCCTATATCCCAATGGCGAATGATGAGTCGCTCCTGGTACCATATTCCAGTGTAGCGATGCAGACGCCAACCAAATTCCAAACTCAAATTCCCAATGGCGAATGATGAGTCGCTCCTGGTACCATATTTCAGTGCAGCGATGCAGACGCCAACCAAATTCCAAATTCCATACCCCAACGACGAATGATGAGTCGCTCTTGGTACCATATTCCAGTGCAGCGATGCAGACACCGACAAAATCCCGAAATTTTTCCGGCCCTACAGTCTGGATCATACATCCTGCAAAACCGTATACAATCCACGGGCGTAAAACAATTCCAATCCCTCCCAAGTCCTACCGGTGAGATCACATTCAAAGTCCCACCGACGGTGAAGATTCAAAAAAAAAAGGTATGTCCGCAAGCAAAATAAGCACGGATGAAAACCCGAAAGGGCTCCATGAGTAAAAACAGCAGGACTGCCGGCGAGTTTGTGAAAACCCGAAAGGGCGCAAACTCGTGAAAAAGAGATGAAATGCACTCACAAAGTCCTCTCGACTTTGTGAGGAGAAAATTCTCGCGTGAGATCCTTACGACTCACAAAAGAGCAACACACTTTAGGAGTCCTCACAACTCCTAAAGAGAAAATACACCTACGGGATCCTAACGACCCGTAGGGAGAAAATGCATTGTGAGACCCTTACGGCTCACAAAATTGAAAAGTCTTAGGTAATAGGGACCTAAAACCTGTCTCCTAAGCCATCGCTTCTTGATAAGCAAGCGCAAATGATGATTCGCTCCTGGTACCATATTCCAGTGTAGCGATACTGATGCCAAGCAAAAACCAATTCCCAAATCCTTCCGGGGCAAATGATGAGTTGCTCCTGGCATTATTCCAGTGCAGCAATGCAGATGCCGACCAAAACCAAAATCTTCAAATCCTCTCATGGCAAATGATGATTCGCTTCTGGTACCGTATTCCAGTATAGCGATGCTGATGTCAACCCAAATCACAATCAACTTCAACTCCGGCACCGCAGAAAGTGGAGCAAGTCAGAATCCAATCTTGACACCGCAAGAAGCGGAGCAAGTCAAGTTCACCCTTGACACTGCAGGAAGCAGAGCAAGTCAAATAGAGCGTCGACCGTCCATGTTGTAAAAAGGGCAGTACAGTCTTTCTACAAAACAGGAACCAGATCACTCCGGGCCAAAAAAAAACTACCCCGGACACTCCGTCTCGGAGACACGTCAAGCGTCGATCGTCCATGTTGCAAAAAAGGCAGTGCGGGCTTCCTACAAAGCGGGAACCAGATCACCTGGGCCAGGGAAAAGTCTATACCACGGACACTCCGTCTTGGAGACACGTCAAGCGTCGACCGTCCATGTCGCAAAAAGGGCAGTGCGGGCTCCCCACAAATCGGGAACCAAATTGCTCCGGATCAGAGCGTCGACCGTCCATGTCGCAAAAAGGGTAGTGCGGGCTTCCTACAAAGCGGGAACCAGATCACTCCGGGCCAGGGAAAAGTCTACCAAGAACACTCCGTCTCGGAGACGCGTCAAGCGTCGACCGTCTATATCGCAAAAAGGGCAGTGCAGACTTCCCACAAATCGCTCCGGATCAGTCGACCGTCCATGTCGCAAAAAGGGCAGTGCAGGCTTCCCATAAATCGGGAACCAAATCGCTACGGATCAGAGCGTCGACCGTCCATGTCGCAAAAAGGGCCGTGCGGGCTTCCTACAAAGCGGGAACCAGATCACTCCGGGCCAGGGAAAAGTCTACCACGGACACCCCATCTCGGAGACGCGTCAAGCGTCGACCGTCCATGTCGCAAAAAGGGCAGTGCAGGCTTCCCACAAATCGGGAACCAAATCGCTCCGGATCAGAGCGTCGACCGTCCATGTCGCAAAAAGGGTAGTGCATGCTTCCTACAAATCGGGAACCAAATCGTTTCGGATCAGAGAAAAGTCTACCACGGACACTCCGTCTCGGAGACGCGTCAAGCGTCGACCGTTCATGTCGTAAAAAGGGCAGTGCAGGTTTCCCACAAATCGGGAACCAAATCGCTCCGGACCAGGGCGTCGACCGTCCATGTCGTAAAAAGGGCAGTGCAGGCTTCTTACAAAGCGAGAACCAAATCGCTCCGGGCCATGGAAAAGTCTACTACGGACGCTCCGCTTCGGGTACGCGTCATGCGTCGACCGTCCATGTCGTAAAAATGGCAGTGCAGGCTTCCCACAAATCGGGAACCAAATCGCTCCGGGCCAGGGCGTCGACCGTCCATGTCGTAAAAAGGGCAGTGCGGACTTCCCACAAATCGGGAACCAAATCGCCTAGGTCAGGGTGTCGACCGTCCATGTCATAAAAAGGGTAGTGCAGGTTTCCTACAAAGCGGGAACCAAAACACTCCGGGCCAGGGAAAAGTCTATCACGGACACTCCGTCTCGGAGACGCGTCAAGCGTCGACCGTCCATGTCGTAAAAAGGGCAGTGCAGGCTTCCCACAAATCGGGAACCAAATCGCTCCGGACCAGGGCGTTGATCGTCTATGTCGTAAAAAGGGCAGTGCATGCTTCCTACAAAGCGGGAACCAAATCGTTCCGGATCAGGGAAACGTCTACCACAGACACTTCATCTCGGAGACGCGTCAAGCGTCGACCGTCCATGTCGTAAAAAGCGCAATGCATCCCAAAAAGTGGGAACCAAAATAAGTCGCCTCCACGCGAAAGAAGATCCATCAATTTCATGCACACGACCCACATATGTGGTGTGCATTTGTTGATGGGGGGCACTTTGTTGGGGTCAAAATTTGCATCCCGGTTGGCCAAGTTAAAGTCAAGATCAACTCCAAACCAGGTGAGTCCAAGTCCAGGTCAAGCGGGCCCATGCTCAAGTCAAGCCCGCGGCCAGTCTCCCCATGCCAACATAAAATCATGTAATAAATAATTTCAATGTAATTTTTTTATGCATGAATGGGCATAAAGCCAAATTTTTGTAAAGCTTATGGCTTATGTGCAAAAAGAAATGGCACATGAGTCATGAGATGGGCAAAATGCCATTTTGTAAAGCCCAAGGGGCTATATGTAAATATGTAAGCCTATATAAGGTAACATGATGATGAATAAAAGATATACTTTTCATTCCCTAAAAATTAGGGCCTGTGCCTCTTTTTCCTTCCTCAAGGTTCTAAAACCTTTTTCTTTCTTTTGAATTAAATCAAGAGTTTTACTTTTCTTTTTCCAAAACTAAACAGTTTTTCACCACAAAACCCATAAAGGGAAACTTGGATCTGCCATTAGATCTCAAAAAGTGGAGATTTTTAAGTCTCACCCCTTTTTTCCAAGATCCGGCCAAACGACAGGAAGAAGGAGACCCATCTCCAGAAACCCCACTTTGGGGAAGATCCAGGACTCAAGAGGAGAAGCCCCTTCATCAGCCTCAAAATATCCTAGGAGTTTAACTCCTCGTATACACACACACACAAAATAATAAGTGTTCCTTTCTGGGAGTACAACTCCCATTGCAGGGATTAAGTCCCTTTTGCCTCCCAAAGCGCTAGCGCCTTTGCGTTCAAAGCGCTAGCGCCCGAGCGTCCACGTGCCTGGCACGTGGGGCGCTAGCGCCCAAAGTGCCAACGCCTTTGCGCTCAAAGCGCCCAAAGCGCTCGAAGCGCTAGCGCCCGAGTGCTTTCTCCCACGCATCCTTTGGATGCACTTTTCCCTTATATATATACACACACACACACACACATATACACACACATGCTCCACACTAAAAATACCTCTCCCGTTAGAAATTTTTTTCTAACGGGACGCTACCCCGCACCCCGCAAGGGGACTGCTAGCCCTCTTGACCCCCAGCCCGCTATCCGGATAGCGGGACCCCCGTAAAAACTCTGCGGGGCCCCCGATATATCCAAAACCCCTCCAAAACACAACACTGCACATTGAGTTCGCATGATCAGTTTAACTCGTTAATCAGAGGTTCTCTCGCCCCAAAGGCGGGGGGTAATTACTGGCAGCTTAGTCCGCGGCTGCCGGAGATTCGGATCCCCACAATCAATAAACCCCCACCTACCCTAGGCAGAGGGAATCTGTAGTACGCCTGACAAGCGCGCGCGTATTCCCATCTCAATGGGGTGACGAAAAACACCTTACATGTACTATAATATCCAATATATAATACTAACATCATGCTGTATAAATAATAAATAACACTGATAAATCCACAAGATAAAAATAAAGTCAATAAAAGATCCAAATAACAAAGAATTTCGAATAAACGAAATACAAGATCCAGAAAGAAAGATACATTATTTCTATCGTCCCGCGAGGGGCGTACATTATAATAGCAACTGAAATAAAATAGAAATAAAACTACAAATACTATTAATTTTCGACAAACTCTTGATAGTCACTCAGATCCTGCTCTGCCTGTTAATCGGTCTCTAAATCTAAGATGGCAAATCCCAGAGATGTGATAGCATCCCAACAAATACTCAATCGTAATAGTATATATGTGTGTGATAGCATGAATATATGAATGCAGCGAAGCCCGCGTGCACATGTTGATATAGATATGGCAGTAATATGAAGCAAGCATGTAAACATGTCAAGTCGGTCAAGCCATATCCTAGTTGGTCACTAAAAAGGTAATATATCCTATCGTGAGTTCGAGTGGGTACGTTAACCTCTGCAGAAGTATTCCTAACCCAAAGGTAAGGCCCCAGGGGTTAGGAAACATGGACCCAAATGTGAAATGAACAAGTGACCGATATAGCTCGGTACAAGCTGTAGCAACAAACGGCCGATATAGCCCGGTACAAGCTGCAGCAGCAAGCGACTGATATAGCCAGGTACGAGTTATAGTAACAAGCTACCGATATAGCCTGGTAGTAACAACGAACGATATAGCCCTGTACAAGCCGCCGGCATAGGACTCCTGAGATCCCGTTGAACGAATGCACTCTCAAATTAATCCAACACCCCGCGTATTTATAACTAACATGACAGTGAACTCGACCACTAAATAAAATGCCGACTGTACTGGAACTTGTAATATCATGTTAACGGTATGGAATATAAGCATGTAAGCAGGAATAAATGGGGTTATGACATGTAACTCAGCATTCCAATAGTGATATTGTTTTAATACAAGGAAACAGTAACCGTGAACATATTTGTCATGTCAAGAAAGTGATGTTAAATAAATAGTTTCAAGTAGTATGTCAGTACAGTCGATATAATATAATAATATCAATAATGTAAATAAGAATCTACATGAATTCGCAAGTACCTCCATTTAATATCTGGATTTATTAGTGGAAAACATAATAAACTGAAATATGGTTTTAAAGGGTTAATATGATTAATGAGTGCTCTATGAATCTTAGGATTTCATCAAGATACACAATAAATTATGTGATTAATATCATCTAAAGAATACTATACTATATGAAATACAATGATATATATATGATTATATTTAAAATAAATACTAATAAAAACGAATATAATTATGTACTCTTAATTACTATCTGTGACTAATATACTTGTATGTATAATATGATTACCATGATACCATCGTACTTAATACCATTATTAATTAACATAAACAGAATATGAGATTTTTAATATCAATGTACTATAGTCGAATAATGTATTGAGCAATTTGCCGTTGTTGCATCGACCAAAAGAAAGGAGCAAGAGTACTTGTCTTGAGACGGTTAAATACGACGACACGAAATGCAAACCAAACTCGATCGCTAGCTAGAGAATCTCGATCCATGTTGCTCGCTGTTCTGGAGTTGGGTATGGCTGGTAATATGTGCTCGGCAACTTTTAAAAGAAGAAGGATATTTGAAAGATGAATATAGATTTAGAATTTTATATATATATATATATATATAGTGGAGAGAGAAAAGGAGCAGAAATATTCTGATTGAGAAGAGAGATTCCGATTGGAGAGAGATTAAAATTAGGTAAAACATGTGTATTATTTATATATTGGTTAGGGTAAAATTGGTAGAAGAGAGAATTTGTTAAACTAGATAAAACAATATATCATAAAACTCCACAAGAACCATTTGTTAAAGATTTTAAGAGATCTTCTCAATTATTTATCATAACCAAAATAATCTACCATATATCTATTGTTATAAAAACATTGTAGACAGTATATATATCGTATGTATATTAATTAATATAAATATAAATTAGCATACCAATAAACATCTTAAACAAAATTTAATCAATATATATATATATATTTAAAATAGATTTAGGGTTTGTTATTATATAGGATAATAGAAAATATTTATATAAATATATATAGGGTTTTAAATAGATATGATGTATATAGATTGGTTTAAATGTGTATGATTAAAATAAATATAGATTTGTTTGGGGAAATAAAACATATTTGGAGAGAGTATCAGAAAATATATATAAGTTTAGGAAAATAATTCTCATAACTCCAAAAAGTTCTAAAAGATTTTTTAAAATGGATTTTCAAGTATTTTGTCATATATTTTGTTATAACCATCATACTAAAATAAATATATATCTAATATTTAAAATATACTATATGGATATCAACATAAGATATTACTAGACTATAAACAAATATTAAACTCTAAATTAATAATAGTAATAATAATAGTACTAATAATAATAATAGCAAAACCAATACATCCAAAAAGAAAAGAAAAGGAAAAAAATATACGACCGGGCTAGGGTGTTACACTTATGTATAATTGGGGAAACATCAATTTATTTTTGAAGAAGGTAGAATAATTTAAGACTGACCATCTTTTCAAGGGGGCATTGAACATGCTAATTAATCCGCAATAGACGGATTTCCTACCTACTGAATGTACCCTTGTCCATGTATTCATTCTTGACCATGTCAATCAACAATACGACATTCTTAGTGATTGTAGTATTGTGAAGCTCGACCCCATCTCTGTGCTCCACCTTTGCGCATGTTCTTAAAGAAGCATTCTCCACCATCATCAGCATCTTCGGTGAAAAAAGCTCCATGACCAGTGGTTACATGTTTGATTTGATTCTTGAGATATTTACCAAAAACCACCGTGTGGTTTCACACATTTACGAAAAACCCCCATGTGGTTTATTTTTTTTACCAAAAACACCCATGTAGTTTGTTCCATTAGCAAAAATCCATACCGTGGTTTCGGGAAAAACCTAATCTAGTTAATTTTTTGGGATATTCTTAAAGTATATTCACATGCGACTTGTACATGACTTGTAAAAATGTTCTTATACTCAAAATACCTTTCTCACCCTCTTTATGACAACAACCAACCAAACAAAGTAACTTTTCAAAACTACAAGATGAGAAGGGTATTTTGGGTATAAAAAAACTTTTACAAGTCATGTACATGTTATATATGTGTATGGTTCAATAATATCCCAAAAAATGAACAGTGTTGGGTTTTTCCCGAAATCACATGTTGGTTTTTGCTAACGGAGCAAACCTCAGTAGTGTTTTTGGTCAAAAAATAAACCATTTTAGTAAAAGCGTGAATCCACACGGTGGTTTTTGGTAAATATCCCTTGATTCATATAATTACTTATGGTCAAAATAGGATTCATTGGATTTTTCCTCTCTATCCATCCTTGGTCAAAATCAACAGGACACACCTTTTATACAGTTATGATTCCTAATTCTGAAATATTCAGCGAATTAACATATTATCTAAATCTAACATCGAGCAAGAATTTCATATCATTCACAACTTATAGTTTAATTTTTTTTTGTATTCTTTCATTTGATGATCAAATTAATCATTAATTTCTTTACTTTTAAAGTTGGCCAAAACGGATCTGATAACGGAATCACAGGTTGAACTAAAATACTGACCTCTTCCCCCTTTCATTTTTTGCGAAACAACTAATTTAATCTCAATCTGTTTTGCAGCATCTTCTCAGGGTAGTTCCCGTGTTTGGTGTACTTTCTTCAAGGAAAGCTTTCACACCTGTCGCAAATACTGCTGAAGTTGAGATGGTATTTGATGCACCCTTAGAGATGTTTCTCATGGTAAATCCTAACTTTAACACAACGCTTGAATTTAATTTTATCTTTTGTCGATTGACCTGTAATTTTGTTCTAAAACCGATGACAGAATGAGAAACGGAGGTCAGAGGAGCGAGAATGGATGGGCAATAAGTTTCTCGTTCATTACTTCGACTTCGAAACAGAGAACAAACAATTCCTTATATGGGGTTTAACTGCGAGCATATTGATTCGTGCTGCATCAGTTGTTTACCAACGACCTCCTTCATTTCCTGAGCAAAAGCCCAAGTTTAAGATCCCTCGATTTGTAACCGAGAATTTGCAGATGCCGTGAATTATAGCCTACACAATTTCAGAGAATAAAATTCCCCCCCCTTCTTACATGTTCATGTGAAATACATTGTCTACTGATTTGAAATGATGTTTAATTGACACCAATGATTTAATGAGTATATTGTGAGGCTTTTTTAGCATTGCAAAAATTTATCAATTTTGTCACTGAAGTTGATGGATTCTTTCTTGAAGATACATGCAATATTTGATTGCCGTCTTGGGTTATGGTTAGAAAAATGCATGACGAACTGCTATAAAATTTTGCATAACTCAGTTCTATCAGTTCAAAGCTATAGTTTTACTAGAATATACAAACCTTTGATTAGAACCAAGATGCAAGATTCTCATTCAGATAAATAGAAATACATGATATTATCTTCATGCAGATATTTCAAGTTCCAGACTTTGTTGACAGATCAAAATCAACTTAAACCACAAAAGATACAGTAATGATACAAACCAACTCAGTCTAGCGCAATTGGCACTGATTTCCTCTTTAATGTGAGATGTGAGAGGTCGCAAGTTCGATTTAGGGGGTTGATTTATATAAATAAATAAATAAAACAATAAAGATACAAGCAAAGTTATACAATATAGAAACCTACTAAAAAATAAACCTGAAAGACAATTAGTATAGTAATCTAGAACCTTTTTTTACAGGGAGAGAATGAAAACTCCTTAATTATTAAGCTATAATGAGTGACAGGGAGAGAATGAAAATATAGGCTGCTGAATTAAGCATCAGGATAGCAGAGTAACATCAATATGTAGGTATGTAACCGCCCCCAAAAGAACGAACTTTGTCATGAAGATGTTTATCACTCCAGATAACCGAAATTTGTGCCATCTCCAAATTGTTGGGAAATGCCGGGGACTTCAATCACACCAAAAAAAGACCTCCGGATTTATGCGGTTCAACTAGGCCCGGTCTAAATCCACAGTGCACTGCCTGAGGATTCCACTACACTGAAAGAGACTGCGACATAGAAGAGAACTCTCGTCCCATCTCATCTCTCATCTCTAATTCACACACCATTAAAGGGGAAAACAAGGATAACCATAGCAATCCATCATTGTTAGCCCCTCTCCAACAAATGGTTCAGCTTAAATGGTCCGAGTCCAAGCCAGACTTTCTGCGATCCCATCAACCACATTCAGCTGATCAGGACCCCAACAAGAAATAATATATAGGTATCAGCTGATCAGGCCGGGCCTCGGGCCGGCCTGAGTGCTCCATAACAGAGCCCGGCCTGGCCCTAGGCCCGGCTTGGGTCGAGCGGGTCTGGACCAGGCCGGCCCGGCCTGACTGTCTTTTTAAAAAAAAAATTTTTAAAATTGCGAGGGGTGAGGTGGCAGAGAGGCATGGGCTAAATGAACTATTAATTCGTTTGCCTTTACTATTGAGGAATGGCAAGTATTTTTTAATGGAAAAATAGTTTTAACAAAAGGGTGATTGTCATGCCTTATTCTCTATGCTTTAGTTTTCATTCTCACTTTGGTTCTCTCTCCTCTCTTCTTCTCTTTCCCTAACCCTCGTGAGTTGAGAATCATAGGAAAATAGAGATACGAATTAGATCATGAGACTACACACATTTTTAAACATCACAAACTAGCAACTTGAGATCTTTAGTTGCTTCTTTAGACATCTAGTAAAAGCTAAAGCTTGAATCGGTTTCTTTCGGACGGATCATCTTCGGCAAGGGCGATCGTCTCTTAAGCTCGTTCCCGACGGCCTACAGAGTTTGGAGGGGTCTTCCACGATTGGGTGGACAAACTACAAAGGTTGTATGCTCGAAAACTTACAATTAGTTTCTGTGGTTTTGCTAGTTTAAGTGTATGGTTGTATTTTGGGAGATGTGTTGGTTGTGCTTGCATAAAAAGTTTTTGTTTTCGCTTCCGTATTGGCCACGGGCGTAGCAGCGTGAGCACAACCCACTAACATGCCCGACTGCCTTTTTTAAAAAAAAAATGGATTTTTTAGCCTGAACTTCATTTAGGTCCCGGATATATTTTATTGATTTAAATTTTTTTTTGAGGGGGATAAAAGTTGGCAAACCTTACCTCTCATACAATATCCAAAAAAATAATAAAAATACAATTCATTAAAAAAATATAATTAGTGAACTCCTATCGGTCTTTATTCTTCATCAGTGTCGGAGTCTTTATTAGTTTTAAGGTGTTTTCTAGTTTCAATATCGAATCAATATTTTTGGCACACTGCGACCTCTACTGCTTCATCCGACAATCTCGCTCTCTTGTTGCTCAGAACTCTGTTACATGCACTAAAAGCAGACTCCGAAACTATTGCGGACACCGGAGTTAGCAAATCACAAGCCATGGCAGAAAGCACAGAATACATATGTTCACGTGTTTTCCACCAATCCAAAATATCAAAATTTTCTATTTGTTCAGAAGTGAGAAAACTATTGAAATCATTTTGTAAATACATTGTTAGTTTATTAAAATGAGAAATAGAAACAATACTTTTTTGTTTCTTTTTATTTAACAATTCAAAATTTTCTTTGCTAGAAGTTTTAAATGAAGAGGAAGATGAAGAAGTTTTGTTTTTACCGTACTGTAAGTCATATATGGTATACATATTTTGCAAATAATAATTTAAAATATTTTTATAATCTTCTATGTCAATATTCAAGTTATCATGGTATCTCTCTAATAAATCAAATAAACTATCTAGTTTAATTCTAAGATCAAAAACTGTCGCTAAACAAAACAATGTAGGAATTTTCCGCTAATATTTATTTAATTTAGAAAGTATGCTATCTAACATTTCAGAAAATGGACCTTCAGTGTCAAGTGTATGATCATTAATAACTTTACTAATATAAAATAATTGTTCTACCGCTAAACATATAGTTGGATAATAAACATTAGATAAAGTACTAATTGCAGTATAAAATATTTTTAAAAAGTTCATAACATATTCACAATCTAACCAATCAAGATCCTCTAAATCATTCCTGGGTATTTGTACCTGATAAAATAAAGTAATAGGAATTCTATATTTAAAAAGACATTTCAACATTTTATGAGTAGAATTTCACCCATTTGGAATATTGAGTTTGAAAGATCTAATTTTTAAACTTAATTGGACACAGGTTTGCTTAAAAACTTGTTTTCTAAGTTCAGAACTTTCAATAAATAGCATGACATATCTAACTTTTGATAAATGAGCATTATTAACTTTAAGACTATCATGTCAATTAAATTTAAAATACGACAATCACATATTTGATGAAATAATACTCCATTTAAAATAGGATTTAAATTATTTTTAAAATTGTTATAGCAGCAGTATTATTAGTAGTATTATCAAAACTAATTGAAAATATTTTACTTTGAATATCATAGTCACGTACAGTGGTCATAATACAATTACTTATATATCTCCAGTATGTGGATACTCCATTTTCGAAAAACCAATAATTCTTTTTTGTAAGAACCAATCATTGTCAATAAAATGTGCAATATCACAAAAATAACTAATGCCCCATGTTGTTGTCCAAATATCAGAAGTTAATGCAATTTTACCTTTAAAATTAACAAAAATATCAAATAAATTAGCTTTGGGTTCATAAAAAAATTTAAAAGTATCACCTCTAAGTGTATTTCTTGGTGTTGTTTGAAATACAGGACTATATGCAGTTTTTACCAATCTATCAAATTTTTCATTTTCAGCAAATGGTTGTTTAGCATGTATAATATATCTAACAAGTTCTCTTCTATTAGTTTCTTAAGAATAAGAAAAACCAATCAAAGAATTAGATGATATGTTTAAAGTCGTTTGTCGAGAATTTGCTTTTTGATGGGAGTTTGCATGTTTTCTTAGATGGTTGGTTCCATCTTTCCAGCACACAGGTAAAATATTTTCTTCAAGTCTTACAAACAGTACGTAGGTCTTTACTTGTAACTTCTTGTATAAAATGTTTTCAAACTTCAGAAGTTATAACTCTTTCGGGTTTAGAAATACGAGAACCAGAAACACTAGCATCAGAAACATTAGGAGCATGAACTTCTTCAGGGACGTGACTTTGTGGTGTAGGCATTTCAAAATTAACAGAATAAAAAATATGAGAATACGAATCGGTTATTGGCACATATTATTTAATCTAATTCTATCTTGTGTATCCAAATTAAGTTGAAAAAAATGTCTATGTGATGATGTACCAGTCATATTTCTTAATTTAAGTGCATCTTGTGAATTTGAATCAAGTTGAAAAAAACGTATAAACCAGCCCTATTACCTTGTGATGATGATGAACCGGTTATACTTAATTAAAAAAATTAGAAAGAGAGGAAGAGATATTATAAAAAAATTAGATGACAAAAATATATAACTAATACCAAAATTACCTGATACCAAAATTACCTGATACCAAATAGCATAATCAAATTGCTAGATACTGAAATGAAGATTGAGATTGCAGGAATGAAGATTACTTGATTCCAGATTTTAACAGTAAACTTCTTGGCAATTAAAGAAAGAGATGTAGAGAATAAAGATTATATTGTTGTGAATTATGATAAAAATGAGAAGTGTAGAAATGTATTTATAGAATTTTGGATGCAGAAAAGTACCAAAATACTCTCTATACTAGCCGTTTTATAACTATTGGAAGGGTAAACATGGACATTTAATGGACATTTGACCCTCCCTAAACATCCAATTAATGACTGTCTCGTGCAGAGCTCAAAAACAACAAAAGCCTTTGCCTCGTACTGAGTAGCAACGGTCAAAGACATAATTTTAAAATATTTTGATTTGAATACTCTGCCTCCTACAAAGCAAAAGCATAAAAAAATAATTTTAAAAACTAGATTTGAAATTTTGAATGCTCTACCTTCAGAGCAAAAGCAAAAAACATAAAAAAGAAGATTTGACCACTGGCTCGTGCAGAGCAGCGGTCAAAAACTCAAAAAAAATTAGAGTAAAGGAGAAGACGGGCTCGGGCTCGGGCCGGGCCTTCCGGCCGCCGAAGCCAAGCCCAGCTTAGTCCCAAGCTAGGCTGGTCTCTCAGTTGGGCTGGCCCAGGCTCGCTATGTGGCTCTCGGGCCGGGCCTCGGGTTGCCCGGCCTATTTGCCACCTTGATATGATATGGGCTAAACAGAAAGCTACAAGTCTACACAAAAGAGAGACCAGTGTGACCAATGGATAGAAAATCTTTTCTAAAAAGGTTATTTAAAAAACATCCATAAAGGTGGAGCCAAAAGACTTCAAACAAGAAGTAGTGGTGGTGGTTTGTTTGATTCTTTTAGAACTTGGTGTGCAACAAAATTTCTTGTTCTTAGTGATGATGACGAAGGACCTTAAAATATGATTTTCACTAGCATGGAATTTGTCTTGTTGAATGTGTCCGAGCTCATTAGAGCCCATAGCCGAGAGATATATTGAATTTCCAAGTCATGACAGGGTCATGCATATTTTTTCTTTATCTAAATTAACCCCCACTATGGTTTGAGTCCTGGGTTAATCCTTTCACTTGATAAACAATGTGAGCTGAAATGAGAATGTTCAAATGAACAAGTGGCAATATTCTAACTGATGACAAAGGAAATAAGGCATCATATGCATCTCCAATACAAGATACAATTAAGGCGGACATATTAAGATGAATAGATATATGCAGTGAAGACGAATAAGTGCCCGATTGGAAGTGACAAAATCAACTTTGTAAAACAAAAATGCATTCTCTATTCAGTTACTCGCTGCATTACGCATACACACACAGAAATATAAAATCAGTGAAGGTGTTCTAAAGGCGACTCCGAGTCACTCGTGTGGCACTTCAGTAAAGCCTCTAGCTCATAAACGCATGGACCTTCATTGATTTTATTAGTGCTCTTTTAAAGCTAAAAATATATAAATTAGAGCGCTTATGTTTGCATAAGGTGCACCTTAGGGACACTGTACATTTGTAAAATAAAAATATCCTTTAAGAAATTTTAGAAAGTTAGAAACAGATATGTCAATGGAGAATAAAAGGAAAGAACATGTTCGTGGATATCGAGTTTGTGTTCTGGATATTGGGCGATCTATGTGTGTCGTATATGCACCCATTAAATGGCAATATGTCTGTATATTTCGCATATGACCAACTATGTGGTCATCTGCCCATTTAATACTATTCACTGCGGAAAGTAATCGACCTTTTAAACCTTGTTTTACAACATTTGAAAATTGTAGCTGAAGGAGCAACAAGGCCTAAACGTAGATTTAAGAAACATGGGTGGATGCGGTAATTTATTCAAGACGTCCTTTACAAGGATGTGCAAAAATAAAATAAAATAAAATAAAAATCGACGGTCGCAGCGGATCTCCAAAATTTGGGGTAAAGATTGAATATGCCCACTTGACTAGAGAACCCCCTACTTCTATATTGTTCTTGAAGGGGAGTTGCACATTATGGCTTACAGTAGTATATACAAAACATATTCTTGCATACCAACAAACTTGTGACCTGGAATTGTTATGGAAAATGCAATCCATTATAGGTCAGAGATACCTCCCACCTATCACCTTAGAAAAGAAAAGATTCCCATCACCTTCCTGATATATAAAATTAAGATTCTGTTTACAGCACTTTACTCCAACTAATTTCAGCCAAACTGGCATTTTGCAACTAAAAATAGTTGAAGCCAGAGATAAATTAAAAACTAGTTTTGCAGTCAATAGAAACTGAAGAGTCGAAAACTCAAAAGGCCGTTACCTTCGCGGCATTTTGCCCATCAACTGCCTTTTAGAAAAGGTTTCATGCTTTTTACTCTCCATGTAGAGAATGCATATTCAATCGAGCTGTTGGTAAGTGGAATTCCTGGTGAAGCGAGAAAAATCAGTATCAGCAATGAAACAGATTGAAATTAAAGAAAGTAGATAAACTAAATTCCATCCCGATATTATTGCAATTAAATTGCACGCCGGAATGTCCAAATCACCGATCCACACTTTCACCGGAATACACATCACCAATTGCCTGATATCTTTGTGCACATAGATTTATATTATAAATGCGGGTCGAGATTTAATCTAAGAATGGTAGTTCCCAGTGGAAGTGATAATGCTCGATATTGGCGACCTCCAAGATCAGGACACGTGGCAGATGACGTGTCCCAAGGCTCAGAAGAAAGGGCCGACCAGGCCACCCTGCGCCCGACCTGCAAGCGCAAACTGGCCCACCTCAGGGCCCCTGCGAATATGCCACCTCGGCCACTCAGCTCGCCCCGAGCTGCCACGAGACCAAGGCTCCTCGGCCTCCTCGAGCCCCCGGCCGAGGTCGTCTTCCGGTCCTCCTACCTACACCACCACTCACAGGCGCAACCGCCGTTTCGCAAATCTCCCCATGCGCGGATTCTCCGCCAGCAGCATCTCACATTCCACGCCATCACGATCCCCATTAACGGGCGGTCCGCTCTTTACGCGGACGTGACGTCGGGAGCGTAACTGCCGGTGAGATTCTCGCGTCTGCTGCGGCATGCCACCGCCGCTATATAAACCCCCATCACAGAGAGGTCAAGTAAGCCATTCTTTACACTTTACGCCGTTACTCTGCTCGGATCTCATCACTAATTTGAGCGTCGGAGGGTCCTTGGTGGTATCAAACCACCTCGGGACTTCTTTGCAGGTACTCGGCGACAGCCTCCACACCCAACCTTCTCCTCTCAAAACCCATTGAGACCCACACGCAACGAAGGACAATCAACCAAGTTCACCTCGAGATTAACGGAAGACAACATCTGACGGAGGTCCGAAAAGGAGCTCCATCAATTGGCGCCGTCTGTGGGAAACTAAAACTCCACAATATACAAAGTTGGCATTCCGATCTCCGCCCGCATGGCGACCGACTCCCCTAAGGATCCAAACGCCCGCTAACGCCACCCTCACAACGAGCAGGCGGACCCTCGCCCGAGCTCATCGGTCTCCCCGCAGGCTGCCACCCCACAGGCTCCGGCGACCGCCCGATCAAAATAGCTAGGGGCCGGGAGCCCATCACCTTTGGCGACGAGGATCTCCACGGCATATTCGTGCCCCATAGCGACCCGCTGGTGATCGCAGCGCGGATTCACCGATACGAGGTCCACCGAATACTCATCGATTCAGGCAGCTCGGCGGACATCCTCTTCCACGACTGCTTTCTGCGAATGGGGCTGGCCCCAGCGGACCTGAGGCCGACCTCCCACGTCCTCTTGGGATTCACCAACCACTCCATTCCGGCGCAAGGGGTGGTCACCCTGCAGTTCACGATCGGGGAGCCCGACCGCACGCGTACGCTGCCGGTAGACTTCATTGTAGCTAGGGTCCCCTCGGCCTACAACGTCCTCCTCGACCGGCCGACTCTGAACTCCCTCCAGGCCTAGATCTCGACATACCACCTGGCGATAAAGTTCCCCCTCGACCAAGGTGGGGTGGGCCGGGCCTACGGAAGCCAACGGGTCGCGGAGGTAGGTCTGGCAGAGGCATCTTCCCCCGAGCAGCACGCTGATAGCGCCGATGCATGCGGCGACATGGAGGGGTCCCTGGACACCCGGGACGAGCGGAAGGAGGTCCGTGGGGCACCGGTCGAGCCACTGACCGAGGTGCCCTTAGCGGAAGGAGACCCGGGGAAGACCGTCCAGGTCGGGTCACTCCTGGCGGGAACCCAGCGGGATGACCTGACCGAGTTCCTCCGGAGCAATTCCGACGTCTTCGCCTGGGCCCCAGCCGACATGCCTGGGATCGACCCCAAAATCATCTCCCACAAGCTCGGGGTCGATCCTACGGCCCGACCCGTCAGGCAGAAGAAGAGAAGCTTTGCCCCGGTCAAACAAAAGGCCATCGAAGAAGAAGTTGACCGACTCCTCGCCGCCAACTTCATCAGGAACGTGCCCTACTCGGAGTGGCTGGCCAACGTGGTCCTGGTCAAGAAGTCGAGTGGGAAGTGGCGTATGTGCGTCGACTTCACCGACCTCAACAAGGCCTGCCCCAAGGACAACTTCCCGCTCCCCCGCATAGACCAGCTCGTCGACAGCTCGGTCGGGCACGAGCTCCTGAGCTTCATGGACGCTTTTTCCGCCTACAACCAAATCCGCATGAACCCTGACGACGAAGACATGACCGCATTCACGACGGACCGGGGGTGTACTGTTACAGAGTGATGCCATTCGGCCTCAAGAATGCCGGGGCCACATACCAGAGGCTGGTCAACCGCATGTTCAAGCCGCAGATCGGTAGGAACATGGAGGTCTACGTCGACGACATGCTCGTCAAGTCCGTCTCGTCGGCCGACCATGTCAGGGACCTGGGCGAGGCGTTCAAGGTGCTCCGCAAGTTCAACATGAAGCTGAACCTCGCCAAGTGTGCGTTCGGAGTTACCGGAGGAAAATTCCTCGGGTTCATGGTCACTCAACGCGGGATTGAAGCTAACCCGGAGAAGATCGACGCCATCCTGAACATGACCGCACCCAGGACCAACATCGAAATCATGCGGCTCACAGGGAGGATCGCCGCCCTGAGCCGTTTCATGTCAAGGTCGGGGGAGAAGTGCTTCCCGTTCTTCAAGGCGCTGAGGAAAATCCCAAGGTTCGAATGGTCGGAAGATTGCCAAGCCGCCTTCGACTAACTGAAGAGGCACCTCGCAACGCCGCCCCTACTCACCCGGCCCATGGAAAGGGACGAGTTGTCGCTGTACCTGGCGGTATCCGACCAAGCAGCAGGGTCGGTGCTCGTCCGAGAGGCCGAGGGGGTGCAGAGGCCAGTGTACTATATGAGCCATGTATTCAAAGACGCGGAGACGAGATACCCCGCCATAGAGAAGATTGTCCTGGCCCTCGTAGTAACCTTGCGGAAGCTGCGGCACTACTTCCAAGCACACACCATCATCGTCCTCACTGAGCGCCCCTTGGGGGCTATCCTGGCATCGCCAGAATCCTCTGGCCGCATAGAGAAATGGAGATGGGAGCTGTCTCAATTTGACATAAGGTATCGCCCGAGTCAAGCCATCAAGGCGCAGGCCCTGGCCGATTTCGTCGTCGAATGCACCATTCCTAGCAGGAAGCAGGATCCCGCGCCGCCCCTCGTGGCCCGGCATCCCGACCAGGAAGGCCCTAGCTCAGCCCCGGAGTGGGTCATCTACATCGACGGGTCTTCCACCGAGGAAGGCTGCGGTGCCGGCCTCATTATCCGGGGCCGAACGAAGCCGAGATGGAGTATTCCTTGAGGCTCGGTTTCAAAGCATCGAACAACGCGGCGAAGTACGAAGCCCTCCTAGCCGGACTGCGCATGGCCGTCGGGCTGGGGCTGAAGGTCGTCCGGGTCCGCAGCGACTCGGCCCTGGTCGTCGGCCAAGTGACCGGCTGCTTCAAGGCTCGGGAGCCCCTAATGATGAAATACCTAGACGAGGTGAGGAAGCTCCGAAAAAACTTCGACGAAGTCCAGGTGGAGCAAATACCCAGACAAATGAATGCTCAAGCAGACGCCCTGAGCAAGTTGGCTTCGTCATACTCGGCCAGCAACAGGAGGTCGATACTCTTCGAAACCTTGGCCCGACCCAGCGTTGGAGACGAGGCGGCGACGCTCCAAGTGTACGCAACACAGGAGAATGACCCAGATTGGAGGAAGCCCCTCGTGGAATTCCTGAAAGACGACACGCTCCCGGAAGACAGAGCAGCCGCCCGCCGCCTCCAGGCCAGAGCCGCCCACTTCGTCTGGAGCAACGGGAATCCCTACAAGAAGGCCTTCACTCAGCCTCTACTCCGGTGCGTTGAACCCCACGAATCCGACTACGTCCTGCGGGAAATCCATGAAGGGGTGGGCGGCACACACCAGGGGGCTCGAACCTTGGCCCAAAAGGCACTACTTCAGGGGTACTATTGGCTCACCATGCACGAAGAGCCCTGAAGCTGGTCAGGAGGTGTAAGAGCTGCCAACTCCACGGCAGTATCCCCCGCCTCCCGGTTACTGAGCTAACGGCCCTGACGTCCCCGTGTCCATTCGCCCAATGGGGATTGTATATGATCGGCTAGTTTCCCACAGGGACTGGCGGGCATAAGTACGTCCTCGTCGCGGTGGACTACTTCACCAAATGGATCGAGGCCGTTCCCGTCAGGAAACCGGACGCCGCTACAACCATCAAGTTCCTCCAAAACAACCTGATTCACCTGTTCGGGATCCCAAGGTGCATTATCACCGACCACGGGACGAACTTCGAGAACGAGAAAGTAAGGGACTTCTGCAAAGAATACCACATCCTTATGAAGTTTGCAGCGGTCGCGCACCCCTAATGTAACGGGCAGGCCGAGGTCGCTAACCGGGACGTCCTCAGGGGCCTCCGAACCCGCCTGGAAGGGAGGCAAGGCGGTTGGGTCGAGGAACTACCCCGGGTCTTATGGGCCCTGTTCCCCTCCGAATCACGGAGATGCGATAAACGTCTTTCCTGAAATTCGGGGCAGATGCTAATTGGTGCTATCCGTCCACCTCTCCGAAAATGCCAAGTTGATTTATGGCACTATGTATCGAAGGTTTAAACGGATGCATCCGATGTAGCAGACTTCGTCAGATTCCCCCTCGCTTGAGGGGTTTTTGATTGTGGGGACGCTCTTCCCTGCAGGCGCAAGCCCCTGCAGTTAATTACGCTACTGCATCGCGGTAACAACTTTCTCCATCTCCAGATGATCACTTCGTGTCGTGGGTGTTTGTTTTGTGTTTGGTTGCCCGTGGATTATATACGGAGACTAATTTATGTTGTCGCCCGTAGGACGTGGATTAGTCCAAATCCGTATTTTCTTAGATTTGGGTTTGGGGGTTTGGGTTTAAGGATACGTTAGCCTCATTTGAGACTAAGATCAACTTAAACGTTTGTTAAGGATACGTTAGTCTCATTTCAGACTAAGATCAACTTAACCGTTTGTTAAGGATACGTTAGTCTCATTTCAGACTAAGATCAACTTAACGGGATCGTTTAGATCCAACAAGAGAGCATTTGAGCTCTATTGTTTAGTTTAAGGACATTACGGTCGATTACCAGTTTAAGGACATGGTGGTCCATTGTTAGTTTAAAGACATCCCGGTCAAGGTTAAGGACATCATAGTCCGAGGATTTAAGGACTCCACAGTCCGGCGTTAGTTTTAAGATATCACGGTCAAGGTTAAGGACGTTATAGTCCGTTGTTAGTTTTAAGACATCCCGGTCAAGGTTAAGGACGTCATAGTCCGTTGTTAGTTTTAAGACATCCCGGTCAAGCTTAAGGGCATCATAGTCCATGAGTTTAAGGACCCCACAGTCCGTGAAATGTGTGGTTGTCAGGACCCGTCACCTCTTTGAAGACGTTGAGGAATTACAAAGACAAATATCAAAGGAGTGAAGAGATGTACCCTTGAACCAAGGTAGATTAAGTGATCTGTAGTCCAATTTGGAACCAAGACCAATTAATTATGTTATGAGCCCATTAGCTCAATTAAGTCTGAACTGAGGACTTATGGCCAACTTGGGCTAAGTCCAACTAAGTTTGACCCTCCATTGGACTCTCTGACATTTGTCTGGTTTTAGTCCACATTGTTCTCATCTTTAAATTCCTCAATTTTGAGATTCAATTGAAGGAGAGGCTTTGCCTCTAGAAAATTAGCCAATTGGGCTAAAGCTAGTGTTAAACACTAAAGACCAACGGTGTTGAACACTGGAGATAAGATTATCAAATTAGCGTTGAACACTAGAAATTGTGATTCTCAGATTAGTGTTAAACACTGGCAACCAAATTATCAGTTTAGTGTTAAACGTTAACGGAGGGGGGGAATCACATGGGAGCACGTGATGGTCTCAGAAAGTGGGGCCAGATCCCCTTTATTTTGTTCTGCAGATAAGTGTTTAACACTTTTTTAATTCTCACAGTCATCACGTGTGGGCACGTGATGGGGGCTCATGCTCTGGTTTATCAGAATACTCATTAGGGGTCACGTGGTGACACGTGAGGGCGCCCCAGAGTTTCTGTTTATTTTGCTTTTTCTTTATGTGCTTCAGGGGTCACATGGAGCACGTGAGGCGTTGCCTCTGAATTCTTTTCAGTAGATCTTTACAGGGGTCACGTGGGGCACGTGACCCTGTTTCTTTGCCTGTTTTGAAGATCTGTTTATCTGTTTTAAGAATTAAATTCTTCATAGGGTTAAACCCTAGCTATAACTTTAGAGGAATTAAATTCCCATTTTTTCTGAAGAATTATATTCTTGGATAGGGTTAAACCCTAATTTCCCTTCTGTAGGAATTAAATTCCCATATATGTGAAGAATTAAGTTCTGGCGTAGGGTGAAACCCTAATTTCTTTTTTTTAAAGGGGAATTAAATTCCTGTGAGTTTGAGAGAATTAAATTCTTTAAATTAGGGTAAAACCCTAGTTCTGTCCTTCTTGAAGGAATTAAATTCCTATAATTTTGGAGAATTGAATTCTCATATAGGGTCAAACCCTAATTTTATCTTGGAGGAATTAAATTCCTATAACTTTGTAAGAATTAAATTCTCAGAACTCAATTCCTCCTCTATGTTTTAGATCTGCATGGCAGGATCTCGACCCAATGAGAATTAAATTCTCAATCTATGTGGAGATGTGCACTTTGCAGATCTTCACCAGAGAAAGAACTAAGTTCTTTTCTTTATAGAAGATTTAAACTCTTTATTTTTTTGAGAATTAAATTCTCTTTTTGAAGCCTTTTTCCCCTTTCTTTTCTTACTTAGGGTTTTTCTTTTCAGAGAATCAAATTCTTCTTTTTTTTTTCTCTCCGAAGTTCGAGATTCCAAGGCTCTATATTTCTCTCCCTCCTTTTTTCTCAAAAAAAGGTAGATCCCCTTCTCTTCTCTTCTTGGTTCCTATTTATAGGAGAAAGAAAAGAATCAATTTGTTTAGTAAATTCATTGAAAGATTTTGTTTGTTTTCATAATTAATATGATCATTTAGATCACACAGTGAATTTTATTCACCGTTGGATTTTAAATCCAAAGATATTATATTTGTTATTTCTAGTGAGATTTAGAAGAAATCTTTCCTTGTATCAAATCTTTCCATAAATTGGTGATTTGTAATCACCCTTGGATCTTTAATCCAACGGTCCCTATAATCCTTTTCCATTTGGAAAGATTTAGAGAAATTTAGAATTTTAATTCTATTTGGAAAGATTTAGAGAAATTTAGAATTTTAATTCTATTAAACTGTAAGGCTTTCAAAGCCTGTCACGTGCTGGCACGTGACCCTTGGTCACGTGTAAGCACGTGACCCCCAATTGGTTCTTTTCTCAGCGTTTATTTATGCTTCAGTTTTAACCATCACGTGTCAACACGTGACCATTGGTGATGTGTGAGCACGTGATACCTCATTGAGGTATTTCCTTCATCCATTTGTTTTTTTTATTTCTGTTTTAACTATCACGTGTCAACACGTGACCATTGGTCACGTGTGAGCACGTGACCCCCAATTGGGTTCTTCTTCAGCCGTTTGTTTTTATTTCTGTTTTAACTATCATGTGTCAACACGTGACCATTGATCACGTGCGAGCACGTGATACCTCATTGAGGTAATTCCTGATTTTTAATCAAGGAACAGTGCATAGCATATTTGCTCATAACTTTTGATCCCAGATGAATTATGAGGCCCATAATATATCAAATCGAAGGGTTTTTCAAGATGCTTCTAATATCATCAGAATTTAGTTGTTTCCCTTTAGGGAATTTATCAAAATACAGGCCGGAAGATACTGGTTCGCATTTCCTTAAGCGTGTCGCTGCCATTTGATACCTTGGACTCTTTTGCGCAGAAATTTTTGGCGGGAACAGGCCCTGCGCACGTCAAAAAAGACTCCAACCGGGGAGACCCCTTTCAGCCTCTGCTACGAGACCGAGGCAATGGTCCCAGCAGAGATCGGGCTACCCAGCCACCGAGTCGAGCACTTTGACGATGAAGCAAACACCATGGCACTACGAACCAACCTCGACGTATTGTTGGAGAAAAGGGATCAGGCCCAGATCAGACCCGCCGCCTACCAACAGCAAACGGACCGGTACTACAACGCTCGGGTAAAACACCGATCCTTCAAGGCCGGGGACCTGGTCCTGCGGCGGAACGAGTTCATCAACCAAGGCAGGCTTCACAAGTTCTCCCCAAAGTGGGAAGGTCCCTTCCTGGTCTTCGAAGCGCTCCCCGGCAGAGCCTACCGCCTGCAAGACGCGGGCGGAAGGAAGCTCCCTCGGCCTTACAACACGGAGAAGCTCAAGCTATACCTATGAAGTCAAAACTAGCAAAGCGCCGCACCCCGGCTGCCGCTCAAAATCTCCCTTTGAAATGATGGTGTATAGCGTTGTCTAAAATTCCTATCCATACGAATAAAGGAACTTTCGAACCTTCTTTCCCGGTAGGGTTCCCCCTGTACAATGAGAAGGGTCTCCCAGAGAAGCCCTCCCAGAGGCAGCAGAGCCCGAGGTTCCCTCGCTCGGCTATCCCCCGCGGGCAACTTCCCTGCCACGACGCTGGGGATCAAAAAGCCCTCCCAGAGGCAGTCGAGGCCAGAGGTTCTCTCGCTCGGCTATCCCCCGCGGGCAGCTTCCCTGCCACAACGCCGGGGATCAAAAAGCCCTCCCAGAGGCAGTCGAGGCCAGAGGTTCCCTCGCTCGGCTATCTTTCAGGACAAAAGACCTCGCCAAGAGGCACCGGACGATAACCCTGCCCGGCCAAGGGTCCTTGGTGGGCTTCCTACAGCCTTATAGCTTTCCTCGCGCCAAGGGCCAAAGTCCTTCCAGAGGCAGTCGGGTCCTTGCCCGGCTATCCCCGGCTGGTAGCTTCCTACCACTACCGACAGGGATCAAAGTCCTCGCCAAGAGGCACTGGGCAGTAACCCTGCTCGGTCCCCATCCTGAAGGATCTGAAAGCCCTCCCAGAGGCAGCCGAGCCCGAGGTTCCCTCACTCGGCTATCCCCAGCGGGCAGCTTCCCTGCCACACGCCGAGGATCAAAAGTCCTCCCAGAGGCAGTCGGGTCCTTGCCCGGCTATCCCCGGCTGGTAGCTTCCTACCACAACCGATAGGGATCAAAGTCCTCGCCAAGAGGCACTGGGCGGTAATCCTGCTCGGTCCCCGTCCTGAAGGATCTGAAAGCCCTCCCAGAGGCAGCCGAGCCCGAGGTCCCCTCGCTCGGCTATCCCCAGCGGGCAGCTTCCCTGCCACACGCCGAGGATCAAAATTCCTCCCCAAGGCGGTCGGGTCCTTGCCTGACCGTCGACGGCTGGCAGCTTCCTACCACCGTCCTGAAGGATCAAAAGCCCTCACAAGAGGCAACCGAGCAGCTACCCTGCTCGTCAAAAATCCCGGCTGGTAGTTGCCTACCCACGACGCCAGAGATCAGACCCCTAACTAAGCGGCAACCAAACGGCCACCCTGCTCGGCCGAGCCCAGCCGATTGCCCTGTGGCCGCGCTTAAGGATCTGAGACACCCGGAAGGACGGCTGGTTCGTCCAAATCTGAACGATCTCCCATCGACCTAGGGGGTAAATGAGGATACCTCCACGGCAGCGCTTGGCACCCTCGCCGGCTGGCAAACTCGACAGGAGATCGCCGGACATATGGCCAACCTTACACGGAAACACAACAATACAAGCAAGGGCATCCTGCGAACGTCCTTCACACAAAAACAAGAGAAGAGAAAAAACACGAACCGACGAATTAAGGGTTCTTTTTTTTCTTTTATTGCCAAAATCAAGATCTTTACAAAGGGTACTCTGGGGCCCCCAGCCCTACAAACTTCCCGGAGGCTTACTTCGGCCACTTCATCGTCGGCATCACGGACCAAGGCCCTACCACCGAAGACATTGCCACCAAGGGCGCGCCCGGCTTCCCTCGTCATCCCTCGCCGGAGACCTCGTCGCCGGAAGCGGAACCCGAGCGCGGAGTTCACCATCGTCGAACTCGGGAAGCTGCTCCTTCACGGCGTCCAAAGCCTTATTCCACGCAACGGCAGAATACTCCCCGAGCTCGGCGTAAAACTGCTCCGATGCCTTGTACTCGGCTACAACTTTCTTAGCCCGAGCCTCGGCAACCTGGGCCTTCAGCAACGCCGCCTCAGCATCCCCCCTACTTGCGTCCCTCTCCTTCTCCGGTGCCGCAAAACGTTCTGCCATGTCCACCAGCTTCCTATCGGCAACCCGGAGAGACGCGTTCAGACGGCGAAGGGCATCCCGAGTCGCCGAGTTGGCGAGCTCCCCAGCCTCCGCCCGGCCCGCCACGACGTCGGCCTTATCCCTCTCCCGGCGCAGGTCACGTTGCAAGATCTCGACCTCCGAAGGAAATGCCCCCACTGGCCTCGGGGCGTGGAACGCCCCCTCGGCCTCCATGCGAATGGCAAGGGCGCAGTGCTGAAGAACCTGACAGAAAGCCGATGAGAAACCAGGAAGCACCCGAACCAAGGAAAGGCATACCAAGGCAAATACGCATAGAAGGATTCATACCTGGACCGCCCCTTGGGCCATGGCCTCCAATTGATCCCTTAAGGAGCCACACAGAAGCTTTCCCCCAGCCGATTCCTCCATCCCGGTGAGCAGGCCAGTGGCAACGGAAAGCCCGGACGGAACAGTGAAGACGGAGCCCCCTTCCCGCATGGGAATCCCTTCGGGGGCCTTCGACGGCGGCGCACGAGAAACCGTCCTTTTCCTCTTAGGAAGGGGCCGGCCCTCGCCCTTCCTCCTGTCACCCGTCTAGGACTCGGGTAACGGCTGACGACTCCGGCCGCCGCCAGAGAAACTGAAGGGTTACC